>JBBMOL010000058.1:2541822-3846822 GCA_037954665.1 Laguncularia racemosa | reverse complement strand
TGCTCATATTTTACCTTTATTTCTAATAAATATTTGAGAATAATCTTACAGGTACAATGATAATTCTCCATGGGATGCCAATATATCCTACAACCGTTGTTGGACACAGAACGTTTTTAGGATGACAATCAAAGACCCGCTGCGATTGTTTTCTATTCCGAGGCATTGGATCATGAAGACTTATGTTATTTTGTACCTTGTAATTGTTTCATGAACTATTTTGGTTGTATTTTGATTTTGGGACACTTTTATTTCTTTGTAATTATCACTTAGAGCTAGCCACCTTAAAAGTGGCAAACTTGTAATTTTAACCACTTTTTAACCCTAGGAGTAGCAAGTATAAATACTTGCTTAAGAGAGGGTTTGAGGAGGCCATATTTTGCAGAATTGAGAGACACTTTCACGTGGGGAATTAGGGTTCTTTCCTTAGTTCAAAACTCTTATCAATTTCAACCCAAGAATTGGAATTGTGGCGAGTGCGATGAAGGGGAATTGTGAGTCATATCGATTCCATCTTTGTTGTATGTTCATTTCTTCTCTAGTGAGTCATATCTAGGGTAGATTTGAATCTTTCTTGGACATGTTTGTGTTTGTTTTTCGTGAATAATCATCTTTTAAGATTGATTGTTCATTGAGCACTTGAATTATATATATCATTTTAGCTTGTGGCGAGAATTTGTGATTGAAAGGGGGAAGTAGATTTCACGGTTTTATTGCTTTCTTTGATCAGATTTCCACATGATTTTAAATCCTTATTGTGGTTACTTGGTGCATGTTACAAATAGGGATTATAATTACATCATTTGATCAACATTTTCCATCAAAATCTCCAAGGTGTTCACGTGGATTGTCTCATTAGTGGACCGGTTTGTGATTGATTTTAGAATTGTTTCCTTGAGTCAATTGATTGTGTTTCAAAGTGGTTTTGAGCACATCAAAAATGATATTCAACTCTTTTTATATTGGATCTAGTTTAAATGATAGATCAACAACCAACCTAAGTGGATGAGATGATCTAAATTTCTAAGTTTTTTAGAACTTTGAATGAGTCTCATAGCTTTCTAGAGGGTATTTCAGCAATACCATTTATTCTAGGATTTGATGATCCTTCATTCAATGGTTTTTTCAAATCCATCCTAGGTTTTGATAGACCTTAACCTTAGGAAATTAGACTCACTTTAATTCCTTTACTTCCTTCTTCTTCAGATAATCTCTCCTAATTATTAAAGATTGGTGGAGCTTCATTATCAAATTCATCTTTTCTTATTTCAATCAACAAATTTTACATTAATTAATTCTTCAACCACCTTAGTTGATTTATTATAAACTCTATAAGGTTTATTATTAAGAGAATAACTAAGAAAGCTTGCTTCATTAACTCTTTGTTTTAACATGAACATAAGATACTTAGGTATTCTACCTATAAAAACTTTATAACAAGTTTTGTTTGTAAGGCCTTATATACACTCTCTTAATGATATAGCAAGCTATAGAAGCAACTTCTGCGCAAAAATAGTTTGCTATGCCACTATAATTTAACAAGGCATGGGTCATCTCTTGTATGGTTTTCTTTTTACACTCTACTACTCCATTTTGCCATGGAGAGTAAGGTGCTAAAAAATTATGATTAGTGCCATTCTCTTCATAAAAAGTTGTAAACTCATTATTTTCCCTTCCTTGATCAATCTTAAAACTGATTATAGAAGTTCCTTTTTTTTTTATTTTGAATCATTTTCACAAAACTTTCAAAAGATTTGAATGCATCACTATTATGAAATAAGAAAAAATTATGTATACCTTAAAAAATCATCGAATATAATAAGGGCATATTTTTGTTTCTTTATTGAAATCATTTTTTTTTTTACTATGCTTACTCTCTCTTGTATTTGGAATATAATGTGTGAGAGGGAGTTACCATTGGGCATACAACCTTGTTCTTTTGTTCATTAAAATGTCAAAGTATAGTTTTTTTTTGTGTGCACCTAGATGCATTTACTATTCAATTGTTTTACTAAAGGTGCCACTTAACATTTAATTTCCATATAATGTTTGAAGATTAATCATTTAGCATGAAAAAATAAGGAGCATAACTAGAATCACATTTAAAAAGAAAATTGAAAGATAAGAAAATTTTATGTATTCCATAAGGTATCATATAGCCTATAGGTTTTATAGGGTACAAAGTAGTTTTAGGGTTCTAGAGGATAAATTCTAGTTCCAAAATTTAGGAATTGGTACCTTACGAGAATGGATACAAGTATGGCCTTATACCTTACCTAACTTGTACCCACTCACTCCTAGATATAAGCTTAGAAATAATAGGAATATTATAATCTAAGAATGTGAAGTCTTAAAAATTTTGAAAAAGTATATAAACAATTACAGAAAATAAATAGAATAATAAATATTATTTTATTCTAAATTTGTGATAATAATAGGTTTTTAAAAAATTTAAAAAAATAGAAAGAATAACTTTCGAAAGGAAAATAAGATAATGAACATAATAAATTAAATTTTATGAAATATATTACCAAATAAATTTAGGAAGAAAAGTACTTGAAAAATATCTGAATATAGATATAAAAACGGATAAATGAAAATTATTGTAAATTTTAACTTTAGTTCGGGTAAATTAAATTAAAAGAATAAATTTCCTAAAACATAATTTTTAAACAATATTAGGTTAAATAATGAAATTAATTTAAATTGTAAATTTATAAATTTTAAATGGAAATTTAGAATAAAAATTCATGTTCGGAATAATCAAATTCACATAGACGTAGAATTTTGTAGTAAATTTCCAAAAATATAAAATTTAAACGTATTCTCGCATGCTTATAAAATACAAAAATAAAGACAAGTATAATATAAAATATAGTATATAAATATATATACATAACTGTTAAAAAAAAAAATTGGCAGTTGCAGTAGGGACGTAATCAACCGTCACGTCTTGTCCCATCCGGTTCCCCTACCCTCTCTCTCTCTCCCGTCTACTTCCTTCTTCCTTCTTCTTTTTCTTTTTTTTTTTCTTTCTTTCTTCCTTCTTCTTCCCTTTCTTTCTTCCTTCTTCTCCTTTCTTCTTTCATTTTTCTCTTCTTTTGCAAGACTATCTTCTTCCTTTCTTGTCTTTTTCTTTTCTTCTTCCTCTTCTCTTTCCCTTTCTCATTCTAGGTGGTGTTTTCCCTCAGCAATGAGTTTAGAACCTTACCGTTCATCACGTTCGATCCTCGGCTCCACCCGGATCATCACCATTGAGTTGGGCAAAGGAGCTGTGCGTGGAGGTGGGGACGCCAGCGTATGTGATCGCACACTTCCGTCGGCAACACAGCAACGACGACAGCTATAACAGCACCAACAGCGACCCCCACAGTGATGGGAAATTTTCCAACACCATAGATGTTTTCAGAACTCGATTTGGATGATGATCCAAATCGCTCATATTTCACTTTATTTCTTTTTAACTAATAAATATTTGAATAATAGTCTTACAGGTACAATATTATTTTCTCCATGGGATGCTAAATGTCTTATATTAGTTGATGGTTGATGGTCATGGGACATCATCAGATTTGCATCCAAAGGCCGTTATGATTGATTTCACTTCGAAGCATTGGCTCTTGAAGAATTATACTATTTTTGTACTTTCTAATTGTTCTTTGGACCATTTTATGTTGTAATTTCTTTTGGGACATTTTCATTTGTTTGTAATTTTCATTTAGGACCGGCCACCCTAAAAGTGGCATGGTTGTAATTTTGTGGACTTTCTAACCCTAAAGGGAGCAAGTATAAATACTTGCTTAAGTAGGGTTTTTAGGAGGCCAATTTTCAGATTAAACACATCACTTTTACGTGAGAGAGCTTAAGGTTATCCTAGTTCAATTTTCTCTTATCAATTTCAATCCTAAGAGTTGAGATTGTAGCGAGTGTAATAATTGAAATTGTGAGTTATATCAATTTCTACTTGTTGTGTTTTCTTTTCTTCTCTACTGTGTAATATCTAAGGTTGGATTGAAACATTTCTTGGTTAGATTTAAGTTAGTATCAATTCGAAATAGTGTGCTTATTTTGAGTACTTATCATACTTGTTATTCACCATTAACAATTGCTTGTCATTTTGAACTGTGAGTTGCATTGTTATAAAAGGGGATCTCGGAAGTGATTCTTGTTGTTGTTCTTGAATTCACATGATAATTCAAGTTTTATTAGTGTGTTTAAGGACTTGATCATTGTGGCTTAATAATTTATAAGTTATTGAATTTGGATCTCCTTGCACCCCTTTAGGAATTATGAAATTCCTAGCCTATTGAATCGGATTTAGTTTATTACATTTAGGGTTAGTTTTTGTTCCATTTGATTGTGCTTAATCCCCTTTTAAGCACATCATAATTTGGTATCAGAGCTTGAGGTTGTGAGAAGGGTTATTTGCAATTTGAATTCGGAAATTTAGGGTTTATGTTCTTACATCTTCAATTCCAAAATTGGGAGTAAATTGAAATTGTTGTTATAATTGCTTGAAGTGGTGTGATTTGTCTTGAGTAGAAGTTGAACTTGTTGCTTGTTGGAGTGAGTTTTGAGTACTTGTTGAAGCTTCTATGTTGTGGAATTCACCGTGAAGGAAGAGGAGAGTTAGTGTATTTTGAAAATAAATTCGAAAGTGCAATTGTGTAAGAAGAAGAATTGTGATCTTTACATGTTTTTTTTTTTTTTTTGGGAAAAATGGAGGGTGTAATTGAGCATTTCCAGATTTGAGTTGTGTGGAAGATTTGGAAATTATTTGATTTTCAAAACAAATATTAAGTTGAAGAAGTTAATGAATGGTTGTTTGAATTTGAAAATTACTTCTTACCATTTGAGGAAGGGTTGCAATTAGTGAAGTGGTTTGATTTTCAAATTTGAATTGTTGCTATTTTGGTGTATAAGTTATAGTTTGCTTTAGTGTTTGTAGTGGTGAAACTTGTATGTTTAGGAGTGTGAACCATGAAGTGTGTGTAGAGTTGTGATTGCAAAAAAAAGAAAAATTGTGGAGGTTGTTGCATCGTGGTTCTATATGTATGTATTATGGTGTAAAAAGGAGTATTGAATTGTTGGCGTTGTGTTTGTGTGTTGAGTGAGGGAATTGCCATTTGTGAATTTGTAGAATTGTGAGGAGTAAGGTGCTGCATGTTGAAGCTAATGTGTGAGTGTGTGTCATGGCTAAGAAAGGAAGATTTGAGTAGTAGAATTTGAATTCGAACAAGTCATTAAAGTGTGAAAGTAATTAACTAGTTACTTAAGCACTTGTAGTTGAATTTAATTCTAACTACTTGAAAGTAGTTATGAGTGTACTTCATTTATTAAACTTTACTTGGAGTACTAAATTATTTCCTTATGCCTATAATTCTTTTTGAAACGTGAGCTATTGAATTATTATTGTTGTTAAACGTATAGGTTGGTGTTGTTGAAGGAGTGTGCTTTAATTTGTGGGATTACTTCTTAAATCACAACATATCCAATGAAAGTGTGAATGGGGGAATTGGTAATGAAGCCAATAGCCAGGTTGGTGGAGGTCAAGGTTATAATATTGCAGGTAGGAGGACTTTGGAAGAATAGCTCCACGATCTTACTACCATAGTTGCTACTTTAGCAACTAGGATTGATGGGATGACATTACCATAGCCACCAGTGATGAACCTTTAGGCACCAGCTCGAGTAGCTCCATAGAACCTTCAGTGAGACAAAGTAGTGGGAGATGGAAATTGGAATAGAAGGATGGATGGGGATCATCATCCTTACAGTGAAGAAAGGGATGACAACTTTGGGGCTAATCCATATTAGAATAGGGGTTTCAAGCCACCTCGAGGATTGAAGTATGTGAAGTTGCAGATGCCTTCTTATGACGACAAAGGATCAACTGATGATTATTTAAATTGAGAGGACAAGGTTAAGGGTCTCTTTGAATGTTATGAGATCAATGATAATACTAAAGTCTGATTGGCTGCTGTATAGTTTACAGGATACGCTGCACTATAGTGGAAGAATTTGATTATCAGTAGGCACAAGGATAGGCAGGTCGAGATTCAGACATAGAGGGATATGAAAAGGGTGTTGAGAAAAAGATTTATTCCTGAGCACTACAAATAGGAATTGTTTATGCGATTGCAGACTTTGAAGCAGGGAGGTAAGATAGTGGATGATTATGTGCAGGAATTTGAAACCCTCATGATTAAATGTAGGTCAATCAAACCTCCAAAAAAAACCCTAGCACACTTCATCTCAGGGTTGAAATATGAGATAGCGTGTGTTGTTGAGCTGTAGCACTATAGTACACTTGATGACGCTATTCAGTTGGCCTTGCAAGTGGACAGACAAAGGAGGTCCAACTTGTTCAAGGCTCCGAGCAGTAGGCCCAATACTACTACCAGACCCATGGCAGTTGACGGTCGACTAGGAGGGGTAAAGGCGGTAGGTAAGACAGTGAGAGCAGTGGACAAAACTACCCCTAGCACTACCAGAGAAAATATACCCTTTAGGAAGGGTAAAGAGGTGATAACACCAAATGTGAGGTAGATTATTCCTAGATCTACTAGTGGAAAAGTATGCCAAATCAAATGCTTTAAGTGCATGGGATTTGGGCATATGGCAGCATAGTGATAGGAATCAAAATTCGACAAGACCTATCATTAAGGCAAGAACTAAAGGATTTCGAATTTTGGCGATGAGGGCCCATTTTGAGCAGATTGACCCCAGAATTATTTATAAATTAACCTCTTTTCTATTATTCTTGTATTGTATTTTCCAATAGGCACACTTATCATATTTTATAGGGTAATGGACAAACTCCCTCAGACTCAGCTTGTGGGTTATCCATGGACCAACCTGAACCAACGATAAGCTGGGCCGATGAATCCTATAGAAGACCGGCATTTTGAAGACCAATTTCTTTTATATATTTTTCATTTTCATGGACTATTTATGTTGTAATCATTTTGGAACACTTTTATTTTGATTGTAATTTTCATTTAGGACTAGCCATCTTAAAAGTGGCAAACTTGTAATTTTGACCATTTTCTAACCCTAGGAGTAGCAAGTATAAAAACTTGCTTAGAATAAGGTTTAAGGAGGCCATTTTTGCAGATTAAACATAGCACTTCACGTGTGAAATTAGGGTTCTTCCTTAGTTCAAAACCTCTTATCAATTTCAACCCAAGAATTGGAATTGTGGCGAGTGCAACAAGGAGAAATTGTGAGTCATATCGATTTCCTTCTTTGTTCTTCACTTCTTCTCTAGTGAGTCATATCTAGGGTGGATTTGAAGTTTCTTGGACTTATTTGTGAGTGTAATTCGTGAACAATTGTCTTGTTAAGATTGATTGTTCTTTTAGCAATTGAACTATATCTCAATTTAGTGTTGGCGTGAATTGGAATTGGAGGAAGAGTGGAATTCACGATTTTGATGCTTCAATTTTGATCTGATTTCACATGAATCTAATCTCTTTTTGTTGTTACTTGGTGAAGATTACAAATAGGGATTACAATTACATCATTTGATTTACATTTTCCATCCAAATTTCAAAGAGATTTTCATGTGATTTGTCATCCATTGGACTGGTTTTTGTGATTGAATTGTGAGTTGTTTTCTTGAGTCTTTTGATTGTGCTTGAACTTGATTTTGAGCACATCATCTTTTGGTATCAGAGCACAAGTTGAGAGAAGGGATTAAGTGTTGGTTGATTTCGTGATTATCACTTTCAATTAGGGTTCTTCATTTTTGAACCAAAATCGTGTGTGGTGATTTTGAGTTGCGAAAATTGTCTTGATTGAAATTCTGATTTGCTGCTTGTTGAAGTTGGATTGGAGGGATTGTTGTAGCTTCTTGTGATTGATCATTTTCATGGAAGGGAAGGAGAGTAGAAGTGTTCTTAATTCAACATTTTTGTGAACTTGAAAAATTGCCTTTTCTTGCCGTGATTAGCTTGTTGCTTGAAGTAGCTTATGGAGTTTGTTGTTTTAATTCCATTGTGCAAATTCGGAATTGGGGAAGTGCATTTTACAGATTTGCATTGTGTTGAGTAGTAAGGAATCTATTTGAATTCAAACACATCAATTAAGTTGTGGGAGTTAATGAGTGTTATTTGAATTTGAAATTCATTTCTTACCAATTGAGGAAGGATTGCAATTAGTGAAGAGGTTGAAATTCAAATTTGAATTGCTGCCTATTTGTTAAGTTGCGGATTAAAACTTGTGGAAAGTGGAGTATATCTTGTTATCATTGCCGTGGAAGTGGAGTGTATTTATTGTTGTTGCCGTTTGTTATTATTGCCGTGGAAGTGGAGTGCAATTTTGTGTTGTTGCCATGGGAGTTGATCCAATTTGTTGGCATGAAGATTGACCTATTCCAATTTTGTTGTGGAAGTATTATATTGTTGTTTAGTTGTTGTACACTTGGAGGCTTGAACACTCTTGGCTTCTTTTGACTATTGGCTGTGATTGTATGGTAAATTTTAAAGCAAACCATGAAGGATTGAGAGTAGTGTTCAATTGGTGAAGTGGATTTGTGTTGTGTACTTTTGTTTTCGGAAAAGTGGAGGGGTAATACTTATATTTCCAGATTTGAATTCAGATTTGAAGTGTGAATTAAGAAGCCAATTTGAAATTTCAAAACACACATTAAAGTCATTGTTTAATTGTGTGTCATTTGAATTTGAAGTAGCTTCTTACCATTTATGGAATTGTGTACTTATTGAACTCCTTTTTGAATTTGAAAGTGGGTTGCCTTATTTATGCATAAGTTGTGGTTTTGGTTGTATTTTTGAATTTAGTGAAGAGTGGGTGCATTTGGTGTGGGTTTTGGTGTGTGTAGTATAGACCATTGTTGTTGGAGGCGTGATTGGTGTGGAACCGTGAGTAAAAGGGGAGAAGTGTGGTGGTAAAGTTGTGTATTTTTGTATGTGTTGAGGTGCTGCCCATTATGAAGTAATTGGTGTAAAACCAAAGCAAGGATAAGGAAAGTTGAGTAGTAGAATTTAAAATTCAAACAAGTCATTAAAGTGTGAAAGTAATTGAACTCAGTACTTAACACTTGTGGTTGAATTTAATTCTTAACTACTTAGAAATAATTTGTGCACTTCATTTATTTAACTTTACTTGAAGTACCAATAAATATTTCTTGTATTGGTTGAGTGTGAGCACCGTGGGTGTGTCGCTGTGGTGTGGTGAAGTGTATTATGGTTGTTGAAGTTAGTTAACAAAAATGTCAAGTAAGTTGTATTTGTCTACTAACGTACTGCATCGAGACATGACTTCTTTTCCAACCATTAATGAGGGACAAAGAGAAAACTTGTTCCATACTTCTTGTAGGGTACAAGGAAACTTATGCGTAATTATTATTGATGGTGGTAGTTGTACTAATGTTGTAGCTGCATCATTAGTATCGAAGTTGAAACTTGAAACTATCCCACATCCTAAACCCTATACATTACATTGGTTGAATGATCAGGATGGTCTTTGTGTGACCCAAAGGGCTAGGGTACCCTTCAGTATAGGGGACAAGTACTGTAATGAGCTTGAATGTGATATTCTTCCTATTTGTACATCCCATATATTACTTGGTAGACTATGGTTGTATGATAGGATGGTATTACATGATGGGTATAGAAATACTTATATGTTAAAAAAGGATGGTAAACGTATAGTATTGAACCCTATGTCGCCATCAGAGGTCCAAAAGATGCAAAGACAGATAAAACCACCATCACAGATTCTTAAGGATCATAGCCACATGATTAAACCTTCAGAAGGCCAAACTGTGCAGACGCAGGTATGCTAACCTTCAAAGGTTCTTGAGGGCTCTAGTGACATGAGCCAACCCTTAGAGCATAAAATTTGTCAAACACCGATGTGCCAACCTTCAGAGAATCCTGATGATCATAGTCAGACGAGCAGACCACCAGAGAGCTAGGCTGTTTAGAGACAGTTATGTTCACCTTCAGAGGTTTTAGAAGGTAGTGAGCAGTTGGGCCAACCATTAGGGGGTTATGAGGATCAGCACCATACAGATGAGTTAGAAAAAGAGGAAACAAAATCAATGGAATGGATTGAGACAGGGGAGACATCAATAGATAATGAGTCCTTATTTATGTTGCAGATGAGATACATCCTGGAAATAGGAGAGAGAAAACAATCACCTACTGTAGTATTTTAGATATTGGGATTCTGTAGAGATACTTCTTCAGATGGATTGCTAGGAGAAAGTAGAGTCTCTATTGCATTTGATCTGTCAGATTTGAGGACAAATCTTTTTGAGGCCCGAGGAGATGATAGGAATCAAAATCCGACAAGATCTATCATTAGGGCAAGAACTAAAGGATTTCGAATTTTGGCGATGAGGGCCTATTTTGAGCAGATCGACCTCGGAATTATTTATAAATTAACCTCTTTTCTATTATTCTTGTATTGTGTTTTCCAACAGGCACACTTATCATATTTTATAGGGCAATGGACAAACTCCCTCAAACTCAGCTTGTGGGTTATCCATGGACCGACCTGAATCGATGATGAGTTGGGTCGATGAATCCTATAGAAGACTGGCATTTTGAAGACCAATTTCTTTTATATATTTTTCATTTGCATGGACTATTTATGTTGTAATCATTTTGGAACACTTTTATTTTGATTGTAATTTTCATTTAGGACTAGCCATCTTAAAAGTGGCAAACTTGTAATTTTAACCATTTTCTAACCTTAGGAGTAGCAAGTATAAATACTTGCTTAGAATAGAGTTTGAGGAGGCCATTTTGAAGATTAGAAACAAACACTTCACGTGTGGGAATTAGGGTTCTTCCTTAGTTCAAAACCTCTTATCAATTTCAACCTAAGAATTGGAATTGTGGCGAGTGCAATAAGGAGAAATTGTGAGTCATATCGATTTCCTTCTTTGTTCTTCACTTCTTCTCTAGTGAGTCATATCTAGGGTGGATTTGAAGTTTCTTGGAATTATTTGTGAGTGTAATTCGTGAACAATTATCTTGTTAAGATTGATTGTTCTTTTAGTACTTGAACTATACATCATTTTAGTGTTGGCATGCATTAGAATTGAAGGAAGAGTGGAAATCATGGTTTTGATGCTTCCATTTTTATCTGATTTTCACGTGGTTCTCAATCAATTTTTTTGTCATTTGGTGAAGATTACAAATAAGGATTGTAATTACATCATTTGATCTTTGGTTTTCCAACCAATCTCCAAAGGTGTTCACGTGAATTGTCATATAAGTGGACCGGTTTGTATGTGATTTGTGAATTGTTTTTCTTGAGTCATTTGATTGTACTTGAACTTGATTTTGAGCACATCACACAATGTCCAAAGAAGAGGGTGATGACTGTTATAGAAGGTGCTGGGGAAGATGTTAAGGTTGAGGAGGAACAGGCTGAACCTATAGACCTGTGTGTAACCCTGCAAGAGTATTATGATGACCAGATTGCAGAAACACATGAAGAGCGTACAGGTGAACAATATCTACCTATTAATGTGTTACGTAGGACTCTAACCTTATCTCCCGATGCTAGTGACAAACATAAGAAGAACATATTCTACACCTCTTGTAGGATCAGAGGTAACATTTATGTACTCATCATTGATAGTGGTAGTTGCACAAATGTTATATCTGCTACACTAGTAAACAAATTGCATTTATCTACTAGCCCTTATAACTTGCATTGGTTAGACAATTGGGACAGTATGCATGTTATGCTATGGGCGAAGGTGTTTGTGAGTGTTGGATAGAAATATCACGATGAGATCCTATGTGATGATAGGAATCAAAATCCAACAAAACCTATCATTAGGGCAAAAACCAAAGGATTTCGAATCTTGGCGATGAGGGCCCATTTTAGCAAATCGACCTTGGAATTATTCATTTACTAACCTCTTTTATCTTATTCATGTATTTTATATTCCAACTGGAATACTTATCATGCTTTACAGGGCGATGGACAAACTCACTCAGACTCAGCTTGTGGGTTATCCATAAACCGACCTAAACCGGCAATGAGTTGAGCCGACAAATCCTATGGAAGCGCTAGCATGAAGAAGACTATTTTTATTTATAATTATTTCTTTGGACTATTTGATGAGAGCCATGATGGGAGTCAAGCTAGAAGATGGAATGTGGATCCTCCTGAAGTGTTGCTTGGACTGATCATAAGAACTCGAGCAAAACGATTCAAGGAAGCACTTAACGGGCTAATAAAGGATATCCAAGAAGCCGGAAAAGAGTGGAGCAACCATGAGAACGACCTTGCATTTGTACAAGTCATTCAAGGAGATCAAAGCTGTCGGCCTTGACAACGCTGGCTTAAACGCTGCTGGCCTTGAACCGGCGTTGCAATTAGAGCGCGACAGAGGGACTATGCTGGCTTATATACCCGGCATACATCCTACGTCGCCTACTACGCCGCCGGCTTTCATTGCCTGCTAGTTATTTTTCCGCGACTTTATTATGTTATGTCGTTTTGGGCTTTTGTTTTTACGAGTTGTAAACCCTAATATAAGCTACTAGGGTTGGAAAACAGAACATAGAACATACATACAACATTGAATAACATATTTTGAGAGAATTCCTCTCTTAGTTCTCCAAAGAACTTCTCTTGAACTTATCGGATATCTTTCGTAGCGTTCAACCCAACTTATCAATAAGTCTTTCATCCCGATTGTGGCGTCAACAGAATATACCAAGGTTCTTGCTTCACCTATAGGCAACGGGTCGCGGTTCCACTTTGGTTGTTTTGGCATCTTGGGTTGCAATTCCAAACGTATTAGTATAGGGTTTTGTCACACGTGGGCGTGGTTTGTATCAGTTTGGTATCAGAGCCTAGGTTTGTTAAACAACAGTTCAGTTTGAGAAAGGTAACATCAAAACCCTAACTCCAATCGTTCATATCAAGTTTCGTATTACCGTCGCTTCATACTCAAGTCCATAGTGTTAATTGTTCTTAAGTAGTGTAGTTCATCCTATTAATCTTGTTACAAAAAAAAAAGTGAACAAAAGAACAAAAACAAAGACAACAAAAAGAAAGAAAAAGGAAAATTCCAGCCCGGAGAGTTTGTTCTTGAATTCTACGGAAGAATTTGGTGTAGTTTGGATTAGTTCCAAGATAATTGAGAAGAGGGATTAGTGAGTTGATAACATCGTTGTTGTGAGAATACACGAGTTGATTGAGGGATATCCTTCTTTGAATGAAACACGTGAGGGAGTGAATCATGAGGCTTAATCCTATATATTTGTGTTAGTATTAACCTTTATTGCAGGAACTATGTCGAGGCAATATTCTCCTGAAGGTGAGAGGGGGAGGTTTGATGCTAGGTTAGTGATTGAGGCGTTGAGGAGTGAGATGCATGGGATGTTTCAGGAGGGAATGGAACAAATTCATGAGACGGTGGAGCAAAAACTAGAGCAATCTAAAAACGTCTTTCAAGGGCGTAAAAAAGAGAGTTGTTCTAAGAGAGGACAAAGGGGTGGAGATGAAATTTCTAATGATGAATTTGATGAACCTTCTATCGGGAGTTATAGAGGTTATGGTGGTAGGAATAGAGGAACTAGGGATTGGAAAGATAGAGGAGATAAGAATAGAGAGGATAATCAATGGAGTAGTATAAAGATGAAGATTCCTCCTTTCCAAGGGAAGAATGATCCCGGGGCATACTTAGAGTGGGAGAAGAAGGTAGAGATGGTGTTTGATTGTCACAATTATAGTGGGAGAAAGAAAATGAAGCTTGCTGCCATTGAGTTTTCAGATTACGCCATAGTGTGGTGGGATTAACTGATGTTGAATAGAAGAAGGAATGGTGAACCACCCATTGAGTCTTGGGAAGAGATGAAGAGGGTGATGAAGAAGCGGTTTGTTCTTGCTTACTACTATCGTGAATTGCACAACAAATTGCAAACTCTTAAGCAGGGAAGCCGAAGTGTGGATGAATATTTCAAGGAGATGGAGGTGATTATGATTAGAGCAAATGTTGAGGAGGATAGAGAGGCTACCAAGGCTAGATTTCTTGCTTGGTTGAATAGAGAGATACAAAATGTAGTAAATTTGTAGCATTATGTGGAATTGGAAGATATGGTTCACATGGCTATAAAGCTTGAGAACCAACACAAGAGGAAAGGTAGTAGTACTGCACGATTTCAACAGGGTGCTGGTTCATCTACTTGGAAGACTAACCAATGAAAGAAGGAAGAAAAGTCCTTACCCACCAAGCCAAAAGGAGAGCAGAAGCAAGCGGGTTCTACTCCTAGTAATCAAGGTAAACCTGATTCTTCTACTCCTAGAAATCGTGACATTAAATGTTTTAAATGCCAAGGCAGAGGTCATATTGCTAGTCAATGTCCAAATAGACGTGTTATGATTCTGCGTGATGATGGTGAGTATGAGATTGACGGGGATAGTGAAGATGATGATATGCTTCCATTGGAGGATGCTAATGATGACAAGGAGCCTGCAATAGGGAAGTTAGTGGTAGTAGTTAAGCGAGCTTTGAATGTGCAGGTGAAGGAAGAAGAGGAGGTGCAACGAGCAAATATCTTTCATACTAGATGTTATCTAGGTGACCATATTTGCAGTTTGATCATTGATGGGGAGAGTTGCACTAATGTAGTGAGTACTTTCATTGTTGAGAGGTTAGGGCTCAAAACCACTAAACACCCTAGCCCATATAAATTGCAGTGGCTAAATGATAGTGGCGAGACTAAGGTGAGTGAGCAAGCCTTAATTGCTTTTCGCATTGGTAGGTATGAGGATGAGGTGTTATGCGATGTAGTGCCGATGCAGGCGTATCATGTGTTGTTGGGGAAGCCATGGCAGTTTGACAGGAAGGTTATTCATGATGGTTTTTCTAACAAGTATACACTTGTTCACCATAGCAAAAGTTATAATCTTAAACCCTTAACACCTAAACAGGTATATGAGGATCAGTTGCAGCTACAACAATCTTTTGCAAAATATAAGGTGAGTGAAAAACAGAGAGAGAGTGAGAGAGTAAAAGTGATGAGAGCCATGATGGGAGCCAAGCCAGAAGATGGAATGTGGATCCTCTTGAAGTGCCACCAGGACCGATCACAAGAACTCGAGCGAAATGATTCAAGGAAGCACTTAACGGGTTGATAAAGGATGTCCACGAAGCTGGAAAGGATTGGAGCAACCATGAGAATGCCCTTGCTCTTATACAAGTCATAATGGATAAGGGTTAAAGGGGGCATGTCTTTACAAGGCACGGCCGTATAGTAAGTCTGGAGGCTCCACAAAAACATACACGGTCGTATACACGGTTCAAAGGCACGGCCGTGTATGGTGTCAAGAATATCTACAGAAACATACACATCTAGAAAGGCACGAATGCCGCCGGCCTTCATTCCAACGCCGCCGGCCTTTAAGTCCCTGTTTTGTTATTTTTTTCGCAACTTAATGATGTTATGTCGTTTTGGGCTTTATTATTACGAGTTGTAAACCCTAATATAAATGCCTAGGGTTGAGAACAGAATACAACATACAATAGAACATACAAGTTTGAATAACGCTTTTGAGAGAATTCCTCTCTTGGTTCTTTAAAGAACTTTCCTTAAACTTATCGGATTTTCTTCCGTGGCGTTCATCCCGATTGTGGCATCTACATAATATACCAAGGTTCTTGCCTCACTTATAGGCAACGGGTCGCGGTTTCCACTCGATTGTTTGGCATCTTGGGTAGCAATTCCGAACGTATTGGTATTGGGTTTCGTCACACGTGGGCGTGGTTCGTATAAAAAAGATATAGAAAAAGAAAAAAAACACAAAAGTCAATATCAAAAGGAAAAAGAGAGGAAGGCTGGAAAGAGTGTGAGAGGCCAAGTTGAGGGGGGATCAACTTTGGTTGTGAGTGAAAAGGAGAGTGCAGCCTTGCAAAAGGAGAGTTGTGTGGCAAGAGTGAGTATCGTGAGGAGAGCGTTAGTGATGAAGCAACCTATGTTGTTACTGGTTTTTAAGGAAACTTATTTGAATTCTAACGAACTTTTTAACTCTTTACCTAGTGTGGTTGTGTCTATTGTGCAGGACATTGAAGATGTCTTCCCTGAGGAGATTCCAAAGGGTTTACCACCTATTCATGGTATTGAGCACTAGATTGACCTTGTACCCGAAGCATCTATTCCAAACAAGCTAGCTTATAGGAGCAATCCAGAGGAGACAAAGGAACTTCAAAGGCAGGTTAATGACTTGATGGAGAAAGGGTACGTGAGAGAAAGCATGAGCCCATGTGCAGTGCTTATGATTTTGGTGCCTAAGAAGGATGGGTCATGGAGAATGTGTGTTAATTGCCGCACCATCAACAACATCACGATAAAGTATTGTCATCCCATTCCTCGCTTAGATGACATGTTAGATGAGTTACATGGGTCTAGTGTCTTTTCCAAAATTGATTTGAAAAGCGGATATCACCAAATTAGAATGAAAAAAGGTGATGAATGGAAAACCGCATTTAAGACAAAATATAGATTATATGAGTGGTTAGTAATGCCTTTCGATTTAACTAACGCACCTAGTACTTTCATGAGACTTATGAACCATGTTTTGAGGACTTTCATTGGCAAATTTGTGGTTGTTTATTTTGATGATATCCTCATTTACAGCAAGAGTTTGGAAGACCATATATCTAACTTGAGGGATGTTTTGGAAGTGCTTCGAAAGGAGCAATTATATGCTAACCTCAAAAAGTTCACTTTTTGCACAGATAAACTTGTGTTTCTTGGTTTTATTATTAGTGCACAGGGAATACAGGTTGATGAAGAGAAGATTCGTGCGATCCAAGAATGGCCTAGTTCAACTAATGTAAGTAATGTTTGGAGTTTCCATGGACTAGCGAGCTTTTACAGGAGGTTTGTAAAGGATTTTAGCACCATTGTAGCACCACTTACTGAAGTAATCAAGAAGAACGTAGGGTTCAGATGGGGAGAGCAACAAGAGAAGGCCTTTCAGACGCTTAAAAATAAGCTGACTCATGCGCCATTACTTGCTTTACCTGATTTCTCTAAAACTTTTGAAATTGAGTGTGATGCTTCAGGAATAGGTATTGGAGCAGTTCTCATGCAGGAGAGGAGACCAATTGCATTCTTTAGTGAGAAGCTAAGTGGGGCAACCTTGAACTACCCTACTTATGATAAGGAGTTATATGCATTGGTTCGAGCACTGGAGACTTGGCAACACTATCTTTGGCCAAAAGAGTTCATGATCCACACTGATCATGAATCCTTGAAGTACTTGAAGGGACAACATAAGCTAAACAAAAGGCATGCTCGTTGGGTGGAGTTTATCGAAACATTTCCCTATGTCATCCACTACAAGCAAGGTAAAGAGAATGTTGTTGCTGATGCACTTTCTAGAAGGTATGCTCTTATCTCTACTCTTAGTTCTAGATTGCTTGGTTTTTAGCATATTAAAGAATTGTATGCTGCTGATCGAGACTTTTGTGAAGAGTATGTGCGTTGTGAGAAGAGTGGTCATGGTAAATTTTATAAGCATGAAGGATTCTTGTTTAGGGAGAATAAACTTTACATTCCAATTTTTCTTTAAGAGAATTATTAGTGAGGGAGTCTCATGGAGGAGGTTTAATGGGACATTTTGGAGTAGCTAAAACCTTAGGGGTTTTGCAGGAACACTTCTATTGGCCTCACATGAAACGAGATGTTGAGAGGATTTGTGAGCGGTGTGTCACTTGTAAGCAAGCAAAGTCTAGAGTCCAACCTCATGGACTTTATACCCCACTTTCCATTCCTCATGAGCCATGGGTAGACATTTCCATGGATTTTGTATTAGGATTACCCAGGTCTAGGTATGGTCGAGACTCTATTTTTGTAGTCGTTGATAGGTTTTCTAAGATGGCACATTTCATTCCTTGCACAAAACAGATGATGTTGGCCATATTGCTAATTTGTTCTTTAGGAAAGTTGTGAGATTGCATGGTATGCCTAGAACAATCGTGTCAAATCGGGATGCTAAGTTTTTGAGCTACTTCTCGGAGACCCTGTGGGCTAAGTTAGGAACTAAGTTATTGTTTTCTACTATGTGTCACCTACAGACTGATGGTCAAACTGAGGTAGTAAATCGAACCTTATCTACTTTGTTGAGAGCTGTCATTAAAAAGAACATTAAAAGTTGGGAGGATTGTTTGCCGCATGTTGAATTTGCTTATAATCGCACAATGCATTCTGCTACTAAGTTTACTCCTTTTGAAATTGTGTATGGTTTTAATCCACTAACTCCTTTGGATTTATCACCTCTTCCCATTTTTTAGTATGTTAATCTAGATGGTAAGAAGAAAGCAGAATTTGTTAAATAGATCCATGAGAAGGCAAGGCTCAACATTGAACGGAGGACAGAACAGTATGTGAAATAAGCCAACAAAGGTCGTCGACAAGCTGTCTTTGAACCTGGAGACTGGGTTTGGGTTCACATGCGCAAAGAGCGGTTTCTTGTGCAGCATCGATCTAAATTACTTCCTAGAGGCAATGGACCATTCCAAATTCTTAAGCGCATTAATGATAATGCCTACAAGTTAGATTTGCCAGGTGAGTATCAAGTAAGTGCTACTTTTAACGTTATTGATCTGAGTCCTTTTGATGCGGGCGATGATTTGAGGACAAATCCTTTTCAAGAGGAGGGGAATGATGAGAGCCATGATGGGAGTCAAGCTAGAAGATGGAATGTGGATCCTCTTGAAGTGCCACCTGGACTGATCACAAGAACTCGAGCGAAATGATTCAAGGAAGCACTTAACGGGCTGATAAAGGATATCCAAGAAGCCGAAAAAGAGTGGAGCAATCATGAGAATGACCTTGCATTTGTACAAGTCATTCAAGGAGATCAAAGCTGCCGGCCTTAACAACGCTGGCTTAAACGCTACCGGCCTTGAACTGGCGTTGCAATTAGAGCGCGATAGAGGGACTACGTCGGCTTACTACACCGCTAGCCTATATACCCAGCATACATCCTACGCCGGCTACTATGCCACCTACTATGCCACTGGCTTTCATTACCTGTTTTTTATTTTTCCGCGACTTTATTATGTTATGTCATTTTGGGCTTTTGTTTTTACGAGTTGTAAACCCTAATATAAGCTGCTAAGGTTGGAAAACAGAACATAGAACATCAATACAACATTGAATAACATATTTTGAGAGAATTCCTCTCTTGGTTCTCCAAAGAACTTCTCTTAAACTTATCGGATTTCTTCCGTGGTGTTCAACCCGACTTATCAATCGGTCTTTCATCCCGATTGTGGCGTCAACAGAATATACCAAGGTTCTTGCCTCACGTATAGGCAACAGGTCGCGGTTCCACTATGGTTGTTTTGGCATCTTGGGTTGCAATTCCAAACGTATTGGTATAGGGTTTCATCACACGTGGGCATGGTTCATATCACTATTTATGTTGTAATCTTTCTTTTGGGACACTTTCATTTGCTTGTAATTGTCTTTTAGGACCAGCCACCTTAAAAGTGCATAGTTGTAATTTTGTGCATTTTCTAACCCTAAAGGGAGCAAGTATAAATACTTGCTTAAAGTAGGGTTTGAGGAGGCCATATTTTTCATATTAGAACATCACATTTTCGCGAGAGAGCTTAGGGTTTCACTAGTTCAATTTCCTCTTATCAATTTCAATCCCAAGAGTTGAGATTGTAACGAGTGCAACATTTGAAATTGTGAGTCATATCAATTTCTAATTGTTATGTTTTCTTTTTCTTCTCTAGTGTGTAATATCTAGGGTTAGATTAGAACATTTCTTGGTCAGATTTGAATTTGTATCAATTCGAATTAGTGTGTTTATTTTGAGTAATTATCATACTTGTGATTCACCATCAACAATTGTTTGTCATTTTGAATCGTGAATTAGATATTATGGGAAGGGAGGTTTTCGGAATTGGTTCTTGCTCATCTTGGTGTATTTCACATGGAATTCATTTGTGATTATTGTATATTGAAGAAATTATCTTTGTGGAATTGTAATTGCAACAATTGAGCATTCGAAACTTATTGCATTTTCATTATGGATTCACGTAATTTCCTAGCTTGTTGAACCAGATTTGATCTTGAGAATTGAAGTTGTTTCTTTGATTCATTTGCATGTGCTTAATCTTGGTTTTTAGGCACATCATGTGATGTGATTCCTACATGTGCATTCCATTTACTGTTGGGTAGGCCTTGGATGTTTGATCGGTAGGTGTTACATGATGGATTCAGGAACACCTATATGTTCAATATAGGAGGTTCTCACATAGTACTATCACCTATGACTCCATCTGAAGTGCACCAATTTCAGGAACAGATCAAAACTACTTCCACTACATTTGATAGCCGGGAGAATATGCCAACAGAGATGTTTGGGTTCAGTTCCAGAAATGACCCTCTAGATTTGAGGGCAAATATTTTAGAAGCCCGAGGAGATGATGGGAAATTTTCCAGCACCATAGATGTTCTCAGAACTTGATTTGTATGGTAATCCAAATTGCTCATATTTCACTTTATTTCTTTTTATCTAATAAATATTTGAATAATAATCTTACAGGTCCAATATTATTTTCTCCATGGGATGCCAAAATGTCTTACATTAGTTGATAGCCACGGGACATGATGCGTGAAACCCTAGGTATATTAAACCTAGAACCCCGACGATGCTAGTTGGTTTCAATTACCTCAAAGATCGTCTTGAATAAGCAATGCGTAACTAGACCCCAATCAAACCTATTGACTGTAACTTAAGTTATCAATAGGTATTCCTAGTAATTCGGTTAAGAATTCTATGGAAAAGTTCTTTTGAAAAAGAACAAAAAATGGGTATTTCGTATCTCACGAAAAAAGATGTGTTTTCATATATCAAAGTTGGCTTTTGTCGGCCCCCTTGCAAGACATATATAGCACATGAATACAATATGGAAAAACCTAACACAATATGGAAATCCTAAGTTACCTTTTCTATCCTTATTCTTATGTCACTAAGTAAGCAACTAAATAACATAGAAAACAAACCAACAAATAATAAAAAAACCTAATGTATCCTCTAATGTATTGTCCACACAAATATATAATATTCCTAAAATTATTTCATCCTTCCATGGTTACGTGAATCAAGTTAACATATGTATGTGCTCCTTCAGTGTAGCTTGATTCCCTAGCTTGCAAGTCTATGACTAGTTCTTGTAGAGCTTCGTTCATTCTTTTAGCTCTAGCTCGGGTCATCGGGCCTCCAATGCTATGTAATGGATCATGGAATTTTGGCTCCTTCTTTTTTCATGCTAGCTGATCCTCATCATTCCCTCCTTCCTCGGAAAGATTCATCCTCGAATCACCTGCATTATAAAAAGTAAGATCAGAAATATTACAATTGCGCTTATATTACCATAGTGACTCAACAAATCAATCTTGTAGGTGTTGTAATTGATGTGCTCCAAGACTTGGAAAAGTCTCTCTCCTCTAGGATGTAATTTAGGCTTTCGTTGTGGTGCAAATCTTTCTTTTCTCAAATGCACCCAAACCTTTTCTCCTAGATGGAACATAGTCTTAACACGTCCCTTTAGTATTGGCCACTTCCGAATCGCATCCAATTTCCTCTCATCCACGGCTAGCTCATCTGTTCCTGTAACAAAGTCAAAAGAAAACACCATACTAGGTAACAAAAGATTAGTGTTGGCATAAGTAAAATAAACATCCTTGTACATAAGTACAAGTAGTTGTTTCCTCACTAACATTATACTCTCAAGCTTACTTTTTCTTACAATTTTCTCTTCTCTCAATGTTTCAAACTCTCTTCCCTCATAGCTCACCAGTGTTTATCTCTCACTCTTTTCTTTTTTCTCTCCTTGCTCTCGTACACTCTCGTGTTTTGCTCTAACTTCTTTGGCAATTTTTAGTTGGTCTTCGCAAGCTTCCCATGGTTTCTATGGAGTAAGAACCACCTTCCTTTTGTTTAAAACAAAAGAATAATGATTCTTATACCCATCATATATAACCTTCCTATCAAACTACCAACGTCGCCCTAACAAGATGTGGCTAGCCTGCATAGGTACCACATCACACATAACCTCATCTTTGTAACTCCCTATAGAGTAGGCTATAAGTACCTACTTGGTCACCTTAACCTCCCCACAATCACTCAACCACTACAATCGATATGGTCTAAGATGCTTTACTACTTTCTATTGCATCTTTTCTACTAGAAAAGTGCTAACAACATTAGTGCAGCTGCCACTATCAATTATCAAGCTACATACTCTACCCTGCACATGACACTATGTATGAAAAATATGTTCACGCTGAATCCCCTCACCATCCTCCTAAGGTTGTACACTAAGCACTCTCCTCGTAACATACAACTCGCCACTCACAGGTCCCTCTAAGTCAACATCTTCATACTCCTATGATGGTGACTCCTCCTTATCCTTAGAGCTCACTCTCTCTACATCCCCAATATCATTGATAATCATAGCCCTCTGATTTGGACAATCGGATGAAATGTGCCCAAATCGCTGACACCTAAAACACTTTATATCTCTCGTCCTGGAAGGGGGTTTAGTGTCAGTCTTTCCCTTAGGTGCAGCAACTAGATTCTTAGCCCTCACGTCCTCCTTAAGCTTTGAATCAGTGGAGTTTCTCTTCTACGTAGATTTCCATGGAGTTTTGGAAGTTGAGCCAGTCCTCTACTCACTCCTATATTTGAGCTGCCGCTCTACTTTAATAGCTCTATACAGTAACTCTTCCATATCTAAGTAATGGTGAAGATCTACTACATCAGCTATCTCCCGATTGAATCCATTGATGAATCTAGCCATAGTGGCCTCATCATCCTCCTCAATTCTCACCCTAATTATGGCCATCTCCAACTCTTTGTAATAATCCTCTACACTATTATTCCCCTGAGTCAACACTTGGACTTTCCTAAGTCCTTATGATAGTGACTAGGAATAAAACGCTTTTGTATGATCTTTTTCATCTCCTCCCAAGTGCTAACAGGTCACTCTCCATACCTATGCCTATTACGCACCAATTGATCCCACCATACATTAGCGTAATATGAAAACTCTACTGCAGCTAATTTTATCTTTTTTTCCTCAATGTAGTTGTGACATTCAAAGACATGATCCATCTTCCTCTCCCATTCTAAATACAATTCTGGATCATTCTTTCCCTAAAAAGTTGGGATTTTCAACTTAATACTCCCTAAATTACTATCACGCTTCTAGATACTTCCCCTATCCCTCACGTGTTGGTAATCTCTAAAATCAAATTCCTCTTCTTCATCTATCCTGACTCCTCCCCTATTATGTCTACCTACTCCTTGCCTAACAGTGGTATTGCTAGACAGTTCCCTACTCCTTTCCATCCTATCCATCATGTCATGGATCTACTCTAGTTCTCCTGTTAAGATCCTCTTCATCTCCCCCATCAATTCCTCAAACATCACCTGACTTTCTCCTGCATTAGTGTTCTGTCCCAACATAATTCTAATAATTTGCAGTAAGTTACGATCACAATTATAAAAAATATATAAGTATGTTCCTCACACTCACTCGTATATTGCTCACAAATGATATGCTCATAATTCCACTCAACCAATTATGTAATTGACAATTTAAGAAGCTATCTTGTGATTTCGGCAATTGTAATTCTTTCAAGGCCGAATTCCTTTTTTTTTTTTTTTTTTGAATTTCGGTTCTTGATTGTTTCTTTTGCAACCGAATTTGATTTTTTTTTTTTTTTGTAGATAAGCTATGAATTGAACACAATTGATTATTCAAGAAAACCTAAATACCTTCGACCCTAATGGATTGTAATGACCGAACAAGTATGAAATTTTTTTTTATATATATATATATGACTTTTGTCTATGAATATGGAAAAGACAACAGACAAATATGGAAAAGAACAAAATTTCTTTTTATACAATTTTTTTTTTCAGATATAAATAAGGAAAAGAACAAATGAATATGGAAAAAACAATAAAATTTTTTTATACGAATTTTTTTTTCAGATATGAATATGGAAAAGAACAACAGACAACTATGGAAAAAAACAACAACAGATGACTATGGAAAAGAACAACAGACAAATTAAAGAAAAGGATAGAATTTACTTGATTCAAGAAGTTGAAACTCTGATACCAAATGATGCACGAAACCCTAGGTATATTAAACCTAGAACCTCAACGATGCTAGTTGGTTTCAATTACCCGGAGGATCGTCTTGAATAAGCGATGCATAATTAGACCCCAATCAAACCCGTTGACTATAACCTAAGTTATCAAAAGTTATTCCTAGTAATTCGATTAAGAATCCTATAGAAAAGTTCTTTTGCAAAAGAACAAAAAAGAGGAATTTTTTATCTCACGAAAAAGATGTGTTTTCATATATCAAAGTTGTCTTCGTTACCGGCCCCTAGCACGGTCATATATATAGCACACAACATAATATAGAAATCCTAAGTTACCTATTCTATTTGTTACCTTATCCTCATGTAACCGAGTAGGCAACTAAATAATATAAATTACAAACCAAAACAAATACTAAAAATCCTAAGTTGCCTATTCTATCCTTATGTCACCAAGTAGGCAACTAAATAACATAAATAACAAACTAACAAATAAAAATAAACATTAACAAAACCGAATGTATCCTCTAGTGTAGCGGTCTATGCAAATATTTAATGTCCCTAAATTATTTCATCCTTCCATGGTCATGTGAATCAAGTTGACATATGTATGTGCTCCTTCAGTGTAGCTTGATTCCTTGGCTTGCAAGTCCATGACTAATCCCTGTAGAGCTTCGTTCATTCTTTTAGCTCTAACTCGGGTCATCGGGCCTCTAATGCAATGTAATGGATCATGGAATTTTAGCTCCTTCCTTTTTCATGCTAGCTGATCCTCATCAGGACATCATCATATTTGCATCCAAAGGCCGTTGTGCTTGATTTCACTTTGAAGCATTGGCTCTTGAAGAATTATATTATTTTTGTACTTTGTAATTGTTCTTTGGACCATTTTATGTTATAATTTCTTTTGGGACAGTTCCATTTGTTTGTAATTTTCATTTAGGACTGGCCACCCTAAAAGTGGCATAGTTGTAATTTTGTGGACTTTCTAACCCGAAAGGGAGCAAGTATAAATACTTGCTTAAGTAGGGTTTTGAGGAGGCCAATTTTTAGGTTAAACACATCACTTTTACGTGAGAGAGCTTAAGGTTATCCTAGTTCAATTTCCTCTTATCAATTTCAATCCCAAGAGTTGAGAATGTGGTGAGTGCAACAATTGAAATTGTGAGTTATATCAATTTCTAATCATTGTGTTTTCTTTTCTTCTCTAATGTGTAATATCTAGGGTTGGATTGAAACATTTCTTGGTCAGATTTAAGTTAGTATCAATTCGAAATAGTGTGCTTATTTTGAGTACTTATCATACTTGTTATTCACCATCAACAATTGCTTGTCATTTTGAATCGTGAGTTGCAGTATTATAAAAGGGGATCTCGGAAGTGATTCGTGTTGTTGTTCTTGAATTCACATGGCAATTCAAGTTTGATTAGTTTGTTTTAAGGACTTGATCATTGCGGTTTAATAATTTATAAGTTATTAAATTTGGATCTCCTTGCACCCCTTTAGGAATTACAAAAGTCCTAGCTTATTAAATCGGATTTGGTTTATTGCATTTAGGGTTGGTTTTTGCTCTATTTGATTATGCTTAATCCCCTTTTAGGCACATCACACAGCAGTGACAACGAGGAACTCGGACCATGCTAGCAACTATGACAATCACGACAACGAAGAGGACAGCAACAAAAGCGACTCGGACGATGAGAAAATCAGTGACTACGATCCCAACAGCAATGGCGGTGGCATCGAGGCTAGGGTAATGGATAGCGACTGGACATCGTGTCCATCTTGTCTTCCTTCCCAACGAAAGAGGCAACAACAACCATAGTAACGACGGCAATGGCGGTGGCGACAATGATTCAGCAACTACAACAACGACAACAACAGCCACCCAATGATAGTGGTAGTGATGAACACAGCAACGGCAGCAGCAATGACGATCCAAATGATGACAGCAACCACGACTCCAATAGCAGCAGCAACAACAATCATGATGACAACAGTAGCTGCAACAACATCTACAATAATCGCAACAACGATGATGAGAGCCATGATGGGAGCCAAGCCAGAAGATCGAATGTAGATCCTCTTGAAGTGCCACCTGGACCGATCACAAGAACTCGAGCGAAACGATTAAAGGAAGCACTTAACGGGTTGATAAAGGATGTTCATGAAGTCGGAAAGGATTGGAGCAATCATGAAGTTGGAAAGGATTGGAACAACCATGGGAATGCCCTTGCTCTTGTACAAGTCATAACGGATATGGGTTGAAGAGGGCGTGTCTTTACAAGGCACGGCCGTGTAGGAGTCTGGAGGTTACACAGAATCATACACGGTTCAAAGGCACGGCCGTGTATGGTGTCAATAATTTCCATAGAAAGATACACGACTAGAAGTACACAGTCGTGTATGTTGTCAAGATTTCCACAGAAAAATACATGACTAGAAGTACACGGTCGTGTATATTGTCAAGATTTCCACAGAAAGATACACGACTAGAAGTATACGGTCGTGTACATCTCCAACGCCGATCATGTATATGCTTACGCCGGCTCCAAGGCCGCCAACCTTCATTTCAACGCCGCCGGCCTTTACGTCACTATTTTGTTATTTTTACGCAACTTAATGATGTTATGTCGTTTTGGGCCTTCATTGTTACGAATTGTAAACCCTAATATATAGCTCCTAGGGTTTAGATACAAGATAGAAGATAGAACATACAACATTGAAGTTTGAAAACACTTTGGAGAGAATTCCTCTCCTGGTTCTTTAAAGAACTAATCTAGAACTTATCGGATTTTTATTCCGTGGCGTTCATCCCGACTTATCAATCGGTCTTTCATCCCGATTGTGGCATCTACATATTATACCAAGGTTCTTGTCTCACTTATAGGCAACGGTCGCGGTTTCCACTTGAGTGTGTTTGGCATCTTGGGTAGCAAAATTCCGAATGTATTGGTATTGGGTTTCGTCACACGTTGGCGTGGTTCATATCAGTTTGGTATCAGAGCAAACCGATTTCGTATCAGTTTGGTATCAGAGCCTAGGTTTGTTAAAACATCAGTTCGGTTTGAGGAAGGTAACATCAAAACCCTAGCTCCAATCGTTCATATCAATTGTTTGTATTCAATTTCATAGTGTTAATTGTCTATTTAAAGTGTAGTACCTATTATTCAATTTTGTTACAAAAAAAAGGAAGAATCACGACAAAAAAAAGGGGAACGTGATCAAGAGCAGCAAACAAAAAAAAAATCTGAAAGAAAAAGAGGAAAAAAATTTCGAGCCCTAGAGTTGTTTTGAATTCTACGGAAGGGAATTGGTGTAGTTTGGGTTAGTTCCAAGAGAATTGAGAAGAGGAATTGGTGAGTTGATATCATCATTGCTTGTGAGAATACACGAGTGACTGTGTGATATTATCCTTTGAGCGAAACTCGTAAGGGAGTGTATCGTGAGGCTTAATTATATATATTTGTGTTAGTACTAATCTTTTCTACAGGAACTATGTCAAGGCAACATTCTCCTGAAGGTGAGAGGGGAAGGTTTGATGCTATGTTAGTGATTGAGGCGTTGAGGGGTGAGATGAAGAGGATGTTTCAGGAGGGCATGGAACAAATTCATGAGATGGTGGAACAAAGACTAGAGCAATCTAAAAACATCTTCCAAGGGCGTAAGAGGGAGAGTTGTTCTAGGAGAGTACAAAGGGGTAGAGATGAAATGTCTGATGATGAATTTGATGAACCTTCTGTCGGGAGTTATAGAGGTTATAGTGGTAGGAATAGAGGAACTAGGGATTGGGAAAATAGAGGAGATAGGAATAGAGAGGATAATAAACTGAGTAGTATAAAGATGAAGATTCCTCCTTTCCAAGGGAAGAATGATCCCGAGGCGTACTTAGAGTGGGAGAAGAAGGCAGAGATGGTGTTTGATTGTCACAACTATAGTGGGAGAAAGAAAGTGAAACTTGCTACCATTGAATTTTCGGATTATGCCATAGTGTGGTGGGATCAACTAATGTTGAATCGAAGAAGGAATGGTGAACCACATATTGAGTCATGGGAAGAGATGAAGAGGGTGATGAAGAAGCGGTTTGTGCTTGCATATTACTATTGTGAATTACACAACAAATTGCAAACTCTTAGGCAGGGAAGCCGAAGTGTGGATGAGTATTTCAAGGAGATAGAAGTTACTATGATTAGGGCAAATGTAGATGATAGGAATCAAAATCCGACAAGACCTATCATTAGGACAAAAACTAAAGGAATTCGAATTTTGGGGATGAAGGCCCATTTTGAGCAGATCGACCTCAGAATTATTTATATATTAACTTCTTTTCTATTATTCTTGTATTGTGTTTTCCAACAGGCACACTTATCATATTTTATAGGGCAATGGACAAACTCCCTCAGACTCAGCTTGTGGGTTATCTATAGACCAACTTGAACCGGCGATGAGCTGGGCCAATGGATCCTATAGAAGACCGACATCTTGAAGACCATTTCTTTTATATATTTACTCTTTTATGAACTATTTTGGTTGTATTTTGGTTTTGGGACACTTTTATTTCTTTGTAACTTTCATTTAGGGTTAGCCACCTTAAAAGTGGCAAACTTGTAATTTTGAGCACTTTTTAACCCTAGGAGTAGCAAGTATAAATACTTACTTAAGAGAGGGTTTGAGGGAGCTTATTTTTTGCAGATCAAACACTACCTTTCACATGAGAATTAAGGTTCTTAATTGTCATCGAAACTCTTATCAATTTCAATCCTAAGAGTTGAAATTGTGGCGAGTGCAACATCTTGAAATTGTGAGTTATATCAATTTCATTTTGTTGTGATTTCTTTTCTTCTCTAGTGTGTCATATCTAGGGTTGAATTGAGATAGTTCTTGATCAGAAATACACATTATTATTCACGAATTCTTGTGTTTATTTGAAGTACTTAGCAATTGGATTCGGATCATCATTAAAGAATCCACTTGAAAACATGTTCTTCTCTATTGGAAAGGAATTCTTATAATTAAGGTTTTCTTTTGAATTTGTGGTTTATTTGCATGGATTATATGAGATTAGAGTGTTGTTAGAAGATATTATCATTATGGTGTTATAATTATATCATTGGACATTTAGATTTCATCATATCTTCATTAGGGTTCACGTGATTTAGCCTTGAGGATCCAGTTTTTGCCTTGACTTGAGATTTTTTTTCTTAAGTCTTTTGATTGTGCTTCTTAGTGGTTTTAGGCACATCAGTAGAGGAGGATATAGAGGCTACCATGGCTAGGTTTCTTGCTGGATTGAATAGAGAAATTCAAAACGTCGTGGAATTGCAGCATTATGTAGAATTGGAAGATATGGTTCATATGGCTATAAAGGTTGAGAACCAACACAGGAGGAAAGGTAGTAGTACTGCACGGTTTCAACAGGGTGCTGGTTCATCCGCCTGGAAGACTAACCAATGGAAGAAGGAAGAAAAGCCTTTACCCACCAAACCAAAGGGAGAGCAAAGGTAAGCGGGTTCTACTCCTGGTAACCAAGGTAAACCTGACTCTTCTACTCCTAGAAATCGTGACATTAACTGTTTTAAATGCCAAGGTAGAGGCCATATTGCTAGTCAATGTTCAAATAGGCGTGTTATGATTATGTGTGATGATGGTGAGTATGAGACTGAGGGGGATAGTGAAGAGGATGATATGCCTCCATTAGAGGACGCTAGTGATGATGAGGAGCCTACAGTAGGGAAGTTAGTGGTAGTAGTGAAGAGAGCTTTGAATGTGCAGGTGAAGGAAGAAGATGAGGTGCAAAGAGAGAATATCTTTCATACTAGATGTTATCTAGGTGATCATATTTGCAGTTTGATCATTGATGGAGGAAGTTGCACTAATGTGGTGAGTAATTTTATTGTTGAGAGGCTGGGACTCAAGACTACTAGACACCTTAGTCCATATAAATTGCAGTGGCTGAATGATAGTGGCGAGACTAAGGTGAGTAAGCAAGCCTTGATTGCTTTTCGCATTGGTAGGTATGAGGATGAGGTGTTATGCGATGTAGTGCCAATGCAAGCGTGTCATGTGTTGTTGGGGAGGCCATGGCAATTTGATAGAAGGGTTGTTCATGATGGCTTTTCTAACAAGTATACACTTGTTCACCAAGGGAAAAGCTTTAATCTTAAACCCTTAACACCTAAACAGGTGTATGAGGATCAGTTGCAGCTACAACAGTCTTTTGCAAAATATAAGGTGAGTGAAAAATAGAGGGAGAGTGAGAGAGCAAAAGACAGCGAGAAAGAAACGGAACACAAAAGTCGATATCAAAAGGAAAAAGAGAGGAAGGCTGGAAAGAGTGTGAGAGACCAAGTTAAAGGGGGATCAACTTTGGTGGTGAGTGAAAAGGAGAGTGCAGCCTTGCAAAAGGAGAGTTGTGTGGCAAGAGCGAATGTAGTGAGGAGAGCATTAGTGATGAAGCAACCTATGTTGTTGCTGGTTTTTAAGGAAACTTGTTTGAATACTAACGAACTATTTAACTCTTTACCTAATGTGGTTGTGTCTATTGTGCAGGACTTTGAAGATGTCTTCCCTGAGGAGATTCCAAAGGGATTACCACCTATTCGTAGTATTGAGAACTAGATTGACCTAGTACCTGGAGCATCGATTCCAAACAAACCGGCTTATAGGAGCAATCCAGAGGAGACAAAGTAACTCCAAAGGCAGGTCGATGAATTAATGGAGAAGGGGTACGTGAGAGAAAGCATGAGCCCATGTGTAGTGCCTGTGATTTTGGTGCCTAAGAAGGATGGGTCATGGAGAATGTGTGTTGATTGCCGTGCCATCAACAACATCACGGTAAAGTATCGTCATCCCATTCCTCGCTTAGATGACTTATTAGATGGGTTATATGGGTCTAGTGTCATTCCTCATGAGCCTTGGGTAGATATTTCCATGGATTTTATGTTAGGATTACCCAGGTCTAGACATGGTCGAGATTCTATTTTTGTAGTCGTGGATAGATTCTCTAAAATGGCACATTTCATTCCTTGTCACAAAACAGATGATGCTTGCAATATTGCTAATTTGTTCTTTAGGGAAGTTGTGAGATTACATGGTATGCCTAGAATAATCGTATCGGATAGAGATGCTAAGTTCTTGAGCTACTTCTGGAATACATTGTAGGTAATGTTAGGAACTAAGTTATTGTTTTCTACTACTTGTCATCCACAGACAGATGATCAAACTGAGATAGTAAATCGAACTTTATCTACTTTGTTGAGGGCTATTATTAAAAAGAACATTAAAAGTTGGGAGGATTGTTTGCCGCATGTTGAATTTGCCTATAATCGCACAATGCATTCTGCTACTAAGTTTACTCCTTTTGAAATTGTGTATGGTTTTAATCCACTAACTCCTTTGGATTTATCACCTCTGCCTATTTCTAAGTATGTTAATCTAGATGGCAAGAAGAAAGCAGAATTTTTTAAACAGATCCATGAGAAGGCAAGGCTAAACATTGAGCGAAGAACAGAGCAGTATGTGAAACGAGCCAACAAGGGTCGTCGACAAGCTGTCTTTGAACCTGGAGACTGGGTTTGGGTTCACATGCGTAAAGAGCGATTTCTTGTGCAGCATCGACCTAAACTACTTCCTAGAGGCGATGGACCATTTCAAATTCTTGAGCGCATCAATGATAATGCATACAAGATAGATTTACCTGGTGAGTATCAAGTAAGTGCTACATTTAATGTTACTGATTGGAGTCCTTTTGATGCAGGCGATGATTTGAGGACAAATCCTTTTCAAGAGGAGGGGAATGATGAGACCCATGATGGGAGCCAAGCCAGAAGATGGAATGTGGATCCTCTTGAAGTGCCACCTGGACCGATCACAAGAACTCGAGCGAAACGATTAAAGGAAGCACTTAACGGGTTGATAAAGGATGTTCATGAAGTCGGAAAGGATTGGAGCAATCATGAAGTTGGAAAGGATTGGAACAACCATGGGAATGCCCTTGCTCTTGTACAAGTCATAACGGATACGGGTTGAAGAGGGCGTGTCTTTACAAGGCACAGCCGTATAGGAGTCTGGAGGTTACACAGAATCATACACGGTCGTATACATGGTTCAAAGGCATGGCCATGTATGGTGTCAAGAATTTCCACAGAAAGATACACGACTAGAAGTACACGGTCGTGTATGTTGTCAAGATTTCCACAGAAAGATACATGACTAGAAGTATACGGTCGTGTACATTGTCAAGATTTCCACAAAAAGATACACGACTAGAAGTACACGGTCGTGTACATCTCCAACGCCGATCGTGTATATGCTTACGCCGGCTCCAAGGCTACTGGCCTTCATTTCAACGCCACCGGCCTTTATGTCCCTGTTTTGTTATTTTTACGCAACTTAATGATGTTATGTCGTTTTGGGCCTTCATTGTTACGAATTGTAAACCCTAATATAAAGCTCCTAGGGTTTAGATACAAGATAGAATATAGAACATACAACATACAAGTTTGAAAACACTTTGGAGAGAATTCCTCTCTTGGTTCTTTAAAGAACTAATCTAGAACTTATCGGATTTTTATTCTGTGGCGTTCATCCCGACTTATCAATCGGTCTTTCATCCCGATTGTGGCGTCTACATATTATACCAAGGTTCTTGTCTCACTTATAGGCAACGGGTCGCAGTTTCCACTTGAGTGTGTTTGGCATCTTGGGTAGCAAAATTCCGAACGTATTGGTATTGGGTTTCATCACACGTTGGCGTGGTTCATACCAGTTTGGTATTAGAGCAAACTGATTTCATATCAAATGGCAGCGAGGAAGACAACAACAGCAACAACATCCACAAGAGCAACAGTGGTAACTCCAACTATAACGGCAATAGTGGCCACAATGATGATAGCAACATCCAAGCCTCCATGGCGACCTGGTCTCCATTGTAGGTAGACGATAGACCAGCGAAGGAAGGAAGGTTATAAGGTGTCGCGACGTGTTGGTGTGTGCATGTAAGTGTGTGTGGTTATGTGCCAATGTGTGCATAGATGAGGAAGATGCGTGTGTATGTGTGAATGATGGTGTGGGATGTACGAGAGTGTATGTGTGTGGAGGAAGGTGCGTATGTGTGTGCGAGAATGAAGATGTGTAGGTATGTGTGTGTGTATGGGAATGAAAGTGAGTAGTGCATGTGAAGATGGTGTATGTGACGGTAGGTGTGATGCATATGGAGATATGTGTATGTGTAGGTGATGGTGAGTAGTGTATGTAAGGATGTGTATGTGTGTTGGTGATGATGTATGGTGTGTGAAGGTATGTGTATGTGTAGAGGAGGAGCCAAGTGTGTAATGCTTGTGAGTATGTGCATAGGTGCATGAAGTGATGTAGGGTGTGTGGTATTTGTGGGTGTGTGGTATGTGTGTGCATAAAGGTGTATGTGTATATATATGGAAGGTGTGGAATGTGTAGAGCATGTGTATATATGTATGGAAGACATGTGGTGTGTGGCATGTATATATGTATAAGGAAGGAGTAGTGTGTGTGGTTGTGTATGTATGTGTGTGAAAGAGTGTAGGGTGTATGGACATGTGTGTGCGTAAATATGGAAGTTGAGGATGATGTATGCGAGATATGCATGTAGAAGTATAAGATGATGTATGGAGTGTAAATATATATGTATGGGTATGGAATATGAATATGGTGTTTGCGAAGTATATGGGTGTACATGTTGGTGATGTAAGGTGTACATAGAGTATATGTGTAAGTGTGTAAGGTGGCATGTGGTGTGGGTACGAATGTATGTGTAAGAGATGATGTATGGTGTGGGTATGTTAGTATGGATATGGGAGGTATATAATGTGTGTAGAGTATGTGGGCTAGTATGTATTGGTGGTGTGAAGTATATGTAGGGCATGTGTGCATATGTGTGTGATGGTGGTGTGGAAGATGAAAGAAGCAAGTGTGTATGTATGTATAGATGCGTATGTGGTGTGTGAAGTGTGTATGTATATGGATAGGAAAATGTAGGTGCGTATACGTAGTGTGTGGGAAAGGTTGGTGTATGTATGATGGAAGCGTGAGTGAGGATGAAAACCAATAGAAAGTATGAGGAACCCGTAGGTGGAAATATCAACAAAGAAGAGAAGAAAGAAGATGATACAAAACCTTTAAGGACTGCTAAATCCTGTGAGTTATCCTACAAATAGTTCATTAGAAGATATTAGAGACAATTGGATAAATGAAAGGTTCAAAGATGCCTCATGGACAAGAGAAATGTCTATGACGGTGTAGATGGTGAAGGGAATGATTCAAGCAACATCTAAGATGATGGCTTGGGGAGTATTTAGAAATAAATGGATTTCACAATGGAATGTTCAAAGGATATTGAGGAAGATCATTCTTGGCTAAATACCCTAATGCGAGATCTTCAATTGTCCTTTCCAAGGGTATCTTACATATGAGGAAGAAGGAATTCCAAATTTAGCAAGTCAAAGACATTCCGTTGCTCAACTTCTACACAAGAAAAGCAGACAGTCGATCACAACAACTTGGAGTGTTAGAAGCACGGATTCGAAGGGCATTCAACATTTGAATCTTGTTTGCCCAAAGTTCCTTAAGGAGGAAACTTCACGCCTTGCCATCAACCACAAGATGAGCAAAGTACACATATCGGGTGCTAGAAAGACTACCAAAGTCAGGTGAAGATGCAACTTTCTACGATTGGGTTGAGGAAGCATCGCAGAAGGATACTGAATTCAAGAGGAACACAAAGGAATTACCCACTGGAATCGCTCGACTCCAGTTAAGACTACAACAACCCTAAATAAGTGAGTGGGAAACTTAATGATATGCTATTATGTTGTGTTGTATGTTGATTGTTATGTATGTGAATTCTACTGCTGCTTGTGATGTTTGAAATTGAATGTGATGGATTGTGATTATTGTTGAGTTAAGTTATGTAGTAGGGAATAATGAGTTAAGAAAGAAGTCGCAAAGAGTATAGAGGAATAAATGGTCCGAGGGTATAGGTGTCATTACCTTGATGATAGCACCTAGTGCTATATTGCTAGTGCTATAACCATAAGCCTAACCCATGTTTTACAAATTGTTTTCTTCCAAATCAAACCAAAATATAAAAACTTAGCTTTTCCTTCTATAACTACTGAGTAGGTATGCTTAGTTAGAATAGGATGTATAGGGATCATTATGTATACATGTTAGAGTTGGTTCTTGAATGTGTATACATATACTTAAATAAATTTATTTTCATATTATATTTATGAAATACACTCATGAACATAACCATACCAAATCATGAGTGCAACCTTAGTTTTTACAACATAATGATCCTATTTTCTTACCCTCTTAGGTTCATAAGGGAAAGTGTCTAGAAAAGTTTCATTAAGTAAAGATGTGTCACGAATATATATATACATATACATATATATATATATATCATATACAAATGTCTTGAGGACATTGAAAGAAAAAACGAGATGATCTTGTTGGCTCTCGAAAGTGAAAATGATAAAGCACTTGAGAAATGCGATAACATAGAGGTGTCAAACATGATGAATGTAAATCAACCCCGGGTGGTTGGTTTGACATGTAAGATAAATGACACAGAGGTGTCAGATATGATATTTATAAGTCAACCCGAGCGGTTTGACATTTAAAAGGAAATGGCACAGACAGGTGCCAAGATAACTTAACTGCATATAAGACTAGATAAGTCTATGTCTACAGAGTCTAGGTTCAGTGTCTGTCTTGAGTGATAAGAAAGACATGATTTGTGCTTGTTGTGATGAGTGTGAAATGGAATGTTTGATGTTTGCCTCTATGGTATGATTGAGAATTGATTTGATTTTATATGTTGTTTAATCACTTTAAATTAATCAATTAAAGTACAAATTGGATCTGATTAAAAACCTAACATGCATTTCCACGAGACATTGCATGAGATTGAAGGCCATCATTATCACAGGGGGGCGTCAGAAGTGATCAGAGGATCATTGTTTTGCTATGTGCAAACTAAGTGATTAGGGGATTGTCCCGCCTTGACAGTTCCGAGTCTAGCCTGTTCCTTAAGGGTTTAATGCTCAGTGTATTGAGGCACCTAGAGCCTAAAACATTAAAGCTAAGACACAGCTTAATGAAGTGATAAGAATAAGAAAGATTGAGTTTCGCCTGGGCACTGATGGTGGCTTTGGAATCCCCAACCCAAGTTCAAGGAGGGCATAAACCCTAGACTTCACGTCGGTTACTAGAAGACCACATGAGATGCTTTATTTATATGGTTGTTCATGCATAGCATACGTTTAATATTTTAAATTGAATTTGCTTGCTTATGTACATAACATAGGTTTAATAACTTGATGTGAATTTTCTTGTGTGTACGTAGCATTGAAAGTGTTATCATCCCATTCACTGAGCCATAGCGTGCTTACCCCCTTACAGATGTTTTGTAGGTAGCGATTATGAAAGCATGGATGGGATAAGATGTGAAGTATTGAGAGTTTTGAAAGACCAAAACAACAAAGTAAGATTTGTAAATGATAGATATACTTAGATAAATGTTAGGACCTTCATGTGAATAGAATTTGAAATCGAGAAACCTAGGGTTTATCCTATTTTACTAATTGGTAGGGGATATAGATTCTTTGCGATCATGGTTGATAATACGATTCAGGTTCTATAGCGATATTTTATTATCTAATTATATGTACTATAACTTGTTGTAAATGTAATTATTTACTTAAAGTCTTACGATCTCTGACTTGTAAGATGATTATGATGTAATAGGTACACACGTGCCATGATAATTTTAGTAGAGGCTTCTAGGCCCCCTTTCAGGGCATGACAAAGAACATGGAACAAGTATCAATATTCGACACCTTGTGCTTGTTATTTTTGTAACAAGGTTAGTCATATTGAAAAATGTTGTTTTTATAAAAGCAACAAGCTTAGTGATTATCAAGTTAGGAAAAACAAAAATATGAGCTTAAACTTTGAAGGGCCAAAGCTGATTTAGGTTCCTAAGGAAATATAATGTTTTTTTTATGGTTATAGAAACTCGAAGGAAAATTTAAAGGAACATGATTTCTAGATAGTGGATACTTACGACACATGATAGGAGATGTTTTGTTGTTCATAGCTTTAACAATACAAGACAAAGGATATGTAACCTATAGAGATAATAGTAATGGAAAGATCATTGGATATAGTACTATCAACTTAACCCCCCATATTGTTGAAAATGTTTATCTATTTAAAGGATTAAAATAGAATTTGCTAAGTTAATTGTGTGATAAAGGTTTTAAAATAATCTTTGAAAAAGATAAATCCATAGCCTTTGAGATAAATGGAATAATAAAGCTCTTTAAAGGATTTAAGAAAGGGAGTATTTATAAAATCAAACCTTTAGATGTTGAGATAGAATTTTTTTCTTAACAATAGAAGACGATGTTAATCTATGGCATCAAAAATTAAGATATGTTAATTTTAATTAGCTTGGAAAGTTATTAAGAAATGATTTAATAAAAGATTTGCTTAGGTTGAATATTAAGGAAGAAATTCATTACTCTTCTTATTCTAAGAACAAATTGGTTTTAGTTCCTCACAAAAACAAAAACATGATTTCAACAAAGAAGTCATTGGAAATTCTTATCTGGATATATTTGGTCCTAGTTGGAGACTCAGTCTTGGTGGAAGCAAATATGGCCATATTATAGTTGGTGATTTTTCAAGGCATACATAGATTCTATTTTTATGTCATAGGAGTGATACATTTAAATCATTTGAAAATTTTGCAAGCAAAAGTTTTAAATAAAAAAGAAACTTCTATAATTAGCTTAAGAATTGATCATGGAAGAGAGTTTGAAAATCATGAGTTTACAACCTTTTATGAAGAGAATACTCATAATTTTTTTGCACCATATACTTCTCAATAGATTGGAGTCATTGAATGGAAAAACAAAACCATTCAAGAAATGACCCATGTTTTGTTAAATTCTAATGGTATAATAAACTATTTTTAGGTAGAAGTTACCTCAATAGCTTGTTATATCATTAATGGAGTCTATGATACCTTTTACAAACAAAATGTGTTATGAACTTTTTAGAGTAAGGAAGTCTACGGTTTCATAGTTTCATGTTTTCAAAAGAAAATGTTTTGTAAAAAGAAATCATTTTGATCTTAGAAAGTTTGAACAAAGAGTTGATGAAGCAATCTTTCTTAACTATTATTTGCATAGTAGAGCTTATAAGATATATAATAAGCCAACAAAGTTTTTTAAGAATCAATTAACGTGAAGTTTGTAGATGTAATTAGTAATGACGATTTGGATGATGAGACTCCACCAATTCTCAATTAAAAGAGATTATCTGCATATCTAGTAAATGAAGGGTCATGGTTGAGTTCAGATTCTAAAGTAAAAGGATTATCAGAATTCAAGATGGACTTAGTAGAACCAACTAAAGGAGATTCATCAAAACCTAGAATGGAAGGAAATACTAAAGTACCCTTCAAAAACTAGAGGACTCATGAAAATTCTTCAAGGATTTGGAGATATTTATCATCTTATCCACCTGAATTAGTTATTAGCAATGTTGACTTTAACATTAGAATGAGATCTAGTTTGAAGAAAATTGAAAATTTTTTTGCTCTAATTTCCAAAATAGAACCTAATTTTGTGGAGGAAGCTCTTATAGATAGCAACTAGACTAATACAATGCAAAAGGAACTTGACCAATTTCAAAGAAAAAATGTGTAGAATCTAGTTTCAAAACCAAAAAATAAATCTATAATAGGAACAAAATAGGTATTTAAAAATAAGTTAGATGAAGATGTAAAATTAGTTCAAAGCGAATTTAGATCAATTGCTAAAGGATATTCATAAGAAGAAGGAATAGATTATGATGAAACATATACACCTATTGCTGGATTAGAAGCTATAAGGTTATTGCTTACTTATGCTTGTTATGAGAATTTTGATTTTTTTCAAATGGATATCAAAAGTACTTTTTTGAATGGTTATATTAAAGAAGAAGTATATGTTGAACAACCCTCATGTTTTGAAGACCCTATAAAAGAAAATTATGTGTTTAAGTTAATATATATATATAATAGGCACCTAAAGCTTAGTATGAAAGTTTAGGTGAATTTCTAATTAAAAGTGGTTTCTTTAAAGAAAAAATAGATACAATTTTGTTTTTAAAACATTTTGATGAAGATATTTTGGTAGTAAAAATCTACATTGATGATATTATCTTCGGAGCTACTAATGAAAAATATTGTGGAGAATTTGCTAAGTTGATGCTAGCATAATTTGAAATATCTATGATAGGAGAATTAAACTTCTTTTTGGATGACAAATCAAACTAACTACTGATGGTATATTTTTTCATCAAGAGAAAGGAAAGTTCTGAAGAAGTTTAGTTTTAAATATGTCAAGATTGCAACTACTCCAATGAGTTCTTAAACAAAGTTAGATTTAGATTCAAATGTAAAGAAGGTAAATGAAAAATTATACCGTAGTTTGTTTAATTCTTTTCTTTACATGACTGCATCTAGACTTCATATACTATTTTATGTGTATATTTGTGCATGTTTTCAAAGTTCCCTGACTAAAACACTCCCGACTGTTGTAAAGAGAATTTTTAAGTATGCTACTAGCACTACAAAATTAGGTATTTAATACTCAAAGAGTCAAAACTTTGACTTAATTGGATACTCAGATGTTGATTATGCAAGTTGCAAAGAGGATTGAAAAAGTACTTCTAGTGCATATCGACTTTTAGGAGATAAGCTAATTTTTTTGTCTTCTAAGAAACAAAATTCAATTGTTCTCTCAATAGCAGAAGCAAAATATGTTTCAATTGGAAATTTTTTTGTACAAATGTTGTAGATAAAATAGCTATTAGATTATGGCTTGAAACTTCATAATATACCTATTAAGTATGAAAATACTAGAGTTATTAATTCAACTAAAAATGTGATACATCATTCATGTTCTAAGCAAATTAAAATAAGATGTCATTCTATTAAAGATCATATTTCTAATTGAAATTTTAATAGAAAATGTGCTTATGAATTTACAGCTTACTAATAATTTACTAAACCTTTAGACAAAGTAAGATTTGAATATATAAGGAACGAAATAGGATTTTGTAATCCTTTTTAATTTTAAAGTATCAAATGGCTAAAATATAATAAGAAAGTAAATAAAATTTAAAGAAAAGATAATATGTAATAAGTTTTATGAGGAAAGAAACAAGGAGAAAACCCAATAAAAGAAAGATTTTAGCTACTAACAAAAAGTTTTTGGCATAAATAGTATAAATAAAACCTTTAGGATGAATACACTAAATCAAATTAGTTATGGCTCCTAAGAGAAAAGAAACCCCCAAGAGATCAAGTAAGATAAACTCAAAGAAATCAAACAAAGGAAATCTAAGGCTGCTCCTAAGGAATATGAAATCCTATAATGGATAAAGATGAATCTATCTCCCCATCTCAAGGACTTTTAACAAACCTCACCTCCTCTTAAGTGATGGATCACAGATAAGCCTCCCTCACCTATTGACCTTGGACTGATGTCTAAGGAAGAACCACTAAACAAAGAAGCTAGGAGATTTCAAGATGCTCTTATAAAAGAGATGATTGGTGATCTTAATAAGAAACAAAGAGAAGAGAGGTGACTAACATGTTCTTATCGATGAGATGCTTTTAAATTTTTCTTATTATGTTTGTATTATATTTGTTTTTCTATTTAAGTTATTGGATTTGGATTGATGAATAATTTATGTTATGTTTTTTATTGTTGTTGGACTTTTTTAAGTAATTTATGGTTATATTCATATTTTCTTGCATATTTTTCATTATATTTTTATATGCTTATTTGTTTTGGTGCTAACAAAAAGAAGGAGAAAGTAAAAGAAAAGAAGTGAAAGTCCAAAAACAAAAAGAAGAAAGTTCACAAGAAATAGGGATAAATAAATAATTAAAATAGAAATATGAGTTAAGGGGGAGATTTAAGTTAAGAGTAATGAAATATGAGAATAAAAGAGTAGAGTTAGGAGAAATGTTTAGAAAAACAAAAGCTCCAAGAAGAAACATAAAATACATAACAAATGGGATGAAGACAGGAATTATACAAGTAAACGTTTAACAACAAGAAAAGGTTTTTGTTATCGTCAAAAAGGGGGGAAATGTTGAAAATGTAGAATCTTGAGAATGTTTTAATGCTAACAAAGTTAACAAAGTTAACAAAGTAATATGGATGATGGTTTATAATAAATATTGTAATCTTTAAATAAATGAAAAAGGAAAGAGAAAGGTATAAGTTTTGTTATGAATTATTGATATGTTTTTAAGTATGCAAAATTAAGTTATTTTGCGATACCTTGTAAGCTGAACTTATTTATCTAAGAAGGGAAATGATATCCATGCCATTAGAGAGAAACTAGTCCGAGTTTTTATCAAGAAAGAATGGGAATAGTGGGCTTGAATCAATAGAAGTTAAGTAAGTTAAATCCAAATTTCTATATCAAAATGTAAGGAGAAGAATAATAAAGAAAGCAATGAACCAAATTGAAGAATGAAGCCTGAAAAAACGAGAGCAAACAGAACCCCCATGAGCTTAATATTCCATAGTGTAGAAGTCTAGGATAGCAAATTAAATTATGGGTCATTCTCTATCACTCAAGAACATAGGAAATATCTCCAAAGCTCACATTTTGTAAGCACAATAATAATAGTAGTAGTAGTAGTAGTAAAGTAAAATAAATAAATACAAACAATGGATAGTATTAAAAACAATCATATTAAACATAGAAAACTCAGGCAATTAAACTAGTATTCAATTTGTTAAAACAATTTCAATACTTATCCATCATGTCAACTAAAATATCCAACTAAAATTTCATGCACACATGACATATACCAATTTTCCATGCACGGAAAAGCTTTTCCCTTATCACACTCAATAGTCATGTCAATGAGGCATCTCCCTAAAGCTAAATTTTCTATCCCTTACTCTTAAATTATTCAATAAAAAAGGGGAAAGAAAAATTAGCAAAAGCCTCCTCTCCCTCTCATCTCTCTCCCTCTTCCTTACCTTCCACTACTCTCTCACCATATCTCTCTTCCTCTCTCATTCCCTCTTGTTAACCCCTCTTTCTTACTCTAGAATCCCCATTTTCCTTTAATTTCTTGCACACGCAAGAAGAAAAACCAAAGGATTAGCTTGCCAAGAAGGGATTAAGGCCACTAGGAAGAAAAATTTCTTCTAAGGTAATCTCTAACTGCAAGTCTTAATCTCCTAACACTTGTGACCAAGGTCGTCAAAATCAGGATTTTACTTAGAATCACCATGGGATCCATAGAATCTAGTCATAGAGTCGTAAGATCCTACAACCTATATAAATTGGCTTTTAAAAATTGTTAATATACTTATTATAGTAAATGAGAACTTGCAATACATGATGAAATAATAAAATTCATCACAAATTCTAGTCACAATATAATTTTAATACAAATAGTTAAGTATAAATCATTATCCAAATACATGAAACTACAAAATAAGTATCAATTAGGAATACCACCGAGCGAGTCGTTACAAGGTACTCGACCCGCCTAACCCACGAATTACCTTATAGGGTTCTAAGATGAGTTTGGGTACTACTTCAAAATCTTATAGGGTGTTGGGTCAGGTTTCGAGTTTTAGTAAAAACCTAATAGGAAAACCTAACCTATTAAAAAATGTTAAGTAATAACATTTTCAAACTGAAATTTCAGAAGTTAATGACTATGAAATTCAAGAAACCCTAGTTCTTAGCTACATCTGTTATTTTATTTGTTAAAATTCAAGAAACCCTAGTCACATCTCTATTAACTAATCTCACCATTCCTACTTCTTAGCTACATCTGCATCTTTTATTCTCATATCTCTTCTAATCTATTTTATACAATTTTTTCCTCTTTGTAGGTATAAGTATAACTGACAAAGATGATGAGCTGAACTTCAATTAATTTTAATGAATGTTTAGGAAGAGGATGAGATGAATTTTAGTTAATTTTTGAAATTTGGTAAATTATGTCCAAAACTTATAGGAATACGTGATTGATGAGTTGAACTTTATTTAATTTAGAATTTAGATAGATGTCTATATAGTTTATTAAACTCCCTATTATAGTAGCTTTCAAGTGTGATTTAATGAATTTCATTGATTGATCTTCAAATTTTCAAGTGTGGCTTAATAATATCTCTACAATATTATTTTATAAGTTTGCAATTACAAGTTATTATATTTAATACAATTTTTTTCCTTTAAACAATTTATACCATCATATAACATGTTATCACTTTACTTATAGTATATGTTTCTATGAATGACAAAAACAAATTGCAAGTCTTGATAACACTTTATTTCTTTTCTTTTTTTCACATGAAGGTGCTTTGCACATATTATAATAGTGGATTAGCAAGTCGGTGGGTCAGGTTGTAGGTTTATAGCACCTATGATGGGGCAGGCTTTTAGTATTAAGTTAGAACCCTATGGGGTTTTAGAGCAAGTCATGGGTAGTCTTATAGAATAGTAGGTTGGGTTAGGGTTTTATAAAATCTATCTCAAACCCAACTTAGTGGCATCCTTAGTGTCAACACAAACTATTGCAACATAAACCATTACAATAAAGATATAAAACTAAAATAAATCATCAAATACCTTGTAATCACCATCTCTCTCATCACCACAATGAAAAGATCTCTAATTAAAGTCATGGTGAAAAGAGAAGTGGAAAAAAAAGCTAAGGTTGTGGTGTTCATATAAGAGAAAAGGAGATATAAATCTACACATGTATTTATTTTCCTACATTGAATCATGACTAGATGTTCAAGAAAAGTAATGGAAATGTGTAATGGGTTAGTTTAAAAACCTATTTAGTAAAAGTATTAGTCTACTAGGTTAAAAATTATAAAATACATAAAATTGTAGAATTTATTACAAAATTAGGATTTTATCAATTCTGAAAATTTAAATTAGGATTCTACCAGATTGTACTCAAAAAGGATTTTATATGAGATTTAACTAGGGAAAATCTCGTAAAATCATAAAATCATATAATCGTAGGAGTTAAATCAAGATTTTGACAACCATGCTTGTGATTTTTGTTCTTACTAGTGTGTAACCTCTTCATCATAGCTTTAGATTACAATCATAAGCACCACAAGGTAAGAAAAATTTGAGTTTTAAGTGCATGCATGAAAATCCTAGGCATATATGTGTATAGGAATGATAATTGAACATGAGACCTAGGAGATTGTTAGCCTGGACAATGCTAGTTGTAGAATATTTAGAGAAACCATATGTGCTTCTTGTATTATTCAAAAACATGACCCCCATTGTAACAATCCTATAGAGGCTTAGTAGAAATACTTGAAAGTTTTCATATCAAGTGTGCAACCATAATATGAAAATCGTCTTACAAGACAAAGTTTGCAAGACTTTATTTATATATTTTCTTCTCATACTGAAAGTTAATATTTATAGTTGGTCATTAGAAAATATCTAAGGTAATTGATATCCTACAGTTTGCGAGAACCATAAAGAATCAATATCACCTACCAAATAATAAAAAATCAGGTAGTTAAAACTTGGAAACACAAAAATTCCAAATGAGTTTTGAAAATGATAAAGTTTTAAAATAAATAGGTTTACAAATTTGTTATCTCTCATCATAGGCTTTTAACAATTTTCTAATTCTACATCTATCCTTTAAGTCTTGAGTATAGAACACTCATCACTTTGATCATAGCCCATTTCCAACTTTTATATTAACCTGCAAGGGAAACTATTAGGGTGTAAGCTACATCTGTCTTAGTGAGATATCCCTCATATTACATTTTTCAAGTAATTATCAAGCAAGTTGATTAATAAGCATATGAATACATGACCAAGCATATGAATGCAACAATGCATACGATGATCTGAAAAGTATATGTGACATGAATTTAATGCCCTCAGTTGCTTAGGTTCTGAAATAATTCATTTACTCATCAGCTCTAGGTTTCAATCACTCTAGGCAATGGCCCTTATGGCTCATCGATTCAATGTCTCATCATAAGCTGTAAGCTCAAGCATAAATTTCAAAACATTTATTCTTTAGTCGCGAGTTAAGTTCAAGTGAATTATTTATTAATATGTATTTTCTTCCTTTTGAAAATAATAGATGTGATAATATATAACTATGCCCAAGAGTGTAAATGTGAGAGGCATGCACAATCTACTCTTGCCCTTAAGTGGTGACTCCTTGAACTTGGCCTCAATTGAAAGGTTGCATTTTTTGGTACACAATAGTTCCTAGAGTTTGAGGCGAGGTTATTGGACAAATATTAACAAAATTCACGTATGAAGTATCAACTTCATATGACCTCTCTATACCATTGTGATATGCTAACATCCTTCCAAAAATGCAAGTTATAATATGAATCATCTAATTTATCACTTTAGTCTAATATCATTAGATTTTGATTGTTTAGGTGACCACCCATTTTTCATAAACTATCAGAAACCTTAACATTCTATTTCATAATGTAGCATCCAAGTTCATTTCAATATGTTATAATGATTTCATCTTAAGTACCAAACAATGATCAATCACATGCGATTCCTAACCCACATACATCCATTTATTCATATAGTCAATGTTAGTACAACTCTACCAATACAACCACAAGAAAATGTAATAATCATAGGAATACTTACCTAGTCATCCTTATGTGCTATAATAATCTTTAAGAAAAGACAAATTCTTTTTCGATTTCACTTAAACATGATAAAAGAATATAAGAATAACTGAATTATACTAAGTCTAATACTCTCACTCCTATATCTCGAGTTGATAGGTACTTAATTATATATATATATTGAGATTTAAAGTATTTTTCCCTCATTTTGATGTGCTTTTGAAGAATTTAAATTTTAATTAAGTAAAATTTTGATTTTAGTCCCTTGATGGATAATTGAATTAGAAAAGAAGAAAATGAATCCAATTTTACTTAATTTGGAGCTAAATAGAAGAAGTTATAAATTTTTTAGGATAGACATGGGTAGTAAACATGGCCATGTCAAGATTATGTTGAAATTGAAGCTTGAAGAAATTAAAGACAAGAGTTACATGAGGGCGAGACACAACTATAGGCTCTTATGATGTATAGTTTATGCCGTACATTGCACGGAAACCTAGGGATAACCCCTCTATTATCTAAGAGATTACCATATAGCGTATAAGGTGTACTCAATTAAAAAATTCCCAAATCCTGGTTTAACATTTTTCAAGAAATACAAAGATACATATATATAAATTAGAGTAATGAAATGTCAAAATGTCTATAGGTACATATTATAATTTCAAGGATCAAAGTCCTTAATAAATTTTAATCCAAGCTACGTATATGAAATTAAAATAAGATCTTAGACAATACATATATAAGTGATCTCTCCACTCCAATTCTTCTCGGTTCCCTTGCATCCCATACTAACCTCTAGCATTTGTCGGCCATGCTCTATCCAAATAGGTGCCTGCAATAAGAAAGTTTGTGGGGCTGTAAGCTATAAAGCTTAGTGAGTTAGATCCTCTTACTGACCTGATAATCAAATACCAAACAAGTCATTTAATTTAAACATCTTAATGTAACAATAGATACGGTGTACTGGACACCACATATAGTACAAATTTAACAACCTCCATTGCTAAGGGTTAGGAAATCATGAACTACACGTCGATTCTAAGCTCTAATGACCCTAGGCTATCTTTTAAGATGATTCATAAAGTCTATATATTTTTTAAATATATTTCAATAGACTTGAAAATACATATATACATACTAAGCCCTTCATGGGGTATAAATCATGAAAGGCTTGCAAGTCAATCACCCTTAAGTGATGTATCCCTAAATTAGAAAATCCTAGGTCATAATCAAAGGGCGGCATTTCTCAGGTTCTACTTAGTTCCCAAAGGTCGAGACAAGGTGTACCCATGGAGTGCATCCTCCATGGAGCCTTTCCGTACCACCACGTGATGCCAATGACCTTCTTACATGTAGGACTCTATGATGCATGATTTGTTTTATTTAAGGCCAAATAGACTTAAGTCAAATTATTTGGCATTTACGACAATTTATATAAACATGGCATTCAATCAAACACATACAGAAATTAACTAGCCAGGTATAATTAAATTCAATTGGCATCCAAACACAACACTCAAGCACATACAATACCCTATGTTACCCCTGTATACAGATCTAGTTCATATATCAAATATTTATAACATACAGGTGCACTAATTACAAACATAAGCAAGTTATAGTAATCATTGGATTTTTCACTCACTTGACTATATGGTCTTTAGTCAAAATAGTCACGTGGCAGATCATCCTCAAATAACACATCACCTAACAAGACAATATCTTTTTAGGTTAAAAACTAGCCTATACTAGTTTTGCCAGTTCTAGCAGTTTTCTTAGCTTTGAATATTTTAGTATTTTGTTCATACATTTTTCAATCTAAGTCTGTTTTTTCATGTATTAATAGTTGTTTTAAAGGGTTTTGAATGTGCTTTCTATTTCCAAAGTCTTTTTTATTTTTTAGACTTAAGAATGTTACGTTAGTGCCCAAACGAATTGGGTGCGCCTATGTATGTTTGGTTTAAGGCTCTTTTTGGTCTAATTTGATCCACTAGCCAAAAGAAATTAATCCTAACCATTTGGAACATGTTTGGGACTTCCAAATGGCATGTTTTTCTTTTGTTTCCTTTTGGAAATTCTAGAATTTAGCATAAAGATTTTGCATGCCTTTTTCCAATGCTTTGATTTCACTTTTCCCTTTTTTTGTGCTAGTTCGGCCTTTTTTTTAGGAATTTTAATTTCCAAAATTTTCTAATGATATTTTAACCTTATAAGGTTCTAGAAACAAAGAGATTTCCTTACGTAATTAAGTCTTGGTCACGGTTTGAGGTTCCTGGATACATCTTGCCCCTTTATCTAATTTTTTGCTACAAATAGGCTCTTTTCTTTCCATCCGAATTTCCTATGACTTAGAAGGCATGAAGTAGATCAAAAATATACTTGGTTAGCCCCTTAGCTTAGGCGTTCAAAAGCACCAAGTCTCTAAATTCTAATCTCTATTGATTTTTCTAAAAGGTTCAACATACAAGCTAAAATGGAAGGTGATGCTCCATGGTTTTACATCTTAAAGTCGGATTATGCTTTCAATTGATTTCCTAAGCTAAATATACTCTAAATATATATGGAAAATTAAAAAATCAAGGTAACATAACTCTACTCTAAGTTGTGGAATCAAAATATTACAAGAAAAAAAAATAGCATCAACATGGAAGTATAAGGGTCATACTCGTTGCAACTTAAGGGTGTTGGGATCTCCCTCCTTCTACTTCCTCTTGGGGTGGCTTTAAGTTCTGATTTTCCTTAGATCCTTAGCTACCCTAATAGCCTCTTGAGTGGTGTTAATGATACTAGAAATATGGCTTGAATGGAGGTGGTTAGAGGCGTGATCAAATAGTGGAATTCATAGGTATGCCATAAGGGAAAATAGGGGATAGTTTAGGGATTCTACCTGTGATCCGATTTTTGGGTGAATGTTTAGGGATCTTTAGAGAGTTCTTGAAGATCTTTTTCTTGTGTTAATGCTTCAAAAGGATGGGGGTTTCACGTGGAGATCAATAGGTGATGAAATCAAAATGAGAAGCTTAGAAGAAGAAGAGAGCTAGTGGTTGCAATTGGTGTGTGTTTGATCCAATTTTTTGGAAGTTGTTCTTGAGAGTTTCTTAGGTTTTGAGAGCTTTTGGTGGGGGAATTTTTCTAGAGAAAGAGGGCCTTATGTGGGGGAAATGAGGAAGGAAACATTAGAGGTTTGGGCAACCAGCTAGGGGGAAATATCTATTGGTCCTTAACATTGGTTAATTGGGTACTAGCTTTGCCCAATGGGTAAAAGTTCTAATTTTAGGGGGACATATCCACTATTTGAGGTGATATACATCAGGTTTTGCTCCTCCTTTTGCCTTAAGCCTAATCCTTAAATGTCCTTGTGGTTAGTCAAAGTAATTTAGTTAGTTTCCTTATTAGTTGTTCTAGTTACTTCAGCTAGCAATCATGTGGAGCAAAAGCAGATTAGGGCTTGTTTTAGGCTATTAATTCTTCTTCTTTTTTTCTTGTGGTTAAATGGGCTTTAATTAGGGCTTTTATAGGGGAAATTTCCAATCAAGTTTAGGCTTTATATCAGATCATGTGATGGTTCAAAGATGGCCATCCTTCCCTCCCTCTCAATGCCATTTACAAGGGTAGTTTAGGTTCATATGTTTCCAGACTTTTGTCTTGCTCAATTTATCAATTTAGTAGAGTTGGTTTTAATTAAATTTTTTGGTTTCTTTATAATAGTTATAGGGTCGTTCATCATCATTCAAGTTTCAGTTTTGTTTAGATCGAATCTTGAGTTTTTTTTCCGAACTCGACATTGGTTTTTCTTAAATCCAAAGGAAATCCTAATGTCGATAGTTGTTTCTAAGATTTTGGGAATTGAATTTGGGCATCCAAATTTTATTTTATTTTTCCTAAGGCGATGTTCTATGGTCAAATTTTGGTTAGGTTTCGAAGTTCTTTACTTTTAGATACGCTAGTTGGTTTGCGTATCACTAGGCAAATCCTATTATGCAGTCAATGTTTCTTATTCATTTTCCAATGTATTTCTTGAGATTTTCCTTCATACTAATTCTTGAATTGAAATTTTATGGGGTTTACATCTTCCCTCCACAACCCACCCCCCCCCCCCCCCCCCAAAAAAAAAATAATTTTTGTCCCAAAAACTTCGAAGCATACCTAGATTGATGAATAAGTGTGGATATCTTTTCCTCACTTCGTCTTCCAGTTCCTAGGTGGCCTCTTCCCTTCCATGGTTTTGCTATAGCACCTTGACGTATCTAATCTCCTTATTTCTTAATTTCTGGGGTTTTCGATCCAAGATTTGAATCGGATGTTCCTCATACGTTAGATCCTCCATAAGATCACTGGTTTAATAGTAGCAATTTGGTCTGGATTGGGAATATGTCGATATAGGACTAATACATGGAAGACGTTCTGAATTTTTAACATATTTGGGGGGAACTCCAGACCATATGCTAGATTTCCCATTTTCTCCAATATCTCAAAGGATCTGGTGTATCGTAGGCTTAATTTTCCTTGCATCCTAGCTTAGTGTATGCTCTTAATTGGACTCACTTTTAGATATACATGATCTTTTGCTTTAAAGTCCAATGGTCGCCATTTTAGGTCTACCCAACTCTTCTATCAATCTTAGGCCTCTTTCATCTTATTCTTAATAATGGCTACCTTATCTATAACCACTTGCACTAAGTTTGGCCCTATCGCCAATTTTTCCACATCATCCTAAAATAGCAGTGATTGATATTTCTAGCTATATAAAGCTTCGTATACGGGAATCTTGATCGTGGAGCAGTAGCTATTATTATACACAAATTCTGCCGATAGTAAATAAGAATCTTAACTCCCTTTAAATTCAATTATATAAGCTCTCAACATATCCTCTAAAGCCTAGATAGTCATTTCTGATTGTCCATCAGTTTGGGAATGGTATGCTGCACTAAATTGTAATCTAGTCCCTATTTCTCCGTGTAGGCTTCCCCAAAACTTTGATACAAATTGAGGATCTTTGTCTAATACAATGTGATACGATTCCAAGAGCTAAGATACGAGCACCAAAGAAGACAAAGTCAATATGAGCTCTAGGTGGCAGTACGGGGTCTAAAAAAGGAGGATATAAGCGTCGGGAGGACCTAAGGCGAAGTTCGGCCAGCCTTAAGCCGGCTTTGAATAAAGGCCGGCCGAGTTAGCTTCAAGGCCGCCGGCCTTAGAGCCGGCCTAAATGAAGGCCGCCGGCCTTTGGTGCCGGCCTAAATATTTAGGCCGCTGGCCTTGAATGGCTTCGCACAATTTTTTTTAGGATGATATAAATAGGCGTCCTTGGGGTTTTTTGAGACAAAATGTTATTTTTGGTTGTAAACAGAAACACTTTGAGCGGTGTGAATCTTCTTTGGAGATTTTTCAATATTGGGAATTGATTTTCTCTTTATTCTTGTTGTTCTTATCAAATTCTTGGTTCTTTAGAATTTGTGGCGAGCATTGTTATTGAATTCTTAGAATTCTTTAACCGTAGTGATTGATTTATAGAATGTGGTCTCTATTGTTCTATGATTTGATTGCAAATTAGTTTAATTTTATCAATCTTGGCATCTATAGATTGGTAATTTTATCCATATCCTTTGATTTTACTTTGTTAGTACCAAAATCCAAAAAACCCTAAAATTTGTAACATTTGATTGTTATTGACGATTTGATTTGTGTGAAAGGAACTTGATTCCGATTTCGTGTCATTTGGTATCAGAGCAAAGGTTGGGTTCGTAAGGATTCAAAGCGAAGGATTCGATCAGAACGTGGGTTAAATCGGTAAGGCTGTTGAATCTCAACTCAATTGTAGTTTTAATCCAATACTGCTGTTGGTTGGGAAATTTGGGAATTTATTTTGATAAGTATTGCTGTGAATTCGATTGTTGGGCGTTGAATTGGTGATTGGGTTGTTGTTGAGAATTGGGGTTTTGTGAATATCTTTGTTGAATTCAATTGTTGGGTGTTAAATTGCTGTGAATTGGTGTTTGGGGCTGTTGTTGAGAATTGTGTTCTTGTGAATATCTTTGCTGAAATTTTGATTGGTAGAGATGTCTTCGCATGGAAGTCTTCATAACAACAACAATGGGAATGATGCTGATAATGGGGGTGAGGTTGTGACTAGGGCTGAGTTCAATCAAATCCAAGAAAATCTTAGATTGATTATGGAGAGATTGGAGGTTAGGGATAGAAGAAGCCATAGTGGTGCAAGAATTAGGAGGAGACATTCTAGTGGTGAATCTGATGCTGGTAGTGAAAGGAGTAGGAGAGGAAACATTGATGATAGGCATAAGGGGATTGAAAACATTAAGCTGAAAATTCCACCTTTCACTGGTAGTAGTAAACTAGAGGAATTCCTAGACTGGGTGCCACGGGTTAAGAAGGTGTTTGACTGTTATAAGTGGGATGAGCGCATGAAGGTGAAAATGGCGTCTCTAGCATTCTCTGAATATGCTAGTCTGTGGTGGGATAAATTACAAACTGAGAGACGTAGGGCTGATGAGGAGAAAGTGCGTTCATGGGCTTTGATGAAAAGGTTGATGAGACGCAGATTTGTGCCAGACTACTATAAACAAGAGATGTTGATGGAGTTACAATCCTTGAGGCAGGGTAAGAAGAGCATAGAAGAGTATGTGAAGGAGTTTGAGACACTAATGGCAAGATGTGATATTAGGGAATCATCAGATGAATCCATAGCTCATTTCATCAATGGGTTAAAGATGGACATTGCCAATGTAGTGGAACTCTAGCATTATCAGACTCTTGAGGATGTGATTAAATTAGCTAGTCGGGTTGAGCGGCATCAGCGTAGGCGGGATCAGAAATCATATCAACACCATAAGTCAGATGATGTTGAGAGGGAGAAGGAAAGAAAGGAAAAGGGAAAGGCAGTTGCTAGTGAGGTTGTTGACCAAACACAACAAAAGAGGAGCAGGGATATCAAATGTTTTAAGTGTTTAGGACTTGGCCATATTGCTTCTCAATGTCCTAATAAAAGGGTTATGGTCATAAAGGGGGACAAAGTTGAGAGTGAGGAAGAAGAACACAAGAGTACTGAGGCAGAAGAGGAAGATGAAGACATTATAGGGAATCTAGTACAGGGAGACTTGCTAATGGTTAAGCAGGATAAAGCTGTTCCTAATTAGAGAGCCAATTTATTTCACATCCAAGGCATGGTGCAGGGGAAGACTTGTTTGATTGTGGTTGACACAGGCAGTTGCACTAATGTTGCTTCAGCAAGCTGGGTTACTAAGTTGGGTTTACAGGTGGAAGCAGCATCCAAGACCTTATGCACTTCATTGGTTGAGTCCATAGGGAGCTGTTCATGTACACAAAAAGGTTCGTGTTCCATTACTTATTGGTGATTATACTAACGAGATTGTTTGTGATGTAGTTCCCATGGAAGCTACACATTTGATCCTTGGAAGACCTTAGCAGTATGACCTCAGAGCCAAGTATGATGGATACACCAATGAGTATACCATTCAGCAACAGGGCAACGCATACAAGCTTCTTCCTATGAGTCCAATTAAGGTACAACAAACAAGGTTGATTTGCCTTAAGAAGCCTAAGGGAAAGAGGAGTCTGTTTATGTGGTCTAGCAGGATGGACGATACAGATTCAAGGTCGAATCTTTTTCAACATGGAGGGAATGATACGATTCCAAGAGCTAAGATACGAGCACCAAAGAAGACAAAGTCAATTCGAGCTCTAGGTGGCAGTACGGGGTCTAAAAAAGGAGGACATAAGCGTCAGGAGAACCCAAGGCAAAGTTCGGCCAGCCTTAAGACGGCCTTGAATAAAGGCCGACCGAGTTAGCTTCGAGGCCGCTGGCCTTAGAGCCGGCTTTGGTTCTGGCCTAAATGAAGGCCGTCGGCCTTGGTTCCGGCCTAAATGAAGGCCGCTGGCCTTTAGTACTGTCCTAAGTATTTAGGCCGCTGGCCTTGAATGGCTTCGCACAATTTTTTTTAGCATGATATAAATAGGCGTCCTTAGGGTTTTTCGAGACAGAATGTTATTTTTGGTTGTAAACAGAAACACTTTGAGCGGTGTGAATCTTCTTTGGAGATTTGTGAATATTGGGAATTGATTTTCTCTTTATTCTTGTTTTTCTTATCAAATTCTTGGTTCTTTAGAATTTATGGCGAGCATTGTTATTGAATTCTTGGAATTCTTTAACCGTAGTGATTGATTTATAGAACGTGGTTTCTATCGTTCTATGATTTAATTGCAAATTAGTTTAATTTTATCAATCTTGGCATCTATAGATTGGTAATTTTATCCATATCCTTTGATTTTACTTTGTTAGTACCAAAATCCAGAAAACCCTAAAATTTGTAACATTTGATTGTTGTTAACGATTTGATTTGTGTGAAAGGAATTCGATTCCGATTCTATGTCACAATGTCTTTAGGTTCCCCATAAAGTCTCACCATTTCCCTGATATAGATCTTTGCCAATTTATCTAATGGGTACGTCTTGTTGATGGGAAGAAAACATGCTAACTTGGTAACTCTATCACCACGACCCATATAGCATCATACCTTGCTAAAATTCTTGGCAATCCACTTACAAAGTCCATTATGATCTAGTCCCATTTCTACTCTGGGATTGGTAAGGGTTAAAGTAACCCACAAGGTCTCTAATGCCCTGCTTTTACCCTTTAACATGTATCACACCTCATCACAAACTCAGCCACATCCTGCTTCATTTCATCCTGCCAAAAATTATCCTTAAGATCTTGGTACATCTTATTTCTCCCCAGGTGGATGGAGTAATTGGAATGATTTCCTTCATTCATGATTTCCTTTTTTATTTTATTGTCATCGGGTATGCACAATCTCCCTTTCAATCGAATAACTCCATTATCTTAGACCTCAAAATCTGCATATTTGTTTGTATATTTTCCTTGTCTTATCTACATTAATGTAGGATCTTTCTATTGAACTTTTTTAATTCTTCCTATCAATGTAGGTTCAATGGTCAAACTTGACCATTCTGAGTTATTATCCTACTACACAAACTCTAGATTGAGCCTTTCAAATTCTTAGATCAAGTCCTTTTGTTCTGTCAACAAGGATACAACCTCTACATAATTTTTTCTGCTTAAGGCATTAACAATGGCATTTACTTTCCTTAGGCAGTAATTTACTCCCAAATCATAATCCTTGATCAACTCTAACCACCATCTTTGCCTCATATTCAACTCCTTTTGCATGAATAGATACTTAAAGCTTTTGTTATCAATGTAGATTTTGCACTTTTGTCCATATAAATAATGCCTTCATAACTTCAAAACAAAGACTACTATAACCAATTTGAAGTCATACATTGGATAATTCTACTCAAGAGGCTATAATTGTCTTGATGTATAGGCAATTACTTTTCTTTTGTGCATTAATATACATCCGAGTCCATTTTTAGATTCATCACTGTATTATATATGACTCGTCTGTGTCTAGTAATGCTAAAATCGGTGCAAATGCCAATCTCTTCTTTAACTCTTAGAATCCTCTCTCCCTAGCCTCAATCCATTAAATTTCTCATGCTTTTGCATTAACTAAGCGAGTGGTTTAGCTATTATCGAAAAGTCCTTAACAAATTTCCTACAATATCCTACTAATCCTAAAAAATTACGTACTTCCATTACTATCTCAGGCCTTTTCCATTCCACTATGGCCTTTACCTTCTCTAGGTTTGCCAATATGCCTTGCCCTAAAATTATGTGTTCGAGGAATGATAACTCATTCAACTATAAATCACACTTAGGCAATTTAGCATATAACCTATGTTTCCTCAATATCTAAAGTACCATCCTTAGATGTTCCTCATACTGCTATAGAGTAGTTGAGTAAACCAAAATATCATCAATGAAGACGTTCACACATGTGTCTAGTTGTGGTCAAAAAATCCTATTCATCATATCCAAGAAAGCAGCTAGAGCATTAGTTAACCCAAATGGCATCACCAAGAACTCGTAATGCCCATATCGAATATTGAAAGCTATCTTAGGAACATCTTCTAACTTAATCTATAGCTAATGATACCCAAAACATAAGTCAATATGGGAGAACACACAAGCTCCTTTCAAATAATCAACTAAGTCATAAATCCGGGGCAATAGGTGCTTATTCTTGATAGTAACTTTATTTAACTCCCAATAATTGATGTATAGTCTCATTGAGCCATCCTTCTTTTTCACAAAGAGTATCGGTGCTCCCCATGGTGAAACACTTAAGCAAATGAAACCCTGATCCAATAATTCTTGTAGTTACTCCTTCAACTCCTTAAGCTCAATTAAGGCCATCTTGTAAAGTGCCTTTAATATAGGTTTCGTTCTTGGCATGAGTTTAATCTCAAAGTCAATTTCCCTCTTAAGGGGTAATCCTAGTAGCTCTTTAAGAAACACATCAGGAATTTCATGAGCCATCGAAATGTTCTCCAAATCGGGCTTTTCCAATTCAACTTCCATTGTATTCATTAAGCTTTCATTCTTTGAAAATTCTTCATAGTCCATAATCACTTCAAAAGAACTTAACTCCATAGATCTTACAAAAGTAGACTCTTTGATGAATTTTACTTTTCATCTATCGGTGATGGGAAATTTTTCGGCACCATAGATGCTTTTAGAACTCGATTTGGATGATGATCCAAATCGCTCATATTTTATTTCATTTCTTTTTATCCAATAAGTATTTGAGAAATAATCTTATAGGTACAATAATATTTCTCCATGGGATGCTAACATGTCCTACATTAGTTGATGGTCATGTGATGTGCTCAAAACCAAGTCCAAGCACAATCAAATGAATCAAAGAAAACAAACCTCAACTCACATACAAACCAGTCCAATTGAAATGGAATTTGTGTAAACCCTAATGGAAATTTGATGAAATCCAAAGGTTCAAAGATGCAATCAACATCCAATAATGATCAACTTCACTAAATAACAGTAAAATCAAGTGAATTCCACGTGAAATATACGAGGAAGAAAAGAACCAAAACCGTGATATATCCTCTTCCAACAAGCACAAATTCACACCACCAATGAGATGATAAGGTCAAGTACTAAAGAAATCAATCCTATAACAAGATAATTGATCACAAATGCAATAAAAAATCTGACAAAGAACTTCCAAATCAACCCTAGATATGACTCACTAGTGATGAAATGAAAACACAACAATAAGAAATTGATATGACTCATAATTTCCCCTTGTTGCACTCGCCACAATTCCAATTCTTGGGATTAAAATTGATAAGAGAAATTGAACTAGGAAGAACCCTAATTCCCACACGTTAAGTGTATGTTTCAAATATGAAAAAAATGGCCTCCTCAAACCCTACCATAAGCAAGTATTTATACTTGCCACTTTTAGGGTTAGAAAATGGTCAAAAATTATAAGTTTGCCACTTTTAAGGTGGCCGGTCCTAAAAGACAATTACAAGCAAATAAAAGTGTCCCAAAAGAAAATACAACATAAAAGAGTACATAGAACAATTACAAAGTACAAAAATATCATAAGTCTTCATGAGCCAATGCTTTGGAATGGAAACAATCGCAGTGGGTCTTTGATTGTAAATCTGAAAATGTCCCTTGTCCATCAACCAGTGTAGGACATATTGGCATCCCATGGAGAATTATTATTGTACCTGTAAGATTATTTTTCAAATAGTTATTAGAATATAGGACATAAAATAAAAATATAAGCGATTTGGACCATCGGCCAAATCCAGTTCTGAAGGCATAGGTGGTGCCGAATTTTTCTCATCATCTCCTCGGGCTTCTGAAAGATTTGCCCTCAAATCTAGAGGATCAATTTTGGAACTGAACCCTAATGTGTCTGTTGTCCTGCTCTTCCGGCTATCAAATGTAGTGGATGTAGTTCTGATTTGTTCCTGAAACCCATGTACCTCAGATGGAGTCATTGGCGACAGAACTATGCGAGATTCGCCCATGATGAACATGTAGGTGTTTCTAAACCCATCATGTAACACCCGCCGATCAAATAACCAAGGCTGACCCAACAGCAAATGGAATGCATGCATAGGGACTACATCACACAGGATCTCATCATGATATTTCTGCCTAAGACTCACAGGAACCTTCGCCCTAAGTGTAACATACGTACTACCTCGATTATCCAGCCAATGCAAGTTATAAGGGCTAGGATGTGGAATAGTAGACAGATGTAATTTGTCTACTAGTGCAGCAGATATAACATTCGTGCAACTACCACTATCGATGATGAGTACACAAAGGTTGCCTCTGATTCTACAAGAGGTGTGAAATATGTTCTCCCTCTGAATGTCTCTAGTATCAAGAGATATAGTTAGAGCCCTGCGTAACACATTAATGGGTAGATATTGTTCACCTGTATGCTCCTCATGTGCATTTGCAGTCTGGTCATCATAATACTCTTACAGTGCTGTTAGTAAATCTGTAGGTTTAATCTGTTCATTGTCATCCTCAACATCTTCCCTAATGCCCTCCATAACAGTCATCACCCTCTCATTTGGATACTGTGCTGCCATATGCCCAAATCCCATGCATTTAAAGCACTTGATCTGGCATGCCTTTCCACTAGTAGATCCGGGAACAATCTGCCTCACATCTGGTGTTATTACCTCTTTACCCTTCCCAGTAGGTAAATTTTCTCTAACAGTATTTGGGGTAGTTTTGTCCATTACTCTCACTGCCTCACCTACCGCTTTTGTTCCCCCTGATCAACCGTCAGCTGATATAGGTCTAGTAATAGTATTAGGCCTACTGCTTAAAGCCCTAAACAAGTTGGACCTCCTTTGCTTCTCCACTTTCAAGGCCAACTGAATAGCCTCATCAAGTGTACTATAGCGTTGCAGCTTAACAACATACGCTATTTCATATTTCAAGCCTGAGACGAAGCGTGCTATGGTTTGTTCTAGAGGTTCAATGGACCTACACCTAATCATGAGGGTTTCAAATTCCTACACATAATCATTCATTATCTTGCCTCCTAGCCTCAAGGTCTGCAATCGCATAAATAGTTCCTGTTTATAGTGCTTAAGAATGAACCTTTTTCTCAATACCCTTTTCATATCCCTCCATGTCTGAATCTCAGCCTCTCCATCCCTACGCCTGCTGATAATTAGATTCTTCCACCATAATGCAGCGTACCCTATAAACTCGACAGCAGCCAATCAAACCCTGGTATTATCATCGATCTCATTACATTCAAAGAGACCCTCAACCTTGTCCTCCCAATCAAAATAATCATCAGCTGATCCCTTGCCATCATAAGAAGGCATCTGCAGTTTCACATATTCCAAGCCCCGAGGCGGCCTAAAATCCCCATTCTGATATGGATTGGCCCCAAAATTGTCATCCATTTCTTCCCTGTATAGAAGATGCTCCTCACCCATCCTTCTATTCAGATTTCCATCTCCCACTACTCTGTCTCGATGAGGATTCTGTGGAGCTACCTAAGGTGGTGCCTGTTGGTTTACCACTGGTGGTTGTGGTAATGTCATTCTGTCAATCCTAATTGCCTGAGTAGCAACTATGGTAGTAAGATCCTGAAGCTATTCTTCCAAAGTCCTCCTACCTGCAACATTATGAGCTTGACCTCCACCAACCTGACTATTGGCTTCATCACCAATTCCCCCATTCATGCTATCATTCGACATAGTTGTAGACTCGGTATATTGAACCTCAAAGACAATTTGAAGCAAAGGAGCACACCTCATAATCACACTTCCTTTAATGCCACACAATAGCCACTACAAAAGGAAAACAAAATACTCCACTTAACTTCACTCAAAACACAAGTATGCTATTACAATCCACGTGTAGCACTCTTCTCCACAACACATTAACACATCACGGTGTAACACTTCTATAACTCACCACCACCTGCAACACTTGCAATCCCCTTTTTAATCAAAACACACACAACACCATACACACACTATTTACTTAGCACACAAATGCAATGCCACACACACACACCTTTTCTATACACGGTGCTTAACAAATTCAATCACCACAACAATAATATTTCCCTACTCTTTTCTATTCACGGTGTAACAACTTTTTCCCAAATTCCACAAGACACTCACGTCACAAACAACTCCCACGGCAACAACAAAAAAATGCACTCCACTTCCACGGTAATAATAATAAAATCTACTCCATTTCCAACACAAATTATAACTGCAACTTTACACAAATAGGCAGCAATTCAAATTTGAAATTCAACCACTTCACAAATTGCAACCCTTTCACAATTGGTAAGAAATGATTTTCAAATTCAAAAAAACACTCATTAACTCCTCAACTTAATTGATGTGTTTGAATTCAAATAGATTCCCTACTATCCACACAATGCAAATCTTGAAAATTACACTCCTCCAATTCCGAATTGCATAAGGATTCACACAACACACTCTACAAGCTTCTTCAAACAACAAGTTAATCACGGTATGGATGGGTAAATTTCAAATTCGAAAATTTGAATCAATAACACACGTCTACTCTTCTTCCCTTCCACGAGAATGATCAACCACAAGAAGCTACAACAAGCCCTTCAATTCAACTTCAACAAGCAGAAAATTCAATTCTCAATCAAGACAATTTCACAACTCAATTTCGGTTCACAATATGAAGAATCCTAATTGAGCGTGATGATCAAGAATTCAACCAACACTTAATCCCTTCTCTTAACTTGTGCTCTGATACCAAAAAATAATGTGCTCAAAACCAAGTCCCAGCACAATCAAATGAATCAAAGAAAACAAACCTCAACTCACATACAAACTAGTCTAATTGAAATGGAATTTGCGTGAACCCTAATGGAAATTTGATGAAATCCAAAGGTTCAAAGATGCAATCAACATCCAATAATGATCAACTTCACTAAATAACAATAAAATCAAGTGAATTCAATGTGAAATATATGAGGAAGAAAAGAACCAAAATCGTGATATATCCTCTTCCAACAAGCACAAATTCATGCCACCAATGAGATGATAAGATCAAGTACTAAAGCAATCAATCCTATAACAAGATAATTGATCACAAATGCAATAAAAAAATCAACCCTAGATATGACTCACTAGTGATGAAATGAAAACACAACAATAAGAAATTGATATGACTCACAATTTTCCCTTGTTGCACTCTCCACAATTCCAATTCTTAGGATTGAAATTGATAAGAGAAATTGAACTAGGAAGAACCCTAATTCCCACATGTTAAGTGTATGTTTCAAATCTGAAAAAAATGGCCTCCTCAAACCTTACTATAAGCAAGTATTTATACTTACCACTCCTAGGGTTAGAAAATGGTCAGAAATTACAAGTTTGCCACTTTTAAGGTGGCCGATCCTAAAAGACAATTACAAGCAAATAAAAGTGTCCCAAAAGAAAATACAACATAAAATAGTCCATAGAACAATTACAAAGTACAAAAATATCATAAGTCTTCATGAGCCAATGCTTCGGAATGGAAATAATCGCAGTGGGTCTTTGATTGTAAATCTGAAAATGTCCCATGTCCATTAACTAGTGTAGGACATATTGGCATCCCATGGAGAATTATTATTGTACCTGTAAGATTATTTCTCAAATAGTTATTAGAATGTAGGACATAAAATAAAAATATAAGCGATTTGGACCATCAGCCAAATCCAGTTCTAAAGGCATAGGTGGTGCCGGAAATTTTCTCATCATCATGGGACATCATCAAATTTGCATTCAAAGGTCTACTGTGATTGTTTCCACTTCGAAGCATTGGCTCATGAAGATTTATAATATCTTGTACTTTGTAATTGTTCTATGGACTATTTTATGTTATATTTTGTTTTGGGACACTTTCATTTTGTATGTAATTCTCATTTAGGACTGACCACCCTAAAAGTGGCATAGTTGTAATTTTGTGTACTTTCTAACCCTAAAGGGAGCAAGCATAAATACTTTCTTAAGTAGGGTTTTGAGGAGGCCAATTTTCATAACAAACACGTCACTTTCATGTGAGAGAACTGAAGGTTTCCTAGTTCAATTTCCTCTTATCAATTTCAATCCCAAGAGTTGAGATTGTGGCAAGTGCAACACTTGAAATTATGAGTCATATCAATTTTAAATTGTTGTGTTTTCTTTTCTTCTCTAATGTGTAATATCTAGGGTTGAATTAGAACATTTCTTGGTCAGATTTGATTCATTATTATTCGAATTAAAGTGCTTAATTGAGTTCCTTTTATACTTGATTTCTATTCCTCTATTTTACATGTTGTTGAACCATGAAATCATTTGTTATGGAAGGGGGATTACGGTTGTGCTTTGCTAAATATTCTTAAAGTTCACGTGATATTTCAAGTTTGATTATTGTATATTGAGGGATTTGATTCATTGTGGTGGATTTGTTCATTATTTATTGACTTTAGATCTCATTGCACCCTTTAGGAATCACGCAAATTCCTAGCTTGTTGAATCAGAATTGTTTGATTACATTTAGGGTTGGTTTTTGTTTCATTTGATTGTGCTTAATCCCCTTTTAGGCACATCAATCAAAGTTGTCAAATGTTACTTTCTTCTTTTGATAGTTTACTATGGCTCTTGCATTCGACATCTAATTCATTCCTAATATGGCATCACACTTGTTCATGTCTAATATGATCAGATCACCACTGGTCTTATATCCTTAAATGTCCATTAGGTAACTTTTGTTCATTTCCTTGGTAATCACGATGCTTCTAATAGGTGTACACACACCAAAGTTTGAATCCGTAGCAACTATGGGTACTCTCGTCTACTTGGCTAACTTGGAAGTGACAAAGGAGTAAGTTACTCCCATGTCAAAGAGTGTGAAAGCTGGTTGACTAGTAATCATAATATGTCCTACCTAAGTTTAGAGAGTAAGTTGCAATTTAGGTATAATTTTCATTCACATGTTTTAAGGGTTAGATTTTCTTACCTAAAGCTTTTATAACTTTTTGTATTCTTAAAGTTTAGCCTAATAGATAAATAGGAATAGAACCTAGGTCCAAATACTTACTACAACTAGGTCTATATTAGCCAAGTCGTCAACATCTAATGCTGCAAACTTTACCTCTACATAAGTATTGCCATCCTAAGCTCCCTCAAGATTATACACTCATGCGGTACTAGCTATAGGGTTAGCGTGATCCCTATTGTTACCCTGGCTATTACCATTCCTACTTGGTGTTAGCCTTGCAGTAATCTGAAGTGGCTTAACTACTAGTGCAGTGGCTTGTTGTCTCCTTAGGTAGTTTATAGATAAATGCCCAACCTACCTGCAGTGGAAGTATGTTGCTATGTTCTTTTAGGGGCAATTAGCAACCACATGTATGCCCTCTTCACAATAATAACATCTGTTCCTTAGCGATGGGTAGTCTCTGGGGTAATGCTTGCCCCTATACTTCCAACACATGACATAGGGCTTATTTCTTAGCCTCACCCTTACCTGAAATGAACTTTAGGAGCATGTAAACCTCTTGCTCTTCCCAGTATGTCCAACTTCCTCAAATGGTCTTTTCTTAAAAACATTCACCTTAGTCTTGATGGTATTAACCTCTTGCTTCTAAACAACACTCTTTCTTTTTCTACCATCTCATTAAAATTCCGTACCTCAAATTCAAAAAGCTTCCTCCTCATCTCAGGATCTAGTCCCTTTATAAACACCTGCATTTTCAACTTATCACTCATCTAATATTTAGGGGGTATAAACTATAATAATCTACTGAACTCAATCTCATACTGATTAATGCCCCTCCCCCCTTACTTAGATGGCAAATAGCTCCTCACTATATTTGACACTCAAACTTTCTAGGAAGTATTGTTGCCAGAATTCCCATTTGAATGCCTCCCAATTTATAGTGGGGGGGGGGCATGGTTCTGCTTTTAGAATCCCACTAAGTCCAAGCTCTCAACCTCAATAAATAAGTGCCAAATTTTACCCTCTAGTGTAGTGGCACTTCGAATGCCTTAAAGGATCTCTCAATCTAAGATATCCAATCCTCAGCTTCTTCTAGGCATCTAGATCTGCCCTCAAAGTATTTGTTGCACCTAATAAAGTTTAGTAGCATATTTCTTTGATATCAAGGCTCTAATGATGCAATATGAGCCATCTCTACTAGTGCTAGTGGTGGTAGTGGTGGCTACCTCTTCAAATACAATTGAAACCACTCATTTTTTCTTTTAATGGTAGCCAAAATCTCATTGGTCTTATTGTTGGTTCGGTTGGGTCTTACTTCATTCCCTGCAATATTAGCTACCGATGGGGATCATCTATAAGAACCACTCCCTCTATAATAATTTATTTGGTTAGTTTCCAATACAATGTTCATAGTGCTAATTTGCATTCTTTACACATACTTTCTCTTCGTATAGATATGTATAAAGTGTCCATTTTCCTTGCACTTCTAATTTCCATTCATTAATACATTGGAAACATAAACTAAAACAAGGTACATATGATTCTCGATGATGAAATAATACATCCGATTTTCATTAAATTTTAGCAGCATGTTGTTACACCTAAAGGTGGTCACTTCAAGTGAGTGATTCTCTACCTGTTAAGTCTAAATACATCAAATGTACATGAGTTCATTACAATATGCAATTCCTAAATACAAAATGATCATCTATGATCCTTAGAAAAAAATCCGAAGCATCTATAATCATGATCCAAAATGGCTATTAAAATCTATAAAAATACATCTACATATAAATACACACACATGTACATGTCATCAAAAGTTAGGAGTCATCAATCAAAAATAAGACATCATCCCTCAAAATAATGAACTCAACCATCCATTAGCCCTGCAACTAAGTGAGCTCCAAAAGAATCATCATCTCACTCCATCTCTCACTCTGAGGAGTAATGTCCTATCGAATCCACACTAGAGGTCGTCTTACTAGGCCCCCTAGGGAACTTAAGCCAGCCATCTAAAGGTTCACTAAATACTAAATAATCCATAAGGTCCGGCTCGAAAACCAGCTCATCCAAGTCTAACATAGGCTCTTCTATTACTAATACAATAGGCTCATATGGTGTTAGGTTGTGGCTTAGTATGGTGGGAAATGTGGGCACTACCTTCTCCTCTATCATAAGCATCACTGGTGTGTCCCAAAAATCTAGGGGTGTCACCAACACATCAATCTCCATGCCTACTCCATCTTCCTCCATCATGCTCCAATCTAGTGGAACTATAGTAATAGCTATGCTATCCTCACACCATACCGAGGAAAAACTAGGTGATCCCACTCGTTACTCTACCATAATAATCTCACACCTAGCCTCCTATATCTCTATTAAGGCTACACCTTCCTAGAACTCCTCCATTAAGACCATCTCCTCCTCCATCTGCTTAACTAGGACCATTTCCTCCTCTAGGGCTATCTCCTCATCCTCTATCTTAGGAAGAGGCAGGAATATCAAGAAAGTCTCCCTAATGATTTAACAAAATGAAAGGTGCCACTATCATGTTCTCTTGGTCTAACTTCCAGTGGTCAACTCACCTATCTCTCACGAAAGCCACATCATGTCCTACTGGGGCCCATGTAGCAAAATCAAGAAACCATAGCCTACTATAGTCCACCACTATGAAGGCCATCTTGTCACTTGATCCACCTAAGCCCAACTCCTGGGTTCTCATCTCTAAAATATATATCATCTCTATCTCCGAATAAACACACCTCTCCAATCGCCTCATTTGTACATAAACCAAAGTCCAAAACTGTCCTAGTTTGATCCTCCACCACATTAAGGTAGGTAGTAGAGAATGAAGTTTGTCCAGTAGTGTTAGATCTACACATACAAGTCTTAACCTATGTTTATGGTCTACTAGGGTCTCTCCATCTTAGAGTCGAAAGGTCATCCATCTGCTTGAGGCCTCAATTAGAGTCATCTATTATGTGAATATAGTATTTTAGAGTATCTATGATAATTAAATACTAAAGCTTATTAAGTATTTGCCTTATCCTAATTCTAGTAACACTTTGCCTTTCCTTGGGTTAGTTCTCTTAAGGTTTCTAAGTTCAAATTTTAATTTCATTCACACTTTGATATCACTTCAAAACTGCCATGCCTTGTGGGCATTTAGGACGTATAGTATCCACCGTACACCATATGGAAACCTAGGGATAACCCCTCTATTATGATAGATTTCAAATTCCTACAGGACCTATCACTAGAGCAAGAGCTAAGGGATTACAAAATTTGGCAATGAGGGTCCTCTTTGAATAATCAGACTCCGAGAATATTTGTTTAGTATCTTCTTTTCTATTTCATATCTGTTGTGCATTCCAGTAGGTACACTTGTCGGTTTTTATAGGACAGTGGATAAATTCGCTAAAGCTCAGTTTGTGGATTATTCATGGACCTATATAAATCAAAGAAGAACCAGTCCAACGATAGGTTTAATTGAAGTGAAGAATCGGCCAATTGAAGACTATTTGTACTTGTAATTTGTTGCTTTTAGAACTGGCCACTTAAGTAGCTTATTTGTAATTTGTTGTGTTATTTTTACCCTAATTGGAGCAAGTATAAATACTTGCTAAATGCTAACTAGGGCTTTTAGGGAGCTTTTTAAACATTTTGAAATTACACACTTTTTGTTGTGTTATTTTTACCCTAATTGGAGCAAGTTTAAATACTTGCTAAATGCTAACTAGGGGTTTTAGGGAGCTTTTTGAACATTTTGAAATTACACACTTCTTTGCCGTGAAGGGATCCTTGCTTGCAAAATTTCTCTTATCGATTTCACAAGTGAAATTGATGTGCCTAAAACCAAGATTAAGCACATGCAAAACCAATTTAAAAGATAATTAGACAATGTCAATCAAACTAGCTTCCAATCACATGAACAATGGCGCCAATTCTCAAGATTTATAACCAATTCCACAACACCACGTAATTAATATTGAAATGAACCAAGTATGTGAAGCTCTGATACCAAAAGATGATGTGCCTAAAAAGGAGTTTAAGCACATGCAAATGATCCAATTAACAATCCCTAATGGATAAGAACAAATAGGTTCAAATTGGAGCAAAATGTTGCGTGACCTTAATTGTGTAAGATGAATTGAATGCTAAACTTCAAGGAAATGAATATCACGATGATGTAATCCTCAATGGAGATCATTAAATATACTTGAAAACCACGTGCAATAACACACAAAATCAACAAGAACCACTTCCAAGATCCCCTTTCCCAACAATGTAAACCACGGTTCAAATGAAGCAAATATTAATGGTAAATAACAAGTGCTAAAACCCAATCAATTAAGCAATAATAATTTGATTACAAATGCAATCAAATCTGACTAAGAAAACTTCAATCCAACCCTAGATGTGACTCACTAGAGATGAAAAGAAACACAATAATAAGAAATTGATATAACTCACAATTTTCCTTTGTTGCACTCGCCACAATTCCAATTCTTGGGATTGAAATTGATAAGAGAAATTGAACTAAAGAAGAACCCTAATTCTCTCACGTAAAGTGTATGTCTAAATCTAAAAAATAGCCTCCTCAAACCCTACTTTAAGCAAGTATTTATACTTGCTCCCTTTAGGGTTAGAAAATGCACAAAATTACAACTATGCCACTTTTAGGGTGGCCAGTCCTAAAACTCAATTACAACCAAATAAAAGTATCCCAAAATGATCACAACATAAATAATCCAAGTAAATAACAAATATATATATATATTAGTCTTTAAGATGCTAGCTCTTCCATAGGATTTATCGGCCGAACTCATCATCGGTTTAGGTCGGTCCATGGATAACCCACAAGTTGAGTCTTAGTAAGTTTGTCGATCGCCCTGTAAAGCTTGATAAGTGTAACTGTTAGAATATATAATACATGAATAAGATAAAAGAGTTTAGTAAATGAATAGTTCTAAGGTCGATTTGCTCAAAATGGGTCCTCATTGCCAAGATTTGAAATCCTTTAGTTCTTGCCCTAATGATAGGTCTTATCAGATTTTGATTCCTATCAGAAATTGTGGCGAGATTAACTTGAGTAGATTGTGAGTAATATCAATCTTCCTCTTGTTGTTATCAAATTGTATTTAGTGCATCATATCTAGGTGCAATTTTTTTAGTTACTTGTTGTTCTACACATGAATTAGGGTTCATCCATTTCGGATTTGAATCACTTCAATTTGAGTGGAATTCTAATTCATTTCTATTGTCATCCATTGCTACTTATACAATTGTTTTGTTCCTTATTTCAATTTATCATCAAGTCTTTAAATTATCATGAATTAGGGATCATTGGTGATTTAGTGATCAAGCCATTGTTGATTGGATTTTGTTGATCATGTTACTTTTGGATGTGTTTGAAATTCAATTAGTAAGGCACATCATATTATCCAAAAGTTTGCCTTACAGCATATAAGGTGTACTCACATCCAAAATCCCTAAATCAAGGTTTAACATTCTTTAAGAAATACAAAGATACATATATATAAATCAGAGTAACAAAATGTTAAAATATCCATGGGTACATATTATAATTTCAAGGATCAAAGTCCTTAATACATTTCAATCTAGGTTACGTATATGAAATTAAAATAAGATCTTAGATAAAATACATATATAAGTGATCTCTCCACTCCAATCCTTCACAGTTTCCTTACATCTTGTACTAACCTCTAGCATCTGTCAACCAGGCTCTATCTAGATAGGTGCTAGCAATAAAGGAAGTCTATGGGTATATAAGCTATAAAGCTTAGTGAGTTAGATCTTCCTACTAACCCAACAATCAAATAGAAAATAAGTTATTTAATTCAAACATATTGATACGAACCACGCCAACCCGTGACGAAACCCAATACCAATACGTTCGGAAATTCGTTGCCTAAGACGCCCAAACACCTAAAGTGGAAAACCGCGACCCGTTGTCTATGAGTGAGACAAGAACCTTGGTATAAAAGTGAAGACGCCACAATCGGGATGGAAAACCGATTGATAAGTCGGGATGAACGCCACGGAAATCAATCCAATAAGTTCGAATTAAGTTCTTGAAGAACCAAGAGAGGTGCCTCTCAAAAGTGTTTAATGTTCAATGATGTCTAATCTCTAATGTTCTAAACCCTAGGAGCTTTTATACTATGGTTACAATTCGTGTAAAAACAAGTCCAAAACGACGTAGTTTAGTTAAGTGACATAAAAACGCGAAACAAAACAAGCTGGCCGATAGGGGATACACGGCCTGTGTACACGCCCGTGTACTTTGGCCGTGTACTTGTCTGTGCAACTTCTGGCAACATACACGCTCGTGTACTTTGACCGTGTATCTGTCTATGCAACTTCTGGCAACATACACGCCCGTGTACTTTAGCCGTATATCTTTCTGTGGATTTGCTTGACTCTATACACGGCCATGCCTTTTAACCGTGTATCTAGCCGTGTATGATTCTAGGCAATCTTGAGAGTCCTACACGGCCGTGCCTTGAAAGTACACGCCCTCTTCAACCCGTGTCCGGTGTGACTTGTATAAGAGCAAGGGTCTTCCTATGGTTGTTCCAATCCATTCCAACTTCATGATTGCCCCAATCCTTCCCGGCTTCATGGACATCCTTTATCAACCCGTTAAGTGCTTCCTTGAGTCGTTTCGCTCGACTTCTTGTGATCGGTCCAGGCGGCACTTCAAGAGGATCTACATTCCTTCTTCCGGCTTGACTCTCATCATGGATCTCATCACATATGCTATGCATAAGCAATCACATGAATGCAACAGTATATACAATGTAGCAAACATCACATACAACATGAGTTTAATGCCTTCCATTGCTAAGGGTTGGGAAATCAAGAACTGCACATCCATTATAGGCTCTAGTGACCTCGAGCTATCTTTCGAGATGATTCTCGAGCTATCTTTCGAGATGATTCATAAAGTCTATATATTTTTGAAATATACTTTAACAGACTTGAAAATACATATATACGTACTATGCCCTTCATGGGGTATAGATTGTGAAAGGCTCACAAGTCAATCACCCAATCACCCTTAAGTGATAAATCCTAGGTCTTAATTAGAGAGCATATTTCTTGAGTTCCACTTACTTCCTAAAGGTTAAGACATGGTGTACCCATAGAGCGCATCCTCTATGGGGCCTTTCCATACCACCGTGAGATGTCAATGGCCTTCTTACATGTAGGACTCCGTGATGCGTGATTCATTTTATTTAAAGCTAAATAGACTTAAGTCAAATTATTTGGCATCCACGATAATTTATACAAACACTTACAATTTCTATAAGCTAAATTCAAGGGGAATTAGAAATCAATTACCTTGGTATAATTAAGTTCACTTGGCATCCAAACATGACATTCAAGTACATACAATACCCCATGTTGGCCCCACATACAGATTCAGTTCATATATCAAATATTTATAACATGCAGATGCACTAATTACAAACATAAGCAAGGTATAGTAACCACTAGATTTTTCACTCACTCGGCCATACGGTCTTTAGTTGAAATAGTCAAGTAGCAGATCGTCTTCAAATAACACATCACCTAACAAGACAAAATATTTTTATAAGTTTGGGTCAAACACTAGCCTATACTAGTTTTGCCAGTTTTTGTAGTTTTCTCAGTTTTGAAGGTTTTAATATTTTCTTCATAAATTTTTCAATGCAAGTTCGTTTTTCATGCATTTATAATCAATTTAAAGGGTTTGGAATTTGCTTTCTATTTCTGAAGTCATTTCGATTATTTGGACTTTAGAACATTGTGCTAGTTCCTAAATAGATTGGCTATGCCAATGTATGTTTGGTTTAAGGATATTTTTGGTTTAATTTGATCCACTAACCTAAAGGAATTAATCCTAAACATTTAGAATATGTTTAGGACTTCCAAATGGCGTGTTTGTCTTCTATTTCCTTCTAAAAATTCCAAAATTTACCATAAAGACTTTGGATGCCTTTTTCTAATGCTTTGGTTGCACTTTTCTCTTTTTGTTTGTGTTAATTTGATGTTTTCTTTTAGGATTTTGAATTTCCAAATTTTTATAATGATTTTTTGGCCTTCTAAGGTTCTGGAAACAAAGAGATTTCCATATTTAATTAGGCCTTGGTCATGATTTGAGGTTCTTGGATACACCTTGCCCCTTTTTCAAATTTTTTACTACAAAGAGGGGTCCTTTCTTTTCATTCGAATTTCCTATGACTTAGAAAGCATGAACTAGATAAAAAATATACTTGGTTAACCCCTTAGCTTAAGCGTTCAAAAGCACCAAGTGTCTCCAAATTATTATCTCTATTGATTTTTCTAAGAGCTTCAACATACAAGCTAAAATGAAAGGTGATGCTCTATAGTTTTACATCCTAAAGTCGGATTATGCTTCCAACTCATTTCCTAAGCTAAATATTCTCTAAATATACATGGAAAATCACAAAATCAAGGTAACATAACTCTACTCTAAGCTATGGAATCAAAATATTACAAGAAAAAAAAATAGCATCAACATGGTAGTACAAGGGTCTTACTCATTATAGCTTGGGGGTGTTAGGATCTTCCTCCTTCTACTTCCTTTTGAGGTGACTTTATGATAGGAATCAAAATCCTACAAGACCTATAATTAGGGCAAGAGCCAAATGGTTTCAAATTTTGGCGATGAGGGTTCTCTTTGAACAAACTGACCCTAAAATTATTTGTATACTAACCTCTTTTCTATTACTATGTGCATTCCAGCAGGCATACCTGTCAGGTCTTACAGGGCAATGGACAAACTCACTAAGGCTCAACTTATGGGTTATTCATGGACCGACCTAAACCAAAGATAAGTTGGACTAACAAATTCAATCGAAGAACCGGTTCGTTGAAGACTATTTTTGTACTTGTTATCTTTCTTTGAACCGATTATTTTGTAATCATTTTGGGACATTTTTATTTACTTATATTTGTTGAATTAGGACCAACCACATTAGTGGCATAGACGTAAATTTTTGGATAGTTTAACGATAATTGGAGCAAGTATAAATACTTACTAAAGTGGGGTTTATAAGAGCTTTTTGAACAATATTTTTCAAATTTGGAAAACGTGAGGAATACCTCCTTTTTCACACACTCTTATCATTTCTTGAGTGAAGTGTGGCGAGTGGGATTTGATTCTTGTTGTGCATAACATCAATAATGTCAAATCCATCCTAACTCCCTACTAGTGAGTCATATCTAGTGAGGAATTAATTTATCTTTTTAGTGTAACATGCACACAATTTTTAAGGTTTGATTCAATTTGATTTCATATCCTTTTGATTATGTTTAGTGTAATCCATTTCGGAAATTGCAAATTGTGAATTGTAATTCTCATTGTTACTTGCGTGATTATCATTTGACATTTAGGGGTTTTAGAGTTTGTTGAATTCATGCCATTTTGGGAGATTTGTTGAAGTGGTTCTTCAATTGGTTTCATGTGCTTGAATTTGATCATTTAGGCACATCATAATTTGGTATTAGAGCATCTTATTTTACAAATTTGGATTCATAAGGGATTTGGGCTCACGCCATTTATGAACTTGGTTCTTGATTAAGATTGCTTCAATTTGTTGTTTGTATGTGCTTTGGCCTTTTGAGAACATCATAATTTGGTATTATAGCTCAAGTTAAGAGAAGGGATTTAGTGTTGGTTGATTTCGCGATCTTCAGTTGTCAATTAGGGTTCTTCACTTTTGATCCAAAATTGTGTGTTCGAAGATTGAGTTGCTTAATTGTATTGTTGAGAAGTTGAAATTGCTGTTTGTTGAAGTGGAATTGGAGGTCTTGTTGCAGCTCCTTTGTTGTTGAATTTTCCGTGAAGGGAAGGGAGTAAGAAGTGCATTTCTTGATTCAAAATGCAGAATTGGGAAGTACCTCAATTTGTGAAGAAAGGGGAAGTGTAATCCTTACTTGTTTGTTTCAAACATAGGGAGTACAATTGATCATTTCTAGAACTGAATTGCATGGAGTATTTGGAAATTATTTGATTTTCAAAACAACATTAAGTTGAAGAAGTCATTGTGTGGTCATTTGAATTTGAAAATTACTTCTTACTGATTGTGGAAAGATTGCAATAAGTGAAGCAATTTGAATGTTTGCTGCCTTTTGTATGTGTGTTGTGGTGTGCAATTGTGTTTTGAAGTGGAGAAGTGTAACATGCAGAAGTGTGTGTGTGCTGTACCGTAAGTGAAGGGTATGTGTGTGTGGCGTTGTGTGTGTGTGTTGAGTGAAGAAATTGCAACGTGGTGTATGTAGTGGTGGTGAGTTGATTGCACCATGAGTGAGAGGTGTAAGTGGCGATGTGAATTGTGAATTTGTATGTAGTCAAAGGTGCTACACATTGTGGTTAATTATGAGTGTGAAACTGTAGCAAGGAAGGAAGGTTGAAGTAGTGAAGTTTGAATTCAAAAACAAACATTAAAGTGTGCAAGTAATTGAAACTCATTACTTAAACACTTGTTAGTTGAATTTAATAACTTAACTACTTGGAAGTGGTTATTTGTGCTTCATTTACTTGACTTTACTTGAAGTGGAAAGATTCATTTATTGACTCGGTTGCTTGCTTGAACCATGGAGTATAGGATTGTATTTTTGTATTTTTGGAATTAAACACAATCATGTCAAGTGAAATTTTTCTTTCAACAAATGTACTGCGCCAGACATTGACTTCTTTTACTACTATAGATGATGAGCAAAGGGAAAATTTGTTCCATACTTCTTGTAGGGTACAAGGTAACTTATGTGTCATTATTGTTAATGGTGGTAGTTGTACAAATGTGGCAGCAGCATCGTTAGTATTGAAATTGAAATTTGCCACTACCCCATATCCTAAGCCCTATAAATTACATTGGCTAAGTGATCAAGGAATTTTACATGTGACCCAAAGAGCTAGGGTACCTTTCAGTATAGGGGATAAATACTGTGATGAGATTAAATGTGATATTCTTCCAATGTGTACATCCCATATATTGCTTGGCAGGCCATGATTATATGATAGGAGGGTCTTACATGATGGCTTTAGGAATACATATGTATTCCAGAAAGAGGGTAAATGCATCATTCTGAATCTAATGTCACCTTCAAAGGTCCAAAAGTTTCAGTAATAAATCAGTAAGCCATAAGAGATTCCTGAGGATCATAACTACATGAACTAACCTTCAGAGGACCAAACTGTGCAAAAGTAAATATACCAGCCTTTAGAGGTTCCTAAGGTTCATAGTTACATGAGCTATCCATCAGAGGACCAAACTATTCAGACACAGGTATGCTAACCTTTAGAGGTTCCTAAGGTTCATAGTTAAATGAGCCAAACTTCGAAGGTTTCTAAGGTTCATAGTCAGATGAGCCAACCTTTAGAGGACCAAACTGTTCAGAGGCAGATGTGTCGACTATCAAAGGATTATAAGGTTCATAGTCAGCTGAGTAAACCATCAAAGGGCCAAGAGGGTCAAAGACATATAGGTGAAATAGGAAAGGAGAAAATAATATCAGTGGAACAATTTAAGATAGGGGAGGTCTTAGTGGATGATGGACAATTATGTGTGTTGCGGATGAGGTATATCCTAGATATGGAGGAGAGAAAGCAATCACCCCCTATGGTATTTCAAATACTAGGATATTGTAGTGATAATTCTTCAGATAACTTGCTAAGAGGATATAAAGTCTCTACTACACTTAATTTGTCAGATTTGAGGACAAATCTTTTTTAGGCCCGAGGAGATTATAAGAATCAAAATCCTACAACCTATCATTAGGGCAAGAGCTAAAGGGTTTCAAATCTTCGTGATGAGGGTCCTCTTTGAACAAACCGACCCCGAAATTATTTGTATACTAACCTCTTTTCTATTACTTATGTGTTGTGTATTCCAGCAAGCATACTTTTCAGGTCTTACAGGGTGATTGACAAACTCATTATGACTCAGCTTGTGGGTTATTCATAGACTGACCTAAATTGAAGATGAGTTGGACCAACAAATTCAATTAAAGAACCAACTCGTTGAAGATTATTTTTGTACCTGTTATTTTTCTTTGAACCGGTTATTTTGTAATCATTTTGAGACATTTTTATTTGCTTGTACTTGTTGAATTAAGACCAGCCACATTAGTGGCATAGACGTAAATTTTTAGACATTTTAACCCTAATTGAAGCAAGTATAAATACTTGTTAAAGTAGGGTTTGTGGGAGCTTTTTGAAAAATATTTTTCAAATTTGGAAAACGTAAGGAACACCTCCTTTTTCACATATTCTTATCATTTCTTGAGTGAAGTGTGGCAAGTGGGATTTAATTCTTGTTGTACGTAACATCAACAATGTCAAATCCATCATAATTCCCTATTAGTGAGTCATATCTGGTGAGGAATTAATTTATCTTTTTAGTGTAACATTCACGCAATTGTTAAGGTTTGATTCAACTTGATTTCATATCCTTGTGATTGTGTTTATTGTAATCCATTTTGGAAATTGCAAATTGTGAATTTTAATTCTCATTATCATTTGACAATTAGGGGTTTTGGAGTTTATTGAATTCACGCCATTTTGGGAGATTTATTGAAGTGTTTCTTTAATTGGTTTCATGTGCTTGAATTTGATCATTTAGGCACATCATAATTTGGTATTAGAGCATCTTGTTTTACAAATTTAGATTCATAAGGGATTAGGGTTCACGCCATTTGTGAACTTGGTTCTTGATTGAGATTGCTTCAATTTATTGTTTGTATGTGCTTTGGCCTTTTGAGCACATCACTTTATGTTCTAATTTTCCTTGGATTCTTAGCTCTCCTAATAGCCTCTTGAGTGGTGTTAATGGTACCAGAAATTGGGCTTAAATGGAGGTAGTTAGAGGCGTGATCAGAAGGTTGGATTCATAGGTGTGCCGTAGGGGAAAACAAAGGATGGTTTGGGGAATCTCCTTGTGATCCGATTTTTAAGTGAATGTTTAGGGATCTTTAGAGAGTTCTTGAAGATGTTTTTATTGTGTTAATGTTACAAAAGGGTAAGGGCTTCACATGGAGATCAGTAGGTGTTGAAATTAGAGTGAAAAGCTTAGAAGAAGAAGAGAGTTAGTGGTTGCAGTTAGTGTGTGTTTGATCCAATTGTTAGAAGTTATTTTGAGAGTTTCTTGAAAAAAATTTTAAAGCTTTTGGTAGGGGAACTTTTCTAGAAGAAGAGGGTTTTATGTGGGGGAAATGAGGAAGGAAACATTAGTGGCTTAAGAAGCAAGCTTAGGGAAAATATCCATTGGTCCTTAACATCAATTAATTAGGTAATAGCTTTGTCCAATGGGTAAAAGGTCTAATCTTAAGGGGATATATCTACTATTTGAGGGAATATTCATCTGTTTTGCTCCTCCTTTTTCCATTAAGTCTAATCCTTAATTGTCCTTGTAGTCAGTCAAAGTAATTTAGTTAGTTTCCGAGTTAGTTATTCTAATTACTCCATGGAGCAAAGGCAGATTAGGGCATGTTTTAGGGTATTAATTCTCCTTGTTTTCTTATAGTTAAATGGGTTTTAATTAAGGCTTTTATGGAGAAAATTCCAAAATCAAGTTTAAGCTTTATATCAGATTATTTGATGGTTCAAACATAGCCATCCTTCCCTCCATCTCAACACCTTGCAAGGGTAGTTTAGGTTCATGTTTGACAGGAATCAAAATCCGACAAGACCTATCATTAGGGCAAGAACTAAAGGATTTCGAATTTTGGCAATGAGGGCCCATTTTGAGCAAATTGACCCCGAAATTAATTATAAATTAACCTCTTTTTTATTATTCTTGTATTGTGTTTTCCAATAGGCACACTTATCATATTTTATAGGGCGATGGACAAACTCACTCAGACTCAGCTTGTAGGTTATCCATGGACCGAGCTGAACCGACGATGAGCTGGGTTGATGAATCCTATAGAAGACCGGCATCTTGAAGACCAATTTCTTTTATATATATTTCATTTACATGGACTATTTATGTTGTAATCATTTTGGAACACTTTTATTTTGATTGTAATTTTCATTTAGGACCGGCTACCTTAAAAGTGGCAAACTTGTAATTTTTGACCATTTTCTAACCCTAGGAGTAGCAAGTATAAATACTTGCTTATAGTAGGGTTTGGGGAGGCCATTTTGTGGATTTGAAACAAACACTTAATGTGTGGGAATTAGGGTTCTTCCTAGTTCATTTTCTCTTATCAATTTCAATCCCAAGAATTGGAATTGTGGCGAGTCCAACAAGGGGAAATTGTGAGTCATATCAATTCCTTCTTTGCTGTTTTTCATTTCATCTCTAGTGAGTCATATCTAGGGTTGAATTGGAAGTTTCTTGGTCAAATTTTTTATTGCATTTGTGATCAATTATCTTGTTTAAGGTTGATTACTTTAGTACTTGATCTTAACATCACATTGCTGGCGTGAATTTTGCTTGTGCTGGAAGAGCATATATCACGTTTTGGTGCTTTTCTTCTTCATCCATTTCACGTGGAATTCACTTGATCTTATTGTTATTTAGTGAAGTTGATCATTAGTGGATGTTGATTGCATCTTTGAACCTTTGGATTGCATCAAATTTCCATTAGGGTTCACGCAAATTCCATTTCTAATGGACTGGTTTATATGTGAATTGAGGATTGTTTTCTTTGATTCATTTTATTGTGCTTGGACTTGGTTTTGAGCGCATCATCTTTTGGTATCAGAGAAATCTAATTTGGATACTTAAGATTGATCACATCCTCGTTGGAAGAATTGGTTATAAACATTGAGATTTGACACCATTATTCATGTGATTAAGACTAGTTTAATTGACATTGCTTGTTTATCTTTCAAATTGGTTTAGTATGTGCTTAATCTTGGTTTTAGACACATCATCTTTTGGTATCAGAGCTTGAGGTTTAAGAGGAGGGATTTGCAAATTGAATTTCGGAAATTTAGGGTTCTTGAGTTTACATTTTGATTCCAAAATTGAAAGTGGAAAATTGAATTGTTTATGTTGTTATTTGAAGTGGCATAATTATCTTACTTGGGGAGTTGAACTTGCTGCTTGTTGGAGTGAGTTTTGAGGTCTTGTTGAAGCTCCATTTGATTTATATTTTGGTGTAAAAAAAAAAAAAAGAATAGTAGCACATCTTGTGATTCAAAAGTCATAACTTGAAGTTACCTCAATTGTGAAGAAGTAGAGGTGTATTTTTGCTTGGAGTGGTTCGAGCATAAAGGGGGCTTAGTGTATAATTTTTAGATTTGAAGTTTGTGGAAGGATAAGCATCAAATTGAAATTCAAATACCTTCTTTAAGTTTGAAAGCAATTCATTGAGTAGCATTGAATAAATGTTATTTGAATTTGAATTATTTTTTACCATTTGTGGAGAAGGTTGAATTTAGTGGAGTGATTTCAAATTTGAATTTTGTTGCTGCCATTGCTTGTGGTTTACGGTGTGAATTGGAGTTGTATAGTGGCAAGGAAGTGTATACTTTGAAGTATTGTGTGTAGAGTTGTGCTTAAAAATATATATATGTATTGTGGAGGTTGTTGCACCGTAGCTGTATGTGTATGAATTGTGGTGTAAAAAGGAGTATTGAATTGTTAGTGTTGTGTTTGTGTGTTCAGTGAGGGAATTTCCATTTGTGAATTTGTGGAAGTTGTGTAGAGTAAGGTGCTGCACATTAAGGCTAAAGTGTGAGTGTGTAGTGCATGAATAGAAAACCGTAAAAGGGAAAAATGGTGTTTCAATTGTAAAGTGGAATTGTGTAGTGTATGCATTTTCAGAAATTGGAGAAATCACAATTGTAATTTTCAGATTTGAATTCAAAATTGAAGTGTGAATTAAGAAGTCAATTTGAAATTTCAAAACACACATTAAGTCATAGTTTAATTGTGTGTCATTTGAATTTGAAATTGCTTCTTACCATTTGTGGAATTGTGCACTTATTGAATTCCATTTTTGAATTTGAAAGTTGAGCTACCTTTTTTGTGTTGGAGTTGCGGTTTGGTATTTGTGTGGAAGTAGGGAAAAGTGTATCGTGGCTTGAGGAGGAATTTTATGTAGTGTTGTATTTTTTTTTTTGTAAATTTAGTAAAGGGTGTTAACATTTGGTGTTGATTGTTGTATGTGTTGTCAAGCTACTTGTTGTTGGTGGCGTGAACATTGTTAAATTGTGAGCAAAGGGGAAGTTGTGTGGTGGTGAATGGTGTGTTGTGTATGTGTTTAATTGAGGCTAATTGTGTATTTAAGTGGTGAGAAGTCAAGGCAAGAAAAAGGAAAGTGAGTAGTAGAATTTGAAATTCAAACAAGTCATTAAAGTGTGAAAGTAATTGAACTAGTTACTTAAACACTTGTTGTTGAATTTAATTCTATCTACTTGAAAGTAGTTGAGTGTACTTCATTTGTGGCTTGGTTGTGTACTTGAACCTTGGAAGTGTCAAGATAATTCTTGCATTGTTGGATTTGAGCACAATCCTGTCTAGTGAAATGTTTCATTATGCTAATATATTACGCTGGACATTGACTACATTTACTACTAAGGATGACAAACAAAGGGAAAACTTGTTCCATACTTCTTGTAGGGTACAAGGAAATTTATGTGTCCTTATAGTTGATGGTGGTAGTTGTACCAATGTGGTTGCAGCATCGTTAGTGTCAAAACTAAAACTTGCTACTACTCTACATCCTGAACCATATACATTACATTGGTTGAATGATCAGGATAGTCTTTGTGTAACCTAAAGGGCTAGGGTACCTTTCAGTAAAGGGGACAAGTACTGTGATGAGCTTAAATGTGATATTCTTCCTATTTATACATCCCATATATTACTTGGTAAACCATGGTTATATGACAAGATGGTATTACATGATGGGTATAGAAATACTTATATGTTCAAAAAGGATGGTAAACGTATAGTATTGAACCCTATGTCACCATCAGAGGTCCAGAAGATGCAAAGATAACCATCACAAATTCTTGAGAATCATAGCCACATGATCAAACCTTCAGAGGGCTAAACTGTGCAGACGTAGGTATGCCAACCTTCAAAGGTTCTTGAGGGCTCTAGTGACACGAGCCAACCCTTAAAGCATAAAATTTGTCAAACACTGATGTGTCAACCTTCAGAGGATCCTAATGATCATAGTCAGACAAGTAGACCACTAGAGAGCTAGACTGTTCAAAGATAGTTATGTTCACCTTCAAAGGTTTCAGAGGGTAGTGAGCAGTTGGGCCAACCATTAGGGGGCTATGAGGATCAGCACCATACAGATGAGTTAGAAAAAGAGGAAACAAAATCAATCGAATGGATTGAAACAGGGGAGACATCAGTAGATAATGAGTCCATATTTATGTTGCAGATGAGATACCTCCTGGAAATGGGGGAGAGAAAACAATCACCTACTGTAGTATTTCAGATATTAGGATTTTGCAGAGATACTTCTTCAGGTGGATTGCTAGGAGAAAACAAAGTCTCTATTGCATTTAATCTGCCAGATTTGAGGACAAATCTTTTGGAGGCCCGAGGAGATGATAGGAATCAAAATCCGAAAAGACCTATCATTAGGGCAAGAACTAAAGGATTTCGAATTTTGGTGATGAGGGCCCATTTTGAGCAAATCGACCCCAAAATTATTTATAAATTAACCTCTTTTCTATTATTCTTGTATTGTGTTTTCCAACAAGCACACTTATCATATTTTATAGGGCGATGGATAAACTCACTCAGACTCAGCTTGTGGGTTATCCATGGACCGACCTAAACCGGCGATGAGCTGGGCCGATGAATCCTATAGAAGACCGGCATCTTGAAGACTAATTTCTTTTATATATTTTTCATTTGCATGGACTATTTATGTTGTAATCATTTTGGAACACTTTTATTTTGATTGTAATTTTCATTTAGGACCGGCTACCTTAAAAGTGGCAAACTTGTAATTTTTTACCATTTTCTAACCCTAGGAGTAGCAAGTATAAATACTTACTTATAGTAGGGTTTAGGGAGGCCATTTTGCGGATTTGAAACAAACACTTAACGTGTGGGAATTAGGGTTCTTCCTAGTTCATTTTCTCTTATCAATTTTAATCCCAAGAATTGGAATTGTGGCGAGTGCAACAAGGGGAAATTGTGAGTCATATCAATTCCTTCTTTGTTGTTTTTCATTTCATCTCTAGTGAGTCACATCTAGGGTTGAATTGGAAGTTTCTTGGTCAGATTTTTGATTGCATTTGTGATCAATTATCTTGTTTAAGGTTGATTACTTTAGTACTTGATCTTAACATCACATTGCTGGCGTGAATTTGTGCTTGTATTGGAAGAGCATATATCACGTTTTGGTGCTTTTCTTCTTCATCCATTTCACGTGGAATTCACTTGATCTTATTGTTATTTAGTGAAGTTGATCATTAGTAGATGTTGATTGCATCTTTGAACCTTTGGATTACATCAAATTTCCATTAGGGTTCACGCAAATTCCATTTCTAGTGGACCGGTTTATATGTGAATTGAGGATTGTTTTCTTTGATTCATTTGATTGTGCTTGGACTTGGTTTTGAGCACATCAATGTTTTTCCTAACTTTTGTCTTGCCCAATTTGATTCTTTAGTAAAGTTGTTTTCAATTAAATTTTTAGGTTTGTTTATACTAATTATAGGGTAGTTACCATCATTTAAGTTTTTGTTTCATTCAAATCGAATCTTGAGTTTTTTCCAAGCTCGATGTTGGTTTTTCTTAAATCTAAAGGAAATCTTAACGTCAACGGTTGTTTCTAAGATTTTAGGAATTGAATTTAGGCTTTTTGAACATCCAAATTCAATTTTAGTTTTCCTAAGGCGTTCTATCACCAGAGTTTGGTTAGATTTCGAAGTCCTTAGCTTTTCGATGTGGTAGTTGGTTTGCGTATCGCCATGAGAATCTTATTTCACCATTGGTTTCTCTTATTCATTTTTCAACATATTTCTTGAGATTTTCCTTCAAACTAATTTTTGAATTGAAATTTTTTAGGGTTTACAAGAGTTTAATTTTCTTAGTATCTAGACTTATGGATCCCAGGATTATTATGTGACTAGGTTTATTGCTATTTAATGAATTCTTAGATTCCTTAATTCAAGCATGTGTTTTTTATTTTGTTTAGATTAATATTCTTGGGGTATTATTCTAATTATTTGATAGTATACATTATGATTGAGAAATTTAATGTATAATTAGATCTAGGATGTTTGAAGAAAATTGATGTAATCTTATAGATAAGTTACATAATTCTTTCATAATTGATTAATTTGTTTTTAAGGAATTCATTATTCTTAATGCAATCTTTGAAATATGCTATTATGAAGAAATTCAAATAATGTGTTTTTAATATTAAGGTTAATAATGTCACGCCTCAAAGGAGAGCTTGAAAGTTTTCACTAAAATCATCATGGCACGTGGGCATCCATTACATGATAATCATCTTACGAGCTACAGATCGTAAGACTCTAAATAAATAATTACAATTACGACTAATCATAGTACATATAATTAGATAATAAGATATAACTATGGATCTCATATCCCATGGTCAACCATGATAGTAGAGAATTAGTATGTCTATCAACCAGTAAAATGGGATAAATTCTAAGTTTCACAAACTCAATTTTATTTACATAAGGGTCCTAAAATTACATCCAAATAACCTATCCTTCACAATTCTTACTTTGTCATTTCGGTCTTCCAAAAACTCTCCACACTTCACATCTTATCCCATTTTGAGCTTTCGTAGTCACTACTTGCAAAAACGGTCTATGGTGGGGTGAGAACACTACGACTCAGTGAATAAGATGGTAATACTTTCAATGCTACACACACACAAGCAATTTCAAATCAAGTTATCAAATCATATACTATGCATGAACAACCATATGGATGCAACATCTCACATGGTCTTCTGGTAACCGATGTAAAGTCTAGGGTTTACACCCGCTTGACCTTAGGTTGGGGATTCCGAAGCCACCATCAGTGCCCAGGTCTTACACACATCTTCATTACTCTTATCAATTATTTATACTGTGTCTTAGCTTTAATGTTTTAGGCTCAAGTGCCTTAATACACCGAGCAATTACACCCTCAAGAGACAGGCCAAACTCGGAACCGCCAAGGCGTGATAATCCCCTAATGACTTAGTTCACACTTGGGAGAACAATGATCCTCTGATCACTTCCGGCGAGTCCTGTAGCAGTGATGGCCTTCAATCTCATGCGATGTCTCGTGAAAATGCATGTCAAGTTTTAATTGAGTCCACTTCTTCAATTAATCGATTTGAGGTGACCAAACAATATATATAGTTGCAACCAATTCCCATTCAAGGTAATGAAGTAAGCTACCAGCATTTAAAGTCTACCACCCTAAAAACAATAATAGGAACCCAATGAAGTCCCATAAACAATCTACTACATCTCATTTTCACACATACCACAACAAGCAAAGATCATTCATTTCACATCACAAAATAAACAAGGAACCCAGACCAAGCGGATGGGAACCATCTAGCTATACATTAGGATCTAGTTAACTTGAAACCTCTGAGCCATTTGTCTTAAACATCAAATCAACCACTCAGGATTAACTTACAATTATCATTTGTGACACCTCTATGTCATCACACTTCTCAAGTGCTCTGTTATTGATGAGAAATTTTCCGGCACCACCTATACCTTTAGAACTAGATTTGGCTGATGGCCCAAATCGCTTATATTTTTACTTCATATCTTTTTATCTAATAAATATTTGAGAAATAATCTTACAGGTACAATAATAATTCTCCATGGGATGCCAATATGTCCAACATTAGTTGATGGCCATGGGACATCTTCAGATTTATAATTAAAGACCCGCTGCGATTATTTCCATTTCGAAGCATTGGCTCATGAAGATTTACGATATTTTTGTACGTTGTAATTGTTCTATGGACTATTTTATGATGTATTTTCCTTTGGGACACTTTCATTTTGATTGTAATTTCCATTTAGAACCGACCACCGTAAAAGTGGCATAGTTGTAATTTTTGTGCATTTTTTAACCCTAAAGGGAGCAAGTATAAATACTTGCTTATAGTAGGGTTTGAGGAGGCCAAAAATTTTCAGAATTGAACATCACATTTTCATGAGAGGGCTTAGGGTTTCCCTAGTTCCATTTTCTCTTATCAATTTCAATTTCCAAGAGTTAAAATTGTGGCGAGTGTAACAAAGGGAAATTGTGAGTAATATCGATTCCTTCTTTGTTGTGTTTCCTTTTCATCACTAGTAAGTCATATCTAGGATTGAATTATGTTCTTGGTCAGATTTTGATTGCATTTGTAATCAACTATTATGTGACAAGATTGATTGGTTTTAGCATTTGTTATCACCATCAATTTTTTATTCATTTTGTAACGTTAATTGGTCATTGTTGGGAGAGGAGAATCACATAATTGGATCTTGTTATCTTAGTGTATTTCACGTGGATTTCACTTGTAATTATTGTTATTTGGAGAAGATGATCATTGTTGGATTGTTAATTGCAATTTTTGTACCTCGGATTTCATTAAATCTCCATTAGGGTTCACGCAATTCATGGTCTTTTTGAACCAGTTTATATGTGTGAGTTGAGGTTGTTTCTTTGATTCATTTGCATGTGCTTGGGCTTGGTTTTGAGCACATCATCTTTTGGTATCAAAGCTTGAGGTTTGTGAGAAGGGATTGGTTGCAATTTGAATTTGGAAATTAAGGGTTGTTGTATTACCATCTTGAACCGAATTGTAGAAGTGGAAATTGAAGTAATTGATTATGTTGTTAAGGTGTTATGATTGTTGCTTGTTGATGTAGACGTGGAGCATTTGTAATTGCTTTTTCCTCTTGAGTTGATTGTGATTGATTAAAGGGAAATGATCAATGTGATTAGTTAAGGGAAGTGGAATTTCGGAAATTGATTTTTGTTACCTTCATCTTTGCCGTGAGTTATTTGTTGAAGAAGATAGAGGAAGTTCTTGACATGAATTGAATTTCAGAAATTGAGTTGTTGTCTTCATCCTTGCCGTGACTTATTTGTTTAAGGAAGAAGGGGAAGTTCTTGAATTGAATTCCATCATTTGGGGTTCAAATAGTTGAAGCATTGTTAATTAGTGTATGTTGTTTCCTTATCATTGCGGAATTGGAAGGGTCATTTTCTTGGCAAAATTATTCAATTTGCGTGGAGAATTAGGAAACTATTTTGAATTCAAATCAATCATTAGTTATAGAGTTATTATGTATTAATCACTTTAATTGCACATTAACTAGTTAGAATCAATTACTTACCATTTGGAGAAGTATCCATATTTGGTTCCATTTTGTTGTTGTTACCGTAGAGTGGAGTGCTACACTGTGAGTGTTGTTGTTGTTGTTGTTTGAATTAAGTGCATTGTGTGTGTATTGTGTAAGTGGCGGTGTGAGTAATTTTGGCATGAAATTGTGTTATGAAGTGAGTGTCTTGTAGATTATAGAAGTGTTGCACCGTGATGAGTTGATTTTGTTATAAAGAAGAGTGCTACACGTGGATTGTAAGAGTATACATGTGCCTTGAGTGAAGTTAAGTGGAGTTGTGTGTTTTCTTTTGTAGTGGTTGTTGTGTGGCGTTAGAATCAGTGTGATTGTAAGGTGTACCCTTTGCTTCAAATTGTCCTTGTGGTTCAATATACCGAGTTTACAACTATGTCGAATGATAGCGTGAATGGGGGATTTGGCGATGAAGCCAATAGTCAGGTTGGTGGAGGTTAAGGTCATAATCTTGCAGGTAGGAGGACTTTAGAAGAACAGTTCCAGGATCTTACTACCATAGTTGCTATTTTGGCAACTAGGATTGACAGAATGACATTACCACAACCACCAGTGGTAAACCATCAGACACCACCTCGAGTAGCTCCACAGAATCCTCAGAGAGACAAAGTAGTGGGAGATGGAAATTTGAATAGAAGGATGGGTAAGGAACATCTTCTATACAGGAAAGAAAGGGATGACAAATTTGGGGCTAATCCATATCAGAATAGGGATTTCAGGCCACCTCAGGGCTTGGAGTATGTGAAACTGCAGATGCCCTCTTATGATAGCAAGGGATCAGCTGATGATTATTTGGATTGGGAGAACAAGGTTGAGGGTCTCTTTGAATGTTATGAGATCAATAATAATACTAGAGTTCGATTGGTTGCTATCGAGTTTATAAGATACACTACACTATGGTGAAAGAATTTGATTATCAGCAGGCATAGGGATGGAGAGGCTGAGATTCAGACATTGAGGGATATGAAAAGGGTGTTGAGAAAAAGATTCATTCCTGAGCACTACAAATAGGAATTGTTTATGCGATTGCAGACTTTGAGGTAGGGAGGCAAAACAGTAGATGATTATGTACAGGAATTTGAAACCCTCATGATTAGATGTAGGTCCATTGAACCTCCAAAACAAACCATAGCACACTTCGTCTCAGGCTTGAAATATGAAATAGCATGTGTTGTTGAGCTGCAGCGCTATAGTACACTTGATGAAGCTATTCAGTTAGCCTTGAAAGTGGAGAGGCAAAGGAGGTCCAACTTGTTTAGGGCTCTGAGCAGTAAGCCCAACACTATTACCAGACCCATAGCAGTTGATGGTCGATCAGGGGGAACAAAGGCGGTAGGTGAGGCAGTGAGAGCAGTGGACAAAACTACCTCAAACACTACTAGAGAAAATTTACCCACCGGAAAGGGTAAAGAGGTAATAGAGCCAGATGTGAGATAGATTGTTCCCGGATCTACTAGTGGAAAGGCATGCCAGATCAAGTGCTTTAAATGCATGGGATTTGGGGCATAGGAACCCAATGAAGTCCCATAAACAATCTACTACATCTGATTTTCACACATACCACAACAAGCAAAGATCATTCATTTCACATCACAAAATAAACAAGGAACCTAGACCAAGCGGATGGGAACCATCTAGCTATACATTAGGATCTAGTTAACTTGAAACCTCTGAGCCATTTGTCTTAAACATCAAATCAACCACTCTGGATTAACTTACAATTATCATTTGTGACACCTCTATGTCATCACACTTCTCAAGTGCTCTGTTATTGATGAGAAATTTTCCAGCACCACCTATACCTTCAAAACTAGATTTGGCTAATGGTCCAAATCGCTTATATTTTTACTTCATATCTTTTTATCTAATAAATATTTGAGAAATAATCTTACAGGTACAATAATAATTCTCCATAGGATGCCAATATGTCCTACACTAGTTGATGGCCACGGGACATCTTCAGATTTACAATCAAAGACCCGCTGCGATTATTTCCATTTCAAAGCATTAGCTCATGAAGATTTATGATATTTTTGTACTTTATAATTGTTCTATGGACTATTTTATGATGTATTTTCTTTTGGGACACTTTCATTTTGATTGTAATTTCCATTTAGGACTGACCACCTTAAAAGTGGCATAGTTGTAATTTTTGTGCATTTTCTAACCCTAAAGGAAGTAAGTATAAATACTTGCTTATAGTAAGGTTTGTGGAGGCAAAAAATTTTCAGAATTGAACATCAAATTTTTGTGAGAGGGCTTAGGGTTTCCCTAGTTCCATTTTCTCTTATCAATTTCAATTTCCAAGAGTTGAAATTGTGGCGAGTGCAACAAAGGGAAATTGTGAGTAATATCAATTCCTTCTTTGTTGTGTTTCCTTTTCATCACTAGTTAGTCATATCTAGGGTTGAATTGGATGTTCTTGGTCAGATTTCGATTGCATTTGTAATCAACTATTATGTGATAAGGTTGATTGGTTTTAGCATTTGTTATCACCATCAATTTTTGATTCATTTTGTGACGTAAATTGGTCATTGTGGGGAGAGGAGAATCACGGAATTGGATCTTGTTATCTTGGTGTATTTCACATGGATTTCACTTGTAATTATAGTTATTTGGAGAAGATTATCATTGTTGGATTGTTAATTACAATTTTTGAACCTTGGATTTCATTAAATCTCCATTAGGGTTCACGTAATTCATGGTCTTTTTGAACCGGTTTATATGTGTGAGTTGAGGTTGTTTTTTTGATTCATTTGCATGTGCTTGGGCTTGGTTTTGAGCACATCATTTATACACACATCCGAGAGCCAACAAGGTCGTCTCCTATATCTCTTCTAAATCCTCAATATACCTATGTATAATATATATATATATATATCTACACATATATATAGGTTCATAACATAGCTTTAACTAGAGGACCACTTACTAGATACCTCCCCTCACTTACTTAAGAGGGCAAGATTATATATTTGTTAAGTTGCAAAATCAAGGTTACACTCATGATTTGTATAGTTATGTGCATGAGTGTATTCTATAGATATAATAGGAAAATAAATTTTCCTAAGCATATATTCATGTTCTGAAGTAAACTCTAATATATATACATAATGATATTTATGTGATCTAATCCAGCTACACATATCTACTCAATAGCTGTTGAGGAAAAGTTAGGTTTATATATTTTGGTTTAGTTTAAAGAAACAATTTTGAATCATGGGTTAGGCCTGTAGTAATAGCACTGGCAATATAGTGCGAAATGCTATCGTTAAGGTAATGATATCTAAATCCTCATTCCATTCTATCCTCTACATTCTTTAAATAGTATTCATCTATAACCTATCTAACTACAAATTTCTTTATAACCTCTTTCCTAAACTCATTTAACCCCACTATATAACTTAAAATTAACAACAATCACATTCAATTGCAACTACAACAAAGTAAATGAATTCACATACATAGCATATCAACACATAACACAACATTGTAGCTTATCATTAAGTTTCCCACTCACCTATTTAGGGTCGTCATAGGTCATAACAGTCGTCGAGCGATTCCAATCACTTTACCTAACAAGGGAATAAAATAAAATAGAATGAATATCTAGAATCTAAATCAAGCCTCATATTAACTAAAGGTACTAAGTAGGGTTCATTAATTTTCTAATTATTCCCAATTTAGTATTTTAGTTATAATTTCTTCATTTTGAATTCGTTCTTCATAATCTTATAATTATAATAGGACAACCATATCTCGCATACATTGTCATCATATTCTACTTAATATCTTTTTAGATAACCTAATAAAAAATAGGTGTCATAGTCCAATTGTTTATTATTGCATGATTTGTTCTATTTAACACTAGGAAAGTAAAGCTTAAAATGTTATAATGGGAAGGAATAAGTTTCATGAAAGGCAAACAGAATTGACTCAATAGGTAGTGACTTACCAGAAATAAAAACCACAATGGAGAATAGAGAAGTGACCAAGCATTGACGTTCATGACGATGCTTATGATGGAAGGAAATGGACAGAAGGATTAACTAACAAAGCTTGTAAAACGAGTTAGGGTCACCTTCTTCTTGAGCCAACTTCAACTATTCCTTTGCCATCTCCCTAGAGTTTGAATGAAAATTATGGAAATAGAGTCACAATAGGAATTAAGGTGAGAAACGAATATCAATCAAAGTAGATCAAGAAATGTAATTTTATCACCTTCATTATCACTAAGATCGCAGAAGGCTAAAACTAAGAATGAGACCAAAATTTGACGACTCACTAAAGTAGGTGATGTATCAAGAACAATTCGATCAAATTACATGGACTTTCATCAAGTGCCTTCAGCTGCACAATCAATGGTTTCTATCATAACCCTCTTCCTAGATACAAGCTCCTCTTCATCTATGCTCTCGGATCCAAACCACTACTAGAATGACACTGCACTTAGTTTTGAACTATTGATTCCGTTGCAACTTCTTCAGTTATAAGAGTTTCAAATGATTCTTCAATTATAAGAGTGGCTTTTGGCTTGTTTGCAATTCTTGAGGTTGTTAATGATACGACATTATGGCAACAAGCACCTATGCAGGAGCATGTTGAGAGTGAACGATGAGTTTCCACAATAACTAGAGCTATAATCTATGCTTGCTTCATCACATCCTGAGTGTTGCTAGAGATAAGGCGAGGAGAATTTCTATATATATATATATATATATATATATAAATAAATACAGTGAGAATAGGATTGCGAATACCGGTTGTTGGATGATCTTGTTTGCTGCTATTCGGTTGACAACTGATTCGTCCAACCTATGGATCACTGGCAGCTATTCTTGAAGTGACGAAGGTTCGATTTCCCTCCAGTTATTGCCATCATCAGTAGCATTCCTTAGCTCATCATGGCTCCCTACTACCTTCTCAATGGATCATCATCATTTGAGGTGGTGAACGAGTAGGATAAAGATAACAATACGGTCTCCCCAAGCCTCAATTCTTTGTCGTCCTTTAAATTCATTCCATTAATTCCTTTTTCCTCTACTTCATCACAACTACTAATCTCACCAGCAGCAGCATCATTGGGCACCTTCTCAATAGGACCCAAAATCCTTAAAAAGACCTCAAGTAAAGCGTGAGGGATCTATCGGCCGAAGCTTCATCGAAGGTGGCGGCTTTAAACCCAGAGGCTTAGTTCTTTCTATCCCATTTCCCCCTTTTGGATGTTTCCAAATTCACCACTCGTTTATAGCAAAGAAGAATCCATTGTCAGTAAAACATTCATATACAATGCCAAACAACCCACTTCCCAAGAGTTACTCCTTCTACCACAAAGCAATTCATCATTTAAATTTTCCATTAGGCGAAATGATGTGTATGATTCAAAGCTCGTTCTAGAGTTAACTAAAGAACCCACATCAATATCCATATAAACTCCACATAAAATTTAGTACTACATTACATGTAAAATGCCAAGTACATTGCATTATCTACAGAAAAGAGTTTGATCACATGTTCTTAAACTGATGGGATCACCAATCCTCATTAAGTTTCCAAAGTCGAGCTTCACACTACTGTGGTAAGGATCAGTTGGATGAATGGGGAGACTCTGGGTATTTCTTGAGTAGACTTGGGGCATGAGGATGAGGAAGTTGAACGAAAGGTATTGATATTTAAAGGGTTTACACTTTGACTTGGCATGGCTTTGTGTGAGGGCTTCTTTTAGATTAAAGCTCGTTGATCCTCTAGCATTTAGTGAGGGAAGAGCTAGTCTAGTTTCACTGGAAACCACTTTCATCAAGAAGGATTGAGCTGGCAAAGCATTACTGGGTGCTCCTCTCCATTTGGTACAACTTTTGCTATACTAGCTCTAAACCATGACCTATAGTGTAGCCCCTCTTCATCTTCATTGCAACTTATAGTTAAGTGACTGAATTGAGTTCTTGTTTTTTTAAAGGCTAAGACCAATCCAAGTTAACTCTTGCTCGAAGTAATCCTTTCAAGGCACCTCCTCTACATTACACAAGATTTGTTTCCAACTTCACCCATGCATACTCTTAGCTTAACTGCATTATTGTTTATAATCTGGTCAAGTTTCAAACGATGAACTTGTACCCAAAAGGAACTCTACTAACTTGACATCTTTCCCATTCTAACATTCCTCAATGTTTCACACTAGTCGTTTCCTCGTAAGGCTCCATGGTCCATCTCTAAAGAGTTTCATCACTTGATATCTCTCCAAGACTTTTTCAACGTCAACTAACAATTGCCTTATTTTCTATCTTATCTAAGATCAGCTTGCAATCCATCATTATTCTTCTAATCAGGTTCCCTTCAAGCTACGTACCCCGGTTATCAAGGGCTAGGTTTCTAATAGCCTAGCCCCCTCTTGTCTTCCATGATGGATGAAGCCTACCTAAAACTAGCAAAGAATTTAGTTGGCTCAAACCAACAAAACTCAATAGTCGACTAATAAACCAAATCATGATACAATAGGAGAGAAGGACTATATAAGTAGGCAGAACAATATAACGAAAGAACCAACTCAACAAGCAATTATAGCAGTGCTAACAAACAAGACTATTGACTCACGAGACTGAACTCTAAAGAGGCTGCAACAGGATTGCATCTAACTGGGAACAATAAAGCATCAGTTTACATGAACAGCTTAGACTAAAGGAGACTCGCAATGTAGGGTAGTTAGAAAGGCGCTAAACCAACGCTATATAAATAGTAGATCTACTACAGCGAATCCATAAAGAGATTACAAAGACCAGATTCCATCTAATGACATGAAGTATCTAACCTCATGAAGGAATAAAGGGAAATTGGACTTGTCTAGTATCATCCTGTTATCTACCTGTGGGTTCTCTAGGAGAAATGTTGCTATTATTTTCCCCTCACTCGTCGTCATTACTTCACCCCTGCTTGTTTGGATAGAGCATCCTCCAGAAGCTATCAACTTGGATGAAATGGTCAGGACTAGTTCCATCGAAAACTAAGCCTTAAAGCTTCTCTTGGTCACAACTTCGGCTAGCGCTCTTGTTCTATAGTGGTTTGCTTGAACCCACTACAGCTGTGCATTAGTACCCACCAAGGAGGGTTCGATCGATAGTATAGTACCCTCAGCAGAACTCTACTTCATAGTTGGTTTCCATTTTGTCTCCCCACACTAGGGGGAGTGAGAAAAAAAAAAGGGAATGGAAGAATACAGAAAGGAGACGAAGAAAGTTGAAATTTGGAAGGAATGAAGAAGAAAGGAAGAAAAGTAAAGTTACGTTTGGGCGGTGACGTGGAGCGATGCTGCAGTTAGAAGAAGAAGAAAAAGAAGGAGAAAGGAAGGAAGGAAATGAAGAAGTAGGGGACGAGGGCAGCACGGACTGTAATTTGACGTAGAGCAGTTGACGTGATGGAGGCGGCTGGTTGATCTTACTACTGCTGCTGCTGACCAACGTGGGAGAGACGGATGGGCTGGACAAAACGTGATTTAAATTTTTTTTTTTTTTTTTGAAATTTTTTGGACTTCACAAATAAGTTTGAGAAAGTTATTAAATTAATTTAGGAATTCTCTTAGTTAATGAAATTAAAAAAAAAAAAGATTTGATTGAATTTTGTTGATGTCATATAATAAATCCTAAGGGAAACAAAGTCTAGATATTTGTTTTGCTATCTTGAAATTAATTATAATTTGCTTTACTCTTCTATCTTTCAATTTATTTTTTAGTTCATTAGTTAATAATAAGTTATAGTTTTAATTTATTTAATCTTTACAATTAACCGGTTAGATAATAAGGTATAGTTTAATATTAACACTCGTAATCCTTGTAGGATGATATCCTTATTCAATCCACTATATTACAAAATTTGATAGGTATACTTACCTCACATCACAAGTCTTAAGAAGCCTTTTAGTATTGATTTTAAAGTTTTATCTTAATGATTTATCCAAGGTCATAAGGATAGTCTACAACCCAAAAGTCGTAAGTCTACTTAGGTCCAAATTTACAATCCTCATTTGGTTCCCCGTATATGGTAAGTCCTATTCTCAAATCATGTCATGATAGATCCAATAATATGTCCAATAAGAAGTCCAAAGGCAATAATAAGTCTAAAATCAAATCACAGGTCCTTATATGTTCAAAAATCAACAATAGGTCTAATACATTTAAAGAATGGAGGCTTTTAAGATATGATTTTTAGAGTCTTCTATAAGAATGAATTAATCTATTCTATTGTAACATCGCGTTTTGTAAAGGTGCTTCTTAAGTATTCGGCCATCTTTTAAGAACATGATTAATCACTTTTCTAAATTCTTAATCTTATTCATGAGGATAATATATTAAAACAACTTAAACATGGATCACTAGAGAGAGTAAGGAATAATATTACAAGTTTGAAAAGGAATCCTAAACTCAAATAGAAGTTTAATCCTACAAGATTTAGCAAATATATAGGAAGTACTATCTTAAATTAACTCTAAACAAGGATTAAGATAATATTAGCTAGAGATGTGATAGGAGTTACCATTGGATTGAAGTAGTTGGGCAAAGCTTATGGAGATGAGTCCTATTTCAAGAAAGTAATGTAGATTTAGTACCTAATCTTCTAGAAATCAAGCAAAACACATAGAAAGTTAGTTCCTTACCTTTTGAATGGAGGTTGTCCTCTTGGAAGAGATGATGATCTTGATGTTTAACTATAATCCCTTCAATTAGACTAGAAAATGAAAGTTGATTGTTAGTTTTTGGGAAGTAGAAAGTGGCATGTGGGGTTGAGTTTCATTTATTTAATGGAGTAGTGGATGGAAGTGGAAGAAAAAAAGATGAAAATGAGATGGAAAGATAAAATAAGAAAGTGAAAGTGAGAGAGAGAGAGAGAGAGAGAGAGAGGATAGTCAATATAAAAGTGGGGGAAAGAGAAAGTAGTTGCCCACCTTTAACTATTCCATGCTTTATATAAGTAGTCTAATTTTGTTTTCACTTGAGGATGAGAACATGTAAGTGAATTTGGCTTAGACATCACATCTAAGGGAGAGGCTATAACTAGCTATAGTGAACTAATCATGCTAGGGTAATAATTGAGGGTCAATTCCACTATTTTAGATAAGATCTCATGAGCATCATATGGAAAAATTTGCCTAATGTTCATGCCAATGTTAGGAGCTATAACTCTCCACCGCATGAGGGAATAACTGAAGGTTAAGCCTAAAAATTAGGATAGCTAGGGAGAAAAATCCAAAAGACATGAGGTAAATTTTACCTAGGATTTACACCAACTAGGGTTGATTTTTCAACTCTTATGATGTTCTCTCATTAGCTAGTTAAATAAGGTGTTTAAGTATAGCTTAGGATAGGTTTATTTAGTTAGGTTATAACTAAGTAAACCCCTTGTTTAAATATTTCAACTATATATTTCTAGAGTTCCTATAGTCCCTAATTAAAATACTAAACCAACTCTTAGTAACTAGAACGGTTTTACAAGTCTTGTTCTAACGACTTATAGTTTTAGTTATATCAGCTATTTGATTTGATCTTGTTTTAAGATTTACCTTATTAATCTGAGTCTTACATCATTAGTATTTATATTTAAGCTAAGATTAGGTCTAATTAAGAATGAGTTTACTTAAGTCAACTTGAGTATACTTGAGTCTTCCCTTCATAACCTAAGTTCAATCAAGTCAACTTTAAGGAGACTTAAGTCAATCCAGTTTAGGTTTTGCGATCCCTTGTTTTTGAGATGTTTTGTATAGAGTATCAATTGTATAGTTAAAGTTTGACTTGATTTAGAGTTGATTTGATAAATGAAAGTATGATAATAAGGTTAAACTCTTAAGTAAGGAGTTAGAATATAGGATAGTGCAATTGATGATTTTCAACTCAACTTTACTAAGTCAAATATATCAAGTCTATTGAAAAATGGTATCATGTGAATCATTGACATCTTATCTACCAAGTCTTTCCTAAATCACTCTAGATCTTAACTTCTACAACTTAAGTCCATTCAAGTCTTCTTACAATTGCTCATAATTGTTTTTACACTTATTCACACTTTTTCTAACACTTCCCATTCTTCCTTCATAAGATAGTTTACTTAGAGTAAGGATTTCCCTGCCATCGAATGTCTCGATTTAAGATTAAAGAAGGGGTTGGTGCTAACTTGTAGAGGGTAGAAGTTATTGTTTCTCTTATGGAATTCAACTTTGATTTGCATGACTAAGTTACCAAGACTGTTGTTAAAATTTATCTCATGAGTTTGAGATTAGTTGGGTTTACTTGATTTCATGTGCAAGTCGATTTACATCGTTAGTCAAGTAGACTCAAGTCAACTCGAGTCTTTATGTTGGTAGACTCGACTAAAATCAAGCCTTCTCTCATATGATATGGAGTTGATCCAAGTCAACTCTTTGTTTTTAACAAGTTGACTTAAGTTAACTTATGTGTTGATCGAGTTAACCCAAGTCAATTTTCAATTTACCAAGTCAACTATAGTCTTCTAACCTTATTCAAGCTAACCCTGGATATAATCTCTAAGAATTTAGGATATTGGAACATCTATCCAATATATTCTTCATAAGATGTTTTAGTTAGTGTAAGACATGTTTTGAAAGTGATAGTTAGAAGAAGAGATGTATATGTTGTAGTGTATAGTATATGTCATGGGACATGCCTTACTTGTATTCTTTAATCTTTTGATTTGTTGTCTTCTTATGTTAATCAATGTTTATTTTTGAATTCTCATCTTAAAGATAAGATTACTCTTGAAAATAATTGGGCAAGATTTCTCTCCTAGAAGTGGTAGTTAAGAGAGTTGAATTAGTTAAACATTAGGTGAAGATTTTTCAATCTTTATGATGTCTTCTTAGATTTAGTCAAGATTTGTTTTTGAAATCTTATCTTTAAGGATAAGATTACACTTGAGAATAATTGACTAAAAATCTTTCTAAAGGTGAAAATTGAGATGAGTTTGAAATTTTAAAGTAGACTTTTCAACCTTGTGTCATCTTCTTTATTCTTATTAGTTAAGGATATTTTAACAAAACAAAGCTCCCTTTTAGTCATTTCAACTATATAGTTTTAGAGGCCTTTTAAGGCCTAATTAAACTAAGTAGAATTATTATGATTATCTCTTAAGTGATTATAAGAGTTTTCCTAATTAAACTAAGTAGAATTATTATGATTATCTCTTAAGTGATTATAAGAGTTTTCAAGTTATTTCTTGAATAAAGTTGGTTTTTGCTATTAGAAATTTAATTAGCTATACAAATTAAAATTTTCTCATTGTTCTTATAATTCTAAGTCTTATTTAATTAGCATTATAATTAGATTAAAGTTGGGCGAAAAATAACCCAAGTCTATCTTAAGTTGATCAAAACCGTCTAAGCTTGATTTTAGTATCTTCTAATAATAATTTAGGCTAGGTTTAGTTTAGTACTACCATTTAGATTAGATTAAGTTTAAATATAGGAATAAATATCATAAGTTTGGTATTGACATAGGGTTTTAGAATGAATATTTCTTAACTTTAATGGTATGAAAAAAAAAAATTGGGTGCTATATTCCACTTTATTGAGATTTTAAGTGATTATCTTAATTAATTTAAACATTAGAAACCACCCAATCTTCTAAGGTTTCACACCCATAACCTATATGTTGCTGCCATGGTTTTTTTTTTTTTTTTTGAATTAAATATGTACATGCATGGCCCTAATTTGAATGAAAATGATGAAGAATAGGATATACAAATAGGATAGTGTAGTAAAGATGCTTGAATTGTAAGCATAAGAAAGAATTGATCAATTTCCATACCTAAAGTAAACTGACTAGACTTGCAAATTAATGAAATTCAAACATATCTTAGTTCCAAATATGTTAAAATGATGTTTAGGATTGAATCTAACAATCTAGAAATACAAACTCAAAGTTAGCATACATAATTGGTAGAAATTAGAATTTAAACCTAATAGAAGTTGACTTTAGTTAGAAATTAATTATATGCTCCCCCTAGGAAATGAACCAATCTGGTTTTCATCTTTTCAAAAGTGTATACAAACTAATGTAAATAACAATTAAGGAGGAATTAGATATAGATAAACTAGAAGTAACTCCCTATATCCGAAATTTAGGAATTAATAGGTTATGTCAACACAACTTGAAGATCAATAGGAAAACAACTTATTAAGCTAAGTATTTGGACTTTAAATGAGTTATAAATGAGTAAATTAGACCCTTAAAAGACAAAAAAAAATTAACTTAGTTGATGTCCATAACAAATGAAATGATAAAAAATGGCTAGGATACAAGTGCATCACATAGGTACATTGTAACCCTCATGGCATACATAATCTGTTCTAATTTTAATGCCTAACCAAATGACTATAAAATAGAAAGTAAATGGTCTTAAATGAAACTAGACTTAGAGATCTTTGCAACGGCTACTTATTTTCATGATTCTAATTAAAAACAACTAACTAAGAGCCAAAACAAGTTAGGCATAATAGAAAGAGCTTAAGCTGTAATATTCAACCTCCTCAGCTTGAATGTCAAAGATTATTGCACCCTTCATAGATATCAAAATACCAAGATTCCATCTATCAAATTTTACTAACATCCTAAATTTTATCTCAGTAAAATTTCATCTTAAAACTCAACCATTAAGGCCTTGAACCAGCCCTAAAGTATCTCTTCCCTATTCTAACCCTTATTTTTTTTTGTGCACCAATTTTATTTTGGCCACCATTTTCTCCAATGACCTTGGAATCGAGAGAAATCAAATCCTAGATATCCCTAACATCCTCAATTTATGTCCTCAATTATTTTGAATGACATATACTTCATTTTGATCGACTTCAAACTATAAACTTCCTGATCTATCCACACACAAAAAGACATCTAAATATCAATATGAAGACTAGAAGTGAACTGGATACTTCCATGGCCTTTTGAACTAAACCACACCCTTGTTCACTCATGTTAGATCATTAACTAATATGTAAAATTTACCTTTCAATTTTTCTTACCAAAAAGTGACCCTGGTTATTGAATCAAAGAAAACTCAAAACATAGGTGCATTTCCTTAATAAGTTGCCAACAGAACTTTTTTGTAGATATTTCGACTACTTAGCCACTTGAGAACAAAGTAAAAACTATAGAAAAAGAAACTAGACATGTAGAGCTTCGAAATGCCTAATCATATGCACAAATCCAAGTTGAATTGACCAAGATATGGTTGATCTATGTTAGATACCTTAAACTGAAATTATAAGTTTATCTAGTTCTTCCTGAGTATAGAATTCCTTTAGCCACTTGACCCTTAGCTTGAGTTAACCTCTAAAAGAAACCTGAAACATTCTCATATAGCCCCTATATACTCAAGCTTTGAGGCCCTTAAGACCATACAAGTCGAACTTGGTTTAACCATAAAGTTTTAAAGTACTTGGTAGCTAATTTAGGACTGAAAACTAAGTTTACTTGATAAGATCATAAAAGCATAATATAAAAACCTACTTCACTCCTAATTTCACTTAAGATCCTAAGTACAAAATAACATTGTAAGTGGAATCTTGAAAGAATACGTGTAGAACCTTAAGTAAAGGATTGATGAGAGCTATGATGGGAGCCAAGCCAGAAGATGGAATGTGGATCCTCTTGAAGTGCCACCTGGACCGATCACAAGAGCTCAAGCGAAACGATTCAAGGAAGCACTTAACAGGTTGATAAAGGATGTCCAAGAAGCCGGAAAGGATTGGAGCAACCATGAGAATGCACTTGCATTTGTACAAGACATTCAAGGAGATCAAAGCATAGGAGGTCAAAGCTACCAGCCTTGACAATGCTGGCGTAAACACTGCCGGCCTTGACCTGGCGTTGCCATCCGCACACGACAGAAGGACTACGCCGGCTTACTACGCTGCCGACCTTTATACCCGGCGTACATCCTACGCCGGCTCATACGCCGCGGGCTTTTATTCCCTGTTTGTTATTTTTCCGCAACTTTATGATGTTATGTCGTTTTGGGCTTTTATTATTACAAGTTGTAAACCCTAATATAAGCTTCTAGGGTTGGGAACAAAACATAAAACACAGATACAAGGTTGAATAACACATTTGGAGAGAATTCCTCTCTTGGTTCTCTAAAGAACTTCTCTTGAACTTATCGGATTTCTTCCGTGGCGTTCATCTCGACTTATCAATCGGTCTTTCATCCCGATTGTGGCGTCAACAGAATATACCAAGGTTCTTGCCTCACTTATAGGCAACGGGTCGTGGTTCCACTCGATTGTTTTGGCATCTTAGGTTACAATTCTGGACATATTGGTATTGGGTTTCGTCACACGTAGGCGTGGTTCATATCAGTTTGGTATTAGAGCCTAGGTTTGTTAAACATCAGTTCGGTTTGAGGAAAGTAACATCAAAACCCTAACTCCAATCATTCATATCAAATTTCGTGTTGTCATAGCTTCGTACTCAAGTTCATAGTGTTAATTGTTTCTAGAGAGTGTAGTGCATCCTATTAATTTTGTTACAAACAAAAAGAACAAAACAAAATCACGACAAAAAAGAACATGAATAAGAAGGAAACAAAGGCCGCAAAAAAAGGAAAGAAAGAGAGGGAAAAAAAAATCGAGCCCTAGAGTTGTTTTGAATTCTACGGAAGGGATTGATGTAGTTTGGGTTAGTTCCAAGAGAATTGAGAAGAGGAATTGGTGAGTTGATATCATCATTGCTTGTGAGAATACACGAGTGATTGTGGGATATCATCCTTTGAGTGAATCACATAAGGGAGTGACTCGTGAGGCTTAATCATATATATATATTTGTGTTAGTACTAATCTTTTACTACAGGAACTATGTCGAAGCAACATTCTCCTGAAGGTGAGAGGGGAAGGTTTGATGCTAGGTTAGTGATTAAGGCGTTGAGGAGTGAGATGAAGAGGATGTTTCAGGAGGGCATGGAACAAATTCATGAGACGGTGGAGCAAAAACTAGAGCAATCTAAAAACATCTTCCAAGGGCATAAGAGGGAGAGTTGTTCTAAGAGAGTACAAAGGGGTGGAGATGAAATGTCTGATGATGAATTTGATGAACCTTCTATCGGGAGTTATAGAGGTTATGGTGGTAGGAATAGAGGAACTAGGGATTGGAAAGATAGAGGAGATAGGAATAGAGATGATAATCAATTGAGTAGTATAAAGATGAAGATTCCTCCTTTCCAAGGGAAGAATGATCCTGAGGCGTACTTAGAGTGGGAGAAGAAGGTAAAGATGGTGTTTGATTGTCACAATTATAGTGGGAGAAAGAAAGTGAAGCTTGCTGCCATTGAGTTTTCAGATTATGCCATAGTGTGGTGGGATCAATTGATGTTGAATCGAAGAAGGAATGGCGAACCACCTATTGAGTCTTGGGAAGAGATGAAGAGGGTGATGAAGAAGTGGTTTGTACCTGCGTATTACTATCGTGAATTGCACAACAAATTGCAAACTCTTAAGCAAGGAAGCCGAAGTGTGGATGAGTATTTCAAGGAGATGGAGGTTACTATGATTAGGGCGAATGTAGAGGAGGATAGAGAGGCTACCATGGCTAGGTTTCTTGCTGGGTTGAATAGAGAGATTCAAAATGTCGTAAAATTGCAGCATTATGTGGAATTGGAAGATATGGTTCACATGGCTATAAAGTTTGAGAACCAACACAAGAGGAAAGGTAGTAGTACTGCACGGTTTCAACAGGGTGCTGGTTCATCCACTTGGAAAACTAACCAATGGAAGAAGGAAGAAAAGCCTTTACCCACCAAACCAAAAGGAGAGCAAAGGCAAGTGGGTTCTACTCCTGGTAACCAAGGTAAACCTGATTCTACTACTCCTAGAAATCGTGACATTAAATGTTTTAAATGCCAAGGCAGAGGCCATATTGCTAGTCAATGTCCGAATAGGCGTGTTATGATTCTACGTGATGATGGTGAGTATGAGACTAAGGGGGATAGTGAAGATGATGATATGCCTCCATTGGAGGACGCTAGTGATGATGAGGAGCCTACAGCAAGGAAGTTAGTGGTAGTAGTGAAGTGAGCTTTGAATGTGCAGGTAAAGGAAGAAAAGGAGGTGCAACAAGAGAATATCTTTCATACTAGATGTTATCTAGGTGATCATATTTGCAGTTTGATCATTGATGGGGGGAGTTGCACTAATGTGGTGAGTACTTTCATTTTCGAGAGGCTAGGACTCAAGACTACTAAACACCCTAGTCCATATAAATTGCAGTGGCTAAATGATAGTGGCGAGACTAAGGTGAGTAAGCAAGCCTTGATTGCTTTTCGCATCGATAGGTATGAGGATGAGGTGTTATGCCATGTAGTGCCGATGCAGGCGTGTCATGTGTTATTGGGGAGGGCATGGCAGTTTGATAGGAAGGTTGTTCATGATGGCTTTTCTAACAAGTATACACTTGTTCACTAGGGCAAAAGCTTTAATCTTAAACCCTTAACACCTAAACAGGTGTATGAGGATCAGTTGCAGCTATACCAATCTTTTGCAAAATATAAGGTAAGTGAAAAACAGAAAGAGAGTGAGAGAGCAAAAGACATCGAAAAAGAAAAGGAACAAAAAAGTCGAAATCAAAAGGAAAAAGAGAGGAAGGCTGGAAAGAGCGTGAGAGACCAAGTTGAAGGGGGATCAACTTTGGTGGTGAGTGAAAAGGAGAGTGCAGCCTTGCAAAAGGAGAATTGTGTGGCAAGAGCGAGTGTAGTGAGGAGAGCGTTAGTGATGAAGCAACCTATGTTGTTGCTGGTTTTTAAGGAAACTTGTTTGAATACTAACGAACTTTTTAACTCTTTGCCTAGTGTGGTTGTGTCTATTGTGCAGGACTTTGAAGACGTCTTCCCTGAGGAGATTCCCACGGGGTTACCACCTATTCGTGGTATTGAGCACCAGATCGACCTTGTACCCGGAGCATCTATTCCAAACAAACCAGCTTATAGGAGCAATCCAGAGGAGACAAAGGAACTCCAAAGGCAGGTCAATGAATTAATGGAGAAGGGGTACGTGAGAGAAAGCATGAGCCCATGTGCAATGCCTGTGATTTTGGTGCCTAAGAAGGATGGGTCATGGCGAATGTGTGTTGATTGCCATGCCATCAATAACATCACGGTAAAGTATCGTCATCCCATTCCTCGCTTAGATGACATGTTAGATAAGTTACATGGGTCTAGTGTCTTTTCCAAAATTGATTTGAAAAGCGGATATCACCAAATTAGAATGAAATAAGGTGATGAATGGAAAACCGCATTTAAAACAAAATATGAATTATATGAGTGGTTAGTAATGCCTTTCGGTTTAACTAATGCACCTAGTACTTTTATGAGACTTATGAACTATGTTTTGAGGACTTTTATTGGCAAATTTGTGGTTGTCTATTTTGATGATATCCTCATTTATAGCAAGAGTTTAGAAGACCATATATCTCACTTGAGGGACGTTTTAGAAGTGCTTCGAAAGGAGCAATTATATGCTAACCTCAAAAAGTGCACTTTTTGCACAGACAAACTTATGTTTCTTGGTTTTATTGTTAGTGCACAGGGAATACAGGTTGATGAAGAAAAGATTCGTGCGATCCAATAATGGCCTAGTCCAACTAATGTAAGTAATGTGCGGAGTTTCCATGGACTAGCGAGCTTTTGTAGGAGGTTTGTGAAGGATTTCAGTACCATTGTAGCACCACTTACTGAGGTAATCAAGAAGAACTTGGGGTTCAGATGGGGAAAGCAACAAGAGAAAGCCTTTCAGACGCTTAAAAATAAGCTGACTCATGTGCCATTACTTGCTTTACCTAATTTCTCTAAAACCTTTGAAATTGAGTGTGAAGCTTCAGGAATAGGTATTGGAGTAGTACTCATGCAGGAGAGAAGACCAATTGCATTCTTTAGCGAGAAGCTAAGTGGGGCAACCTTGAACTACCCTACTTATGACAAGGAGTTATATGCATTGGTTTGAGCATTGGAGACTTGGCAACACTATCTTTGGCAAAAAAAGTTCGTGATCCACACTGATCATGAATCCTTGAAGTACTTGAAGGGACAACATAAGCTAAACAAGAGGCATGCTCGTTGGGTGGAGTTCATCGAAACATTTCCTTATGTCATCCACTACAAACAAGGCGATGATTTGAGGACAAATCCTTTTCAAGAGGACGAGAATGATGAGAGCCATGATGGGAGCCAAGCCAGAAGATGGAATGTGGATCCTCTTGAAGTGCTACCTAGACCGATCACAAGAACTCGAGCGAAATGATTCAAGGAAGCACTTAACGGGTTGATAAAGGATGTCCAAGAAGTCGGAAAGGATTGGAGCAACCATGAGAATGCACTTGCATTTGTATAAGTCATTCAAGGTGATCAAAGCTGCCAGCCTTGACAACGCTAGCATAAACACTGCCGACCTTGACCCGGCGTTGCCATCCGCGCGCGACAGAAGGACTACGCCGGCTTACTACGCCACCGGCCTTTATACCCAGCGTACATCCTAGGCCGGCTCCTATGCCGCTGGCTTTTATTCCCTATTTGTTATTTTTCCGCGACTTTATGATGTTATGTCGTTTGGGGCTTTTATTATTATGAGTTGTAAACCTTAATATAAGCTTCTAGGGTTGAGAACAAAACATAGAACACAGATACAAGGTTGAATAACACATTTGGAGAGAATTCCTCTCTTGGTTCTCTAAAGAACTTCTCTTGAACTTATCAGAATTCTTCCGTGGCATTCATCCCGACTTATCAATCGGTCTTTCATCCCGATTGTGGCATCAACAAAATATACCAAGGTTCTTGCCTCACTTATAGGCAACGGGTCGCAGTTCCACTCGATTGTTTTGGCATCTTGGGTTGCAATTCCGAACGTATTGGTATTGGGTTTCGTCACACATGGGCGTGGTTCGTATCAAGGATGGTATACCAATGGAACTATAAGTGGAAAGATAAATACTATCATGTATATATAAAAAAATGTAATGACCTAAGTTAAAGCTAACCCTATAGTATGATATAAGATAAGGGTTAATTGACTTAGACCTTGAGTTAATCAAATAATAGTCTAACCATCTAAAATGAGAACAAGGTCTAACCTTGTAGGACTTAAAGCCTAAAATAACCAAACCTTAAGAAAACTACTTATGTAAAATCCTAAAAATTTTGAAAAAAAAAACTATATGAACAATTATAGAAAATAAATAGAATAATAAATAATTATTTTATTTTGTGATAAAAATAGGTTTTAAAAATTTAAGCAATTAGAAGAATAAATTCTCCGAGGTTAAATAATGAAATTAATTGAAATTATAGATCTAGGAATTTTAAATGAAAATTTAGAGTGAATATTTATATTCGGGACAATTAGATTAGCTTAGACGTAAGCTTTCGTAATAAAATGCTAAAAATATAAAAATTTATAAAGATATCTTTATATGCGTGCAAAATATAAAATAGAGACATTTATAATGTAAAATATAATATAAATATATATATGTACAAACAGCTATAATGAAAAAAAAAAAAGATCTTCAAACGTCTATTGTCCCATCTTCATTCAAGCATGACATCAGGTGGTGCAGCAGCAAATCAGACCCCCACCACCTTTCCTTTCTTTTCTTTTCTTTTCCTTCTTCTTCTTTTCTAGCCGCACCCTCCGCTCTACCGGTCTCCCTCCCCCTTACTTCTTCTTTCTTCCTCTTCCTTTCCCCAGTCATAACCCCGCGTTGCCCCCGTCCCCTGTGTCTCCATTCCTTTACTTCTGACCTTCTTCCTCTTGTCGTCTCATTACCCCTCATCGTCTCCCATCACAACCCTACCTTCTGTTTCCCTCCTTCTTCTTTTCCTTCCTCTTTCCCTCTTCTCCTTATTTGGCGAGGCAAACCATCTAAAGCCCCAAGTGAGAGTTCCAGTAGTGGCTTGGTTCCTGCGAATAGGGGAGGAGGAAAATAGCACAGCAACAACAGCAACCACGATGACAACAATAACGGTAATAGTGGTGGCAATGATGACACAACAACGACGAATGACTTGGAGAAGACAACGACAACCACGATGGTAGCAACCATAACGGCAGCTACAATGACAACCATGGTTGTAACAAACAATGGTTGTAATAACAATAGCAACAACACGACGACAACAGCAAAAGCAAAAGAAGAAAGGGATTATGTGTGGATGTGCCTGAGGTGGAGGAGTTGCCCTGTAGTAACCATGTGGGTACATATGTGTGCGAGGGAGGAAGATAACAGAAACAACAACGACAATCCCACATCAACTGCAATGATGATCCCTACGGCAGTAGCAATGGCGACTCCAACAACAGTAGTAACAACGACCATGAAGACAACAGCAACATCCCCAGGTGATCGGGTCCTAAGAGTGTATGTATTAACGAATCAATGGGGAAGAAAGGATGAAGTGGAGGAGAATGTGAGAAAGAAATGCTGTCTAACGAGGTGACGTCCAGTTGAGGTGAAGCCGTGAGAGAAAGGGGAAGAAAAGAAAAAAAAAAAGGAAAGAAGAGGAAAAAAAGGGGAAGAGGAAAGGCCAGCATGGAAGAAAAGAGAAGAGGAGGAAAAGGAAGAGGAAAAAGGAGCCGGCGGGAGAAAGAAGGAAAAGAATGAGAAAGTAGATGTATGAGGATGCATGTATATGTAAGTGAAGGTGTATGGTGTGTAAGGGTGTGTATGAGTGAATATGTGTAGCGGTATGCAGGATGTAGGATTATGTGTGTGTGTACGAATGAAGGAAGGTGTGTAATGTATGTGAAGATGGGTGTACGTGATGGTGGATGGTATGTGTAGGAATGTGTACGTATGTATGTATGGGAAAGGAGGAGGCGAGTATGTAGTATGTGAGTCTATGTGTATGCATATTGAAATGGTGTGTGGTGCAGATATGTGTATATGGATACAAAAGGTAGGTGTGATGTAGATGGAATATGTGTAAGTGTGGGTGATGGTGTGTAGTGTGTGTAAGGATGTGTGTATAAGTATATGATAGTGTGGTGTAAGGGTGTGTGTATGTGTAAGGAAGGAGGAACCGTGTATGTGTAATGCTTGTGAGTATGTGCATATGCGCATGATGTATATGTGGTATGTGCAGCATATGTATGTATATGGGCGTGTGGAGTATGCGTATAGGTATATGGAAGGTATGGGGTGTGCGGTACTAGTGTGTATATGGATGGTGTGTGGAGTATGTAGCATGTGTGTATATGTATATGGAAGGAGTGGTGTGTGTGGGTATGTATGTATGTAAGTGAAATGGTGTATGGTGTATGAGAATGTGTGTAAGTATGGAAGTTGAGGATGGTGCATGTGGGATATGTATGTATGAGTATAAGATGATGTGTGGTGTGTGAACATGTGTGTGTGGGTATGGAAGGTGAATGTAATAGGTGCGGGTGTATTGGTGGTGTAAGGTGTATGTGGAGTATGTGCGTAAGTGTATGAGATGGCATGTGGTGTGGGTACGTATGTAAAAGTAAGAGATGGTGTGCAATGTGGGTATGTTAGTATGTATATAGGAAGTGTGTAATGTGTGTGGAGTATGAGGGTAAGTATGTATTGGGGGTGTGAGGTGTATGTGGAGCATGTATGTATGTGTACGTATTTGGAGTGTGAGGTACATGTAGGGTATGTGTGTATATATGTGTTGGTGGTGTGAGAAGTGAATGAAGTGTGTGTGTGTATGTGTAGGCACTAGTGGTGCGTGTGTGTGTGGACTTGAGGAGAAAGGAGGATAATAAAGTGCAGTTGTGTGTACGTGTAATTAGGTGTGTGGTATGATTGTGTATATGTATGTGTAGGTGCGTGCGTGGTGTGTAGAATGTGTATGTATATAGATAAGAGTATGTTCGTGTGTGTACGTAGTGTGTGGGAATGGCTGGTGTATGTATGGTGATGGAAGAGTGAGTGAAGATAGAGACCAATAGAGAGGATGGGAAACCTTATAAGTGGAGATGTCAACAAAGGAAAGAAGAAAGAATGGAAAGGTGAAACCGAGGAGGAAGAGGGAATTGCGTGAAGGAGGTGAGTGTGTCTGTGTGTGAAAGTAAACGAGAAGAAGAGATGTTTATATTGGTGTAGATGGTGAAGCGAATGATTCGAGCAACGTCCAAGATGATGGCTTGGAGGATATTTAGAATGAAATGGATTTTACAATGGAATGTTCAAAGGATATCGAGAAAGATCATTCTTGGCCAAATACCTTAATGCAAGACCTTTAGTTGTCCTATCTAAGGGTATCTTGCATACATGGAAGAAGGAATTCCAAATTTAGCAGATCGAAGACATTCCATTGCTCGACTTCTACATAAGGAAAGCAGACAACCGATCACAATAACTTAGGGTGTTAGAAGCAATGATTCGCAGTAAGATCGTTCCTTCTAGAACCCTGTATCAAAATCACGTTGAAGAAGTATTCAATGTTTGAATCTTTTTCGCCCAAAGTTCCTTAAAGAGGAGACTTCACACCTTGCCATCAAACGCAAGATGAGCAGAGTACACATATCAGGAGTTAGAAAGCTACCAAAGTCAAGTGAAGATGCGGCCTTCTATAATTGGTTGAGGAAGCATTGCAGAAGGACACTAATTTCAAGAAGAAAGCAAAGGGGTTACCCATTGGAATCACTCGACTCCGGCTAGGGCTACGACAATCCTAAACAGGTGAGTGGGAAACTTAATGATATGCTACCATGTCGTGTTGTATGTTGATTGCTATGCATGTGAAATTGTTGTTTGTTGAGTTTGTAATTTAATGTGATTATTGCTAAGTTGAGTCATAATGGGGATTAATGAGTTAGGGAAAAAGTCATAAAGAATATAGTAGATGGTATGGTCTGAGGGTTTAGATGCCGTTACCTTAATGATAGCAACTAACGCCATATTGCTAGTGCTATAACCACAAGCCTAACCCATGATTTAAAATTGTTTTCTTCCAAATCAAACCAGAACATAGAAACCTAGCTTTTCCTTCTAGAGTTACCGAGCAGGTGTGCTTAGTTGGAATAGGATCTGTAGATGTCATTATGTATACATGTTAGAGTCGGTTCCTGAATATATACATATACCTAGGCAAACTTAATTTCCTATTATATCTACACAATACACTCATGAACCCAATCATATAAATCATGAGTGAAATCTTGATTTTATAACTCAACGATCGTATTTTCTTGCCCTCTTAAGTACGTAAGGGAAAGTGTCTAGTAAATTGTCCTTAATTAAAGATGTGTCATAAACATATATATATGTAGATATGTATATATACATATTATACACAAATGTCTTAAGGACATCAAAAAGGAAATACAAGACGACCTTGTTGGCTCTCAGATGTGAGAATGACAAAGCACTTAAGAAGTGTGATGATAAAGAGGTGTCAAAGATGATGATTGTAAATCAACCCCGAGTGGTTGGTTTGACATTTAAGAGAAATGGCACAAAGAGGTTCTGAGTTAATTTAACTTATTGTAAAACTAGATAATCTACATCCATGGGATCTAGGTTTAGTGTTTGTTTTGTGTGATAAAAAAGGCATGATCTTTGTTTGTTGTGGTAAGTGTGAAATCAAATGCTTGGTAGTTGCTTCATTGTTTAAATGAGAATTGATTGTGATTGTATATATTGTTTGATCACTTTAAATCAATTAATTAAGGAAGTGGAATTGATTAAAACTGAACATGCGTTTTCACAAGACATTGCATGAGATTAAAGGCCATCACTACTACAGGATGCGTCGGAAGTGATCAAGAGGATCACTATTCCACCAAATGCAAACTAAGTGATAAAAAGAATGGTTCCAAGTCCAGCTTATCCTTAAGGGTTTTATTCCGTCTGGTGCAGAGAGGTACAGGAGCATTCACTGTCAAGTTAAGAAGATATCATAATTAACAAAGTGATAAGATAAATAAATTAGGCAATGACCTAGGCACTAATGGTGGTTTCGGAATCCCCAACCCAAGGTCAAGGGGGGCATAAACCTTAAACCTCACGTCAATTACCAGAAGACCATGTGAGATGTTGCATTCATATGGTTGCTCATGCATAGCATATGTTTGATAACTTGATTTAAATTTTCTTGTGTGTATGTAGCATTAAAAGCGTTACCATCCTATTCACTGAGCCATAGTGTGCTCACCCCACCACAGACTCTTTTGCAGGTAGCGATTACGAAGGCTCGGGATGAGATAAGATGTAAAGTGTTGAGAGTTTTGGAAGACCAGAACAACAAAGTAAGAATTGTGGAAGATAGATTTACTTAGACGAAATGTTAGGATTCTCATGTAAATAGAATTTGAAATTGAGAAACCTAGGGTTTATCTTATTTTACTGATTGGTAGGGGATACCGATTCTCTACAATCATGGTTGATCATGGGATACGGGATCTATAGTTGTATTTTAATATCCAATTATATGTACTATGATTAGTCGTAAATGCAATTATTTACTTAAAATCTTACGATCTCTAACTCGTAAGACGATTATCATGTAATGGGTGTACACATGCCATGATGATTTTAGTGGAGACTTCTAAACCCCCTTTTAGGGCATGACAACTCAACACTCATAAAGTAAATCAAAGTTAAAAGAATAAGAGAACTTTAGTGACTAACCCACCCGATTAGAGTGTGATAAAGTGATAACCAACAACTTATCACCTACAAGTGATAAACCATGGATCTAGAATAAAATAAAGTCTACATAGAATAGGAAAGCTTCACGTAGCATAGGCAAGTTCCTTCAATTCTCAAAGTCATTGATTTTATAAATCATGTCCTAGGTGATCTTGTTGTATTCGTTGAGCTTTGTTAGAAAGATTGTCACACTTAACAATTATAATCTCTGACGATCACTACTCTAGCTTTGCAGAATATCTAGGTGAGTGATACTTTATGATTACATGCTTGTTTATACTTGATAGGTTAGCTAGGCTATAAATAATTCACCCTTAACTTAAGTAGAGTGATTGAGGACAAAAGGATTAATACATGTGAATGGTATCTATTTGGTTGTTATGATACTTTAAATAAAGTGAAAGATAACTTTAATTGTGACTATTGAATTACTTATATTATTTATGGTACTATCTATTAAGTGTCTGCCATATTTGTGTGTCATGCCCTAAAGGATACCCTAGTTGTAATAACCTCATCATGCATGCTACATAATTCTAGATCAACTGTCCATATTGTCTCTAAGATTTCAGTAACACACACAAGGCATTGCTACCCCTTGTCTATATACTGTCATTTAATTATCATGCCAAGATCTAGCATAACACAAAGGGGATGGGGGTGTAAAATTTTACATTCTAAGTCTGATTTTCACCAATTACCTACTTTAAGGAAACTTATTTACAACAACTGAAATTACATTTTCTAACTTTATTTCTAGTCTTAATCCTTTAGGACTATCCTAATGACCTACTTCCATTTGATCCTTCCTCATAATCTCTTCGGTTCCCAATTCAAGTCATTATTTACTGATGGTTGTCCATAGGTAAGATTAAGCTAAAGATTAACCTAAAAAATTAGCCAACTATAGAAGGGTGAGCAAATTGCTCAATGAGATCCACTCTCATATCACATCAATGAGATCCACTCTCAACTATAGAAGGGTGAGCAAATTCAACTAAGTTATCAAGCATTAAAGATACAATGCAACATTCCAACTATATGCAATGCCACAAACTTACAAGGCCATCTAAATATCTTGTAAAGGTCGAATTTGCACCCTTTAAAGCCATAGGGTTAAGAGATAGCTTACACATCAATCCTAGGTTCTAAATTCTAAGAACTCATTAGCAGTAGTTGCATCCAACTTTATTCCACCTACTAAATAGAAGCTTTAGCCAATCCCAAAGCATAAAGCTAGCAATCTGTGCATAGCTCCATTTAGACGAAGGTGTCTACTAAATAGAAGCTTTAGCCAATCCCAAAGCATAAAGCTAGCAATTTGTGCATAGCTCCATTTAGACGAAGGTGTCTCCTGGTGTAATAATAGTTCCCAAGAGTTATAGTAGGGTTACATTTGGAGAATCACCTTGATACAACCCTTTCGGCACACTACATAGTGCTAACATTCAAGAGTGAGATTTGAGAGATTCTATGCATGACAAGTTTGTTTTTTCTTAGCCATTCCTTTTATTAGTTCAGTTTTTAAGGCATTTAATCAAGTATAGCAAACACTCCATATCAACAATTTCACAAGTAGCATAGCATCACATTTCCATTTTAGTTTAGGTCTATCATCTAATGAGGGCAAATTAAACACAACATCAAGTACAAGCATTTATTCCCATTTACCCCACACACATATCCTTTCCAAATCATTATGCACTTAGGTTCAACTTACTAATCCAACAAGCATAAACAAGTGAGATAGTCATTGTGTTTCACTCACCTAAGCATCCTAGAGTAACAATGAGAGTGATCCTTGGAGTAATGTCTAATGGGAATAGAAAAGTACCTATAACATAAGACAAGTAGTCATGGACTTGGAATATGAAGGGAGGTGATCTATTCCTTCCCATCTCTTAAAGATTTATTAATTTAGTCATCAGCCAAGGATTGATGAAAGGAAGATATTAATATTATTCGATAAGGTAATGGGTCCATGTTGAACCTCCTTTTGTCTAACTCACCTAAGCATTAGCTTTCCAATGTGAGATGTTTCTCATGTAGTTAGGCAAGGTTTTCTTTCCTTAACTATACTTAAGCTTAAGTTAGTGTTATATCCCTATACATGGAGTCCTTCATAATATAGTTATTTACTAGTACAAAATGTCTATTTTTAGTCTACACATTTTAGTGTCATTAATTCTATCGTAATGCCATATCATGAATAAGTTCTCCATGTTAAGTTTGTATAAGATCGTCTATTAAGGTTTCTTAAGACAACTTCTTTCTTTCAATTCATACACTTTAATGTAATTTATAATAATACTCTAGTATAGTATTACTTAAGGGCTTGCTTTTGTTTACTATAGCTCATTAGGATAACCTTTCACCCACATTTGATAGGTGTAGTTAATGTAGTATTCTTGAACAAGTTTTATCAAATCAAGTTTCAAGTTGGTTTCTAATGTCCCATTTTCTTTAATCATGGTTTTAATTGGATTGGTTATGTTGTTATGGTCAAATTTTCTTTATCATTTTCCATCTACAATTAATTTAAAATCTATTCCCGTTTGATTTTTCTTGTGCTAAGTATTTGATATCATATGAGGGCAAGTAAGACATATGTGCACACATATATTCAATCCTACTCTTCTTAAGGTCCCATTTATTTGCCATATCCTTGCTAGTTTCTTAAATCAAATTGTTACAAAAGCAAAAGTACTTGATGTGCTATAAGTGGTGTAAGTTAAGGCATAAGTAGGTATTTCTATGTAAAGATTACTAAGACCTCATTCACATACATATGTTAGCACATGGGATTTATTTAAAGCTTAATATACATTATGTTTATATTGTTAGCCAATAATCCACACACAACAATCCACATGTTGATTTGTTATAAATGTAGTTAATGAAATGATGGGAATCATACATCTACAGGACCCATAACAAGAGCGAGAGCCAGAGGACTACAGAACTTAGCAATGAGGATACTTTTTGAACAATTAGAACCCGAAGACATTCATTTAGTGTCTTCGTTTACTTTATATAATTGTTTTGCATTTCATTAGGTACATTTGTCAATATTACAGGACGGCGAGCAAACACGCTAGTGCTTGGTTATAGGTGATTCATGGACTTAAATAAATCAAGAAGAAACTGGCCATACATTGTTCCATTGACCATGGGAGAACTGGCCTTATGTAGCTATTTTCTTTCGATAATTTTTCCATATTTAGAACAAGTATAAATACTTGTAAAAAGGGAACACAAGGGGACTTTTGAATATCATTTTGGTAGCTGCCTCTTTTCACATGTAAGGGTTTTCTCTCTTCACAAAACACTCTTATCAATTTTAATCTAGGGTTGTAGTGAGTGGGCTTGAATTGTTATACGTTACATCATCAATTCCAAGTCATTCCTAATTTCAACTAGTGCGTTACACCTGGTGATGAGCTCAAAACCAAGTCCAAGCACAATCAAATGAATCAAAGAAAACAATCCTCAACTCACATACAAACCGGTCCAGTAGAAATGGAATTTGCGTGAACCCTAATGGAAATTTGATGCAATCCAAAGGTTCAAAGATGCAATCAAAAATCCAATAATGATCAACTTCACCAAATAACAATAAAATCAAGTGAATTCTACGTGAAATGTATGAAGAAGAAAAGCACCAAAACCGTGATATATCCTCTTCCAACACAAGCACAAATTCACGCCACCAATGAGATGAAATATCAAGTACTAAAGTAATCAACCTTAAACAAGATAATTGATCACAAATGCAATCAAAAATCTGACCAAGAAACTTCCAATTCAACCCTAGATATGACTCACTAGAGATGAAATGAAAAACAATAAAGAAGGAATTGATATGACTCACAATATCCCCTTGTTGCACTCGCCACAATTCCAATTCTTGGGATTGAAATTGATAAGAGAAATTGAACTAGGATGAACCCTAATTCCCACACGTAAAGTGTATGTTTCAAATCTGCAAAATGGCCTCCTCAAACCCTACTATAAGCAAGTATTTATACTTGCTACTCCTAGGGTTAGAAAATGGTCAAAAATTACAAGTTTGCCACTTTTAAGGTGGTCGGTCCTAATTGGAAATTACAATAAAATGAAAGTGTTCCAAAAGAAAAATGCAACATAAAATAGTCCATAGAACAATTACAAAGTACAAAAATATCATAAGTCTTCATGAGCCAATGCTTCGGAATGGAAACAATCGCAGCGAGTCTTTGATTGTAAATATGAAAATGTCCCATGTCCATCAACTATTATAGGACATATTGGCATTCCATGGAGAATTATTATTGTACCTGTAAGATTATTTCTCAAATATTTATTAGAGTAAAAGATATAAAGTAAAATATGAGTAATTTGGATCATCATCCAAATCGAGTTTTGAAAGTGTCGACGGTGTCGGAAATTTTCCCATCATCTCCTCAGGCTTCTAAAAGATTTGCCCTCAAATCTAGAGGGTCTTTTCTTAGACTAAAACCTGATGTTTGGAATGGCTTATTAGCTGAAAATTTGGAAGAACTATATGTGCTTCTGACTAGTTCCTGGAAAGAACGAACCTTAGACGGAGACAAATGAGTCAATAAAATCCGAATACCATCCTTTTGAAACATGTAAGTGTTTCTGAACCCATCATGTAACACATTTCTATCAAATAGCCATGGTCGACCCAGTAGTAAATGAAATACATACATAGGAAGCACATCACAGATAATCTCATCACTATACTGATCTATTATACTAATTGGTACCATTGCTCGCTGTGTAACATGCAAACTACCCCGGTTGTCTAACCAATGTACTTTATATGGGTTAGGCTGAGAGCTAGTGGTTAATTGTAAGTTTTCTACCAATGCAGTAGATATGACATTAGTACAACTACCACTATCAATAAAAAGCATACATACAGATTCTCCCTCTATATGTCCCTAGTTTCTGGAGAAATAGTCATAACCCTATATAACACATTAATAGGTAAGTATTTTCCTCCCTTTTTATCCCCATGTGTTTCAGCATGTTCATCATCATAATACTCGTGTAAGGCTAAGGATAAATCTGTAGGCTCAACAGTCTCTTCCTCATCATCTTCCTCGTTACCCTCTATGATGGTCATCACCCTTTTATTGGGATACTGTGTAGCTATATATCCAAATCTCATGCATTTGAAACATTTAATCCGGCGCATCTTCCCACTAGTTGACCCTTGTACCATCTGCCTCAAATCAGACCCAACTACCTCTTTGCCTTTCCCAGAAACATTTTTCTCTTTTTCTGTAGTAGGGATAACTTTGTCTACAACCCTGAAATGCTTACCTGCTTCCTTTGACCCATCTAACTGACCAACAACCCCCAGGGGCTTTATATTAGTACTGAGCCTGCTCCTAGTAACCTGGAATGAATAAGATCGCCTCTATCTTTCCACTTTCAAGGCTAACTGTATAGCCTCATCAAGTGTACTATATCTCTGAAGCTCAACTACACAAGTTATCTCATACTTCAACCCAGATACAAAACGTGCTAGGGTTTGTTCAGGAGGTTCAATTGATCCACATCTAATCACTAGTGTCTCAAACTCCTGTACGTAGTCATCCACTGTTTTTCCCCCCTGTCTCAGTGTTTGGAGACGCATAAATAACTCATGCCTATAGTGTTCCGGTACAAACCTCTTCCTCAAAACTCGTTTCATGTCTCTCCAAGTGTGTATTTTGGTCTCTCCATCCCTTGGCCTGCTAATCACCATATTTTCCCACCACAAAGCAGCATACCCTATAAACTCTACAGCTGTAAGACGTACCCTGGAATCATCATCAATCTCATAAAACTCGAAAAGACCCTCAATTTTGTCTTCCCAATCTAGGTAATCATCGGCGGAACCCCTACCATCAAATGAAGGCATTTGTAACTTCATATACTCTAATCCTTGAGGTGGTCTAAATTCCATGTCTGGGTATGGATTAACCCTAAAATTATCATCTCTGTCTTCCCTAAGAGCATGATAATCTCCTCCTACTCTTCTCCCCAAATTTCCTCTAACTGCCCCTTCTCTCTAGACATTCTAAGGAGCTACTCTAGGTGGTGCCTGAAGGTTTACCACAAGTGGTGGTGGTAATGTCATCCTATCAATCTTCGTTACTAATGTAGCAACAATTGTGGTAAGGTCCTGAAGTTGTTCATCTAGAGTTCTTCCACTTGTATTTCGACGACCTGGTCTGCCACCCACTTGGCTATTGGCCTCATTACCAATGCCCCCATTCACTCTATCATTTGACATGTTTGTGGATGCGATTTATTTGAAGTACAAATGTAATCTCAAATAATTGTATCACACTCCCTTCACTTCACCACGTCACAATAATACGTTTGGATAACAACACATACACTTGTACACCCACGGTGCAACAAGTCACCAATGCAACAAATACTTCTTGTCACTTCAAGTATAGTAAAATAATTGAAGAACATAACTTTCACACTTAAATGCTCATCTTTGAATTTCAAACTTCACTACTTAACTTCCTTTATTAGCTACAGTTCACACTCACACTTGATCTTAATGTGCAGCACCTTACTCCACACAACTCTACAAATTCACACCGCCACTCACACCACACATATACACGTTGCAACCACTTCAACAACCACTACATACACACAACACTTCACAGTGCAAATTACCTTTCACTCAACATACACCAAAACTCACGCCACATGCATACACTCTTCACTAATTTGACAAAAACACAACTCCACAACACGACAACAAATTCAAATGAACATCCTTAATGCACTTTCCACAAATGGTAAGATTCAATTTCAAATTCAAATGAAATGTAATCAATACCACTCAATGACTACTTCAAACTTAATGGATATGTTTGAATTCAAATAAATTCCCTAGTATCTCACACAATGCAAATCTAAAAATTGTACACTTCCACTTCCAAATTGCACAAGAATTCACGCCACACACTCCACAAGCTTCTTCAAATTATGGAATTCCAATGATGGAATTCAAATTCAATTATCTTTCCTTTCTTCCACAAACTACAACCAAAACCGCAACTTCTACACAAGGTAAGGTAGCCCACTTTCAAATTCAAAAAGGAGTTCAATAAGTACACAATTCCACAAATGTTAAGAAGCTATTTCAAATTCAAATGACACACAATTAAACAATGACTTAATGTGAGTTTTGAAATTTCAAATTGGCTTCTTAATTCATACTTCAAATCTGAATTCAAATCTGGAAATTGCAAATTGTTTCTCCCCAATTCCGAATCCACAAATGTCACACACAACACTACAACACACGGCAAGGATTTCAAAGCAACACTTTCCTAGCCTTCAAATTTCACTTCCCACAAATGATGATAATGATGATTTCCATTAACTAATCACGGTCAACTCAAGGAAACAAAAAATATGGTGAGTACTCTACGTCCACAACACTTAACAATAAGGAAATCACTTCAACAATACAATTGAAATAATTCAATTCTTCAATGCACAATTTTCGGATCAAGGTAATAAGAACCCTAATTTCCAAATTGCAAATTACAAATCCCTCCTCTTAAACCTCAAGCTCTAATACCAAAAGATGATGTGCTCAAAACCAAATCCAAGCACAATCAAATGAATCAAAGAAAACAATCCTCAACTCACATACAAACCGGTCCAGTAGAAATGGAATTTGCGTGAACCCTAATGGAAATTTGATGCAATCCAAAGGTTCAAAGCTCTAATAAAAAATCTAATAATGATCAACTTCACTAAATAACAATAAAATCAAGTGAATTCCACGTGAAATGTATGAAGAAGAAAAGCACCAAAACCGTGATATATCCTCTTCCAACACAAGCATAAATTCACGCCACCAATGAGATAAAATATCAAGTACTAAAGTAATCAACCTTAAAAAAGATAATTGATCACAAATGCAATCAAAAATCTGACCAAGAAACTTCCAATTCAACCCTAGATATGACTCACTAGAGATGAAATGAAAAACAGCAAAGAAGGAATTGATATGAGTCACAATATCCCCTTGTTGCACTCGCCACAATTCCAATTCTTGGGATAGAAATTGATAAGAGAAATTAAACTAGGATGAACCCTAATTCCCACACATAAAGTGTATGTTTCAAATCTGCAAAATGGCCTCCTTAAACCCTACTATAAGCAAGTATTTATACTTGCTACTCTTAGGGTTAGAAAATGGTCAAAAATTACAAGTTTGCCACTTTTAAGGTGGCCGGTCCTAAATGGAAATTACAATAAAATGAAAGTGTCCCAAAAGAAAAATACAACATAAAATAATCCATAGAACAATTACAAAGTACAAAAATATCATAAGTCTTCATAAGCCAATGCTTCGGAATGGAAACAATCGCAGCAGGTCTTTGATTGTAAATCTGAAAATGTCCCGTGTCCATTAACTAGTGTAGGACATATTGGCATCCCATGGAGAATTATTATTGTACCTGTAAGATTATTTCTCAAATATTTATTAGAATAAAAGATATAAAGTAAAATATGAGTGATTTAGATCATCATCCAAATCGAATTCTAAAAGTGTCGAGGGTGCCGGAAATTTTCCCATCACCTGGTAAGGAATTGGGATCCTTTTTCACTCTTAATTCACGTCAAATTAAGGTTCATATCAATTAGAGTTCATGCCTAATTGATTGATTATCGTTCATTTATATCTTCGATTGAAATTGGACAATAGCATATCATGAAACATGATAGGGATGCCTCTAAATCATACCATATTGATATAAGTTATGTATGACATGTAATTACCAAGTAGGTCACTAATGACATGGGCCTAGTTAAATTTGAGTTCCATAGTTTTGTTTCAATCCTTAATAAGTTCATATGGAGTAGATATGCTCCAGATTAAGTTACTAGTGTTAGCTTTCTAAACGAAGGTTTCATGGGGCAACTTCTTAGCACCTATGTTCAAGAAACTCACCAGTTATAGGCTCGATTATCTTATTCAATTATAACCAATCTAAGTATCATATTTATATAATTTGATGGATATTGATATTCTTAGATCTCTAGCTAAGGTCCTATTGATTTTCCCCTAATTTTATAAGTTAAGCACAAATAGAAGTGGATCATCTTAGCAAGTTGCTAAGGAGGTGTCACATATGCAAAGTTAGGATACCTAATTTTTCCTAAAATAAAGTGTGTTAAGCACCAAATTAATTTACACTGCAAAGCTATAAAATTTGGCTCAATCCTACTTATCTCTTCTTCTATTCTACTTGATGTGTCCCCTTCAGTCAATCTCTCTAGAACTTTTGATCTAAACTATAGTATTGTTAGTGAGTTGGGAAAGCTAATTTGCTAAATATTTTGAAAAAAATAACAATCTAGGGTGCATGCATTAGTGTCTATTAGTCCTTATATCTCGTGTTTAACTCTTGGTCTATTATGTCTTATAATTGAAATAAAATATGGAGCTAATTGTGCAATAAGTGGTCGATCCAATTTTTCATCAATTAAAGGTTCCATTTAGTGTTAGTAATTATATGAGCTCCATTGATTAGCCAAACCTAATTAGAGTTTAATTTCTATCATCATTCAACTACTAATTTGAACAAATATATGTTGTAGCATATATTGATTTTACTTTCACAATAGCTTTCTAATCCCTAAAGGTGAATCATAAGATGGAAGAATATCAACATACAAGACATTACTGAGTTCAAATCATGTAAAAATAGTAGGGCGCAAGGGACTTCCATATCTAGATTTAGTATTGCAACGTGTACATTTTGTGCATTAAATCAACATGTAACATTATTTGAGCTTGCAGGTTAAGAAAATAGAAGTTACAACAGCTAATTATCAAAAATCATTCCAAATTAGTATAGTTTCCTTTTAGAATCGTAAATCATGAGTTATATGGATTCTAAAAGGGTTTTCAAGAAGATTCTTACCTTTTGTAGTTAGAGTCATTAGATCTTTCAAAAATTTGCTACACGCAAGCATGGAAAACAAATGTAATGATTATGTTATAGTAAAAAATTAAGGCTTAGCATAAGGATCCATGGTTTGATATTACCTCTTGAGGATTTTGAATGACTTGGGCCCAATATCATCAACTTCTCTTCTTGTGATCACACAAATGAGGCTAAGGAAATTTCAATCTCATATGGCTATTTGGTATTAAGGAGAAAGTGTGAGGAAAACATAAGAAGAAGATGAGGATTTAGGAAGATGGCATCGGCTATGATGGATTGGAGTCTTATGTCTTCCCTTTATTAACCATGTTCTTCAAGAAGTAGGGGAATGAATTGGTCTTGCATGTGGATGGAAATAAGAATTGCATGTCTATTGATTGAGTAGGATTATTATAGGGAAGAAAAAAGTAAAAGAAATAAGGGAAGATAGAAGGGAGATGGCGTTGGAAATGGTTGGGAAAAGTATTGCTTTGGTGAGACATGCATGCAATCTAATTGGTAATAGAAAAGAGAGGCATGTTGACCTTTTTTAATTTTGGAAATTTAGGATAAGGAAGGCTAATTTTTAGATGAGCTAGGCATAAGTTTCCTAGGGAAACTCTAAAGAAAATTGATCTTCTAGAAGTGTAGTTTAGTGGTACCTATTGATAGGTGTATAGTGTCCCCATATGATTTATTTAGTTGTATATCCTTTTTCTTATTAAAAATGGGTTGCTTATTGATAAGGTATTGATTGTGTCCAGATATTCAATTAAAAATCATCTTGATTAATCAACTAGAGTCAAATATAAAATACTCATATTATATCATGTCAAATGTTCCCTTGCATCATGTTCGATATGTAAGAATAATATGGAACAAATTGAAATGATAAATCTATTCTCGTCTTTGAAAATGCACATAAAATGATGTGCTCAAAACCAAGTCCAAGCACAATCAAATGAATCAAATAAAACAATCCTCAACTCACATACAAACCGGTTAACTAGAAATGGAATTTACGTGAACCCTTTTGGAATTTTGATGAAAACCAAAGGTCAAATGATGCAATTACAATCCATATATGTAGTCTTCACCATATAACAACAATAATAATTGAAATCCACGTGAATCAAATCAAGAGGGATTGATCAAAACTGTGACTCCAACTTCTTCTACAATTCCAATTCACGCCACCAATGAGATGATGTTGATTTCAAGTACTAAAAACAATCAATCTTTAACAAAATAATTGATCAAAAATTGAAATAAAGAATATGTCCAAGAAAATCCAAATCAACCCTAGATATAACTCACTAGTGATGAAATGGAAACACAACAAAGAAGGAATTGATACTACTCACAATTACCCTTTGTTGCACTCGCCACAATTTCAACTCTTGGAAATTGAAATTGATAAGAGAATTAAAACTAGGGAAACCCTAAGCCCTCTCACGAAAATGTGAAGTGTATAATATGAAAAAATGGCCTCCTCAAACCCTATTATAAGCAAGTATTTATACTTGCTACTCCTAGGGTTAGAAAATGGTCAAAAATTACAAGTTTGCCACTTTTAAGGTGACCGGTCCTAAATGGAAATTACAATAAAATGAAAGTGTCCCAAAAGAAAAATACAACATAAAATAGTCCATAGAACAATTACAAAGTACAAAAATATCATAAGTCTTTATGAGCCAATGCTTCAGAATGGAAACAATCACAGCGGGTCTTTGATTGTAAATCTGAAAATGTCCCGTGTCCATCAACTAGTGTAGGACATATTGGCATCCCATGGAGAATTATTATTGTACCTGTAAGATTATTTCTCAAATATTTATTATATGAAAAGAAATGACATAAAATATGAGTGATTTGGATCATCATCCAAATCGAGTTCTGATAATGTCGATGGTGCTAGAAATTTTCCCATCACGAAATAAAATGAGTATAAAGTAGTATTTATCAAAAGTACCATTAATTATTAAATGTCACAATAAGATTAAAAGTTAAATAAGTAATTTTAATTGATGATCATTAAACAGTCTGGAATAGAATCGTGATATTCCATCTTAAAGAGAGAGAGACTACAGAAACCCTCAAGCGACCTAGAGAAGAATTACGTAGTTAATCCAATAGGTAAGCAATTGAATCATCGATGTATTTAGCTATGATGATAAATGATGAATCTAAGACCTATTTATCATTGTATCAATAGAAATTCTAATAAGGGACATATTAGAACAAGTAGAGAATCAAACGAATTGAAGGATTTTGACCGTAATCCGAATCAAGTAAGTGCACTAGACTCCAACTTTGCATTTGAATTACAGAATACAATAGTAAATTGGGATGAGAATCATTGAAATTTGGATTTGGAACAAATTGGAGAAGGGAAAATTAGGGTTCATGATAAACAGTGAGGCACACAGTCAAGTACATGCTCGTGTACTTGCCTATGTAAGAATACGAGGAGAAATGGTAAGGTATATGACCATAAGCATGATAATGTATCTAGGCATGTTGAAATGGTAATTTTTATAATAAAGCACATGGCCACAAGCATGAGCCCGTACCTGGGTGTACTGAAATGGGAAATTTTATAAAAAGATACGTGACCTTTAGCACAACCGCACTCCAGCCCGTATACTTCTACACAGTATCTTCCACGACCTCGTTGACCAAGAACATCTTCCATTTGAATTTATTTCAAATTATTTTAATTCTAAAGTACAAGTAAATCAAAAAGATTACCTCGGAGAAGGGAAAATTATACAATTAAGATATACACAATAAATTAGTAAACCTAAATCACTTGTAGGATAGAACTAAGCATAGTTCTTTATAATTGAATAAGTTTACTTCATTTCGATAGAGACGCATAGGACTATAGTAAGAACATCCTTCCAAGTACATATTTACCTTATTTTGCTGGTTGTGCTTACTAGGTAGTTGTTTAACAATTGTAAGTAGATAATGATATTAAATGATTAATGAACTTAATGGATTGATGGGATTTGATGTGCATGTTATTTGTGCTTGGCTCAGCCTAAGGGCTCATAGTGGTAGATCCCTAGGGGGTACCTCAATGATCGGTATGTCGTGTTATCCCTAGTGTAGCCATGTATCAAAATGATCTAAAATAGATTAAGATTAGACGGGGGTTGCGATGGCAGTTCCCATTAGGACTATATATGTGAAATGGTATGTAAATTGGGGTCATGAGTACCCTTATATTGTATATTGAATAATTGAAATTGAATAATCAAATGAATTGGTATATTGTATACTATTACTACACATATGCCTGTGATATTGATAATGTGTAGTACGCGCATGTTTGTGTGGTACTCACGTATTAGGCTTAGGTTTACCCCTTTTTATTTTCAATTACAAGTGAAAATGATAAACATAGATTATGATGAACAAGGAAACTTAGTGGGACACTATGTGAATGAATATGGGAGAGAACATTACTATTATGTGAATGAATAGTAATGGGAGATGAAGAAACAATTATGTTTAGAGTTTTAAGTTGTTGAATTAAGTATATGGAGACAGTTGATAGACTTTTTACTATGTTTATTGTTATTGGTTGATAGATATTATTCTGAAAATAGGTTTAAGTTTTTGTGTACCATTTAAGTAATGATAATTAGAATGACTCACCTAAGAGCCATTTGTTCCTTTCATTGAGTTATAATGGTATGAATGTAATGTGAAGATGAACAAGTTTAAATTTCTAAGGAGTTTTAGAGCCTTAGCATGTTACTATGTAGTAATGACACGTGGTGGATTATGATGTCCCAAGTTCTAGGGTGTTACAACTTTTGGTTTTGAAAATTTACATAGCAGTTTAGCATATATATCATCTGATGTTGATTCATAATCAAAATCGGAACATACCTCCAATTTTGCCATTAGACATATGTCGACTTCAATATCCTTTTCAAAACATCCGTCTTCTCCTTCTAAATCATTAAGATCACTCTAGGTGGTCATTAATGACTTCTCTTTCCTTTTTCGATGCTTTTCAATTCTTTTAACAATCACAGGACATTCATACTTGATGTGACCTACCTTTTTGCATTCATAACATATGACTTCTTTATTTGTGTTTCTAGTATTAGTTTTGTTGATGTTGTTCCTCTTCATTTGATTTCCAAATATTCCATTTGATCTCTTAATTAGGTTTCCTCCTTCACAAATTGATAGATCCTCAAAACTTCTTTCCTTATCTTTAGCTCTAAGTGCTATTAGCATATTTTTGCTACAGTTCTATTGAGCTTTTAATACTACTATTTCGTACACTAATAGTTTGCTTCATAGTTGATTGAGTATAAGCTTTTTCGGATCACAAGCTTCTTTTATTGCAATTTTCTTCAAAGTCCAAGCTTTAGGTAAAGTTCTCAAAATTCTCTAAACTACATATTGATCACTTATTTTCTTGTTAAGAGATGATAGCTCATTTATGATAGAAGTGATTTGACCAAAGGTATCTTTGATTTCTTCTTCACATAACATCTTGAAGAGTTCATATTGTTGTAGAAGTATGTTGATTCTTGTATGCTTTATTGCTTCCAAACCTTCATACACATCTTAAAGCATATCCTAAATTTCTTCAGCAGTCTTATATAAAAATATCAAATAAAATTTTGTTGGCACAATGATTGATAGTAAAAGATTGTTTGCCTTTGAATTTGTTTCAACCACTTTCTACTCTTCTTCATCAGATTGTTCAACTTTAAAATCTCCTTATGCTATAATATCCCAAGATTGGTAATCAATTGCTTTAGTGTAGATTTCCATCTTAAATTCCAATAAGAAAAATTTATCCCATTGAGATATGGTGCTTTATCAAGCTATACAATTAAATTATCTGCCATAGACCTTTAGATTCAAACAATATTAACCTTAGATTCGATACCAATTGTTGTATAACTAGTTAGTAATCAAGAGGGAGGTGAATTAATTACTTAAGATTTAAAACTTTTATCTTTTTGAAAACTTATTTACAAAATCCCTTTTGATCAATAGATATTGACTTAAATTTTGACTTAGTAGTGGAATTGTAATTATTTAAAAAATAAATAAACTGCAATAAAAGCAGAAGAGTTAAAGTTCAAGAAGATTAGGTAGCAATGTTGTAATACATGAATATTTTAATTATTATTATTCATTTATATAAAATAGGTATTATCATAAACAGCTAAGGACGAGGATGGAATTTTATAAAAATTCTAGGGGCAAATTGGTCATTTCACACAGAGCATATAAATACTACACGTTGACCTAGAGAGCATCCTTTTGGTCATTCTGAACAGTGAACAAAGCCATAGAGAACAGACACTCCATACGAGAAACCTAGGATGATGATAAGAAAAAGGAATGAATCGATTCTAAGAACTTGAGAAAACGAGGTGCATGAAAGGACAAAAGAGAGCAGAGAATTGACGATCTAAGAGGATTGAACTCGTAGGGAATTTGAAGTAAGTAATCTAATTTGTGTAATTTATTTATAATTACATGTTTCAGAAACTTAGTTAAGCTTAGGAATAGAAAGGATTAGGTTTTGGAGGAATTGAAGTAATAGAAATAGTGTTCATAGAATTTTTGTAGGTAATACGACTTCCCAACACAATCCTGTTTCGACTATGTTAAAATGGATAGGTGTACCGAAAGATACATGGCCTCCCAACACAGTCGTGTTTCAATCATGTTAAGTTAAGGGTAACACGGTCGTGTTTTGACCGTGTTGAAATGGAAAGGTGCATTGAGAGATATACGACCACCCAACATGGTCATATTTCGACCATGTTAAGCAAGGGCAATACAGCCTCCTAACACGGTCATGTTTAAACTATGTTGAAACTAATTTTTTCACCGAGAGAACCACAACCCCTAACACAATCGTGCTTTAGCCTATGTTGAGCAACACGGTCCCCAACATGACCGTGTTGAATAAAGTATAACATAATTATATGTTTGTTTAACTTTAATTTAAACTAATTTCCACGCAACCTAGATAACTAGTAAGGTCTTAGAGAAATTAAATGAATAGGATTAAGGAGATTAAGAATGATATTGATCTTAGATTAAATACTAAGAAGAGCATGTTAATGTGTATAAATTTCCAATTAGGTTAAGTCTAAGACCAGGAAGTTCTTAAAGCTAGGATCCAAGGTACGTGTAACTTGTATGATGTTCTATGTTTGTTTAAGTTAGTACATGTGTTTGAAATTAATTAAGCGAACGATTTGGTTAAGTGATATGTTGTATGTGCTTAGCTTGGCCTAGGGGCCCATAGTGGTAGATCCCTAGGGAGCACCCCAGTGATCCTTATGTGATGTTGTCCCTAATGGAGTCGTACTTGGAAATGATCTAGGTTGGATGTTGTTCAAGTGGATAAGTGTACATAGGTGTGGGGCCCGTAGTGGTAGTTCCTACCACCAAGTTCAAGTGGTTTAAGCAAACATAGGTGTGGGGCTCGTAGTGGCAGTTCCCATCATCGGGTTTAAGTGTACATAGGTGCAGAGCCTGTAGTGGTAGTTCCCATCACCAGGTTTAAGGTTTAAGTATACATGGGTGTAGGGCCCGTAGTGACAATTCCCATCACTAAGTTTAAGGATTAAGGGATCATGGGTGCGGGGCCCGTAGTGGCAGTTCGCATCACCAAGACATGCTCTAATGCGTTAAGTGTGTTAAGGGGGTCATGAGTACCCTATCATTTACTTGTAGACTTAAATTATATTAAGAAATGATTTTTTGTGTTTAAGTTCTGCATGATGTGTATGATACTCGTTTATGTTTATTCATGCGCATGTGTTTGTGTTATACGTATTGAGCATTAGCTTACCCTTTAGGGAATCATTTTTAGATGCAGGTGTTGAAAGAGATGAAAACCTAAAAGATGACTTAGGTTTAGGTGAACCATAGAAAGAGAAAGACAAAGAGTACCATTATTATTATGAAGATTAATTTTTAGGAAAATTATGATGTTTAACTGAAATACATAGTATCTTTTGAAATCGTTATTTTTTGTATTTAAATACTTCCACTGCATTAGATATTTGTTATAGTTTATGTTATCATTTGAATTTTGAGGTTATATAGAGTACTTTTATCATAAAAGTTATAGGTTAAAATGTATCAGAGTTATTCAGAACCTTAATGTGTTCTTGTGAGATAAGGACACGTAGTGAGCAATAGTGTAGTCCGGGTCTCGGGGCGTTACAACTTAGGTGGTATCTGAGCTCTAGGTTTTATGATCTTTATAGACTTAAGTTTGAATCTAGAGATAACAGGTTCATGATCCTTATGAATTAAGTTTTGATCTATAGAGCTTAGGTTATTGATCCTAAAGAGTTTAGATAATGATCTTTAACACTAAGCGATGATCAATAGACATAAGTTTTAAGCAATAGAGTCTAAGATATGATCTTTAGAAGGATTAAGCACTGGATCTGTAAGATAGTGAGACAAAAAGAGAGTGTGATGACGATCATCTAGCACTTAAGAAGACAGAACCAACGACTTAAGATCCATTGCAAGGAATTGGAGGACCAATGACCCGAGCTAGAGTAAAGACGATAAATGATGCTCTATGAGGACTGGTTATGGACCTACAAGCCAAGGAATCAAATTACATGAAAGGAGAACCAACACCTATTAATGTAATTCATGTTTCCATGAAAGAAAAGCAAGGATTTGAAGTTTTAGAATAAGAAATATTATATATTGAATCGAAATAGGAAAGAGAATTTGCGGGTTTGTTGTTATATTTTTTTAGTATTTGTTTTGGTTTGTAATTTATATTATTTAGTTGCCTACTCGGTTACATGATGATAAGGAAACAAATAGATTAAGCAACTTAGGTTTTCCATATTCTTGTATGACTCTATATAAGCTGTGCAAGGGTTGGTCATGAGAAACATCTCATCTTTGATATATGAAAAACACATTTTTCGTGAGTAAAATGAAAACCACTTTTTGTTCTTTTGCAAAAGAACTTTTCCATAGAATTCTTAACTGAATTACTAGGAATACCTATTGATAACTTAGGTTACAGTCAACGGGTTTGATTAGGGTCTAGTTACGCATCGCTTATTCAAGACGATCCTCGGGGTAATTGAAACCAACTAGCATCATCAGGGTTCTAGGTTTAATATACCTAAGGTTTCACGTATCATTTGATATCAGAGCTTCGGCTTCTTGAATCAAGTAAATTCTATCATTTTCTTTAATTTTTCTATTGTTCTTTTCCATATTCATTTGTTATTCTTTTCCATACTCATCTGTTGTCTTTTCCATATTCGTTTGTTGTTCTTTTCCATATTCGTCTGTTGTTCTTTTCCATAGTTCTTTTCCATAGTCGTCTGTTGTTCTTTTCCATACTCGTCTGTTGTTCTTTTCCATATTCGTCTGTTGTTCTTTTCTATACTCGTTTGTTGTCTTTTCCATATTCGTCTATTGTTCTTTTCCATACTCAATTGTTGTCTTTTCTATATTCATAGTTAGAAATTCATATAAAAAAAATTATGTTGTTCTTTTCTATACTCACCTGTTGTCTTTTCCATATTTATATATAGAAGTCATATAAAAAAAAAAAATTCATTCTTGTTTGGTATTCACAATCCATTAGGGCCGACGGCATCTAGGGTTCTCAATTGAACAATCAATTGTGTTCAATTCATAATTCTTCTATTAAAAAAAAAATAGAATTCGATCGTGAAAGAATTGCAATTGCCAAAATTACAAGATAGCTTATTGATTCAATTTACTTTCCATATCAATTGTTTCCAATTCCTACCGTAACATATCCTTGATTGTCTATGTTTGGAATCTGAATTCTATACATCCCTTGAATAATCGGTTCCATAGTGACTTATTTCCTTTGGTGTAGAAGTAATCTTTGATTACATATCTATTTAGTCGTGAATTTTTTCCATATCAATTAGATTGTGTAGTTAGTATTCCTTCATTCATGTAACTTAGGTCAAGTAGTAATCATTAGTGTTAACTTAGTAATTTGAGTTTAAGAGTTCCAATTTGAGTTCCTAATAAAAGAATTACAAAAAGCGAGTTGTGAGATCATATTTTGTGAGAGCTATACACGAGTGAAATTGTAAGCATATCATTTGTGAGCAATACATGAGTGGATGTGAGGAACATACTTATATATTTCTTGTAATTATGATCGTAACTTGCTACAAATTCTAGAATTATGTTGGGACAGAACATTAATGAAGGAGAAAGTCAAGTGATGTTTGAGAAATTCATGGGGGAGATGAAGAGGATCCTAACGGGTGAACTGGAGTAGATCCATGAAAGTATGGATAGGATGGAAAGGAGTAGGGAACCGTCTAATAGTACCACTGTCAGGCAAAGAGTAGGTAGACAAAATAGGGGAGGCGTTAGGATAGATGAGGATGAGGAATCTGATTTTAGAGATTACCAACAAGTGAGGGATAGGGGAAGTATCCAAAGGCGTGACAGTAATTTAGGAAGTATTAAATTGAAAATCCCAACCTTTCAAGGAAAGAATGATCCAAAGCTGTATTTAAAGTGGGAGAGAAAAATGGATCATGTGTTTGAATGTTACAACTACACTGAGGAGAAAAAGATAAAATTAGCTGCAATAGAGTTTTCATATTACGCCAATGTATAGTGGGATCAGTTGGTGCATAAGAGGCGCAGGTATGGAGATCGACCTGTTAACACTTAGGAGCATAAGAGGCGCAGGTATGGAGATCGACCTGTTAACACTTAGGAGGAGATGAAAACTATCATGCAGAAGTGTTTTATTCCTAGTCACTACCATAGGGACTTACTTAGGAAAGTCCAAAGGTTGAATTAAGGGAATAACAGTGTAGAGGATTATTATAAAGAGTTGGAGATAGCCATGATTAGGGCGAGAATTGAGGAGGATGATGAGGCCACTATGGCTAGATTCATCAATGGGTTGAATAGGGAGATAGCTGATGTAGTAGATCTTCACCATTACTTAGATATGGAAGAGTTTTTGCACAGAGCTATTAAAGTAGAGCGGCAATTAAAATACAAGAGTGAGCAGAGGACTGGCTCGACTTCCAAAGCTCCATGGAAGTCTACATGGAAGAAAAACTCTACCGATTCAAAGCCTAAGGAGGATGTGAGGGCTAAGAATCCAATTGCTACACCTAAGGGAGAGACTGACATTAAACCCCCTTCTAGGACGAGAGATATTAAGTGTTTTAGGTGTTAAGGATTTAGGCACATTGCATTCCAATGCCCAAATCAGAGGGCTATGATTATTAGTGATAGCAGGGATGTAGAGAGTGTGAGCTTTGAGGAGGAGGAGGAGTCAACATCGTAAGAGTATGATGATGTTGACTTAGAGGGACCCGTGAGTGGCGAGTTGTATGTCATGAGGAAAGTGCTTAGTGTAAAACCCTAGGAGGATGGTGAGGGGATCCAGCGTGAACATATTATTCATACACGGTGTCATGTGTAAGATAGAGTCTGTAGCTTGATAATCGATAGTGGCAGCTACACTAATGTTGCTAGCACTTTGCTAGTAGAAAAGATGCAGTTGAAAGCAATGAAGCATCCTAGACCATATCGATTATAGTGGTTAAGTGATTGTGGGGACGTTAAGGTGACCAAGCAAGTACTTATAGCCTACTCTATAGGGAGCTACAAAGACGAGGTTCTGTATGATGTGGTACCTATGCAGGCGAGCCACATATTGTTAGGGCAACCATGGCAGTTTGACAGGAAGGTTATGTACGATGGGTACAAGAACCAATATTCTTTTGTTCTAAACAAAAGGAAGGTGGTTCTAACTCCACAAAAACCATGGAAAGCTTGCGAAGATCAAGTGAAAATTGCCAAAGAAGTTAGAGCGAAACACGAGAGTGTACGAGAGAGGGGAGAAAAAAAAAAGGAATGAGAGACAAACATTAGTGAGCTATGAGGGAAGAAAGTCCAAAACACTGAGGGGAGAGAAAATTACCAGAAAAAGTGAGGTTAAGAGTGTAATGTTAGCGAGGAAATAACTACTTGTACTTATTTATAAGAATGTTTATTTTACTTATACTAACATTAACCTTTTGTTATCTAGTATGGTGTTTTCTTTTGACTTTGTGACAAGTACAGATGGCATAGCCATGGATGAGAAGAAATTGGATGTGATCCGAGAGTGGCCAATACCAAAGGACGTATCAAAACCGTGTTTCATCCAAGAGAAAAAGTTTGGGTACATTTGAGAAAAGAAAGATTTGCACCACAATAAAAGCCTAAATTACATCCTAGAAGAGAGGGACCTTTCCAAGTCTTGGAGCGCATCAATGACAACATCCACAAGATTGATTTGTTAAGTCACTATGGTAATGTAAGTGCAATTGTAATATTTTTTATCTTACTTTTTATAATGCAGGTGATTCGAGGACAAATCTTTTCGAGGAAAGAGAAAATGATGAGGATCATCTAACACTTAAGAAGACAGAACCAAAGACTTAAGATCCATTGCAAGGAATTAGAGGACCAATGATCCAAGCTAGAGCAAAGAGGATGAATGATACTCTATGAGGACTGGTTATAAACCTACAAGCCAAGGAATCAAATTACATGAAAGGAGGACCAACACCTATTAATGTAATTTATGTTTCCATAGAAGAAAAGCAAGGATTTGAAGTTCTAGAATAAGAAATATTATATATTGAACCAAAATAGTAAAGGCAATTTACGGGTTTGTTGTTATATTTTTTAGTATTTGTTTTGGTTTGTAATTTATATTATTTAGTTGCCTACTCGATTACATGAAGACAAGGAAACAAATAGATTAAGCAACTTAGGTTTTCCATATTCTTGTATGACTCTATATAAGCCGTGCAAGGGTCGGCCATGAGAAACATCTCATCTTTGATATATGAAAAACACATTTTTCGTAAGTAAAACAAAAACCACTTTTTGTTCTTTTTGCAAAAGAACTTTTCCATAGAATTATTAATCGAATTACTAGGAATACCTATTGATAACTTAGGTTACAGTCAACAGGTTTGATTGGGGTCTAGTTACACATCGCTTATTCAAGATGATCCTCAAGGTAATTGAAACCAACTAGCATTGTCGGGGTTCTAGGTTTAATATACCTAAGGTTTCACATATCAGAGTAGGTAAAATATGGGACATTTACTTATTATGTAATTATTTTCTTGTATTATTATTTAACTTGTATTTTTCTAATTGCTAAGCTTTATATATGAATAGACCCCTTATGTAGTGGTATATGTGTATATACTTACATACTACGAAACTAACCCTAACCAACACTAACATAAGTAGATCTAGTTGTCTCTTCTTAAACAGAATGCCTCCAAGAAGAATTACCAGATCAAGAACTAAAAGGGGTGCTAAGCGTGATAACCCCAATGAGGAGGAACCTCAACACCCACAACAACAAGGGGAAAGAGGCTAGATGGCTGAAGAGATAGTCCAGCTATTGCATACGGTGAATCACCTGGTGGGACTACTAGCACAACAACACCAAGCACCCAATGTCCCACAGCATAAGAATGCTAATGAAGCCATCATCTTTGATAGGTTCATAAGAGTGGCTAAGGAATTTAACACCATAGTGAATGACCCAATTGAGGCTGAGGATTGGGTACAGGAGGTTGAGAAGACCTTTACTGCCTTCCAGATACCAGAAGATAGGAAGGTAAATTATGCTGCATTCATGTTGAAAGGAACTGCAGCAAAATGGTAGGCTTCGGTTCCTAAACTTATAGGGGAGTGCATGAACTAGGCTGTGTTTAAGGAGCTCTTTTATCAGAGATAGTTCCCCAACAGCTCTAGAGACTGAATGGAGAACAATTACTACAACTATATACAGGGGAACTAAGTTGTTGAAGAGTATGAGATAGAGTTAAATCACTTCATTTAGTTCCTCCCCGAAAATGTACGCAATGATGATAGGTCCCGAGCTAGAAGGTTCCTAAGAGGATTAGAATTGGACCTACAACTTGCAGTAGGGGCCTTTCAGCTAAATACATATGCTGAAATGGTAGACAAAGAGAAGTGCCTCGAATAGAATAAGAAGATCATAGAAGAATAGAAGAGTCGTAGAGCAGCAATAGCTATGGGGAAAAGACCTGCCTCTAATGGAATTGGGCAAGATAAGGGTAAAAGACATCACTTGTTACAAAGAAAAACACCTAGAGCTATAGCCCCTCCTCTCCAGATTAAGTAAGTGCCTTTGGCACTCACTACAGTAGACACAAATGCTAAATGTCCCAAATGTTACAGACCTCATGAGTTAAGAGAGTGCAAATGGCCATATAAGGCATGTTTCTCTTGTGGGAAAACTGGGAACATTAGCAAACATTGCATTGAAAGGTCAGTTCCCTTAATATTTTGTCATGTATGTAACCAGAGGGGACACAAGGCAATCAACTATCCTCAAGGGTAGATCAAAAACCAAGTAGGGCTAATACAACAGGCAGCTAGACTTCTAATGAGAGGATAGAGAGGTAGATCACAAGTAGGAGGTCCTAAACAAAGAGTTCCTACTAGGGTGCTTGCCATTCATCAGCAGCAACACTGGCATATCCTAAATGTGGACAACATTGCAGGTATGCTTCTAGTACACTCCTACAATGCATATGTGCTATTCGATATTGGTGCGTCTGTGTCGTATGTGTTTGAAAACTTTGTCTGTGCATGTGCTTTTGATGTTGAAAATATGGATGGCTGCTTAGCTATTAGTACTCCTTTGGGAGTAGGAGAAAGAATGAGTAGGATATGCAAGGAGTGAGTATAAAAATACATGGTAAAGTGATGCTAGCAGACCTCCTAGTATTAGAGATGATAGAGTTCGAAATTATTTTGGGTGTCAACTGGCTATCAAAATATTATGCCACCATTGAATGCCACAACATGGTGGTATAGTTTAATATGCCCAGAGATGGATATTTTAAATATAAGCTAGAAGTGCAGAGACCCACTAGATTACCTACCTATGAGATGTGGGTAAAAAGTGTACTAGCAACCATATCTGTTGAAGCTAGTAAAGAAGTTAAGATGGAAGAAGTACCGATAGTGAGTGAATTTCTTGATGTGTTCCCAAAAAATCTTCCTAGTTTACCCCTAACCAAGGAAATAGAATTCAATATAGACTTGGTATAGGGTACAGTACCCACATCAAAACCGATCTATAGAATGGCATCAGTAAAATTAGAAGAATTAAGGAAACAATTACAAGAGTTACAAGATAATGGCTTTATAAGACTTAGTGTCTCTCCTTGGGGTGCATTAGTCCTATTTGTGAAGAAAATGGATGGAAGTATAAAACTCTATATAGATTACAAGGAATTAAATACAATCACCATAAAGAATAAATATCCTCTTCTCAGGATAGATGACCTATTTAACCAGTTGTAGGGAGCTCAGGTGTTCTCCAAAATAGACTTGAGATCAAGTTATCATCAACTCAGAATCAGAGAAGAGGACATCTAGAAAATGTCATTCAGGACTAGATATGGGCACTACGAATTTCTGGTGATGCCCTTTAGACTAACGAATGCACCAGCTACATTCATGGATTTAATGAACAAAGTATTTAGAGATTTCCTAGATAAGTTTGTAATCATGTTTATAGAAAACAACCTGATATACTCTAAAAGTATTAAGGAGCACAAAGAGCACTTGAGACTAGTGTTGAGTAGGCTACAAGATGAGAAGTTGTATGCCAAATTCAATAAATGTGAATTCTAGCTGGAACAAGTAGTCTTCTTAGGTCATGTGGTTAATAAGGATGGTATATCTGTGGACCCAAAAAAGGCAAGAGCAATAGTAAATTGGCAAAGACTGAAGACAGTTACAGAGGTAAGAAGCTTCATAGGTTTAGCAGGCTACTACAGGAGATTTGTTGAAGGGTTTTCCAAAATAGCAACTCCTCTTACCAGACTGATAAAGAAGAATGTGAAATACGAATAGGATAACAGATGTGAAGTTAGCTTTCAGATGCTCAAAGAGAAACTGGTGACGGCGCCAGTTTTAACTTTGGCCAAGAGTGGAGAAGAGTTTATAGTGTATAGCAATGCCTCAGTTTAAAGGTTGGGGTGTATATTGATGCAAGGTGGTCAAGTAATAGCATATGCATCTAGACAATTAAAGTCGTATGAAAAGAACTACCCAATTCACGACTTGGAATTGGCAGCTGTAGTGTTAGCTTTAAAACTATGGAGACACTACTTTTATGGAGAAAGGTGTAAAATCTTCACTAACCACAGAAGCTTGAAGTACATATTTACACAGAAAGAGCTGAACATGAGACAGACGAGATGGTTGGAGTTAATTAAAGATTATGACTTGGAAATATAATACCATCTAGGAAAAGCCAATGTGGTGGTAGATGCCTTTGGTAGAAAGAAACAGGGCAATATAGCTACTCTTATCACTTCATAGAAAGAGTTATTAGAAGACATACACAAAATGGAGCTAGAAGTTTTGACACAAAAAGTGGGAGCAAAAATGGCTACTTTAAGGATTCAACCAACCATAGTGAAAAGAATTAAATCGGGTCAGATGGAAGATAAGGACATTTAAGAGCTCAAGAGCAGAAAGGAACAAGGCAAGGCACCAGAATTCAACTTAGATGCTGAAGGGACTTTAAGATACAGAACGAGACTATGTGTGCCGAGGGATGTAGAATTGAAAAGAGAGATAATGAAAGAGGCACATCACTCCGCCTACACGATACACCCTAGGAGTACTAAAATGTACAAGGATGTGAAGAGCTATTATTGGTGGAGAAACATGAAGAGAGAAATAGCAAAATATGCAGCCAAATGCCTCACATGCCAGTAGACTAGAATAGAACACTAAAGATTAGTTGGAGAATTACAACATCTTCTAATATCGGAGTGGAAATGGGAGCATGTGACAGTGGATTTTATTACAGCCCTCCCAAATACCAAAAAGAAGCAAGATGCAATTTAGGTCATAATGGATAGATTGACTAAGTCTGCTCATTTCATACCTATCAAAGTAAGATATAAATTAGAAAAACTGACTTAGATATACATACAAGAGATAGTTAGATTACATGGAGTGCTAGTGACAATCACTTCTAATAGAGACACCAGGTTTGTGAGTAGATTTTGGAGCAGCCTTGACAAGGCATTGGGAACCAAACTGCAATTCAATACAACATTACACCCATAGATAGATGGTCATTCTGAAAGGACTATACAAATACTGGAAGATTTGCTCAGGGCATGTGCACTAGACTTTAGAGGGAATTAGAATGAGCATATACCTCTGGTAGAGTTTACCTATAATAACAGTTACCAAGCAACCATCCTAATGGCACCATATGAAGCTCTTTATGGAAGAAGATGCAGATCCCACTACATTAGGATGAAGTGGGAGAAAGACAAATGATGGGGCCGGAGTTAGTATAAAAAGCAGTCAACAAGATGAAACTAATCAGGTAGAGAATACAGATGGCCCAGTCTCAACAAAAGAGCTATGCAAACAAGAGAAGGCATCCTTTGAAATTCCAAGTGGGAGATAAGGTATTATTGAAGATTTCTTCGACAAAGGGAGTTATCAGATTCGGGTTAAGGGGAAAGCTAAACTCGAGGTATATAGGCCTATTTGAGATCTTGGAGAAAATAGGCACAGTGGCTTACAGGTTAGCCCTTCCACCAAATTTGGCCCGAGTACATGATGTATTCCACATATCCATGCTGAGGAAGTATGTACCCAACTCGAATTAAATAATGGCCTTGGAACCATTGAATGTGCGACCAAATCTAATGTCTTTAGAAAGGCCATTCAGGATTTTAGACACCAAAGAGCAAGTGCTAAGGTGGAAAATAATGCCTTATGTTAAAGTGCAATGGACAAACCAAATGGAAGGGGAAGTGACATGGGAGTTAGAGGAAGAAATGAAGAGAAAGCATCCAAAACTCTTCTAAAATCAGGTACTTTTAAGGACGAAAGTTTTCATAAGGGGAGGAGAATGTAATACATGAATATTTTAATTATTGTTCATTGATTTAAAATAGGTATTATCATAAAGAGCTAAGGATGAGGATGGAATTTTATAAAAATTCGAGGGGTAAATTGGTCATTTCACACTAAGCATATAAATACTATAAGTTGACCTAGAGAGAATCATTTTTGTCATTCTAAGCAGTGAACAAAGCCATAGAGAACAAACACTCCATACGAGAAACCTAGGACGATGATAAGAAAAAGGAGTGAACCGATTCCAAGAACTCGAGAAAACAAGGTGCGTGAAAAGGACGAAAGAGAGTAGAGAATCGACGATTCGAGAGGATTCAACTCTTAGGGAATTTGAAGTACGTAATCTAATCCATGTAATTTATTTATAATTACATGTTTTAGAAACTTAGTTAAGCTTAGGAATAGAAAGGATTACATTTTGGAGGAATTGAAATAATAGAAATAAGGTTCATGGAATTTCCGAAGGTAACACGGCCTCCCAACACGATTCTGTTTCAACTGTGTTAAAATGGAAAGGTACACCAAGAGATACAAGGCCTCCCAACACAGTCGTTTTTTTACTATATTGAAATGGAAAGGTGCACCGAAAGATATTCGGCCACCCAACACAATCGTGTTTCGACCGTGTTAAGCAAGGGCAACACGGCCTCCCAACATGGTCGTGTTTAAACCGTATTGAAACTAAGTTTTTTACCAAGAGATACATGACCCCTAACACGATTGTGCTTTAGCTCCTGTTGAGCAACACAGTCCCCAATATGACTATGTTAAATAAAGTATAACATAATTATATGTTTGTTTAACTTCGATTTAAACTAATTTCCATGCAACCTAGATAACTAGTAAGGCCTTAGAGAAATTAAATGAATAGGATTAAGGAGATTAAGAATGATATTGATCTTAGATTGAATACTAAGAAGAGCATGTTAATGTATATAGATTTCCAATTAGGTTAAGTCCAAGACCGAGAAGTGCTTAAGGCTAGGATCCAAGGTACATGTAACTTGTGTGTTGTTCTGTGTTTATTTAAGTTAATACATGTATTTGAAATTGATTAAGTGAACAATTCGATTTAAGTGTTTAAGTGATATGTTGTATGTGCTTAGCTCAGCCTAGGAGCCCGTAGTGGCAAATCCCTAGGAAGCACCTAATGATCTGTGTGATGTTGTCCCGAGTGAAGTCATACTTGGAAATGATCTAGGTTAGATGTTGTTCAAGTGGTTAAGTATACATGGGTGTGGGGCCCGTAGTGGCAGTTCCCATCACCAAGTTTAAGTGGTTTAAGTAGACATAGGTGTGGAGCCCGTAGTGATAGTTCCTATCACTAAGTTTAAGTGTACATGGGTGTGGGGCCCATAGTGGCAATTCCCATCACCAAGTTTAAGGATTAAGGGATCATGGGTGTGGGGCCCATAATGGTAGTTCCCATCGCCAAGACATGCTCCAATGTGTTAAGTGTGTTAAGGGGGTCATGAGTACCCTATCATTTGCTTGTGGACTTAAATTATATTAAGAAATGATTGTCTGTGTTTAATTTCTACATGATGTATATGATACTCATTTATGTTTGTTCATGCGTATGTGTTTATATTATACGTACTGGGCATTAGCTCACCCTTCAGGGAATCATTTTTAGATGCAAGTGTTGAGTACCATTATTGTCCTGCCCTACTCTAAGGACCTCTCGTGACAACCCGCTACGATCGCTTAACCCCTCATTAAGCAACCGCGAAGCGTCTTATCTTCAACATTGACCTGCTCATCAGAGTAATCATATTCCTTACTCAAGATAATTAATTACATAAAACATCACTAGGCCTCATATGGGTCCCATTTCACCACAACAAGTACACCCAAGACCATATCAAGCCACTAATTATATTTTCATCAATTACAAAATAAAAGATCCATCTTAAAGATGTCTACATTCAATCTAGGCCTCACGTCCTTTCTATGACCATGCCCACCATTGGCGCAATGAGTACTCACCTTAGTTCATCTGTTTATCATGAAGTTTAGGCAGTCTCTACCTGCAAGGTAAAATCTATAGGAGGGTAAGCCAAAGCTTAGTGAAATAAGGTGCAATCTCTTAGTGTTGCAACAAACACAAACAAAATTTAAACAAGTTATCAAACAAGTGCTATGCATGAACAATCCCATGATACAACATCTCACGTGGTCTTCCGATAACCAACGTGAAGTCTAGGGTTTACTCTCCCCTTAACCTTGGGTTAGAGATTCTGAAACCACCATCAGTGCCCGGGTCTTATTCACATCTTTATTATTCTTATCACTTAATTAAGTTGTGTCTTAGCTTTAATGCTTTAGGCTCAGGTGCCTCAATACATTGAGCATTACACCCTCAAGAGACAGGTCGAACTCAGAACCGTCAAAGCGCGACAATCCCCTAATCACTTAGTTTACACTTGGCGGAACAGCAATCCTCTTAATCACTTCTGGCACATCCTGTAACAATGATGGCTTTCAATCTCATGCAATGTCTCGTGTAATGCATGCCAAGTTATTAATTAAACTTCATAATTAATTAAAGTTTTGAGGGTGATCATACAATCAAGTATAAGTGCAATCGTTAATCATGTGAACAACCAATCACAACACACAAAACCATTCTAAAAGCAAAGCATAACTTAACACAACAAGAAGACAACACACATATGGTTGACATGATATATTAATAAGCTAAGGAGTACTAATACAACTCCCATCATTGCACTACTCTTTTCCCATTTCTCCTTTATACTTACATTCATACTATAACTCCATGTATTATCCATGAATATACCTACATCAATACCATAAGCGTATAGTTGTTGAATTTGATTCCCATGCTTCCTTTGGCATATACATCTCAGGAGGATTTATGCATGTTATAATTGAGATCATGTAATACCACTCTTCCTATCTCATATCAATATACCTATAACATATGTCACATGCATCATCTTATCTTTCCACCTCACTTGGACACCACACACATACATATATATATGCAAAGACTTAGATCATTGAAGCCTAGAATTTCTCTTCCATAATTTGTATTGTGCTTAAAGGCTTGACTACATACTTCACATCAATTATTACTTCCCATAACAACATACATGACATAATGACATCTTTTCCTACCACTTATAAATTCGTACCTATTCGCATTAAGGAAATAACTCCACATTTACATACCCTTACATGTTGTCTCACTGTCTTATTCATGGGTTTTCACTCTTCTTCAAATTCCTTAACACACAAGCTTACAAGATAACTAACATATGTATCACATCTTTAAGTCTAACTTCTATTCTTCTTCTCATCATACCACATATACACTTGTACATATATGTCATCTAGCAAGACACCATGTAGCGTTAATTTTCCAACTCCTCCGTTCCTGACCAGCTAGCTTATTTCACCTATGTTTATATATATCATTCCATAAGTCGGCGGGAATGAAAAACGCCCTGCCATCCCCTATTCCCAAGTGATTCACGCACACAACAAGAAACAAGATGCAAGGATGGCCAGCAAAGGGAAGAACATGGAACGCTACACACTCTCGCCTATACACTCAGCTCATGGAAGGATGATTTCTCAAATTTTCAGCCAACAATCTCATTAGAATACATGCATATACATTCAATCCTACACGTCATTTGCAACAGGGGAGATAACTACTCCAATGACAAGCATCAACAAAGGACTATGGTGATTAAACCGTACTCCATTCCAGCCAAATACCTACATATCCACACACACATGACCACCTACAACAGCCATTTTTCTCCAAACAAAACAACAATCGACAGGAACATGGACACACTACGGACACAGCAACAGCGCCACTCTTCCGGCTATGATGGACACATATATATATGTACAGTAAACAACTTACAGCAGCCCATAGTCCTTGCCAGACCACACATAAACACACATATTTGTATATATATATCTAGTCCTCCTTCACGGCAAGCAAAATGGAACATGTCCAGCACTTATTATATATATGTATATATGTATTCCCTCTTCACAGCAAGCCAAAAGGAACAGGTCCAGCACTGTCCAGCAACGTCTTATATATATATGTGTGTGTGTGTGTATGCGTCTATTACTTAGCCGCTGTAAGGGAAGAAGACATGGAAAGAAATAAATAAATTTTACTCACACAGCAAAACAACTCTACCAATCACAAGGTTTACAGATATATGTATATATATATATTTGTTGCTACTTCCTCGCATTCCTCTGTTTACGGCAACAACAGAGAAATAGGTCCAGCAGCCATGTTATTACATATGTATATATATATATATATATATTTACACGAGAACACTTTATAACAAGACACCACAACACAATACATACACATATAATACAACACGTCACGGAGTCTTACTCACCTCGATCTCATTTTATCGAGGTTTACTCGAAGTAGTCTTCGGGTAACTTCGTATCAAAACTCTCTTCATCTAGAAAATTGGGAAAAAGTACATCAATATACTAAATACTTAGTCTAAATCACTTTATCTAGTGTTTCCTTAGCTATTACAACTAATTTTTACACCTATTTATTTTTTGTATATAACTTTTAGAAACAAATTCCATTTCGCGAAAAGTTAGTCTAGTTGAGTTGCACTCACCTCAAAAAACATGTGGATAATATCGGATCATCGATCGGAGGTCGCATGTATGAGTTATGATTTTTTTTTGTTCGGTTTTCTTTTTGTTTTCTTTTCCCATTCTCGTTGTCTGCGTGGCTCCTGTTTTCGCTGTCTCCTCTCTAATTTTCTATTTTGTTTTTTTTTCTTTGTTTGTTTCTGAAGTGCGTGGCCGTGGGTCCTTCACGATTTCCTCCTATATATTATTATTATTATTATTATTATTATTTAATACTTTATTAGATTAAGGTTTTAAGAAAATCCTGGTATACTTTTACTTACGTAACGATCTCGATAAAATTTAAGATTTTAACATTTTATTACGAATTTTTACGCTTAAGCTAATTTAATTATTCCGAGTGTGAATATCCACTCGAAATTCCTATTTAACAATCCTAAATCTATGATTTTGATCTATTCCATCGTTTACCCAAAGTTTCATTATGGTTTGCCTCTAATAAACTTATTTCTATTATTATAATTCTATTCGAATATTGTTTTAAGACTTTTAATAAAATCTTTTAATTATTCTCTATTATATGATATTAAAGTTCACGGGTTTTACAATTATTATTATGGAGATTAAGTTTTAGGAAAATTATGATGTTTAACTATAATAAACAGTATCTTTTGAAATCGTCATTTTTTGTGTTTAAATACTTCCATTGCGTTAGATATTTGTTATGGTTCAAGTTATCATTTGAATTTTAAGGTTATATAAAGTACTTTTATTATAAGAGTTACAGGTTAAAACGTATCAGAGTTGTTTAGAGCCTTAATGTGTTCTTGTGAGATAATGATACATAGCAGGCAATAGTGCAGCCCAAGTCTCGAGGCATTACAAATGTGTTGTGGTTTTACCTTATACATCAATCTACCCTTCTAGCCTCCACCTAATGGGATCCTAATTATCTTTACTAGTTCATTCCACCATATCAAAAATCAAATCTTATAACTGTTATGACAATCAGCTACACGATGATAAAGTCATAGTCACTTTTTTGCTCTATCTCCCTTAGCTTAACCTTGAGTTAACTCATAAAACTAAAGAGAACAACAAAATAACTTCATAAGTATACAAGCTTGTTAATCTATGAGAATACAAGAATATATTTCTCTAATTTTAGCACAAGAATTAATCTAATAAAAAGTGATTTTTCTATTGGTGTTTCCACTCTGTCTTTTGTATTTTCTTTGTTCTATATTCGTTTTTTGCTTCATATTAGTCTTTATATACTTTTCTCTCTAACAATCTTCTAGTCATAAAAAAGTAAAGTCTTAGTTTTTAGTATTACTCTTCCTATATCCTACATAATATTCTTAATTTGCTTTTCATAATTGCTTCAACATTTCCATTGCAAAATCGATCTAATCATTTCAACTTTAAAATGTAGATATTTTCTTAAGATAATCCCTATAATATTTATTCCTACTTGAGTGGATGAGTCAAATATATTATCTACATATATTCAACTAATGGAGGTGGGTCTTAACCCACTCTGATGCCAAGAAATTCTTCAAAATAACTCTAACTTATCATATTTTCTTCTTCGAAACTATTTTTCTAGCCTTTTAAATGGAATGCTCCCTTTAGTTAATTTGCTTCCAATCATTTGGCTTCTTTTCTAATTCAATCTTCCAATTCAAGAAATAACAAACTCAACTTGATTTATATTTATGTACAAACTTAGATTCTTACTCTAACATTTATTCCAACAATGAATTCTTATAATTCCAAATTCTAAAAGGTTGCACATAAAACTATTTATAATTTCATGTGCTTTGTTATCATCAAAACTGGCTTAACAAACACTTACTATTGTTAATAAGCCATATGTATACTTAAAAGTTTGCTCATAATAATCAATCCTCAAATAATTAAACAAAACATAGAGTCACACTAGGACAACTATTTATCTTTTCATTGAGTTGGTTGTTTCACTTAGGTAAAGCTGCAACAACTCATACTTTTCAAGCTAGTGGTTATATAACTTGCAACCACTTGGTGCAAAATTAAAATCATAATGGTGCTTATGACCATTACATATTTCATCCAATAGCTTAGAATGTAAGAAATCCATCAATCAACATTTAGACATCATCAATTAAACACTTAATCAAATTTTTATCAAGCCATGTGATTCACTTAAGTGAAACTCAATTGACTCTTACAAGCGACTAGTTGTACAAGTCTAGCCACTACGTGCTAATCATGAAATCAAGAGGTATTTACATGAACTCCTAGCATCTCTAGTAACATCCTCGAGTGCTCCTAAGTTCTAGCATCCTTTGTTAACATCTAATGAGTCGCCTATGATACACCAAAGATTTCTAAAGTTACTCCAAGTTTCCAAAATTGGCTGGATCAAATAAACCTAACTTCTAATGGTTGTAGCTTCTACATTTCTTATCAAAAATTTACATTTTTTTTACATCATTGCAATTGTTATTTCAAGAACTCTTCAAATTTCCTAAGGTTCAAAATTAACTAAATTACTACAATTATGGAATTACCATTTTTTGTTCATCGATTTACCCTTATATTATCATAAACTTTGTATTTGAGCTAAAATAATTCAAATCCCAAATAATAATCACATTTACATGTTTCAAGAGAACACTTAATTTCTCAATTAATCTTTTCAACACCTAATTATCTCAAAATACATCAAATAAAGGCTATTTATGTAATAAATTGATGTGCTACAATTGGATTCCAATACCAATCAAATAAAAGAGGAACAATTCAATTCCAACTCCCACAATTGACATGAAACCAAGCAATATAAAGAACTCTAATTTAGCGTGAACAAGAACAAATAATCAATCCCAATTACACATTAGATATGACACACTAGTAATAATAGGAAGCAACTCAAGAAATATTGATATAACTCACAATAATTCCTTAAGCCCACTCGCCACAATTTCAACAATGAAATTAATAAGAGTAAAAGGTGGCATGAGGAAGAGCTCTTCATGGCAAGAAATGGTAGGTTTCTAATATTCAAAAGTCTCTTACAAACCTTACTTTACAAGTATTTATACTTGTTCTAAATAAGGCAAATTTAACAAAAGAAAATACAAGTAAAGAACAACATTTGTGGCCGGTTTTCAACAAAAGAAAATACAAACAAAAAATATCACATGTGGTCAGTTTCCTTCAATTCCATGGAGCAATGTAGGATCGGTTCTTCTTTTGATAAAATGCAAATGAAATAAAGGTCAATTCCACTTGTCTCTATAGGGTCAAATTTGATTCATAATAGACCGTGATATCTTCTTGCAAAAACTGACAAAATGTACCTGCTACAATGTAAGACAAATTATTATAAGATAAATAAAGATAACATGTGGATGTCTGGGCTCATTTGCCCAAATAGGCTTCCCCACTACTGAATTCAAAGGTTTGATTCCCATCATAAATACTAAACAAGCTCAAATAATTCTACAAAAATTTCTTTCAGTCGATAAAAAAATATACACCAAATCTACAATTTTTGAAAATTAATTTTCTTCACCTAATATTTTTACTTATTTCACTTTTAGCCTTAAAAATAGCTTTATTTACAAACATAACCAAATTTACAAAAAATTGTGAACAAAATTATTTATATTATAGTTGTATTACCACAATCAACATGTGTTTACTTCATTAATTTAAAATAATAAAAACTATTTATATTACTAAGTTGCATAAAGTTGTAGTTTTAAGAAAAATAACTATAATAAATAGTAAACTCATAATTTTTCAAAATCTAATTTTATGAAAAACTTCTACATGTATGTGGTATTTTATATGTAAAAATTGGGCTACAAATAACATTATTTATATTTTTGAAAAATTCATTTTCCTTGCATTAGAAAAGGAATTTTTAATATAGAACCTATATTTCAATACCTTGAATTGAAATTCTAAATATATCACGTGAATTTGCATACAAAAACACCTTAGACTACCGAGAACCATAAATTTCTAAAATTATTTGATATTTTAGGGAAAAAATAACAAAATTGATAGAAATATGAAGGTGGCCGATGGTTGCACTACATCTTCATTCTCAATATTTTGCTAATTTGGATCACTTCTTGAGAGTTTCACATATGGGATTTAGCATTAGATGATGGTTGAAACTTCTACTAATGATTTAGAAATGATAAACATAGGTGTTTCTCTCTATGGAGTCTAAGGAAGTCAGAAGATGTTAAGAGTACTTTAATGCTCTTAAGAGGATTTAGTTGACTTTTATAATAGAAAGAAGAAGGAATTAAGAGCAATAGTGATAATCTTAGGGAGACAACCCCTAAGATATTAGCTATAAAACAATCAAATTAATTGAACAAAAGCCCTAAAATAATGTAAATTAGGGTTTTTTTTTATTCTTTTAATTAGAGTAAATTTCAACTTAGATATAACATACTAAGTAAAAGACACTCACTCAATTGATTCAGTGATATGATGCACACAAAATCAATTGAAATTATTCACCACAATCTAAGATTGATAAAAGTAAGGTTTAGAGAGTAAGAGACTCGGCAAAAATGCATAATATTATTGATGATCTAATACTAAGTTACACAAAGTTTTTAAATAGTGTTTAGAAAAATAAAACCAAAAAAAAAAAAAAAACCCTAAACTACATGGTATTAAGGGCATATCAACTAATTAGTATCAGTCATGCCAACTCATCATTAATATGTCTAAGACTCCTAAACATTTTTATGGATGTTTTCACTTTTACTGATCAAATAGTAAGGGGATTACCGACTGTTTGATAGTTCTTAAAGTGAAAGTTCACATTCTATAAACAAATCAATTCCTAGCAACTAGTCAATTAGGAGCTACAAACTGGTCGATAATCTGCAAAATTGTAAACATCTTCTTCTTTTTTTCTTGTTTATTGTCAGGGTCTTCTTATACCTTATCACAACACTCAAGACTATCAATTACAACAAAAAAATAGTACGCTATACTAACTTATGTCTTGTAGGATTGTAAGATGGATCACTCTTCGTTATTTGGTTTTTTGACCAAAATGCTAGATGTTAAATTCTAGAGTCCTCTCACTCATGCTCTAGTAATGGGACCTAGAACTCGATTCCCATCATCTTCCTGAGGTTATTGATGATATGACGAATTCTAAAGATGATTCCCATTATCTTCCTTGATACTAAAATAAAGATATGCCTATGGAGACAACCACTTACATATCAATTATAGAACAATCATATTAATTAGATAAAAGCCCTAATTTGATCTAAACTAGGGTTTTCAGATAATTTCAAGGGTTTTAGTGAATTTCAACTTAGATTTGGCACACTAAATAAAAGGCACTCAATTTATTCATTGATATGATGCGCACAAAATCAATTGAAATTACTTACTACAATTTAAGATTGATAAAAGTAAGGTTTGGAGTGTAAGAGAGTCAATAAAAATATGTAATATAATTAATGATCCAATACTGAGTTATGGGGAATTTTAAGTAGTTTTTAGAAAATAAAATTGAAATAAAAATAAAACACACAGTGTCAAGGGCATACTAACCAGTTGGTACCATTCATGCCAATCGATTCCTAGTTTGTCTAGGACTTTTGGTTCTACGGATATTTTTGCTTTATTGATTGGTTAGTAAGGGGACTATTAATGCTTTGGTAGTTCTTGAAGTAAAAGTCCACATTATGTAGATATATCAATTCCTACCGATGGTCAATAAAGGAGTTATAGACCGGTTGGCAATATGTAGAATGGCATCTTTCTTTCTTTCTTTCTTTCTTTTATAGTTAAGGTCTTCTTATAGCACTAAAGACTATCAATTATGAAAAAAAAAAACAACAATATACTCTAATAACTTATTCTCATTGTGGGATTGTAAGATGGAATAGTCTTCATTATTAGGTTCTTTAGCTAAAATTTAGGATGTCAAATTTCGAAGTTCTCTCACTTATGCTCTAATCATGGGACCAAGAACTTGATTCCCACCAAATAGAGAGAGAGAGGTGGGATGAAGGATTGAGGGAAGGAAAGATCATGCTTGAACTGAGATGGTAAATAGTAGATATGGGGGTGATCTTGTTTGGATATTTCCTAGCTTTTGGTGGAGATTGTATGTACTTCAAGGATTTGGCTAAGATTTGGAGAAATTTACAAAACTTGAGAGGATTGGCAAGTTATGGGTGTGGTCTCACATGGAGAAGGAAGTGAAATAGTAGGTGTGGGGTTTATGTTAGAATCCTTTTAGTTAGCTTATCTAAAAGTTGGGCTTGGTTGGCCTTTTATCCATTTTAGCTTATTTAATTCACTCCACTAATACTTAGGCCTATCACTAGGGTTTAGGTCATTCCTTCTCTCATATAACATCTCTTGGATATCAAATTTGTGAGTTACATATTTCTTTTAGCTCATCTCGAGCCTTTTTTATGTTTTGAAGCTCGAATCTCAAGTTTTTAACCATAGTAATTAAGCCTAATTCAATTAAATTGAATAAATTATTAAACAAATTTTTTTATTACTTTAATTTTTTGAAGCTAACTTTACCTTGTGACCTCATTGCAAAATTAAAAGAAAAGCCCATTTTATTTGAAGACTCTAAACTCAATTATTCAAGAAATTGGGATATTGCAACGATCAACTTAAAATGAACTCCACCTGACTTTGAAACATCATTAAAAGCCTCAAGTTAAGAGATTCGATTCAAAGGTCAGCTACCTACTCCAAACCACTATCGTTGTCACTAACTACTACAACATCACCACCATCGATCAATAGAGGAAGGTAAGTTAGGGCTTCCTAGCACATCCTAAGTGCTCAACAAGCATTAGAGACCTTCATGGAAGCCATGCTATCTCTATACCCAACTATAATTCAATAACTTAACTCATGACCCATAGTTCGACCTAAGATCCTTACTCTAACCTATATTCAACCCTAATCCATTGACCCAACCCACTTCACCAAGTATAGTCTAGATCCAGTCTTTGTCATCTATTTCTTTTATTCAGTTTCATTTATTTTATTGTAAATAATAATAATAATAATTAATAGAAAAGTAAAAAAAATAATGGATATGAAAAAAAAATGTTTTATTAATAAGTAGAAGTCCTTCAAAAAAACAAAATAATATTGTAAAAATAAAAAAATAGTTTTTAAAAATAAAAGAAATAAATATTTTTTAAACAAAGGTTTCTTAATAAAATAAAAAAATTTCAAATGAAAGAAAATTGGAAAATAAATATTTTAGTCTTTTCATGCTTAGTATTTTTATAAACAAAAATCCATGAATTGGTGTTTCTAAGCTTAATACTATGTTTGATTGACTAAAATGAAATTGTCATTCTACCTTTATTACTTTGTTTGGTTTGCAAAAGATTATGCCATAAAGAATGCCTATTCCATGTAATATGAAATAGATAAGAAATTCGGATTCATTCCCTTTATTAAAAGAATAGTTATTTCTCATAAAATATAACTTTTATTCCGAAAATACCTTTATCATTAAACTAAATAATACTAAAGGAATTGCAATTTCATTCCAATCTAATTCTATTCTAATAAAGCAAACGTATCATAAATATAAGACCTTTCTAAACTCAACATCAAACTTAACATTTGTAGGAGTTTTCATAAAATTAAAATAAAAGTGGTAAAAATGTAAACTTTTGGATAAAAGCAAAATTGTAAACTTAGATAATATTGGAAATTAAAAACAACCAACACACTAAAAATTCTACAGAATGTAAAGACAAATTATGATGACTTAATCCCGAATATAACATACATAGGCATATGTAGGAGTGGCTTCAAAAATTAAAAAAATAAAAAATAACATTCTACACTCCCCCCCCAAATTGAAATAAAAGAAAAAAAAAATTCTTAAAAATTAATAAATTTCTTCTAAAAAAATAAATATAATAAAAAATTTTATACTTGCAATTATAAAGCAAAGCCGCTTTCTTTTCCAATAATTATTTTTGGTAGCTCATTTCGAGCTTTAAAATTCAAGTCCTTAGTTTAAAGGTTTTTAGATTTTTGGATTAGACAAGTGATGAGATTAAATCATTATACACATTTAATTTTAACCCATCTTTTTTTGTTTTTTCTTAACCTTGATTGGTAGCAATTCGAAAACCAAAAATTTTAAAGAAGTTTTAAATTCTTTTAATTTCTTAGTGAATGCTTTATATTAGGTGTATTGGCTTAATGTAAAACGAAATTTGAAAAATATGAGAAATTTTTACACTCGATAATTACTCAATCCTTAACCAAAAACCTAATTTTATTTTGAGAAATCCTAATTTAAATGAAAGTGCTAATTTGCTAATTTATTGAATATTAATTAAAATCCTAAAACTTTTTGTTACATTTTTTTTTCTTTTAAACTATTGCTCCACTAAGAGAAATAAAATAAAATAATGAAATTGCAAATTAGGAAGAAGAAAAAGGGTAAACCAAGTTGAACTCAAGTTATGTTTTGAATTGAGTTAGATTTGGAGGCACCTAGTAGGTAGTGATAGGTTTTGGCTTGCTCGATTGAACTTAGTGATTTTGGGTGGCCATAAGGCCTGGGTTGTAGACCACCTTTATTGGAGTTGGTGAAGATGCTGGAGTCAATGGTTTGCTTCCATATCGCAATAGTGAGGTGGTTCGAAGACGTGAATGGGGGCTAAAATGGGTGTTTCAATCTATGAATTTTTATTATTGATTTAAAACCAAGTTTACGTTTTTCTAAATCTAAAGGTATCTAGAATCGAAATGGACCAAGTTTGAGTATGACTAGAATTGAAGTATTTTAAAGAGAGAGAAGGTTGGTTGTGGGTTCGTTTAGGGAAAGAAAATTGATTGTTGAACATGCTCAAGTGTTTTTATTATGATTTTTAATATTTTTTGAATCCTCATGATGTGAGGCAAGTGTACTTATCAAATTTAGTAATATAGTATATTAAATACGAATATTGTAACACGGAGATTACGAGTACAAACATTAACATATATCCTATTATCTAACCGGTAAATTATAGAGTTTGATTGAACTAAAAACTATAGCGAAATACTAACTAAAGAGCTAAGACTTTATTGAAAGACAGAAAAGTAAAACAGTTTAGAATTGACTTCAAGATGGTAAAACCAGTATCTAAACTTTGTTTCCTTTAGAAATTATTATGTGACATTAACAAAAAGTATTCAAATCCTTCTTAAATTCCATTGATCGAGAGAATTCCTAATTTAGTTTAATAACTTTCTCAAGTTTATTAAACCGTAATATTAAAATTACCTATTTGAATCTCTTCATAATAGCATAATTCAAAGAGTGCATTACAAAGACAATAAATTCCCATAACAAATTTAATTAAATTGGAAATGTAACTTATCTCTAAGATTACATCAACTCTCTTCAAACATACTAGATCTAATTATACATCAAATTTCTCAATCTTAATGTATAATATCAAATAGATAGAAAAATACCCTAGAAATATTAATTTAATCAAAACATCAAGAACACATGCATAAATTAAGAAACATAAGAATTAATTGAATAATAAAATAAAAATCCCAATCACATAATAAAACTAGGCTCCACAAGTCTAGATATTAAGGAAAATTAAGCACTACTCATATTGGAAATCGAATTGTTCAATGATGTATAATCATGCATCATTAAGGAAATTAATTAAAACAAAGAAAACCTTCATTTCTTAAAGTGTAGAAAAGTAGTCATATTATCTCTCTCTAAAACCCTAAAACAACTTAGAAATAATTTATCCTTCCCCTTGATGTAAAGTCCTCTTCTATTTATATAATGAGCATAAAAAAACTCTAAGTTTTAAGCCAACACGCTGTCTAACATGATCATGCTTTGGGTTATGTCCAGTTCATCAATCAAAATCGTGTAAAACATGACGTTCCAGCAAACACGGCCTAGACACAATCGTGTCTATAGGTCATGTCTAAATCAATTAGATTAGAAAGATACACAACCAATGAATACTGTTGTGTTTAAAGGTCGTGTCTAAATCTCTGTGAAGCTTCAAGTTCAATGGGTTATGAACATGGTTATGTCTAAGCCATATCTATCTTTAAAACTTTATAACTTCTTCAATTTAGCTCTGAATTGAGTAAAATTAGATTCCTTTTCTTCCTTTTTAATTTCACTATTCATTGAAGCCCTAAAATCAAAATATTACTCAAATAAAATTTAAATTCTTCAAAAACATGCCAAAATAGGGAAAAACATGTAAAATATCACCTAATTTATATATCTAATTGAGCACTTGTCAAACTTTCCACACTCAAGCAATTGCTTGTCCTCAAGCAAATTAATCAAATTAAACATTAGGATAAGAAATACTTAATTAACTCACTATTATTCAAGAAACCATTTAAAAGAATTCTTATTTAACCCTATAATAGCTTAAAAAACAAACTTTTAATTAACTTGCAGCTTTAAAAGAAGATTAACTATAACTTTTAGACTTTTCACTTAATCAACTATCTTAAAAATACAAAAGATTTGAAACTTAAATTATCATCTCCTTAATCGAGAAGAAATCATGATCACTTTACTAACTTTACTAAAATGCATACACCCCTTTCTTCAAATCTGTTAAGCATCATAATCCAAGATAAAAATATCCACTTATCTCTTAATCACTCCTCAAGTTTTTTTTTTATCAAGTAGTTTCATCGGTTAATAAGTCTTAGACCATATGATTTTAGGCTATTAGGTTTTGTGATACCCCTTCGAACCATTCACTAGCTTTATTTAATAAAACTTATTTACTTACGTTTAGCCTTAACATGGACTTTTCACTTAACCCTTTTAACAAGCTTTCAATCGATAATCCCAACTTCTTCACTCAAGTTAACAGGTGTTATTTCACACAAAGGAGGCACCCTACAGGCTTAATTATTCAAGTCAATGAGACCCATAGCTAAACTTTATTCAATTAATTTATCTTCTTTTTATTTTATTTTACCTCTAATTATATTGATTTTTCAAGAAATTTTCAAAAGATAAGTGTCAATTGTTTTCTTATCAAGGATTACAGTGCTCTAAAAATATATAAGGGGGAAAATATACATCAAAGTAAGTTTTAAAAGAAATCCATAACTAATTCTTACCTAGTGATGTTATTCAAATTTCTAATTTTTCAAGTTCAAAACTTTGATCAAGTATTCAATACTATCCAAATAGTTATTTTCTTTTCAAAATTTTAAGTTAACTTTATGATTTTTAGGTTAATTAAACAAATTTTTTATTTCTTAAACAATCACACATTTATAACCCCCCTTCCCCACACTTAAAATCGTACATTGTCCTTAATGTATAAGTAAAAGCAAAAATAACAAAATAAGAATCAAAGAAAACAAAAATTGAGGAAAGTAATAGGGAAAAGAACTAGTACACCCCTGAATATGGCATTTGTTCCATTGCAAAATGTGCACAGCGTGTAAAGTGGTTGATCTTGAAAGCTCTAAACATATAAAGGCTACAAAAAGCAAAGAGGAACAAAAACTAAAAAAAATGGTCAAAAGAAAAGAAAATTATTAAAATCTAGTTTAGTAAGCCACATGAGTCTCATTAATACATTAAAGAAGATAGAAAACATTAATCATTATAATCATAATTATCATCCTCTTCATCTTCCTCATGTTCATGCCTAAAAAATAAAATAAAGGATTCAATGTCAACATGATCAAGACATGATCATTTCTAAAGACTCTATATCTCTCAAAAAGATTAAAACAAGGCACAACCCACACTACCTTAGACACAACCATGTCTAAAGGTCGTGTAATTCTCTATGAAAGTAATGATGTTTTGACACGACCGTGACACGATCATGTCCAATGGTTGCGTAACTCTCGATAAGAAATTTTTTTATAAATGACCTTGACACGACTTTGACATGCTCATGTCCAGTGGTTATGTTACATTTGAAGAATGGTATAATTTCGACACACTCTTGACACGATCGTATTTAGTGGTCGTGTTAAACTAGCAAAAAGTGTTGCTTGCTTTTTTTTTTTTTTTAACTAGGTGTAACAATGAAAATAATCTAATTAAATTAAACTAAACTAAGGAAAGTTAATAAAATAAAAAACTAAACTTACGTTACCTCCTAAGAAGCGCTTTTGTTTAATGCCGTTAGCTCGATATACTTCCCCTTTTCAGTCAAGTGGACAACCATGAAACTTTTGGTGCTCAAATTGCATGAATTTATCCAGACCCTTTTTCTTGCCATGAATGAGATGTTGCTAAACTAGGTTTATATAAATTTCATCCTACACACCAGTAGAACCAAGTAACTTAGATGTATTTAAGAAATAACAGGATTTGTTACTCTTACAAAGTTGTTGAATCGTGTCAAGCATCTTAAAAGTTCTTTCTTCATCCTTAACTTTTGGAGTTAACATTTGATTTCCCACATCTATAACTACCCTAGAAGTAGCTAAGAAAGAGAGACCTAAAATTAGTAGTGTTTCGATATCCTCCTCTATATCTAGGATTACAAAGTCCACTGAAAAAAATGAATGTACCTACTTTAACCAACACATCTTCAATAGTGCCAATGGGATATTTAACAAATTTATTGACTAATTGAATGCTCATATGTGTTGGTTTAGGATTCCTTACTCCTAACATTTTAAACATATAATGTGATATTAAATTTATGCTTGCACCTAGGTCAGCTAAAGCTCTTTTTATTGATAAATTATCAATAAGACAAAGTAGAGTAAAACTCTCTTGATCCTTCAATTTTCATGGCAACTTATTTTGCATCAACATCAAGCATTCCTCATTTAATATCGCAGTTGATATCTCTTCTAGCTTCCTCTTATTTGAGAGTAATTCCTTCAAATACTTGATGTACTTGAGCATTTATGATAGGGCATCAACAAAAGGTAAGTTAATATGTAACTGCTTAAAATTTTCAAGGAACTTACTAAATTGTTTGTTAAAGCAATCTTTCTTCAAATGTTTAGGATAAGGTATGGATGGTTTATATTCCTTTACTTTTAGTGACTCTATCCTTTCTTTTTCTTTAACTTCCTCTTCATTCCTTACTAACCCTTCTATAGTTTTCTGCTTCACAACTCCCTTCCAATTCTAAGGATTACTACTTTCACATGCTCTATAAGATTTATCTCGATGTTTCTTGGCAGTTTCCTTTACTATCTTTCATCTATTATCTTTGCAAGTAGCCCACTTGATTTTTCAAGTTACGAATGGAGGCTTCTTGATTCCTTAAACTCTGCAATCTAGCCTCATTAGTTTAAATATATTTAGTTAAAAATTCTTCCAAATCTAATCTCTCTTCATATGGTGGGGGGTCGCTGAAATCCTAAGGGAGGCAAGATTATCCTGATACGAACCACGCCAACCCGTGACGAAACCCAATACCAATACGTTCGGAAATTCGTTACCTAAGACGCCCAAACACCTAAAGTGGAAACCGCGACCCGTTGTCTATAAGCGAGATAAGAACCTTGGTATAAAAACGAAGACACCACAATCGGGATGAAAGACCGATTGATAAGTCGAGATGAACACCACGGAAATCAATCCGATAAGTTCGATTTAGTTCTTGAAGAACCAAGAGAGGTGCCTCTCAAAAGTATTTAATGTTCAAAGATGTATATTGTTCATTGTTCTAAACCCTAGGAGCTTTTATACTAGGGTTACAATTCGTGTAAAACAAGTCCAAAACGACGTAGTTTAGATAAGTGGCGTAAAAACGCGAAAACAGAACAAGCTGGCCGGCAGGGGATACACGGCCGTGTACACGCCCGTGTACTTTGGCCGTGTACCTTTCTGTGCAACTTCTGGCAACATACACACCCGTGTACTTTGGCTGTGTATCTTTCTGTGCAACTTCTGGCAACATACACGCCTGTGTACTTTGGTCGTGTATCTTTCTGTAGATTTGCTTGTCTCCATACACGGTCGTGCCTTGAAAGTACACGCCCTCTTCATCCCGTGCCCGGTGTAACTTGTATAAAAGCAAGGGTCTTCTCATGGTTGTTCCAATCCGTTCCAACTTCATGATTGCTCCAATCCTTTCCAGCTTCATGGACAACCTTTATCAACCCGTTAAGTGCTTCCTTGAATCGTTTTGCTCGATTTCTTGTGATCGGTCCAGGCGGCACTTCAAGAGGATCCACATTTCTTCTTCCGGCTTGGCTCTTGTCATGGATCTCATCATTCCCCTCCTCTTGAAAAGGATTTGTCCTCAAATCATTGCCTGCATCAAATGGACTTAGATCAGTAACATTAAACGTGACACTTACTAGATACTTACCTGGTAAATCTTTCTTGTATGCATTATCATTGAAGCACTCAAGAATTTGAATTGGTCCATCGCCTCTAGGAAATAATTTAGATCTACGTTGTACAGGAATCCACTCTTTGCGCATGTGAACCCAAACCCAATCTCCAGGTTCAAAAACAGCTTGTCGACAACCCTTGTTGGCTTGTTTCACATACTGCTCCGCTCTTCGCTTAATATTTAGCCTTCTCACGAAATCTGTCTTAAAATCAGCATCAAAACTCACAAACTTGTTAAGTGGCAATGGCAATAAATAAATAGGATCCAGTAGGTTTAAACCATACACAATCTCAAATGGTAAACAATGAGTAGTGCTATGTAAAGCCCTATTATATGCAAACTCCACAAATGGTAGGCAATCCTTCCAGGTCCTAATGTTCGTCTCTATGATTGCCCTCAACAATTGAATTAAAGTACTGTTAACCACATCAATTTGCCTATCAGTTTGTGGGTGACGGATAGTCGAAAACATTAGTTTAGTTCCCTACTTTTCCCACATTACTCTCCAACAATGACTCGAAATCTTTACATCCCTATCACTAACAATGCTACTAGGTATACCATGCGGACGCACTACCTCTCTAAAGGACAAATCAACAATGTGTATAGCATCATCAGTTTTATGACAAAGACTGAAATAAACCATTTTAGAAATCCTATCCACAATCACAAAAATAGAATCTCGACCATGCCTAGGCCTAGATAATCCTAACACAAAATCTATGGACATATCTATCCAAGGCTCATGAGGAATGATACTATACTCATATAACCAATCTAAGAAGTCATCTAAGCAAGGAATAGGATGACGATACTTTACTGTAATGTTGTTGATGGCACTGCAGTCAACACACAGTCTCCCTGTCCCATCCTTCTTAGGCACCAAAATCACAGGCACTGCACATGGACTCATGCCTTCTCTCACGTATCCCTTCTCCATTAATTCATCGACCTGCCTTTGGAAAGACATTTTCAAAGTCCTGCACAAGAGACACAACCACACTAGGCAAAGAGTTAGACAATTCGTTAGTAGTCAAACATGTTTCTTTAAAAACCAGCAACAACATAGGTTGCCTCATCACTAACGCTCTCCTTACTACACTCGCTCTTGCCACACAACTCTCCTTTTGCAAGGCTGCCCTCTCCTTTTCACTCACCACCAAAGTTGATCCCCCTTCAACTTGGCCTCTCACACTCTTTCCAGCCTTCCTCTCCTTTTCCTTTTGATCCTGACTTTTATATTCCTTTTTCTTCTCATTGTCTGTTGCTCTCTCACTCTCTCACTCTGCTTTTCACTCACCTTGTGTTTTGCAAACGACTGTTGTAGCTGCAACTGGTCCTCATACACCTGCTTAGGTGTTAACGGTTTAAGATTAAAGCTCTTCCCTTGGTGAACAAGCGTATACTTGTTAGATAAGCCATCATGCACAACCTTCCTATCAAATTGCCATGGTCTCCCCAACAACACATGACATGCTTGCATTGGCACTACATCACATAACACCTCATCCTCATACCTACCAATGCGAAACCCAATCAAGGCTTGCTTACTCACCTTAATCTCACCACTATCATTTAACCACTGCAATTTATATGGACTAGGGTGTCTAACAGTTTTGAGCCCCAGCCTCTCAACAATAAAATTACTCACTACATTGGTGCAACTTCCCCCAATAATAATCAAACTACAAATGTGATCTCCTAGATAACATCTAGTATGAAATATATTCTCCCTTTGCACCTCCTCTTCTTCCTTCACCTGCACATTCAAAGCTCTCTTCACTACTGCCACTAGCCTTCCCATTGCAGGCTCCTCATCATCACTAGCATCCTCTAATGGAGGCATATCCTCTTCTTCACTATCCCCCTCAGTCTCATACTCTCCATCATCACGCAAAATCATCACACGCCTATTTGGACATTGACTAGCAATATGGCCTCTACCTTGACATTTAAAACATCTAATGTCACGATTTCTAGAAGTAGAAGATTCAGGGTTACCTTGATTACCAGGAGTAGAACCCGCTTGCCTCAGCTCCCCTTTTGGTTTGGTGGGTAAAGGCTTTTCTTCCTTCTTCCATTGATTATTCTTCCAAGTGGATGAACCATTACCCTGTTGCAACCGTGCATTACTACTACCTCTCCTCTTATGCTGGTTCTCAACTTTTATAGCCATGTGGACCATATCCTCCAATTCTACATAATGCTGCAATTCAACAACATTTTGGATTTCTCTATTCAACCCCACAAGAAATCTAGCCATTGTAGCCTCTCTATCCTCCTCTACATTCGCCCTAATCATAGTGACTTCCATCTCCTTGAAATACTCATCTACACTCCGGCTTCCCTACTTAAGAGTTTGCAACTTGTTGTGCAATTCACGATAGTAATACGCAGGTACAAACCGCTTCTTCATCACTCTTTTCATCTCTTCCCAAGACTCAATAGGTGGCTCGCCACTCCTTCTCCTATTCAACATTAGTTGATCCCACCACACTATAGCATAATCCGAAAATTCAATGGCAGCAAGTTTTACCTTCTTTCTCCCACTATAGTTGTGACAATCAAATACTATCTCCACCTTTTTCTCCCACTCTAAGTACGCCTCGGGATCATTCTTCCCTTGAAAAGGAGGAATCTTCATCTTTATGCTACTCAATTGATCATCCTCTCTATTCCTATCTCCTTTATCTTCCCAATCCCTAGTTCCTCTATTCCGACCACTATATCCTCTATAACTCCCGACAGACAGCTCATCAAAGTCATCACCCGACATTTCATCTCCACCTCTCGGTATTCTCTTAGAACGACTCTCTCTCTTACGCCCTTGGAATACGTTTGTGGATTGCTCTAGTCTTTGCTCTACCGTCTCATGAATTTGTTCCATTCCTTCTTGGAACATCCTCTTCATTTCTCCCCTCAACGCCTCAATTACTAACCTAGCATCAAACCTTCCCATCTCACCTTCCGGAGAATGTTGTCTCGACATAGTTCCTGCAGAAAAGATTAGTACTGACACAGATATATATATAATTAAACCTCACGATACACTCCCTTACGTGTTTCGCTCAAATGATGATATCACACAGTCACTCGTGTATTCTCACAAATAATGATGATATCAACTCGCCAATTTCCTCTTCTCAATTCTCTTGGAACTAACCCGAACTACACCAATTTCCTTCCGTAGAATTCAAAACAACTCTAGGGTTCGTAAATTTTCCTCTATTTTTCTATCCGAATTTTTTTTTTGTCTTGGTTGTTGCTCTTGATCACGTTTTTCTTTTCTTTTCTTTTCTCTTCTTTTTTTTTTTTTGGTCGTGATTTTTACTCTCTTTTTTTTTAACAATCTCCTAGGCGATATTACACTATCAAAAGACAATCAATACTACGGAATTGAATACGATAATTGATATGAACGATTGGAGTTAGGGTTTTTGATATTACCTTCCTCAACCGAACTTGATGTTTTGACAAACTTAAGCTCTGATACCAAACTGATACGAACCACGCCAACCCGTGACGAAACCCAATACTAATACGTTCGGAAATTCGTTGCCTAAGACGCCCAAACACCTAAAGTGGAAACCGCGACCCGTTGTCTATAAGCGAGACAAGAACCTTGGTATAAAAACGAAGACGCCACAATCGGGATGAACGCCATGGAAATCAATCCGATAAGTTCGATTTAGTTCTTGAAGAACCAAGAGAGGTGCCTCTTAAAAGTGTTTAATGTTCAAAGATGTATATTGTTCATTGTTCTAAACCCTAGGAGCTTTTATACTAGGGTTACAATTCGTGTAAAACAAGTCCAAAACAACGTAGTTTAGATAAGTGGCGTAAAAACGCGAAAACAGAACAAGCTGGCCGACAGGGGATACACGGCCGTATACACACCCATATACTTTGGCCGTGTACCTTTCTGTGCAACTTCTGGCAACATACACGCCCGTGTACTTTGGCTGTGTATCTTTCTGTAGATTTGCTTGTCTCCATACATAGCCGTGCCTTGAAAGTACACGCCCTCTTCATCCCGTGTCCGGTGTAACTTGTATAAAAGCAAGGGTCTTCTCATGGTTGTTCCAATCCGTTCCAACTTCATGATTGCTCCAATCCTTTCCAACTTCATGGACAGCCTTTATCAACCCATTAAGTGCTTCCTTGAATCGTTTTGCTCGATTTCTTGTGATTGGTTCAGGCGGCACTTCAAGAGGATCCACATTTCTTCTTCCGGCTTGGCTCTTGTCATGGATCTCATCATATCCTCTATTGATTTTGATTCTAGTTACTCCAAGAGAAATTCAAATAATTTCTCCATCCCAAATTGTAGGTGTTACTATAGGGGTTATTTGGTGGCCTAGAGGAGTTTCCTAAATAGTTTGCCTATTCCTATTGATTTTCTGCATTAACTTCACCTAAGTTGCACTTGGGATTGACAGAAAGTGCATCCAATTTTCTACTAATGGCATCAACCTTATTAGCTAATGTTGTCATCGCATCTCCTTCATAGATTTCTGTTGCTCTATTTCTCACCTTAGCATTTTCCCATTGAGAATTGTTCATAACTATGTCCTCAATCAAGAATTGAAGCTCTTCAGGTGTTTTAGTGTTTAACATCCCTCCGGCAGTAGCATCTATCATTTGCCAAGTTAATAGATTTAAACTATTGTAGAAAATTTCAATTTGCATCCAAAGGAGTAGGCCATGATGTGGGCATCTCCTTAATAACTCTTTATATCTCTACTAAGTATCATATAAGGTCTTAGCCTCTAATTGAGCATAGGATGATAAGTCCTTTTGGAGTTTAGCGATTTTAGTAAATAGAAAGTATTTTCCTAAAAACTTTTAAGCCATATCACCTCAAGTTGTGAAAGATCCTCTTAAAAGTGAATTTAACCACTGTTTTGCTCAAGCTCTTAGCGAAAGGGGAAAAGTCATAGTTTTATCGTATCATCTAAAGCTCTATTGATCTTTAAAGTATTGCAAATCTCTAAAAAGTTAGATATGCGAGCATTGAGGTCCTCATCTTGCAATCCATCAAACTGAATGAACTGTTGCACCATTTGTATAATATGATGTTGAATCTGAAAATTATTGGCAGTAATAAGTGGCTTAATGATACTTGACTCAAGTCTAACTAAAGAGGGTTTGGAGTAATCGGACATAATCTACTATTGGTTCTAGTTTTCATTCCCTATGATTTCTAACTCGTCCTCTCCCTCTTCTACCTTTATTCTCATAGGAGATCCTTGATTTAATTCCTCCATTATTGCTGAATCGTTTTCCTTATTTGCTTGGTCCTTTCAATTTTTGGATAAAAAATTAGCATGTCTGATAGAGTATTTCTGGTCATACATTACTAAAATAAAAATCAAAAGAAACTAAAAACGAGAAATAGAAAAAAATGGTTAAATTAATAAAGTGATTAGTGTTCTTAATATCGAAATCTCCGACAATGATGCCAAAAACTTGATATGAGGCAAGTGAACCAATCAAATTTTATAATATAATATATTAAATACATATATCGTCCCACATAAATTACAAATACTAATATTAACCTACACCCTATTATCTAACTAGTAAATTATAGAGTTTGATTGATCTAAAAACTATAATAAAATACTAACTAAAGAATTAAGGCTTTATTGAAAGACAGAAAAGCAAAGCAATTTAGAATTAAATTCAAAATGATAAAACTAGTATATAGACTTTGCTTCCCCTATGAATTATTATATAACATTAACAAAAAGTATTCAAATCCTTCTTAAATTTAATTAACCAAAGGAATTCCTAATTGTATTTAATAACTTTCTCAAGCTTATTAAACCCTAATTTTAAAATTATCTGTTTGAATCTCCTCACAATAGCATAATTTAAAGACCACATTACAAAGACAGTAAATTCCCACAACAAATTTAATTAAATTCGAAAGAATTATGTAACTTATCTTTAAGATTACATTAACTCTTTTCAAACATGCTAGATCCAATTATATATCAGATTTCTCAATCTTAATGTATAATATCAAATAAATAGAAAAATACCCTATAAATATTAATCTAATCAAAATATTAAGAACACATGCATGAATCAAGAAACATAAGATTTCATTGAATCATAAAATAAAAATACCAATCACATAATAAACATAGGTTCCGTAAGTCTAGATACTAAGGAAAATTAAGCATTACTCATATTAGAAACCAAATTCTTCAACGATGTATAAACATACATCATCAAGGAAATCAATTAAAACAAAAAAAAAAAAACCCTAATTTCTTGAAGTGTAGAAAAGTAGTCGTCTTATTTCTCTCTAAAACCATAGAATAACTTAGAAATAATGTCTCATTCCCTTGATGTAAAATTATCTTCTATTTATATAATGAGCATAAAAAACCTTAATGTTTTAGGCTAACATGTTGTCCAACATAGTCATGCTTTAGGTCATGTCCAATTCGTCAATCAAAATCATGTAAAACATGACGTTCCAGTAGACACGACCTAAACATGGTTGTGTCTATAGGTTGGATCTAAATCAATCAAATCTAGAAAGATACACGACCAACAAACACAGTCATGTCTAAATCTCTATGAAGCAAGTTTAACAATTTCTGGATATGGTCATGTCTAGCTTCAAAACTTCATAACTTCTTTAATTTAACTCCTAATTGAGTAAAATTGGATTTCTTTTCTTCCTTTTTAATTATACGATTTATAAAAGCCCTAAAATCAAAATATTACTCAATTAAAATTTAAATTATTCAAAAACATACCAAAATCAAGGAAAAAAATATTAAATCTCACTTAATATATATATCCAATTGAGCACTTATTGCCTCATAATTATGACCATAGATTACTGGATTAAGCTTAAATTGGTTATGGATAAGCTTTATATGGAATCCAAGTTCTTATCATCTTTCTTGATTTGATGTTAACTCGTTCATAATAGATTTTAAATTGTTTTTTTTTCCATTATGATCTATTTATTACCTCAAATTGACTTGGATAAGAATCCATTGAAACAAGTTGGTCAAAAGAAAAAAAAAAGAACTTTTGCCCTAGAAATCAATTCTAGTTAATGTCTATTGAAGGAAGAAGAACATAGCTTCTTCATTCACACATTTCCACATGCCCTTTATTTTACAAATTGTCCTTTTCTTTTGCTTCTTTTTCTTTATTTTTTTCCATTTTTGGAATTTTCTTTCTTTTTTTTTTCATTTTTTGACTAAAAAATCTATCTTAAGCCAAAAGTGAAAATTAAACAAAACAAAACCAAAGTGTTTACAAGCCGAAATGGCCAATACTTCGAAATTGCAAGTTTGACTTATAAAGGTGATTTCGAACATGAAAAAAATAAAACAACAGTTGAAATCATAGTTATGCTCCAAATACATTTATAAAATTATATACATGATAAAACAAAATGATACGTGGTGGATGTAGTTAGAGGTGTTGGGTAAATTTGTTAATAGAAAAAACTTTTTTCCTTACAAGGGAAAAAAAAAGATAAAGGTATCCAAAGTGAAAGTAAACCTTTTTATTTGTATCTTAATAATATTTGATTTATGTCTATTTGAAATTTAGTGTTTAGGAAACTAATAAAAATGGTGATTAGAAAGTAAAAGTTCATATATTTTTAAAAGAAAAGATTAAAAAAAATCTATTTTATGTATTAAAAAAGATTTAAAAGTTCATGTTAGCCTAAAATTTTAAAGATATGGTAAGTATTTAATTTTATAAGATGGGTTTATATATATTTTTATTTTTTTATATTTTATTTTAAATAAATAAATATATTCAAATGAATAAAAGGGAAAAAAAAATTAACCAAGTGGAATCTTGGTATTTACCGATTTTAAATTTGATAGGAGATGTCTAGTCTGATAGCGGCCTCTTTCTTTCTTTCTTTTAATTAAATAATAAAAACCATGCAATCAAAAATAGAAAAAGAAAAGAAACAAAAAATAAAATGACTCCGAACCAAATCTCATAGCCAAACTCCTCGAAAGGGACGGTAAGATTTTCTCTTTGTGGTCTCTTCTCTTCTCTTCTCCTCTTTTCCACCATCTTCATTTCTTCTCTCCTTCAATCTAGGGTTTCTTTCTCTCTTCACACTTCTCTTCTCACTCACGTTTCACAATCGTACACACCTATACCTCTTTCTCTATCTCTCTCATTCACGAAATCCACCTTAATACGCGATCCGAATCTTCCAATTCCATCCTCCAGATTTTTCTGATTCCCGTAAGTACTTGGTTCAGTTTTCCACACTCTGATCATTTTCTATTCGTACGAATTCGAATGAATCGAATTCGAAACCTGTCCGATCGCTTGCTGATTCATTTCTTGAATGTGAAATTTATCAGGTTTCGATTTTGTAGGGTTATGACTATTTCGGATTCAGGATTCATGATGGATAATGGAGCCAGTTGCTTGCCTCTTCCACCTGAAGAAGAGAAGCGGATCGTCGAAGAGTTGGCAAATCAATCCGAACGCAGTTTGGGCGAAGGCAAGGTCTACTACGTCGTTTCCGCTAGGTATTGGTTTGTAGATGCTATTCATCTTGTGGTTCTTATGGATTTTTGCTTAGGTTGGTGGTCAGTTCCCTGGACGTTGATCCTATTTGGTAGAATTGAGTGGCAAGAAGGTTGTTTCCGTGTGAAAAAATTGAAGTTTGTGAACTTATCCAAAAATTGGTTGAGATTTAAGTGGAGATTTTATTGTGAAACGTTTTCCGGTTGAGTCCCGCGGGAGAATTTCTGATGTCATACTGGAAATCTTGGGTAGTTATTTTTGAGAAGGTTATACTTATACCGCAGTTATTAAATGCATCCTCGCCGTATGGCTGTCTGACTAGCCTATTTGCTCTATGAGTAGGAAATTTGAACCTATCGACCAGGCAAAAGATGGATATAGGTTTATGAGATTTTACTATGTTCTTGAGGTAATTTCTTTTGTTGGCGTTGAGTAGAATTGCTGAAGTTGGTGATGATCCTTTTGTTATGATGTTTCTGCTGTGTGAAATGCAGAGAGCAAGAGTTCTCTCTTCGAAATGTGAAATTATGATAGTGAATTCCACCATGGTTTCCCCCCTATTAATTTTGCTTGTTGATTCTCATCTCTTTAAATGTAGGTGGTATACTTGTTGGCAGAGGTATGTTGGGCAGATGAGTGGGGAATTTTCAGAATCCCAAAGCTTGAACATTCTGTCCTCAAAGATGGCTGGTAGACCGGGACCAATTGATAACTCTGACATAGTTGTCGCTGGGAATGATTCTGATGGTAATGACATAGAGGTTCGCAAGATGCTGGAAGAGGGGCAAGATTATGTTTTGGTTCCGCAGGAAGTGTGGGAAAAGCTTTTTAGTTGGTAATGACTGCTTTCAATTATAACGCCCAATTTCTGTATCATTTTACCTGTTTGTTTATATTTATTAGCAATTGTATGTGAATCTATTTTTATTTTTTTGATTGAATTTGTAGATGCAGTCTACTATTTGAGAAGAACCATGTTTTAGGATGACTGAAAACTGCTTTGTGTAAATGTTTTGTGTGAGTAGTTGGTGGTAATGTCGGCCTGATTCTGTTGCCATATTAACTGGTCTGGCTTGAACTGTCTTGACTTTGTGCTGTGGCCTTATGTGGAAGTATATTGAAGCAGAAGCAGAATGGCATTATCTTGATCTGTTAAATGTTATCACTTGTTTCAGTTATGGGTATTGCTGGAAATCTCTGCATATCTACTTTGAGTTGATTGAACCTGCTTTTGTTTATTCAAAGTCATCAACTGCTTTTAGTTTTGCTGCTGCAACTTTTATGTTTGCTTATATGCTTTTGCTAAGATTGATTCTGGAAAAGATTCAAATATGTAATATCTTCTCAATTCTTGTACTTTAATGTTTGTGACAGGTGTGTCCAGAAATTATCTTTTGTTTTATTTCTATAAGTGTTAAATGTATTAATGCTTTCTTGAATAAGTTGTCAGTTTTCTTCAATGCGTTACTTTCTGATATGAATGGGCAAGCTTGCTATGTTCTTTACATTTTGATTGCAGGATATTGAGCCGTGTTTAGACTGCTGATTATGTTTCACAAATTTTTTATGTCAGGTACAGAGGAGGACCGCCAATACCTAGAAAGATGATTTCACAGGGTTTCCACAACAAAAGTTATATTGTAGAGGTCTATTTACTTAATCTAAAGTTGATTGATTCCAGGAATGATAGCCAATCAATTATCAGGTTAAGCAGAAAGGTAGTGCTTCTTTTCCTTTACGTTTTGTTTGGTTTGGATGGAATGAGGATGCTGTTCCCTTGTCATTCTCATTATATTATATGATGTTTGGTTGGGAATGAATATTCTATGAAATGAGTTGAGTGAATTTTTTCCTGCTTTCATTTCTAATTCCTTGATAGGTTTAATGAGCATTTCATGCCCATTCTATCCAGCAAAGTTTAAAATACCACCCACTATCTCTCCCTCTATCACCACCATCACAGCCTTTAACAATTACTTTTATCTCTGCTTCTTTGCTGGCAAACTATAGTTGTTTTTCACCATGGGATCCACGTCTTGAGCTGCAGCAGGTGTTCCACCTTGTGGGTAGAAGTGACATTCACACCGCATCACTCACTTTTGTGTTGCCATGTGGGATGCACCGGTTACAGTGTGTTTGGTTAGCTTGGTAGGTTTGGATTGCCTAGAAGATGGGGGTTTTGAATTTTTTCTGTTTGCGTTCTGAGACTGTTTCAAGTAGTACATGTTACCCAATTAAACATGAGAATGGAGTGTTCTGTGGAATACTCTGTCAAGCAACCAATCATCTTCCTAATGTTTTGTTCTAATATGGAAAATTACTCCCAAAAATAGTATTCTAATATGGAGAAACTATGTTGTTTAGGATACTTATAATGGACCTCAATTTTTTTCCCCCTATTTTACGAAAAAGAGGGGCTTGTAGGCTCTAATTAGTCTTCTTTTGTGTTTCAGGCTTCTATTCATGAACTATATCAACAAGTTTGTGCACGAAAAGGAGTAGATGTGGAAAAGGTATGCTTCCATAGGATAGCTTTGTATCATGCAAGAAGCAATCCTTCCAGCTTCATATTATGCCTTTCTTTTCCTGAGTTACAATGGAGATCCTTGACCCTTATCATCTGTTATCTGTTGGATGAATCTCCCTAAGATATGCCATGGCAGGTACAAATTTGGGATTTCTTTAATCAGCGGAAGAATTCATTATTGGTAAAGTCAGACAAGACCTTGGAAGAAGAGAATCTGCAGATGGACCAAGATGTGAGTCCTCCTATGTTCCTTTTGCCTTGTCACTACTTTAAATTTGTATGATCAGTGGATATTATCTGACCAGAAGGGTTATTTTATGTTTGGGGCTTTAACTTAGGATGATAATGAGCATATCTATGGGGTGTTTTTTTTTTTTTTTTGACAAATGTAAGCATAAATATGTTACCTGGGAGGGTCTCTGAACCTGGTGACTTGTCAGCAGGTACCTAAGTTATAATTTGAGCGTAACTTGGTGATACTTATGTCTCAATCCTGCAGCTTTAGTTATCTTGAAGATTTATCATAAATTTTGAAACATAGCTCTCCAGAGACTAGAATCAATAATGCTGTGAACATTTATGAATCATCAAGACATTTCTGAATGTCAGAGCCTGAACATGTGGAGTATGGACAAAGGTGAATTATCTGTCAAACAGATGAATAATTATTGGCAATGAATTATTGGAACCATTCCTGTTTGATTTGAGATTGGATTAGAAGTCTTACATTATAACTGCTTGGAAGAAATGTGAATAAATCCAAAATGTATGTGGAGGATTCCCCCGAGAAGTATAAGATAACTCATCTTAATTGCAGATGATTAGTGTGGGCAGTGTTAGAATGATCAATTGTCAGTATAATCATTTAGAGTAACAGCTCGATCTATTTCAGATAACCCCTCAAACCCCAGACCTTATACTATATGAGTCATGATCCCTGTGCCTTTAGGTGTTTGAACTGCTACTTAGGTTTCTATGAGCAAACTTTGTCATGAGGATAACTGAGGTTTATCAAAATGAAAATAAATTAAAGGGATAGAATACTTAGTATTAAGGAATACATTGCCAATTCTTGTGTTTAAAGTTTTGGTCATACCGGTGACTGCTTGTGTAACTTATTACTAAAGGAAGTGTTTATATTTCATTCGATTTTTTGAACTCTATGTAAACTGAGTGTCTTAAAAGAGTTGAAACATCCTCTAAACTCGATGTTGTCATATAGGTTATATGTATGGACAAGAATTACTGAGAATAAGCTGTAGGAGAAATTAATGGTGTGTATTCATGGTTGTAATTTTGCTTTTGGGAAAAAGATTGTGAAGAAATTAATGCTGTGGATTCTTTTACTCATTGTTAGCAACTTAGGATAGTTTTTTTTCCCCCTTTCACCCCCCGTGGTAAATGGCAACCTAGAATAGTTGATTTTGATATGTCATGGAAATTTTTGAAAACTTGGAATTGCTGCTTATGTACCTTTTTCAGTTTGTGTAGCAAGTTTTGCAAATACTTGTTTTTAAAAAGCAAATGTGTTACTTGTTACAGATTCTTCTGGAGGTACCAGTTAATGGTGTTTCTCAATCTCATCTTGGCATGGATTCCACAAGGAATGATTTAGCTTTGGTAGCCCTTGAGCCTGCAAGGTCATCTGTAACGATTGCAGGGGGGCCAACTGTGTCAAATGGCCACTCAACAGGACTTAATATATTCCAGAGTGGTGCATTAAGCTCAACAAGTTCTTCTACAGATAATGGGTATGATGTATTTAGTTCAGTGAGTAAAGGGGAGAGAGGAGGTCTAGCTGGATTGCAGAATCTTGGAAACACATGCTTTATGAACAGTGCCATTCAATGTTTGGTGCACACACCCCCTATTTTTGAGTACTTCTTGCAAGACTATTCAGAGGATATCAATGCAGAAAATCCTCTAGGAATGCGTGTGGGTTAATGCCTTGTCCTTTAATCTACACCTTTTACTCTATTTGATTTTCAGTGCTGAAGTGCTTCTTAAATTTTCTAAATCATTTAAATTTCTCAGGGTGAGCTTGCTCTAGCATTTGGTGACCTCTTGAGGAAATTGTGGTCTGCTGGACGGACTGCTGTTGCTCCTCGCGTTTTTAAGGGGAAGCTAGGTAGATTTGCTCCCCAGTTTAGTGGTTACAACCAGCATGACTCTCAGGTAGGCCCATCCAATTGGGATACAATTATTATGACTAAGTTAGATCCTTCATTTTTTTTTTGGCCTGGATTTGATCCTTCTTTATTCTGTATTTTTTATGGCTCTTAGGAACTTCTTGCATTCTTATTGGATGGGCTACATGAGGATTTGAACCGTGTGAAACGAAAGCCTTATATTGAGGTGAAGGATTCAGATGGCCGTCCAGATGTTGAAGTTGCCAATGAAGCATGGCAATATCACAAGGCACGAAATGATTCCATAATTGTAGATGTTTGCCAGGTATGGATTTTTAAATGTGCATTTTCTTGCTTCTTGTCTGATGACTTTTCAATTTATTATTTTGACCACGTTCTATCCAATGGTCTTGTTATCCCTTAATAAGATTAGGTTTTGTTGCCTGGTAAGCTTTATGTGCTGGATACCATGTAATTATCCAGCCAATGCACCAAAAGGAAAGGTAAAAAAAAAGGAAAAGGAATACTTGGATTCAATAGTGCCGTTTGACGACGACTCCTTTTCTCATGAATATGTTCTGGCTTCAACTTTATTTCCAAATTGGAATAATTGTCTCATATTCGTTTCTTAATGGTGTCATAGCCTTCATCACCCAAACCAAAAATGGATTCAATTTTTGAAAAGGGAGCTTAAAAGTAAAACCTTGACAGGATGAAGTCAGCTTTTTTCCTTCCATTTTCAGCATGCCCTTTGATAGTTTTGTTGTTGTAAGAGAATAAAATTAGTTTTGGCTGCTAATTATATAATCTGTGGTGTGATTCTCAGGGTCAATATAAGTCGACACTGGTGTGCCCAGTTTGTGGCAAAATTTCAATAACATTTGACCCTTTTATGTACTTGACATTGCCATTGCCTTCAAGTGTTACGCGGACAATGACAGTAACGATCTTTTATGGTGATGGAGGTGGTCTTCCAATGCCTTACACTGTGACGGTTCTTAAGCATGGTTGCTGCAAGGACCTTATTCAGGCATTAGGTGCAGCATGCTGCTTGAGACCAGATGAAAGCCTTCAGCTTGCGGAGGTAATCCATGTTTTGATTATCATGACATTATATTCTCCCCTTTGAGGAGTTAGGCAGGTTCATTAGTAAGCTTCTTGTAATGCATTCTCATCTGATGTATCTCTGCATGTATGAAAGACTTTTGCTGGTTGTTATACTCTTCCCACCCATCTCCTCTTTTCCACTTCCTTCTCCCTCCCTCTTCCCTTTTAATGCCAATATGTGACGAAAATTTCAATTTGCAGGTTTATGATCATAAAATTTATCGATATTTGGAGAACCCAGTGGATTTAACCTCAATCAAAGATGATGACTACCTTGTTGCCTACCGACTGCCTAACAGAGGGTTAGGGAAGATAAAACTTGTAGTGATGCACCGGTGGCCAGAAAGGTAACCTTAATCAGCTCCTCAGATGCTCAAGTTTCTGAAGTATTGATCTAATAATCAACCTTTGAATATCTGCGATCATTAATTAATAATGCATACCTTCATACAAACTTCTTTCAATCTGCAGATTGTATCTGATCATATATACTTTTGCTTGCATGTGTTACCATATTGTCTGGCTGTTTTGCTTTTGTCAGATTGGGTGGAGTGGATGACTTTGGATCTTTCATGACTGTCCAATTCTGTCTTCTAAATAGAGAAAATTTTGTGCACTTGAGTTTGACTGCTAGCATATTCTTCTAGGTGGTCAGGCAGCTCTATGCTGTTGCTTCCAACTGGTCACCTGCATTGAATTTTTTTTTTTTTTTTTGTTTTAGGGGCCAGCCCTGCATTAAATTGTTATGGTGGTTCTGACAAAGTATTATTTTGCGATAGGCAATGAGTTTTTGAACATAGTTTATGATAGGTTTTGTTTTCCCCCAACCTTTTTGTAACCTAATTAGTAGTATGTGTTAATGTTAAGAGATACTCTGTTTTTGGTTTGTAATTCTTTTCTTTTTCATCATGGATCTTAACTTTCTTAATTTGGGAATTAATTTTTTTCTCATAGGGGTATGTCAGAAAGTCTGAAGGGCCATGACAGAAAGTTTTTTGGTACACCTTTGGTCATGCGTTTAGGTGAAGATCAGTTAACTGGGTCTGGTATTGATTCAGCTGTTTCAACGATGATGTCACCTATGCAAAAAACTTACTTATCTGACAAAAGTCATCATGACAAGGAAAATGGTTTCATCTCAAACACTCTTGATGAACCATCTAATAGCAGTGACAGACATTCTGGTGTAAGGAACCATGAGATGGGTGACTCAGATGAGTCGTCCTCATCCATCAAAAAGCTTTCGTTGCATCTTACTCTTATGGATGACAGGGGCTCTAACCACAAACCTCTATTCAAAGACACTTCAATAAAACCGGGTCAAGTTGTCAAGGTCATACTTGATTGGACTGACAAAGAACATGACATGTATGATGCCAGCTACCTCGAGCATCTACCTGAAGTTCATAAGAGTGGCTTTACTGCTAAAAAAACCCGACAGGAAGCTATCTCCTTGTTTTCATGCTTGGATGCATTTTTGAAGGAAGAACCACTTGGCCCTGATGACATGTGGTATGTTGTTTTAATCGGTATACGCATGTTTTCCTTGTTATTTTTTGTTTGGCCGAGCTGTTAATCCTTGTAAATTCAGGTATTGTCCTAGGTGCAAGGAACATAGACAAGCCAGTAAGAAGCTAGATTTGTGGAAACTACCTGACATTCTTGTTGTTCATCTAAAAAGATTCTCATACAGCAGATATCTGAAGAACAAACTTGACACATTTGTGAACTTTCTGATTCATGATCTGGATTTGACTAAATATGTGAAAAGCAATGATGGACAGTCATACATATACGAGCTATATGCCATCAGCAACCATTATGGTGGTCTAGGTGGTGGGCACTATACTGCATATGCTAAGGTAAGAAACTTCACAGGCATTCCTTATGTCAGGCATATTTTTCTGGAGATGCCAGCTGTAAATTATGCAGTTTGCTGTTTCAGTTCTTGTCTTTTGTTTGGTGTCCTGTTTGTTAGGATATATGGACATACATTTTATTTGACATAAACTTAAACTAATAAATGTGGGCACATTTTAGTTCAGACTGTTCAGTTGGGTGTTGGGCATGTACATTTGCTTGCATGAACTTGTATATGTATTTGAGTGTTTGTGTGTCTGCATGTGTGATATAGGTAAATAGCAATGTGCAGATGTTTCAGATAGTGCTTAAAGTTCTGAGAGCGCAAATTGCTTCTTGCCCTGACATTTGAGCTTTTGCCCCTTAGATATAAACTGTAGATCCTTGCTTAAGTTGTCATTTTCTTTTTGAATTGTTTTATGTTCTGCAACTTGGATCCTTGCAGATTTCATCATGCTAAATTAATAAAGGAGGCACCGAATTCTCTCCTCTCTCTCTCTTTTAATTATTATTATTATTTTTTTGGGTGCAGCTGATTGATGAGAACAGATGGTACCATTTTGATGACAGCCTTGTTTCTCCAGTTGGAGAAGCTGAAATCCAGACATCAGCTGCTTATTTGTTGTTCTATCGAAGAGTTAAAATAGGCCAAAATGTTGGAGTGGGAGAATCATCGCATAGTCACACGAGTGTTTGAAGGATATTCCAGTTGAGGTTTGTAGCTGGGGTGGTTATGAAGCTTCCTGCCATTTTCCAGTGAACAGCACATTACTGTTTGTTGCCCATCAATGTTTAATTGCCTGCCAAGATGCAGGTTTGAGTTGTTGAGGTTCTTCAGGAGGTAATGAGGCTATGCAGATTCTTAATACAGATTATAGAAGATGGGAGATTACTTTGTTGGTGACATGGAATTATTCAAAATTTAGTATTACTATTCACTCATTTTTTGTTTTCCCAAGGGGGAGATCGGCTCATTAACATCTAGATTATGGATCAGCATGCGAGAAGGCAGTGCTTACGACCGCTTCGTTAATATAGTAGCATTTTACATTCTTTTCACGCGAGCGGATTTAAAATTGTTTTATTGTCTTTGCCAATGGTGTTGCCACTATTATTGCGTGGCAAATGTAATGTTGTGATTATCTTGACTGGACATTGTACTGGAAAGCAAGAATCGGCTGTCATCTGCTGTACTCAGTTAACCAGAATGAATAAATTTAACAACGCAGCAGAGCTCATAGGAATCATGACAGCAGGCTTATGTTTTTACATTTGCTTGGAGTGCATCTTAACCAATTGTAATCAATCAAGTAAAAATGCTTGAGGAGCCAAAGGTCCCACCCGGTTATCCCGGAGTCAGAATAATGTGGTGAGGTTCCGGTTCTTTCCTTGTCTTTCAAAATGACAATTTCCGGTTCGTAATAATTCTTTGACCAAATCGTTGAAGCTCGTTGGTTAACTACCTAATTTAAAAATGAAGAGCCTGAATTGTTTGCATGTGTTTTTTTGTTTTTATGCCTTTGAACGTATGGGGAAGTAAAAAAAAAAAAAAATGGTAATTAACCTTTTTGCAAACTTGGAGGATCCTGCTGCCTTGACATAATGCAACAATGCTTTATAAGTATTGTCATCCTGTATTGATCACGATGTTCGATCATGGAACTAATCTGCTCCACAGCTCAATAATTTTTACAGTTGTGCCTCGCTAATAGTTTAATCCCGTGTTTCGAAAATTTACATTTTCTTAACAAATTCATACTTTGGTCCTCGGTTGTGTAGCTCTTTTAACAATGAAGTTGGCATCACTGCTTTACCCAACTGTTTTTTTTTTTTATTCTGATATTCTCCTTCTCGTTTTCTCCGAGCGTCAAAAGGTTCATGCATCTTGCAGGAGCGGGTATGCGGTTTTAGTACCCATGTCTTATCTTTATATAAGATCCCTTTTAGACTCGGTTTGATGCGAATTGATCTTTCTTATCCATGAAGTTTCCTGCCTTCATGTACATTATCGGAAGATCATTTACATGATTGTTAGATATTAAGGAGTACACGTATAACTTTACAGGGATCTAATGGGAGTAGGATGTAGCTGTTTTTAGTAACCTCCAACTATTTTCTTGTGGACGTGCTTCCCTTGACCTAGGGATTAGAGGGGTGCTTATGACAAATTCGGGCCGTCCTTCGTGGATGGCTGGCCCGCTGGGGCAACACATTTTCTTCTTCATTCAAAATGGCCTAATAAAATCCTTTTGAGTCTTGTCTTCTGGTAAATGGGTTCAGGGAGATACGGAATAAATGGATTCCTTGGCGAATTGTTCTGTTTTTTGCTCGGAGAGCCTTAAGGAGCATCTTATCTACTCATGAGAAAGTCCAAGGATAAGGAATTATCTAGTTTCAATGTATATGCAATGGAGAGTCTTAATCATTGGAGTGTGTACTTGTTTGCTACGAATTTTCGTTAAAAAGCTCACAGGAGAAAAGAAGTTCTAGTACTGCATATTCTAGTTCCCTTTGCAAGTAATTTAGAAAATTGTGGCAGAATTTCTACGTATCAATGAATCAAGTACCTCTTATCTCAATCTCATTTTTCAGGATTGTGGTTTTATTGCACATTTAGTTTGAGAGAAATGTAATGGAGTATGAGAATGGTAGAGCAAGCATTGACAATGTCTAGCACAAGCATAAGGTTTTGGTATAACAAATAAGATAAGCCTTTCCTTTTCATTCACCTCAAATGGCATGGAAAGTACACTTGGAAAATGATTTAGATTTATAGCTAAGTATGTTGAATCATTGGAGAAAATCTATCAGGCTAATAAATAAAATACAAATGCTAGTGCTTTGCATGCTTACTCTGGAGTTGGAGAAATATCACAAGATAGAGATGGAAGGACTGGTTTTTTGCTTTGCCAAATATGTGGGGCACTATCCTGGCAGTGGAGTTTTTTGAGTAACTTACATTTGATTTAAGAACTTCATACATAAGATGGAAGCAACCAAAATTAGTGGAAACTAAGTCAAAACTAGTGGCTTCATGGTTAGCAAATTGAAATGTTTCGGTTAGATGGAGCTTATCCTTTGGAGTGACAACAATTAACATCAATTAGAATCATGTCATTTGCAAAGATGACATTGTTGTAGATTTCATGTAATGCCTCAAAACCTAGAATATCACATTTCGTCATGTGTCAAGGCTACATAGCAACACGTTAAAACTTTATAACTCCATACAAATTTAAACTTGTTCATCTTCACTTACATTCATACGATTATAAACTTATTAAAAGTAACAAATGACTCTTAGGTGAGTCATTCCAATCATCATTATTTAAATCAACACATATAAATTCAAATTAAAATCCAAGATAAACCTCTACAACTGAATAGGAGCTTCTGTCAACATGGATGTACTAGTCCACCAATCAGCAAGTGATCCCTTCAGTTATATGCAACAAGCCTCACCTTTCTATCATTAAGGACTATGAAAGCTTCAAAAGTCTTCTCTATCTCATTGATCCAATGCTCAGCCTCAATTGGATCATCAACTCATGGATGGAACTCCTTAGCCAACCTAACAAACTTGTCTAGACCACATGGTTCTTCTGTAGGCCTAATAGGTCTCATGGCCTACTGTTGCTATTGTGCTAACATTCCTATTAAAGAATTGATAGTCTCTAACAGTTGGGCGATTGTGACATTAGCTTGCTCTAGGGCCTCCTTATTGAGGTGGTCCTTGAGGATTCCTTTCCTCTAGGGCATCTCTACCCTGTCTAGCACCAGATGAGCCAAAACCGATGTTTCTCCTAGGAGACAATCCGTTTAAAATTGAGACCACATAATGGTTCCAACAGTTAGAGTCAATATGGGGAGTTAGTAATAGTATACATCTATGTATACTCAAGTCTACACATACATACAAGTATATTCATAAATAAAATAGAAAAAATAAAAGAAAGTACAATTGTATAGAATAATTGAAATATAATAAAATACAATCAGCAACCATCCCTTTATTTACCCACTCTCTTCATCTCTTATTATTTTACAGATTTCCATACTTAATTCATCTAAAGATCTCAAACTACCTTCTACTGATTAAAACTTATACTTATGGATCATCGCTTAATTTCTAAAGATTTTCAACCTAATATCTATTGATCATAAACTAAGTTCTAAGGACCATTAAACCTAAGCTCTAATACCACCTAAGTTGTAATGCCCCAAAATATGAAACATCACAGCTTACCACATGTCACTACTACATAGTGACACACTAAGACTTTAAAACTCCATACAAATTCAAACCTGTTCATCTCCACTTACATTCATACCATTATAAACTCATTAAAAGTAACAAATGACTTTCAGGTGAGTCATTCCAATCCTCATTATTTAAACCAACACATATAAATTTGAATTAAAATCCAAGATAAACATCCATCCTCACATAATAATTAACATAAATAAAAATTTAGTAACTATCTCCATGTTCTCAACTCAATAACTCAAAGTTCTAATCATAATTCTTCCTCATTTTCCATCACTCTTCATCCACATAATAGTAGTGTTCTCTCCCATACTCATCCATGTAATGTCCCACCAAATTTCCATGTTCATCATAATTGATGTGCCTGTCATTCTCACTTGCAACTAAAAATATATAAAGGGGGATGATCCTGAGTTCAATATGTGAATACCCCACCTACATGTACATGCCACATCATAACAATATCACAGGAATCTATGCAATAGTAATCTATAACACATTGATTCATCAAGTTATATATATCATCATTCAATCAACATACATCATAGGGGTACTCATGACCTCGGTACACATACGATATTTATACATATAGTGTTAATGGGAACTACCACTATGAGCTTTATCTAATCCTAATCTATCTTAGATTATTTTGATATATGACTTCACTAAGGACAACAAGGCATATTGATCATCAAGGTGCCCCTTAAGGATCTATCACTACGGGCCCTTATGTTGAACCAAGCACAATCAACATACACGTTAAATTCTAACATCCAAATTAGGTTCATTAAACACTTAAAATCATTATCTACTTACAATTATTAATTAACTACCTAACAAGCACAACTAGCAAAACAAGGTAAATACGTACCTAGAAAGATGTTCTTACCCTATACGTTTCTATTGAAAAGAAGTAAACCTGTTTAATTACAAAGAACTATGCTTAGTTCTATTCTATAAGTAATTTAGTTTTACCAATTTATCATGTATATCCTAATTGTAGAGTTCCCTTCCTCAATGTATCTTTATGCTTAACTCAAACTTTTAGAATAAAAATAAATTGAAACAGAATCAAATGGAAGGTGTTCTTGGACAACACGGTCATGTAAAAGACTGTGTAAAGCCCTGGAACCTTGGGTCGTGCTACTGCCCACCACGTGTTCTTATCCTACAAGAACACGTTAAGGCTCTAAATCAATTTTGATACATTTGAACCTATAACTCCTATATAAAAACATTTCATACATCCCCAAAATTCAAATAATAACTTCATAAATGATATCAAAATCTAACGCAGCGAAAGTCTTTAAACACCAAAATAATATTCTCAAAAGATACTGTCTATTACAATTAAATAACATAAATCTCCTAAAACTTAATCACCATAATAATAATGGAAATCTTTGTTTTCCTCTCTTTGTGGCTCACCTAAACCTAAGCCATCTTCTGGGTTCTCATCTTCCTCAACACTTGCATTTAAAAATGTTCCCCGAAGGGTGAGCTAATGCCTAGTAAGTATAATACAAACACACACGCATGAACAAACATGAACAAGTGTCACACATGTTATGCAATACTTAAACACAAACAACCATTTCCTTAATACATTTTAGGTCCACAAGCATCAACGGGGTATTCATAACCCCCTTAACACACTTAACACATTGGAGCACGATTTGGTGATGAGAACTACCACTGCGGGCCCCACACCCATGATCCCTTAAACCTTAAATAAACTTGGTGATGGGAATTGCCACTACAGACCCCAGACCCATGTACACTTAAACCTGGTGATGAGAACTACCATTACAGGCGGAACTGCCACTATAAGCCCCATACCCATGTACATTTAAACCACTTAATCTAGGTAATGGGAATTGCCACTATGGGCCCCATACCCATGTCCACTTAAACCTTAAACTTGGTGATGGGAATTGCCACTACGGGCCTTACACCCATGTACACTTAAACCACCTAAACCGACAATCAACCCAGATCATTTCTAAGTATGACTCCACTAGGGACAACGTCACGCAAGGATCATTAGGGTGCTCCTTAAGCATCTACCACTATGGGCCCTTAGGTCAAGCCAAGCACATATACCATACACTTAAACACTTAAGCCAAATCATTCAACTTAATCAATTTCAACACATATACTAACTTAAGCAAACATAGAACAGCACACAAGTTACAAGTACCTTAGATCCTGGCCTTAAGCACTTATCGTTCTTGGATTTAATCTAAATGGAAATCTATACAAACAACAAATTCTTCTTAGTACTTAATCTAAGATCAATATTAATTCTTAACTTTCTTAATCCTATTCCTTTAATCTCTCTAAGGCCTTACTAGCTATTTAGGTTGCGTGGAAATTAGTTTAATTTGAAGTTAAATGAATATATAATTATGTTATACTTTATTCAACATGGCCATGTTGGGGATGGTGTTGCTTAACATGGGTTAAAGCACGACCGTATTGGGGGTCGTGTATCTTTCGGTGTAAATTTTGGTTTCAACATAGTTGGAACACGATCATGTTGGCAGGTCGTATTCTTAATTCAACACAATTGAAACACGGCCGTGTTACCTTTGACTCAACACAATTGTGTTAAGAGGCCATATATCTCTCGATGTACCCTTCGAATTCAATACGGTCGAAACACGACCGTGTTAGGAGGCCGTGTACCTCGGTGCAACTTTCGAATTCAACACGGTTAAAACATGACTGTGTTGGTAAGTCGTGTTACCCTTGGCAATCTCCACGAACCCTATTTCTTTTACTTCAAAATTTCCAAAACTCAATCCTCTCTATTCCTAAGCTCAATTATATCTCTAAAATATATAATCGCATCTAGATTATAAGGATTTTTGTATTTACATCAACAATTCCACAAATCTCAACCTTGAGTCATTGTTTCTCCATTTTCATACCATCCCTTCTCAAATCTCAAGTCTTGATGCACACACGATACCCATGAGGTCTAATTCCAATAACATAATTTAGAATTCATATAAAGATCCTTACCCCGCATACTTGGAATTGATTCACTCCTTTTTCCTTTCGTTGTCCTATGGTTTCTCATAGGGAGCGTCCATCCTTTGCTACTTTACTATGACAATGGCAAATTAGGTTTTCTAAGTTTGTTTCAGTATTTATATGTGAAATGTCCAAATTGCCCCTCGAATTTTATTAAATCCCCATCCTTGTCTTTAGCTCTTTATGATAATATATATATTTTATATAAATTAAGAAATAAAATTTTTAGGTATTACATTCTCCCCCCCTTATAAGTACTTTCGTCCTCGAAAGTACTTGATTCTAGAAGAGTTCTAGATACTTCTTTCTCATTTCTACTTCCAGTTCCCATGTCACTTCCCTTTCTGTTTGGTTTATCCATTGCACTTAAGCATAAGGGATTGTTTTTCGTCTTCATACCCACTCTTTAGTGTCCAGAATTCTGATTAGCCTTTCCAAAGACTTCAGATTTGGCTACACATTCAATGGTTCCAAAGCTACTATCTAATCTGGGTCGGGTACATATTTCCTCAGCGTAGATACATGGAATACATCATGTACCCCGACCAAATTCGGTGGAAGAGTTAACCTGTAAGCCATTGTGCCTGTTCTTTCCAAGATCTCAAATGAGCGTATGTACCTTGGGTTTAGCTTTCCCTTCAACCCAAATCTAATCACTTCCTTTATTGGAGAAATCCTCAACAATACCTTATCTCCCACTTGAAATTTTAAAGGGTGCCTTCTCTTGTTTGCATAACTCTTTTGTTGAGATTGGGCCGTCTGTACTCTCTACCTGATTAGCTTCACTTTGTCTACCGCTTCTTGTACTAACTCCAGCCCCATCATCTGTCCATATCCCATTTCATCCCAATGTAGTGGGGATCTGCACCTTCTTCCATATGGTGCCATCTGGATGGTTACTTGGTAACTGTTATTATAGGCAAACTCCACCAAAAGTATATGCTCATTCTAGTTGCCTCAAAAGTCTAGTGCACATGCCCTGAGCAAATCCTCCAATATTTGTATAGTCCTTTTAAACTGACCATCTGTCTATGGGTAGAATGTTATACTGAACTACAATTTGGTGCCCGATGCCTTATGTAGGCTGTTCTAGAATATACTCACAAACCTTGTGTCTCTATCAAAAGTGATTGCCACTAGCACTCCATGCAGTTTGACTATCTCCTGTATGTATATCTAAGCCAGTTTCTCCAATTTATATCTTACTTTGATAGGTATAAAATGAGCAGACTTAGTCAATCTGTCAACTATAACCCAAACTGCATCCCACTTCTCCCTAGTATTTAGGAGGGCTGTAACAAAATCCATTGTCACATGCTCCCATTTCCACTCTAGTATGTGAGGCATCTGGATAACAGCTCTTTATGTTTCTCCACGAATAACAACTCTTTATGTCCTTGTACATTTTGGTACTTCTAGGATGTATTATATAGGTGGAGTGATGCACCTCTTTCATTATTTCTCTTTTCAATTCTGCATCCTTTGGCACACATAGTCTCATTTTGTACCTTAAGGTTCCTTCTGCATCTAAGTTAAATTCCAGTACCTTGCCTTGTTACATTCCGCTCTTAATCTCTTGAATATTCTTATCTTCCATCTGACCAGCTTTAATTTTGTCCATTATGGTTAGCTGAATCCTTAAAGTAGCCATTCTTGCTCCCACTTCCTGTGTTAAAACTTCTAGCTCCAATTTGCACATGTCTTCCAATAACTTCTTCTACAAAGTGATTAGAGTGGCTACATTGCCCCGTTTCTTTCTACTAAGGGCATCTGCTACCACATTGGCTTTTCTTGAATGGTATTGTATCTCCACATCGTAATCTTTGATTAACTCTAACCATTTCCTCTATCTCATATTCAACTCTTTTTGCATAAATACGTACTTTAGGCTTCTATGGTCAGTGAAGATTTTGCACTTTTCTCTATAAAAGTAATGTCTCCATAGCTTCAAAACTAGCACTACAGCTACCAATTCTATGTCATGAGTTAGGTAGTTCTTTTCATAAGATTTTAGTTGTTGAGATGCATATGCTATCACTTGACTACCTTGCACCAATACATACCCCAACCCTTGAACCGAGGCATCATTATGCACTATAAATTCTTCTCCACTCTTAGGTAAAGTCAAAACTGTCGCCAACACTAGTTTCTCTTTAAGCATTTGAAAGCATGCTTCACATTTGTCATCCCATTCGAATTTCACATTTTTCTTTATCAATCTAGTGAGAGGAGTTGCTATTTTAGAAAACTTTCCACAAATCTCCTATAGTAGCTTACTAGACCTAGGAAGTTTCTTACCTCTGTAACTGTCTTTGGTTTACGCTAGTCTACTATCACTCTCACCTTTTTTGGGTCCATAGATATCCCATACTTGTTAACCACATGACCCAAGAAGACTACTTATTCCAACCAAAATTCACATTTACTGAATTCGGCATACAACTTCTCATCTTGTAACCTGCCCAATACCAGTTTCAAATGTTCTTCATGCTCCTCAGTGCTTTTAAAGTATATCAAGATATAGTCTATAAAGACGATTGCAAATTTATCTAGGAAATCCCTAAATACTTTGTTCATTAAATCCATGAATGCAGTTGGTGCATTCGTTAATCTAAAGGGCATCACTAAAAACTCATAGTGCCCATATCTAGTCTCGAATGTTGTTTTCTGAATGTCTTCTTCTTTGATTCTTAGTTGATGGTAGCCTGATCTTAGGTCTACTTTGGAAAACACCTGAGCTCCCTACAACTAGTCAAATAGGTCATCTATCTTAGGAAGGGGATATTTGTTCTTTATGGTGACCTTGTTTAACTCTCTGTAATCTATACAAAGTCTCATGCTTCCATCTTTATTCTTTACGAACAGGACTGGTGCACCCCAAGGAGAGCCACTAGGTCTTATAAAACCATTATCTTGTAGCTCCTGTAATTGTTTTCTTAATTCTTCCAATTCCACTAGTGTCATCCTGTAGATTGGTTTTGATATAGGTACCGTACCTTATACTAAGTCAATGTTGAATTCTATTTCCCTAGCTAGGGGTAAACCAAGAAGATCTTCTAGAAACACATCAAAAAATTCTCTTACTATTAGTACTCCTTCCATCTTAACTTCTTCACTAGCCTCGATAGATATGATTGCTAGTACACTTTTTCCCCACATCTCATAGGTAGGCAATTTAGTGGATCTCTACACTTCTAACTCATATTCAAAATATCCATCTCCTATTATATTAAATTACACCACCATGCAGTGACAGTCAACAGTAGCATGGTATTTTGACAGCCAGTTAACACCCAAAATAATGTTAAACTCTATCATCTCTAATATTAAGAGGTCTACTAGCATCATCCTACCATGTATTTCTATTCTCACTCCTCTGCATATCCTACTTATTCTTCCTCCTACTCCTAAAGGAGTACTAACAACCAAGTAGTCATTCATGTTTTCAACATCTAAAGCTCCTACATAAACAAAGTTCTCAAACATACAAGACATAGACACACTGGTATCAAATAGCACATATGCATTGCAGGAGTATACTGGAAGCATACCTGCAATGTTGTCCACATTTGGGATATCTTGGTGTTGCTGCTAGTGAATGGCAAACATCCAAGTAGGAACTTTATTCTAGGACCTCCTGCCAGTGGTCTACCTCCCTATCCTCTCACTAGAGGTCTAGCTGCCTATTGAACTAGTCCTGCCAGATTTCTGATTTGTCCCTGAGGACCGTTGATTGCCTTGTGTCCCCTATAGTGACAGAAGATTAGGGGAACTGAACTTTCAGTGTAATTTCTGCTAATGTAACCTGTCTTCCCATAAGAGAAACATGCCCCATCTAGCCATCTACACTCTCTTAATTCATGGGGTCTATAACATTTAGGACATTTGGCATTTGTGCCTGTTGCCATAAGTGCCAAAGGCACTTGTTTGATCTAGAGAGGAGAGGCTACAGCTCTTGGTGTTCTACTTTGCAACAAGTGATGTCTTTTACTCCTGTCTTGCCCATTCCACTAGAAGTAGGCCTTTTTCCCAGAGCTATTGCTGCTCTACGGCTCCTCTGTTCTTCTATAATCTTCTAGCTCTGTTCAAGATACTTAGCTTTATCCACCATCTCAGCATATGTATTTAGTTGAAAGGCCCCTATTGCAAGTTGTAGGTCCAATTCTAAACCTCTCAAGAATCTTCTGGCTCAAGACCTATTATCATTACGTACATTTTCAGGAAGGAATTGAATGAGGCAATTCAGCTCTGCCTCATACTCTTCAACTGTTCTGTTCCTTTGTTCGCAGTTGTAGTAATCATTCTCCATTTTGTCTCTAAAGCTGCTGGGGAAGTATCTTTGATAAAATAACTCTTTAAACACCACCCAGTTCATGCATTCCCTTCAACATGAATGCAGCATAATTTACCTTTCTATCTTCTGGTATTTGGAAGGCTGCAAATGTCTTCTCAATTTCTTGTACTCAATCCTCAACCTTGATTGGGTCATCCACTCTAGGGTTAAACTCTTTAGCCACTCTTATGAACCTATTAAAGCTGATGGGTTCGTTAGCATTTATGTGCTGTGGGACATTAGGGGCTTGGTGTTGTTGTGCCAATAGTCTTACCAGATGGTTTACAATATGTAATAGTTGAACCGTTTCTTCAGCCATTTGACCTCTTTCCCTTTGTGGCTATAGGTTTTGAACTTCCTCCTCATTGGGGTTATCATGTTTAGCACCCCTTCCAACTCCTGATCCGGTGATTCTTCTTGGAGGCATTCTGTTTAAGAAGAGACAACCAAATCTACTTGAATTAATATCAGTCATGCTCAATTTCATAGTGTGTAAGTATATACACATATACCACTATACATGGGTCTACTCATATATGTAACTTAGCAGTTAAAAGAATATAAGTAAAGTGATAATACAAGAAATTAATTACATAATTAAGTAAATGTTCCATATTTTACCCACTTTCTTCATGTCTCACTATCTTACAGATCAAGTGCTTAACTCCTCTAAAGATCATATCTTAAGCACTATTGTTTAAAACTTATGTCTATTGATCATCACTTAGTCCTAAGGATCATTACCTAAGCTCTTCAAGATCAATAACCTATGCTTTATAGATCAAAACTTAGGTTATAAGGATCATGAACCTATTCTCTATAGATTCAAACTTAAGTCTCTAAAGATCATGAACCTAAAGCTCTGATACCACCTGAGCTGTAATGCCTTAGAACCTTAGGCCGTGCTACTGCCCACCACGCGTCCTTATCTCACAAGAACACGTTAAGGCTCTAAATCAACTCTGATACATTTGAACCTATAACTCCTATATAAAAATATTTCTTACATCCCTAAAATTCAAATAATAACTTCATAAACAATATCAAAATCTAATGCAGCGAAAGTCTTTAAACACCAAAATAATATTCTCAAAAGATACTGTCTATTACAATTAAATAACATAAATCTCCTAAAACTTAATCACCATAATAATAATGGAAATCTTTGTTTTCCTCTCTTTATGGCTCACCCAAACCTAAGTCATCTTCTAGTTTCTCATCTTCCTCAACACCTGCATTTAAAAATGTTCCCCGAAGGGTGAGCTAATGCCCAGTAAGTATAATACAAACACACACGCATGAACAAACATGAACAAATGTCACACATGTTATGCAATACTTAAACACAAACAACCATTTCCTTAATACATTTTAGGTCTACAATCATCAACAGGGTACTCATGACTCCCTTAACATACTTAACACACTAGAGCATGATTTGGTGATAGAAATTGACAATACGGGCCCTACACCCATGATCCCTTAAACCTTAAACTTAGTGATGGGAACTGCTACTATGAGCCCTACACCCATGTACACTTAAACCTGGTGATGGGAACTGCCACTACAAGCCCTATACCCATGCACACTTAAACCACTTAATCCTTGTAGTAAGAATTGCCACTACGGGCCCTATACCCATGTCCACTTAAACCTTAAAATTGGTGATGGGAACTGCCACTATGAGCCCCATACCCATGTACACTTAAACCACTTAAATTGACATTCAACCTAAATCATTTCCAAGTACAACTCCACTAGGGACAATGCCACACATGGATCATTGGGATTTGCTACTACGGGCCCTTAGGTAGAGCCAAGCACATACACCATATACTTAAACACTTAAGCTAAATCATTTAACTTAATCAATTTCATCACATATACTTACTTAAGAAAACACAGAACAACACTCAAGTTACACATACTTAGGATCCTAGCCTTAGGCACTTCCTGGTCTTGGACTTAATCTAAATTGAAATTTGTATAAACAACAAGTTCTTCTTAGTACTTAATCTAAGATCAATATTAATTCTTAACTTTCTTAATCCTATTCCTTTAATCTCTCTAAGGCCTTACTTGCTATCTAGGTTGCATAGAAATTAGTTTAATTTGAAGTTAAATGAATATATAATTATGTTATGCTTTATTCAACACGACCATGTTGGGGACCGTGTTGCACAACACGAGTTAAAGCACGACTGTGTTAGGGGTCGTGTATCTTTTGGTGTAAAATTTAGTTTCAACACAGTTGGAACACGACTGTATTGGGAGGTTGTGTTCTTCTTAATTCAACATGATCAAAACACGACTGTGTTAGGAGGCCATGTTACCCTTGACTCAATACAGTTGAAACACAACTATGTTAAGAGGCCGTGTATCTCTCGGTGTACCCTTTGAATTCAACACAGTCAAAACATGACCGTGTTAGGAGGCCGTGTACCTCTTAGTGAAATTTTCAAATTCAACATAGTCAAAACACGACCGTGTTGGTAGGTCGTGTTACCCTCGGCAATCTCCACGAACCCTATTTCTTTTACTTCAAATTTTCCAAAAATCAATCCTCTTTATTCCTAAGCTCAATTATATCTCTGAAATACATAATCGCATCTAGATTATAAGGATTTTTGTACTTACATCAACAATTCCACAAATCGTAACCTTAAGTCATTATTTTTCTGTTCTCATACCGTCCCTTCTCAAATCTCGAGTCTTGATGTGCACACGATACCCATGAGGTCCAATTCTAATAACATAATTTAGAATTCGTATAAAGATCCTTACCTCGCATACTTGGAATTGATTCACTCCTTTTTCCTTTCGTTATCCTAGGGTTTCTCGTAAGGAGCGTCTATCTTTTGCTATTTTACTGTAACAATGGCAAATTAGGTTTTCTACGTTTGTTTCAGTATTTATATCTCATGTGTAAAATGTCTAAATTGCCCCTCGAATTTTATTAAATTTGATATGCTCGAATTTAACTGATTGTTTTAAGTTTTAAATTTATAACCAATAATATCTATGATCAAGCTAGGCAGTGTACCTATCAACTATAGTATAGATTTAATAGGTGTCGTCCTCTAGGATCTAGAAAAGAAGTACTTGTATTACCTTTCTCTACTATCTAGTTTAATTTATGATGTGGAAATTATGAATTAAATTAACAATTAACAAATCCTAACAACACTAGAATTAAATGACATTGTCTTAAAAAAATGTATTCAATCACAAAACATACCCCTCATCTTGTTCCACCCTAACCCTTAAATTCTTAAAATAAGATATCGATTAACAAATTGATTTACACTTTGCACTGTAGGAATTCTCAAGTAAAATCAATTACTCTATCGAGTTAATCAATTCTTAATCATGCACAAGATAATGGAGACCTCTCCCGTACTATCGTCATGCAAGATCTCATTAAGTTCACAAATTCCGATCAAAGCTTTAATCTTTATTGCAGAAAATCAATGTTTTCCTACCTCTAGGCAAAACGTATAATCTCTCTATTCATGAAGATCTAATTTACTAGACGAAACCTCTTTCAATCTAATAAAAATCAGACATGCAATCAATTCACGTACATAAAGTCAATCACAAGAACAATGGAAACATATGAATAGATGCAATGATATAAACAATTCATTAATCAATCAATGTTTCAGCACATGAGTTAAAGTTTCACAAGATGAAAGATATAAAGAATTACTCCTCCATGGAGTTTTCAACAAAAATAGAGAATCTAGAGAAGTAAAAATGATTCATGATAGAAAGAGTAATCCCTTGTGTTATTGTATGATCTCTAATGATGTTCGGATAATTCTTCTCTTGAAGCTCATAATAACAATCTCCTAGGGTTTTTAGAATGGAGCTAGAAAAAATATTTCTCTCCCTTTAAAATAAAATAAGGCATCTATTTATAGTTCTGTGAAAACAAGGTTCAGCACGGGCGTCAGCATGGCCATGCTCGAGGCCATGCTAACTTGATGGGAATCTACCCTGCAATCTTGATGGACAGGGAACTTGATTTGAATAATGATCTAAATCACTTGCATGCATACATATTTATCTTTATCTAATAAAAGTTTGAATGCTAATCTAGCAGGTATAACAATCATTCTTTACGGAATGCCACATGAACTTCACTGTTAGTCAAATTAGGGAAATCATCGGATTCACATCCAATGGCCCATCATGATCAACATTAACTCGACGAATAGGCTCTTCGAAGATTATTATCTTTTGTACTTATAATTTATTTCTTTGAACCATTTATTTTGTAAGCTTTTGGGACATTTTATTTGGTTGTATTTGGGGACTTGGGATCGGCCACCCTTTAGTGGCATAGATGTAATTGTTTAGTTATTTTAACCCTAAGTGGAGCAAGTATAAATACTTGCTTAAGTAGGGTTTATGTAGTAAGTTGAGAGTAAACAAAATTGCTGCCCATTTTCGTGAGAATTAGGGTTCATACTCAAATTTTCATAAGACTCTTATCAATTCTTCAAGGATTGTGGCGAGTAGCAACTTAAGGATTTGTGAGTCATATCATTTCCTTAGTTGAATTCCAGTTCATGCTAGTGTGTAATATCTAGTTTTGATTTGGATTGTGTTCTATTGGTTCTTGATTTCCCATCATTTATAAGATCAATTTTATCATTGGATTGTTTGCAATTTAGTGACATTAGATCTTAAATTGTATTGTTAATTACAATTATTCAATTGCTAGTGGAATTGCTATTTTTGCGTGGAAGCTTTTGCGTAAAGGGTTCACGCCATTTGAGCATTCTTGATCATTGGATTTCCATTTAATCTTGTGTTGTGTGCTTGATTCATTTAAGCACATCAAGTGTTAAGATTAATTGATTTGCAAATTGGGTTCAAAAGGGTTAAGGGGTTCATGCCACTTGTAGTGATTGTTGTTTGGATTTGATTGAGGTTGATTCAATTTGTTGTTTGTATGTGCTTTGGCCTTTTTAAGCATATCATGACTCCAAAACACGTCATTTTCACTGCCCAATTCAGCACGGCCATGCTCGGGGCAAGGCTGAAAAAAAACAAACTTGTATTCTTGTTACTAGCATTAGCACGAGCTGTGCTAAACCTAGGGCACACCTTGATATAGCTACTAGTCATTTTTTGCATCCAGCATTGGCGTTTGCATGGGTTGTGCTGAAGGTTATGCTGAACTAAAAATCAATTGTCTTCATTTTTCGCCAAATTTCACCTCGCTTGTGCTCATATCATCTTTAAACCTTTCTTTTATCACTATTGATGCCTGGAATTAAAAGTTAATCATATAAGTACCATTTTCTTCATAAATCACATGAAATCCATATCAAATTATAACTGATAAGCGCTAGAATTAAGGGTCTTCCGACACTTATCAAATTTCCCCACACTTAACCATTTGCTTGTCTTCAAGCAAACAAAATAAAGATAAAATAGATCTCCTCTAATCAATTGTACTCATTGTTAAACTTTAAATCACAAGTAACATCCTCTATTTAATTCAATCTTAGTGATTCATTAGTGCCTACCGCTTAAACCTACCATGATTGTACATGTACCTGGCATACAAAAATTAGAGTTTATAGATTAATCTAAGTAAGTTAAACTATTACCCTCACCATTTAAGAAATGCTTCCCAAGTTACAAAGAAAGTCAAACAAAGAAAAAGTGGCTTGGTCACATCTCACCACTTACTAGAGAATATATAAACCGTTCAACTACCTCTTCTAAGCACAGCAACCTCAAGTGAAAGTATATGACATTCATCCTCTCCTTGGATTTTCTTCCTCTTTTTGTTAAACCTCTAAAATTTTTTTTCCAAATTTTCCTCTCTTTATATATATATATATACATTATATTCAGTTATTTAAGATCTTGCAACCTATGTAACGAATGTTCAATCGATAATCCTGGGTTCGTCACCCAAGTTAACAGAAGTTATCCCCTCAATTGAAGGTGTCCCTACAAACTAAATTATTCAAGTTACAAGACCCACTGAACTTTGCCCTTTTTGTATCCCATCTTGTTATTATAATATCATCGAAGGGACCCCATTGAACCTCTGTTATCCTAACTTTAGTGATTCATAAAGATACTCTTAACTTGGAGAAGCTAAGTCATTGGAATAGCGGCTTATTATTTCTTTAATTGATTGACTAGTCAGCAACGGAGTCAGACTTCGCTCTTTTGAAGGACCAAAGCCCGCCTATACTAACTAAGATTATTGCTCAATTAACACATTAATTAATTAATTTTCAAAGGGATTACTTAAGAGGAATCACCAAGTGATAGACTTCATATGCACCTTTCACAAAAAGTTAGAAGAGCTCTCAAAGTTTTTGAAAGGTAAATATATTAACCAATAAGCTTAAAAAAGTACAACCATTTTACTTTAAACTAAGGACTTCGATCTATTTCACAACTCCAAAATCAATAATTAAATAGCAAGTAAGATTACCCCACTTAGATTTCATCCTGAAATTCCAACTAGGTATACCAAATCCAACAATAGACGAGTAAGGAACATAGAATCACTGACTTTTATGAGCACAATTTCAATTATCTTACCTTTTAATGATTTAAAATCAACATTTAAACTCAATTGCAAACTTGTAAATGGGGGAAATTCAATAAGACAATGCATAGATAACATAAGTAAAGCAGGACCCAAATTTCTCAATTTTCTTCGTTCTATATACCATTTCCCCACACTTATTTAAGACATTGCCCCCAATGTCTTCCCAAATCAATCACACAAAAGGGGAAATGGGAAACAAAATGAAATGAAAAATAACAGAAAGAAAATGACACTAAGAACTTCCCCTATTTTTATATGTAGATGGTGGCATGTAGAGTCCAAGACCGGGTATAAGAGCAAAATAGTAATGTCATGTCGTCATTGCAGTTAGGAACTCAAAGTTTATGCTGCATTATCCTAGAAAAAGAAAAAAAAAAAAAAGAAAAACAAAGAAATTAAGGGTAAAAAGAGAAGTTAGACTATCCTAGTTTAGATAAATGGTGAAGTCACCCAACAAATCTAGAGTCTTCCCTGAATAAGGTTGTCAATAGCATGTAGAGACCATAATAAAAGAAAATGGCAGTAAAAGTCTCATGTAAAACAAAATACACAATAGCAACATCAATCAATCAAGTAAAAAAAAAAATTCAATCCTTTTCCCCACTATTGTCTTCATTATCTTCTCTGTCTTCATCACTTTCTTCCTCATCATCTTCAACCTTATCAGTTTCCTCTTCACCCTTTTCCTCTTCTGTCTCTTCTTCATCACTTTCCTCTTCTTCTGAACTAGAGGACTCAACAGCCATAGGAGCCTTCTCACATCTCCTTGATGGCTTAGGAGCATTGTTTTCAGATGAAGTTTGCTCGAGAGAAGATTTATATGTAGGTAGATTAGCTGGTGGAGAAGAGAAACAGCTAGCAAACCTCTCCAAGAAGCATCAAACAATTTCCTTTCTTCTTGAAATTCTCGCTTCAATTACTGGATTTCACTTTCATGAGTGGGAGGTCGGGAAGTGGATTTAGTGTATGGAGAAGAAACTCCTCTAGGCAGGGTGGAGTATCTAGCGAAAGAAGGCTAGTCAATCAGCTTTACCAACCCCCGCAACCGGAATGGCCCATCAGTACTTGTGGTGGAGGGGATGCCTAGATCAGCTGAACCAGGATCTTAAAAAATGTGATAGCCCTTCAAAAACTTGGTGTTATATCCTCCACAGTAAATTCCCTTCACCCTGGGATCCGTAGCCTGCCTGTGGAAATATTTAGCAACTTCCAACCCCACATTAATTCTCATATTGTTGGCCATGCTATACATTTGAAAGATTTCAAAAGTGTTGATGACTCAATGGCTGCTATTTCTAGATTCGATAGTGTGAGCCAAAATGTGGTGAAGTACTAACATATCTGCATTGATCATGTAAGAGGCCTTCGATTTGGAAGGATGGTAGTGAGGGGGAGAGGCATCACACTTTACATAACCACACAATTGCACCCAATAAGATTGAGTTATCACCCCCTCAGGCCATTCATTCTTCAATTGCTGGAAATCCCCTGTATTACTTTCAGCTAATGAGTATAATCCTAGATAAAAGCCAACCTTGGAAGGATGAAGAGTGTGCTCTTTACCATAGGCATAAAACCTCATCATCTGATTTGTGAGCTTTAAAGTGGTGAGAAATTCCAAAGTGATTTCTCTATAAGCCGACTCATGAAACTCAACCAAGGTAGCCCAAGGAGCCACATTTAACAATTAGCGGATTTTATCTTCAATTCCATATTCTCTAAGCACTTTCCAGTCTAAATATTCGTTGTTCCCAAATGTGAGGCCCTCAAGCCTTTTCCTTCTTTCCTTGCTCTACTCTTCTATTGACGGGCTCTAGTGGAGGCTATTGAACCCGAGGCCTCTTTTTAGATCATGAGGCTTGTGAAGTAGGAGCATGTAGGGCGGGGTTCTTCATGTAAGCTCTCTTATATCTCATCTCTGCATAGAAAAGTTGCAAAGACATAACAATAGGATAACTCAAGGGATAGACATGCATTTACAAATGATAGATGTTTAATCATGACTAACATGGATTCTTTAGCCTCAACCAAATTAGGGAAAATTGATGTAGAACAAGAAAAGCATCAAAACAGGAAAACAGATTGAAGGAGAGAGTCATGCAGTTCAGTACGGCCTTCACCATAACCGTGTTGGAAGTGTAGCATAAATATGAACAATAGAAATTCAAATTAGCATGGGCGTGGGAAATTGGTCATGCACAAGGCCATGCTGAAATTAAAAACAAAATTTTCACACAACAATCATTCAAAAATGTCATAATATCCTTCCATATCCAATGATTTTTCAAAAACCCCAATTTGTGGACACTTAAGAACCCTAAACATGGCAATGTGGCATCATTAGCAATAAAAATTCAAATCATTTACATCCCATGACTTCAACAGCCTTTAATGGCATAAAGAACACAAAGCCCCAAAAATTTCAACAAGCATTGATCAAGAGCCCTAGCAATGTGAAAAGAAATTCGACATAATATAGCACTATCGTAAACAAAACACTTGCAAGAATATACTCACGCACAAAGGAAGAGGAATATGACATATAAAAACAAGTGCATCCACAATCATCATATAAATGTTGGAAATGTAAGATGAATCATGCAAAATCAGTTGAGTGTGCGAGTTCACAAAAAATAATTTAAAAGAAAGAAGAAGAAAAGGGAAGAAAAGCTTACTTAAATGTGGCCGTGAAATGAATGGAATGAAAGAATTATGTAGTGTGTGAATGTGAAGTGTTAGAAGAAGAAGAAAGTCGAGAGAGTAAGGGAAGATTGCCTTTAACGATTTAGAGAATAAGGGAAGAGCAAGAGAAACTGTATATATATATAGGTTGTCAACACAGGCTATTACATGGCCATGCTCGAGGTCATGCAGACCCTCAAAAGGAGCACAAAAGGCGGTGTTTTACAGGGCAAGTCTGCCCTGGCTGTAGCACGATCATGCTCGTAGCCGTGTTGACTTAAAAAATTCTACAAAATGTTTGATAGAGCTAGCCCTAGCTTCAGCATGGCCATGCTCATGGTCATACTGACTTCAAAAATTCCACAAAATGTTTGATAAAGCCAGCCTTAGCTTTAGTATGGCCATGCTCGTGGCCGTGTTGACTTAAAAAATTCCACAGAATGTTTTTAGGTTGTGCATAGTCTTGAGCACTGATTGTGCTCAAGGTAGTATAGACCTTGAAAAACATACAGAGGGAAAATAAGACTTATCCAAGCCAATAGACAACAACGGTGATCATCATGCACCTCTAAAAGTGTAAATGAACGCGGAGAAAGACTTCCTAAGTGCACTTAGTGATTAGAATTCAAACTTCCTTACTTGTCATTGGCGCTTCCCCACACTTAGAAATTACTCCTGCTCTCTTCAAATAAGCTCAGAAACTGCCCTTAAGATCTGTAAATTTCTAAAAATAATAGACTTAGGATAGTGACAACAAAAAGAAAATAAAAGGAACGCTACGTACCTAAGTTAGACATGGGTTGCCTCCTAAGAAGTACACTTGTTTAATGCCGTTAGCTCGACGCTCTTCACATTCTTCAACTAAGTATCTAGCAGTTAGAGATCTAATTCCTCCCTGTCTTCAAATGCTACTTCATCTCTAAGATATAGCTTCAATCTGTGACCATTAACCTTGAAATCATCATGATCTGGGTGTTCAAGTTCTACTGCACCATGAGGAAAAACATTCTTGACTACAAATGGACCGGACCATCTGGAGTTCAGTTTCCCTAGAAAAAGTCTCAATCAAGAATTAAACAATAGCACCCGGTCCCATTTCTTAAACTCCCTTGGATGGCAGATATGCTCATCATGGTATTTCGTGGTTCGCTCCTTGTAAATCCTTATATTCTCGTACACTTGTCTTCTCCACTCATCCAACTCATTCAACTGAAATCTCCTATTCAAACCAGCATCACAAAGGTCAAAATTGACCAATCTGATTGCCCCGTATGCGTTGTGCTTGATTTCCACCGGAAAGTGGCATGATTCCCATGCACTAATCAAGCTTTTCCACCCAATCTCTTCTGTGATGTTGCACTGTCTTTTCTAGGATCCGTTTCAACTCATGATTGGAGACTTCCACCTATCCACTAGTCTAAAGATGATAGGGTATCGCTAAACAGTGAGTAATTCCATATTTCCTCAAAATTTTCTCCATCTAGGTATTACAAAAGTGGGTTTCCCTATCACTTATGATTGCTTTTTGGGGCTCCAAATTGTGTAAACAACCTCTTAAGAAACTTTACAACAACTTTGGCATCATTAGTTGGTAGAGCTTGTGCCTCAACCCACTTGGACACATAGTTTACTGCCACTAATATGTACTTGTTCCCATAAGAAGTAGGGAATGGGCCGACGAAATCAATACCTATAAATAAAAAATTTCGCAAGCCAAAATGAAGTTTTAGGGCATCTCATATCTCTTAGATATGTTCCCTATTTGCTAACATCGATCGCATGTGGTACAAAGACGACAGGCATCCTTAAAAATGGTAGGCCAATAGAAACTACAATAAAAAAAACCTTATGCGTTGTCCGATTGGCTAAGTAATGACCACCGGTGAGACCGAAATGACAGTCGTTCAGAATTTTCCATCCTTCTTCATGTGAAACACATCTTCTTATGACTTGATCCCCACAAATCCGAAAAAGGAAGGGATCCTCCCAATAATAATGTTTAAGTTCTAAAAAGAACTTCCTTCTCACATTATGATCAAGGCCTTTAGGGAGAACTTTTCCCACCAAATAATTGGCAAGATCTGCAAACCACAAAGTCGCGAAAGTCATGAGTTGGAAAACTGCATATAATTTCTCTTCAAGGAAGGAATCATCGATTTCCCCCTCCCTAAGTTCCTCCAAACCTGGGTTCTCAAGTCTTAAGAGATGATTAGCCACCAGATTCTCCCCCCCCCCCCCCCCCCCCCCCCCCCCCCCCTTTTATCACGGATCTCCAGATCAAACTCTTGTAAGAGCAAAATCCACTGAATGAGCCTAGGTTTTGCATCTGCCTTGTTCAACAAAAATCTAAAGGCAAAATGATCAGTGTAGACCACGACCTTGGATAGGATCAAGTAAAGACGAAACTTAGTAAATGCAAATACCACAGGCAACATCTCCTTCTCTGTAGTAGTATAATTCGCTTGAGCGTTGTTGAGTGTCTTGTTGGCGTAGTAAATAGGCTAAAAATGCTTGTCTTGCCTTTGTCCAAGTACTGCCCCAACCGCATAGTCGCTGGCATCACACATAGGTTCAAAGGGTAGGCTCCAATCCAAAGCTATCATAATTGGGGCATTCGTCAACCTCTCCTTAAGTACATCAAATGTATGCTAGCATTCGAAAGTGAAATTAAATGAGACATCTTTTTCCAATAGCCTAGTTAAGGGATAGGCTATCTTGGAGAAGTCCTTTATGAAACGCTTGTAGAATCCAGCATGACCCAGAAAACTTCTTATGCATTTAACCGAGTTTAGTGGAGGGAGTTTTTCGATCACATCAATTTTAGCTCGATCGACTTCAATCCCTTGATGAGACACTTTATGACCAAGTACTATGCCTTCCTTACACATGAAGTGGCACTTCTCCCAATTAAGCACAAGGTTTGTCTCCTCACACTAAATGAGTACCTTCTCGAGATTTTCTAAGCAATCTGTAAAAGAGTCTCCAAAAAATGGAGAAATCATCCATGAAGACTTCCATGACTTTCTCCACCAGACCTTCAAATATGGCCAACATACACTACTGAAACGTAGCCGGTGCATTACATAACTCGAGCGGCATCCTCCTGTAGGCATATGTGTCGTAAGGGCATGTGAAAGTGGTTTTCTCTTAGTCCTCCCGAGCAATAGGTATCTGAAAGTAGCCGGACATCCCATCCAAGTAGCAATAATACATGTGTCTAGCTAACCTTTCCAACAATTGATCAACGAAAGGGAGAGGAAAGTGATCTTTTCGAGTGGCATTATTCAATTTCTGATAGTCGATGCACACCCGCCACCCAGTGACGGTCCACATAAGAATGAGCTCACTCTTTTCCTTTAGGACAACAGTAATCCCTCCCTTATTCGACACCACTTGTGTTATACTAACCCAACCACTATCAGATATGGGATAAATAAGTCCAACGTTAAGAAGTTTGATCACTTCCTTCATATTAGAATTTAGCCGTCTCTGTGGTTGCACTACAGGCTTGAATCCTTCTTCTAATAAAATTTTGTGAGTATAGAAGGAGAGCTTGATACGTTTTATATTAGATATTTTCCAAGCGATGGCTCGCTTGTGTGCTCTTAAGACCATGAGTAATTGGTCTTTCTGCTCTTGAGATAAATATGAGGCTATAATAACCGACAGGCTGGAGTCTTCTACAAGGAAAGCATATTCCAGATACTCTGGTAATTGTTTCAATTCCAACACTGGCTGCTCTTCTAAAGAAGTTTTATTTCTAGCCTCATTTTCTGTTCTCAACTTTTCAAACTCATGCTAAGGTGTAACACCTTCTGAAGCATCAAACTACTTAATGAGTAGCGCAACCTCTGGGTTATCTACATCCTTCTTCTCTTCCAATGTCAAGCTTAGCTCTAACTCATCTTTGCTCAAAACTTCCTTCATATGCTCATCTACTGACATATCAACAACATCAATAGAGTAACAAGAGTCATCAATGCATATAGTGTGTTTCATAGCAGCAGCCATTTGGATTACCAACTCTTCATCTCCGATTTTCAAAGTAAGCTTGCCTCCTTCTACATTAACCATTGCCTTGGTAGTGGCTAAGAATGGTCTCCCAAGTATTAGAGGGATATCCCCATCCTCATCCATTTCTAGAACTACAAAGTCGACGGGGTAAATGAAATTCCCTACCTTTACTAAGACATCTTCGGTTATCCCCTTAGGAATCTTCATAGAGCAGTCAACAAGCTGCAAACTCATCCTAGTCGGTGTTAGGTCAGAAAGTCCCAACTTCTTGAAAAAGGAGTATGGCATTAAATTAATGTTGGTCCCAAGATTAGCTAAGGCCTTATCAACTGAAGTATCACCCACGACACACGGAATTGTGAAACTACCTGGATCTCTTAGCTTTAGAGGAAGTTTATTTCGAATGATAGATTAGCAATTTGTATCAACTTCTACGATAGATGCATCCTCTAACTTCTGCTTGTTAGATAGAAGTTCCTTTAGGAACTTAGCATATTTCAGCATTTGCAAAAGTGCCTCTACAAATGGAATGTTAATGTGCAGCTGTTTAAATAGATCAAGAAATTTACCTAACTACTCCTTGTCTTTGCTTTAGTTGAGATGAGCTGGATAAGGGATTTTTGGCACATATTCTTTGGCAGTCAGTGGTGATCTCCTCTCAGGATGTGTTTTCTCAGGTGTCATCTTCTCTTTTTCAATAGATTGATTATCCTCTTACTTCTTTTCATGCCACTGTTCAGATGGTAACCCTTTCCCGCTTCTCAATGTAATGACTTTTGTCTGTTCCCTAGGATTGTTTATCGTGTTGCTAGGAAGAGAGCCAGGTTGTCTCTCAAACATCATCTTAGCCAGTTGGCCAACTTGCTTCTCAAGATTGTGAATTGAGGCCTCTTATTTATGATGTCTTGCATCAAAGCTCTAGATGAATTAACTCAATATATCTTCCAAGTTACCCTTCTTTTCTTGTTGAGGTGGTTGCGCTGAAGGAACTGGTAAAGGCTGATGAAGTGGCGTCTGTTGCTTCGAATACCCTAGTGGTGGTATATTAGCTCTCCGATAGTCCTAGTTTCCACAAGACAGATTTGGATGGTTTCTCATCCCCGGATGGTAGGTGTTACCATACTGATTATATTGTTGTCTGTTCGAATTCCTAAGATAATCTACCTACTCATATTGCTAAAAAAGATTCACACCCTCTTCAGGATCTCCCATCTGATGTATTTGTTGTAGTCCTTGGGAATTCTTGAGAGTTGTAACTTAGTAGCTCAAAGCTTCCATCTTTGCTACCAAGTAATCATGACATCTACTTCAAACATTCCTATCGCTTTTTGCTTACTCATGCCACGACTCCACTGGTAATTATTTCTTGCCATATCAGCAAATAGCTTCAATGAGTCCTCTGGAGTCTTAGTATTTAATGTACCACCAGCTGTGACATCTACCAAGTGATGTGTAGCCAGATTTAACCCATTAAAAAATGTTTGAACTTGCATCCATGCAGGTAATTGGTGATGTGGACACTTCCTCAACAACTCTGTCCATCTCTACCAAGCATCATATATCATTTCATGATCTTGTAGAGTGAAAGAAGAGATGTCATTCCAAAGCTTGGCGGTCTTGCATGGTGGAAAATAATTGTCCAGAAACTCCTTTACCGTATCATCCCATGTAGTCAAAGCTCCGAGACCCAATGATTGAAGCCATGTCTTAGCCTTCTCTCTTAATGAAAAAGGGAACAATCTTGTATGCACTGCTTCATCTGTCACCCCATTGTTCTTGAAAGTTTCACAAATCTCCAAGAATGTCCGAATGTGAGCATGGGGGTCTTCATTAAGTAATCCATCAAACTGATAGTATTGTTGTAGAAGTTGAATCAACACACCCTTAATCTCGAAATTATTAGCCCCAATGGGAGGCTTAACAATGGTTAGACCTGTGCCATCTAATGTGAGCCTTACATACTCAATGTTTGTCTTTGGTGGATCTTCAACCATTACTTTTTGTACCTTTGCCTCACTCTTTGTAGATGACTCTAACTCAAAACTATCAAGGAGTTGCTTAGTTAGCTCTTCTTCTTTAACCTCCATTGCCACTGCTACATCATGTTCTCCCTCCTCACTAACTGACTGCCCAAAAGATTTGGCAGTTGTGTTCCTTTGAAGTCGGCGAAGTGTTCTCTCAATCTCAGGATCTAGATCAAGAATGTCAGAGGGAAGATTCCTTGTCATACACTGCAAAAGGCAACCAAGTGTGAATTAGAACTTTTCAAAAGATGGAGAGAAGAGAAATAGATAAAACAAGTAAGAAGAATGACTAAAGTAGTAGATACTACGGTTTTTCCTAATATTGCCTTACCAAATCCCCGGCAACAGCACCAAAAACTTGATGTGCTCGAATTTAACCGATCGTTTTAAGTTTTAAATTTATAACTAATAAAATCTATGATTGAGCTAAGCAATGTACCTATCGACTATAGTATAGATTTAACAAGTGTCGTCCTTTGGGATCTAAAAAACAAGTATTAGTATTACTTTTCTCTACTATCTAATCTAATTTATGATATGAAAATTATGAATTAAATTAACAATTAACAAATCCTAACAATACTAGAATTAAATGATATTGTCATAAAAAAATGTATTCAATCACAAAACACACCCCTCATCTTGTTCCACTATAACCCTTAAATTCTTAAAATAAGATATCGATTAACGAATTGATTTACACTTTGCACTGTAGGAATTCTCAAGTAAAATCAATTACTCCCTCAAGTTAATCAATTCTTAATCATGTACAAGATAATGGAGACCTCTCCCTCACTACCATCATGCAAGATCTCATTAAGTTCACAAATTCCGATCAAAGCTTTAATCTTTATTGTAGAAAATCAATGTTTTCCTACCTCTAGGAAAAACATGTAATCTCTCTATTCATGAAGATCTAATTTAATAGACGAAATCTTTTTTAATCTAATAAAAATCAAACATGCAATCAATTCGCACGCATAAAATCAATCACAAGAACAATGGAAACACATGAATAGATGCAAAGATATAAACAATTCATTAATCAATCAATGTTTCAGCACATGAGATAGGGTTTCACAAGATGAAAGATATAAAGAGTTACTCCTCCATGGAGTTTTCAACAAAAACAGATAATCTAGAGAAGTAAAAATGATTCATGATAAAAAGAGTAATCCCATGTGTTGTTGTGTGATCTCCAATGATGTTCGAACAATTCTCCTCTTGAAGCTCGTAATAACACTCTCCTAGGGTTTTTTAAATGGAGCTAGAAAAAATATTTCTCTCCTTTTAAAATAAAACAAGGCGTCTATTTATAGTTCTGCGAAAATAGGTTTCAGCACGGGCGTCAGCACGGCCATATGTTTACATATGTTTATATGTGTTTAGGGCTCATTTTTGAGAGAATCCCATGGTCTCTAGTCTAAGCTTAATTTAAGAGAGAACCTAACATCTCTTTAACACTGTAGAACTCTAGAAATTTGAAAATAAGATTCTACATTTTTTTTTCATTGTATTGTACAATATAAATAATATAAGATGATAGTTTTTTTCTACATCAACAACTCCCCATTTTTTCTCTTATTTGGATGCATACTATTTAATTATCTAATAACTTCCCTTACACAAATAACTACCTAACACATATCTAATTACAACAATTAAATTACAACATCACTCCCTATATATAGGACACAACAACACTAACATTCTACAAGCTTACATACATATGCATATAGCATAGACACTTAACTCTACACATATTACACTGCAAACAACAATACACCAATACCAATACCAATAATACATTAGTTCTAACAATATGTACTTGCTTTTTGCTTTCTCTTTCATATACAATGCCATATGATTAGAGAAGATACAAATGAGGACATCATTTAATAACTAAATAAAATTTATATAATCTCAAATAATCGAATATCTTATCATGTACAAGCCATCCAACTCTTTAATGTTTTCAAAATATTATATATTTTATGTAGTGTTATAGATACATGTTTCAAAATGAGTTCTTGAAAACATCTTAAAATATGTGTCTTATAAAACTGAAACCTATCTATGATTTTTTAATTCATTATATATATTATCTTTTAAAAAAAAGTACCATAAGCACTATAGTAAGTTAGTCTCCAAAGTATAAGAACACAATCCCAACAACAACAAAAAAAAAAAGTTTATAACTCTAACTTCATCAATGGTTATTATCATATGAGGTTTTTATTTTTCATTTTTTACGTGAATGAATCGCTTGAATGAGCTAACTTTTGTAATCACTAATTATGTGGTTTAGCATAGGTTAGGATACAAATATATATATTAAAGATACTTTAAAGGGAATTTATGATATGTTTCATATATTTTAGTAAATATAAACCCCTGTCACCTAAAAACTGCAATTTACATAACATAAGTTCTATAGCAAATAAAAGGTCTTATCTTAGAAGCTATCTTATGCTATCTTATGAAACTAAGTTACAAAATTTGAAAACCATAATCTTGCAATCTACTCAAATCTTTTATTGGTTATGAGCTTCCATAAATTAGATACTGTAACGCCCTAAAACTAAGGATGATACAACTTGTTACATGTCATTACTAGGTAATGACACATTAAGGTTCTTAATCTTTCTAAAACTACATGTATCTATACAACTCCACAGAATAAAAAATAATAATCAATTTATCAAATGTCTCAAATACATATCTTCTATTTATTTAATAATATACATAACTCGAAAACTTTCTAGATAATTTAAAATTTAATTTAATGTAATCAAAGTAGACTATAACCATTTATTTTGTCACATGCTTTGATGCATTATTATTGAAACTACTCCTAAAGTTTGAGTTGACAATCACCATACATAAGCTTATCTTATGCCTAAAAAATAAATTCCCCAAATAGAGTAAGCTAATGCTTAATACATGAATAGCACACATGCACATGCCAAACAATTCTTAAATCACATGCCTTTAATACAATAGGTATGAAAAATAATCAATTTAATTATCTTTTTTATTTAGCCCATTAAGCAACATAGTGGTAGTTATGACCCCGCTAACACTCGATAGTGTATATATATATAACCTAGGTTGAGAACTATTACCTTTAGCCTCAATACTACTAAATCTATCCTAGATCATTTCAGCATGTGACTCCATTAAGGACAACATTATATACCAATTATCAAGGTGTCACCTTGAGATTTGCCACCTCCAACCCTAGGTCAAGCCACACACAAGCAACAAATAAGCTAATAATTGGATATTTATCGAATTTATTCAATTTCTGTTACTATCATACACAAATAGCATATACGGTAATCGCGTGCGTGCATCCTATGCTGCTAAACTTCTTACTTCATTTGTGATGTGCCTAGAAGCTAAGTGTTACTAAGACATTAACAAGAAGTGAATATACATTGGGTTTTTCAAAATATCAAAGAGAGAGAGTAAAAGGAGTAATAATCAATAAAGCACAAGTAATAATCAAGGGGTACAGGCCCCAATCCTTGTTTAAGGGATGAAAAAAGTAAGTATTTAAGGTTAATGAACTCACAAATAAAAGGAAAGGATTTTATAATATTCAACTGATGTTATGACTTACAATGGAGGGACTATTTATAGTAAGTCTTTAAGGCTACATTGCTAAAGAGGGAACAAATCCAAAATACATACAAAGTATTCTTCCTAAACTATTACAAAAGGGGTAAAAATGCAAAGGAACAAAAAAGAATATCCTAGGAATGCATGTTGCTATCAAGTGTCAAGGACACATGTCAAATAGACACTGGTTGCATTCCTAGTAGAAAGAGACAAAATTGTACTATCGATCTAGGTACTTTGCTGAGCTAACTAGGGATGGGCCTAAGATAAACTTGAATGTGTTAGGGTATGGAACGATAAGGCTCCAAATTTGTTAGAGGAGGTCAAGACAGGTCAATTCGAGCTATTCGAACCCTAAGATCAAGTCATATCGATATTATAGGTGAAATTGATTGGCACTTCCTTGGCTCGAATAATAGTGAGAAATTGGTAACAACTTGGTAGATGGTAGAGGTTGAACCTATGTAGGAAGATGGTCTTGTCCTCGACAAGCTAGTTAGCTAGCATCCTTTATGTAAGGTTCTAAAGTCCACATGCCTAGCTCGAGTAATATGACCAATGGTTAGATTTTTATTATCCCCTCAAGAGTGTTGAGGATTTGCCCTCAAATCAAGTGAGTTTTCTAGGAGATCCTCCTTTAGTACATACAGAATCGGGTCACTAATGTTGAAAGTCAAAGATACTCCATACCCCTTGAGCAAGTTGAGCTCATAGGCATTGTCACTAACCTTTTACAAGACTTTGAAGGGTATGTCTACTATAAGGGATAACTTACTCACTTAATGGCTCAAGAACCTCTCCTTCTTAAAGTGAATCTAGACTAAGTCGCCAAGACTAAACTTCACAAGCTTCCCTCCCTGATTACCAAACTTCTATTGCTTGGCTATGGTCTTATCAAGTTGCTTAGATACCTTTTGATGCATCTATTCAATCTCTTAGGCTCAGTCTACACCATTGGAGCTCACGTGATCTAGGCTTGAGCTTCCTCTACTTCCCTTAGTGCCATTAGATGCAAGACGACCCTCTTGCTATTCTTTTAGAACACATAAGTGTTACAATACCCATCATAGAGCACTTATTGGTCAAACATCCAGAGTCGACCAAATAGTATATGGGAGACACACATGGGCAATACATCACAAAGGACCTCATCTTAGTACCTATCTATAATGGCTATTGGTATGCATACTTGTTGGGTGACATGCAAGACTCCCTTCTCATGTAACCAATGAAATTTGTAGGGTTTAAGATGTTTAGTAGTTGGTAATTTGAGTTGGTTAACCAAAGATGATGCAGCTACATTGGTGTAACTTCCTCCATCTATAATCATCGTACACAAATGTCCCTTCACCTTGCATCAAATATGAAACATGTTCTGCTCCTCATTATTAGATGGGGTCATACTTAGGGCTCTCCTTAACATCATTCTCAAATATTGCCCCCGTTAGGTATAAATCACAACATTCACATCATCATAGAACTTAGCAAGGTTTTTGTTAATGACTTCTTAATTCTCTTCAGCCTCTTCCTCTTCATCATTGCTATCCACCTCGTAATGTAATCCTTCACCCGTTAGGATCATAGCATGTCAATTATGACATTAAGAAGCAATGTGCCAAAAATCTAAGTATTTAAAACATTTTATTTAGCCTATTTTTCTTCCTGAGCTCTATTTAAACTCCTTAGGTTCAAGAGGGGTAATTGTGGATGTCCCACTCGCACTAGTAGTACTTCTTCGCACCATTAACATCCTATCGCTTAGCTTCTTGACCTACTGCTCCTTTAGGTCATCTACTTATAGGTTAGGTTAAAGACACAAATCTAGACATTGCCACTTGACCTAGATTGTTACACCTCTATCACTTGACCCTTTAGACCATCTTAATTGCATCTTCAAGAGTATTCAGGCATTGCAACTCAATTACATAGGTAATTTCATACTTTAACTTGACTATAAACCAAGTTATGGTCCTATCCTTAGGTTTCTCCACTTCATATCATATCATCAATATCTAAAATTCATTTACGTAATCATCAACACACATTCCCCCTTATCTCTTAAATGCTTCTTGTAAGTAATAATCAAGGAGAAATCTTCTCCTTAAGAGTCTCTTCATCTTAGTCCACAACCTAATCTCATGCCTTCTAGCTTGTCTACAAGTATTCAATAGATTTTTCCACCACGACTTTTCATATCCTAAAAACTCTAAAGCAACCGGTCTCACTTACATGGTTTCTTTGTACTCATGGCATTCAAATAATTTGTTGACCTTATCTTCTTAATCTAGGTCGTGATCTGCATCTTCACTACCCATGACTAAGGGCATTTGGATCTTTACATTATCAAGTCCTCTAGGTGTCCGTGCACCTCATACAACGTATTCCTCATCAAAATTATCTCCAGCTTCCTCATGAAACTCATCTACTATATTCACAAGCCTTTTGACACCTTAGTCTCTTCTTAATCCCCTACCATTTCAAACATTTTGAGGTGGGTTACTCATTTTTCATCATTTCAAGCTCATCCATCTCCTACATTACCTTGAGCAGCTTGGTTGTCTACCAAATGCTGCATAGTAATAGTGAGGTTAGCAACTACAGTGGTCAACTCTTGGATTTTCTCATTAGTGGTCCTCGTATTTTGGTTTGCTCACCTTCTTCATCCATGAACATCACTTTTGAAGTCTCCAATACCACCCTGAACACTAGGAATCGACATTTTGCACTACACAACAATAGCTACTACTCAACTCTAGAAACCTAGCAATAGGAACAAACACCACATTGACTATAAACAACATCCCCTCACCGAAACCTTTGCTTAATACTAGAATAAAGATGATGTGCCTAGGAGCTATGTATCACTAAGAAATCAATGGGAAGTGAATATATGTCAGGTTCTTCAAAGTATCAAAGAGAGCGAGAGAGTAAAAGGGGTTTAGTGAGGATATTTGCAGATTTTCGTAAGCTACTTGATGGATATTACTCACCAACAAAGCACTACATACCTAGATTACTACTTGATGTGACATACAAGCAAAAGTTAAAGGGCACTCACCATAATTCTTGCTAAAGAGATTAATAAGAGTAAGTATTTGCGAGCTAAAGAAATCATAAATAGAAGGAAAGGATTCTATAATATTCAACCGATGTTCTAACTTACAATGGGGAGGTTATTTACAATAAGTCCTTAGGGCTACATTACTAAAGAGGAAACAAATCCAAAATAGTACATATAAAACATTCTTCTAAACTATTAAAAAAGGGTAAGAATGTAAAGGAACCAAAAAGAATGTCTTAAGAACTCATGCTACTTCAAGTGCTAGGGACACGAGTCGATTGAGCACTAATTGCATTCCTAGCAAAAAAAAAGAAGACAAAACTATACTGTCAAGCTAAGTGCTATGCTTAGCTGATTAGGGATACGTCCAGGATAAATTTAAATCAGTCAAAGTGTTGAATGACAAGGCTCTAAATCGGCCGGAGGAGGTTGAGGCAGGTTAGTTCGAGCTATCCAAGCCTAAGATCAAGTTGTCTCAATATTCTAGGTAAAACTGACAAACACTCCCTTGGCTTGGATAATAGTGAGAAATTGGTAACAACTTAGCAAATCGTGGAGGTTAAACTTAATATGCATAGGAGTTAAGTATCACTAGGACATCAACAAGAAGCTAGAACAAAGGTAGTTCTTCAAAATATCAAACAGAAGGTTAAAGAGGTTTGGTGAGGGTTTTAGTGGATTCATGAGCTTTTGATAAATATTACGCACCAACAAAACACTACACTACCTAACTTACTACTTAATATGATGCACAAGTAGTAAATCAAGGACACTTACCACAATCCTTGCTAAAGGGATTGATAAGAGTAAAACTTGGAGAGGGTGAACTCATAAAACAATAGGGGAAAAGCATATTCTTAATATTCAATAGACTATTTATAGTAAATCCCTTAAGGCTAACATAGGCAAAAGGAGAAAGTCCTAATAGTGCATTCAAATTATTTTTCCTAGACTATTTGAAAAAGGGTAAAAACATATAGAAACAAAAAAAAAAGAAAAGAAAAGAAAAATTTTGGAAACATGCGCAACTGTCAAGAATCAGAGACATATGTCATCTAGGCATTAGCATGGCTCCTAACAGAAGAAGACAAACTAGATTTGGAGCACCACCAAGCTAGCGTAGTAGAGAACCAAGGTCAACCGATCGGCAAGTGGTCTACTATTGCTTATGACTTGCCGAGTGTTACAATGTTAGGTTAGTCCAAATTGTCCAAGCCTTGAGGACGGGTCGTCTCAACATTTCGGTCTAAGCTGCAAGAGTCCTAGGGATGGGTCATCTTGACATTCTAAGTTATGCTGCTCAGTGCGTCTTTAGCTTAGACGCTGAAGGTGAGCAATATTCCCTTGCATGAAAACCACCTCATCTTTACTGTGACATTCTAAAGTACACATGTTTTGGCTCAAGTAAGGGAACTAAAGGTTAGATTTCTATTATCACATGTGTAAGAAGATGATCTCGTCCTTAGTAAGCTAGTTAGCTAGCATCCTCCATGTGAGGTTCCAAAATCCACACACCCTAGCTTGAGTAATGGGACTAGTGGTTAGATTCCTATTAATTAGTATTAGTTAACCCTAATTCACATTATATAGCACCATATTAGAAATCTATAATTACTTAGAAACTATGATCATAACCTAATGTTAGATCTTTGATTAATTACCTATAGGTTTGTATTTAGGAAGGTACTTAGTTAATTCTAATTCTACCTTAGATTTTTTTTCTTTTTTCTTTTTTCTTTATACTTTATGCATTTATAATCACTTACTAACAAATATTAAATCTAAAGAAAATAATTAGCAAACAACTTATTAATTGAAAGCTTTTAATTTATTCATTTATCTTTATATATATATATACTTTATATATACATATAGGTACTTTTATGATATATATTATTGTAATACACTACATTTATATGTGTTGTTATGTACTTATTATTATGTTGACTTATATTTGACCTTTATATGTATATTACTATTACTTATACATATTGCTATTATTATTACTTCTTACCTTTATTCATTAACATATATTAGTACTTGGGTATACTATGCTTATTATGATTGACTTATATTTTAATTATTATTATTATTGGTTATTTGTCTAATTGCTTGTAATTTAGTAATATTTGATATTATCTATTTACTCAAATCTATGTATACATACACTTATATACAAATATGTGCATGTGTGTGTATTACTATTTATTGATACCACTGTTATAAATATATTCATCTACCCATATATATTTGTAAAGTTATAGTAATTGAATGTACTAGTTCAATTACTTCTGTACATACATACATACATACATACACACACACACATATATATACACGTATTTAATTACTTCTTACTTCTATTTATATATAATACACATTCCTTTATTTGATCCATGCACAAATATGTCATTATTATTCAAATTGGTATTAGCTATAAATATTCAACATCTTCCTTATTATTAATGTTGTTAATGTGATAACACTACTATTATTATTATTATCAATCAATGATTATTATTTCCATTGAACTTTCCACATCATAATGAATCAACACACCCCTTCTTGTTTAATTCATTTTTTTTTTCCTTTCAATTTTGGCTCAAGGAACAAATTTTTCCAAATCCCTTAATTCATACTTTTTTTATACATTTATTATCATGTTGGAATTAAAATTTGTACACCAATATCTCACACTAGGTATAGCTCTTTGATCTTAAAGAATTAACCCTGTAGCAAAAGCTTCTAAATTGAAGAAATTTGTGGTATAAAATGGAGTTCCCATTTCACTAGTTCTTCTAGCAAAGTAATTTACTAGACAATTCCCTTCTCTCCAAACAGGTGCACCGTGGCTTTCAATCTTTGCATCAATTCCTAGAGTCATCAAGCTAAGTAGAATGCTTCCCATTTTGGTTTACATTTATTGATGAGCCATTTTACAAGAAAATTTGAGTCTATTTCAATTATGATATTTGATAATTTCAACTGGTGACAAAATTGTAGCCTATGCTCTATCACTGATAGTTCAATTAAATCAATGTCCCTATATTTTGATAAAAGACCAAAGTAGCAACAAATATGACATTTATCATCATGAACTAATCCACCCATCGCAACTTTGTCACATGACGAGGAACCATCCGTATTTGACTTGAAACCTATGGCAAGAGTAAACCAAGTAACATAACTTAATTGAGTTAGGTTTCTCTTGATTTTCACATTAAAATTATATCTCAAATGTCTTAATTGTTTTTGGTCAAGCTCAAAACTACTCAACATTAGGTTGGTTCATTTCCAACAAAATCTTTATTATAGTTGAGTTCCAATTCCTTTTGTTGCCATGTTTGGCTTTTAGTCTTGCATACCTATGTTCCATAACATTGTTGTAATTGCTACTGCTCTGATGTCTTCTCCTTTGTTTAGCTTTTTCATGTACAATCCTACAAAATTCTTGAAGCTATTGAATCTATTGATCATTGGAAGATAAAAGCATTTAGAAGTTTCACTCCATTTGTTAATGAAAACTAGGCATCTATTGAAGCAATGCTCGACTAAGTCTTCATTTTATTTTTTTTTGGACACATCTAGCACCTTAAGCAAAGTTGTATTCTCTTTCTCTAAAGTACATCATATGTAGGAATAGTAGTGTTCACTATTTTTTGCATCAATAATGAAATCTTAGGTGGTATCCTTTTGTTCCAAAAACAAGAAAGATCTTTCCCCTGTTAGTTCCTTTCAAGATGAGCATTCTACATTGCTTTACTTGAGAAATTTCCATCACTTTCTTTTCTCCAAAAGGCAATGTCAAGTTGGTCTAGAGAAATGGGAATTTCACTAATTTGTTTTACCAACTTGCTATCCATATTTTGTGATAACTTATTTTTATCCCACTTCCCCTCTAGGAAGTAACCTGATACCTACTTGTGTGCTAAGTTTCTACATGGTAGTAAGTACTTCAATGGCTTACCATTAGACCAAGCATCATCCCAAAAGTTGATTTCACCTTTGTCAATTCCAAATAATACATCTTTTTCCATTGCATCTCATGTTGCAAAGCCCAATGTTTTAGCTCAAACCAAATTTCGATGTGCTTCTTTAACATATTTTCTGTGGAAGTGATTGGAGAACAAGGATTTGTTTGTTTTAAATAACCACCTAAGATTGATATCTTGAACCAATGTAATATCACTCCACTTCCTATTACCAATCCCACCTTTGCTAACAGGGTAACAAAGTTTCTTCCACTTTATCTAGTGTATCGGTCTTGTTCTTTCTTCATTCCTCTAAAAGAAATATGCAAAGTACCTCTCTAGATCCTTTAATACATATTTGGGAGGATTATAAGCCTAAAGCATATATAATGGTATAGAATATAAAATGCTTTTTAGTAAAGCTAGTCTCCCTCCTTCTAACAACCATTTATTAACCCAACATTGATTTTTATACTTTATCTTCTAAGTCATGTCTACATAAAGTTCGTTGCTTCTTCTATAAACTATTAAATAACTCCCCAAATAATTCATAGGACAGGTTCCATTTAAAAATTTTAAAATTTTCTTTACACAATGAACCAAATATGTGTTACATTTCAAGTCTAAATAAAAGGCACTTTTCCTCATAGTTACTTTCTACCCTGAAATACGTTCATAATGTAGTAGGAATTCTTTTAGCTTCTTGAGTGAATTGGAGCTACCATTAGTGAAGATGATACAATCATCTATAAATGCCTAATGTGATACCACTACATGCGATCCTAAATGATATTGCATTGAGGGAAAATTCTCCATGAGATTATTCATTCCTCTAGAAAAATATTCCAAGCATAATACAAATAGAATCGGTGAGAGAGGGTCTCCTTGGTGTAATCTCCTTGTGATGTGCCTAATTCTAGAGCCAAATCAAGCAATTCCAAATCCAAGCTAATAATCAACAACAATCGAGTCCAATCAATCAAAATAACGAACAATAACAAAAGATAATCCTAAACCCTTACCGAATATGATGCACCAGCAAGAGAGTAGTCTTAATATGGATTAGTTGATATGACACACAGCAATCCGATATTATCACTCGCTACAATACACATGATTGATAAGAGTATATAAAGAATAACTTCACTTTTTAAGATTCTCAAAATGTCAAAAGTCCCCTAACTCTTACATTACAAAGCTATTTATAGGACTAAGGAAAACAAACTCAAAAGTACATAAACACAATCGGTTTAAGGAAGTAGGTCACTAGCTTTGGGAAGAGAAGGTCGCCGGCTTTAGGAAAGGAAGGTCGCCGGCCTTAGGACTTACACCGCTGGCTTTGAGGGCCGGCTTAAGTGGCAAAGTCGCCGGCCTTAAGGGTCGGTCTAAAGGGTAAGCCGCCGACCTTTATGGTCAGCCTAAGTGGGTCCACCGTAGATTCTTGTGAGTTGAATCTTCCATCAATTGAATTTGTAAAGGACATAATTTGATTCCCATCATCTCCTCAAACCTATTGAAGATTTGCCCTCAAATCTAATGGTTCTCATGTTTTAGATGAAAATGTTTGAAAGTCACCTGGACTGAAAACCTTAGTCTGCATATGCTTGTTTCCCTGAAGTCGTGGCTACCCTTGAGTCTTCTTAAGATGTTTAGAAGTCTTTTGATGAAGCTTTTAAATTTCCTATTACTGTTTTACTCTACTCAAGTTGTCTTCTAGTTCCTTCTGCCCCTCTAATAAAGACTTCTTTCCAGTGGTTTTATTGATCTGTTCTTAGGCTTCTTGCACCTCAGTTGGTGACATAGGATTCAAAACAACCTGTTCACCATCCTTCTAAAACACATAGGTGTTCCTAAACCCATCATGCAGTACTCTCCTGTCAAATAACCAAGGTCTACCAAGTAGTATATATGATGCGCACATAGGAAGAACATCACAAAAAATTGCATCCTGGTACTTTTCCCCTATGCTGATTGTGATGAGAACCATGATGGGAGCCAAGCCAGAAGATGGAATGTGGATCCTCTTGAAGTGCCACCTGGACCTATCACAAGAACTCGAGCAAAACGATTCAAGGAAGCACTTAACGGGTTGATAAAGGATGTCCAAGAAGTCGGAAAGGATGAGAGCAATCATGAAGTTAGAAAGGATTGGAACAACCATGGGAATGCCCTTACTCTTGTACAAGTCATACTGGATACGGGGTGAAGAGAGCGTGTCTTTACAAGGCACGGCCGTGTAGGATTCTGGAGGTCACACAGAATCATACACGGTCGTATACATGGTTCAAAGGCACGGCCATGTATGTTGTCAAGATTTCCACAGAAAGATACACGACTAGAAGTACACGGTCGTGTACATTGGCAAGATTTCGACAAAAAGATACACGACTAGAAGTACACGGTCGTGTACATCTCCAATGCTAGTCGTGTATATTTTCAACACCGGCTCAAGGCCGGCTCAAGGCTGGCTCCAAGGCCACCGGCCTACATGTTTGTTTTGTTGATTTTTACGCAACTTATCTAAGCTATGTCGTTTTGGGCTTTATTATTACGAATTGTAAACCCTAATATAAAGCTCCTAGGGTTAGAATATAGGATATACAACATTGAAAGTTTGAAAACACTTTTGAGAGAATTCCTCTCTTGGTTCTTTAAAGAACTAATCTAGAACTTATCGGATTTTATTTCCGTGGCGTTCATCCCAACTTATCAATCGGTCTTTCATCCCAATTGTGGCATCTTCATATTATACCAAGGTTCTTGTCTCACTTATAGACAACGAGTCGCGGTTTCCACTTGAGGGTGTTTGGCATCTTAGGTAACGAATTCCGAACGTATTGGTATTGGGTTTTGTCACACGTTGGCGTGGTTCGTATCAGTTAGGAATCCGATCAAACTGATCTCGTATCAGTTTGGTATCAGAGCTAATCGATTCGTATCAGTTTGGTATCAGAGCTTAAGTTTGTTAAACATCAGTTCGGTTTGAGGAAGGTAACATCAAAACCCTAACTCTAATCGTTCATATCAATTGTTAGTATTCAATTTCATAGTATTAATTGTCTATTGAAAGTGTAGTACTTACTATTCAATTTTGTTACAAAAAAAAAAAAAAGAAGAAGAATCACAGCACAAAAAAAAGGAGCATGATCAAGAGCAACAACAAAGACAAAAAAAAAAATTCGGAAAGAAAAGAGGAAATTTACGAACCCTAGAGTTGTTTTGAATTCTACGGAAGGGAATTGGTGTAGTTTGGGTTAGTTCCAAGAAAATTGAGAAGAGGAATTGGCGAGTTGATATCATCATTGTTTGTGAGAATACACGAGTGACTGTGTGATATCATCATTTGAGCGAAACAAGTAAGGGAGTGTATCGTGAGGTTTAATCATATATATATTTGTGTTAGTACTAATCTTTTCTGTAGGAACTATGTCGAGGCAACATTCTCCTGAAAGTGAGAGGGGAAGGTTTGATGCTAGGTTAGTGATTGAGGCGTTGAGGGGTGAGATGAAGAGAATGTTTCAGGAGGGCATGGAACAAATTCATGAGATGGTAGAGCAAAAACTAGAGTAATCTAAAAACGTCTTCCAAGGGCGTAAGAGGGAGAGTTGTTCTAGAAGAGTACCAAGGGGTGGAGATGAAATGTCGGATGATGAATTTGATGAGCCTTCTGTCGGGAGTTATAGAGGTTATAGTGGTAGGAATAGAGGAACTAGGGATTGGGAAGATAGAGGAGATAGGAATAGAGAGGATAATCAATTGAGTAGTATAAAGATGAAGATTCCTCCTTTCCAAGGGAAGAATGATCTCGAGGCGTACTTAGAGTGGGAGAAGAAGGTGGAGATGGTGTTTGATTGTCATAACTATAGTGGGAGAAAGAAAGTGAAACTTGCTGCCATTGAATTTTCGGATTATGTCATAGTGTGGTGGGATCAACTAATGTTGAATAGAAGAAGGAATGGCGAACCACCTATTGAGTCTTGGGAAGAGATGAAAAGGGTGATGAAGAAGCGGTTTGTGCCTACGTATTACTGTCGTGAATTGCACAACAAATTGCAAACTCTTAGGCAAGGAAGCTGAAGTGTGGATGAGTATTTCAAGGAGATGGAAGTTACGATGATCGGGGCAAATGTAGAGGAGGATAGAGAGGCTACCATGGCTAGATTTCTTGCCGGATTGAATAGAGAAATTCAAAATGTCGTAGAATTGCAGCAAAATGTAGAATTGGAAGATATGATGCATATGGCTATAAAGGTTGAGAACCAGCACAAGAGAAAAGGTAGTAGTAATGCACGGCTTCAACAGGGTACTGGTTCATCCGCTTGGAAGACTAACTAATGGAAGAAGGAAGAAAAGCCTTTACCCACTAAACCGAAAGGAGAGCAGAGGCAAGCGGGTTCTACTCCTGGTAACCAAGGTAAACCTGACTCTTCTACTCCTAGAAATCGTGACATTAGATGTTTTAAATGCCAAGGTGGCGGCCATATTGCTAGTCAATGCCCAAATAGGCATGTGATGATTCTGCGTGATGATGGTGAGTATGAGACTGAGGGGGATAATGAAGAAGATGATATGCCTCCATTAGAGGATGCTAGTGATGATGAGGAGCCTGCAGTAGGGAAGTTAGTAGCGGTAGTGAAGCGCGCTTTGAATGTGCAGGTAAAGGAAGAAGAGGAGGTGCAAAGAGAGAATATCTTTCATACTAGATGTTATCTAGGTGATCACATTTGCAGTTTGATCATTGATGGAGGAAGTTGCACTAATGTGGTGAGTAATTTTATTGTTGAGAGGCTGGGACTCAAGACTACTAAACACCCTAGTCCATATAAATTGCAGTGGTTGAATGATAGTGGTGAGACTAAGGTGAGTAAGCAAGCCTTGATTGCTTTTCGCATTGGTAGGTATGAGGATGAGACGTTATGTGATGTAGTGCTAATGCAAGCGTGTCATGTGTTGTTGGGGAGGCCATGGCAATTTGATAGGAAGGTTGTTCATGATAGCTTTTCTAACAAGTATACGCTTGTTCACCAGGGGAAAAGCTTTAATCTTAAACCTTTAACACCTAAACAGGTGTATGAGGATCAATTGCAGCTACAACAGTCTTTTGCAAAACATAAGGTGGGTGAAAAACAGAGGGAGAGTGAAAGAGCAAAAGACAATGAGAAAGAAAAGGAATACAAAAGTCGAACTCACAAGGAAAAAGGGAGGAAGGCTGGAAAGAGTGTGAGAGACCAAGTTGAAGGGGGATCAACTTTGGTGGTGAGTGAAAAGGAGAGTGCAGCCATGCAAAAGGAGAGTTGTGTGGCAAGAGCGAGTATAGTGAGGAGAGCGTTAGTGATGAAGCAACCTATGTTATTGCTGGTTTTTAAGGAAACATGTCTGAATACTAACGAACTATCTAACTCTTTGCCTAGTGTGGTTGTGTCTATTGTGCAGGACTTTGAAGATGTCTTCCCTGAGGAGATTCCAAAGGGATTACCACCTATTCGTGGTATTGAGCACCAAATTGACCTTGTACCCGGAGCATCGATTCTAAACAAGCCAGCTTATAGGAGCAATCCAGAGGAGACAAAGGAACTCTAAAGGCAGGTCGATGAATTAATGGAGAAGGGGTACGTGAGGGAAAGCATGAGTCCATGCGCAGTGCCTGTGATTTTGGTGCCTAAGAAGGATGGGTCATGGAGAATGTGTGTTGACTGTCGCGCCATCAACAACATCACGGTAAAGTATCATCATCCCATTCCTCGCTTAGATGACATGTTAGATGAGTTACATGGGTCTAGTGTCTTTTCCAAAATTGATCTGAAAAGTGGATATCACCAAATTAGAATGAAAGAAGGTGATGAATGGAAAACCGCATTCAAAACGAAATATGGATTGTATGAGTGGTTAGTAATGCCTTTCGGTTTAACTAACGCACCTAGTACTTTTATGAGACTTATGAACCATGTTTTGAGGACTTTTATTGGCAAATTTGTGGTTGTCTATTTTGATGATATTCTCATTTACAGCAAGAGTTTGGAAGACCATATATCTCACTTGAGGGATGTTTTAGAAGTGCTTCGAAAGGAGCAATTATATGCTAACCTCAAGAAGTGCACTTTTTGCACAGATAAACTTGTGTTTCTTGGTTTTGTTGTTAGTGCACAGGGAATACAGGTTGATGAAGAAAAGATTCGTGTGATCCAAGAATGGCCTAGTCCAACTAATGTAAGTAATGTGCGGAGTTTCCATGGACTAGCGAGCTTTTATAGGAGATTTGTGAAGGATTTCTGCACCATTACAGCTCCACTTACTGAGGTAATTAAGAAGAACGTGGGGTTCAGATGGGGAGAACAACAAGAGAAGGCCTTTCAGACGCTTAAAAATAAGCTAACTCAGGCGCCATTACTTACTTTACCTAACTTTGCTAAAACGTTTGAAATTGAGTGTGATGCTTCAAGATTAGGTATTAGAGCAGTGCTCATGCAGGAGAGAAGACCAATTGCATTATTTAGCGAGAAGCTAAGTGGGGCAACCTTGAACTACCTTACTTATGACAAGGAGTTATATGCACTGGTTCGAGCACTGGAGACTTAGCAACACTATCTTTGGCCAAAAGAGTTCGTGATCCACACTGATCATGAATCCTTGAAGTATTTGAAGGGGCAACACAAGCTAAACAAAAGGCATGCTCGTTGGGTGGAGTTCATCGAAACATTTCCACATGTCATCCACTACAAGCAAGGTAAAGAGAATGTCGTTGCTGATGCACTTTCTAGAAGGTATGCTCTTATCTCTATTCTTAGTTCTAGACTGCTTGGTTTTGAGCACATTAAGGAATTGTATGCTACTGATCGAGATTTTTGTGAGGAGTATGTGCATTGTGAGAAGAGTGAGCATGGTAAATTTTATAAACATGGAGGATTCTTGTTTAGTGAGAGTAAACTATGCATTCCAATTTGTTCTTTAAGGGAATTACTAGTGAGGGAGTCTCATGGAGGGGGTTTAATGGGACATTTTGGAGTAGCTAAAACCTTAGGGGTATTGCAGGAACACTTTTATTGGCCTCACATGAAATGAGATGTTGAGAGGATTTGTGAGCGATGTATCACGTGCAAACAAGCAAAATCTAGAGTCCAACCTCAAGGGCTTTATACCCCACTTCCCATTCCTCATGAGCCTTGGGTAGATATTTCCATGGATTTTGTGTTAGGATTACCTAGGTCTAGACATGGTCGAGATTCTATTTTTGTAGTCGTGGATAGATTCTCTAAAATGGCACGTTTCATTCCTTGTCACAAAACAAATGATGCTTGCAATATTGCTAATTTGTTCTTTAGGGAAGTTGTGAGATTACATGGTATGCCTAGAACAATCGTATCGGATAGAGATGCTAAGTTCTTGAGCTATTTCTGAAAGACATTGTGGGCTAAGTTAGGAACTAAGTTATTGTTTTCTACTACTTGTCATCCACAGACTGATGGTCAAACTGAGGTAGTAAATCGAACTTTATCTACTTTGTTGAGGGCTGTCATTAAGAAGAACATTAAAAGTTGGGAGGATTGTTTGCCGCATGTTGAATTTACCTATAATCGTACAATGCATTCTACTACTAAGTTTACTCTTTTTGAAATTGTGTATGGTTTTAATCTACTAACTCCTTTGGATTTATCACCTTTGCCTATTTCTAAGTATGTTAATATAGATGGCCAGAAGAAAGCAGAATTTGTTAAACAGATCCATGAGAAGGCAAGGCTAAACATTAAGTGAAGAACAGAGCAGTATGTGAAACAAGCCAACAAGGGTCGTCGACAAGCTGTCTTTGAACCTGGAGACTGGGTTTGGGTTCACATGCGTAAAGAGCGGTTTCCAGTGCAGCGTCGATCTAAACTACTTCCTAGAGGCGATGGACGATTTCAAATTCTTGAGCACATCAATGATAATGCATACAAGATAGATTTGCCTGGTGAGTATCAAGTGCCACATTTAATGTTACTGATCTGAGTCCTTTTGATGCAGGCGATGATTTGAGGACAAATCCTTTTCAAGAGGAGGGGAATGATGAGAACCATAATGGGAGCCAAGCCAGAAGATGGAATGTGGATCCTCTTGAAGTGTCACCTGGACCTATCACAAGAACTCGAGCAAAACGATTCAAGGAAGCACTTAACGGGTTGATAAAGGATGTCCATGAAGTCGGAAAGGATGGGAGCAATCATGAAGTTGGAAAGAATTGGAACAACCATGGGAATGCCCTTGCTCTTGTACAAGTCATACCGGATACGGGGTGAAGAAGGTGTGTCTTTACAAGGCACGGCTGTGTAGGAGTCTAGAGGTTACACAAAATCATACACGGTCGTATACACGGTTCAAAGGCACAGCCGTGTATGTTGTCAAGATTTCTACAGAAAGATACACGACTAGAAGTACATGGTCGTGTACATTAGCAAGATTTCCATAGAAGGATACATGGCTAGAAGTACACGATCGTGTACATCTCCAACGCTGGTCGTGTATATTTTCAACACCGGCTCAAGGCCGGCTCCAAGGCCACCGACCTACATGTTTGTTTTGTTGATTTTTACGCAACTTATCTAAGCTATGTCGTTTTGGGCTTTATTGTTACGAATTGTAAACCCTAATATAAAGCTCCTAGGGTTAGAATATAGGATATACAACATTGAAAGTTTGAAAACACTTTTGAGAGAATTCCTTTCTTGGTTCTTTAAAGAACTAATCTAAAACTTATCGGATTTTATTTCCGTGGCATTCATCCCGACTTATCAATCGGTCTTTCATCCTGATTGTGGCGTCTTCATATTATACCAAGGTTCTTGTCTCGCTTATAGACAACGGGTCGCTGTTTCCACTTGAGGGTGTTTGGCATCTTAGGTAACGAATTCCGAACGTATTGGTATTGGGTTTTGTCACACGTTGGCGTGGTTCGTATCGGTTAGGAATCCGATCAAACCGATCTCGTATCAGATTGGAACCTTAGCCCTCTGAGTGACATGCAGACAGTCTTGTTTACTCAACTAGTGCAATTCATAGGGCTTAGGATGTAGGGTAGTGACTAGTTACAATCTATTTACTAGTGTAACAGCTACTACATTGGTGCAACTACCACCATCAATAAGAAGAGCATAAAGATTACCTTGAACCTTGCAGGGAATATGGAATAAGTTTTCCCTCTATACGTCCTCAATATCTAAAGATGTAGTCATTACCCTACGCAACACATTAATAGCCAGATATTGATCATTTCCTTTGTCTTCATGTGCCTTAGCATCTGGATCCTAATAATACTCCTTTAGCACTATTGACAAATCTATTGGCTCAAGTATCTCTTCCTCGCCATCCTTACTCTCCACCTCCATAGCAATGATCACCCTTTTGTTAGGACATTAAGCAGCCATGTGTCCAAAACCTAAACATTTGAAGCATTGGATTTGAAGATTCTTCCCACTTGATGACCTAGGCACTATTTGCCTAATGTCTGCCTCAGGAACTACTTTCCCCTTTCCAAAAATTTTCTTCTCCCTTCCAACATCAATAACAATTGCATTTGCTTCCACAATCTTATCAATTCCCCCTTCATCAACCTATTGACTATCTAACCCATATAGCTTTAAAGAGGATCCATACCTATTACTCGCCACTCTATACGAATTAGAATGCCTCTGTCTCTCAACTTTTAAAGCCAACTAGATGGCCTCATCAAGGGTATCATACTGTTACAGTTCCACTATACAATCAATCTCATATTTCAAACCAGACACAAATCATGCCATAGTCTATTCAAGATGTTCAATGGTTCCACATCGAATCATGAGTGCTTCAAACTCTTGGACATATTTGTCCACAGTCTTACATCCCTATCTCAAGGTCTAGAGGCGCATAAATAGTTCATGCTTATAATGCTTTAGAACAAACCTCTTCCTCAGAACTCTTTTCATCTCTTGCCAAGTATGAATCTCAACATCACCATCTCTCCTCCTATTGGCCACAAGGTTCTTCCACCACAAGGCGACATACCTTGTAAACTCGACTGCTACCAGACGAACTCTAGTATGGTCATTAATCTCATAACATTCAAAGAGTCCTTCCACCTTATCTTCCCAGTCAAGATATTCTTCTACAAATCCCTTTCCAACAAATGAAGGCATTTGTAATTTCACATATTCCAAACCCCTAGGCGACATGAACTCATGATTAGGATAAACCTCATCTTCAAAGTTATCATCCCTTTCCTCCTGGTAAGCATGATACTCTCTTCCAACTTATTTACCCCTGTTTTCACTTAATGCTCCTTCTCTACCCATAGCATTAAGGGCTACCTAAGGTGGGGATGCCTATGGATTTTCCACTGGCTATTGGGGTAACGTCATCTGATCGGCCCGAGTTATTAAGTTAGCAACCACAGTGGTTAAGTCCCGTAGTTGTTCTTCCAAAGTTCTCCTACCACCCACAATAAGATGTCCCTAACCTCCTCCTCCAACCTGACTGTTGGCCTCAATCCCAATTCCTCCATTAACACTGTCATTCAACATGCTTCGTAGAAATTATAATCTCAATACAAGAACTCACAAATCAAAATTACACTCTACAGTAATCCCAAATGACACTATCCCAATTTCAACCTCCGCTCAATCTCCAATTCAATTCCAATCAACCCAGCACAACAAACAATACAACCCTAACTTCAATACAAATAAACAACAACAACCAGCCCTAATTCAATCACTCAACCCATAACAACTACCATGGTACAAAAAACCTAATTTTCAATCCGCTATCAATACCAAGGAACAAGCCCTAATTCAATTACACAAAGCAGCAACACAACCAATCGACAACCAACATACAATCTCAATTCAACCTCAATTAACCACAACACAATTTCACAATATAAAATCCTAATTTCTCAATTGGAAATCAATAGTCACAATCCCTTCTCTCAACCGAATGCTTTGATACTAAAAGATGATGTGCCTAATTCAAGAGCCAAATCAAGCAATTCCAAATCCAAGCCGATAATCAACAATAATCGAGTCCAATCAATCAAAATAACGAACAATAACAAAAGATAACCCTAAACCCTTACCGGATATGACGCACCAGCAAGAGAGTAGTCCTAGTACGGATTAGTTGATATGACGTACAACAATTCAATACCATCACTCGCCACAATCCATAGGATTGATAAGAGTTTATGAAGAATAACTTCACTTTTTAAGATTCTCAAAATGTCAAAAGTCCCCTAACTCTTACATTACAAAGCTATTTATAGGAATAAAGAAAACAAACTCGAAAGTACATAAACACAACCGGTTTAAGGAAGTAGGTCACCGGCTTTAGGAAAGGAAGGCTGCCGACTTTAGGAAGGGAAGGTCGCTGGCCTTGGGACTTACACCACTAGCCTTGAGGGTCAGCCTAAATGGGTCCACCGCTGGTTCTTGTGAGTTGAATCTTCTATCAATTGAATTTGTAAAGGACATGATTTGATTCCCATCACCTTGTAGACTTGAAATAACCATGAGAACCTCCATTTACATAAATAGAAAACCAACTAGACTTGAAATAACCATGAGAACCTCCATTTACATAAATAGAAAACCAACGGTTGAAAAAGAGGCAAGCATAGTCAATCTAAAAACACTTTTGCTTCTTTATTTGAGCCATCTTCTAATACATCATTTAATGAAGGGTTAAAATCTCCTTCTTAATTTAGAGGAAAGCCAACAATTTTCTTTAAAGGAAGAAAGATTATCTATTCCTTTGTGATTGCCCTAGTAGGTAAGTTTTCAAGAGATTGGCCAATTCTAAATGAGATAAGGGCTTATTTTACTTCTTTAGGTTTAAAAGGAAATTATCATATTGGTTTGATCGACAACCGACATATCCTTATCCGATTTGAGTTAGAAGAGAATCATATGAGGATTTGGAAATGTCCAATAAAACAAATTGGTAGGTTCTCCATGAGATTATTTAAATGAACTAAAGATTTTGATCCCAATGTGGAATGCTCGATTGTTCTGATTTGGATAGCATTACCTTATCTAAAGTTACATTATTTTGAAAAAGCGATATTATTTTCTATTGCATCGATTTTTGGTAGACCATTATGAATTAATGAAGCAACAATGCAATTGGCAAGGCCTTTAGTAGTAAGAATTTTATGTGAAATAGATATTTTGAAGCTAATGAAAGAGAGAATTTGGCTAGGGTCCAAGAAGAAACGTTATTAGCGAGATGTGATTTTTGAAGATGTTTCGAAACTGTGTCAATATTGTTCTAAACTGGGACATAATGAAGAGGATGTATCATTAAGAACCCTAATTTAAGGCCAACTAAGAAAAGAGATCTTCCAAAGAGAATTTCTACAAAGTTTAATTATAGATTCAAACAAGTGTCAATAGAAGGGGCTAAAGATTCTCAATTAAAGGATAATAATATAAAGCCAATACTTAAAACTTTAGACTTAACAAAAAAAAAATCATGAAATTAGACTTCAGTTTGTTAGCAAAACTAATTATCAACAAGATTTCAATCTTACCTTATCTTTGATTTCTTTTGTCTCTCAAAATACCTTATTGCAAACACTTATTCCGCTTAAGTTTCTCTAATCCACAAAAAGTAGACAAATTATGAATACCTCTTAGTTATTGTGGAAGAGTACACAAAATCACCATCACTTATGGTCAAATATAAATTATAACCTTTATAATCACATATTTAAAAATAAATATAAATACTGAAATACCCTTCCTTTTAATTTTATTTTGTGAACATTCCAGATACACATCCCTAGTTGCAACTACCCAGTCCAGAACTCATGAAAATGTTTTAACTGATGGGTTGCTCCCAAAGTACAGGCGAGTTCAGTTGACACTAAATGACACTAACCTTGTTGCAGTAGGAATATGCAATCTATCCACCATCACAATCTGAATAACAATGAAGGCATTGTACTGTTTTCTAAAAACAAAAAAAAAAAAAAAAAACCAAAGTATTTACAGATGGGTGCCAGCTCAAAAGGACCGACTGCACTTCATAATTTTCTACTCCAACTTGATACATGAGGGCCCCTACAGCAAACTCATTCAACACTGTACATTTATCTTCACGTTCCTTAAAAAAAAAATAGGAATTACTGGTCCTGCCAAGCTCCATTAACATGCACGTAGATTTTACTGCATATTTAATTTTAAGGGCATTGTCAATATCACTATTAGTAAATTTATTTATTTTTGGTAAGCAATCAAATAAGGAGAATAGAAACATTTCTCTTCAATTTCTTTCTTTTCCTTGCTATATTCCCCAATTTAAAGTAGAAGTTACATTTATTTGTTAATTTTTGTTTCTTTTTCTTTTTCTTTCCACTTATTTCCATCCATCTTCCTTCCGTAAGTAATTTCCAAACATAGGCTGACCGGAGTTGCCAAGCTCCATGTGGAGTCCGGTGGATTTTAGCATATTCAATCTAAAACAAGCTATACTATGGAACTTTGGATGCAACATGCACTGACAGTCTCTTTTTGTCTGCATTATTTTGTCTCTTTCTTTCTAAATAAATATAGCCAGACAATAGAGAAAAATCAGGTTGCAAAAATATTGGCAAATTAAAATGATGCAACAAGCACATTGAAAGTTACTGAAGAATTAAAATAAAGTATACTAAAGAAAATCTAAGGCAGCATATGTCATAGGAATCAGGATGAATTTATATCAGTCCAATTTTTAGCATGTTGAAGATCTATATATATATATATATATATATATATACTAACCTATATAGACATCTAAATAGGTTTTGCATGCAATTCGTTAGATAATCCCACAAATTTTACTGGGTCCTTATATATATATTTCAAGTGGTAAAGCATCATCAGCCAGGACCTTTATGCACAAAACTTTGTTGCTATAGTCAAACAAGATAATGATATAGGAAAAGGTGAGAGAGAAAAAAAATTACCTTTCCTTACAAACAAAAGATGCCATGCAATACTCGGTGCGTTCACATTCACTCCAATAATTCTAATGAAGTCTTGGAAGATTCCTAGAGGACCAGCTCATCGATCAGAGCCACCTCCCTAAAGAGGACAAGCTCTACTTAAAAAATGGAGTTTAGTCTTCCACTTTTTCATTGGGGGGAGGGAATCAGTGGATGGATCGATAGGCAAATTTTTCATTTATTTTTTTGAGCTAGGTTTAATATTACTTTAGTTGCTTGAAATGAAATTATGGTACCCAGAAATCTTAATCTGAGCTTACAAAGTTTTGAACATTTGAATTGCAGTGTCTTATAAGCCCTTTTCAAGCTTGATTTTGACTTGGCTACGTTATAATCTAGTGTCCAAAATCATAAAATTCATCCGCGCTAATACAATTTTAAACTATATTAAAATAAATAAATTCTATGCTCCTTCGTTTATCGTGATAGAGCATTATGCATTATAATGTGGGACTTTGTGTCTTAGATATTTTTAATGAAGACAACATTAAAAATATCACTGGATGGTCCCAACTCACATGAGTGAAATTTTAAGTAGGATTCTCTCTCCATCATGCATCATCATGTACACTCATGCTGCGCAATCTAAACCAGTCTTTTGGGTTGGGTCGGATTTGATGACCAGATTTTGTGGAGATAAAACGTCTAAAAGAGCTAAGTTCTCGTTTACATATTCGTACCGTTTACCTAATGTGTAATAAGGGACGACATGTGAAACTATTTGTAGTGTAGCTTTACGAATCTGGTTCCTAACATAGGCAAATAAAAGTAAAAAAAAAAGGGCTCTCCCAACTTCCATGATTTCTTCTAATCACCAATTTTCAGTTCGTTTTATGATTCATTGCTGCTAAAAATTAAGCAACTAAAAGCAACCCAAGGTTAATCAGCAAAGTAAAGCTAAATTAACTAAATTATTAGTGAATTACTACAACTTGTCCATGAATACAAAAGCAAAATCACTTTCTACATTAAAAGAAAGATTTACTACTACATGCAAGTCATGAACAGTCAAAGAGAAGAGTTGCATTAAAGGAATTGGAGCGAAAAGACACGCTACTTCTCAATACCATTAATTACATTTACCACTTCTGGTTCACGACAGCATGATCAAAATCACACCCACAAGCCAAACTACTCCGAGAACAGAATCCCCCTTCACGTTCAAACTCACCGTGCCAGATGTTACAGACAAGTACGGACCCGGTGGTGCCACAAACCCTGAGGCTGGACCCATGACCGGAGTCGAACCTCCTCCACCACCCCCTGCACTTGTAGTATTTTTCCCACCATCACTCTGCTTGATGCCAAGAGAATAAACCGGCGTTCCATCTGGGTTAAATAGCCCATAGTACCTCTCAGAGGTCGGTCCTGGCTTCAAATTCTCATTAAACAGAGCAAACACATAGATATTCAGATCGCTTTCCGGTCTCATTGGAGTCCCTTTCTTTTTCATTGCAATCCTCATTAGATTTGCATTGTACTTCTTAGCATTCTCAACCGTCGCACCAATCTCATCAGGATCACCAGACGAAGGCCATCCAGTCTCCGATATTTGCACTGGTAAGTTCTTATAACCCACGTCGGCTAGAGCAAAGTGAATGGCATCAATTTGAGCAAACAACATGTTACCATAATGCAAATTCGTTGCAGGATCTAAAATTCCTTGAGAGGACTGAAACAGGACAAAATCCAAAGGCACATGCTTCGGGTTTGCCCGGTACGCGAAATACGGATATGCATTAATCAAGAAAGGTGAATTAATCTTGCACTGGAAATCCAATACCTGGGTCACATAATTCACTAGCTCTTTGCGGAACTTCCCAGTCGACGGCGGGTAAGATGGCCCAAGGATAGCTAGTGAATGAGATGTAGTGACCGTGATCTGCTTATCTAGTCCTAAAGTAACTAGTGCACTATGCACATTCTGCATTGCGGGAAGTAAATAATCGCTTAAGGATGTATCATTCAAAGTTAACACTTCATTTCCTACCGCGATGCAAGTGATTTTAGTTGCAGGTAAATAAGCTTGAACATTGGTTTTGACCCATGATAAGGCTTTGTTTTGATCTTGCATTTTGGATAAGTACTCATTACCAAGTCCAACAGTGAATTCGATACCGGTGTTGGCAAAGGCGCATAGGACTTTCGGGTCAGCATCGTAGAGCTTAACCCGGGTTGCGCCGATGGCCTTCACGAGGGGAACAGCCTTAGAAGGAGATGGGAGATTGTTGGCAATTTGGCCATAGTTGATCCCAATTGAATTAGCCCTTGCAGGGAGAAAGAAAACAAGACCTGTAATTTAAAGAAAGACAGAGTGAATCATAGCTGATAATAAAAATGAAAAAAAAAATGTAATTGCCTTTTAGTGAAGCTCCAGTAATCAGTATAGCTGATTTTTCTCTAACATCTAGTCTTTCACGATCACAGATGGTAGATCCTCGAACAAAATTCCCAGAATTCAGAGAAGCAAGAAAGCAATTAAAGGGTTAATGTAATAATGTTCAGACACTCCCCAAAAAAGAAAAAAAAAAAAAGGAGAGAGAGAGAGAGCTATTTCAAGGACATAACACAGTAATGAGGATAATTTCTAAACAAATTAAATAGAGAAAAGGGAAAATGTAGGACTTTTTTAGTGAAAATAATTAGTTTTGACAGTACCTGAAACTACTAGAAGCAGAAGAGAACATGAATGCGAAGTCTTCAACTCCATAGATCTTATGTTTCCAGTGAGAAAGGGGAAAGGCCAGAGCTTTCAGAAACTGAAAAGATGAACCTTTGGGTGTCGGCCGGAGGGCCACTTTGAGTGGTGTCACTCTGAGGATCGCAGTCGGAGCTTCTGTCAGATTCTGGTATGAGTGGTGTGTACCAAAACGAAACAAGAAGAACGCTGGTTCTGGTAGTGGAAGTAGGAAAGGAATAGCAGTAGCAACAAGTGAAGGTTACCGTTAAAAGGGTTGTGTGTTGAAAAAGTGGAAATGGAAGGTGGACTAATTTATTTTACTTTTGAAGTTGGGTTGAGAAGGGTTTCAAAGTTAAGAGAGGAGTTTATGAGTTTTGACAGTTGACAGATACTGGGGCGCAGGAAGATTGTCGGATAACGTGCATCGTTGGAGTGGGCGAGAGTGTGAGAGTGGGAGTGAGCGTGAGCGGCAACCCACACCACACATCAAGCAGCATCTACTTCACTGCCTACACCTACACTCATACACTGTACCTGAACCCTCTCAAAAATATTATATTATCAAATCAAGGAGTTTGAAAGAATTTTCTTATATTTTCAAGATTTACCTTAAACTTAAGGGGAAAAAAAAAAAGAAGCAATTGTTAAAATGTTTTAAGACTTTTTCCACTTTAGGCCTTTTTAATAAGTGTCTTCAAAATCACACAATCACATGTTTTTCTATCAAGAAGCCTTGATTGATCCCACTGCATGTGCTTTTGGTTGAAAGCTGATTGAGAGCATTTCATATTAGATAGCTCCAGTTCCAAACCTGTTAGGATCGTCCTTCGGATAATATAATAATTGCGAATTAATTGGGAAGAAAAATGATTGATTTGACACAAAGAATTTGTAATACTAACAACGACGACCCTAGCTAATATTTGGATGGAAACCATTGCATTGCAAGACTGAACATATATGTATTATAGTGTCACAATACAAATACAGAAGTTGCACCCTTGATCTCACGGAACATCTTATATATATATTTGAGTGTTTAGGTTTAGGGTCTTCGAGAATTATAAGATGATATATAATATTATTAAATAAATTTAATTAAATAATATAGTAAAAATAATATTATTATTACATAAATTAAAAAAGACTAAGTATCCAAAAATCTAAAAAAAAAAAAAAAAAAACTCTTTTTAGGTGTCTCATTTCGTGAAAGATATTGCTTAGGACCAATTGATCATACGATAGGTGCCCGATGGATAAGTCCACCATCTACTTTTGCACACTCCATCCTTTGTCTCTTCCTATCGGCTTTATAAGTGTAGTTGATCTTAAATTTATTTGATAATATTATTTTATTAAATTAACTATTGTGGATTAATATGATCTAATGCATATCCCTTAACAAGTAGTGTATATTAAAAAAAGTAAAAGACATAAATAATTGTAGAGGTTATATTTTTATAGTTGTTCCGTTTATCTTTACCTAAACGAAGGACGCATACACACATTTTCTTGGGGGGAATAAATAAAGAAGAAAAAAAGAAAAATATCTGTCTTGGAACTGTCCAAGACGTGTACGTAAGTTATGACACATTTTCTTCCATCTCATACGTGGCTTGAATGAATTATATTAAATTCCGATGAGTTTACGGTTCATCACTCGTGTACTAATGTTCCACGTATCGCCGTCTAGTTCTAGTTGGCTTTTTGCCCCGAATCATATATATATATATAACCTGACAAAATGTCGGTGGAAGTCTCTGGAACCTAAAGTTTATGCAAGTCCAACTCGATATAATAATTACAAAATAACATGCAATTGAGATAAAATTAATACGTGTACATACATAAGCTATGGCATATACATGAAAAGATTTTTGTTTTTTTTAAAAAAAGAAAAATAAATAAATTTTCACATAGGGAGTAATATCAGCAATATCTGCAGTTAAAAAATAATTGCTTCTCATAGAAACTACAATTTTAAAGTTAATTGAAATCTATATTTTGGTTAATTTTGACATTCCAATTATTTTACAATTTTCCATATGGAGGCAGAAAAATGTGAACAATACAAGATTAATAGCATGCCAATACACACTGAAGCACACACCCTGGAGCAACACACATACAATAGCACACCAGCAGAACAATATAAGAGCAGCCTGCACACAAATAGAGCACCAACACACAATGAAGCAACCTGAAGCAGCACACATACAATAGTATATCTTTTATAGTTATCTATTAGTTAAATAGCTATATAGTTAGATAGTTAAAATTGTATTATAAATAGTCTTTATACTTAAAAACAATGTTTATTCAATGAAAATTTTACTTTGTTTTGATTTCTTTTCTTGAATACAAGATACGTCTTCTTGCAAAAATCATTATGTTTTACTTCATATGCTTAATTCCTATTGTTAACAGTAGAATATAAAATATATTATTTTTGTGGTGGCTATGCGGTATCATATCATTGTGTCATTTATTGATACAAAGATAGCGTTTAGTTATCACAAAAATATAATACTAGACAAGATAACTTTTTTATTCTGCGTTTGGTTAACAAAAATGATATAAGTAGTAGACAAAAAAGGAATATGGTACTAAACAAAAGGGCTAAATTTTATACTATGTATAATTCAGTACAAAATTTGTGCTACTGAATAAAAAGTTAATTTTTTTTCAAATTCCCCAAGCTGTTATTCCATTTCTTTTCCCTTAAATCAGACAAACAAAAAACCCTTTCCAGACTAGTGCACAACCTAGGTTCCATCTACGCCGCTCCAGCTGTGGACTTCGTCCTGCAATCGATCGCCGTTCGGTTGTCACCGTCTTCACACCACAGGTCGCCATCCTGTTGTCGACGTCTTCATGCCGCAGGTCACTGTTAGGTTCGTCTACTTGTGTTGTTTTTCCCTTTTTTGCTTTTCTGTCTTCCTCGCATGCTCTTCATCCGGTTGTCATTGCTTTCTATGTTGCTTTTCTCTGTGTCGTAACTTTATGTCATCGGCTTACTTTGGGTCGTTGGTCATTTATGTTTTTTTTCTTTTTTTTTTTATTTTCAATTTCTTTATGTCATAACCTTGTTGTTTCTTTGTAGACAGTAGGAAATCCTTGTCCACAACACAACTTCAATGTAAACACCTCATTTTTTACCCTAATAATTAATAATGGTCAATTTTCATTTTTTTCATTTTTTACAATTTTTCTTTTAATTTAGCAAAAATAGGAAAAATATTCAAAAAATAAAATAAATAAGGAAAATATATCAATTTTGGAAAATAGTGATAAGAATAATAAGAAAAGGGGTAAATAATTTTTATAAATTTTTGAAATTTCAAAATAATACAAAATAATAAAAATTGCATTGCATATATGTAAATTGCGAAAATAAAAAAAATGAGAAGTGGGCTAGCCCAGCTGGTTCGACCATGGCCTCATCACACGAGGAAGTGGGCTCGTCATAAGTTCGAATCGCGGGGGACGCATTACGCGTTTTGCCCGATTTTTTCCTCCTCGGGACACGTGTCGTTTGTGATTGGACGGAGGGAGCACACGCACTAAACGCGTGATCGTCTTCAACCTCTGTCCGAGATGATCGCCGGTGAGGAAAAATTCGAATTTCAGCCATTTTGATGCGATTTTTACATGAGATCCACCAAATCTTTAACTGAAATAAGATAAACATCATCCTATTGGAATCAAATCGCAACAAATCGAAGGATTTGCATGAATCGGAGATGGGTTTCAACAAAAAAAAAAATCCGATTTGTGCCGATCGGAGGAAATCCGAGCTTATCCCACTTGGTTTTCGATTCCTATAAATAGAGATCGAGGGCAGGAAGCTAGAGGACGAATCGGAAGAGAGAAATGAGAGAAAATAAGAGAGATCGAAGTCGCCGGAGTTCGCAAGCCGCGACCGCCGATCACCACCTCGTCGAACCACCACTTGGAGAAGCTTTTGGAGAAATCCACCACCAGCATCGAGTCTCTCATCCTCAGAAATGTTGGAAACACCCCTTGATCGACAAAAACGGACACCGGAACGCTACCCGCGAGGACCTCCAACTGCTGCCGGATTCAACCCAACCCGACTCGGTTCGATCCGACCCGCGCACCGTACCTAGATCTAGGTAAGTTGGATTTTTCGTTTATTTATTTGTTTGTTTGTTTATTTATTTACAATTCGAAAAAAAAAGAGAGAAAAAATGAAAAAAAAAGAAGGAAAAATCATAGAATTTATACTGTTTTTATATTTAGTTTAGAGTAGATAAAATAATGAAAATAAATAATTATAAAATAAATAAATAATAAAAAAATAAAAAATGAAAAGTAATAATGATTAAAAGTAGGATTAATAATAGAGTAGGGTAATAATAAGAAAATGAAAAAAATAATTTTTATCACTTAGAAAAAAAAAATCCTTTTCTTAAATAAATTCAAAATTGTTTTTTTTCCTTCAATTAATTTTTTCAAAAAAAAATAATAATAAATTTTAGGCTTAGATTTTTTCTAAAAAATGCTAAAAATGATAAAAACGCAAATTTGAAGTATTTTCATAATTAAAATTAACTAACCCACTAAACTTTTTTTATAAAAAGCGAACTACGACTTATTTGATCCTAAATAGCAGGTACGTAGGCACTCATTTGGGGCAACTCTAAAAAGAATAAAAAATCATTTTTCATATTAGAATAAGTTTCTTTTAATCAATAAGCAAAAACACAACAAAAAATAACAAAAATAAAAACAAAATAAATAACAATAAAAGACATTAAGGATAAGGTTTAGATTTCAGAAGAATAAAGTAGTAACTTTAAGATTTTAATAGGTTAGCCCCCGAATCCAGAAACTCTGGTTCCTTTTCCTTTCCTCTTTCACAAAAATGAAAAGAGGAAATCTCATTGACTAGTTGTCCAAATTATGATTAATTTGCTCAATTAGTCCTAATTCAATAATCTTTCCCAACTCTAGTTGGGTGGCGACTCCAAAATAAGACGAAATTTCTAGTTCAAGTCAATGACTTATATTAGATGAGCATAGGGTTTAGTATAAATCGGATTAGGAATGAAAATGAAAAAAATAAAAAATTAAATTCGATAGGATGGCGACTTCGTTGGGGACTATCTCTAGTAGGCTAGCCACTTGAATCTTCTGAAATCACCATTTCAAAAATGGCTTTTGATTGTTATATTGTTGCTAACCTTTAAGGGATTTAATGAAATTTAGGGTTTATGTATTTTTTTTCCTACCATTGAGTCTGCATGCATGTAATCATGTGATTAGATACGGTCAAACCCAAGCCGTCTTAAGACCCTAAGACAGGGGGGCATTGTGTAAGTTTCGGGCGAAGTGATATGATCACCGTTCAGGATTGATTAGGCCACCCCACCAAATGCTTCAATATGGCATGAGATCCATTTCTTCGAGAATGTGGGAGGCCATAGAGCTTGGGGACCTGTTAGAGCCCACCTATCTGCATACATGAAGTCATGGGCTGGCAATTGATTAATGATGTAATGCTTTTGTTCCGTTCCTCGAATTCAGATACATTTCCCTGTAATAACATCATTTGTACTTTGTAAAAAGTTTTTGTAATTGGAAACTTCTATTGTAATATATGGCTAGTTCTACAGTTGACCACCTTCTCTACAAAGAGACCCGGGTTTGCAAACCTCTGGATCCAAAGTTGGTACTGAACCATTGGTTTACTTTGTACAACCCTAAAGAGCAAGCTTCATCCAACAAAAGATAGGGCCCATCCTTTCACTGATGAAGATGGAAATGAACTTACCTCTGATACGGGCTATCCTCCATATAAGAAGTAGAGCCCGCAGCTTTCTTCATTCGGCCACATGAGATCACTCCCACTATGGAAGAATATACCCAACTTCTACAGGCCCTATCACTAACCAGTGAGGTGTATGTGCCAGATCTTGAGGCTGGGCTAGCCGGTATTTTCAATAGACTTTTGGGCATCCACAAGATAGCAATCAACAAGGTCTTAGCAAACTACAACGGATATTGCATACAGATAGACGAGTTAGAAGCCTGGTTTATAGCCGAGGAAGATGATGGGGATAGGAAAGACATATTATGCGGAGGCCCCAAGAGCTACAAACAGAGGAGGGTGAATGCTTTCATCTTAACAGCCTTCACCACCATACTTTTCCCTATCAGGATCTTTTACATCCACTACTAAGTCGCAAAGTTAGTGGCCAATTCTTGGAAGGGAAATCTTATATCCCGGCTCTACTAGTTGAACAGATCCGAAACTTGAACTTTGTCAAGAGAAAGGGCCACGGGATTCTTCGCTCAAACATTAACCTCATCCTGATCTGGTTTGTGAGCTACCTCAAATGTTTTGGGTTAAACCTGGTCCGGATATCCTTAGCCTAACAAGTGGACCCTGTGGACTCCTGCATAGAAAAGATAAAGCTACCCGACGACCTTACTAGCCACAGTTGGGTCAAAGTGCTCAAGAGTTTCAGTGCTGATGACATCCTGTGGACAGTTAGATGGAGTTGCTGCAATAAAGTCATCCTAACCTGCAGAAACCTTCAAGCCGTTCCTCTAATCGGTATCAGTGGATGTATAGGTTATCATCCAAACTCAGTGGTATGCCAGTTCGGTACCATCTAAGACATAGTTTATCGACCATCACTAGAAGCAATCATGTTCGAATACCAAGACCCAAATCTACTGGTAGTTAAGAAGTTTGCTAAGCTAGCAAAGGTCATAGCCCTATGGGAAGCCCGAATCGAGAGCCCCAACATAGACCTTGAAGACTTGGATGGCGAAGTGGGCAAGCATCGAGCCACCAAGGATTTCGTGATCCACTAGCTATATCAAATAGGAGAAAAGGCATATCGAGTCCCAGATATCACCTAACCTGAGCCAGACAAGGTAGACCCAAAGTTGAGAACCTATTTGGAACAAGTCAGGGCCTGGATTGAGGTATACTTCGAAGCTACAGACTACAAAAAAGATATCTGAAAGGGCAGATTTAAAGAGCTTGATCAAAGGAACAAGGCCTTGGAGGCTCAGCTAGAGAAGACCCAAGCTAGAGTTAAAGAGCTGGAGCTATCATCAGCAGAAAACCGACGCCTACACAGTAGAAGAAGAAGAGGACTAGGAAATAGATTAGCATTATACTTTTACTTTTTCATGTTTCAAGTATTGAACTCCGAGTTTTCAATATTAATAAAAAATAAAATTTTAGTATTATATCATTAATCAATTGTTAGCCCCTTTATTTTAGTATCTGTATGATACATGCATCATATTTACATACATGCATTAAACTAAGAAAAATGTGCGTCAAGTATCAAAGATAGCTCCCAAACAACCGAACCCTCCGAGGAGCCCAATCTGCACTCGCTCAAAGACCAAAATGGCAAATAGTGGCAATAACAGTGACAACCGCAACAACACCAGCATTGATACCACCTCAGATCCTAGGATCGTGTCCCTAGAACAAACAGTCTAACAATTGGCTGCCCAAGTCCACCTCCTGACTGAGAGTATTGGCCTCCTTCTCACTACCCAACTGACTCGGGAAGAACACTCAAGGGCTAGAAAAGGGAAAGTAGTAGAGGGTCAACCTCCAGAATATGAAGAGATCAATTCCCACCTCACCCGGCATTCGAGTAAGAACCGAGAGTCAACCTCAGTCCAACCTTGAACGACATAAAGAGGGAAATGAAGGACAGGCAAAAGGAGATGGAAAGAAAAATTTTTCAACAACTGGCTGATAAGATGAAGACAATAGAGGGGCTTGACAGCTTTGAGCAGGCTGGGATCACTAGCTTACCAATGTATGGGGAGGAAGTGTACCTAGAGAAGTTCAAGACCCTAGAATTTGAAAAATATGATGGCACTGGATGCCCCAAGATGCATTCAAGGTTGTATATACGGAAGATGAGCAAGTATGTCTAATATGACTAGCTCATGATCTAGACCTTCCAAGACAGCCTTACAGGCCCTACCCTCGTCTGGTATGCACACTTAGACTTCAACCAAGTCAGTACCTAGGAAAGGACTTCGCTCGGGCATTTTACGATCAATACAAATTCAACATCGAGGTTGCCTCTTCGGTAATGGACTTAGGAAGTCTTCAAAAGAAACACACCGAGTCTTTTAAGGAGTATGCTCAGCGCTTGAAAGCTCAGGCTGCTAGGGTAACGACCCCAATTTTGAAAAGGAGTTGACATTCATCTTTGTCAACACTCTGGATAAGACTTACTTCTCATATCTAGTGGCCCAAACATCATCTAGCTTTGCGGAAGTAATGGCAGCAAGGTGCCGAATCGAGAATGCCATCACATCAAGGAGACTCCAAACAGTGGACCTTCCCAGAATCGCATCATCACAGAGGCCCCTAGGAGGTAACAAAGCCAAGGAGTCTACCGTCAGCACGGTTAACTCCGGCAGAGTAGACAAGATTGGGACCTATGTAACATTTCAGACCGCGAATGCCCTAATCCAGCAGTTTTCCGACGAATCACACCCAGGCCACCAGGGTCTTAAGATAATTCACTTCAATCCCGATCTCGCTTAGCTAGGTCTTCGCTCGACTGCAAGCGGATAATTTGATCAACTTCGAGATCCCAAATGACCAGTACAAGCCCAGAAATTTTGACTCAAGCCTCAAATGTGATTATCATATGGGCCAAGAGGGGCATTCCACAGATAGATGCTAAGGCTCCAAAATAAGATTCAAGATCTAATTGATGCCAGAATAGTGCAATTGGACTTTGTTAACACATTAGCGCCCAATGTCAACACTAATCCACTGCCCAACTATAATCCTACTGTCAATATGATCATGTCGGAAGAGCCGGACCCCAAAGAGTCCCTAAAATAGCAAAAAGCAATAGTGCAGTGAGAAAGTCACCCATGCCAAGTCTCAGATGAAACCCCTAAATCACATATCAAGAAGAGATGGTTAGTTGGAGACCCAACAATCGGTACCCTAGACGAATCGCATGGGAGATTTGAGTATCTGGTAAATTACTTTTTCACCCCAACTGAGTATGGGGCACTTAACGGATGGGGGCCCGAGTTCGAAAAAGAAGACAACCCACCAAAGGAGAGGGAGAAGTTCGTGAACATGACTAAATCGGAACCAAAAACCGATAGTCATAAAGTGCTACGAGGGACAATCTACTGAGGTACAGATTCCAAAGAAGAGATATGTATTCAATGTCCCAATACCCTTAAAGAGATATAAGGCGACATCATTTGACTATTGGGCTCTCGATAAGAAAGACCCCCTATCATAGGAGGGATTACCTGTTTTGGGAGAATTTATGACCCAAAATACAGGGTCTCAACCGAAGAGCCCAACACTGAGGTAGGGAAAGAGGAAGAAAAGGGGCTCTCTACATTTACAAAGATGGTCAAGGCAAGCGAATATAAGATCATGGAACAACTGAACAAGGTTCCAGCCTAGATATCACTTATGGGCCTCCTCACAACGTTGAGCCTCATAGGGAAGCACTCTTCAAAGTGCTCAAACAGATCAAGGTACCAGAGGGCATCGCAATAATAAAATTGAGCCATGTAGCAGATTCAATCTTCACCATGGATCAGATATCTTTCTCTCCGAAGAGTTGGGGGAAAACGGAGACCAGCATATGAAACCACTGTTCATAGTGGTGAAATGCAATGATACAATCATCTCCAAGTACTCATTGACAATGGATCTTCTCTATACGTATGCCCTTTAGCCACCTTTGACCTGTTGGGGGTCAATGCAAGCAACATCAAGCCAAGCTCGATAGTGGTTAGGGCCTTGGATGGGTCCAAGAGAGAAATAGTGGGGGAAATCAACTTGCTAGTGGAGATTGGTCCACAGATGTTCCACATCTCCTTCCAAGTCCTCGACATTCCAAGGTCTTTTAATCTACTATTGGGAAGGTCGTAGATACACACTGCCGAAGCCATACCATCAAGTCTACATTAGAAGGTAAAGTTCATAGCAAATGGACAAATTATCACCGTGTTGGGAGAGCAAGACTATGCCATCTATAAAGAAAATGCCATGCCCTATATCGGGGAAAACGGCTCTGAAGACTTTAGTCTCCAAATATTCAACGAGGTGAGCGTGGTAACTAGCAAGGAGTGACAACAAGGGACGTTTGGATTAGGGTACGTTCCTACAGCCCAAGAAAAGGCACAAGCAAGAGGTATCAGAGGTAGAAGGAAAGAGAAGACAAGCGATACTCAGATGCGTTTTCCACCCCTCCAGCAATCATTCAAATAAGCAACTACCATTCAAGAACTAAGGATAAGCGAAACCGATGTCAGTAATGAAGGCCCGCCTCTCGCACGTTCGAGCAGCATCTAGCTCTTAACAATTGGTTCTGTTATCTTATTAATAGCGCTAGGTTAGCTCAAGGATAGGGAATAATTATTAAACAAATTTCTATTGTGGTTATTTTTCAGATTCAATAAATTACAATTCATTCTCTTTTTGCTTATATATACGTACTCTCGTTTCACTTACCCATAGATTCCCTACCGTCGAACGTCAAGGACATTTCACGTAGGTAAGTAATGAAAACACCGATATTGTTTCCAACACTGTTGGGTCAGCCATTGGAGGCAATGTCCTTGACCACGAAATAATACAAGAAAATTGTCAAAAAACATTAACAAAGTGGGATTTCAATTGATGAGTCGGTGGAGACAATAAATCTAGGAAGCACTAAGAAACCTAAAAACCTCAAGATTGGGACCAATTTAAGTGCCAACAAAAAACACAAGATAGTCGAGCTATTAACTAAATATGTAGATGTATTCGCTTGGTCATATGGCGACATGCCAAGACTAGACCTAGTCAATAGTAATTCACAAGCTTCCCACAAAGAAAGATGTCAAACCTAAAAAACAGAAATTGAGAAGATTTAGGCCTGATATTTTACTAAAGATTAAAAAGGAAGTAAAAAAACTACTAGAAGTGAGATTCATTGAGGTGTCTGACTATCTGGAATGGGTAGCAAATATAGTCCCCGTTCTAAAAAAGAATGGGAAAGTACGTGTATGCGTAGACTTCCGAGATTTAAACCAAGCTACGCCAAAAGATAACTTCCCCCTACCTCACATCGATGTCCTGGTAGACAACACCGCAGGAAGCCATCTCTTCTCATTTATGGACGGTTTCACAAGGTATAATCAGATAAAAATGGCTGAAGAAGATAAAACTAAAACAACCTTTATCACAACATGGGGAACTTTATGTTACAAAGTCATGCCCTTTGGTTTGAAAAACGCCGGGGCAACGTATCAGAGAGCCATGGTCGCGATACTTCATGACATGATGCATCGAGAAGTTGAAGTATACGTCGACGACATGATAGCTAAGTCTAAGGAAGAAGAAAGCCATGCAGTTATTCTGAGGAAATTGTTCAAGCGATTGAGAAAATTTTAACTCAAGTTAAATCCAGAAAAGTGCACTTTTGGGGTTACAACAGGCAAGTTGTTAGGGTTTGTCATAAACCGAAGATGGCATTAAAATCGACCCTGACAAAGTAAAGGCCATACTGGAGCTACCCTCTCCACATATTATCAAAGAGGTGAGAGGTTTTCTGGGAAGGTTGAATTATATAGCCCGTTTCATCTCACAGCTCACAAACAAATGCCGGCCACTATTCCGTCTGCTAAAAAAGAATGCCACGGTAGAATGGGATGATAAATGCGAAGAAGCATTCAAAATGATCAAAGACTATCTCATAAATCCTCAAGTTTTGATAGTTCCAAAACAAGGAAAACCCCTATTCTTATACCTCATGATACTCCTTGAATCCATAGGGTGCGTGTTGGGACAGAAAGATGAAAAGGGGAGAGAACGTTCCATATATTATCTAAGCAAGAAATTCACAGACGGGGAACAGAGGTATTCGAAAATAGAGAGGACCTGATGTGCTTTGATTTAGGTCATGCATCGATTGAGCCAATACACCCTTTACTATCCCATCGAGTTGCTGACAAGACATGATCCTTTAAAGTACTTGGCAGAGAGACCTGTCTTGTTAGGGATAATCTCCAAATGGAAAATACTCTTATCAGAATTCGATATCACATATATAAATCAAAATTTGATAAAAGGGCAATTTATAGCCGATCAATTGGCAGAACACCCAATTGAGGGAGATCCCAAGAATCACAAGCTCAATTCCCTTATGAAAATATATTAACAGCGGAGGGCGCACTAGTAGAAGACTGTGGGACAGAACAAAGCCCTAAATGGAAGATGTTCTTTGACAGAACTGCCAATGTATTTGGTTGTGGGATCAGGGCAGTGCTAATATCACCAGAAGGAACACAATTCCCTTCAACAACAAGACTCACATTTCCATATACTAATAATATCGTAGAAATGAGGCATGTATACTCGGCCTCAAAATGGCTTACTACATGGAAACCCATGAATTAGAAGTATACAAAGATTCTTCACTCATCATATTACAGACAAGAGAGGAATATAAAACTAAAGACCCCAAATTGGTACCATACCATCAGCATTTGACAGAGCTAATCGATGAATTCGAAGCAATCACCTTCACATACATCCCGAGAACTTAGAATCAGTTTGCAGATGCACTCGCCATACTAGCATCTATAATTCAGATAACAAGGGGAGTCGAAGTCCAACCATTGAAAATAGAAATCCAAAATCGGCCTGCCTACTATTTGATAATTGAAAAAGCACAAGATGGTAAGCCCTGGTATCATGATATCAAAACTTTTCTCCAAAAAAGCAAATACCCTAAAATGGCTAACAAAAATGACCAAAGAACACTCAGAAGGTTAGCAAGTCGTTTCTTATTAAATGGGCTTATGCTTTATAAAAGATCACTTAATACCACCTTTTTAAGATGTGTAGATAGAAATGAAGCGTGTGAACTGATGAAAGAAGTGCATAAAGGAGTATGTGGACCTCACATGAACGACTACATGTTGGCCTGAAAAATCATGAGAATGGGCTACTATTGACTAACCATTGAATAGATTGTATCAAATATGTCAAGCACTGTCACTTGTGTCAAGTTTATGCAAACCGAATAAATGCCCTGCCTAAAGAACTTCATTCGTTGTTGCACCATGGCCTTTCTCCATGTAGGGAATCGACATCATCGGCCCAATCACTCTAAACAACATCTAACGGCCACAGATTTATACTGGTAGCCATTGATTACTTCACCAAGTGGGTGGAAGCTTCATCATATGCCAGTGTCACGAAAAGGGTAATAGCTCGATTCCTGAAGAAGGACATAATAGCTCAATACGGAGTTCTTGAGTCAATTGTCACCGATAACGGAACCAATCTCAACAACAAGTCAATGACGAATTTGTGTCAACAATTCCATATAAACCATAGAAATTCAACTCCCTACCGACCTCGGATGACATAGGGCAGTGGAAGCAGCCAACAAGAATATCAAAAGAACCATCGAAAAGATGACAATCACTTACAAAGATTGGCACGAGATGCTGCCATTCGCCCTCATGGCTTACAAAACCTCAATTAGAACATCTACTGGAGTTACCCCATATTCTCTGGTATATGGTACTGAGGTAGTTCTACCAGTTGAAGTCGAAATACCATCCTTTAGAATTCTATCAGAAGCGTAGTTAGATGAATTAGACTGGGTAAAGAAGTGGCTTGATCAGTTGAATTTGATCGATGAAAAAAGACTCACTGTGTTATGTCACAGCCAGTGTTACCAACAAAGAATGGCCCAAGCATTGATGTTTCAAGGAAGGAGATTTGGTGCTAAAGAAAGTTCTCCCGAATGCTCAAGATTCCAAGGGAAAGTTTACCCCAAACTATGAGGGCTCATACGTTGTAAAAAAGGTATTGTCAAGAGGTGCTTTGATATTAACTCAAATGGATGGTCCGGAATTGAGAGACCTCATTAATACAGATGCTGTTGAGATGTACTATCCTTAGGTAAGGAAATTGAGATTTTACCAATGTTCATGAATACCAATACTTAGTACAAATTTCGATGAGTCTAGTTTTCATTTCTTTTACAAGCAAAGTTAATGTATCTAAATGATCGATAACTCCAACCAATCTTCATTGAAGCAAAAATTCCTAAACACATTACCCATCACTTCACCAATGAATAATAAACATTGAAATGATAATGAATCTTAATAGATTTTGTGACATAATTCTACCTACTTTTGAGCATTAAACCTTGTACATTAATAGGATAATACCACAATCACAAGAGCCATGCTCATAAGAAAGGAAGCACATCAAGACCTTTAGCCTTGTTTTGAAGCAAGAGTAAGCAAAGGAGAAGCAAACCAGCACGAAGATTCGGTTGTTTGGTTGCTATCCGCGATAAATTAGTAAGCATCTTAGAATAAATAACCATCATTCACATATTATAAGACATCTCTTATTAAATCATTTGACCCGTTCGTTAGAAGCATTTTCAAAAGTATAAGTTAGTTAGCGCACAATAGGGCACTTTCCTAAACATCCTCTCTCGGGGTTAGCCCATAAGGGCACCTTTCAAGGTATTTCTTCCCCAAGGTCGCAAGTCTAAGAAGACGCTTCCCACTATAGGTTAGTCAGCCCACAATGGGGCACTTTCCTAAACATCCTCTCTTAGGGTCAACTCGTAGGGGCACCTTTCGAGACATTTCTTCCTCAAGGTCGTGAGTCTAAGAAGACGCTTCCCACCATCGGTTAATCAGCCCGCAATAAGGCACTTTCTTAAACATCCTCTCTCAGGGTTAGCCCGGAGGGGCACCTTTCAAGAGATTTCTTCTCGTTATAAGTTAGTCAGCCCACAATGGGACACTTTCCTAAACATCCTCTCTTAAGGTCAGCCCGTAGGGGCACCTTTCTAGACATTTCTTCCTGCTATAAGTTAGTCAACCCACAGAGGGGCACTTTCTTAAACACCCTTTCTCAAGGTTAGCTCATAAGAGCACCTTTTGAGATACCTATTTTTCAGGGTTGCAAGTTTAAGAAGGCGCTTCCCACTATCGATTAATTAGCTCATACGAGCACTTTTCGAATCTATCGATTAGTTAGCTCATAGAAGCACTTTTCGAATCTATTGATTAGTTAACTCATAGGAACACTTTTCGAATCTATTGATTAGTTAGCTCATATAAACACTTTTCAAATCTGTTGATTAATCAGCTCATAGGAGCACTTTTCGAATCTATCGATTAGTTAGTTCATATGAGCACTTTTCGAATCTATTGATTAGTTAGCTCATAGGAGCACTTTTGAAATCTGTTAATTAGTCAGCTTATAGAAGCACTTTTCGAATCTATCAATTAATTAGCTCATAGAAACACTTTTCAAATCTATTGATTAGAAGCAATTTTCAAATTTGTCGATAACCGATTAGTCGGCTCATAAGAGCACTCTTCAAAGGCATTTCTCCCCAAATAGTCGTTAGTCTAGCCAGACGCTTCTATTGATAGGTGACTAGCTCATAAGAGCACTTCCTGAGACAATATTCTCTTTAAAGTTGCTAGTCCGATAAGACGCTTCTTATTATTAGCTATTCCACTTACAATAACACACTCCTAAACAATCCTTGAGATGTTTCTTATCGTCGATTAGTCAGCCCATAGAGCACTTTTCAGAAGGATACATTACTTCAGATTGTTAAGTTGTTTAAGACCATTTCCTAAGCAATACCAATCATCACAAAGCGCTCGTAAGATTATTAGCTCATGGAACATTTTCCTACTAAAGACCAAATTCCAGATAACTAGCCAAACCAGGGTATTATCTATTCAGTCTAGAGGCAAAAAATGGCATCTTTCTTGTCTTTGTAGTTAAGTTTTGCAAACTTTACCATAAAGAGAGGTAGTTGTAAACACCCCATTTTTTACCTTAATAATTAATAATGGTCAATTTTCAATTTTTTATTTTTTACAATTTTTCTTTTAATTTAGTAAAAATAGGAAAAATATTCAAAAAATAAAATAAATAAGGAAAATATATCAATTTTAGAAAATAGTGATAGGAATAATAAGAAAAGGAGTTAAATAATTTTTACAAATTTTTGGTATTTGAAAATAATACAAAAATAATAAAAATTGAATTGCATATATGTAAATTGCAAAAATAAAAAAAAAAATTGAGAAGTGGGCTAGTCCAGCTAGTCTGGACCATGGCCTCATCATGCGAGGAAGGGGGCTTGTCATAGGTTCGAATTGCACGGGACGCATTCCGCGTTTTGCCCGATTTTTTTTCCTCCTCAGGACACGTGTCAGCTTGTGATTGGACGGAGGGAGCGCATGCGCTGAGTGCGTGATCGTCTTCAACCTCCGTCCGAGATCATCGCTGGTGAGGAAAAAATCGAATTTCGGCCATTTTGATGCGATTTTTACACAAAATCCACCAAATCTTTAACTAAAATAAGATAAACATTATCCCATTATAATCAAATTGCAACAAATCGAAAGATTTGCATGAATCGAAGATGGGTTTCAACAAAAAAATCCATTTCGTGCCGATTGGAGAAAATCCGAGCTTATCCCACTTGGTTTTCAATGCTTATAAATAGAGATCAAGGGCAGGAAGCTAGAGGACAAATCGGAAGAGAGAAAGGAGAGAAAATAAGAGAGATCAAAGTCGTCGGAGTTGTAAGCCGCACTACTGTCAAACCACCACTTGGAGAAGCTTTTGGAGAAATCCACCACCACTATCGAGTCCCTCGTCCTCAGAAACGTTTGAAACACCCCCTGATCGACAAAAACGGACGTCGAAATGCCACCCGCGAGGACCTCCGACCGCCGCCCGACTCGACCTGACCCGACCTGATTGGATTCGACCCGCGCACCGTACCTGGATCCAGGTAAGTCGAATTTTTCGTTTATTTTATTTATTATTATTTTTTTGTTTGTTTATTTACAATTGAAAAAAAAAGAGAGAAAAATGAAAAAAATAATATTAGGAAAAATGATAGAATTTAGACTATTTTTATGTTTAGTTTAGAGTAGATAAATAATAAAATAAAAAAATAAAAATAAATAAATAATAAATAAAATGAAAAGTAATAATGATTGAAAGTAGGATTAATAATAGAGGTAGGGTAATAATAGGAAAATGAAAAAAATAATTTTTATCACTTAGAAAAAAAATCATTTTCTAAATAAATCCAAAATTGGCTTTTTTCCTTAAATTAATTTTTTCAAAAAAATAATAATAATAAAGTTTAGGCTTAGATTTTTTCCAAAAAATGCTAAAAATGATAAAAACGTAAATTTGAAGTATTTTCATAATTAAAATTAACTAACCCACTAAAGCTTTTTATAAAAAGCGAACTGTGACTTGTTTGATCCTGAATAGTAGGTACTTAGGCACCTATTTGGGACAACTCTAAAAAAAATAAAAAATCATTTTCCATATTAGAATAAGTTGCTTTTAATCAATAAGCAAAAACACAACAAAAAATGACAAAAATAAAAACAAAATAAATAAAAATAAAAGACATTAAGGATAAGATTTAGATTTCAGAAGAATAAGGTGGTAACTTTAAGGTTTTAATAGGTTAGCCCCCAAATCTAGAAACTCCGGTTCTTTTCCCTTTCCTCTTTTACAAAAATGAAAAGAGGAAAATCTCGTTGATTAGTTGTCCAAATTAGGATTAATCTGCACAATTAGTCCTAATTCAATAACCTTTCCCAACTCTAATTGGGTGGCGACTCCAAAATAAGACGAAATTCCTAGTTCAAGTCGAAGACTTATATTAGATGAGCATAGGGTCTAGCATAAATCAGATTAGGAATAAAAATGAAAAAAAAATCAAAAATTAGACTGGACATTTAAGATTAGATAATAATAATAATAATTTTTTTTTTGATAAGAATATCTTCATGTGAAAATTACCACATTGTTGTCGTTGATGAAAATTTTGTCTAAACCATTGTCATAGACGAAGTAACTAAGAGGCCAACACCAAGCCAAAACTAGTACCTAAAAAATCTGCCAGAAATTGTCTTCTGACTTATGTCCGCTTCTCAAACACATACACCATCCTTTCATTTATCTCTACATCCACTACCACAATTATTTCGTCCATGACAATGGTTTCAACAAAGGCATGAGCGTGAATGTCTAGTGTGGATGTTGGTGGTGTTGTTGAGAGGCATGAGCATGAATGTCTGGTTTGACAAATTTAGCTTAGGATATTGATTTAATTTATTTATTATTGGATTTTACAAAATACATTAAAATATTGTAATTTAAATAAAATTATAGTTACAAAAAATTAAAGCAAATTATTGTAATGCAATATATATTAATTTGTTATAATATTAATATAATTAACATTAAATATAATTTATAATTTTTACGATAATTTTTAAAAATTATTAATATAATTTTTAGAACATGTTATAATATTAAATATAACATAAATTATTGTAATTTATAATATGAATTATTAATTTTTTTCAATTAATGGATTTACACGAATTATTTTATATAATTTTATAGTATTACATAAATTAAATAATCTCTTCAAATAGTATTTTCTTATAACAATATTAAATATATATAAATAACCATGATATCATTAAAAATGGTATAATTGTTAAATTCATTATATTCAATACAGTACTTCAAAATTGACAGTATAAAAATTCTTGTTCAAGTACTGAAATACAAACACGATAAATTTTTTTTTTATCTAATTTTTTTTATTTTATATTGTCCAATACTTCTGTACTGTCCAATATCAATAATCAAACATTACCAAAAGATCAATAAGGTAATGCGAAATATATATATAGATATCGGCATGCAATTTGTCTAGATAGGAATTATAGGACTTTGGTAGGGACAAAACGGTCCGTTGGTCCGACACGGTCCACGTGGTTGTCAATCCTTATCTAATCTTCGAACATTTGATTGCAATCGCATGGTTGTGTTCACTCTTCAATGGTCCCTGTAAATTCTATTATGTCGATTATTATTCAGCAAAAAGATTTAGCTTTTTACGAATATCGAGGAAAGGAGAACACATGCATCACCAAAAAGCTATGACATGCCAACTCCTTTCGGTGATATTCCACGTAATCCTCTTGTGGGGTTCAAACTTGGCCGGAATCATCTTCCCTCTCTCCCTCTCTCTATAATAAATTGCGAGAAGATTAATCAAACCCAAGGGAGACACCACTAATGCCCATCTGGACAGACCTGGGCACTTCTGAAAGCCCAGTGGTTATCAAACCAGATCCCCAGTGTCTAATACTATGGGTCGAAACTTTTAGATAAAGTAAAAATAAGAGGGAAGCTGTAGGGGAAAAAAAAAAAGGACATCCAAAGAATTAAAATATTTTTTAATATAAAAAATGCAAATAGAAGGAAACAATTGAAAAGTTTCTATCTCTTTTGTTTGGTTAAAATAAAAGAAATAAAGAGAGGAGAAATAATATAATAATTATATTAAGTTATCCTTTCTTCTATTTTTATTTATAACCAACTTTAAGTATATTTTCGTCACTTTATTACATTTCCACTCTTTTCCTTTAATATCTCTCCAAATTAGCGAAGGAAAAAAAAATGAAGCACTTAGGTGGAAACATTTCCATCCATTTCTACTTGGTTTATCTCATTTCCAAAATTTATAAAATTAGCAAACATCCAATGTCCTTCCATTTTCCAATAATTTCCTTTGATTTTCCCATATTTTCACCTATCCAAACACATTGTAAGCTCAATAAATTATGAAACTAGCACCATCCCACCTATGTCCCAAAGCTAGGTCACAATGGATAGTAGAGGAAAAGTTGTTAATTGATGACTTGAAAACAAGTCACTATTTTCAATTGATATAATGGGTTTTATTAATTCTCATATTATGAAATAGTGGACAATAACGACTTGTTTTCAAAACATCTGCTCCCGACTTATTCTAATAATTTTCCCAAGTTACATTCGAGCTCATGGGTTACAATTTAGCAAAAGTGAGGAGGTTAGACCTATGGTTGCACATCTATAAGCTATTTCTTCATAATTTTCTAATGGATGCTAGGTCAGCTAACATGGGTATTAGACTCAATAGTGCAAGTCATGGTCGTGTTCAAACTTGAAGAAAAGGAAAAAAATAATACTATTTTCTAAAATAATTCTAGAAATGTGTCAATTAGGAAAATATAAAACTTGAAATTAGCACTTGAAGTGTTGATTTCAACTAAGCCTAAAATTAGTACTCCAAGTGCTAATTTTAAAGTAATTTCAAAATAGGCACTTCAAGACATTTTAGAGTAATTTCAAAATAGGCAGTTGAAGTATCCATATTTTCTTGATAGATACATACAATAACATTAAGTGTCGATTTTACTCTAAGTGCTGATTTTAGAGTAATTTCAAAATGGGCACTTCAAGTGTCAATTTTAGAGTAATTTCAAAATAAGCACTTGAAGAACCCATACTTTCTTGAAATACACACATAACAACATTAAGTGCCAATTTTAGTTCAAAATCTAGTAAAACTAGCACTTAAAGTGCTAATTTTTCCTATTATATATACATAACAACACTGCTACAATCTCAATGGACAAAAAATTTAGATAACCTACAATAACACTCTAAAATGCACAGAAACATTTAATACACCAACCTAATGATCCATCCATGCATTTATAGTTTCATAGAAGCAAAAATTCTCAAGCATAATAACAAGAATACATCATTCAATGAAGTTTAGCAACTTTCAAACCCCTAAATTATATGAGATAATGGATAACATAACTGAATGAAGAAATTGAAAGTTTTAATTACTTATACAATGGTATTTATAGAAGTACAAACCATGTATCCATAGAGTAATGGCTAAAAAAATGTAATATAATATGTAGCTAAGGCTATCTCCTTCTTTGTTGCTTGAAAATACGTATACCTTAATCATTTAACATGAGGTCAGGTTGATGCTATACCATCTAATCCATATCTATTTGTGTAATATAAGTATCATCTAAACTATATTAGGTAAATCGTGTAGGGAAGGCATATGAAAAGTAATGGGACCGGGCTTGACTTAATAAGACCTTCAACTATATCTCCATTTCCAGCGTCCCTTATGTAGAGCTAGAGGGTTGGGGCATAAGTGTTAGAATTCTCTCCTAAAGGGTTGAAAATGGGCAAAGACGATGGTATAGATGGGCTTGACGTGTCATGACATACTGTAGTTTGAGTAGGAGATATGAGAGGTAAGTCATTACAATCGTCTCTCATCTTTAGTTAAGCATGTCTACAACCTTATCCTTTACCCTTAGCCTCAAACACAAGCATGTCATCCCTAAGGGGACTGCGGTGGTGGCAAGTCCTCCCACTCATTAGCATAATGTCCAACGAGTGGTACATTGTTCAAAGTCATACTCTTGAATCAACAAACCATCTTAGTCATCTTTGGTGCCTCAAATAGAATGTCACTGGGCGACATCTAAGGTAGACACTCAATGAAATCAACCTGTAGAAAAGAACAATACAATATAATTAATTTGCACAATATAAAAATATAGCAAATTAAAGATAAAAAACATAACAAATAACAATATAGGAAGATCATATATGTACCATGTAAACTAGCACTACACCAGTCTGACCTATGTATCATTAAGTAATCTGTCAATAATAAGTAGCATAACCTAAGGTTGTATTGTTTAGTGAGCCATAGGCTGGATCAAAATGGATGATTTGATGTTGATGATTGGCCTATTGCTTTAATCAAGCTAAGTGGGTAGGCACCCAATTTGTCTTAATCTTACCTAATAGGTTAAGCTTATAAAGCTGTGTTGATATGTCGGTGTACTCAAGTATCATCTAAATGGCTCCAAACTGGTGAGCTACCCAATTTAGAAAGTATATCTTAACGACATAAAAGTAGATAAGTGGTACTCCGATAAGTCAAATATCGTTGCCCTCTCAATAATAAGCTAATAACATCACTATATCCACATATATGTATGAGAGTAAAACCACTTAGAAGTTAATATGTTAGAATAACATTGAATTATAAAATTTTAAGAGGGAATTACAATAGTAAAGAAGGTTAAGAATACTTGATTGGGGACTTGGCAGTCTAAAGCATATTAGTACTATGTCACTACACATGTAGGTAGCTACATGATATTTAAATCAGTGCCCCATCTACACATCAATAGCTAACCCTCAACTGTTGTCGTCATCTTACGATGTAAACGGATGATATGAGGGAAGTTCTCCCATACCCATAGTTATAATATCACCAATGGACCACTAATCTCAGATGTCTCCACATGCTATGCAATATAAAGATGATAGTATAACTAAGCTAAGCATACTACCCCCTACGTGTACTAGCTAGTTGCTTGAAGGTCAAGTAAGAGGGGGAGGAACATTGGGTGCACTGGATTCTATGAATTATTGGCAAAGATTATATCGCCTATTAATTGTAAAATATGTGTTCTCACAAAACACTAAATGGTGATGTTATCTTCATCGAGTGATAAATTGTTGAAATTATCACTTAGTTACGTCGACTTCAATTGGTTTTCACCCATTTCTACTTACTAATCCCATTTCCACCCTTTATAAAATTAGCAAACATCTATTTTTAGTCCATTTCCAAAAAATTTATTTGATTTCCCTATATTTTCATCTATCCAAACACAAAGTAAGATCAAGAAATTATGAAACTAGCACCATCCCACCTGTGTACCTAAGCTAGGTTATAGAGGATGATAGTGAAGTAAGTCATTAATTGATGGCTTGAAAACAAGTTGTTATTGCTAACCAATGTAACGATTCTTATTAATTCTCATATTATCAAATGGTGGACAACAACTACTTATTTTCAAATTATCAACTAACAACTTATTTTAATAATTTCCCAAGTTACATCTAAGCCTGTGGGTTACAATTTGGCATAATTGAGGTAGTTAGGCCTATAGTTGGTGGATCTATAAGCTGTTTCTTCATAATGTTCTAATGGACGTCGACTTAATTAGCATGGGTATTGGACTCAACAATGCAAGTCATGGTAGTGTCCAAATTTGACTGGTTTTATATTTTTATCTACTTTTAAAGCCTCCATTTTCTATATATATATATATATATATTATACACAAGTTTCATGCATTATCATGATTAATAAATTTTATTAAGTATGTCTATATGTAAATTATTAATTAATCAAGTGCACCTAGAAATGCCTTAGTTAATAACCATGTAAAATAGTTACTCTTTTCATCAAATACTCTTTTTTTTTTTTTTCCGAAAATCAAATACAATTATCATAGTAATTGTTTTTTACTTAGAATCACTAATTCCAATTATAAAAGATTAAAACACATGGAAAAATAAATCAATGAAATTGACATCGCTTCTAATTGACTTACAACAAAAGGACATGGTTGAATATTCTTAACATTTTTCAATTTGGTTTTCTTATATTATATGTTGAAAAATCAATAAAATTATTAGGATAAATTAGATGAATCTCCTTTGAAAACTTTTAAAATTATATAGATACTCAATTAAAAAAAATCAACATTTATACTTCTAAAAAACTAGTGCAATGGATCATGTGTAAATTTGGTTGACTTTGCACTGATATATATACATAATTTAATATGTTTAATTAATGCTTTTAAAAATATTTAAAATTGAAAAAATATAAAAGATTGGAATAAAATGAAAAAAAAAAAGAAAATCATATTAAAAGAAGAAGATGATGAAGAAGTTTATAACTTTATCAAGCACCTTCTATGCTTAGGTAGCCGATAATAGTTGCAATCTTCAAATTGAATTGCAATCCACTTATATTAATGGGTAGTTTAACCTATGGAAGGTGGTGGTTAGCAAAGCCACAAACTTCTTCTTCTTCTTCTTCTTTTGAATCCAATTTTTTTTTTTCACTGTCATCTAATTTTTCTTTTTTATTTTCCCAAATTTTAATATTTTTAAAACATTAATTTATTAAATATATCAAATTATGTATATGCTGCAATTAAGTCAACTAAATTGACACTTTATCAAGTGTGTCAACTTTTTAAAGGTGTGTAAATCTTAACTTTTGAAAAAACTAGAAAGTCATGTAATTTTCAAACTTTTTAGGAGAGGTCTATATAATTTACTCAAATTATTATTTTCTCTTTTTTCTTTACTCTCCATTTGTTATAAAATTTTGTCTAAGTATATGTAGTATATTTTTTTTTTATGGTTGTAAAATACTAAAAGTTTATTAAGCACATAAATAATGGCCTCAATATACTTAAAATAGACATGACATAGTATTTTATTATTGTCAAACTCGTGATTTTACTTAAAATTGTAAAGTATATAATTGATATAATTGTATAAAATCATATAAAATTATTGGAATTAAAAACTTATACCTAAATTCATAATTCTCTTAAAAATTTGAACCTAAATGATTTTCAAGAGTGTACATGGTTCGGTTTAAGAGCCAAATTGAACCAAACCATGTTTAAAAATGTTCAATTTAAATCTTTAATGAACCGAACACTTTTAATGGTTTGGGGTTTTAAATCAAACCACTTAAAAAGTATGGTTTTATTTGGTTTGGTTCAAACCATTTTTAAAAATACCTTATTTTAGTTGATAGTATGAATAGTTATTAGAGTTTTTAACCAAATATTGATATTCAAATTAAAGAACATTATGCAAAAATATAAGCCATATAATATTACATTACATTTTAGGTGATAGTGAAGGCACACTTATCTGCTTGAGAAATGAGAAACAAAGATGAAAGAAAAAAAAGTAGACTGTGAAGATTAAGAGTGTAATGAGAGTTAATATAAAAGAAATGGTAAATAAGTTTAGATAAAAATGTTACTATGGTTTAAAACTAAAAAATATTGCTTAGTTTTTATTTTTCAGTAAGAAGTGGTTTAGTTTAGTTCAAATTTTCTAATTGAATCATGAATCATTTGAACCATCTTTAAATTGAATCATAAATTGAACTGAATATAAAAGAAATGCATTTTATGGTTTAGTTCGGTTCGATTCGGTTCGATGAATAGCCTTAATGATTTTTCATCCATTTTAACCATAAAAAAAAATCATAAAATTTTAAACTCAAAAAATTTTAACAATCACTATGTGTATATAATTTGTGCCATAATTATGTTTAGGTAATGATATCCATACACTAAATAATAGTATATGTCATATTACATAATATTTACATATATGTTATACATTATATTAAGAATGGAGATACAACTTGGACATGATAGAAATGATAAGAAAAATGGTTAATATTAATATTTTTTATATTGGTGTATTTTCATAGAAAATGTGTATATGATATATCTAATAATATTATTAAATTAAATTAATTATTTTGACATTATCAAAAGTTGAAAAGCATGAACTTGTTTTTAATGAAGTTAATATAAGAACTCAAATTAAAAATAAAAAAAAAGTTAAGAATTCAATAAAAAAATATTAAAACTAATTTCACTTTCTTGATAATTTTATTCTTTTTTATTATCTTTTTTTTTTTCACTTTTCCATCTTTGACTTTTCCACTATTCTCACCCCATCTAATTCCATGGTGCCACTTACCACATTTTCGAATGCTAAATCTCAAAACTCATATTGTCAATGGAAAGATTAATAGATAATATATCAGTCCAAAATATGGAACACTACAGCCCATCACGTGTTATTATTAAGTAGCGACATGCTAAGGTTCTAATTCTCCATTACAATTTAAACTTATTTATCTTCACTATACATTCATATTAATCTAACTTCAATAATAGAACCAAATGACTCTTAGGTGAATCATTCTAATCATTATTATTTCAAACAAATGTATTTAACTACAATATTAAAACCAAGAAAAATATTTATCCACATATAATGGTCAATATAGATAAAAGTCTAACAACTATCTTCCACATTCTCAATTCATCATTCTAAAATTCTATTAAAGAATTCTTCATCGACTTTCACATTATGCCTCATCAATATAATAGTGGTGCTCTCTTCTATATTCGTCTTGATAATAACCCACTAAGTTCCCGTTCTCATTGTAATCAATATTTTCATCATATTCATTTGCAGCTAAAGAATAATTTGAGTGAGTCTAAGCTTAGTACGTGAGTACCACACAGATATGTATGTGTCACACAAACAACAACATTAACACACGTATCAAGTCATTAGATTATTTATATTCACTTAATCCACATTCAATATAGGGGTACTCATGGTCTCGTTACACATATAATATTTACATAAATATAATCTTAAATTGAGAACTACCACTATGAGCCCCTTTTAGCACTAATCTACCTTAGATCATTTCCATACACGGCTCCACTAAAGACAAAGCAACATATCGATCATCAGGGTGCCCCCTAAGGATCTACCACTTCTAGCCCTTAAGTTAAGCAAAGCACAAACAACACATACACTTAACTCAATGTTCAATTTAAAACCATTTAAATACTATGCTAACAATCACAAACAGCAATCACGGTAAACACGTACCTGGAAGAGTATTCTCATGATTATCTATTACATCTCAAGAAAAGGATGTAACCCTATCAAGTATAAAGGATTAAGTTCAGTTCTATTCTTCAATTTAATCTAGGTTTACTAATTAGTGAATTTCATATCTTAATTATAGAATTCCCTTCCCTAATGTCTTATCATACATCTATCTTAGATTAGAATCATAGAAAAATGAAATAGAATTGAAGTGTGAGTGTTCTAGAATAATACGACTGTGTGAGAGGTTGTGCGGAGGAACACGGGCTAAAGCGTGGTTGCGTTAGTGGCCGTGTATCTTTCTGTGTAAAATGTCATTTTAGCATGCTTAAGTACACGGTCACGTATCTGGTTGTGTACCTTTTGTGGATTTTTGTAATTTGATATGCCCAAGTATATGGGTGTTTCCTTTACCTATGTACTTTTCTATACATACTCGTGTTTCTACACGGATAGGTATACAAGCATATATTTAACCGTATACAACATTGTTCATCACGAACCTTTATTCCCTTTCTCTAATTTGTTCCTAAGCTTAAATCCTAGATTTCTAAGTCTAATTGATCAATGTATCTACTAATTCTAATGCATTATTTGGATCTCGTACACTTACTCATTTTGGAATTGTGATCAGAATCCTCTAGTGTTTAGTCTTACACTTGTTCCGTCTTGCTCCTTGTTTTGATCTCTATTAGCATATCACCAATTAAACTTAAATCTATGAATCCATCATAAAAAATAAACACTTTAATGATTATAATCCTTACCATACGAATTTAGATTGGTCTCGTCGTTATCCTTAGGTCGCTCGTAGGTCTTTGGAAACATCTCTTAGGTTTTTTATAGTTGCAATTGTGCAAATGAGAGAAAAGGGAGAGGTGCAAGGTTAAGAGACTTATATATTATGGCCCTAAAATGACTAAATTGCTCCCATCTTTTTATTTGTTTACTCTTTTAACCTTGGTTTTTATTTTATATCAATTATTTAATATATACATCTATATAAATATGTATTTACATTCTTCTCCCTTTACAAAAACTTTCGTCTTTGAAAGTTATATAGGTTTGGAAAGAGTTCTATATGCTTCCTTCGCATGTTATCTTTTAATTCCCACATCGCTTTTTGTTCTGTTTAATTTGTCCATTGTATCCTAACATAGGGAATCGCTCTTCTCCTTAACACTTGCTTCTTAGAGTCGACTAGTCTTACATGTCTTTCAATAGATGATAAATTTAGCTGCACATTCAAAGGCTCTAAAGCTACTATTTGGTCTAGGTTTGGTACACATTTTATCAACATTGATGCATGAAATATATCATGTACCTCAGCTAGACTTAATGGTAGAGCCAATCTATAAGCAATAGTACCAACTCTTTCCAGAATCTCAAATTGACCTAGATATCTTGAATTTAGCTTCCCTTTAAGGCCAAATTTGATTACCCCTTTAGTTGGAGATACCTTTAAAAGAACCTCACCCCCACTTGAAATTTCAAGAGGCATTGCCATTTATTTGCATAACTTTTCTTATGTCTTTGAGCTAAAAGAATCCACTTCCTTATCACCTTCACTTTATCTACAGCTTCCTGCACTATTCACAACCACATTTCTTCTTGGTTCTTAAGAGGGTTGTTATGAAATCCATAGTTATATGTTTTCACTTTTATTCAGGTATAGGAAGTGGTTGTAACTCACTAGTTGGTCTTTGGTATTCAATCCTGATTTGCTGGCATGTCAGGCATCTAATACATATTCCGCTATTTCCCATTTCATATCTCTCCACCAATAATGACTCTTCGGACCTTTATACATCTTGGTGCTTTTGGGATGTATCGTGTGTCTTGAATAATGGGCTTCTTTCATAATCTCCTTCTTCAATTCCATGTCATATGGAACATACCATCTCATGCCATATTTAACTAGTCCTCTAGCATCTACATTAAATTTAGTGGTTTCATCCTGTTTTATTTTACTTTTGATCTTTTGAATTCCAGGATCTTTAATTTGTGCTATCTTAATTTGATCAAAGAGATTTGATTGAATATAAAGAGTAGTCAACCTGGTTCCCACTTCATGTTTCACCATCTTTAGCTCTAACTTGTGAATGTCCTCCAATATCTGTCTCTGAGAGGTGATTAGAGTTACTATATTAATTTGCTTATTTCGACTCAAGGCATCTACTACAACATTAGCCCTCTTAGGGTGGTAATGAATCTCCACCTCATAATCATTGATTAATTATAACCACCTTCTCTACCTCATATTCAAGTGTTTTTATGTGAATAAATACTTTAGGCTATTGTGGTTTGTGAAAATTTTGCACTTCTCAACATGCAAGGTAATGTCTCCACAATTTCAGAGCTAAGATCATAGCCACTAACTTTAGGTTATGTGTGGAGTAGTATCTCTTATATGGTTTTAGCTGACGAGAGGCATATGCAATAACTCACCCTTTTTGCATGAGCACTAATCCTAAACCTTAAGCAGATGCATCACTAAATATCTCAAACTCTTCCCTTGTCTTAGGTAGGGCTAACATTAAAGCTATCACTAATTTCTTCTTTAGTGTTGTGAAGCTATTTTCGCATTTGTGACTCCACACAAATTTGACCTTCTTGTTAGGTTAAAGGAGTTGTTAGATGAGAAAGCCTTTCCACAAAATGTTTGTAATACCTAGCTTGCCTTAGAAAGCTTTTGACCTCTGTCACAATGCTCAATTCGGGCTAGTTAATAACTACTTTTACCTTCTTAAGATCTACTAAAATGCCATTTATGTTTACTACATGTCTTAAGAAGGATACCTGTTTTAGCTAGAACTCACACTTACTGAACTTTACATGTAATTTCTCCTCCTGTAATCTTTTTAGAATTGTTCTTAGATGTGTCTCATTTCTTCCTTACTCTTTGAATAGATGAGGATATCATCTATAAACACCACTACAAATTGATCCAATAAGTCTTTAAGCACTCTGTTCATTAAATCAATGAAAGAAGCTAGAGCATTTGTCAATCCAAAAGGTATTACTAGGAATTTTTAATGCCCGTACTAAGTCTTGAAGGCAATCTTTTACATGTCTTCTTCCTTGATTCTTAATTAATGATATCCCGATCTCAAGTCAATTTTAGAGAAGATCTAAGCTCCCTGTAATTGATCAAACAAGTAATCTATTCTAAGAAGGGAGTACTTATTCTTGATTGTGACTCGGTTTAGCTCTTTATAGTCGATACATAATCTTATGCTCCCATCCTTCTTCTTAACAAAGAGTACTAGAGCACCTTATGGCAAGATACTTGGCCTGATGAACCCATTATCTTGCAACTCTTGAAGTTAGGTATTTAATTCAAGCAATTCAGTAGGTGCCATTTTGTAAGGCATCTTAGATATTGGTGTCATTCCCAGTACTCAATGCAGAATTCTATCTTTTTGACTAGTGGTAAGCCTAGAAGATTTTCTAGAAAGACATCTACATATTCTTTTACAACATATACATTTTCTAATTTCATGGTTTGTCTAGTCTCCACTAGTAATGCCGATATTCTACTTTTATCCCACAACTCATGTAGGAAGATTTGCAGTTCTCTATGCATTCACTTTGAACACAATGGGATCTTCATTAGGGAATTTAAAGCAAACCACTAAATTGCGACAGTTTATAATGGCATAATACTTAGACAAAAAATTTACCTCTATAATCATATCAAATTCTATCATCTCTAACATAAACAAATCTATTAGCATTTTGTTTCATTATGTTATAATTTCTATATCCTTACACATTTGATCTAATCTTTCTCTAGCTCTAAAAGGAGTATTCACAACCATAGCATTACTTAACAGCACAGGTTTTAATTTACACATATGCATGAAGATAGGTGATATACATGAATTTATCACACCCATATCAATTAACACATAAGCTATATTTGAGTTAATAAGCAACGTACCTGCAATGGTATCTTAGTCTAAAGTATCCTGCTATTATTGTTGTTGTAAAGCAAATACTTAACTAGGTGCCCTTTATCTTGGTCTAAGGTGTTGAGGTCTACCCATTGTTCCTTTGGGTGTAGATCTCATTGGCTATGATGTTGTAAACTGTTGGGATGCTGCAGCCATCTGGTTATGGGTAGCACCACATTCAAAGGATTTGTGCCCCCTTTAGTTACAAGTGTAGCAAAAAGTCTGAGGGATGGATTTCTCTATACAATTTTTGCTAAGATGTCCTATCTTATCACAAAAAAAAAATGCCCTTTCGGTTAACTGCATTGATGCAATTCATGTGGTCCTAAACACCTAAGACATCTCCTCCTTAGCCCTGCTTAGGTGTTAGAGGTAGTGCTAGAGGCGTTGACTTAATTTGAATAGGTCTAGGCGCAAAAGCCATAGGTTTGGCTTGATATATTGCAAGCCTCTTGATATATTGCAAGCCTCTTTCCTTTATCAGCATATGACACATTAGAGGTAGATCTCATTCCAAAGGTTATTCCTGACCTATGAGATAGTTGTTCCTCTGTTCTCCTCCTACTCTGCTATAGGAACTTTGCCTTATTAACAACCTCTACATAAGTGGTTAATTGAAAGGCTCCCACTTTATGTTAGAGGTTAGGCTTTAAGCCTTTCACAATCCTTCTTTTCCTTGAGGCATCATCAATACAAATTGCTTTAGGTAAGAACTTAATCAAGAGATTTAGCTACACTTCATATGCTTTTACAGTTCAATTGCCTTATTAGAAGTTATAATATTCTACCTCCATCTAATCCCTAATTTTATTGGGAAAATACTTCTCATAAAACAACTTCTTGAACCTCTATCACTAAATAGGAGCTTCTATTAACCTAGACGTACCAATCCACCAATCTGTAGCCGATCCCTTCAACATAAATGCTGCAAATTTCACCTTCCTATCTTCTAGCACCATGAATGCCTCAAATGTCTTCTCAATTTCAGTGATCTAGTGTTTAGCTTCAATTAAATCATCAACTTGGGGATGAAACTCCATTTCTAGCTGAACAAATGTGTCTAGTCCACACAGTTCTTCTACAGGCTTAGTAGGTCTCATGGCCTATTTTTGCTACTGTGCCAACATCCCTATTAAGGCATTTATAGTATCTAGCAATTAAGTAGTCGTAACGTTAGCCTAAGTTGGAGCTTCCTACTGAGGTTATCCTAGAGGATACCTTTCCTCTGGAGCATCTCTACCCCATCCAATGCCAAATGATCCTTATTTGGTGTTTCTTCTAGAAGGCATTCTATTTGATAGGAGACAACCTAATAATTCCAAAGTTAAGTCAATGTAAGGAGTTAGTGGTGGTATACCTATATGTATACCTATGTCCACACACATACACACGCGCGCGCACGCGCGTGCGCACACACACACACACACATACACATGCATACACACACATGTATAAAACAAAAATTTAAAAGAAAGTACTTGAATTATTATGCAAAAACAATCGTCTCGCAATTCACCTTCTCCCTTCATCTCTTATTGTTCTAAATATTTCATTACTTAATCTATCTAAAGATTACAACCTACTTTCTATTGATCAAGCTTACACTTAATGATCAACAACCTAGAACTTATTGATCTTCTTACTTAAGCTCTGTGGATTACAAACATATACTCTATTGATCAAAACTTAAGCTTTAAGGGTCATCAAACCTAAGCCTTGATACCACCTAAGCTGTAATGCCATAGGACCTAGAACACTACAACCCATTATGTATCACTAAAGCTCTAATTCTCCATTATAATTTAAACCTGTTTATCTTCACTATATACTCATATTAATCTAACTTCAATAATAGAACCAAATGACTCTCATGTGAATCATTCAAATCATCATTACTTCAAATAAATGTATTTAACTCCACTCTTAAAACCAAGAAAAATATCTATCTACATATAATGGTCAATATAGATAAAATTCTAACAACTATCTTTTACATTCTCAATTGATCATTCTAAAATTCTATTAAAGTTCTTCATCAACTTTCACATTATGCCTCATCAATATAATAGTGGTGCTCTCTTTCATATTCGTCCTGATAATAACCCATTAAGTTCTTGTTCTCATCATAATCAATATTTTCATCATATTCACATGCAGTTGAAGAATAATTTAAGTGAGCCTAAGCTTAGTACATAAGTATTATACAGATATGCACGTGCCATACAAACAATAATATCAACATATGTAACTGCAACAATAATACACATTAAGTCATCATATTATTTATATTCACTTAATTTACATTCAACACAAGGGTACTAATAACCCCATTACACATACAATATTTACATAAATATAATCCTAAATTAGGAATTTCCATTGCGGGCCCATTGTAACCCTAATCTACCATAGATCATTTCGGTATATTGTTCCACTAGGGACAATGCCGGATATCAATCATAAAGGTACCCCCCTAAGGATTTGCCACCTCCGGCCCTTAGGCTAAGTTAAGCACAAATGGCACATATAATTAACTTAATATTCAATTTAAAATCATTTAAATACTACACTAACAACCACAAATAGCAATCACGGTAAACACATACTTAAAAAAGTGTTCTCACAATTATCTATTACGTCTCAAGAAAAGGATATAACCTTGTCAATTATAAAGGATTAAGTTCAATTCTATTCTACAATTTAATATAGATTTACTAATTGATGAAATTCATATTCTAATTTTAGAATTCCCTTCCCCAATATCTTATCGTGCATCTATCTTAGTTTAGAATCATAAAGAAACGAAATAGAATTGAAGTGTAAGTGTTCTAGAACAACATGGTCATATGAGAGGTTATCTAAAAGAACATGGGCTAAAGCACAGCTACACTAGTGGCTGTATATCTTTCTGTGTAAAAAGTCATTTCAGCATGCCGAAGTACATGATCGTATATCTGGCCATGTACCTTTCTATAGATTTTTGCAATTTGACATACTTAAGTACACAAGTGTATCCTTTGTCTGTGTACTTTTCTATACATACTCATGTTTTTTTTACACGAGTAAGTATACAGACGTATATCTGACTATGTACAATACTGTTCATCACAACCCCTTATTCCCTTTCTCAATTTGTTCATAAGCCCAAATCTTAGAATTCTAAGTTTAATTGATCCATGTACTAACTAATTCTAATGCATTAATTGGATCTTGTACACTTACTTGGTTCAAAATTGTTATCGGAATTCTTCAAGTGTTTGATCCTACACTTGTTCCTTGTTCCAATCTTTATTAATATATCACCAATTAAACTTAAATCTATGAATCTATTATAAAAAATAAACACTTTGATAATTAGAATCCTTATCAAATGAATTTGATTGGTCTCGTTGTTATCCATTAGGTCGTCTATGGGTTTCTAGAACTATCTCTTAAGTTTTTTATAATTGCAATTGTGTAGAAGAGGGAAAAGAAAGAGACACTAGGTTAAGTGATTTATATACTCTAGTCTTGAAAATATTAAATTGCTCCTATCTTTTTTTTTTATTTACTCTTTTAATTTTGATTATATATATATATATATAAACGTGTCTTCTCGACACTATGGTACCGTTTGGTTGCTGGTACTTGACAGAACAAGGAGTACTGGACTGGACTAAAAATAAAGGACTGGACAAAAAATTTTTTTGTACCACGTTTGGTTTGTTCAGTACTGGACAAGGATTTTTGTGCTGTCCAGTGTTTGGATTGCAAAGTACTGGACTGGACAGCGTAAAATTGATAATTTTTCCTTTTTTAATTATATCATAGTTATTTATATATATTTGATATTATTATAACAAAAAATGATTTGAAGGTTTAATAAATATTATTAAATATTTTAGGAAATATGTTATATTTAATGAAATAATACATTATTTATGATTTTGAATATGTCACTGAAAATATGAAACATTTTTACACTGAACCATCCACATATCCATCAACCACTTTAAACAAGTCATTGAAGGACTTCAAAATTAGAAAATCCATCCAAGATGACGTATTTACCTAGATGAGAGTTTTAGCTCAATATGTAAGGTTCGGTAAAAGAACATGGGCTAAAGCACAGCTACACTAGTGGCTGTATATCTTTCTGTGTAAAAAGTCATTTCAGCATGCCGAAGTACATGATCGTATATCTGGCCATGTACCTTTCTATAGATTTTTGCAATTTGACATACTTAAGTACACAAGTGTATCCTTTGTCTGTGTACTTTTCTATACATACTCATGTTTTTTTTACACGAGTAAGTATACAGACGTATATCTGACTATGTACAATACTGTTCATCACAACCCCTTATTCCCTTTCTCAATTTGTTCATAAGCCCAAATCTTAGAATTCTAAGTTTAATTGATCCATGTACTAACTAATTCTAATGCATTAATTGGATCTTGTACACTTACTTGGTTCAAAATTGTTATCGGAATTCTTCAAGTGTTTGATCCTACACTTGTTCCTTGTTCCAATCTTTATTAATATATCACCAATTAAACTTAAATCTATGAATCTATTATAAAAAATAAACACTTTGATAATTAGAATCCTTATCAAATGAATTTGATTGGTCTCGTTGTTATCCATTAGGTCGTCTATGGGTTTCTAGAACTATCTCTTAAGTTTTTTATAATTGCAATTGTGTAGAAGAGGGAAAAGAAAGAGACACTAGGTTAAGTGATTTATATACTCTAGTCTTGAAAATATTAAATTGCTCCTATCTTTTTTTTTTATTTACTCTTTTAATTTTGATTATATATATATATATATAAACGTGTCTTCTCGACACTATGGTACCGTTTGGTTGCTGGTACTTGACAGAACAAGGAGTACTGGACTGGACTAAAAATAAAGGACTGGACAAAAAATTTTTTTGTACCACGTTTGGTTTGTTCAGTACTGGACAAGGATTTTTGTGCTGTCCAGTGTTTGGATTGCAAAGTACTGGACTGGACAGCGTAAAATTGATAATTTTTCCTTTTTTAATTATATCATAGTTATTTATATATATTTGATATTATTATAACAAAAAATGATTTGAAGGTTTAATAAATATTATTAAATATTTTAGGAAATATGTTATATTTAATGAAATAATACATTATTTATGATTTTGAATATGTCACTGAAAATATGAAACATTTTTACACTGAACCATCCACATATCCATCAACCACTTTAAACAAGTCATTGAAGGACTTCAAAATTAGAAAATCCATCCAAGATGACGTATTTACCTAGATGAGAGTTTTAGCTCAATATGTAAGGTTCGGTAAAAAAACTAATTAAACCAAACTAATCATAAATTAAACTAATCTGATTAGAACATATGGTCTTTTAAGGAAAAAAATATACTTTTAGCTAGCATTTAGATTATAATACGATAAAAAATATTAGATATTACAAAATAAAAAATAATATAATATAATTTTTTTATATTATATTTGGTATATATTATATTATATAAATATTTTTATAATATTTATTATTTAGATATATTTTTATATTTTTATAAATATATAAATATTTAAAAATATAAGGATTTAGCTGAAATTTATTTTTTTGTGTAATAAAATAAAATTTTATTTTATTAGATTAGTACACGGTTGGAATACACACCCGTGTAGTAAACCGTGTATGAAGAACAAAGAAGCCAGAGGCATACACGGCTATTACAAACGGCCGTGTGAAATATACACGCCCAGAGTTCACTGAGTCAGAGAGATACAAGGTTTGTATACACGCCCGTGTAGTAGGACCGTGTATCTATCGAAGGAAGGATAGTCCAGTACCGAATTTTTTGTCCCGAATTCTACACGGTACTAATATTTCTGATTTAGTCCAGTACCATATTCCCGTTTAGTCCAGTACTTGCTTTAATGATGGCAACCAAACGAAGACAAAAATTTTTGTCCAGTCCAATGCCGAATTCCAATGCCAACCAAACGCTACCTATGTTCTCTAAAATCTAAAAACTGAACAAATCACAAACAGCTACCAATTGGAGCAGCCGAAAAGAGCTACTATTATCATTGGCTATTCCTATTCAATAAATTTATAAATGAAAACTTTCTCTCGGAAAGGTAACGAAAGATTGTCTCGAGTATTTGTTGCCATCCAACTTGTCTACAAGCCAGCCAACTGGAACACATTCTACTGTTCCTTTGCAATCATTGCTTGCGGACAATGATTTGTCGATCTAATCCTTTTCACACTGTTACTCTACGTGGCTATCGATTATTTGGAAAATTTTCTACCTTTGAAAAAGCAAGTTTGCAGCATGGCATTGATAATAACCGATATTATTTTACAATATTTGATCTTTTGTTTAATGTCTATATTGTCATGGAAAGGATCATAAATAAGTAAACACATGATATGATTCGATTTAAATATAATTTGATTTTGACCTAATTTTAGATTTTGAGTGAGAGTTTAATTCAAAATAATATCCATTCATTTTGAATTTGATTTGATTAAATTAATATAGATTTGATTTTTTTTTAAATATTTTTCTTCTAATTAAGATAACATTATTAAATAAATATTTCTAGTGAAGAGGGTATTTATAAGAATCAATGGCCATCATTGAATTGCTCAAAATATTTACGGTGCAAATTTACTAAATTATAACCATAATGAAAATGAGTTATAAATGAGGATTCACTATAAGAAAATTAAGGAAGACAGTAAATTAGCGGTGGTTCATAAGCAATTGTTGCGCTTACAAATATATAGTGTCAATTTTATTTTTATTAAGTATTCAATACAATAATTTTTATTCTATTATAGCTTCAACTTATACATCAAGAACACTTCGATTTTGCAATATAAAAAACCATTGTAAAATTTACTTTGCTACCTTCATATATTTATCTCACTTTTAAACTATTACCATTTGCCAACACTTTGAAAATACTGGTTTAATATAGTAGCACAGTAGATGTTGTGGTATTTTTTAGATTGAAAATTTTGGGAACTATCACTAGTGTTAACTTAAAGCTACAGTGATCAATTCCAAAAGTACATTTCCTAATATAAATTGACAATTGCAATAATTGCTTATAAATTAAAATCTCAATTGTTCTAATTTTTTATAGTATGTGCAATGAGTTCATGTGCATATAGAATTCTTATAAATAATGATAATCTCAAAAGTCCATAGAAGATCCTGTTTAATACTTGAGCTTGCTACAATAGACTATACTAGGTTGCTAGATCTTAGCAAGCTACATTCCAAGACTAAAAGTCCAGATCGAGGTGCAATTGTTTAGATCTTGCCACTCATCTAAGTAATTGGCTTGACATATATAAGGACATCATTTTCACATAATTACAATGTGGTTTCTACAAGGTTCTTTAAGGAGAAAACAAAGAAAACAATTTACAACCTAACGGACCAATTACAATGTGATCTATTATTTCCATTAATTCCTCATGCTTTTTTTCTTTTTCTATTTTTTTTAGGTAAATTGCAAAGTTATCCTCCTTTACCCAATTTATAATTGATTCCTTTTCTTTCCAAATGAGATTGTAGACCTTAGGATCTTTTGAAATTGTGTTTTGAGATTCTATTTTACAATTTTCCTTTTTAGATTGATGATGAAATAGTACAAAACAATAAAACTAATTGCCATTCTAAAATGATTAAAAGTCATTGAAATAATGGTTATACCCAATGATTCAACTAAAAAATGAAACTACAGAAAATGACTTTTTATTAAAAAAAAGATTACATATTCAATCAAAAGGAAGAAACTTATAATATCGTAATTACCTATGATTATTTTGCTCAATTAATTTTTCAATATGCTAGTTTTAATAATTCTCGTTCTTTACATTCTTCTTTGGTGATACCCAAATTGTTTTGTATCTGATTTTACATTTCAGATACGATTTGCTATGTCGTATCACACCTTTAGGCACTCCATATCCTTTTGGTTACAATATGCAATTTGTCCCACGAACGAACATTGAATATACCTAGCTTGTTCTGTGATTGATATGTTTTCGAACGAAAATGGAATTGGGCCTAACCCATGCACAAGGGCTGTTCAAGAGGTCTGGCCCTAAATTTGATTCATTGAGTATGAAAGGTGGGGTAATGTATAAAAAAAAAAAATTGGAGTTTTTGCCAATTTTTCATCCTATTCTTTGAACTTTTGTGCCAAATTTGTCAATGGTAATAATAAAGGGTAACTATTCATGTGTAAAAAGGCTATTGATCTTATGGAATTACGTGAATTTTTAATGTTAATTTGATGCACAATCCGGTATCCAAATTCAGTATACATGAAAATCTAATCTTCTTTCTAGATATATGTGATTCATTCATGAAAATACTTCAGAGCAATTGAAATTTCCAAAAATACACTGTTACTCTTATATATAATATAGTGGATATTCGATTTTGTTTTGTGTTGGATGGCCAAAAAAGTATTCAGGATGGATGCATATTACTAAATTCATGATTGGCCGGCCACTGCCATCTGTTTGATGGCACCCAACAAGCAAGTATGGGGCCAACATTATTGACTATCGATTAATGCCATGACCTCCCCACCACCATCAATAATACCTAAAAATGACAATCTAATACCTATTACTATTATATATATATATATAGGCTTTTAAAAAATTTTGATGAAGGAATTCATGATTTTAAGTGAGTTATTTAGATCTTTTATATTTGTATTATTATACCAATTAATACTCTCTATTTAGTACTTCCCATGATATATTCCCACGTACATATATGACTTACTTTATGCAATAAAAAAATATGGATAATTTTAATGATTTAATTAAATTTTTAATAAACATAAACGGTTCAAACTAGAGGATTTGACTGAAATTTGAAAATAATAATAATAATAGACGACTTTCAATATATGACACAATTTCGTAATAAGGATTCAAGAATTATGCCAAACACGCACTAGGCTAGACATTTGCACATTCTGGGCTGTCGTTCCTATTGGATAAATGCTGTTCATAATCTGATTTTCTAACTTTCAGCCAAATAAATTACCAAATACACTAAGCAGACAAAGCCATATTATTTAGACACCAGGCTGTTATTAGGGTTGATAGTACAAATAAGTTAAAAAATGAAAGAAAATAATGATGCAAGATTTTACTCTGGTTTACGTCTAGTAGAGGATTTCACTAAAATTAACACTTCATTCTTTTGTTTTTCGTCACTTAATTACAAGTAAAAAAGAGAATATATAAAACAGCTATTCATGAGTCAAAGTTCAAACTTTTAATAAATAAATATTGGCTTAATTGCTAAAAGCTTCCTGATATCTAGAGAGCACTGCCCCCTTAAGACCCCCGTTGAGGCAGCTTCCTCAGACTCCCGCCCACTCAGCGTGGAGCGGGACTCATGTGCTTTCTTATCGTAGGGGAGTATGAGCCACATCTCAACAGCTGTCATAGCACAACTGAATAGACTCTAATCACTCACATCATTTAATTTTTTTTTAAAAAAAAGAGTACTAGACAACCAATGGTTACAAAACACTTATTTCAATGCTTAGATAGGACTAGAGTGGAGGCAGGAGGTGCGTTAACAAGAGAATAGAGGCAGAGAATGCTGAAATGAACAAGTGAGATGAAATATCTGGTGCAGCCGAGAGCCATCTTGTCCAGGGACAACAGGTGAAGGAGACGGAGCAGCGTCTAGAGACTCAACATAAGATGACCAAGTTGAATCCCCCATTCCCTGGTTCACCAAAATCCCCATTAGTATACCCCATGCTAAGGCTAGTTTAACTAGTGTTAGTGCCCTAACAATGCTTGCCTTTTTGCAGCTCCAATAATTATCGTGGGTTCGATAAGCATGCTCGGTTCATTATATTTGTAGTGCGTTTGGTGAGTAAACAAAACCCTTTTTTTACTTGATGGACAAAAATAATTGGACTAGATAATGATTGACTCTACAAACTATCTTACATTTGTTTGATATTTGTTGGTCTAAGTTTTCGTCTCTAATAGAATATAAATGCTAATTGAATAGGTATGGTCAGAACCAAATCCTTATCAAATAATAACTTTTTCTTTTTTTTAAAAAAAAAAAAATCAAAGGAGCACGTTTGCAATCAGATCGTTTTCGATTGGAAGCACGAAACATCCTATAAGAGTAATGTTTTGATTATGTACGTATATAGTTTGGACTCGAGTATATAGATAGTCATATAAAATAGCCTTTGCAGGATTCGTACCAGGAAATAATATCAATTTGTTGGGAGGGTATCTGAAACTCTTAACTATTAAGCTAGCTCCTTAATTAGGTAAATCATATGAAATAAATAATTAGAGAGTTGTTGATATATCATTTCAGTCCAGATCAAAGCATAGATTAAGCCTAAGCTGGCTTGATACAAGGGATACAGCCATAAACCCAAGGAGTTTAGCCATGAGTCTAAATGGCAATCCGACCTTTCTTCTCGTATGACTTTGTGACTCGATTAATTTCGGATAAAGCTTATTATAAGCCGTTATCTATCATAACTGCCCACTTCTCTATTACTCAACACTTCAGACGTGCTCCAAGTGATCCATATTCTTTATTTTCAACCATCTAATAACATCATTTATAAATACTCAACACTATCTAAAGGTAAAATGATTTAAACCTTAAGCTCTCTAGTTTCCTATAAGCTTCGCTTCCCATGTGTATTTAAATACTAATTTGAGTGTCGAAATAGTTACACCGGATAGTTTCAACACCTTTTTGCTCATTACTTAATTGTATTTTGCAGGTCTTTACATTTCTCCCAAATCCACAATCAACATGAGTCAAGTTACTAGATCCGCTAATATAATAGCACTCTAATAAACACAGGTGAGGACATGCAATATCCGGCAGGCACTTTGTTTAAACTGAGAAGTTAGCTACACGGGAGTGTAGCTTAGTATAATAAATGATCTTACGGAAGAGACACGCCAGCCAAAAGAAGTTGCTGATGATATTTTGATGTTGATTATATAAGCACGACAGTTATATTCTTCAATTTATAATTAGAGCCAGCAAAGTCAACTTTCTCTGTCCGTCATTAGATATGCACATAATCAATTCCTTTCCTATGATAGGGCATTACAACGTCAAATAAACGTAAGCAGGTAACAGATGAAATGTAAAACGTGCAAATTATACATCAGCGACAGAGTGAGCAATGTTGGGAGCTCATACCATTCGATGGTCAAGCAACGATGAACGAATAAAGCAATATGTAAATATAGCTCGGGGCAATATTGGCGCAAGTCGGCTTTTGGCGACTTTTGTTCAAGTTGCATATATACGCCACTAGATCTATGTGGAATTTTAAGAAATTGCAAGAGTTAAATGCAGAAGGATGCTCAAATTGTATATTGATTGTTATAGTATAAATACATTTATACATAATTCATTTTGTTGTTTGTTATTATCAAATTACATAAGGTTGAGATTTAAATCTGTTATAGTAATCTTGTTGTTGATTTGTGATGATCTTGATCAAGGTTGTTGTCGTTGCATATGTCCTGATATTGTTGATGTTGCTGATGGTTGTTTTTGTTGCTGCTCTTTCGAAGGATGTTGTGCTGCTTTTGTTGCTTGTTGAAGATGTTGTTGTTGTTGTTTGTGCTGATCTTTATCATGCCCCCGCAAGATGGACAGTGGTAAAGTAAGTCCAATCTTGTTTGTGAGGTGCTGAAAGTGAGAGCAAGGTAGTGATTTAGTGAGGGCGTCTCCTAGTTGATCCAAGGAGGAGATGTGCGATACACTGAAGAGTCCATTTTGTACTTGCTCACGGGCGAAGTGGTAGTCAAGTGCACATGTTTCATGCGAGTGTGAAAGACGGGATTGGAGCATAGATTCATGGCACCAACATTGTCACAATATATGACTGGTTGGCGAGAAATTGTAATGCATAGTTCTTGTAGTAGGGAGCAAATCCATCGGAGTTCAGCTGCTGTAGAAGCCACTGCCCGATACTCTACTTCAGTGGAGGACTGTACGACAGTGTGCTGTTTCTTGGAGCTTGTGACCTAGATAGATGATGTAGGCATTAGTAGATGTGTAGTCATCTTTGTTGCCAGCCCAATCAGCATCGGAGAAGGCATGGAGGTCAAGTACAGAGGAGTCGTGAAGAGTGATTCCATGATCAGATGTGCCACAAAGGTACCTAAGTAGTTGTTTGATAGCTTGCCAATGCGTTGTGGTGGGGCAATGTATGAACTGTGAGAGTTTGTTGACAGTGTATGAAATGTTCGGATGAGTGAGGGAGAGGTATTGGAGGCTGCCAACAACATGGTGGTACTTAGTGGGATTTGTGAGGGCCGAGCCATCATGGAGGGCTAGAGGAGATGTGACCGTAAGTGGTGTGGTGACAAGTTTGGCATTGGTCATGTTGATCTAATGAAGAAGATCTACAATATATTTTCGTTGATTGAGGAAGAGACCAACTGGACATGGAAGAACTTCAATGCCAATGAAGTAGTGTAATGATCCCATGTCCTTTATGGAGAAGCGACGGGCAAGGTTGTGGATGCACTTGGTGAATGCGGAGGCTTCATTACTTGTAATAATAATATCATCAACATAAACAAGAAGATAGAGGAGGATGTCATTGGACTGGAGTATGAATAGGAAGGAATCGGCTATGGAGTTGTGGAAGGCGGATGTAAGTAAGTGTTGACAAAGTTCATGATACTAAGCACGAAGAGCTTGTTTGAGATTGTAGATGGCTTTCTGGATTTTGCAAATGTGATGAAGATGATCAGGGTCATTGAAGCCAGGAGGTTAATACATGTATACTTCGTCTTGAAGGGTTCCTTAGAGGAATGCATTATTGACATCAAGTTGGCGGAGTGACCAGCCATTGCTCATAGCTATGCTTAGGATGAGGCGGACAGTGACCGGCTTGATGATAAGGTTGAAGGTTGCAGTATAGTCCACGCTAGGGCGTTGATGGAACCTTTTGGTAACCAAGCGAGCTTTGTACCTATCAAGAGAGCCATTAGATAGATATTTAGTGTGAAAAATCCACTTGCAACTAATGATGTTTTGATGGGGTTGCGGGGCCGTAAGTTCCCAAGTGCCATTACGGATGAGAGCATTGAACTCATTAGACATGGCAGCCCGCCACTTGGGATCCTTTAAGGCTAGATTGATGGTTTGAGGTTCAAGAGGAAGGGGTAGAAGAGCTGCAAGAAGGTTAAGCTTTTGGATGTTGTGTTTGGAGCGAGTGATGATGACATGTGGGGAGGAAGGTTGGAGAGGGATGGAGGTAGAAGTTGATGTGAACCCTAGATATATTAAATCTAGAACCCAACGATCGAATTGAATCGAATACCCAAGGACCGTCTTGAACAAGCAATTGAACAGAACGAGACCCAAATCACACCTGTTGATTGAAACCTACATTATCTAGGCAATTTTCCCCAAGCATTAGATTAAAGAAAATTCAAAGGAGTTGTTCACAAAGAACAAAAGAGAGAACTCTCAATAATTTTATCAAAATTCATATATGAAAAATAATCCCCTTTCTTTGGTTTATATATAATCTTAAGGTGTCACAAAATAAAAAAAAATATAACCTAAAACAAATCTTAACCGTCGGATTTGCGTAATATAAGAAAGGACGGTTCAAAGTCTGGCAGCGTAATTTCTAGGCCGGCTCAAGGCCGATTAAAGGCCGACAGCTTAAATTGTAGGCCGGTTCAAGGCTGGTAAAGGCTGGCGGCGTAATTTCTAGGCCAGCTCAAGGCCGGCGGCATAACTCCTTGTTCCACCAATTCTCCTATTCTGAAGCTTCTAAATCCGAGTAGCTTGAACAGACATCTTGATATAGAGTGTTGATAAACTTGTGGTGCTCCTTAGGACTTTCTTGAACAGCTTCCCTCTCATGAATCTCTCGGATCAATCCGTTCAATGCTTCCTTGACCCATTTGGCTCGAGCTCTAGTCATCGGTCCCCCCATATCATATAATGGGTCATTAAACTTTAGCTCTTGATCCTTTGATGCTAGCTGATTCCCATCATTCCCTCCGTCCTTGAATCACCTGCATCATACAGAGAAAGATCAGAAACATTAAAAGTTGCGCTTACATTACCATAGTGACTTGGTAAATCAATTTTGTAAGCGTTATCATTGATGCGCTCCAACACTCGGAAAGGTCCATCTCCCCTAGGGTGTAACTTATATTTTCGTTGTTCAGCAAATCTCTCCTTTCTCAAATGCACCCACACCCAATCTCCTGGATGGAAGACAGTTTTCACTCGACCCTTATTGGCTTGTCGAGCATAATGCTCATTCTTCTTCTCAATGTTAGCCCGAACTTGTGTATGCAATTCCCTAACAAATTCTGCCTTCTGCTTTCCTTCATGATCAACAAACTTATTAACAGGCAATGGTAAGATATCCAAAGGAGTCAAAGGATTAAACCCATACACAATTTCAAATGGAGAATAAGATGTAGTGGAATGCACAGCTCTATTATATGCAAACTCTACATGTGGCTGACATTTCTCCCATTGTTTCAAATTCTTATTAATTACAACACGCAATAAAGTCAAAAGAGTCCTATTGACTACTTCGGTCTGACCATCAGTTTAAGGATGGGCTACAGTAGAGAACAACAATTTAGTGCCTAACCTATTCCACAAAGTACGCAAAAAATGACTTAAAAATTTCACATCCCTATCACACACAATGGATTTAGGCAAGCCGTGCAACCGTACAATCTCCCTAAAAAACAAATCAGCAATATGTTGTGCATCATTAGTTTTAGAACTGGCAATGAAGTGAGCCATTTTACTAAACCTATCGACAACAACAAATATACTATCTTTGCCACTTTGAGATCGGGGTAACCTTAACACAAAATCCATAGAAATGTCAGTCCATGGTTGATTAGGTATAGGCAATGGAATGTATTCTCCATGTGGCATTACTCTGGATTTAGCCTGTCTACATGCAATGCACTTGTCACACACAGTTTGCACATCATGCTTCATTTTTAGCCAAAAAAATGTTCATGTAAAATATCCAAAGTCTTTTTAACACCAAAATGTCCTATTAAACCACCCCCGTGGGTCTCCCTCACAAGTAGTTCACGCACTGAACTTTTAGGCACACACAACCTATCTTTCTTAAATAAATATCCATCATACTTATAAAAATCAGCATATCCAGTCTCATCACAAGCAACCCAAATTTGGCCAAAATCGACATCAGATGCATACAATTCCTTAATGAGTTCAAATCCAAGCAATTTAGTATGCAGAGAAGTTAGAAGTGTGTACCTTCGAGAAAGGGCATTAGCCACCACATTCTCTTTCCCTTGCTTGTATTTGATTACATAGGGAAATGTTTCAATAAACTCTAGCCACTTCGCATGCCTCTTGTTTAACTTACCTTGGGTTTTCAGAAACTTGAGGCTCTCGTGATCTGAATGAATGGTAAATTCTTTGGGCCATAGGTAATGTTGCCAGGTCTGTAAGGTCCTCACCAGAGCATACAACTCCTTGTCATATACCAAGTAGTTCAATGCAGCACCACTGAGTTTTTTCGCTAAAGTAAGCGATCGGTTTGGAATCCTGCATCAAAACACCACCAATGCCTTTCCTGGAAGCATCGCATTCTATTTCAAAAACCTTCTCAAAATTAGGAAGAACAAGTAAAGGTGCATTAGTCAACTTACCTTTCAGAGCGTTAAAGGACTTCTCATGTTCTTCGGTCCATCTGAACTCAGAATTCTTCTTGACAAGATCGTTTAAAGGAGTAGCTATAGAACTAAAGCCCCTAACAAATCGTCTGTAAAAACTTGCTAATTCATGAAAGCTTCTGACCTTACTTGCATTCCTCGGTGTTGGCCACTCCCTAATCGCTTTCACCTTCTCCTCATCAACAGCAATCCCATTTGCATCTACAACAAACCCAAGAAATACCACAGTTTCCATGCAAAAGGTACATTTTTTTAAATTGACATACAACTTATTTTCTCTCAAAACGGTAAAGACACATTGTAAATGCCTAACATGCTCATCTAAAGTCTTGTTGTAAACTAAGATGTCATCAAAGTATACAACAACAAATTTCCCAATAAAAGCACGAAGAACATGATTCATTAATCTCATAAATGTGCTAGGAGCGTTTGTTAACCCGAAAGGCATTACCATCCACTCATAGAGACCGAATTTAGTTTTAAAAGCAGTTTTCCATTCGTCCCCCTCTTTCATTCTAATCTGGTAATAGCCATTCCTTAAGTCAATTTTAGAAAACAAACAAGCACCATGAAATTCATCAAGCATATCATTAAGTCTAGGGATGGGATGTCTATACTTAACTGTGATCTTATTGATTGCTCGACAGTCGACACACATTCGCCATGTTCCATCCTTCTTTGGAACCAAAATGACCGGAACCGAACATGGACTGAAGCTCTCTCTTACGACACCTTTCTCCACCAGTTCATCAACTTGTCGCTAGATTTCTTTGGTTTCCTCTAGATTCACCCGGTATGCTGGCCTATTTGGAATTGAAGCACATGGAAGGAAATCAATCTGGTGTTCAATGCCTCTTATTGGAGGCAATCCTCTTGGCACCTCTTCGGGAAATAAATCCTCTTATTCCTGTAAAAGAGACATAACTACAGTTGGCAAAGATGAGTTAAAGTCATTAGTAGAAAAATACACATCCTTGTACATAAGTACAAGTAACTGTTGTCTTGCCACTATAGCACCCTTAATCTCACTTTTTCTTGCCTCTCCACTCAGTGTGTTTGATTCCCCTCTCTCTTTGCTTACCAAAGTTTGCTTCTCTCTCTCTGTTGCATTCTCATTATTTCTTTCCTTTCCGTTTTCTTCTCGCACACTCAAGTGTTTTCCTCTAAATTCTCTTGCTATCCTCTCCTGATCTGCACTAGCCTCCCATGGTTTTGGGGGAGTTAGAATCACATTCCTCTTGTTGAGAACAAAAGAGTATTGATTCTTGTACCCATCATACTTCACCCTTCTGTCAAACTGCCATGGTCGACCCAACAAAATGTGACAAGCCTGCATGGGGACTACATCACACATCACCTCATCACGATAATTCCCAATAGAAAAAGAAATAAGCACCTGTTTAGTCACTTTCACTTCCCCACATTCATTCAACCACTGCAATCTGTAGGATCGCTGATGCTTCAAAGTTTTCAGCTTTAACTTCTCAACCAATAACGTACTAACAGCATTAGTGCAGCTACCACTATCAATAATTAAGCTACATACCTTGTTTAGAACATAACATCGGGTATGGAAAATGTGCTCCCGCTGCACCTCATCACCTTCCTCCTTAGGCTAAGTACTAAGAACCCGCCTAGTAACAAGCAATTCCCCTTTCACAGGTCCTTCAACATCCACATCACTGCAATCCTCTAATGAAGGCATGTTATCATCACTAGAGCTAACACTCTCTACATCGCCATCATCCCGAACGATCATGACTCTCTGATTGGGACACTAAGATGCTATATGCCTGAAACCCTGACACTTGAAACACTTGATCTCACGAGTTCTAGTAATTGGTTTAGCGTCAGTCTTACCTTTAAAAGAAGTAATAGGGTTCTTGGCCTTGACATCCTCCTTCGGTTTTGGATCAGTGGTGTTCTTCTTCCAGTTTGACTTCCATGAAGAGTTAGAAGCCATACCAAATTTAGAACTCCCTTTAGATTTCAGTTGCTTCTCAACTTTGATTGCTTTATGCAACAACTCCTCAGTGTCTACAAAATGTTGTAGATCAACTATATCAGCGATCTCCCGATTCAGCCCATTAATGAACCTAGCCATAGTAGCTTCATCATCCTCCTCCACCCTAGCCCAAATCATGGCTATCTCCATCTCCTGATAATAATCCTCCACACTTCTGGACCCCTGCGTCAACCCTTGTAACTTTCTATGCAAATCCCTATAATAGTGATTAGGAATAAATCTCTTTTGCATGATTGTTTTCATTTCATTCCATGTGCTGATAGGCCTCTCTCCATAACGTCGCCTATTTCGCACTAACTGATCCCACCATACACTCGCATAATCAGTAAACTCAACTGCTGCTAGTTTAATCTTTTTCTCCTCTGTGTAGTTATGACACTCAAATATATGATCAACCTTTCGCTCCCATTCCAAGTAAAGCTCTGGGTCATTCTTCCCTTGGAAGAAAGGTATTTTCATTTTAATGCTTCCCACATTACCATCTTTCCTCTAGGTGTTCCCCCTTTGCCTCACGTAACTATACTCCCCTGAATCAGTATCCTCTCCATCTATCCTTACTCCTCCTTTTGGACCCCTCTCCTTCTTCTCCCCTCTAAAATTACTACTCATTGGTTCCTTACTCTATTCTATCACATCAATCCTCTCATGGATTTGCTCCATCTCCGCTCTCAACATCTTTTTCATCTCACCTAGCAAGGCCTCAAATAACAACTTATTAGTTCCTTCTCCTTTCTCTCCACTAACTGGAGTTTGATTAGACATTTTGCTGCAACAAAAGAGTTAGTAATAAAACAAACTATAAGCCTCACAATTTACTCCCTCACCTGTTTACACTCACAAGAGTAAAGTCACTCGTGTTTTCACTCAGTGTAAAATGTTCCTCTCACTCACTCTTTTATGTTCTTTGTTTAGAACTCACTTAATACTTTCCTTTAAATAATTGCTAAAGAAACTCAACCTATCAAACAAGTGATTTCAAAACAACAGTAAATAAAAGAAACAATAACAAGAACAATGACAAGGATTAGAACAAGATGAACAGTAACAAGACGAGGATAAGATGATAAGCAACAAAACTAAGATTCCAAAAGAATTTCTGGTTTCTTTTTTTTTTTTTTTTTATACTCAAGAACAACTAGATCACAATCGAATCAGCAACGACAAATAAGATTCACCTACGCAAGAATTGGACAGGAATTCACAAATCAATATCAATAGGCGTGTATGTTAACTAAGCAAAAATCCTATGGCAATGAGGTTCCAAAGGACAGCAAAGATAAATCAAGGAATAAAATCATTCCACGCAAGAAATGTTCCTCGCAAGAATTCTGGACAAACAGGGATTATAATCTAGAATTCTGGATGAACAGAAAGAAGAAAAAAAAAAATTCCCTACGCAAGAATTGGACAGCAAATTCGACCGAACAGGACAAGCAACGATTTCCAGGGACACAGCGAAGACAATTCAAAAACCTGGCCGAACAGGACAAGCAATTCCATGCAAGAAGAAAAGGAAGGAACTTGACAGAATTAAACCCACAAATTGGACAATTCAATATAGCTTCAAGGAATTCGAAAAAACAAAAGGACCTTCTCGGAACGTTGAACCCAAATAAATTCAGCAGCCGACAATATAGATATATTTTGAATTATGAATTTAAAAGAACGAAAACAAAAGACAATTAATCGACACGAAACAATTAAGATAAAGGATATAGATTTACTTGATTCAAGAATCCGAAGCTCTGATACCAAATGATGTGAACCCTAGATATATTAAATCTAGAACCCAACGATCGAATTGAATCGAATACCTAAAGACCGTCTCGAACAAGCAATTGAACAGAACAAGACCCCAATCACACCTGTTGATTGAAACCTACGTTATCTAGGCGATTTTCCCCAAGCATTAGATTGAAGAAAATTCAAAGGAGTTGTTCACAAAGAACAAAAGAGAGAACTCTCAATAATTTTATCAAAATTCATATATGAAAAATAATCCCCTTTCTTTGGTTTATATACAATCTCAAGGTGTCATAAAATAATAAAAAATATAACCTAAAACAAATCTTAACCATCGGATTTGCGTAATATAAGAAAGGACGGTTCAAAGTCTGGCAGCGTAATTTCTAGGCCGGCTCAAGGCCGGTTAAAGGCCGACAGCTTAAATTGTAGGCCAGTTTAAGGCTGGTAAAGGCCGACGACGTAATTTCTAGGCCGGCTCAAGGCCGGCGGCGTAACTCCTTGTTCCACCAATTCTCCTATTCTGAAGCTTCTAAATCCGAGTAGCTTGAATGGACATCTTGATATAGAGTGTTGATAAACTTGTGGTGCTCCTTAGGACTTTCTTGAACAGCTTCCCTCTCATGAATCTCTCGGATCAATCCGTTCAATGCTTCTTTGACCCGTTTGGCTCGAGCTCTAGTCATCGGTCCCCCTATATCATATAATGGGTCATTAAACTTTAGCTCTTGATCCTTTGATGCTAGCTGATTCCCATCAGAAGTGGTGTGAGAGTTGTTAGGGTAGGACGAGGAAAGTTGGGGAGAGGAAGATGGCTTCTGAGGAGGGGCGGAGCGGGTGCGAAGTGGAGGGCAGTAGAAGATGAAGCTATAGGGAGCACCATTTTGTGGGGAGCATTGTTCTGTTGGCAGCATCAGGGGACTAACTGAAGGGAAAGATGGACTCGACAAAAAGAACATGGCGAGAGACATAGATTTGACTAGAGGGTGTGTGAAGGTAGAGGTAGGCACTTTGAGTGGAGGAGTAGCCAACCAACACACAAGGGAGCAATCGAGGTTCAAGTTTATGCTTTATGTATGGTCTGAGCCAAGGGTAGTAAAGACAGCCAAATCTCCTAAGCTTATCATAATGAGGGGTGGTGCTAAAGAGTTTGGCAAACGGAGACGTGTTGTAGAGTGTTGGAGTGTGATAAGAGTAAATTAACCCTTGTAAATCATGGGCATTAATGATGAATTTGTATAGTCTTTTGAATAAAATCAATGCGGATTCGGTATTTAACAGATAAATATATGTTTCAGGGTATAATACCAAAGAGAAGGAGAAAGATCACAAAAGGAGCATAATTGAAGCTTAAAAGATCAAGTTAAAGTTACTCATGGACAACACAAGGAAAGCCACGGTCGTGTCATGAATCGTGGGCACATCTGAAGATGAAAGCGTCACTTGCAAAGGAAGCACGGCTTGTGATATGGGTGTGCTTGAAGCCGTGGCATACGCTGTGAAGACGTGGAAAGCTCCAGAACTTGGCACGGGTTATAATCTAGCTGTGCTTCTAGCCGTGTTGATAGCCGTGTTCCTAGCCATGCTAAACACTGAGCAAGATTGAGGAGTCATATTTTCGACCAGAGGGAGACACGGTTTTAAATCTGGCCGTGCTGTTAAGCGTGCTAGGCGACTGTTATTCACTTGGAAAAGGAAAGATACGGTCGTATCTTTCCAGCTGAAGACGCTCGACCATGCCTTAAGAAGTATAAATAGAACAACCCTAAGGAGAAAGAAGGGAGAGGCGGCACAAGAGAAACCCTAGAGAAGAGAAGCTGTTGCTAGAATAGTTTCGGATTTGAAGCCAAGATATTTCGTGTTTGAATTTTCTTTATGGACTCAATTATTTTATGTTTTGCTCTTCGTATTAGATTCATGAGTGGCTAATTGTTTCATCCCTGTTCCCTTGAGAAACCCCTGATTGTCATGTGATGGAATTGTTGATATTCAATAATTAATTCTACTCTTTGAGTTTATTCATGCTGCAATTATAGTTTGTTCATCTTAATATGTGCGCAATATTAGGATGGGATTATATCTCTATTATTAAGATTGAGAAATCGTTTGATAGAGTAGATCTAGCATGGATAAAAAGACCCCTTGTAATCCTAGAGATAGGTTATAGGAGGTTTTCTGTATTGAACAAGGTCATTGTGGTCTGGTTCAATTGAGAGTCGTAGGATTTTGTTGCAATTCTTAATTGGCTTAATTAGGATTAGAGATTATTGATCTTGAGAAAGACTCTAATCCAGTGTAAGAAACTCCACAGATCAGAGATTGGGTATTAATCATTGGATAGTTTGGAATTGAATAAAAGCTGCATGAGAATTAGGGATGGATCTTGGGCAGGGTATGTTTAAATCATTGAATTAATTAAGGAAGTGTTTGAATACATTTACTTTGTTCATTTTATTTGTTTCTTTTAGGTTTAAGCAATAATTAGGATAGTTGAGATCATCAATAGTGAGAAGTTAAATAGTAGGAGAATCGTTAGTACTGGTACTTATAAGTCTTCGTGGGATCGATACTTGTACTCCTATGCTATACTGCTAGTCGATAGGTACACTTGCCTAAGAACTGATCATAAGCTAGGATTGAGTAGAGGGTTAAACTTGTTAGAGCGGTCAGATCATCCATCAAGTTTTTGGCGCCGTTGCCGGGGACTTATAATATTAGGAAAACTTGACACCTACTACTTTAACTATAATTTTTTTTTTTAGTTATTTACATTAACTTCATTCGTGCTTCCATTCAAATTTTTTGAGGAAACTAAGTTCATAGTTTTTCTGTCGCGGTTTATGACAAGGAGCTCTTTATCTAAGCTTCTTGACTTTGATCCTGAAATTGACCAAACCTTTAGAAGGCGATTGAGAGAAACTAGGCCAATGGCAGATGAATGAAGAACGATGGTTGAATACGCTCGTCCTACTCTGAGCAGCACTAGGTCGTGTATTGTGCAACCAGCAATAGAGGCCAACAACTTCGAAATCAAGGCCTCTACAATGCATATGATTCACAACCAATGCCAGTTTAGCGGTTTGTCTGACGAGGATCCTCATGCACACATTCAGATGTTCTTGGATATTTGTGCAACTGTCAAGAAAAACGGAGTATCTGAGGAAGCACTGAAATTGCGACTTTTCCCTTTTACTCTCCGGGGGAAAGCAAGGCAGTGGTTTAGTTCACTAAACCGGGATTCCATAACCACTTGGACTTAGATGGCGGAGACTTTCCTGGACTATTATTTCCCACCATCGAAAACTGCCAAGTTGAGAAATGATATCACATCATTCACCCAACTAGATCACGAGCCCCTACATGAAGCATGGATTAGATTCAAGGATCTTCTTAGGCGGTGTCCACATCACCAAATGCCTAATTGGCTGCAAGTTTCCACCTTCTATAACGGGCTTGACTATGCAACTCGGCAGACAATTGATGCTGTGGCTGGGGGTACTTTAAATGTGAAAACGCCGGAGGAGTCGTTGAGTTTGTTTGAGAACATGGCAAAAAATAATCACCAATGGAGCCATGGTAGACAAAAGCACAGGGTAGCGGGCATTTATGAGGTTGATTTGATGACATCAATTGCAGCAAAAGTAGATGCGCTCGCTTCAAAAGTTGAAGGGATAACTGTATCCCAATCATCCCAATACTGCTCAATCGAACCTCATTCCAACAATGCGGTGTCTGAAGTGACAGAGCGTGTTGAGTATGTAGGAAATCCCGTTAGATCACAGAACAATCCCTATAGCAACACATATAATCCAGGATGGCGTAATCATCCCAATTTCTCCTGGAGTAATCAGCAATCTCAAAGGGTTAATGCACCTGCTCCAGGATTCCAAAGACCAGCTCCACCTCCTTTCTAAGAAAAGAAGTCTAACCTTGAGGATATGATTGCGAAGTTCATTCAAGCGTCGGAGCAACGCCAAGCAATCCACTGAGGCCGCTCTAAGGAATCATGAAGCCGCAATCCACAACTTGGAAAACCAAATGGGGCAGATCTCTAAAGCGCTTGCTGAGCGACCACAAGGGTCTCTTCCTGGAAATACAGAGACCAACCCAAAGGAACACGTGAAGGCAGTAACTCTTAGGAGTGGAAAGGAAGTGAAATCAGATAAGTGTGGGGAAACCTCTGTTAGTAGGAAGGGGAAGGAGACTGTTGATAAAGGCTGAAACTACTGATAAAGCAGAAAAGGGCAGAGTTATAGAGGAAAGAACAAAAGACTTGGAAGCTGAGAAGGATACCTATCGTCCAGCCCTATAAACCCCCATTGCCATATCCTTCTAGGTTGCGGAACGATAAGGATCGGGAACACTTCGGTAAGTTTTTGGATTTGTTCAAACAGTTACATATCAACTTATCACTTGTGGAAGCCCTTTCTCAGATTCCCCGGTATGCTAAGTTCTTGAAAGATTTACTATCTAATAAGAAGAAGATGGAAGAGATCTCCACTGCAACAATTGGTGCAAATTGTTTTGCGATTTTACTAAACAAACTTCCAAGGAAATTGAAAGATCCAGGGAGTTTCACCATACCATGTTTCATTAGAAATTTACCCGTAGAAAAAGCATTAGCAGATCTAGGGGCTAGCATAAACTTGATGCCATATTCTCTCTTTCAAAAGCTGGGATTAGGGGAGCCAAAGCCCACACGAATGAGCCTTCAATTGGCCGACCGATCAGTGAAGTTTCCTAGAGGGGTTATTGAAGATGTATTAGTAAAAGTAGAAACTTTCATCTTCCCGGTTGATTTTGTGATCTTGGACATGGATGTTGACACTGAAGTTCCTTTGATTTTGGGACGCCCCTTTTTAGCCACAACCCGAGCAATCATTGATGTGGCTGAGGGTCGATTAGTGCTGCGCATTGGGGGAGACGAGTTAGTGATACAAATCCCAGTTGTAATGAAGAAATCGGTAGATTCTGATGATACTTGTTATGCAATTGATGTAACTGATACCGTTGTGGAAGATATCTTATGCAAGGATCCATTAGAGTTGAGTTTGAGAGTATGCAATTTGAAGAGACAGAAGATTGTGCAATACAAGAAATGTTGACTCATCTTGATGGCAAGGATGAACTTGGGATAAAACCAGAGAGGGAGAATATTGATGCAGGAGATGTTACCAGATTGAAGCCCTCTATTGAAGATCCTCCAATTCTGGAGCTGAAGCAACTCCCTGACTATCTGGAGTATGCTTTCTTAGAGAAGGATTCTCAGTTGCTGGTCATCATTGCAGCCGGGCTAACCATTGGTCAGAAGGAAAAGCTCTTGAAGATCTTGAAGGAGCATAAGCGTGCCTTGGCATGGAAAATCGCGGATATCCAAGGGTTAGTCCATCTTTTTGCACACACAAAATCCCGATGGAAGACAATTTCAAACCAGTGGTGCAAGCTCAAAGACGACTTAATCCAAACATGAAAGAAGTCGTTAAGAAAGAGGTAATCAAATTGTTAGATGCTGGGCTAATTTATCCATTTCTGATAGTTCATGGGTAAGCCCCGTCCAGGTGGTGCCAAAGAAGGGGGGAATGACGGTGGTCCCAAATGAGAATAATGAGCTCATACCAATGAGGACGGTGACGGGATGGCGAGTATGCATTGACTATCGCAAATTAAATGAAGCCACTCGCAAGGACCATTTTCCTTTACCTTTTGTCGATCAGATGTTGGAGAGGTTCGCTGGACATATGTTTTACTGTTTTCTAGATGGGATGTCGGGATATTACCAAATTCAGATTGCCCCTGAAGATTAAGAGAAAACTACCTTTACATGTCCCTATGGCACATTTGCTTACAGGAGGATGCCATTTGGATTATGTAATGCACCGGCCACCTTTCAGCGGTGCATGTTAGCGATTTTCGAATATCTGGTTGAAGATATTATGGAAGTATTCATGGACGACTTTTCCGTGTTTGGGGATTTATTTGATTATTGCCTACAGAATTTGGAAAGGGTGCTCATACGTTGTGAAGAAACTAACTTAGTCTTGAATTGGGAGAAGTGTCACTTCATGGTGACTGAAGGTATTGTCTTAAGACACAAAATATCTCGGCAGGGGATTGAAGTAGACAACGCCAAGGTTGATACTATAGCCAAACTTCCCCCACCCTCTTCGGTTAAAGCTATTCGGAGTTTTCTGGGACATGTTGGATTCTATAGACGATTCATCAAGGATTTTGCCAAAATTGCTCGCCCTCTCACTAGGTTGCTGGAGAAGAACATCGACTTTGATTTCAAGGATGAATGTCTCCAAGCCTTTGAGGCGCTGAAGGAGAAACTGACCAAAGCTCCTATCATGGTGGCTCCAGATTGGAACCTACCATTTGAACTGATGTGCGATGCCAGCGACTATGCTGTAGGAGTTGTACTGGGTCAAAGAAAGGATAAGTATTTCCAACCGATATACTATGCCAGCAAAACTCTAACCGGGGCTCAAGAGAATTATACCACTACTGAGAAGGAGTTATTGGCAGTAGTGTTTGCTTTAGACAAATTCCGATCTTATCTTGTTCTTTCTAAGGTGATAGTGTATACTGACCACTCCACATTGAGATATTTAATGACCAAGACGGATGCAAAACCCCGCCTCATCAGGTGGATACTCCTATTACAAGAATTCAACCTTGAGATCAGAGACAAGAAGGGAGCAGAAAACCTCGTAGCGGATCATCTATCTCGATTGGAGAACTCATGTGTGGAGCAGCTGAACGAAGAAGATATTAACGATAGATTCCCCAAGGAGAATTTGTATTCTGTAAACAAAGTTAGCGGTTCGGAGTCCCCATGGTTTGCAAACATGGCCAACTATCTAGTGGCTAGGGTCCTTCCACAGGACATGTCCAGGCAACAGAAAAAGAAGTTCTTTATTGACCTGAAGTATTACTATTGGGAAGACCCTTACTTGTTCAGGTATTGCTCAGACCAAATGATTAGGCGTTGCGTCTCACATGAGGAAGGATGGGAGATCTTGAACCATTGCCATAGTGGACCCATTGGAGGACACCATGGTGCCAATAGGACAGGCCACAAAGTACTTGAAGCTGGTTTTTATTGGCCATCAGTATTCAAGGATGCCCAAAATTTTGTAGCTCAGTGCGATCGATGCCAGAGAGATGGAAACATTTCAAGAAGGGACGAAATGCCACAGCACTATATTCTGGAGTGCGAGGTGTTTGATGTATGGGGTATTGATTTTATGGGACCATTTCCTCCTTCGTATGGAAACAAGTATATATTGGTAGCAGTGGATTATGTGTCTAAGTGGGCTGAAGCACAAGCTCTACCAATAAATGATGCTAAGGTGGTTGTCAAGTTCCTCAAGAAGCTCTTTTTCCATTTTGGGGTGCCTCGAGCACTAATTAGTGATCGGGGTACACATTTTTGCAACTCTCAGATTGAAAAAGTCTTGAAAAGATATGGAGTGACTCACCGTCTCACCACTCCTTATCATCCACAAACAAGTGGGCAAGTAGAGTTGACAAATAGAGAGCTAAAGCGCATCTTAATGAGATCAACTCTCCAGCATGGGCGAGATTGGGCAGACAGGTTAAATGATGCGTTATGGGCTTATAGGACGGCCTACAAAACACCACTTGATACAACTCCTTTCTGGTTAGTATATGGGAAAGCGTGTCACTTACCAGTTGAGATTCAGCATCGGGCGTTCTGGGCAATCAAGACTTTCAACCTCGATCTCGACAAGTTAGGAGCTCACAGGAAGAGGCAGATTAATGAGCTTGATGAGTTAAGACTTACGGCATATGACAACGCTAGTTTCTATAAGGAGAGAGCCAAAGCATATCATGACGCAAGGTTGCGCCAGCACAAGCACTTTGAGGAAGGAGATATGGTATTGCTATTCAACTCCAGGTTAAAACTTTTTCCGGGGAAACTCAAATCAAAATGGTCAGGTCCTTTTCGGGTAAAGAACGTTTTCCCTTATGGCACGGTGGAGTTAGAACACCCTGAAAAGGGTATTTTCAAGGTCAATGGACAGAGACTTAAACATTACTTAGGAGACAAGAGGGTCTTTGAAGAAAGAGCAGAGTTGTCCCTTATTCGAATCCATAACTGACCTCTTTCTATTCCTTAGGTCGAGCCAATGACGTTAAACAAAAGCGCTGACTGGGAGGCAACCCATGCATCTACTAGGTTAGTTTTTCTTTTCTTTTTACTGTCATCATCATTCCATTTGTGAGTGGTAGTTTTTCAGGTAAGATTTTAACAAAGAGGGTACGATATGGTCTGAGCCACACCAAAGGGTATGGGCATTTGTGAAAGGTGTTTCAATCCAGGGGATGACACGGTTACAGGCACGTCTAAGGCACAAGACGTGCCACAAGCCGTGCCATAAGGTAAGATTTGTCTAAGTTCTTTTATATAGAGCAGTGGATAGCACGGTTACAGGCACAGCCAAGTCACAAGCCGTGCCAGAAGGTAAGGCTTTTTCATGTTCTTTTTTATAGAGCAGTGTATGGCACGACTTATAACATGCCCAGTTTTGAGGCCGTGTCGTCAATAGCCTTTTAGGGTTCGCACGTTTCCAGACATAAAACAACTTGCCCTTCATTTCTCTCCTCATTCCCACATTACCTCTCCCTGCATCTTCATTCTTTTTCTTCCCTCTCTGTTGAAGAACATCATTCATCACTCTTTACAAATTTCTCAAGCGTGGTATAGTCAAGATACCTAGGACTAAGACCGTGGCGCGTAAAAATGCTCAACCTCGTTCAGCTAGTGGTTCCTCTAGGACCACGCGACGCTACCCTCCTAACTTGCAGAGGGAGGACGAAGGTAAGTATGATATAGTGCGAGAAAAGAAGGTATTTATGCCTAATGTAGTAGTTGATTGGGAAGTGCTAGCTAGGTATGGGTTAGTGGAACGATTTGATCATTTCTTGAACGATCCCACTTGGAGAGCACTTCTGAGCATTGAGGAGGACGTGTATTCTTCGCTAAGTTATGATTTTGTCGCCACATTCAAGCTTAGTTTTGGCCGGCATACCCAGCTTGATAACGTGGTCTCCTTCTACTGCCAAGGGAGTTACCACCGTGTTGAAATGAGAGACTTCATCAAGTGCTTGGGTATTTACGACGATGAGTTTATCGACTCCAATGAATTTGCGCAGCTTCTAGATGCCTTTCCTAGGGGCCTACTGCGTCATGGAGTGTGGAATAGTATGGGAAATAGTAGATATGACCCTTCCAAATCTAAGGGGAGCCATTTAAGGGATCTTGCCGTACGCGTACTCTATTACATTCTGGCTCGTTCAACCACTGGTAGAGGTGATTCTCAAGGGGTTGTGAATGCTTCGGACCTGTACCAGCTGTAGAGTATGATTACGGGTACTCTGGTTAATGTCAGATTAGCAGCTGTTTGGTGTTTGAAAAAACAATGCGATCTAGGGCACCACAAGGTTTTTGTCGGCTCTTGGATTACTCGTATTCTGAAAAATTATGGTGTTTTTCCAACCCGGGTTCCCGGGGACAGTTGTGGAAGGAGCACCTCTCTCCCCGAGAGTGTTTTGCGGAGGTGGAGGTTTCGCATACTGAATGTGTCTACCGAACAACAAGAGCCGGAGATAGAACCCGAGCAGGGTGAGGAGCAAGAGCGAGCTCAAGAGCAAGCTCGAGAGCAGGCCAGACCAAATCAGGAGCTAGCAGATTCGGTAAAGAGATTGACTGCAGATTTGGAAGAAATTAAAAGAGAACAAGCCAGGCAGTCAAAGCGGGTGAAGGGTTTGAAGAGTTATTTAGTCACTTGTTTATCCCGTATTGGTGAGAAATTGGGGGTAGATCTTCCCCCATGTGGTGGCTCTAGCGATGAGGACGTAGCATCACAAGCTACTCGGGTGGTTTCTGGAGGAGATCGTCACTTGAGTGGTGCATATGATACCGGTTTTCATGTTGGAGAATCCTCGGGTGCAGCTTTCATGGCACGACATGAAAGTCCAGCAATTGCGATTGCCGAAGCGAGCAATCAGCAGAATACTGAGGTGATTGGATCTGATTCTCCTCGCCGATCGGGCACTGTACCATTGCCATCGGATGATGACTTCAGCAGCTGATCTCGCGAGTGGATCGATGGAAGTTGAACCCGGGAGATTTGGACCATTGTATAGAATAGCCGTCTTACTTTTGTTTTTACTGTCCTGCTTTGTCTGATTCTGGAAAACTGACCAACCACTAATGTTTGAAATAGAAAATGCTGATGATAGTTAGCTTTATGTTCAGTCGATTATGAGTTTCTTTCGTTTTTTTTTGTTTTCTTTGTTGTTTTGTTGTTGTTGTTGTTGTGAGATACAGGCTTTCAAAGTACACCGACCCGTTACGTTTAGCAGAGGTTCTCATGACTCTACTTGTGCGTCGCTTGACTTTCTGTTAACGATTTGCATTGTAAGAGAATTCAGGGAAGTTTTTCGTTTTCCTTTTGTTTTATTTTTGCTTTTATTCTTTGCTTCCCTTTATGCATTTCATGAGGACATTGGGGACAATGTCTATTATAAGTGTGGGGAAGGGGGTTAGGAAAACGAAACTAGGATATAAGGGTTATGCAATCAAAAATGTAATTTCCTCTTAATTAAGGTATAACCGATGATGACTTTTGACAATCAAGGACTGCTGGATTTGTTTATACCCCTGTGGAATATCTTTAACAATTCTTATTCTCTTATTATGTATTAGAGATACGTTGCTAAAATTACAAGATGAAATCCAAGTGAAGTAAACTTACTTGTCATTTAACCTTTACTTTCGGGAAGTGAGATTGGATTAAGGTCACTAGTGAGTTTAGTATGCCCTTCTTTTTGCCTAGTAGGTAAGCTATATAACTTGGAGTGAAGGCGTAAATGATACTTGTAACTTGGTGATTTCTAAAAAAAAAAAAAGTAAATAGTTCAGAAGTGGGCCTCATAGACTCGAGTAATTAAGCCTGAGGGATGCCTTTTTTAGGGAATAACATCTATTGACTCGGGTGACGAACTTGGGATCAATGGCTGAAAGCTCACTACAAGGGTCATGAGAAAAGTCTGAGAAAAATGAACTTAAAAGAGCTTATATAAATGATAGTTGATTGATTGAGATGGTAGAGGTTCGAAGGGGAATTTTTAAAACCTAGTAGCCTAAGATCGCCTGGTCTGGGACTTACTGACCAAGGAAACCGTCTTAATTAATTAATTAAGTAAATGAGTTAATTAGACTAGAACAAGTAAATCCAAGGGACGCCTTCTACGTTGAGGGAATAATGTCTGTTAACTCGAGTGATGAACTCGGGATTATCGATCAAAAGTTTGTTACATGGGTCGGTTAACTTAGTTAAGTTCTTTAATGGTAAACTCTTAAGATCAACTTAAGAATTGGATGAAACAGAAAGGAAGAGCTAGGAGACAAGTAGATACAACATGCCTTTAGTCCCTGTTGTGTTGCTTACAACAGTGGTTAAAAGGATGGTATACTTTATTTTACTAGTCTCGATCTTGTGGCAATTCTGACTTTGGGAATTTTAGCTTAAATGATAAGGGTAAGAGTTTGATTCACTTGGATTACCTTTGGGAATTTTAGTATTTGTATTTTGTATACAACTAATGGTAAGATTGAGTAAAGATTATCAATGATTAAGGTGTAGCATGAAATCGATGATGTTGAAATATCTTCTTGATTGCGGGAACTTATGAGAACTGGTCCTTTGGGTTTTCTTAATCCGTGTTTGCTTGAGGACAAGCAAAACCTTAAGTGTGGGGAAATTTGATAAGAGTAAATTAACCCTTGTAAATCATGGGCGTTAATGATGAATTTGTATAGTCTTTTGAATAAAATCAATGCGGATTCGGTATTTAACAATAAATATATGTTTCAGGGTATAATACCAAAGAGAAGGAGAAAGATCACTAAAGGAGCATAATTGAAGCTTAAAAGATCAAGTTAAAGTTATTCATGGACAACACAAGGAAAGCTATGGCCATGTCATGAACCGTGGGCACATCTGAAGATGAAAGCGTCACTTGGAAAGGAAGCACGGCTTGTGATATGGGTGTGCTTAAAGCCGTGGCATACGCTGTGAAGATGTGGAAAGCTCCGGAACTTGGCACGGGTTATAATCTAGCCGTGCTTTTAGCCGTGTTGATAGCCGTGTTGCTAGCCGTGTTCCTAGCTGTGTTCCTAGTCATGCCAAACACTGAGCAAGATTGAGGAGTCACATATTTTCGACCAGAGGGAGACACGGTTTTAAATCTGGCCGTATTATTAGGCGTGCCAGGCGACTGTTATTCACTTGACGAGATTCACTTGGAAAAGGAAAGATACGGTCGTATCTTTCCAGCTGAAGACGCTCGGCCATGCCTTAAGAAGTATAAATAGAACAACCCTAAGGAGAGAGAAGGGAGAGGCGGCACAAGAGAAATCCTAGAGAAGAGAAGCTGTTGCCAGAATAGTTTCGGATTTGAAGCCAAGATATTTCGTGTTTGAATTTTCTTTATGGACTCAATTATTTTATGTTTTGCTCTTCGTATTAGATTCATGAGTGGCTAATTGTTTCATCCTTGTTCCCTTGAGAAACCCCTGATTGTCATGTGACGGAATTGTTGATATTCAATAATTAATTCTACTCTTTGAGTTTATTCATGTTGCAATTATAGTTTGTTCATCTTGATATGTGCACAGTATTAGGATGGGATTATATCTCTGTTATTAAGATTGAGAAATCGTTTGATAGAGTGGATCTGACATGGATAAAAAGACCCCTTGTAATCCTAGAGATAGGTTATAGGAGGTTTTCTGTATTGAACAAGGTCATTGTGGTCTGGTTCAATTAAGAGTCCTAGGATTTTATTGCAATCTCGATTATGTTAATTGAAGAGAGATCTTAATTGGCTTAATTAGGATTAGAGATTATTGATCTTGAGAAAGACTCTAATCTAGTGTAAGAAACTCCACAGATCAGAGATTGGGTATTAATCATTGGATAGTTTGGAATTGAATAAAAGCTGCATGAGAATTAGGGGTGGATCTTGGGCAGGGTATGTTTAAATCATTGAATTAATTAAGGGAGTGTTTGAATACATTTACTTTGTTCATTTTATTTGTTTCTTTCAGGTTTAAGCAATAATTAGGATATTGAGATCATCAATAGTGAGAAGTTAAATAGTAGGAGAATCGTTAGTACTAGTACTTATAAGTCTTCGTGGGATCGATACCTGTACTCCTATACTATACTGCTAGTCGATAGGTACACTTGCCTGAGAACTGATCATAAGCTAGAATTGAGTAGAAGGTTAAACTTGTTAGAGCGGTCAGATCATCCATCAGAGTGGGAAGTCTATTAATGAGGTAAGCTACGGTGAGGAAGGCATATGTCTAGTAGATGAGGGGCATGGATGCATGCGAGAGGAGAGCAAGGCCAGTTTCAATAATATGACGATAGCGTTCAGAGTAGCCATTCTGCTCTAGTGTGTGTAGAGGAGTTGTAAGATGAGAGATGTCGTAAGTAGTGAGATAGGCCAAGAGGGCCTGATATTCACCAACATTGTCGGAGTAGAGCATTTTGATAGTGCGATTGAGATGATGTTCTACAAGTGTCTTGAAATGTATGAAGACATGTAGCACATCGGATTTGCGTTTTAGAGGGAAGAGCCATATGTATTTAGTGTAATGATCCACAAAGATAACATAATATTTAAAGTTATTAATAGATGTGAGTGGGGAGGTCCATACATCAGTAAAAATTAGTTCAAGAGGAGAGGAAGAAGTGAGAGTAGAGGGTGCAAATGGTAACTTGTGACTTTTATTGCAATGACAAGAATTACAATCAAAGGGAGAATCTGCTAATCTAGAGACTGCTAAGTTGTTGGAGTGGAGGAGATGCTTGAGGACAGGTAGCGAAGGATGGTCGAGACGATGGTGCCAGGTAGGGAGAGATGTGACAGCACACGAGAAGGCAAGGAGTGGTGGTGTGGTGGAGGGCCAGATATAGATGCCATCCTTAGTGTGTCCGCGAAGGAGAATTGCCCCTGTTTAGAGATCCTTCACATGAAACGAAGAAGGTAAGAATTCAATCGATATATTATTAGACTTACAAAATTGAGAAATGGAAATAAGATTATGATGTATGGATGGAACACATAAAACATTAGACAAGGTAAAGGAGTGGGAAGAGTTAAGCAGAGAGGTGGAACCGGTGTGTGTGATGGAGAGCCCTAAGCCATCGCAAATTAGGATTTCATCTATGCCATCATAGGGGTTGTGGAGAGTGAGATTGTTGAGATCAGTGGTGACATGGTGAGAGGCACCACTGTCCAACAACCAAGAGGTATTTGCGGGAGTTATAAGGCAGCATTGGCCTGCATTTGCCAGGAAGGAGGTTAGGGGGAGGGAGTGTACCGATTGATTAGTATGGGGGGTTGCACGTGAGGGTATTGTTGATGGAAGAGAGGACAATGCACGACAACATGCCCCTATTCGCGACACCATTGACACTTGCCAAGGAAGGCTCATGGTGGGTAAGATGCGATGATGGGAGATGGTCAAGAAGGGAATGTTGCTGCAGGAGCAGGGGAGGAATAGTTGGGCGATGATCGGGGCATACGGTTACGGAAGGCCAGCGATTGGAACCTGCATGTGAGATGTGGGCAAAGGCAGGAAGAACGGAGGTAGGGAGGGAGGTGTGAAGAAGGGAGAGCTCTTTGTTGATGAGTTTCTCATGGAGCTCATCAAAGGAGATGGGGTTGTCACAGCTGTTGATGGCATCGATGACAAATTGATAGGTGTCATCTAGTCCATCGAGAATTTTCTCAATGAGGTCTTTTTGATCAAGGCCAAGTGCTACAAGTTCATCAGCACGAATCTTGATGGATTGCATATAGTTAGTGATGGAGTTTGAGCCTTTGGTAATATGCTTCAAATTGTCTTTGAGTTGCTTGATGTGGCCGCGGGTGGGTTTTGCATAGGTATTGGCAAGGATCTGCCAAGCTTGGTGAGAGGTGGCTGCTTGTGTAACAAGGGGGATAATGTTGGTAGAGAGGGTACCAACAAGTGCTCCAAATAGCAACTTATCTTGTCAACACCAGGTGAGGTAGGCTGGGTTAGGGGAGATGGTGTCATCCACGGTGATGGTGGGTGGTGGAGGTGAATGAGTGCCATCTATGAATTTGGACAGATCATATCCTATAAGGATGGCTTCAATTTGGGTTTTCTAGGAAAGATAGTTGGAGGTGTTGAGTTTGATTGAGTTGTGGATTGTTATCATGATGAAAGGTTAGGTTGGCTCTAGATTGTTTTGGATGATTGTTGATGTGTCTTTTGAAGACATGTTGTCGAGGAGCAACTTGGTGGAGTAGTAGGTTTAGTTTAGATGTCGAGGAGCAGCTCTAATACCATTAAGAAATTGCAAGAGTTAAATGTAGAAGGATGCTCAAATTGTATATTGATTGTTGTAGTATAAATACATTTGTACATAATTCTCTTTGTTGTTTGTTTTTATCAAATTACATAAGGTTGAGATTTAAATCTGTTGTAGTAATCTTGTTGTTGATTTGTGATGATCTTGATCAAGGTTGTTGTCATTACATATGTCTTAATGTTGTTGCTATTGCTGATGGTTGTTTCTGTTGCTGTTGCGGATGATGTTGCTGTTCTTTCAGAGGATGTTGTGTTGCTTCTATTGCTTGTTGAAGATGTTGCTACTGTTATTTGTGCTGATCTTTATCAGAATAAACTCCTCATCTAGTTGAAACTGCAAATCCTGATGAATAAAAGGAATTCGATTATGATTTCTTCGCGGAAGCTAAAGAGTTAGCACATATGAGAGCCCGTTTCATGAAAAGAATGTTGGAAGTTTAGAATTCTAGACTTTGATTTTCTATACAAGCATTTTCCATTAATAGCCTTTGCATTGGTGAAGTGAGGCTGGAATAGCTTTCTAACCTTGCAAGAACATATTTACTAGAAATTCAATTATAGTATTTACACTAAGATCATGGCTAAAGAGAAAAACAAATTGGCGTTCAGGTAATGTGGCAAACATTATGTCTTCACTATCGAAGATATTGCTACAACAGTAGGGCATTGATTGTTGAGCACCCAACACCAAGAGTACCAAAAGAAGTAGCTTATAAAAGGTTCATAGACGACTTAAATCCATACTATGGGGCACGCGCACATCTACAGAGCACTTTTCTATGAAGCCATATAAAGGTTCTTTATGGCATGTTAATCAAGTGCATTACGCTCTTCATGGATCTTTGACGCTATCATACTTAAGGATTAATACATGATCTATGCAATACTAAAGAACTTAGGGTTGGATTTCCCTTCTTTGATTTTTAGCCACGTAATTAATCTCGCCATAGAAGTGAAGTCTCTTCCATATAGGAGTGTGATGGCAAGGTCGTCATTCATGCGTGACTATGAAACTCTAAGGAGTCCTCCGGGTGAAGGAAAACCACCATGAGTTCCAGGAGGTTAAGACATGGTATATATGGGTGTGTCGTTTGATAAAGACAACAATATGTGGTTTGACAAGAACTAAAAAGCAGCTTTAGCCCTTAACTTTGTATGTTTACGTGGATTTATGTGATCTTTCAGGAAGAAAAGAGAAAGATGCATGAATTTGTTAGCCAATGCATATGAGCACGGGACGAGCAGAATTAAGAGATCGACTGGTAATAAACTACTTGAAAGCTTGAGACGCAAAGACCCAACACCATACCCAAAGTCGTTATAATATTCTGGTGAAGTTGAAGAAGGAAAGGTGGTTATATAGTCCCAAATTTCAAAATTAGACCTATGCAACCTGTTCTCCTCCTTGGTTAACTTCGTAAAAATCTACTTTAAGATATCTTTTCCTTTCTTTTCAACCTCCAAGAGCTAAAGTTCTTCAATGTTTTTGAAGAACTTCATGCTTTTGCTAAAGAAGTAACGTTATCTTGGCTTACAATGGCTACCCCTACCATTGCAAGGTTTGAACCCTCTCTTTCTACTGACCCTACCAGATCCTCTGTACTAATGTCTCCTGCACCTTATTTGACTAGATTTCACCCCTAACTCTGATCACTTTAGCTCTAGATTCTTCAACTAACTTTACCATTAGAAGGAAGAAGACGAAAGTTACACTTGCCGCTCACTGCAGATTAATTCTGCTCAAGTGTTTTCTCTAATGTTGTGCTGGTTGTTGCCAGCTACATGAACTAAGCTTACTTTATTTTGCGGTTATTATGATCAAATTCTCTTTTTTATTTTATGTTCATATCAATTCATTTGATCAATATATATATATATATATATATATATTTGATCAACGTGCTTGATGAGGACTTGCATCTGTTGTGATCATTGCATGATTAAGCTTTTTTCTGTACTTTTTTATCACCGGTAAGGTAAAAAATCAAGTGACCTAATGTTAAATTTATTTATTTATTCTTTTTATCCTAATGTTCATGTGGCTATGTCGTATTGGTCATTGAATAAAATATGTTTAATATTTATGCTCTCATTATGTTTTGGATGTTCTTAACCTTTGTTACAGAATGAGGAAGAATATGATAAATAAATCTTTCATTAAGCTATTAAGGTTCAAAAATCTTTAAAATTAAGGGGAAGCATTACATTAATTTCATTTCTAGGTTTATTATTCTCTCGGTTCTTCTGTGATAAAAATGCTCGACGAATAAACTTAAGTACTTTTGATGAAGATACTGATGAATTATGATTGGATGTATTGCTTTTTTGTGCTTTTAATAATCACTTTATCTTAAACTCATCATTAGAAAAGGGGAGGGGAAGGGGAGATTGTAATAGATCTTATGAAACCCAGAAATTTGACAACCCAAATTATGAGATATTTTGATGGTAATGTTATTTAAGACAACCATTTAGGAAGTAGAATATGATACTTTTTTTTTTCTCGAACTACTAAGTTAAAGCTTTGGAGAAATGATAATGATTCATGTGAAAATGTTGCGATGAGCGCACAAGAGTTAGAAAAAAGAATTCCATAAAGTTAGTTTTCAAATTTCAAGTAATAAGAAATTTTATTTGATAGATTGATTTAGGATTAATTGTTGTAGTAAAAAATTTAAGAGTTTTAGAAATAGGATCCAATTGTCTAGGTGAAAGTTGAGAGATACTTTTTTATCTAGATAAAGCTTTAAAACACTAAACTAAGGTTTAATTTTATCAAACTTAAATAATAAAATAAAACCCTAGAATTGCCCTTTAGAATCTAAAAAATTTTAATTCAAACCTTAGATTCAAGAAATAAACCTCTGAAGTCATTTATAAATAAAATGTTTTGGAGAGATAAGTTTAGAACTTGATAAATCTTGTAACCCCTAAGACTCGACTCACATTTGAATAAGGTTGTCATAAATTAATAACCCTAAATCCGAATAAAACTCTAAGATATTGCAACTCTTGAAATATTTAAAAAATACATAAAATAATTACCCTCTTTCTTTTAGCAAACAATAAGCTACAATTTAATTGACTGAGCAAAGTATTTGGACTTGCTTAAGCTTGGATGGGAGACTAAACATAACCAAGGCCTTATCCATCTTCCATTCTCTATTTTTCAAAAGTCCATATGCTATAACCTTAAGACCAGCCAAGCCCACCTCTTCTCTCATGCAACGGGTGGCCTCTAGGGTGGTGGCTGATGGTCCCAACAAGTGCTGATTGCAAGTGGCCAACCATCTGTGTGTTTGGATGTAAGATGTGTGTTTGAGCCTCAATTGATAGCTAGATATTAAATCCAAACTCTTTTTTCTTTTTCTTTTTTAGCCATAATAAATACATTTTATTTCTAACACATAAATAAAACACGTCCAACAAAACAGAGCAAAAACATTAGATGCTAAAATACTCGGAGGATATGTAGTCTCTCGTTAAATATACAAAAAATAAACATCAAGGATATATAATATTATTGATGACATGCAAATCACAAATGGAATAATAGACCCATAGGTTCACCTCTATTTACATCTATAATAAGGATTGGAGAAACATCAGCAGCACAGAAGAAGCAAAGAATGCCGTGGAGAACGTGTGCGCGACCATCACGGAGGTTGCAACACCTGGGGTAGGGGGAGGAGCAGATGGAGACGCTGCAAAGGACTCATCATCACCATCACACATTCCCATACTCACCAGCATCCCAAACAGAATGCCCATTACGGACAATCCAAGAATGAGCGGATTCGCCATTGACAATATCGTTCCAAGACAGGAGTGCGGCTCTATCGTACAAGACAATAGCTCACACATACACACACACACACATATATATATACATACATATGTCGCGTGTAGCCCATTGAATGTATCTCTTGGTACACGGCATTGGGAAAAGCAAACGGATTTTGTAATGGAAGCTGACCGTGCACATTTTTGCATTTTTTTTTTCTCTCTCTAATTGACTTGGTCAAATATCTTGTCTCGAGTTTTTCAGTAGGCAGCATCCCCGGCCGAATATAGTATAAACAATTATTCTTCCTTTGGTCTTACCAATGAAATGAAAATGCTGCACAGATGGCATGAAAATATAATGTTTATGAATTGAAAATATACCATCTTATATATTATTTTATATGATCCCAATCTATTTATTTTTGTAATAGAGGACTTCGACCCTTAAATGCTTAAAAATGTATTTTTAGACCTCTATATATTCATTTTCTCCTAATAAATATAAAAAATAAAATAAATAAACAATTAATATTAGATATAACATATTATTCAGGATCTAAAAAATAAAAATGGAAGTCTTCTCTTTTCTTTTCCTAATTTTATGTAATATTTTTAATTTTAGTAAAAAAAAATTATTATTTTTATCGAGAATAATGTGGTAATATAGGGGGATTTGGAGTTTAAATGAAAAAAAAAAAAAAAAAACAGAAGAACTTGAGCACACATGGAGTAAAAACAAGAGGTACAATCACAATTCACCATAGGGAGAACCATGCGTGTAACAAGTGGATTGCCTTATTAGGGAAGAGGAATAGGACTGTGATTTAAGGGGATCTAATTCCATTTTTAGTAGTAAAAATAAGTTAGAAATATTTCTCAAAAATGTTGGAATCTCATCTCCAATAGATTCAACATTTGGGAGGATCTTATTTATTACTATTTTTTCATTTAGAAATTCATGATCTCCCTCACACTAAACGTGATCCATAGGGGGGTTGCCTATTCAACCTAATAATGGGTGGGCTTAGACCTAAACTTTGTTGGGGTGTGGCCCATATTCCTCTACAACAAGAAAGTACGTGGGTCTCGCTCTACACTAAGCAGGTGAGGGTCTCGAGGGAGCAACGCCCCTTGGATGTCAGGAAACTTTTAGCAATTAAGTCTATATTTGTTTATTAAATTCAGGGGGCTTTTAGCAATTAAGCCTATATTTGTTTATTAAAAATTTGGGTTGTGTGATGAAAAACAAGAGAGTGAGGTATTAATTATAGTGAAATCCTCTACCAGACATAGTCTTAATTAACGGGTGAACCTAAGTAAAATCTTGTATATTTATTTTTCTTCTTTTTTTAACTTACTTGTGCGGCAAACCCTAATAAACTTTAGACCTTATGGCACTTGGTTATCAAATCCATGCGGATTTAATTTTTTTCGACCGGGCTTGAACAAGGAAAAGAAACACAATGGAGGCACCACTAATTCACCAAACATATAAATAAGAATGTCTAATAGTTCTTTAAAAACTATGCGTATAACATTCAATTTCCAAAAGAATTTTATGGAAAGACAAACAAAATTTTCCAGTAATATATACTGGTGTAAACTATCTTTATGCTGTTCATCAAAGATCGAAACTAGAATGATGTATTGATGCATTGTTTAAACTTTACTAATTAAAAAAAAAAAGTAGCTTTTTCATGCAATTTTCTTACTTTAGTCAAATCTATAATTTTCTTTTTTGTGATAGATATAAAGATTGTCTTAAATTTGATATCCCGAGTTTTCAGAGCAAATGGATTTAAAGGTTTTCGAAAAACGTTCCCCATTTCGACTCGAACATTACATTAGACAAAATGACTCCATTAAGTTTCGATTTTCAAAATTGATTGACTAAAATAATACTATAATTGAAATAGGACACATAAGCCAATTACCTTAACTCCTAAAGAACACTTGACTTATTTATTGCTCAACAAGGCATTTGAGCTTTATAATACCATGTCAATGTCAAGACCAATTTACAACCTCCGAAGTCTCATAAAACCTCCCAAAATAAGTTGTTAGAAATTAAGAAAAATTAAGAGGAAAATAGAGTCAGATCTAGTCATGTTTGGTTTAAGAAGCATCCATGAAGCTGTTGTGGTGGCCAACCCCAGTCTCAAGGAGCACCATCTAGGCAACTTTTTCGCAAAGGTTTTAGAGTCGAAGGTTTGTCGGAGCCTGGGTCGCCAATGGGTTGATTTGCTAGCTAGAATTATTAAAAATATTAAATTAACCAAATTAAATCTAAAAAAATTTATTCCTAGATTATGTTAGGTGTAATTTCATTTAATAAATTTATTTTGATGAAATTTGTAAATTTTATGGTATATTCTTAACAAATGGTTTGCTTAGAACAAGCTTTGAAACCATTTTCAGCAAAGCAAACAATGTTGTTTTGTGCTTAAAAATTTTCTATAAACATCCTATAATGTCTAGTCTATATTAGTGTAAAATATTTTCTTAATTAACAACACATTTCACTTTTGCAAAAATTTTGATTTTTAGGAAAATTGTTAAAAATTGGAAATTGTGGGAAAAATTATTTGATTTCTCAAGAATTAGAGATTGAATTTGATTTTGATCAGCTTGATAAGTGTCATGATGTTATAAACAAGGATCGCATTTGATATTATGTGAAAAGTAGTTAATTTAGTAATTCATTGTGTTTTGAAGGTTCAAAATATAATTTTCTTTTAGGCCAAGAACATATATTTATTAAATAAGAAGATTAACAGGAGTAAAAGGATTCTAATTTACTCTTGAAATTTGTAAGTAATGACTGTAGAAGGGCTTTGGTACTGATTTACTCTTGAAATGAGTAAATGTTGAATAAATATTTAGGAAAGTAACACATTATACGGTGTAGGACCTAATTAGAGAATATCATAGAAAGTCTATAAGCTATAGAAATGTGAAAACTATAAAGATAAAAGCTATGTAGAGACTAATATAGAGGGTTCTGGTGTAGAAATTAAAGTAGAATATGCTTTAACCCCATAGCTATAAATAGCTAAAATAAAGGGTGAAGTAAAGGGTTTCTTGATGGGAATCCAAAGCCAAACCATTATAGAGGAAATTATAAAAGATCTTTTAATAGGAATTTCAAATTGAACTTCTATGGAGGAAATTGTAGAGGGACTTTTAACAAGAACCTAAATGCATTGTAGAATGAACTATAGAGAGCAATAAGGATTATGAAGGATAACAATACATATCCTTTTGAATATAAAGATTAAAGATACATAATATTCTCCATTAATCAATGCAAATTGATAAACTCAATAATAATAATAATAATAATAATAATAATAATAATAATAACTATAGAGAGCAATAAGGATTATGAAGGATAACAATACATATCCTTTTGAATATAAAGATTAAAGATACATAATATTCTCCATTAATCAATGCAAATTGATAAACTCAATAATAATAATAATAATAATAATAATAATAATAATAATAATGTCCTAGAGGAATAAATGAATCCCTATTGTTTTCATAACTTGTACAAAAACTAAAAATAAATCATAATGTAAGTTTTCTAGATGACCAAGAGCTTGAAGTTACCGAACTATTTAAGCAATGCTAATTCCAAGTGAGATCAATATTATATCGCATTTTGGAGTATTATTTCAAAATACTTAGAGACTGAGATGTATATTTGCTTATGGTTGTAAGTAGCCTATATGTGCACTTGCTATGTATATCTCTAGATATTGAAGTGGTGATGTAGTAGTTGAGCTAAATGTTATGATTGCTTTACTTAGTATTGTTTTATTTCGAGTGTTGCGAATTGGTTGGTCACCCTTAAAAATGGATAAAACTAAATTTGAATTAATTCTTGAATGGTCATGCATTGTAACCTAATAGGGGACTATTGAGATCCTTCGGCCAAATACTAATCCTTCAAAGAGATGATAAAGTGGTCTCTCCTTACCTTCAAGGTCAAACCAAGTGATAGGAATGGAGGTTGTGATGATAAATTGGTCATTGAATAAACTATGTTTAATATTTATGCTCTCATTATGTTTTAGATGTTTTTAATCTTTGTTTCTTTTCAAGATAACGGAATGGGGAAGAATATGATAAATAAATCCTTCATTAAGCTATTAAGGTTCAGAAATTGTTAAAATTAACGGGGAGCATTACATTAATTTCATTTCTAGGTTTATTCTTCTCTTGGTTCTTCTGTGATAAAAATGTTCATTAAACTTTTGATGGTAATGTTATTTAAGACAACCATTTAGGAAGTAGAATATGATACTTTTTTTTTCTTGAACTACTAAGTTAGAGCTTTCAAGAAATAACTATGATTTATGTGCAAATGTTACGATGAGGTTGCAAGAGATAGAAAAAAGAATTCCATAAAGTTATCTTTCAAACTTCAAGTAATAAGAAATTTTATTTAATAGATTGATTTAGGGTTAATTGCTGTAGTAAAAAACTTAAGATTTTTAGAAATAGGATCCAATTGTCTAGGTGAAAGTTGAGAGATACTTTTTTATCCCAATAAAGCTTTAAAACACTAGACTAAGGTTTAATTTTGTCAAGCTTAAGTAATATGATAAAACACTAACACTGCCCTTTAGTCATTTATAAACTCCACTTAAGTAATATGAATTAAAATTTTTTAATTCAAACCCTAGATTCAAGAAATAAACTCCTAAAGTCATTTATAATAAAAAAGTTTTGGAGAGATAAGTTTAGAAGTCAAGAAATCTTGTAACCCTATGGCTCAACTCACATTTGGATAAGACTATCATAAATTAATAACCCTAAATCCAAATAAAATTCTACAGCTCTAGAAATATTTAAAAGATAAAATAATTACCTTCTTTCTTTTAGCAAACGATAAGCTACAATTTAATTGACTAAGCAAAGTATTTGGACTTGCTTAAGCTTGGTTTGGAAACTAAACATAATCAAGGCCTTATCCATCTTCCATTCTCTATTTTTCAAAAGTCCGTATGCTATAACCATAAGATCAGCCAAGCCCACCTCTTCTCTCTTGCAAAGGGTGGCCTCTAGGGTGGTGGCTGATGGTCCCAACAAGTGCTGATTGCAAGTGGCCAACCACCTATGTGTTTGGATGTAAGATGTGTGTTTGTGCCTCAATTGATAGCTAGATATTAAATCCAAACTCTTTTTTCTTTTTCGTTTTTGGCCATAATAAATACTTTTTATTTCTTACACATAAATAAAACACGTCCAACAAAACAGAGCAAAAACATTAGATGCTAAAATACTCGGAGGATATGTAGTCTCTCGTTAAATATACAACAAATAAACATCAAGGATATATAATATTATTGATGACATGCAAATCACAAATGGAATAATAGACCCATAGGTTCACCTCTATTTACATCTATAATAAGGATTGGAGAAACATCAGCAGCACAGAAGAAGCAAAGAATGCCGTGGAGAACGTGTGCGCGACCATCATGGAGGTTGCAACACCTGGGGTAGGGGGAGGAGCAGATGGAGAAGCTGCAAAGGACTCATCATCACCATCACACATTCCCATACTCACCAGCATCCCAAACAGAATGCCCATTATGGACAACCGAAGAATGAGTGGATTCACCATTGACAATATCGTTCAAGACTAGGTATGGCTCTATGGTACAAGACAATAGCTTATATATATATATGTGGTGTGTAGCCCATTGAATATATTTCTTGGTACACGGCATTGGAAAAATCAAACGGATTTTGTAATGGAAACTGACTCTCAAGTTTTTCAGTTGGCAGCATCCCCGGCTGAGTATAGTATAAACAATTACTCTTCCTGTGGTCCTACAAATGAAATGAAAATGCTGCACAGATGGCAAGAAAATATAATGTTTATAAATTGTAAATATACCATCTTGTATTTATTTTATATGGTCTCAATCTATTTATTTTTATAATAGAAAACTTTGACCCTTGAATGCTTAAAAATTTATTTTTAGGTCTTTATATGTTCATTTTCCCCTAATAAATATAAAAAAATAAAATAAATAAACAAATAACATTAGATATAACATATTATTTAGGAACTAAAAAATAAATATGAAAGTCTTCTCTTTTCCTTTCCTAATTTTATGTAATATTTTTAATTTTAGTAAATGTTTTTATTATTTTTATCAAGAATAAACTAGTAATATAGGGGTTTGAAAGCACATTTTGGAGGAATAGGAATAGGATTGCAATTTGAGGAGCTATGTGTTAGTTTACCGTTGCGAAAACTTATTTGTAAAAAATGATTCTAGGAAAACTATACCTCGGAATATCGTGGTGAAATCACAAGTTGGAACTATAATGTCAAAATATGAAGAAATCACATATCCAACCTGTGAGTCATTTAGACATTAGCTTTAAGCTTACGTAGGCACAAAACATCACTTTCCATGCAAAGTGAATGCAATTTCCTTTCGCTTTCTCTCAAATTTCTCTCAAAAACACATATCAAAAACATGGTTTTTAGCTTGGAAATTGTAGTTTTGCAACTCCAACTCACAATTTTGGTTTTTATTCAAGTAAGTATCACTTATTTCGTGTAAATTTCATTGTTTGGATTTAATAATTCTACATGTTTTTCTCTATGAATTAGCATGTGCTGTTGTTGATTTTGTAATAGATGAAAACTAAGATTGAAAGTATACTCAATATTCTACATTGTTTCATATCAATTAGCAAAGAATTTGTAGGATTTGCTCCAATTATTAAGATTTGCCCAAATTTAATTAAATTTGACCTTATTGGTTGAATTTGCCCTAATTTGTAAAATTTGATCCAATTTTAGTAAATTTGTACCAATTTGTGAAATTTATCCCAATTATATTAAATTTACTGTAATTTGTAGAATTTCCCCCAATTTTAGTAAATTTTCCCTAATATACATAGTTTGACCAAATTTTAGTAAATTTATCCTAATTTGTGGAATTTTGTAGAGATGGCGGAGTTTATGAAATTCGCGATATTTGCCCATAGGAATGCCGAGTTTGGTAAAGATGAACTATGATAGTCAACCTATTAAGAAAATTAAAGTAAAGAAGGATGTAGGGTTCACATAATTGATGTTCAAGTATGTGCAATAATTAAAGTTGATCCTACCTCCCTTCATGTGGAGGTGTTCCACAGGCAACCGATAATTTTTAACTCTGTTTATGTCCAATCACAGTATTTTTTTATGCTAATCATAGATGACAATGATGTATAAGCTCTTGTGGCATTTACTGAAACTGCGAGTCCCTTGTTCATTTAGAAATTGTTCATTAAATTAAGTCATAATGTCCCCACTCAATGTGAAAACATAAGTTATGAAGATGTAATGCCTCCCCACCGCCCCCAAAGGTCAAGATTGTATGAATGTTGTAGCATCACTCGAACAAACCAATGATTTTCTAGAGAATTATAGAGAAGACAATGAGATGGATTTATGCATTGAAGATGCACTTTAGAGGGCTATCAAATAGGTTGACAATGAAGTATCTATGGATTCTAAAGAAGAAGTGGTAAATGAGGAGGATGAAATATGTGATGTCCTAAAAATTTAGAAAAGACTATACAAAAATTAAAGAAAATAAGAAGAATAATAAATATTTTTAGGTCGAGGTAACAAGAACAACAATTTCGCAATACTAAAAACTTTGAGGAATTTATAACAAAAATTTTAAAACATCGCAATACATTAATATTATTTTAATAATTTATGAATAACCAAAAACTTATGAGAATTAATAATAGGCTTTAAAAAAATAGAAAGATGAGGAAAACATGAGGTCCATTTGATAAGTATAACAAACAATGGGAAATAGATATTTAAAACAATTGGAAAGAATAATCTTATGCACAAGAAAAGGATAGCGAGTGTAGAATTTCAAATTATATAAAATATGTCACTAAATAAATTTAGAAAACGAAGTAATTGAAAAATACATGTGTATAAGCATCTAGAAAATGAATAAAAATATAAATAATTATAAGTCCTAATTGTAACTCATACAATTAAAAGAATAAGTTTATCAAAACATAAATAATGAACAATATTAGATTAAATAATTGAATTAATTGAAATTATAAATCTAGGAATTTAAATGAAAATTTAGAGTAAATATTTATGTTCGGAATAATCAAATTAGCTTAGACATAAGTTTTCGTAATAAAATGCTAAAAATATAAAATTTAAAAATATCAGTATATATATGCGTAATATTAAAAAGAAAAAGAAAAAAATCAAAATAATTATAATATAAAATAAATTATAATATAATATCTAAATATATATACATAATTGAATCAAAATCTGTTGCAACATCCCATCCTTTCTTCCATGACGACAGCAGTAGCAGGCTGCAGGTTTGAACGGTTGCCTCTGTCACGTCGCCGGCGCCGGATTGCATCGTCCGTCTTTGCTGTCTCCCGTCCTTACCCCCTACTGCTTCTTTCTTCCTTTTCTTTTTCTTCTTCTTCTTCTTCTTCTTGGCTTTTCCTTCTTATTCTTCCCTTATCCTTTCCCTTCTTATTTCTCCTTCTTTTTCTTTTCTCTTTCTAGTCGTTGGTCCCCTGTGTGCCACAGCACCGCGCAATCCTCTAACGCTAGTCATCGTCCCTCACCCATCTATCTATATACATATATACAACTGCCATCTTACTGGACTCACCGTGGTTCTCCTTGCTGGAAGCTTGCAAAAGAACACCACCCCTGTTTATGACTCCAAAAACAGGGTACACTCAGTTGCTTTATTTCCATAGTCAATCTTGATCGCCTCGGCACCAGCTTGAAGATTTGCAATTGTGGTTCTCGCTAAGATGGTTGCCAAAGCTTGCAAAGGTGAATTGAATAGGGAGAGATAGGGCGAGAAGGGACCAAACTAAGAGGCGAGTTCCAAGACATGTAGCGTGGGCTCGACCTTGCTCTTACGATTACAATTCCATCACAGGTAGCAGCTGTTAGGATTTTTTTTTATTAACGCCGTCGTTATCCGTTTCTGTAACCTTGTGGGTATTTTAAGCACTACAAAAGACACTCTCAATCATTGTCTTACTTTAGAAGCTGCATACTGCCGCACCATCATGATTTTCAATGCTTCTTATGATTGTGGAGAAGCAAAAGAGGTCGCCATCTTCTCCTTGTCTTTGATTCTTGCATGACCATTAGGATCGGCGTTCCAATTTCCTATCAAGAAGGTAGAATGGAGCCAACGAACGCTATCGACGATGGTGTTAGTTGGATGGAAACCGAACCTCCATCACTCCCAAAAGAGTTGCCAGTGATCCATAGGTTAGGACGAATCAGTTATCAACAAATAGCAGCAAACAAGATCATCCAACGATCGGTATTCGCAATCCTATTCTCATATATATATATATATATAAATTTCTCCTCGCCCTTTCCCCTAGTCTTGTTTCTAGGAGATGGTCCATCTCTGGATTGTGACAACTACCATTCTTCCATCATGAATTGATTTTGCTTCAATGAATTGGATCTTGCCATGAGTGATACGGAAATCTTGACCATCCTCATCTGTAATTCATATGGGATCAAGTTGAGCATACGAGGGTATTTAATGTTTTTATAAATTTACAACTACTATTAGATCTCGTTTACCATTATAGCTAGTGCAGAAGCTAGCATTGTTGGTGCAAGTGCACTCTTAAGCCCTATTTCTAGCAACACTCAGGATGTAATGAAGCAGGCATAGATTATAGATCTAGTTATTGTAAAAACTCATCTTTCACTCTCAACATGCTCTTGCATGGGTGCTCGTTGCAATAATGTCGTCTCATTAACAACCTTAAGAATTGCAGACAAGCAAAAAGCCACTCTTATAATTGAAGAATCATTTGAAACTCTTAAACTGAAGAAGTTGCAATGGAATTCAATAGTTCAAAACTCAGTGCAAATGTCTTTCTAGTGGTGGTTTTTGGAACTGAGAGTAAGGAAGAAGAGGAAATGGGCAGGTGATTCCAAGGAAAGAGAAAATTGCGTGAAGGATAGTGAACATGTGTGTGAGTGTGTACGTGAGGTGTGTGTGTGGTGTTATTATGTGTGTAGAGTGTGTATGTGTATGGATAGGAGTGTGTTGGTGTGTGTATGTGTGTGTGCGGAATGTGCATGTATGTGTATGGTGGGAATGTGCTGGTGTATGCCGTGTGTGTGTGTGTAAAGGTGTGTAAGTGGGGTTTGGTGAGTAGGAGATATGAAGTAGAAAAGGAAAATGGAGGATGAAAAGTTGGAAGGAGGAGGAGAAAATTGAAGATGGAAGGTGAGTGAGGATGAAAACTAGTAGGAAGGACGGGAAACCTTTTAGGTGGAATGTTAACAAAGGGGAGGAGAAAAAAGGTGATACAAAACTTTAGTGATACAATCCTATGGGTTGTCCACAAGTATCATTAGAAGAATTAGAGAAATTGATAAACAAAAGGTTCAAGATATTTCATGTAAGGAGGGGTTTGTTGGTGTAGATGGTGAAGGGAATAATCGAGCAATGTCAAAATAATGCTGGGATAATTGGAATGAACATGAATTTCAAAATGGAATGCTTAAAGGATGTTGAGGAAGATCATTCTTGGCCAAATACCTAATGCAAGACCTTTAGTTGTCCTTTCAGGGTATCTTACCTATATGGAAAAGGAATTCCAATTTGAAGTCAAGACGTTCCATTGCTCGACTTCTACATAAGAAACGAGACAATCGATCACAGAATGGGTGGAAGCAATGATTCCTAAGAAGTCTTCTTCTGAACCCTGTATCAAAATCATGTTTTAAAAGTTCAAATTTCAATCTTGTTCACCTAAAATTTTAAGGTAGGACTTTTGCCTTCACAAACGCATGATGGGTAGAATACGCGTATAAGGTGCTAGAAACTACAAAGTCAAGCAGAGATCCTTTCTATGATTTGGTTGAGAAAGCATATAGAAGGACACTGATTTCAAAGAAAGTAAGGATTTCTTGTTGAATCGCTCGACTCGGTAGGACTATACAACCCTGAATATGTGAGTAGGAAACTTATGATATGTTACAATGTTATGTTATGTGTTGATATGCTATGTATGTGAATTCATTTGCTTGCTTGTAGATGCAATTGGATGTGATTTTATTAATTTTGAGTTATATAGTGGGATTAAATGAGTTTAGGAAAGAAGTTACGAAGAAATGGGTAATTAGTAAGTTATAGATGAATATTGTTTTAATGATGTAGAGGATAGAATGGACTGGGGGGTTGAGATATCACTATCTTAACAATAGCACTTGCAACATCTTACAATGCTATTAGTACAGGCCTAATACCATGATTCAAAATTGTTTTCTTTAAACTAAACCAAAATATATAAACTAACTTTTCCCTCTATAGCTACTGAGTAGGTATGCATAACTGAAATAGATTATATGTATATCATTATATACACATATCATAATCTACTTCTGGATATGTATATATGCTTAGATAACATTATTTTCCTATTATATTTATAGAATGCATTTATGCATATAATTATACAAATCATAGATGAAAACCCTTTTTTTCAATGAAATAGTTATTCCTCTTGCTTCTCTTGAGTACATGAAGGAAAAGCATTAAGCAGATCATCCTTTGGTTAAGAACAAGCTTTAAACTTATAAATATGTATATACTGTTATCATATAATATGATACTTAGGATTTGGAAGGGACATATACACTTGTGGTTACCCTTAATGACATTTGGGAATGCATAAAACTAAGTCCTCGAGGGGTGAAATGACACAAAGGTGTCACAAAATGATAATTGTAAATCAATCCCTATGATTGATTCGATGTTTAAGTCAATGGCATAGAAGTGTCAAGTTAACTAAAATCTTATGTATAGCTGGATTGTTTCCATCCGCTTGGTTTGGTTTCCTTGCTTTACTTATGATGTGAAATTCATGATCTCTTCTTGTTATGTAAATGTGAATATAAGACGTAGTGGATTTGTTTATGGGACTTCATTGAGTTCCTATTGATTGTTCTTGGAGTGGTAGTCTTTAAATGCTTGGTAGTTTACCTTATTGCCTTGAATGGGAATTGGTTGTGACTATATATTGTTTAGTCACCTCGAATCAATTAATTAAAGAAGTGGACTCGATTAAAACTTGACATGCATTTACATAAGATATTGCATGAGATTGAAGGCCATCACTACTACAGGACGCACCGGAAGTGATCAGAGGATCATTGTTTTGCCAAGTGCGAACTAAGTGATTAGGAGATTGTCGTAGCTTGACAGTTCCGAGTCCGGCCTGTCTCTTGAGGGTGTAATGCTTAGTGTATTGAGGCACTTGAGCCTAGATCATTAAAGCTAAGAAACAAATATAATAAAGCGATACGAGTAATTAAATTATGTGTAAGACCTAAGCACTGATAGTGGCTTCGGAATCCCCAACCCAAGGTCAAGGGGGCATAAACCCTAGACTTCATGTCGGTTACTAGAAGACCGTGAGATGTTACACTTATATGATTTTTTCATGCATAGCATATGATTTCATAACTTGGTTTGAAATTGCTTGTACGTGTGTAATATTGAAAGTATTACCCTCCCATTCACTGAGTCGTAGTGTACTTACCCCACCACAGAACCTTTTGTAGGTAGAGATTATAAAAGCTCGGGATGGGATAAGATGTGAAGTGTCGAGAGTTTTTTGGAAGAAAGAACGGTAAAGTAAGAATTCGAAAAGATAGATATTTAGATGAAATGTTAGGACCCCTGAAAATGAATTGTGAATTGATTTATCATTTATGATTGCCAGATGATACAATCTCTGCAATCATGGTTAGCCTAGGATACGAACCCATAGTTATATTTTATTATGTAACTTTATGTACTATGATTAGCCGTAAATATTAATTATTTAAAATCTTACAATCTTTAGCTTATAAGACAGTTATCATGTAACAAGTACATACGTGCCATGATAATTTTTTTAGTGGAAACTTCTAGGCCCCTCTTTGGGGGATGACAAAATTGGTATACCCTACATGAATATTCAGTTTGATACTTCTGATGTGATGATCCTCTACCTCTAGTGTCCCTAGAGGTTATCATCACACACCAAGTTATGTCTAGCTCTCTAATGGTGGGTCCTATACTAATAGATGAATTCATGTGTAACTAATGGCAAATGTTTAGAATTCCTTATTCACATGCATTTATGGCTATGTCATATGTTCATGTGAATGGTATGTAATGTGTGGCTAAGTGTTATTATTGGACACATCAAACCCTTATATATCATATAAGTTTTACTTCCGTTAGGGATAGTAGTAGGTGGCCAGATGTATAGCACCATTTGTTCATCTGGACTATGGACTTACCCAAGGCAAGGGTAAGCCTAGATCAAAGAGATACCATAATGAGATGGGCCTTAGGGAGCCATCAACATAGAATGTTTATGGTTTCTATCGAAGAGAGGACCACAATAGAAGAAGCTACCTCAAATGAAGGTGGCGAAAAAGTTCATGCTTGCTAGTGATTGTTATTTTTAGTAACAAATCATGCTAAGTTTTTCTATTTTTGATTAAAAGAAAAAAAATAAAATGAAATTTTGAAAATGACTAACCCTTTGTTGTCTCTTATGTAGAGGGATCCGGGCCTAGCAGATAGATCTCTCATCATACTGTAAGAGACTCATCGCTTAGAGGTTGTATGGAGGGGATAGGTATATTATCAGTTTCCACTTTTATTACATTACATTGCGTACTAAATTTGCTTCATTTTTAGGAAGATACTTAGTTATTGTGTCGTAGATGAGAGGCCTCTCTAAAGACTCTAAAGAAAATATTGCACTTAAACTAGTGCCCCATGCTTTATTTGCAATAGGTCAGCTTTCATGGGGTGTCCTAGCTTACATTTATACAATTGAACCGGCATCTCATTACAGCTCCTATGGAGAGGTGGAGACCAGAGATGCACACCTTCTATATGCCATAGAGGGAGCTGACAATCACTTTATAGGATGTGGCAATGCAGTTGGGCTTACCCATCAATGGGCATGTAGTCATCAATGTCACTAGCTTGCATTGGGCAGATGAGTGCGAGCACCTACTTGGAGTTAGGCCTAGCCCTCGTGATATCTCCAAGGGACACCTAAAGATATCATGGTTGAAGAATTCTTTTAGAGGCCTACCCGACGACATTGACAAGTTGTTTATCATGTGGTATATACATGCATACATCCTCCAACTTATGGGTGGACTCATCTTCGTAGATAAATCCTTCAGCCTAGTCCACTTGATGTTTCTCCCACTTTTAGAGGATTTTCAAGTGGCAAGGTAGTACAGTTGGGGAGCATTATGCTTAATCTAACTATATAGATTTCTATGTCGTGCAATTGACACATCTACATAAGAGATTGGAGGAGTTGTGATTCTTCTTCAAATCTAGGCTTAAGATAGATTTCAATACATTGCCTCAAGTTGGCGCCAAGTTTTTGTTCCCCATGATGCTCCTTTAGCATGCCCTTGGCATTCTATGTTTGATGCCACACACGTAGCTACTCATGTGCGTGCTCAGTACCAAGACACTTTAGATCGATAGACACCCAATCAAGTATTGTACATTACTTGATTTAATATTGTTTACTTTACTCATCTATTGTTCACTAAATAACTTAGTTTCCTATAGATGTATTGGATACCATACATGCATGAGCTCCTAGAAGAGCTTCCCCCTTCCTATTAGGAAGGGAGCGATATTTGGTGCACTAGGTTACCTTTGATATGCTTCCATATTGAGGAGTGGCACCAACCTGATTGAGTGATGAGACGGTTTAGTGGGATCTAGAGGATTTCATAACAGTGTGACATGTGTCCTTCCCTCTATAGGATCGCATTTAAGGGGAAAACCGATGAGGATTAGAGGAGACATTTGGTCTACATTCAGTAATGGGAGCAACGTCAATTTTCTATCATTTAGCTAGAGTTGGATGACACATTGCTAGGTTGGGTGGATCCAGCATATTATTCTTGGTAACATAGTATCACACGACGATACATTAGTCGGATGGGAGTGATGCTCGATGCCTTGGTAAGTTGCTTTAACCATATCGTTGTACATTTATGTATTCTACATTGTATTATTAACATGCTTGATTTTCCATATAATCAGATTGATTTACTCACATTGCAGTAGCAAATTCCCTATAAAAGTGCCAGGCTATAGCATTTGCTAGGAGTAATCTCTTCTGGGATCTTGGGTGTTACATTACTCCCTCTAGATCATCAAGAGCACCATTAGGAAATGCCTCCACGTCATGCGACCAAGGGAGAGGACGGACTCGTGTTAGGAGTCATTGTCAGTAGGTAATGCAATATTTCTCAAAAATGAGGGGATCTAATTCCATTTTTAGTAGTAAAAATAAGTTAGAAATATTTCTCAAAAATGTTGAAATCTATCTCCAAGTAGATTCAACATTTGAGGGAAGTCTTATTTATTACCATTTTTTTCATTTAGAAATTCGTGATCTCCCTCACACTGGACGTGATCCATAGGGGCTTAGACCTAAACTTTAGGCCTTATGGGCGCTTGGTCAGCGAATTCATGCGCATTTAATTTTTTCGACCGGGCATGAACACAATGGAGGCTCCACTAATTCCCCAAACATATAAATAAAAATGTCTACTAATTCTTTAAAAACTACGTGCATAACATTCAATTTCCGAAAGAATTTTATGGAAAGACAAACAAAATTTTCCAGTATTATAAACTGGTGTAAACTATCTTTACTAATAATAATAATAAAAAAAGTAGCTTTTTCATGCAATTTTCTTACTTTAGTCAAATCTATAATTTTCTTTTATGTGATAGATATAAAAGTTGTCTTAAATTTGACATCCCGAGTTTTCAGAGCAAATGGATTTAAAGGCTCCCAAAAAACATAACATTAGACGAAGTGACCCCCTTAAGTTTCGATTTTCAAAATTGATTGACTAAAATAACACTATATCGACGAACCTAAGTTTGCTGGTATAAGTTGTTATTTATTGGAAACACCAAATATAAAACCTGCAAAATGGCATTTTGGGCATTCGAAAAAGCTTTTTGTTTTAGTTCGAAAATTGTGACGGAAATATAAAAGTTGGTCGAAGTAACCTCGTAGATTTGGATTTTGAAAACTGAACAATAGAACATTAATATTACCAAAAAGTTAGATTCTTGGATATTACTTGATATTCATTGAAAACTTAAAACTGGAGTTTTGAAATATAGCAGGATCCTAGAAATAAAGTTATTTAAATAATTAAAATAATAAAGTTAATGACATGAAATGAAATAATATGTAAGGGTAATATATCTACAATAATCACCCATAATATGCAAATACACATACCCATAAATTAGTATAAACCACAAAAATATATAAATTAAACCTAAACTAACTAAATAACTAACACAGAAAGTGCAGATTTATTGAATTATGCATGAGGATGGTGTGTTAACTGACTAAACGAAAATAAAGTGGTGATTTAGCTATGGATTAATTGAAATGGGATACATAATCCAATTATCCTAACACCTAAAGAACACTTGATTTATTTATTAATATTTCCCTTGCTCAACAAGGGATTTGAGCTTTATAATACCATGACAACATCAAGACCAATTTACAAGCTCTGAAGTCTCATAAAACCTCCCAAAATAAGTTGTTAGAAATTAAGGGGAAAATAGAGTCAGATCTAGTCATGTTTGGCTTAAGAAGCATCCATGAAGCTGTTGTGGTGGCCAACCCCAGTCTCAAGGAGCACCATCTAGGCATCTTTTTCGACAAGGTTTTACAGTCGAAGGTTTGTCGAAGCATGGGTCACCGATGGGTTGAATTGCTAGCTGAAATTTCCTAAAATTATTAAAATATTAAATTAACAAAATTAAATCTAGAAAAATTTATTCCTAAGTTATTTTAAGTCTAATTTCATTTAATAATTTTATTTTGATGAAATTTGTAAATTTTATGGTACATTCTTAACACATGGTTTGCCTAGAACAAGCTTTGAAACCCCTTTTCAGAAAAGAAAATGATGTTGTTTCGTAATTAAAAATTTTCTATAAAAATCCTATACTGTCTAGTTTATATGTGTAAATTTTTTTCTTGATTAACAACACGTTTCACTTTTGCTAAAATTTTGATTTTTAGGAAAATTGTTAAAAATTGGAAATTTTGGGAAAAATTATTTGATTTCTCAAGAATTACATATAGAATTTGATTTTGATCAGCTTGATGAGTGTCATGATGTTATGAACAAGGATCACATTTGATATTATGCAAAAAAGTAGTTAATTGGTAATTAATTGTGTTTTGAAGGTTAAAAATATAATTTTCTTTTAGGCCAAAGCAACATGTATTTATTAAATAAGAAGATTAACAAGAGTAAAAGGATTCTAATTTACTCTTGAAATATGTAAGCAATGACCGTAGAAGGGCTTTGGTACTAATTTACTCCTAAAACGAATAAATGTTCAATAAATATAAAGGAAATCGACATGTTATACGATTTAGGTCCCAATTAGAGAATATTATAGAATATCACCACCAACAAAAATCCTCCTCGACTCTATAAGCCTCCAAGACAATTCTCTTGATTCACCAATAGTATTTCTAACAAGAAGACTACTAATTACTACTTAGGTTTATGATTGATAAGCTTAATCTTACTTAAATTAAATAAATCATCAACTTACTTTAAATACCTTCTAAAATGTGACTTCCTTCTCTTAATGTCCCACTTGATTTGATTAAAAAAAAAAAACTCAAGAAAAGTAGCTAGATTAGTGGAAATGCGAATGTTTCCAATGGATATGATGTACCACAAGGAACTAAATGTGACCTAATCCCAACTCAATTTGACTTACGAATTTAGACCGGGGGTACTCGCTACAATCCTTACTAAAGAGATTGATAAAAGTGAAAGATTTGAGAGCTAAGGACTCACAAATTGAAAGAAGGGTTTTTGTATTTAATATAAAGTGCGGCTTATATGTGAAAAGGGACTATTTATAGTAAGTCCCTAAGATGAAGGCTTCATTAGTTTTAGTAGAGATCGGTGAGTGGCAAGGTAGGTTGCTTCAAGTTGTTTGAGCCTTAAGTTCTGCTCAGTTGGAATTCCTAAGGTAAGCTTAGTGGTGTCTCCTTAACTCGGACAATAGTGAGATATTGACTGTAGTTTAACAAGTAATGGAAGTGAAACCCATGAAGGAAGATGGCTTCATCTTCGGCTAGCTGGTTAGCGAGAAGTTTCTAGCTCAAGTTTTGAAGTTCACGTGCTCTAGCTTAGGTAATAGGATTGGTGGTTGGATTCCTATTAGCTACTGGTTTGACTCATGACAAAATGGGGTTTATATGTGGGTTCTAAAACCCTAGGGTTTAAGGGATATGGGGAGGGGACCACAAAAGGTTTTGCATAAATATCTATTTGTTGCCAAGTGTCACTTGCTTTTGCACATAAAACACTTTTCTTCTATTTTATTTCCTCTTCAATTTAGTTGAAATTTTTTTTATCCAAAATCTCCAATTTAACCTAATAATGTCAAGAAATTGATCATACTTTAATAAAACCGAACTTAAGGGCATTTGTGTTATTTTACCCAATTGCTTACCAACTTCAATTTTCCTTTTTCCAATTGACTCTAAATAATTTGTTAACAATTTATTTACTTAATTAGTTACTTGGGAATCTATTTAGGGTTTCCAAGCTAATTTAAGGCTAGTTTCGATAAAACCATGTTCAAGGACAAATATGTAATTTTTCAAAAATTTGGTCCTAAACTTTGAAATTCTTTTCTTAATTAACTTCAAAATTTTCCTTCTTAATCCATTGGCCATATTTATTAATTTAGGTGTTTTCAATTACATCACACTAAAACTCAACCTATATCGAAGTCACACTATTTTCTTTAGTCTCACAACAAACTAAATAACGTCATGTAGATGGCATTTGTTTTGTTACATTGCATCTAATAAATGTTTAATAACCCAATAAACTTGCTTATGATTGTTGTGCTAAATGTTCTTTTGCCTCCATCCCCTTATGGAGCTATGGTTTACTCACATCCCTATAGATTTCCTTATAGGTACTTAGCAGAGATGCCATGTTATACTTATCCCTACGTTAGTAGCTGATCATTGTCAAAGGGCTTAGGAGTGAGAAGGAATTGTAGAAGGAAATTTCCGTTTCTTTTGTTTATCTTATGTTTTTTGGGAATCAATAGGTCTACCAGGCAATCCAATTTGATTCAAGTCAGCAATTTGTAAATAAAAAGCAATGCTTCTATAAGTACTAAATTGAACCTCTTGTATATATATAATATGATAAATAAACTGACTATTAATTATATATGTAATGGACTGGAAGGACTGAGTAGTAGTTTTGTTATATGTTCCTTGTATATACTAGGTCTATGATAGTAGCTAAGTCGACAACTTTTAACTTGAAGTGGTGTACATAGCAAATTGTAACAACCTTACAACTTTCGAGGTGTGAAATGAAATTTAAGCTAGTCTTTAGTCTCTCCCTATGGTTACTTCTTTAGTTTCTCATTAGAGTTGAGGTAGCCCTATAACCCTATCTTTAGTTGGTTCTTTATGGATGTATCCAAGTCTAATTAACCAATATGAAAAAAAAAAAAAAATTAGAGAAGTTTCCTCTTTTTAGTATGAAGAAAAAGTTGTATATGAAATATGGTATGTGTTTTCTCCCTTTTAAATATGGATTGGGTCAAGGATTCTAAAAGAGGTTTGGTATCATGAAGGTTTTATGAATTACTATGGGTATGTGAGTGAGTAGTAGGTGGGAGTTGTCAAATTTGAGGCAAAAGTATGTTTAAGTTCAAAATATAGTTTTCATTATGTGTTGTAAGAGTTATACAAAGAAGTTTTAATGGGGAACTATGAATTAATATACAAATATGGAGTTAAATTTTTGAAAAATTATTGAATCTCAAGTAGGAGGTAATTCTACATGTTTTTAAGATCTTACGCACATTTTCTAGAAATCTATGAAGATAGGATTAATCAAGGAAAAGGACATAGAAATTAAATTTTTAACAAAGAAAATCTCAATCAAGTACAAACTCTATATGCTTGATAGAATATGATTGTAGGATTACTAAATAAACATAACTTACATATGAATTAATTAGTTTACTAATTGTTATTGATTTCGAGGCCCATAACAATTTGAGATATGTAAATCATGGATCAGGTATTCAAGGCTAACTATAGGTCAAGCTATCTAGAATAGTGTGGCTTGTGGTTTGGGAATCGATGCCACTTATGTAAATAAGTGAATCATTGATATAAAGATCTATGATTGACATTGATTGGGAAATAGAGAATGAAGCTCGTAGAAGGATAAAATCAATTTTAGGCTTGAAGACCAATAGCAAATTGAGCTTGACATGACTCGTTAGGCTAAATGGTAGAGTGCAAGGAGTCAATTCCATGGATTTGACATGATTGAAGAAGATTTGGCATAGTGGACTACGAGCAGGGACCATTGGATCAACTTGTTAGCTCTCAATTTTTCTTAGAGAGACTCTCCATAGGCGTAAATTCAAAAAGAGACTATAGAAAGATTGGTAGCCAAATTCTATAAATACTCAAGAAGTCATCCTTATTTGAGAACTTAAGAAATTGAGAGAATCATCTTGATGTCACATTGCTATTATGAAAAATTAAATAGAGTTCAAAATGATGAATGTACTAAATCTCCTTAAGGACAAAGCAATTGAAACTTTTTAACTCCTCTATCTATCACATATGCATTTAAGCTCCTTGAAATTTCTTGCTTCTCCTCCTATCTCTCTCTCTCTTAGGCATCTCCATGTGTTATTACTATGTCACTTCTTTAAGTTCACGTGTAGTGTGAGACTCACGCAAGTATGCATGTACATGTGACCATTGTGATTGGATCCTCGCATCTATAACTATGGGCTTCAAATTAGTTGATTCACTAATTGTAATTGACTTTGTCGGCTATTACCATTCGAGATACATGAATCACAAATTGGTATGAGGGGCAAATCATAGGTCAAGTATTTGGAATGGTGTAGCTTGTAGTTTAGGAATCGATGCTACTTATGTAAATAAGCAAATGGTTGATACGAAGATCTAAGACTGCTATTAGTCAAGGAATCGAGAGTGAAGTCGTCAATGGAGTGTAAACTCAGTATGGGATGCAATTGTATAAAGGGGCAATGGAGTAAGAAACTGATGGATGAATAGACGCAGGGACATTATGAGATAATTTGACTCATGGACTCTAATTATTTGTGTTTGTTGTCACTATTGGTCTTTGTGTACAACAACTTAGATGAACTGTTGCTTTAAATATAATAGTTTTGTTTGCCTTTTGACATTTGCATGTTGTTTGTGGCAATGCTTTATAATATTTCAAGTATTAAAATATTAAAATGAAGAAGACAAAGAAAACATATGGTTTATTGTCTGGCATGTGCATATCAAACGATACGGTCACATTATTGAATTGAGGTGCCTTAATAAAATCGGTGCACGATACGAGGCATAGACAATTTTGCTATTAGTTATTGATATTGGAAATCATAAACATCTGTCATGTGTTGCACAAGGCAACCATTTATATTCGTTTCTCTGCAAACTTGTTTCAACAAGCAAATACTAATATCCAACTTTGTATGATTAAATGTCTGTACTTGCCCTTGCCCAGAGATTTTTTCGAGATAAAGGTAAATGGAGTATTTGTATTTTTGGACTTGAAGTTTTTTTTTTTTTTTTTTTTTTATAGTTCAGTACCTAATAGAAATATTAAATCATCAAAAATCCAAAACTTTTAGATACTAAATTATTAAAGAACGAAACTTTAGGTATTAAATTATATAAATAAAAAAATGAAGATACTTCTTGTACCTTTTTCCCAATTTTTTCCAAGCCGAGATCATTCTTCGGGTTTGATGAAGCACACAAACCCCAAAATTGTTGAGTACTCCTAAGAAAAACCTTACAAGACAGAATGAATTATTGAAAGGAACAATACTCATAGAAGCTTAGAACACAAGGAAAAAGTGTCGAAACGTCAAAGTCTTTCTGTATAGATAAAGATACAAGTTAAGCATTGTTTCGCTTGAAAGCAAAAAATTCTCTCTAAAGTTTCCAATAAGTAATTGAGTAAAAGATCCATTATGTGCACATAATTTCATTATTTCCACGAAACTTATTGACAGGCAAAAATGGCACAGCCCAAAGATCTAATGTGTATTGGGACAACCATTGTATCAGCATTCATGTATTCACTCCCCTGTGTTATATACAAATTGAGAGTCAAACATGAGTAAAAACTAGAAGAAATTGAACTCGACAAACGATTTGCGTAATAAAGAATTCCAGCTTCATTTATATTACAACCAGAAAAAAAAATAGTAATAATAAAGTCATTTGAGGTTTCTTTTCTTTGAATTAAAGGAAATGACAGTATGCAAAACACACGATACAATAAACTATGTATGACTTCAGTGAGTCACCTTGACAAACATTTGAGGTACTCCTAGGATGCCACATTACTATAGTATAGGGCACTCTTAGATTAAACACAATCCCTGAACATTAAAACGAAGGGTAATAATAATAATAAAATAAAAGAGCTTATTTTATTCGGTGAGGGAGTCTTTTCCTAAAAACGTCACGTTGATTGTAGGCGAGGGAGTAAAATTATTATCATTCTCGACGTTTATACGTGTACATGGTATTATGATTATGGCGGCTAAAAATAAAAATAAAAAATCAAATAGAAAATAGATAGATAAGCATGTCAATGTCATGACGACACTTTCGACGTAGATAATTCTGTCAAATAATCATTCATAGGGTTTTAATATCTACTGTTAACAAAATGTATGAAATCACAACAGATTTTATTCTTTGTCGAAAGTTCAATTTCTTATTTTGCCAGGATCGCCATATGGAAGATTTTGAATCAGGAAGATGACATTGATTTAAGTTGATCCGTCACACCATACGGCATACATTACATTATAGTTTGTATTGATAGGTTTTCATTTGTGTCTGCCCTTAAAGGTAAGCAGATCTTGACGTCATATGAAATTAAATATATTTATCCTAATTTTATAAAGGGTCTCATTAATTAATATCTTAATCACAAATTTACACCAATAAGGTTGATCGCCATGAGCCATCAATCACATGACCATCATCAGAGAAAGTTACATTTCTATAGTACATGTGGGCTAGCCCTCTGATATGTATGTTCAGGGCCAGGAATTTGCAGTTATTATTGAGTTTTGAAAAGCGGGATGAGACAGTCTTCATATGCACCAGTTGATTTTTTTGGGGATCAACAACGTCCATGCATTTATACATTTGGCGATGGGACTGAAAAGGCCACAGCACAATCATGTTCTTGGTTCTCATTAGATAAAGGAAACTTCTACTTCATAATAATGATATTCTGGAGGGTGGCAGTATTTATGGTTTTGTCTTCTGATAGTTTAGCATTGTAATACTGTTTATCATATTGGTCCAGGATTTAATTTGATTAAATCGAATCTGATCATGAGAGCATGGTAGTAGCCGATTTGATGATTGATGGAATGTATGATATGAGACTTTTTATAGCACTAAACTTTTTTCTCTTTTCATATTAACTACATAAAAAGCATTTTTAACAAATACCACAAAACTATGCGTTTTTATGTGTATGTCTCAAAAATAAATAAATAAAAGGAAATTGATCAAAACTAGCTCTAGGAGAAAGGGGTCTTATGGGATAGTAATAAATTAACCAAACCAAGATGATCCCGACCAAAAGGCTCCCCATTTGTTGAAACTCTCCATGTTCACATACATAAATTCATTCAGCAATGAAATAAACTAAATTACTAGTTAATTGTGCATAAGTTTTGATACCACACAGGAGAGGTAAAGGGATGGAAGTATCTTAACTTTGCAACAACATATATCCAGGCTAAGTTTATATTAGGATTTACAAAATCTTTACGTGTAACAAGATCCTGTTGCTTCCATTAAAATGAATCATTTACCATCAATTTGTCATGGGATAATGGAGATTAATAAAAGTACACCTAGACATAGGTAATGGGCTGACTTGGCTTGGGGTACCCCGGCTCAAGGCTTGTTTAATTAAACCGGCTTTCAGAGTTCTTTTTTCTCTCTCTCTAAAAAATCACCCTAATTTTTCTATAAGCATGATATTTCCTTTTTAATTTTCTAAAAGTAATTTAACAATACTATCTTCTCCTATTTTACCATATAAAAAAACGAAAAAATCTCTTCTCTTATTAATTAGTGATAAACCCCGTATACGGGAGGGAGACAAGAGAATGTCAACCTCAAGTTTTATTAATTAATAAAAAGAATTACAGAAAGAGAAGATGATGTTTGGCCTTACCTATTGTACACAATAATTGGATCCTACATGTAAATAACAAAAATTTAATAAGAAAGTACTATTCCTTTATAAATTATCCCTACTTTAATGTAAAAAATAAATAAGGTCATACTAATATTCCTATAATAGATTTTTTCCTATGCTAAAATTACACAATAAAAATAAATACTATTCAATCTGTAATGCATCGCATGTACTCTAGAGTTGAGTTAGTAGAGCTTCTCCTTGACATGTTAAAGTTACTAAAGTATTCATCTTCTTCATTCAACGTGTCATACAACTCTCGTGTTCAATCGTTGACATAAGCTAGTGCCTCAACATTAATGGGAGTTGGTCTTAATTGCCATTAATCTAAAATAAGGCCTACAATGTTGAATGTTTGTTCAATAGCTATTGTTGACATTGAAGCAATATAAGATATCAAAATCTATAATACTACAATCACCAAAATCAAAATTAGTGTTTATGTAGTGATCAAGTTCCATGTAATCAACCCCACTAGTCTAGTGCTGCTTCAAATTTTGTGCCATCATTTGTTGCGCAAGAAAGGTTTGGCTAAACATGCTACCATATGGGCTAAGGGATGGTGAGGGAGTAATCAAAACATGGTCATTGTATATGGATGAAAATTTAGAAAATAGGTCATGTGTTACTAGAGTTGCCCATCGTACTTCTTGTGTCGTAGCAATGGGATAAGTATTTTATGTGTAAAAAAAAAGTATCAACAATTTGGTCATACATGTTGAGATATTCACCAAGCATGTATTTTTTACAATGCAAACCTAAAATTGAAATAACAAGATAAATAGTTGGAATTTATCTATAACATTGCAAACACTTTGTAGCCATTTCATTAACAGCTTTTTTAGTAAATTAGTCGCACTTGGCATTAAGTAGGACTAATAGCATGTGAATGACATTCATAAGGAAAAAGTGTACACTAGGCTTACAAACTTAGGAAAATGTTAGAGTACAATTGTGGAAAACTTTAAACACTTACAACAATTTAGTGCACACATCCCAATTGTAAAGGTTAAATGGAATGTTTAGGATGTTAATAGTCGCAAAACATAATGCGTCTTTATATGGAATAGTACTTTATAAAAGTTGATATGCTGAATTCTTTCAATACTTAACATTTGGCCTTGACCGTTATTAATGCAAATTTTTCTCCATGCCTTATTTCAAGAAGGATGATCACTTAAATACTTAACTATCTATCTGATAAGGGACATTTTAAAATCTAGACAATTGAGACCATTTTTAACACAAAGATTTAAAATATGACAGATACATCGTATGTGGAAAAATGATCCACCAATTGTTAGTTGGCATAGTGTTTGAAGTCCATTAATTGATACGGTGTTTGTAGCGACATTGTCAAACCCAACTGAAAAAATCTTTTTCATCAAGGAGTACTCATCTAAAATGATGCTTATTATCCAAAAAATTTTGTGCCATGTATTGTTTGTTAAATATACTAAGCGGTATTAATCTTTTATTTAATTGCCACATGTCGTCTATCCAATGGCATGTTATTGCCACATAGAAATCTTCTTGTTAGGGGTTGATTCATATGTCCTCACATATGGAAACCTATGTGTCAAGAGAGTTAAATTTAGTAGCTAGCTTGTGTAGACTAGTGTGATAAAGTTTCAAATTCTCTTATTACAAGCTTTTGTACTCGAATGTCTGTGAGCAGATTAAGAGTTTCCCATCCATATACAGTAGCACTTACACTTACCTTGGTTCCATGACAAGTGACATTTTGCTAAGCATTATGCAAAGCTAAATTTCTGCGTGTTAGCAAAGTAGTGAAATAGAGAGGAGGACTATGAAGAAACAAAGTTGGATGTTTGTTGCTATGCTTTATCTATCTCAAACTCCTTTGGGTGCTTAGAGTACATGTACATGCTCAATGTATTGTAACCATCTCCCTTTTTTCTATGTATAGCTTGATTGATAGTAGTTACAATACGTACATGTATCCCTATCTGGCTCTACAATTGTACAAAAATGTTTAGTAAGAATTTAAGTGGTATAGGTGGCTTGCCACTCGAGCTAGCCTTGTCACATTAATAGCTCTATACTTCTTCCTTTGACAATTCCTCAACTTCCTCCTCCTCCCCCTTGCACTTATCTTGCAGTTGCTCTTCATTTTGACCACTGAGGGTTATGCTCTCAAACCCAAGTAGCTTGTAATCACTCCTAGGTGAAGTCATGGAAGTCGTAACCTTCCATGTTGTAAAATTGCTCATGCTCACATTGAAGGGATTTTCCTTCATCGCCTTTTTTAGAATTCCTCTTCTTGCTAGAAGATGAATTGTAGAGAAAACCTAGAAAAAAAAATACGCTTCACGAAAGATAATTCAATGTATACAATAAATAAAACTAAATAACAAAATCAAATGAGAGCCAAATGAAATGAAGATGTAAGTCACAAATATTGGATGTGTCTATGTGAAACAAAAACTAATAGAGGAGAGTAGATGAGAGCATAGAGTGAAGATGAGAATAAGAGCTGAGAGAGAAGCAAATTTGTTAAGAAACAAAATATATATTTCCTTCCTCTAAACATTCAAAATCTTTTGAATGACAAAATTTTAAAATTTTTCTATATCTTCCTTGGTCTATCTTCCTCTTTCATTCAAATTTCAACCTTGTAAAACATTTAAAAATTTCAATTATGGCTTCTATAATTTTCCTACCCATGCATTTTCTCAATGTCTTAGTATTTGTCTCCTACTCCCCTTCCCCTTCCCTCGTTTATTTCACATGCGTTGCTTCACTTACATGCACAACATCCATTGTCATCTCTTTGCCATTATGTGATCACATCACTAACAGAAAGCTACTTCTCTCTCTCTTCTTTTTTTTCTTTTAGGGTGAAAGACTTGCCAGTTCAATGGGTCACTCACCTTAACCCACATGAATTGGCAGGTTATTAGTCGGGCCTAAACTAAGCAACTAAGCTGGTTCATGATTCAAACTCGACCCTACAAATGTTTATGTACACCCTTTATCTTCAGTTTTTAGCTAGGCAAATGTCTAAGTACATCCTTTATCTTGAGTTTTTAGCTAAGCCTTTCACTAGAACAAATGTATAAATTAACGTTATAATAAATTCAACTTTTAGCTATCAAAATAATTAAAAGATAAAATTGGTATTTAAGAATTTTAGATATGAAATTATATTTACTAGTGATTAAGGGATTACTAAAGGATATAAATTATCAAATATAATTTAGTAGCAAAATTGCTTACCTTTTATCTCCAAAATACAGTAGATAAAGCATCATAATATAATAGCAAACAACAACAATTGATATTTAAAAGTCTTGTTATTAGACTAAATAGAACATGGCAACTAAATATACTTTTTGATTAGCTAACTATTCATTTTTGCAAAGAAAATTGCCTCCTTATATGCATAAACATATCTATTTATGACATGGTTTGTTTAGAAAAAAAAAAACTAATATCTATAATATTAAATTGAAAAACTCTATTTTTGTTGTCTTAAGTTTCTAAAGGATATATTAATTAAATATATGCACATAAAAATGCTTTGCCCCAAATAGTGTGTAAATACACATATAAAAATATATATAAATGTATATTTATCTATTATACTTTAGCCTAAGGGTAAATAAATAATACTTAAAAGTTATGGAGGCAATTTGATCTTTTCCTGGCTAAGGTATATAAACCTATTTAACCTAAGGTTTCCCTCCTTTTCCCTCATTTGCGCAATTACTAACCTAAGAGACCCTATCAGAAATTCACAAGGAGATTTAGTGAACACCCACAAGATCAACTCTAAATTATTAGGTTAGGATTCTAATAAACACGATGTTTATTTTGATGATTGAATTTATGGATTTAAGTAAATGATAATTAATACTTATGGTCAAAATTTAGAATAAGGAACAAGACAATAAGGACGTAGACCTAAGAGAATTGTGGACTCTAATCACAATTAAAATCAAGTAAGTGTACAAGACTCAAATTATGCATTGGAATTAGTAAATACATTGATTAATTAGGCTTAGAATAATAGAAATTAGGCTTAAGAACAAATTTGGAGAAAGGGAATAAAGGTTCATGATGAACAATGTTGTACACGGTCATATACACGCCCGTGTACCTACCTATATAGAAACACAAGTGTGTATAGAAAAGTACACAGATGAAGGACATGCTCGTATACTTGGGCGTGTCAAAACTATAAAAATCTATAGAAAGGTACACAATTGGATACACGGCCAGATACACGACCATGAACTTAGGCGAGTTGAAATGATAGAAAGATACATAGCCACTAGCACGATCGTGCTCTAGCTAGTGTTCCTTTGCACGACTTCTCATATGCCCGTGTTGTCTTAGAACACTCATACCTTAATTCTATTTTGTATTTCCATGATTCTAAACTAAGATAGCTGCACAATAAGAACTCGAGAAAGGGAATTATATAATTAGAATATACCAATCAATGACTAAACCTAGATTAAATGTAAAATAGAACTAAATTTAGTCTTTTATAATTTACAGGCTTTTATCCTTTCCTAGCCATACAAGAGATTATAGTAGGAACAATCTTCCAAGTACATGTTTACCATGTTTTGTTGCTTGTGATTATTAGCTTAGTAGTCAAAGGAATTTAATTGAATATTGGAGTTAAATGTGTATGTTGCTTGTACTTAACTTGGCTTGAGGGCCCACAGTGGCAAATCCCTGGGGGGTATCCCAATGATTGTTATGCTGTGTTGTCCCTAGTGGAGCTATATATCAAAATGATCTATGATAGATTAAGGTTAGATGGGGCCCATAGTGGTAATTCCCATTTAGGATTATATATATGTAAATACTATATGTGTATTAAGGTTATGAGTACCCTTATGTTGATTGTGAATTAAATGATTATAAGTAATTTGATGTATTGAATATTACTATTGCATGTATGTATGTGATATTATTGCTGTGTGGCACACGCATGTCTGTGTAATACTCACATACTAGGTACTCATTTCTTTTTATTTTTTAGTTGCAAGTAAGAATGATAAACGCATCAATTATGATGAAAATGGGAACTTAGTGGGCCATTATTAAAATGATTATGGAAGAGAACACTACTATATCGATGAGGAATAATATGAAAGTATTGATGAGCCTGTTGTAGAACTTTAGGTTATTGATTTGATGATATGGAGATAATCATTAGACTTTGAATTATGTTAATTATTATAAGATGATAGACATTTATTTTAGATTTTGGATTGAGTTTTTATATAATTGAATTAATTAATGATGATTAGAATGATTCACTTGAGAATCATTTAGTTTCTTTTATTGAAGTTATATTGGTATGAATGTAAAGTGAAGATAAATATGTATAAATTTGTATGAAGATTTAGAGTTTTAGCGTGCCATTATGTAGTAGTGACACATGACAAACTGTAATGTCCCGAATTTTGAAACGTTACATAGTGATTGGGACGTTACATAGTGAATACAAGGTTCTAAGCATTAATAAATTCTTAAACTATGGGTTGGTATTTCAAATAATAGAACTAAAAAAAAAAAAAAAGGGAATACTATGGCGTGGCATTTTGTTGAAGTCACCGTTGAAACAATCAAAAAGTTGTGCCATTATATTGATAAATTTGCACAATAAAAAAATCTTGAAAAGCATTGTTACTTAACAAAAAAAAAAATACATTTTCAGCTAGGAAAAAAATAAAACAAAAAAAAAAAGATAATGGACATTTAAACAATATTATATATAAGTATATCCACTAAGTTAAAGTACAATTGGTATAGACCACTAACATCACGAAAGAACTACTAGCTTGAGCCAAATTAATTCCTTGTAATTTAGCATCCACGCATGCTGGCGATTTGCTTTGATTAACATCTCACTATATCTCTAGATCATGCACTTCGGCATTAAGATTAACCAATTTATTTCTTCCCCAACTGATTCGTGAAGTATGCTCAACCAATTGCTCACTAGCACTTGCCAACTCCTCTCTTAAGCCTTACACCTTAGTTAGAGATAGCACTGTTCTTTATTTCTGGATAGAGGCTTTATATCATAACCAAGTGTATGTATAAGCCTTTTCATGTACCTAAGGTATTGTTGCAATTTTCATCTTCACTTGGTTGTTTATGAATTTAAAAATAAACCTAAACTAATTGTAATGCCTCAAAATTCGAGACACCACAACTTGTCACGTGTCCTTATAGGATAAAAACACGTTAAAACTTTTAACCACTTTATACCATAAAATCTGCAATATCTATTAATCACAATCAAGATAAACATTTGATATTATAAATAAATAACTCAATTAAGTCTCATTAACAAACTGTATAATTCTTCAAAGAGATCTTGATAGATCAATTTTAAATACTCTAAATAACAACTATTCTAAATACTATAATCCTCTAAGATCTAAATAACTCCCATCAATGCTCAAAAGGCTTTAGATGATAATCTTCACTTAATCATCATAATAGTAAAAGTAATCTACATCATCTCCATCCCGCATATTTGTCCCTAAGTCCTTGATAGAGCCATTTTATACTCAATCTTTATAGTATGAATTGTGTTAATTTATTATTGATTTTATAGAAATCATAAGGAAATGGTACTTAATTTTATTATGGTGATAAATCAGGTTAAATGGAGTCAAGAGTGCTAATTCAAGTAAATTAGAGAAGTCATCTACAATTTGGATCAAAGGCAAGGATTTACACCGCCGGAGGAAAGTACATGGGCGTGTAGTTGAAGTACACGGTCGTGTACTTAGTTTTGAAGCCACAGGAAAATACACGGTTGAAGTACACGACCGTGTATCTGTCTTGAAGAATCAACAGAAATATACACGGTTGAAGTACACGATCGTGTACCTGTCTTGAAGAATCACCAGAGGAAGGCACGGCTTGACATCTGGCCGTGGTGGAAGACGTGGCACACACTGGACACGGATGAAGAATTGTAGATTATCCACAGAGGAAGACACGGCTTGAAATCTTGCCGTGTTGTTGGGCGTGCCAGGCGGACGATTATTCACTTCTCGAGATTTACATCAAAAAGGGAAGATATTTTCGTATCTTGCTAGCTAAAGATCCCCTGCCATTCCCTTAACAATATAAATAGAACTAACCCTAGAGGAGTTTTGATGATCTTGGAGACAAGAAGGAAGGAAGGAGGCAGAGCAAGGAAACCGGGAATAGAGGCTTATTATGTTTTTACTTTTAATTTTCGTTTTGATGATGAACATGTGTAGCTAAGCAGATTTTCTAGCCAAAGGATCATTGAAGTTTAATTCTTCACGAATTGTGAGATCTAACTGAGTTGTCTTTAATCTATTCTTTGTTTTTAGATATTTATATATCTTCTGGAAGTTTTGTCAATATTATCTTTGTTGATTGGTATGAATTAGAGCTCTTCTACTCAATTAGCAAGTTAATATATTGTCAACTAGCACGTCAAATCCGTAATTGTTTGATAGTTCTAGTCTCGGTGACACAATAACATGTTTGATTATAAAATAGATGATCGAATTCATGTTATGGAGATGTATGATCTTGTTTAAATAGGTTATCTTATAATCTACTGGCATGAATTGGTGGTCTCTCTTGTTTTTAATGCTATTGATAGATTAAATCCTAAGAGCTTGTTTAGGGTTGTCTAATCGATAAGAGAAATAATCAAAGAGCTTGTTTTGATTATCGAGGAAGTAAGGAGAGATAGGTTATTAGAGCTTGTTAATAACCATAACCATTTTATCTAGAAATAAGAATAGAAAACATTTGCATCGATGATCAATTCCTCAAATTAAACTATCTTGATTCATTTGGCTAGGCTTTTATCAATATTCGATTTTATTATCTTGTTTCAATATTATTTTGATTCACAAACAAACCCCCCATTTTTCTTTTCTTCTTTATTCTCTTTGAATAGAAATATATTTAACTAATCCTTGTGGATATGACCCTACTCACTACTATACGCAAATCATATAATTGTCTAGGAGTGGGTTTTTATTTTTGTTGGATTCGACACCCATCAGTCCTCGTCATAAAAAGTGTGTTCATTGTACCTACAACTAAAAAAAAACGATCTCCAAGGAGTGAGATAATACCTAGTACGTATAACCCACAAACACGCACACATGATCAAGCATAAGTTGAGTCACATGCATTAATGTAGACATCAACAATCATATAACAGGTTGTTATTTCATTTATTCCATTGAACAATAAAGGGGCACTCATGACCTTGCCAAACCAAATATATATATACTTAATACATAGTACGGTGTTAGGAACTGCCATTATAGGCCCCAACACCCATGAGTCCCTAAATCTACCTAGATCTTTTTAATACATGACTCTACTAAAGACAACGTCACATAAAGATCATTGGAATATCCCCTAGAGATTTACCACTACAGGCCCCTAGGCCGAGCTAAGCACAACCAACAAACAACTTAATTCAATCCATTATAAGTTATTCCAATTCCATGACTATCTTAATAATCACAAGTAATAATAAAGATTACACATACCTGAAAAGGTGGTCTTAAGCATGGCTTGCTCTTAACTAGTAGCTAAACCATAATATGTCAAAATGTAAAGAATTAACTCTTAATACTAGTCTAAGTATCATCTAAGTTACTCAAGTCTGTTTACTTAATCGTTATAGGATCACTTCTCTTACTCTAATGGAAATTCTATGGTTATACTAGGTGTTTAAGTTTAACGAAATTCAAATAGAGAGAAAATAAATTGAGTAAAACAGTTTCTCAAGGTACACGACTATACATTAAGTTGTGTACTTTAACACAATAAGGTACATGGCTGTGTACTATGGCCATGTACCTTTCTATGGACTTTTGTTATTTCAGCATGCCTAAGTACACGGTCATGTATTTGGCCATGTACTTTAATACAATAGGGTATAAGATCATGTATTGTGGTCGTATACCTTTCTGTAAATTTTCATAAATTGACACGCCCAAGTACACGGGCATATCCTATGTCTATGTACCTTTCTATACACGTTCGTATTTCTACACTGGCAGGTACATGGGTGTTTACTTGATCGTATGTAACCGTTCCATCACGAACCACTTTTCCTCTTCTTCAATTTGTTCTTTAGCTTAATTTCTATGATTCTAAGTCTAATTGGTTCTATAAATTTGTTAATCCTATTATGTTATATGGATTGATGCATTTACTTGTTTCAATTTGTGATTCAAACTCTCAAATCGCTTGATTCTACGCTCATTCCATCTTGCTCCTTGTTCCAAATTCTAACAACATGTCATAAATTTTACTTTAATCTACGATTCCATCATAAAAAACAAACATCTTGATTATCAGAATCCTTACCTAATGAAACTAGATTGATCATGGTGGGTGTTTGTTAGGTTGCCTTGAGGGTCTATGAGAATGTCTCTTTGTTTGTTATGTGCCAATGGAAAAAGAGGAGCATTAGGTTAAGTGGGGCTTATATATCTTAACCATAAAAAGACTAAATTGCCCCCATATCTTTTATCTATTTACTTATTCAACATTGGTTCAATTATAATAATATTTAATATATATATATATAACGTGTATTTTACATTCTCCCTCCCTTGAAGAAACTTTCGTCCTCAAAAGTTACCCGATTTGGAAAACTTTTTAAATGTTTCCTTTGCATATATTCTTCTGGCCCCCACATTGCTCCACGTTCTATCCGTTTGTCCATTGTACCTTAACATAAGGAATCACTTTCCTCCTTAACATTTGTTCTATAGTGTCCACAATTTTTACCAGTCTTTCAATAAAAGATAAATCTAATTGTACATTTAAAGGCTCCAAAGACATTATTTGATCTGGATTTGGCACAAACTTTCTCAATATTGATACATTAAATACATCATATACCCTATCCAAACTTGGTGGTAGAGTCAACCTGTAGGCTACATTGCCAATCCTTTCTAGAATTTCAAATAGCCTCACATATCTTGGGTTTAACTTCCCTCTTAAACCAAACTTAATCACCCCTTTAGTTGGAAAAAATTTTAATAATACCTTATCTCCTACTTTGAATTCTAAGGGTATCGTCTCTTATCAGCATAGCTCTTTTGTCGGCTCTAAGCTATCTATATTCTCTATCTTATCAGTTTTACCTTTACCATAGCCTCTTAGACCAATTCTAATCCTAACATCTATCTTTCCCCTACTTCATCCCAATGTAACAAGGATTTGCATTTTCTTCCTTATAGAGCTTCATAAGGGGCCATTTAGATGGTTGCCTAATAGCTATTGTTGTAGGCAAACTCAACCAAACGTATTTGTTCATTATAATTACCTCCAAAGTCTAGCGCATAGGCTTTAAGCAAATCCTGAAAGATTTGGATGGTCCTCTCAAATTGTCCATTCGTCTAAGAGTGGAACTTAATATTGAATTGTAGTTTTGTGCTTAAAGCTTTATGTAAGTTATTCCAAAATCTACATACAAACCATATATCTCTATCAGAGGTTATTGTTACTAGCACTCCATGTAACCCTATAATCTCTTGTATATACATTTTGGCCAATTTCTCTAATTTGTATCCTACTCTAATAGGTAAAAAGTGAGCAACTTAGTTAACCGGTATACTATTGCCTATATTGCATCTTGTTTCTATTTAGTTTTTGGGAGGACCATAACGAAATATATTGTCACATGTTCCCATTTCCACTCAGGCACTGAAAGGGGCTACAAATCTCCAACTGGCTTCTGATGTTCAATTCGGATTTGTTGACAAATGAGACACCTTGCTACATACTCGACTATCTCCTGTTTCATGTTCTTCCACCAATAGTGACTTTTCAAGTCTTAGTACATCTTAGTGTTTCGAAGATAGATTGTATAGGTAGATTAGTGTACCTCTTTCATGATTTCTCTTAAGCTTTACATTCCCAGCATGCACAATCGTGTTCCATACCTTAAGACCCCATCCCGGTTAACATTAAATTCAAAAGCCTTGCCTTTTTTCAATCTATTCATGATTTCTCGAATGTCTACATTCTTTACTTGATCAACCTTAATTCTATCCATTAGAGTTGGTTGGATACGCAAAGTGGCCATCTTTGCTCCAACTTCTTGAGTCAAAATATCCAGCTCTAGTCTATGCATGTCATCCAACAATTCTTATTGTGAAGTGGTTAGAGTAGCAAGATTACCATGTTTCTTCCTACTAAGGGCATCTACCACCACATTTGCTTTTCTTGATGGTATTAGATTTCTAGGTTATAATCTTTAATCAACTCCAACCATCACCTTTGGTGCATGTTCAACTCCTCCTATGTGAAGATATACTTCAAACTTCTATGGTCAATGAAAATCTTGCATTTCTCGCCATATAGGTAGTGTCTCCATAGTTTTAGTAGTAATACTACTGCTACTAGCTCCAAGTCATGAGTCGGGTAATTCCTTTCATATGGTTTCAATTAACAGGATGCATATGCTATAACCTGCCCACCTTGCATCAAAACACAACCTAGCCCTTGGCTTAAGGCGTCACTATAAATAGTGAATTCTTCCTCACTCTTAGGTAGTGCTAGAATTGGTGTTGACACAAGCTTCTCTTTGAGTTTTTGGAAAGAAGCTTCACATTTGTCATCCCAATCAAATGTCACTTTCTTTTGTGTTAATTTAGTGAAAGGAGTCGCTATCTTAGAGAATCCCTCAACAAACCTTCTGTAGTAACTTGCCAAACCCAAGAAGTTTCATATGCTTGTTACTATCTTTAGTTTAGGCTAATCTACTACAGCTCTTACCTTTTCTAGGTCTACTGAGATTCCATCTTTGTTAACCACATGACCTAAGAAAACTACCTACTCTAACTAAAATTCACATTTTTTTAATTTGGCATACAGTTTCTCTACTTGTAATTTGTCCAACACCAACCTTAAATGTTCCTCATTACTCTTAGAATATATCAAGATATCATCTATAAAGGCAATCACAAACTTATCCAGGAAGTCCCTAAACACTGTTCATCAAGTTCATAAAAGCTACGAGTGCATTGGTCTAACCGACAGGCATTACTAGAAACTCAAAATGCCTATATCATGTCCTAAAGGCTGTCTTTTGGATATCCTCTTTGTTAATCCTTAGCTAGTGGTATCCTAATCTCAAGTCAATCTTAGAGAATACCTAAGCTCCTTATAGCTGGCCAAATAAGACATCTATCTTGGGGAGAGGATACTTGTTCTTGATGGTGACGTGGTTTAGTTCTCTATAGTCAATACATAGTCTCTTGCTTCTATCCTTCTTCTTAACAAAAAGGACTGGTGCATCCTAAGGAGATGTACTAGGCCTTATGAAACCTTTATCTTCTAGATCCTATAATTGTTTCTTCAACTCTTCTAACTTAACCGGTGCCATCCTATGTACTAGTTTCGATATTGCTACAGTACCTTGTACCAAATCAATGTTGAACTCGATCTCCCTAGTTGTTAAACCAGGAAGGTCTTCTAGAAAGACATTTAGAAATTCCCTCACTACTAACACCACCTCCAATTTCATTACTTCACTGGCCTCAGTTGTCATTGCAGCTAACATACTATTTCCCAACAACTCGTAAGTGAGTAATCTTATTAGTCTCTATGCTTCCAACTTAAACTCAAAGGAATCTTTTCCAAGTGTGTTGAAGTGTACCACCATGTTATGGCAATCAATGGTAGCATGGTATTTTAGCAACCAGTTGACTCCTAAGATTATATCAAACTCCACCATCTCCATAATCAATAGGTTTGTTGGAATTACCTTGGCCTATATTTCTATTCTTACTCTTTTGCAGATTCTATTCAAAGTCCCTTAAACTCCCAAGGGAGTACTAATAGTGAAATGATCATCCATACATTCAAAGGTCAATTCACACTCATATACAAACGATTTAGACACATAGGAAATAGAGGCACTAGTATCGAATAAGACATAGACATTGCAGGTATGTACTTGAAGTGCACTTGCAATTGTGTCCACATCTAGAAGGTCCTAGTGGTGGAGATGCTGAAGTATAAACACCCTAGTGGGAATCCATTGTGTAGGGCCTCCTGTCTGTGGTCTACCAGCATGTACCCTTGCTAGAGGTCTAGCTACCTATTGAACTAAGGCTGTCTGATTCTTGCTTGACCTTAAGTATAGTTGACTACCTTGTGTCCCCTCTATTTACACACATGGTAGACTACCGGTGGGACTGACCTTCCATTGCAATTTTGACTTATATATCCTATTTTCCCATAGGAGAAACATGCATCCTCTGGCCATCTACGATCCCTCAGTTCATAGGGCCCATAACAACTAATGCATCCGATTGTGTGGGCCATTAAAAGAAGTGCCAAAGGCACTGGTCAAATCTGTATGGGAGGGGTCATAGTAACTAGAGATCTTTTTTAGAACATTTGGGACCTCTTGCTATTAGCTTACACCATCATACTAGAAGTTGGTCTCTTACCTAAGGCTACTCCTTTCCTATTGTTTAAGTTTCTCCTCTATCCTTCTTCTACTTTGCTCCAAAATTTTTGCCTTATCAACCATTTCAACATATGTGGTTAGTTGGAAAGATCCAAATTTGTGTTAGGATTTGGCTCCAACTCCTTTACAAATCTCCTTGCCCTAAACCCGTCATCAACACGGATCGCCTTAGGAAGGAATTGAATTGGGCAATTCAATTTCGCCTCATATTCCTCCATTGTTCTCCTCCCTTATTCACAATTATAGTATTCATTTTCCATTATGTCCCTAATACTGCTAAGGAAATATCTCTGGTAAAATAGTTCTCTGAACCCCCTCCAATCTACACATTCTCTTGCCAGCCTAGGAACTAATGCCCACCAGCTTACTATAGTCCCCTTTAACATGAATGCAACATAGTCTACCTTTTGATCTTCTAGAATCCAAAAGGCAATAAAGGTCTTCTCAATTTCTTGCATCCAATGCTCTACTTCAATCGGGTCATTTACTCTAGGGTTGAACTCCCTTACCACTCGAATAAATTTGTCTAAATTGATTGGTTCCTCTACAGCTCTATTCTGTGAGGGCATTTGTGCTTGCTATGTTTGTTACAACTATGAGTTGTTCACTTTGCAGAAGTTGGGTGGTTTGGCCTACAACTTAACCATGTCCCCCTTATGGCTATTAACCATGGAGATTCCCTTCATCTAGGTTACCATGCCCAACACCTCTTGATGATCTTAACCCGGTAATTCTTTTTGGAGGCATTCTATTTAAGATGAGACAACTGGATAAACCTCAAAGTTAGTGTTGTTATACACCTGTATATACATATATACATCTACACATACTTGTATACTTATAAATGAATAACCTATAAATTAAAAGAATTACAAATAAAAATAATAATTAATGTAAAATATACTACTGAACCAAGCAATCAACCCATAATTTCACCCACTCTCTTCATATCTCACCGTTCTACATATTCAACACCTAATTCATCTAAAGATCACCACTTACTTTCTACTGTTTGAAACCTATACCTATTAATTATCACCTAGTTTTTAAGGATCATTAAACCTAAGCTCTGATACCATTTAAGCTGTAACACCCTGGAACCCGTGACACCACAGCCCGTTATGTATCCTTAAAGGGTAAGGACAGGTTAAGGCTTTTAACCACTCTATACTATAAAATCTACAATACCTATTAGCCACAATCAAGATAAACATTTGATATTATAAATAAATGACTAAATTAAGTCCCATTAACAAAGTGCATACTTCTTCAAAGAGCTCTTGATACATTAATCTTAAATAGTCTAAATATAAACTATTCCAAATACTCTAATCATCTAAGATCTAAATAACTCCCATCAATGCTCAAAAGGCTTTAGATGATAATCTTTACTTAATCATCATAATAGTAAAAGCAATCTATGTCATCTCCATCCTGCATATTTGTCCCTAAGTCCTCGTCATAGGAAGTGTGTTCATCAATGCCTATAGCTAAAAACAAAATGATCCCTGAGGGGTGAGCTAATGACCAATTTATTTAACCCATAAATACACACGCATGTTCAAGCATAAGTTAAGTCACATGCACAAATGTAGACATCAACAATCATACAACAGGTTATTATTTCATTTAGTCCATAGAACAACAAAAGGTACTCATGACCTCACCAAACCATATATATATACTTAGTATATAGTACGGTGTTGGGAATTGCCACTATGAGCCCTAACACCTATGAGTCCCTAAATCTACCCATATCATTTTAATGCACGACTCCACTAGGAATAACGTCATACAAAGATTATTAGAGTGCCCTATAGGGATTTGCCACAATGGGCCCCTAGGTTAAGCTAAGCATAACCAACAAACAACTTAATTCAATCTAATATAAGTTATTCCAGTTCCACAACTATCCTAACAATCACAAATAACAACAAAGATTACACATACTTGAAATGGCAGTCTTAAGCATAACTTTTTCTTAATTAGCAACTAAACTATAATATGTCAAAATGTAAAGAATTAACTATTAGTACTAGTTTAGGTATCATCTAAGTTACTCAGTTCTATTCGCTTAATCATTATAGGATCATTTTTCTTACTCTACTGGAAATTCTAGGGTTGTACTAAGTGTTTAGGTTTAATAGAATTTGAACAGGGAGAAAATAAATGGAGTAAAACAATTTCTTAAAGTACACAACTGTACATTAGGCCGTGTACTTTGGCACAGTAGGGTACACGGTCGTGTATTGTGGCCATGTATTTTTCTATGGACTTTTGTTATTTCAGCATGTTTAAGTATGCGGTCATGTATTTGGCCATGTACTTTGACACAGTGATGTATGCGGTCATATATTATGGCCATGTACCTTTCTATAAATTTTCATAAATTGACACGCCTAAGTATACAAATGTGTCCTATATGATACGAACCACGCCCACGTGTAACGAAACCCTATACTAATACATTTGGAATGGCAACCCAAGATGCCAAAACAACCAAAGTGGAACCGTGACCCGTTGCCTATAGATGAGGCAAGAACCTTGGTATATTCTGTTAACGCCATAATCGGGATGAAAGATCGATTGATAAGTCCGGTTTGAAAGCCACGGAAGGGATCCGATAAGTTCAAGAGAAGTTCTTTAAAGAACTAAGAGAGGAATTCTCTCAAATTGTATTAATCAATGTTGTATGTATGTTCTATCTTGTATTTTCCAACCCTAGTAGCATTTAATAGGGTTTATAGCTCGTAAAAAAAAAAGCCCAAAATGACATAACATAATAAAGTTGCGGAAAAATAACAAACAGGTAATGTATGCCGGCGGCGTAGTAGCCGGTATAGGATGTATGCAGGGTATATAGGCCGGTGGCGTAGTAACCAGCGTAGTCCCTCTGTCACACTCTAATTGCAACACCGGTTCAAAGTCGGCAGTGTTTAAGCCAGCGTTGTCAAGGCCGACAGCTTTGATCTCCTTGAATGACTTGTACAAATGCAAGGTCATTCTCATGGTTGCTCCACTCGTTTTCGGCTTCTTGGATATCCTTTATTAACCCGTTAAGTGCTTCCTTGAATAGTTTCGCTCAAGTTCTTGTGATCGGTCCAGGTGGCACTTCAAGAGGATCCACATTCCACCTTCTAGCTTGACTCCCATCATGGCTTTCATCATTCCCCTCCTCTTGAAAAGGATTTGTCCTCAAATCATCGCCTACATCAAAAGGACTCAGATCAGTAACGTTAAAAGTAGCACTTACTTGATACTCGCCTGGCAAATCTAACTTGTAGGCATTATCATTGATGCGCTCCAGAATTTGAAATGGTCCATCGCCTCTAGGAAGTAATTTAAATCGACGTTGCACAGGAAACCACTCTTTGCGCATGTGAACCCAAACCCAGTCTCCAAGTTCAAAGACAACTTGTCGACGACCTTTGTTAGCTTGTTTCACACTAAGGAATGCAATTGGTCTCCTTTCTTGCATGAGTACTGCTCCAATACCTATTCCTAAAGCATCACACTCAAACTCAAAAGTTTTAGAGAAATCAGGTAAAGCAAGTAGTGGTGCATGAGTCAACTTATTTTTAAGCATCTGAAAGGCCTTCTCTTGTTGCTCTCCCCAACTGAACCCCACGTTCCTCTTGATTACTTCAGTAAGTGGTGCTGCAATGGTGCTGAAATCCTTCACAAACCTCCTATAAAAGCTCGCTAGTCCATGGAAACTCCGAACATTACTTACATTAGTTGGACTAGGCCATTCTTGGATCACACGAATCTTCTCTTCATCAACCTGTATTCCCTGTGCACTAACAATAAAACCAAGAAACACAAGTTTGTATGTGCAAAAAGTGCAGTTTTTGAGGTTAGCATATAATTGCTCCTTTCGAAGCACTTCCAAAACAGCCCTCAAGTGAATTATATGGTCTTCCAAACTCTTGCTATAAATGAGGATATCATCAAAATAGATGACCACAAATTTGCCAATAAAAGTCCTCAAAACATGGTTCATAAGTCTCATGAAAGTACTAAGTGCGTTAGTTAAACCGAAAGGCATTACTAACCACTCATATAATCCATATTTTGTCTTCAATGCGGTTTTCCATTCATCACCTTCTTTCATTCTAATTTGGTTATATCCGCTTTTCAAATCAATTTTGGAAAAGACACTAGACCCATGTAACTCATCTAACATGTCATCCAAGCGAAGAATGGGATGACGATACTTTACCGTGATGTTTTTTATAGCTCAGCAATCAACACACATTCTCCATGACCCATCCTTCTTAGGCACCAAAATCACCGGCACTACACATGGGCTCACGCTTTCTCTCACGTACCCCTTCTCCAATAAGTCATTAACCTGCCTTTAGAGTTACTTTGTCTCTTCTGGATTGCTCCTATAAGGTGGCTTGTTTGGAATAGATACTCTAGGTACAAGGTCAATCTGGTGCTCAATACCACGAATAGGTGGTAACCCTTTTGGAATCTCTTCAGGGAAGACATCTTTAAAGTCCTACACAATAGACACAACCACACTAGGCAAAGAGTTAAGAAGTTCGTTAGTATTCAAATAAGTTTCTTTAAAAACCAGCAACAACATAGGTTGCTTCATCACTAACGCTCTCCTCACTACACTCGCTCTTGCTACACAACTCTCCTTTTACAAGGCTGCACTCTCCTTTTTACTCACCACTAAAGTTGATCCCCCCTCAACTTGGCCTCTTACACTATTTCCAGCCTTCCTCACTTTTTCCTTTTGATATTGACTTTTATGTTCCTTTTCTTTTTCTATGTCTTTTGCTCTCTCAATCTCCCTCTGTTTTTCACTCACCTTATATTTTGCAAAAGATTGTTGTAGCTGCAACTGATCCTCATACACCTGCTTAGGTGTTAAGGGTTTAAGATTATAGCTTTTGCCATGGTGAACAAGTGTATACTTGTTAGAAAAGCCATCATGAACAACCTTCCTATCAAACTTCCATGGCCTCCCCAACAAAACATGACAAGCCAGCATCGGCACTACATCGCATAACACCTCATCCTCATACCTACCGATGTGAAAAGCAATTAAGGCTTGCTTACTACCTTAGTCTCGCCACTATCATTCAGCCACTGCAATTTATATGAGCTAGGGTGTTTAGTAGTCTTGAGCCCCAACCTCTCAACAATGAAAGTACTCACCACATTAGTGCAACTCCCCCCATCAATGATCAAACTACAAATATGGCCACCTAGATAACATCTAGTATGAAAGATATTCTCTCGTTGCACCTCCTCTTATTCCTTCCTCCAATGGTTAGTCTTCCAAGTAGATGAACCAGCACCCTGTTGAAGTTGTGCAGTACTACTACCTTTCCTCCTGTGTTAGTTCTCGACTTTTATAGCCATGTAAACCATATCTTCCAATTCCACATAATGCTGCAATTCTACTACATTTTGAATCTCTCTATTTAACCCAGCAAGAAATCTAGCCATGGTAGCCTCTCTATCCTCCTCAACATTCGCTCTAATCATAGTAATCTCCATCTCCTTGAAATACTCATCCACACTTCGGCTTCCCTACTTAAGAGTTTGCAATTTGTTGTGCAATTCACGATAGTAATAAGCAGGAACAAACCGCTTCTTCATCACTCTCTTCATCTCTTCCCAAGACTCAATAGGTGGTTCGCCATTCCTTCTCCTATTCAACATCAGTTGATCCCACCACACTATGGCATAATCTGAAAATTCAATGGCAACAAGCTTCACTTTCTTTCTCCCACTATAATTGTGACAATCAAACACCATCTCTACCTTCTTCTCCCATTCTAAGTATGCATCGGGATCATTCTTCCCTTGGAAAGGAGGAATCTTCATCTTTATACTACTCAATTGATTATCATCTCTATTCCTATCTCCTCTATCTTCCCAATCCCTAGTTGCTCTATTCCTACCACCATAACCTCTATAACTCCCGATAGAAGGTTCATCAAATTCATCATCAGAAATTTCATCTCTACCCCTTTGTCCTCTCTTAGAACAACTCTCCTCTTACGCCCTTAAAAAACGTTTTTAGATTGCTTTAGTTTCTGCTCTACCGTCTCATGAATTTGTTCCTTTCCCTCTTGAAACATTCTCTTCATCTCACTCCTCAATGCCTCAATCACTAACCTAGCATCAAACCTCCTCCTCTCACTTTCAGGAGAATTTTGCCTCGACATAGTTCCTATAATAAAAGGTTAGTACTAACACAAATATATAGAATTAAATCTCACGATTCGCTCCCTCACGTGTTTCACTCAAAGAAAGATATCCCACAATCACTTGTGTATTCTCTAAACAGAGATGTTATCAACTCACTAATCCCTCTTCTCAATTCTCTAGGAACTAATCCAAACCACACCAAATTCTTCCGTAGAATTCAAGAACAAACTCTCCGGGCTTAAATTTTCCTTTTTCTTTCTTTTTTTGTTGTCTTTGTTTTCGTTCTTTTGTTCTCGTTTTTTTTTTTTCGTTCCTTTTTTTTTTGTAACAAGATTGATATAATGAAACTACACTACTCAAGAGACAATTAACATTATGAACTTGAGTATGAAGCAATGGTAATACGAAACTTGATATGAACGATTGGAGTTAGGGTTTTGATGTTACCTTTCTCAAACCAAACTGATGTTTAACAAACTAGGCTCTGATACCAAACTGATACGAACCACGCCTACATGTGACGAAACCCTATACCAATACGTTTGGAATGGCAACCCAAGATGCCAAAAACAACCAAAGTGGAACTGCGACCCGTTGCCTATAGATGAGGCAAGAACCTTGGTATATTCTGTTGATGCCACAATCGGGATGAAAGATCGATTGATAAGTCTGGTTTGAACGCCACGGAAGGGATCTGATAAGTTCAAGAGAAGTTCTTTAGAGAACCAAAAGAGGAATTCTCTCAAATTGTATTAATCAATGTTGTATGTATGTTCTATCTTGTATTTTCCAACCTTAGCAGCGTTTAATAGGGTTTACAGCTCGTAAAACAAAAGCCCAAAATGACATAACATAATAAAGTTGTGGAAAAATAACAAACAGGCAATGTACGCCGGCGGCGTAGTAGCCGGCGTAGTCCCTCTGTCGCGCTCTAATTGCAACGCCGGTTCAAAGCCGGCAGCATTTAAGCTAGCTTTGTCAAGGCTGGCAGCTTTGATCTCCTTGAATGACTTGTACAAATGCAAGGTCATTCTAATGGTTGCTCCACTCTTTTCCGGCTTCTTGGACATCCTTTATCAACCAGTTAAGTGCTTCCTTGAATCGTTTCACTCGAGTTCTTGTGATCGGTCCAAGTGGCACTTCAAGAGGATCCACATTCCACCTTCTAGCTTGACTCCCATCATGGCTTTCATCACTATATCCATATACCTTTCTGTACAAATTCGTATTTCTATACGGGGCAAGTACACGAGCATGTACTTAACCGTATACAACACTACTCCACCACAAACCACTTTTCCTCTTCTTTAATTTGTTCCTCAGCCTAACTTCTATAATTCTAAGTCTAATTGATTCTATAAATTTGTTAATCCTATTGCGTTATATGGATTGAAGCACTTACTTATTTCAATCTATGATTTAAACTCTCACATTGCTTGATTCCATGCTCATTTTGCCTTGCTCTTTGTTTTGAATTCTAACAACATGTCATAAATTTTACTTTAATCTATGACTCCATCATTAAAAACAAACATCTTGATTATTAAAATCTTTACCTAACGAAACTAGATTGATCTTAGGGGGTGTTCGTTAAGTCACCTTGAGGGTCTCTAGGAATGTCTCTTTGTTTGTTACTATGCTAATGGAAAGAGGGGAGCATTAAGTCAAGCAAGGCTTATATATCTTGACCATGAAAGGACCAAATTGCCCTCATATCTTTTGTTTATTTACTCATTTAACATTGTTTTAAATTATAATAATATTTAATATATATATATATGAACATGTATTTTAGACAAACAAAAGAGGAAAAAGGAACCAGAGTCATCAACCTTGAAAGAGAATTTGCATATCAAGCTCATGAGAAAGATCATGGTAAAAACTAGAGCAAAAGCAAGAAACGGAAAGGGACCCTATTGATAGTTGTAATTTTACCTTGTTTTAACTTGCCTTTATGCTATAATTACATGTACATTTGTGATTTTGGTAGGAAAATGCATAAATTTTGAGAACATGTGCAACAATGGACTTGAAAAATGCACTATGTTCCTCTTTTTCAAAAGAGTTGTTACTGTTGGCAAGTGCACTAGGCTATGTATGCAATAGTAAAATTGATGGTTACCTAGTTGTGTCCATAGGGATGATCACTAAGTATTAGCTCTGATTGACTTTACTTCTAGCTAGGCAATCGTATAGTGCTTTTTAGAAAACTTAATTAAACTAAAATTAATTTAACTAAGCTAATCCTAATTGCATCAATCCATAAGGCAAAAGATAAATGAATTAAACACACATAAATCAATAAGGTTATCATGTAGATAAATCATATATGCATCTTGTTCATTGCTCTTATTGCTGTAGGCTAATCTTAGATTGAATTAATTCTTCAATTTGATAGAATTTGATTTGCAAGATGAACAAACATGTTAAGTGAGAGAAGCAACAAAATTGTGGTAATCAAACTTATGGAGAGTATTAAATGCCTTATCTAGTTGGGGTAATCCCCTATTTGAAGTGTTGGAGCAATGTGATACTTTTGGCAAGTAAATTTTCTTAAAGATACCAGTTTATTCTACGAAAGATTTAGTAGAGTGTGTTTTCAGGGGAGTTAGACTACTTTCCATATCTATCTTAACTAGCTTAGGCACTTACTTGGTTTGATACTACACTCAATTGAGGTGGGTCTTAGCCGTATTGGCTTATAACACTTGCTTTCCACTCTCATTAGTGATGAGACATTGATGAGAGTAGAGATCAAGGTGAGCCTTTTAATCTCATAGAGCAAGGCTCAGTTATATTGGGCAAACTATGCTTTGGCCAGGAGGTGTTGATATGAATTAAGGAGTTTCATGGCCAACCATGGAGTTTAGAGCACTTTAGCCTAAGCTTTTTGGTGAGACATCCTTCAAGCCATGATGCCTTGTTAGGATTGTCTTGAGCTGAGGAGTAACTCACCTAAATTAGGAGGTATTCTATCAAACCATTCGACAGAGATTAACCTAAGGCTTGCGTAGGTGAGCCACACCCATGCCAGCGAGCAATGATGAGCAAGTCTTAAGTTCTAAGTTGCCCCTCGAGCTCAATTAAGTGGAGAAGCTTGTTGTGTATGCTTCCATCATTTCAATTATCAATTTCAAATCCTACTAATGCTCATGCAAATCAATGCATTTAATGCACAAAGACACATGTTGCCCTAGGAAGAAAGGTAATCGAAGTAGCTAGAAAGATCATAGCCTTTTGTTCCAATGGTGAGGCATGTAGTGTAATCCAGTGAGTCCTTAAGGGTTGTATACGCACTCCATAATTGCTTATGTAAGGACATTGAATGGCTACATTTTCTACTTCTACATTCTCACATTCAAAATTCTCTAAAACTTCTCTTAAATTTCTGCACATGTTCTTACATCTTTGTAACTTCTTCATTTCACTTCCATTAAATTTCCTCTTTTCATTTGCAAGTTCAATTTGAAGGTATGGTTAAGTCTACTTCTTCAAAGACTCTTTCGAACCTCGTTTAAGGGGTTATTCCCCCCCACCCCACCACCCCCTCATCCTCCCTAAGTTGTGGTGATGGACATGGTAAGACCTTTAAGTCAACCCTAAGATCCAATAGTACAAGTTAAGGAGATAGATAAATGCAGTACAATAGTTGTACGAGGAGAAGGAAGAAATTGTAGTTGGTGAACTGGTTTCGAATGTGTATCTAGATTACGAGGAAGATTGCAAGCCCATTAAACCTTATTTCAATGGGTTAACGACTTTAGGTCGAGCCTAAAGCCAATAAGGGGCACAATTTGTGAGGAAGATGTGGATGTTCAGAGTTTATATAGCATGCCCCCTTCTAGAAGGTTAGATTGTCTAACCCACCTTCAAGCATGAGCAAGTTGCTATGATGGAATGCAATAGGTTCTATGTATACCAAAGATTAATTTAGTTTTGGCTACTGCTTCCCTTCATGAACTTTTAGAAATAATTCTTCAACTACCACTAGGTTAATCCACGTCAGCTTGTTCCGAATGCGTACACACTACCTACGGTGTTTAAGAGCTTATGTGAATCATATGGAGTTAAGCCCACTCCACAACTATTCTAGTCTTTCTACAATGTAAAGTGTTCATGGCCTTCTTTTAGGTAGTACTACTTAACGATTCGAAAGGGCTTTAACTTAATGGATTGATTGATGTCCTCGGTACATGACTGGACATAGAAGTATGTCATGATCAAAACATCTAAGAAGCCAGACTTTTAGGTTCATTGGGTGAACTCAATATAAACAAAGGCAATCAAGTTATTGCCAAATGTCCTTCAGTGGGTTGACATCTTAACTTAGGCTATATAGGACAATGGAAAGCCTTTCAATGCTTTAAGCTTGGTGCAGAGCTTCTTAGGTATCACGACTAGGACCCCAGAGAGCTCTGAGGCCAAAACTGGTCAAAAGAAGAGAAGCTAAAGGAGTCGAAGTGAGGCTAGGGAGGGTCTAGGTGAAGGTAAGGGTCTACTCTTAAGATGGGATTGGCTTGAGGGGAGCATTCGTGTAGTACAACTTAAAGGCATGGGCCCTTCGTAAAACTTCTATCTGGTAAGTCTTGTGCATTTTTTTTAACTAACTCTATCTCCTCTATGTCATAGATATGCCTCCCTTACGACCAATGCATATATTCGATCTTACTACTCACCAATACAGGCAAGGTAAGAAGGAAGTGCAGTGATTGAAGAAGGAGTGCCTCCATAGAGGAAGGCCTTGTCTAGGGGCATCACTACCTAGGGTCAAGAACCTTCACAAATTGCTCCTCCCATTCCTATTGCCATGATTGGGAGAGGAAAGGAGAAAGTCACGAGGATCAAGGGTCATCGTGGCCATGAGAAGGGGGCGCTATGAGTGAGAGGCCTTAGACGAATGAAATAATCCCTATTCTAAGTGAGACTAAGGCAAGACCCGTTGCCTTAATCGGAGAAGTAAGGACTCCTACTGCTAAGAGGTGCTTAAAAAGGAGGCATAATAGCCCATAAGGTAAAAAAAAAGAGTGGAGGGAAAGCAACAATCTATAGAGGAAACTAGAGTCCACCTCCTCTAAGGTCCTATTGCCATTGGTAGCTCATGAGTTGGAGGCTAGAGAAGGTTGAACTAACTTATTCAAGAATGTCCTCAACCCTAAGGAACAAAGGGAGGTTGAGGAGGTCATGGCTAAAATGTCAGAACCTTAGATGTAGAGTCACTTTTCCACTTAACTTGCTGAGGTAAAGTCTTTGTGGTTGCTAACTGTATTCTCTTCTCTTCTCTCTCTCTCTCTCTCTCTCCCTTTTTTAACATTGATTGTGCTTTCACAGATGAATATGGTTGCATATGGCATTCTTTATGCATGTGTTAAAGGAGATTGATAGGTATGGGATCATTCTCCTGACTATGATTACCTATTTGGGTTGTACAACCATATGTTTTCTCATAAAAATCTTCACCTATAGAGGCTATTAGTAGTAGAAGCTAAGCTAAGAGCTACTTGCGAGGAGCTTAGGGCGATCAAGGAGGCTTGTAGAAAAAAGGTAGCCGAAACCAAAGAGCAAGCCAGAAAACCTCGGGTGAACTAAAGAAGGCATGGCAAGAGCTTAAAGGGGCTATTAGTTGTATCAACGGCCTCTTTAAGGAGGTTGTTGGTTATTAGGAGAGGAAGGCCTACCTCACTAGTGAGCTTCAACAAACGAAGGCTATGGCAACAAAATACAAGCGAGACATGGACATAATGTAGGATTGTTTCAATAAGTTAGCTAAAACATAGTAGATCCTTAAGGAGCAAGTTACAGGACTTGAGGAGTGCGTAGTGCAGTGCAACATGCATATTCAAGAGTTGGAGGAGCTAGAAAGAATGACCAGGGATTGGTACTACAAAGAGATCTAGCTCAATAATGGATACGCCAAGTAGCTAGTTGCCGTAATGGAGGGAGGCTAGCAAAGGATGGGACATTTGATCCATGAAAGGGATCTAGGATATGACCTAATTTAGCTTGCCAAAAAGATGACGAAGCCTAATACCACTTTAGAGGAGAGGGAAGAGCTAAAAGCTAAAAGGGCGATAGTAAAGGTCGATGCCTAAGATGACGATGGAATACATCCAACACTTAGCCGAGATGAAGAGCTTTCACCTTTTCCTCCAACAACCAAGGAAGAGCTACTTCCACCTCCTCTAGATGAAGAAGTGCCTCCTCCTCCCACCAAGTGGTAGCCAAACAAGACCCTAGTGCCTCTTACCAAAGATCTACTTAAGTCAACTCTAGATCTATGCAATGACCAACCATGCTAATGTTCTTTTTTTCCCATGCTTTGGAAATGTTTCATTATGACCAACCTTTTATTATGCTTTGGAAACGTTTACATAGAAATAAACTTCATAAACTAGGCTTTAAGAGTTAATCAAAATACAACCATAAACCGCATTCTATGTCCTAGGGATTGGATATTCATTGAGCCTCTTTAACTCATATGACTTACACCTGATCACCCTTCGTACTCAAACCGAGTTTTCCTAATTTAAGATCAACTTGCCATGGTTTTCTCTTGATCCAGTGGCTTTAGGCTTCCAGTAGACTAGGTCACTAGGTTAGAATGCTTTGTATTTCACCTTGTTATCATAATACCTTGCTTCTTGTTGTTGATATGCTACCACTTGTTGACTGGCTTGATATTTTAGCTCTGCAAGGAAATCTAAGTTGGCTTAAAGACCAATCTTGTTAATTTTTAAGTTTAGATCATAAGTGCAAAGGTTAGGAAGTTTAAGCTCGATTAGTAAAATTGCTTCAATTCTAAAAGCCAAGTTGAAGGGACTCTCCATTGTGGTTGTTCTTCCGGTTGTTTAATAGCCCCATAATATATATAGAGGAGCTTATCGACCCACTTCCCCTTCTCATGGTCAACTCTCTTTTTGAGGGTCTAAAGGATAACTTTATTGGTGTCCTCAGCTTGTCCATTTAACTGCAAGTGGGCCATCGAGATGTAATGCATCTTGATTGCATACTTGACACAAAATTCTCTAAACCTCATATTGTCGAACTAAGTATTGTTGTTAGTGACAAGAGTGTTTAGTATGCTAAAGAGACATAATATGGCTTAGTTGACAAAGTCTCTTACTCTATGTTTAGTAATCTAGGCTACTACTTTAGCTTCTACCCATTTTGTAAAGTAATTAGTAGTAACTATGATGTATTGATGTTGACTTGTTACCTTAGGGAATTGTCTGCAGATGTTAGGTCCCCAGTGGAAAAAAGGCCATGGGCTCATAATTAGCATGAGGAGATTGTTTAGTAGCTTATCAATTAAAGCGTGCTTATGATGCTTGTCACAAAACTACACAATTGCTTTAGCTTCTTTGTTCATAGTAAGCCAATAATACCCTACCTGATGGGAAAATTTTCAGCACCGTCGACACTTTCAAAACTCGATTTGGATGATGATCCAAATCACTCATATTTTATGTCATTTCTTTTCATCTAATAACTATGTCAGAAATAATCTTACAGGTACAATAATAACTCTCCATGGGATGCCAATATGTCCTACACTAGTCGATGGACACGGGACATCTTCAAAATTACAATCAAAGATCCGCTGTGATTGTTTCCACTCCAAAGCATTGGCTCATGAAGACTTATGATATTTTGTACTTTGTAATTATTTTATGAACTATTTTATGTTGTATTTTCTTTTGGGACACTTTCATTTTATTGTAATTTTCATTTAGGACTAGCCACCTTAAAAGTGGCAAACTTGTAATTTTGACTATTTTCTAACCCTAGGAGTAACAAGTATAAATACTTGCTTACGGTAGGGTTTGAGGAGGCCATTTTGTAGATTATACACTTCACATTTTCGTGAGAGGACTTAGGTTTTCCCTAGTTCTAATTCTCTTATCAATTTCAATTTCCAAGAGTTGAAATTGTAGCGAGTGCAACAAAAGATAATTGTGAGTAGTATCAATTCCTTCTTTGTTGTGTTTCCATTTCATCACTAGTGAGTCATATCTAGGGTTGATTTGGATTTTCTTGGACATATTTGTGATTGCAATTTGTGATCAATTATTTTGTTAAATATTGATTGTTTTTAGTACTTGAAATCAACATCATCTCATTGGTGGTGTGAATTGGAATTGTAGAAGAAGTTGAGTCATGGTTTTGATCAATCCCTCTTGATTTGATTCACGTGGATTTCAATTATTATTGTTGTTATATGGTGAAAATTACATATATGGATTGTAATTGAATCATTTGACCTTTGGTTTTCATCAAAATTCCAAAAGGGTTCACGTAAATTGTCAACCAATTGGACCGATTTGTATTTGAGTTGAAGTTTGTTTTCTTTGATTCATTTGATTGTGCTTGGACTTGGTTTTGAGCACATCATCTTTTGATATCAGAGCAATCTAATTTGGATACTTAAGATTGATCACATCCTCATTGGAAGAATTGGTTATAAACATTGAGATTTGACACCATTGTTCATGTGATTGAGACTAGTTTAATTGACATTGTTTGTTTGTCTTTCAAATTGGTTTTTGTATGTGCTTAATCTTAGTTTTAGGCACATCACTACCTAAAGCGCCTTGATAGCTAAGGCATGGCTCATGATGTGGTTACTGCAAATGTTAACATAGAGCTTGATTAGTAAATGCTTATCCTCAAAAGGTCAAACACACTTAAGGAGTAGCAGATTGCATGCCCTTCTATAGAGTTTCCCATCGAAGAGCATATACTAAGTTACTTTTTGCATCAAGGCCTTAACCTTTTTCCTTTCTTCAAGGACAATGCCATTTATCAAGTACACAATGATTGAGTTTATCTAACATGACTCTATAGGGATTTGGGTCTCATTAACAAATCATTCATTTTGAGACCTATTAGTACTTTTCTCAAGCAAGAATTCCATGAATACTTTCTTTTCTAGGTCAAAGAGGCATGATTAGGCTAGCTTTGATAGTCCATTCGCTTTAGCATTCTCAATTCAAGGAATCTTCATGATACTCCATAAGGGGAAGTTAGAGCATAAGGATCTAACAACCTCTAGGTGTTTGGTCATCTCTTCATCTTTAACAGCATACTCTCTGTTGACCTATTGGACTATGAGTTATGAATCTGAAAAAATTTCAACCTCTTCCACTCTAATTCCCTTGGCCATTTTAATCTAGTGATGAGGGCTTTATATTCTACCTCGTTATTACTGGCTAAGAACCTAAACTTCAAAGCATATTAAACCTTAGTGCCATGTGGTCAGCATAATATATGCCCTACTCCACTCCCTCCTTAAGTAGATGAGCCATCCTCATGGAGAGCCTAAGTAGGCTTCTCATGAACTTCATTGAGTGCTCATCTTCCATTGTTGATTCGAAGATGAAATCAATTAATACTTGTACCTTCACTACCTCTTGTGGTCAGTGTTAGATTTTGCATACATTGCGCTTTAAAGCATAAAAGACCATTCACCCTAATGCATTAAGCTTTTCAAGAATTCACCTCAAGGGTTGGACAGTAGGTACCACCACTTGGTGGGCTTCAAAGTAAAGACATAACTTCCTCACAAGGATGACTACAGTTAAGGCAAACTTTTCTATTTTTGAATGCTTGACTTATGGGCCCTATAAGATGTAGCTGATGTAGTAAATAGGCCAGTGCTCATGTCCATTGGCTTGGACAAAGATTGAGGAGAGGGCACAACTATTGATGGAGAGGTAGAGATAAAGCTCTTCTCTAGGGATTGGTTTTGAGAGAATTGGTAGTGTAGTGAGGAAGTGCTTCAACTCGTCGAATGCTTTTTGACACTCTTCTATTCATTAGAATTCCATTGAGTTCTTCATGATCTTGAAGAATTCAACTCATTTATCTGTAGATTTAGACACAAACCTACTCAATGCTACAATCTGTTTTATGATTTTCTCAAGATTAGCTTCTATTCCTTGGAATTTGACTATATAACAAAGATATTTCCCAAATGCTACCCCCAAATATACACTTCTGGGGGTTCATCTTACTCTATATTGATAAAGTAATTAGAATGTCTCTTTTAAATCTGTTAAGTGTTCTTTAGGCTCCTTGATTTCTACTATCATGTCATTGATATATACTTCTATATTGTAGCCAATTTAGTGGATAACATCTTCATCACCAGTCTTTGATACATTGCCCTAGCAGTTTTGTGTCTAAAAGGCCTAACATTGTAGCAATATATCCCAAAATTAGTGATGAATGAAGTGTAGACCTAACTGGGTTTATGTATCCTAATTTGATTGTATCTCGAGGAAGCATCCATAAAGCTAAGGAGTACATGGCCTAAGGTTGAGTCAACTAGCTGGTTAATCCTAGGGAGAACAAAACAGTTTTTTGAGCAGGCTTCGTTAAGATCAGTGTAGTCAATACACATCCTCCACTTCCCATTGGACTTCTTGGCTAGCACACAATTCTCTAACCAAGTAAGGTAAGGTTCACCCCTTATGATCCTACCTTTAACTTTTTTTACAATTGCTCTTCTATGGCAACTTGGTGCTTTAGTGCGAAGTGCCTTTCTTTTGTTTTATGACCTTATGGTCATATCAATGTTAAGTTGGTGTGTCATCACTTTTGGTAAAATTCTAGGCATTTCTAAAGGGGCCATGCAAAGACATCCACATTTGCTCAAAGGTAATCAATTAGCTGTTGGTGTCACTTTACCGAAATTGTTGCTCCAATCTTTATGGTCTGTTCAGGAGAGTTTCCAATTTCTATTACTTCGATTTCCTCAATTGGTTTCCCCCTTGATCCTAGTTTTTCATCAAAGGTAGCTTCAATGATAAGCACTTCTCATTGTGAGAGGGCTTGGAGATAGCAAATCTAAGCTACTTGCTTATCTCCTTTACAAATTCCCACCCTTATGAGAGTAATGAATTTGGCCTTTAGATGCTTTGTTAGGAAAACCATTCCCACTACATTTTGTGATGGTCATCTTAAGATGACATTTTATGATAACCATACATTAAGGACAATAAAGTTGACAAACACTTAGGTTGTATGGGTCCATCACCAAGCTCTAAAGGAAGGGTTATGATACCCTCTGGTTTAGTAAATTGGTTGTTGAAATCGTAGAGCTCGTGATCATATGGCTTCGGCTTTGCCTTGACCTAGTCATTCATTTGTTTGAAGGCCTTTTTATATATAATGTTGGTGGAGTTTCCAGTGTCGATCAATATCTTACAAACCTCAAAGTTGGCTATTCTTACTCAGGTGATGAGGGCATCATCATGAGGTGTCATGATGCCTTCTACATCATCATCGGAGAATGAAATGGCATTGTCCACTTTCAGTCTCTTTACTTGTCAATTGAGCACACTTTGATAGTTCCTTGAGCAGGCATAGGTCTTGCTTTAAGAGCTCGATCATTCTCCCATTGTTAGTCTACCCACTATTGTGTTAATTTTTCCTCTTATGGGTTAAGCTTCTAGCTCTTTCTCTCTCTCACCTTCTTCACAGCAACCTTTGTTTTGGAGGTCATTTAGCATTGGTAATATACTTACGAAGGTTGCTTTATCAAATGAGATCCTCTAAGGCATTCTTCAGCTATGTGCAGTTATTAGTTGTATGGCCTCTATCTCAATGGAAGTCATAATATTTATCTAAGTTTCCTCTTGATGGGTTGCTTCTCATTTTATCTAGCCACATGTTAACGCCCCTTATCCCAGATCTCCATGAAGATTTCAACTCAAAGCTTGTTAAGTGGGGTGTGCTGCTTGTAAAAGGGAATGGCTTGCTTCTTGCTACCTTCTTCGTTTTGAGAAAGCTCATTGTTATCAACCTTAAGGCTGAGTTTATCTTTTGTAGAGGGTTGGTCCTTCCCCTTCCCTCTTTTCTTATCTAAAGATTCCTACTTAGCTTGTCTTATTACTAATATAGCGTCTTCTTAGCATTATAATCTACTTCTCACTTTTGAAAATCCTTGAAATTCTTTAACTTATGGAGTGTCAAAGAAGGAAAGAATTGGAATTGATCTTTGACCCCATTGACAATAGCATTTAAGGCGATGCTCATGTCTACGTTCGGGATTTCAAGCATGGCCCTATTGAACCTCAAGATATACTCTTCAAGTATCTCATCCCACTTTTGTCTTATCAAGTTAAGGGTTAAGGAGTCGTGTTCTAGCATTTTTCTTGTTAAAAAATGTTGGTAAAACTACATAGTGACTTCCTTAAACTTGGGGTAGAGTTCGGCTTAAGGCCTCTATTCTAAGTACAAGTTACTTTCTTGAGAGTACTCAGAAAAGCCTTACAAGCGATGGCGTCAAATACGGCAAGGAGTTTCATCTAAGTAATATAGTAGCTCAAGTGCTTAGATGGGTCGATAGTTATATCATAAAACTCCATTTTAGGAACACGAATGTGCATTAGGAGCTGTTCATCTAGGCTTTCTTATATAAAAGGAAAGTTGCCAATGGTGAACATGTCTTACGGCTCAAGTTTCTTTGTATCTTTGATCTCGTTGAGGCATTTAATCATGTTATAAATGTCATCTAGTGATGGTTCGACTAAAGATCCTATTGATTGTGCCTCAGATGTATCATTCCTATTATTGTACACCTCGCCCCTTAGAAGGGGAACTCAATTTTGTTATTGTGGCACATTCTTGTTATGTTGTGACACACTGTCACCCTATTATTTGCATGGTTGAGAAGTGCACTAGGAGCATTCGTGAATTTTGTTCAATTAGTCTCACAAGCATCTATCTCAACCACCAATTCAACTAGTTGTCGCTTAAGATGTGTAACCCTATCTTCATCAGCCTAAGTATTAATTTGTTGCACTATAGGCACTGGTAGTATAGGTAGATTACTTGATTCGACTAGTGGGTTGTGATCATCAATAGCATTTTTGCTGGAATTTCTACTGGATCTTATAGTGTTTTTCATGCTAACCATGATGAAATTTCAAGTCTTAGATAATAGGCGCCAATTGTTGATTACTTTTATTGGCATGGGTTAATCTTGGACTAAGTCTTTAATTTGATAGAATTCGACTTATAAGATGAACAAGTGTAAGCTATTAGGCATCAGAGATGTCTTTGACACTTAGACTTTAATGCTTAAGTTAGAGAAGCAATCTAATGGCATAGGAATCAAACTTAGGGAGAGTATTAGATACTTAGGGAAAGTACTAGATGCCTTACCTGATTGGGGTAATTTCCTATTTATAGCATTGGAGCAATGTGATATTTTTAGCAAGTAAATCTTCCTTAAAAACATCCAGTTTATTATATGAAAGATTCAGTAAAGTGTGTTTTCAATGGTGTTCTATTACTTTCTATATCTATCTCAACCAATGTAATCACTTACTTAGTTCCGCTAGGCCTAGCCAAGGTAAGCCTTAGTCGTATTGGCCAATAACACATCTAATGTATATTAAGATTACTTAGTTAAGTTTTTATTAGATTCACAAGGACCCATCCTTTTTTTGCTTCAATTTCAACTCACCTAATTTGTATTTATTAGCTCATAAGTAAATTCTTTTCACAAATCTAAATACCTAAATTAATATTAACAATTGTGCATATATATGTATAATAAATATAACGTTAATTGCATTTAACTACATAAATCCTAGATTTCCTTTCTAATTTTAAATTTTAATTCACAAATAAATTATTGATCACATAATAAATTTATGAATCATGAAAATCATATGATGAAAACATTCAAATAAATAAAGTATCTATAATATCCCAAAACCTAGAATGCTACAACCTACTACGTGTTATTACTAACCAATGACGCGTAAAGTCTCAACTATACCTCTACAAACTCCAAAGCACTTGTTTCCACTATAAACATAAATGCACCATAACATCTCCAAATGACAATATGAATGATTCATAGGGCAAGTCATTCTAGCCACATATAAAATTGATAAGTAAACTATAATCTAGCTAGTACTATATCCATCAAACTACTTTAAAAAATAAAAATAAATAAAATCAATAAGGTTTGCTAAAATCTAATCACATAACAAAACCAACTATAACCATTAAGGATTAAATCTACAATCTTCATATTTAATTTGTTAAAAGTTCATTGGTTAAATCTGAACTCCTCAATACTGAACATCATCATAATAGTATCATAAGTCGTTACTCTCCCCATCCTAGCAATAATGATAAATGTCTCCCGATTCATCATATTCAACATACTCATCATACTCACCTACAATTGGAAAAGATAAAGAATAAGCATAAGTCCAACACATGAATACTACACAAACATGCACATGCCACAACAGTTCCAAGTCAGACACTTAATGCAATTGATAATTGCGAATTACCACCTTCGACCTCAATACACCTAAATCTATCTCAGATCATTTTAGTACACAACTCTACTAAAGACAACGTTACATACCAATCATTGGGGTTTTCCCTAGGATTTGTCACCTCTAACTCTTAGGCCAAGCAACGTACAAGCAACACACAATATTAAGTTAGATATGTATTAAATTCATTTTATTTACTAATCTAGCAAGCAAAAGCAACAACTATGGTAAATATGCACTTAAGGCCACACTATTCATACAATCTCCAATTCGACTTAACTCCAATCCTAATCAAGATTATATAAACCACTACTTTAAAAACTCTAACTAGCACTAATCTCACTAATTGTAGTTGCTTGAATGCTTAGGAAAACTTTGGAAAATAAAATACAAAAGAAAACATCATTTTAACAAAGGTATGAGGTACATGGGGATGAATATGGGCGTGCTATTCCCCCGTGTGTCTCTCTAATTAAAACAAAAGGTATGTTAAAGGGCATGTAAAGATACATGAGTGGGAAAAACAAGCATGTTCCTCCCTATGTAACTCTCTATGAACAAAATAAAGGGGACTTGTTTTAGGTCATGTAGAGGTACATGGGTGGAAACATGGTTGTATTCCTACTCATGTATCTATTAGCTAAAGATACAACTTTATCCATTCAAAACTACATGCCTATGTTTTTTTTTCATTTGGGCATGTACTTAGACTACACGAATAACAAAGATTTTCTTGTGTTGCAAGAAGTTTTCTTAAAACTTACATTACAACAAAGATCTACAATGCAATTTTGCAAGAATTTTCTTGTATAGATCATTTTACTCGCTTAAAACATCTAAGATATGGGGATTGTACTACTGCTACTCAAGAAATTACACATACTCCGAACCTACATCCCCTAAACACATGTTACAATTATCCCATACGAGAGGAAACTTAAGGAGATGTGTCACAACATATATGCACCTTATGGATTTATGTCAATTTACATAGTTTTGCAAGAAGAATCTGCTACCAGTAAGGGTTTTTTTTTCTTTTCTTTTTTTTTTGTGAGATTCAAAATGCGTGTAAAAGAAAAGCAAAAGGATAGAAAGGGTGGTTCTACAAAATTATAAAGCTCATTTAAAAAAAATACTCCTAATTGCCCTTGACTTAACACTTAATATCTAAATTGCCAGTGCTTTTAATTTTTTTTTTCCTTTTTATTTATGGGGTATTACAATGTCATATAAAAGATTCATAATGGCATTAATACATAAAACCCATAGCAAAGTCTAATTCATATTAAAGTAAGAGCAATACATAAATAATAAAGAGATGGCACCAAAATAAAAAAACGAGAAAAGAAGATACTTAATGGGCTTTTGGAATTTTATTCCATCTTTTAATATGTCTTTTCCTATAAATCTTAGTGTTTCTAGAGTTTTTATGGGTTCAGATTGCTTGGAAAAGAAATAAAATAAAATAAAATAAAATAAAATAAAAAGAAGACTCAAAGTCTGTGCTCTCATTTCCTATAGTGTGTATCCACAAAGTAAAAGAAAAATATAAAGAAAACTAAAAACTTTAGACCTGCTATGTGTGAATCTCTTCCATTTGTGAACTTCTCTCAATAAAAAATATATAGCCCCTATTTTGGCCACAAAATCATATAGTCTCTTTTTGCATTTTCTTAAGTTTCTCCTTTACATGGACTTAAGTTAGGCTTAGCTTGCATATACTTCCTTCATTTCACTCAATGGCTTATAGACTTGACTTTTTGCTTTTACGTTGATAGGAGTTTCCCTTTCTGACTTTGCATCTAGATACATGGCAATGAATTGAACTTTAAGCATGAAAGTGTGTGCTTTCTTTTGAACTAGATGTTGGACTTATGCTTTGGTCATATGTGTATGTGAGAATTGTCTTAGGTTTATAAGCTTCCTTTCTGTAATATTTGCAATTAAAAATAATTTTTGTGTATTTTCTGAACCCAAGCATTTTTCCTATTAAAAGTACAAAATGAACATATAAATATAGAGTAAAATCGAGATAAAAATTATTAGACTTAGGTTTAAGAACATGGAAAAAAATACCAAGAAAGGACCAAAACATTGTGCTTGCTAGAAGATATTGTTCTATCAAACTTCTACTTAGGTTGAACAAAGTCATTGCTTTAAAATATGTAAACATTTTATGAAACTTCTATGGACCATAGTCTCACTCTAATAGACTAAAGTCTAACATGAACTTGAACTTCTATGGCTCCTATACTTTCTTTTCACAAGTTTTGGCAAACTTTTCACATTGTTTTCTTCACAAAAATGAAAGCTGGGGTTTTAAAAGTGTCTTCAATTCATCTAGTGTGGAGAAATTCCAAGAAACATACCCAAGATGGATTTAAAGGAGGAATTAAGTGTTTTATTCAATTTTTTATCCCTTCTTGTATCTAATTTTTTATTTCTAAAGGAGTTTCCTCTAGATTTGAAAGTTGTTCCTTATTTGATTATGAACTAAAATGTTTTTGTAAGATTTGACATTGCTTGAATAATCTATTTGCTTGTTTATAAAGATGAGTCAGGTGTAAGTGAGTGTAAAGAGGTTACACAAATGCAATATTGTAGTAATGGGGATGGCTATAGTATTCTTACCTTGTTCAATTTATACAAGTCATAAGCCAACTCCATGCCTCTTAATTATATGTAATAGCATACTCCACAACATTTAGTATCTAGATGTTTGGATATAACTCATCAAGAGGACAATACTGGAAAACATAAACTAGGCATCAAGAATTGTTACCATGTAGAGTAAGAGGAGAAGGGATCAAAGCAATTTAAGATTTTTGCTGCCATTGCATCCACGATAGACTATAACATCTGATCACCATATATATAGATAGTATACTAAGACATCAAAAAGCTAGGTACCATAGGTATCATGCCAAGATCATGACTCATGATTAATAGTGAACATGAACTAGTGTCAAAGGTATTGTAGGCATCATCATCCGCTTTGTTATATTATGCATCGTTATCCTTAAGTTAAGTCTCACAAGCCTCAATTTCGAGGGTAGGGAACCTTCAATTCATAACTCAATTCATTAGGATGGTATATTCATTGTTTAAGTTTAGATTTTTGAGGTAGTAGCTAGTGGAAACATGGTACTTCTTGGTAGATGTCATAATCTTAGAACACTTAAGATCATTGTAATCATCTAGTTAAAGAATGCATGAATTACTTGTGGCCATGAAGAAAGATTTCAAAAACTAAAGTTAAGAAAACTCAAAATTTAGGAGGAGTGTATAATGTAAGACTGTAACGCTTTTTAATCTTAGAGTTACAGGGTAGCATGTGGAATATTTATAGGAAATTTGAATTTAAGGGGTTAATGTTTACATTTTGTTGCATGACATGATAATTCAACTTGTGAAATTTTTACTTTTTAAAAACTAATTGTTACCTAATGATCCAAAAATAAAATTTTGAATTTAAAGAGCTCATTCTAGCATGTTAGCATGCAACATGCCAACATCTCATCTAGTGTTGACATGTCACAAAGCAACATATGATGAATTTTATTTATATATTTATTTTTTGAAGTAGCATGCTAGCATTGAACCCTTCAATAGTAAATAGAATATATAGTTTTGGGGTACAATGTCTACATGTTCTATAGAACAAGTCAACATTAGTCTCAAACATTTAAAAATTTTTGAAAGTTACAACCAACATTAGCAAGTCATGCAATAACACCACATAAAAATTCACAAAATTCTTCTATGAATAGTGTTAGGAGCTAACGTTTAAAGAAGTAGGTGTTTTCTAATGGATTCTATAAAGCTATAAAATGACAAATTTCATATAGTTGACTCCATTGATTTTATGCGTTAAGTTGATAGAGCAAAGTAAGCTCAACTACCAAACTCTACTCTATATTCAAACTTGATATGCTAAACCTTATTATGTTTATTTTGTATAGCTTTCTATAGCTTCAAGGTTTTTTTGTTGGTCTACATTTCATCTACACAAAGCGTGTTGCAACTATAGAAAAATCATACGCAAAATTCAATGGAATCAACACAAATGTATTCCCCCTTACATCTTAAACTTTGGTAATCAGAATTAATGGATAATTAAGGAGAAAGAGTAGACGTGACAAACAAAATATTCCAATCCTTAAAAAGTGAAACAAAAATTTATCTCTCTCCTCTTTGTTCACAATAGGGATAATGTTGCATTTAGTACTTCAACTTTATCCTTTTTGTCAATTAACAACTTGAAGTTTTAAAATGTCAATTTACTACCTAATACAACTTTTCAATGTCATCTATGTTACTCCAACTAACTTCACTAACAACCATTAGCATATGTGGATTTTTCAACTAGTTAAAGCATGACATGTCTCCAAAGCTTCAAAGCCAAAACCTTTGCTACCATTTCTAGGTCATACACTGGATAGTTCTTCTCATATGGTTTGAGTTGCCTTGATGTATAAGCAATCACTATCCCATCCTACTTAAATAAACAACCACAAACTCTTTTCTACTCTGGCAGTGTCAAAATCTATGTTAAAATCGATGTCCTTTTTTAACTCCTGAAAACCGTGTTCAAATCTATTATCCCACTCAAACTTCACACTCTTCTAAGTGAGTTGGGTCATTAGTCTAGCAAACTTTGAGAAACCTTCTACAAATCTTTTATAATACCCTGCTAAGCTAAGGAAACTTCTAGTCTCTACCACATTCTTTGGTCTTTGTCACTTAGTAATTTCCTTAATCTTTTAGGGATCAACTAAGACACCTTCCTTCAACACCACATGACCTAAAAAACATATGCCTTACAACCAAAATTCACACTTCTTATGCTTAATATACAACTTCTTCTCTCCAAGTCTCTATAATACCAATCTTAAATGTTCTGCATGTTTTTCTTATGATTTCGAGTATATCAAGATGTCGTCAATAAAAAATATCACAAACTTATCAAGATAATCCTTGAATACTCTATTCATCAAATCCATACATAGTTGGAGCATTCGTAAGTCTAAAGAGCATATCAAGGAATTCATAATGTTCGTATCATGTCTTAAACGTTATCTTAGGAATATCCTAACACTTTATCTTTAGTTGATAATATCTCGATCTTAAATCAATCTTGGAAAACATTACTATACCTCTAACCTAATCAAATAAATCATCAATCCGTGGAAGTGGATACTTTTTTTTTATTGTCATCTAATTAAGATCTCTATAATCAATACACATCCTCATACTTCCAAGTTTCTTCTTTACAAACAAGACTAGAGCACCCTACGGTGACACACTCAAATAAATAGATCATTTGTCTAACAACTCCTACAATTGATCTTTCAATTCATTCAATTCAATGGGTACCGTTATGTAAAGAGCTTTTGATATTGGTGCTATTCCTAGCATAAGACTAATTCCAAAGTCACTTCCCTATCTAGAGGTATTCCTAACAAATCATCTAGGAAAACATCAAGATACCTTTGTATTATAGGTATCTTCTCTATCTCCAACTCATTACTTAATTTTATCACAACTACACAACCAACTCTCCATAACTCAATTAAAGGCAAGCTACACAGTCGTTCGACATTCAACTTATGCGTAAAACCCTTCAACTGAAGTGTAATGAAATTCAATATCACTTCTTGATAGTAGATTACAACACCATACCTCATCAACCAATTTATGCCAAATATTACATCAAACTCATTCATATTTAACACAATCATATCTATGGGCATACTTTTATCCTCTATCACAACAATAACATTTCTACATATTTTATTCCATACACTACCAACACCCAAAGGAGAGTTTATAGCTAATTAAGCATTCAATAATTCCACAGGTGTCTTGCACAAATTCACAAACTCTTTAGATACACATGCATGTGTAGCACTAGCATCAATCAACACATATGTACATTGAGATGAGATAAGAAGTATACCTACAAGTGTCACAATCAATTGGCCCCTCATGCTAAAGTGCATACACTCTAGCTCCATGCCTTACTTCTTTCCTATTTTACTTCCTTCTACTTTCTTCCCTTTGCACTCAGATATAGTATGTCTAAGACTATCTACAAAGTTATTTTGAAGTATTTCAAAGATAAAAATAAGTTGTCGGTTATCAAATACCCATAAAAGGATAAGGTTTTCAAATTCAAAATGAGAAACCTCTAGCTTTCCCTTGTGATACGGATAAAATTCGTAATTGAGTGACAACGCAATGGAGCTTTGAATCTTATGAAATTTGATATTTCATGTTTTTTTGCTTTTATGATTTTTATGGATTTTTTGGAATTGAAGGAGTAAGAACTAGAATTAAATGGACATGAATAAATTAAATTATTGGATATAATGCACCAATAACTAATTCAAACTAGGGTTTCAATTAGTGCAATTGATACTACACACAATTAAACTAAACAAGGACATCAATTTATCAATTGATATTATGCACAATTGAATAAATCAATAAAAGTTGTTGCCATAATTCGTTATGAATTGATAGGAAAAAAGGAATAAAGAAAAAATGTAGGCTTTTACTGAAAGTATTGACTAACTGATAATGAGTCTCATAATAAGGTATTTGTACCATAACCTTAATAGTCCCATGAGCATAGACGTAATAAAATAAAAATAGGATTCTTGTCAATATTGACTAACTGCTTGTTATTTTCAATATTGACTGACTATCTATAACTACTAATAAAATAACCTATAAATTTATAAAATAATGAAATAACATAAAAATTGTTAAAAGGTTTAAAATATTGCAAAATAATAAATCTTGGTAACAAAATTCCATGCACAAGTCTTTTAAAACCTATTGTATTGCAACATGACTAAGTGAAACATTAGTAAGATTGGTGCCATTTTAGGCTATATGGTATATATTTATTGTATTTTATCTCTTTTATATACCACTTTTGTATATTAGTTGTAAATACACAGTTATATGTTTAATTATCTAATATTTATTAAATATAAAACCAATGTCAAACATATAAACATTCTAAAGATATGGGGGCAATTTAGTTTTTTCCTAGTCATGATATAAGCTTGTTTGACCTAGTGCTCCCTTTTTACTATTTGTGCAACAACAAACAAATAGACACTATCAAAGACTCATAGGGCAAACTATTGAACACCCACAAAGACCAATCCGATTTCATCAGGTAAAGGATTCCAATAATCTAGATGTTTGTTTCTGATGATGGAATCATGGATTAAAGTAAAATTATGACATGTTGTTAGAATTTGTAACAAGGAGTGAAACAAAACAAGCATAGAATCAAGTGATTTGAGGATCCGAATCATAGATTGAAACAAGTGCATCAATTCATAAAACTTAATAAATTAACAAATTTTTAGGATCCAATTAAACTTAAAATCATAGAAACTAGGTTGAGGAACAAATTAAAGAAGAGGAAAAGTGGTTCATATGGAACAGTGTAGTACACAATTCCATGTACCTACCTGTGTAGAAATACGAATGTGTATAAAAAGGTATACAAACAAAGGACATGCCCGTATACTTGGGAATCAACAAAAAGATACACGACTATAATATACAGTTATGTACCCAATTGTGCCAAAGTACACAGCCTAATGCACAACTGTGTACCTAGAGAAAATGTTCTACTCAATCTATTTTCTCCTTATTTGAATTTCCGTTCAACCTAAACACTTAGTATAACCCTAGAATTTCCAACAAAGTAAGAGAAGTGATCTTATAACGATTAAGTGAACATAATTGAATAACTTAGACAATAGCCAAACTAGTGCTAAGAGTTAATCCTTTACATTTAAAAAATTATAGTTTAGTTGTTAGTTAAAGACAAGTCGTGCTTAAGACCGCCCTTTTTAGGTACATGTAATTTTTGTTGCTACTTATGATTGTTAGGATAGTTGTGGAACTGGAATAATTTATAAAGGATTAGATTAAGCTATTTGTTGGTTGTGTTTAGCTCGACCTAATGGCCCGTAATGGCAAATCCCTAATGATCCTTATATAACATTGTCCCTAGTGAAGTCGTGTATATAAATGATTTGGGTAAATTTAAGAACTCATAGGTGTTATGGCCTATAATGGTAGTTCCCAATACCATACTATGTATTAAGTATATATATATGGTTTGGCAAGATCATGAATACTCCTTTGTTGTTTTGTAGACTAAATGAAATAATACAAGTTGTATGATCGTTGTTATTTGCATTGATGCATATGACTTAACTTATACTTGATCATGTGTATGTGCTTATGGGTTATACATACTGGGCATTAGCTCATCCCTTAAGGATATATATTCTTTTTTAGCTGCAAGCACAAATGAATATGCTTCCTATGACGAGGACCTAAGGTTAAATGTGTTAAAAGGAGACGATGTAGATTTTTATTATTACTATGATGATTAAACGAAGAAAGGAATTAGAGTTCTTTATATGTTTTGTATGGTGATTTCTTTTGGAATATAATAGACTAGCAAATTTCTAGGAATATAACTGTTCTCAAACTTGATTAAGAATGATGTACTAAGATTTGTTTTCAAGCGGTTGATGGTTTTAATGAGATTTACCTAAATCATTATGAGTATTGTCAGATGAATTATTCCAATTGTGAATAGCCATTACTATCGGTTACTGGAGATTAATTGAGTTAAGAGCCTTAAAATGTATTTATCTAGTAAAGAGACACGTGGCGGATTTTAGCACATATTTAAGGTAGTATGGATTATTTGTCAATTCATAGGGTCACTCAGTGAGAAGATGCAACTCCAAGTGGGTCGTCCATAGTCGATTAAGCACATTCACCGCCCCTTAGCCACCACAAAGGGACAACTCAAAGATCAAGGAAGAGGTCCAGAGCGTGACCTGAGCTCCAACGTTCCCTTTTGCAAATTAAAGATTGTTCATGCGCCCAACATAGCTAGTGGTCACCAGCTGCGCTTCTCCCCTAGCACATGAACATTTGGACGAGCCTAGTTCATCAGTACAACCATCATGGACATTTGAGACACCATTATTAGAAACAGCCTCTATTTTTTTTCTCTTAAGTTTTAATTAAGCCATCAACTACTCTTTCTGCATGAAGTCCTTTGTATTTCAATCAAGCCAAGTTTATTAGTACAGCCACCAAGGAAAAACGCATTAGAAGTCCTCTATATTCTGATAAGTTATTACGTCCTTTAAATTTATACAAAATTCAATCAAGTCTTTTATATTTAAAAAAAAAAAGAAAAAAAGAGACTCATTTAAATCCTTCCTGTTTGTATTGTTGTGCTGACTAAATCTCTTTATGAGTATTTCCTATAGTGTCTGACTATACATAGAAACTTACATGATACAATAACAAATATATTGAGAACCTAAATGATTTACATAAACTATAAAGGATTTGATTAATGTTTAATATAAATATAAAGAACTCAAATGAAAAACTTAAATAAACAAGACTTAATTGACCTTTGGTACAAGCATAGAGGGTCTTTAATATGCTTATCCCAAAACAATTATGCCATAAATTTTTATTTACAACAATCATTTAATTCATAAAGCCTGAAGCATGGTAGGGTTTTTGACTTATTATATTTTCATTAGATTTATCCGTACATTTATCTCATAAATGAAGAGATTACAAGCATGAGTACTGCTTTCAATGTAATTTCCATTAAGAACATTAAGCAAAATAAAAACATTTCAAATAGTATCCCGATAGCTATACTATATTTACTTTAGAATTTTTTTTAATTAATAATCGAATCCAATCCAAAAAAATGAAAAAACACTTATTAAACAGATCAAGATTTTTAAATACAACTAATTAATGGGCTTGTTAAGCCTTGAGGTTTTTAAACACAAGCTCATTTAGGGGCAGGCACAAAATTGGACTAATTAACACCAATCATCCTATCTACCAGATTTTTTTAATAATAAGAGACCAATTTTTTTTTGTACTTCCCCTCTTTCCAATGGAAAATTTACAAATTACCCTTTTATTACATCCGAAAAACATTCGTGTACGTACAATAGAAAGATGCTTCGCCATGATGAACTAAAGTGGCTGGGGAAAGTAGAGACCATTATATCCGTACCAATACGTTGGAAGGCGGCCTGTAGGATTCAGCTGATTGCTTTTCATACGCATCACGCGATAAGTGCTATGCCACAAAAACCAAAAATTTTGCTATTCATGCAACAAATCATGTGCTCTGAGGACTTCAGGAATTTTTTTCTGTTAGTACAACTATGCAACCTACGGCTGCTTCTTGGCTAAAGAAAAGGATTAAGAAACAATGCATTGCCCTATTCTGTCGAGAAACTATCATGACTAGACCAGCAAAGGGCTCACATGAAAGTGCAGCTTCAGCATGCTTAAACCCAGCGCATGCACTCTCATTCACAGCCTCCTTCCCATTTTTGCAAACCTTCTTGCTACTCCAAATATAAGGGCCTTGGTCAGAAGCCCTCGATCAAGACTACACGCAACAACAACGGCCCCTCCAATGACCAGAAGTTTTGGGATGTTCCTTCCCAACTGTTTCTCACATGAACCATTGACTTCGATTCCTGATGTTCTATTGCTCGAACTTTCCAGGGATCTAAGATAATCTGCACTAACTTTAGTGTTGATTTGAGCCATGAAAGCACAGCGTGAAAGTGGAGATCCAGAGGCCCTCTGCTTCTGATACACACGAAGACCAGGCTCAATTTTCTTGACCGCCCCCCACATACCTAGGCGGATTCCAAGTTTAGCAATTTCCCCAGGGATACCCATATCCTCATGGTGGAAGAGTAACACTTCACAAGCAGTAAGCTGGCCATCTCTCTTCGACTCAACTGCATAAGCACCAGTCCAACATATAACTTCATAGTCAATACAAAGAGAATCATTGAACAACTAAAGAGCCTCCAAAGCCTTCTCAGTTAAGTCAGTTGTTAAATTCTCTAAGCATCTAATGAATTGTACAGATTCTACATGGTACGCATGGAACATTCAATAGAAAATATAAGTAATGTGGAAGCTATAAAATGCATTTTAGTATGAAAAATGTATTGCTGAAAGTGTCCAACAGGTGCTCAATAAAAGGACAATGTTTTTTTTTGGCTAAGCAAGCTATTAAGACAAACTCTCTGGATATTAATTTTACTCTTTCCCAACCATTAATTTTTGTTTCCGTTCCCCTTTTTCATATATAACCTGAACAATTCACTCCATTGTATTTGAAGAATAAGATGCTTAAGGATGCAGAATTTCTAATTTTGCAGTGAGAGAGAGACAGTGCAAGAGCTCTTTAGAATGATTTCTCAAAAAAATTTAAGTTACCTGCACGGATGCACCAACTGGAGTAGTACAAGTCCACACGTTGCAGATTGTTGCGCCTAAGCACAGAGAAGCAGGGTACTCCCTGATTCATTGAATGGATAAGATTAGTTCAACACCTATTAGACCAAATATGCATTAAAAGAAAATTGCTATTTATACAGTCCATTAATAATCCAGAATTTCCATCTTTTCCAGACAATCTTGATACATTACCTACCAAAATCAACCCAGAGACATAATTAACATAAGGCCTCAATATCTGATTTGTTGTTTTTGACCAAAACTTGGAAGGATGAAATACAAATGTAGGATGGGCAACCTCCTAAGCTTTTGGAATATCAGAAAAGGGAGAGAGGAATCAAATTTCCAAATATTAAGTGATTTGGGTAGTAACCCACCATTGCACCCTCACCAAATTTTTCATGAAAAAACATAAAGAAATGGAATATATAGAAATGATCAAACAGTGCCCTAGTCTCATGTTCTTTTCTATGCAAACACCAGGATATTTGTAAATAAGTAAGAAAAAAGGCACTTGCCGCAAGCCTTGGCATGTGAGGAGAGGAGGCACAATAATGAACCTTGTCAAGTGCCAGGTCAGGCACATTTACTGAGGTGCATGCCTTTTCTTCAAAAGTGACAAAAAACAACGCAATATGGGTGTGCCTCATTAACTTCACTTTTATGCCCACACATACTGTCAAGCCATTCCCTATGATCTAATATGTGTTACCATTGATGGCACAATGAACTAAACCTGTGAGATTCTTTTAATCAATTCTTCAATTCCTATCCATCTACCCCATTTTTTCATGTGCCAATGTTACCCTTTATTTATTTTTTTTTAATAGAAAAAAACCAAAATAAACTCTTATTTAACTTTATAAGGAAACCAACCATCATATGCTAACTATTTATTATCTACTATTTAAACTAATTATGTAATCCATTCTATGAAGGACCAGAAACAATTTTAGTGAAGGACAAGGATCTCAAATTATTTTAGGACCATATGCATCAAGTTTGCCTCCCTTTTGACTACACTTGCAAGAACAGCACCAGAATTTTATACAAGATAGATTAAAAAAAAGTGTAGAGATGCTCCCAGCAATATTGCATGAGAGGAGATACAAGAGTTTGTTACAAAACATAACAAAAAGCAGGAAAGAAGCCATTACATTATTCTTTCTCTTTTCTAAGACTGAATAATGTCATTGACGAAAAAGCGATGTAAATGGAACTCAGGTAGAACAAAATTCAGCTATTATCCATACCTTTGTCACACAATAGTACAAGCGTCCCGATTCCCATATTCGACGACCAATCATGTATTCTCTATCACTGCAAAAAAATGGAAACTGCACAAGTTGCACACTAAAGTTAGTAAACAAGCCTCATCTGCATATGAAGAACCAAAGATACACTAAAAAGTCTCCACACCTTGCGAACCCATTGGACCCGCATGGCTCCTGTAGTCTGGCAATCATCCAAGGTTTCAGCATGCAGAAGCATATCATCCCACTTTAGTCGAAACTCATCGTCCCAGAAGAAATCTCTCACTACTTCGGGACTCGCATCCTCAAAGATGGTTCTACTACAATATTGGGGAGGTCCAGTCTAACAAAGCCATCAGAACCAAATTCAAAATCCAGATATTTCAAAGTGCATTTCACATGTCCTCTCAACTAATACCAACTTTCCATAAACAAAAAATCAAGCAATTGACAATTCGATCTCAAAGAAATTCCTACCTCAGGGTCTCTGCGCCAAGCTTGGTAGCCCATATTCTTTGTAGACCTATCCATCATCTTAATCCATTCAGGACCTCCATCTTTGCCCTCAACAAGCTTGCAAAGATGCTCTAAATCTTCTTCAGTTACAAGACCTGCTACTCCTTTCTCAGCATGTGAAGAACTGCCAAAGTACACCCCACCACACATCACAACATATACGCAAAATCAGTTCCCTTCACTGACGGAAAAACAGAGAGGTGTGTACAACCGCAGTCCCAATAAATTCTCTATAATTTAGAAGGAATACTCTTATAAATTTAGCTGACTACTTATATGACTCGCTTAAAACATAGAAGAAGACTTCAAGCATAATTATCCGAAAACGATGAATCAAAAAACCTAACTTTCCTCACATTCCAAGTTTCACTTCTTTCATAACAAAATCTTCCAGCGATAACAATACCAAACCAAGCATTAGAAATAAGCTAAGAATTTAATTTCAAATCATGAAGGATAAAGATAAAGTCAACCAACCTGGAGATGGAGTTAGGTGGTGAAGAGATAGACTCATGCTCACGCCCATCTTCAGATGACCAAGAAATGTAGCTAGGTAATTGCAATTTCAATGAATTAAAGCTTGGTAGTAAACTCAAACTAGTGAAATAAGATGATGGTGTAAAAAGTGATAACGAAGTTTGCTTAGGGTTGGAGCAATCCAAGATAGCCCATTTGGGTCTCCAAGCCCAACCAACAACAACACCAACAACAACAGCAATCCAAATTGGAGCCATGAACATTACGAGCTCACTCAAAACACTCGCAATTGTGGGTCTCTGTAATATATCCCAAAGAACACTCAAAATAGCCATTTTTTTTTCTTGTGAATTTAATTAAAAGAGGATTGAACTTTATTAAGAAAACAAGAAAACCAAAGATACCCAGATGGAAAAACTTCAAAAAAGGTTAAAAAAAAAAAAAGAAAAGAAAATCCTCGATCGAATCGGACGTATAAGCGTTAAAGCACAGCTATTTCTCGAGGGTTTCGGGGGAGGGGAAGAAAAGAGAAGGTGTGAGAAGAAAGATAAACCCCAAACCCACCAATGGTAGTGGGCTCGGGAATGAATGAGAGAGAGAGAGAGAGAGAGAGTAATATTGTTGGCAATAGGATTAAAATATTGCGAAAAAAATGAAAGGGCATAGCTTCGGCAGGAAAGAGGAGATAAAGATTTGGTGCTGCAGAGGAGGTAGATGACAAAAGTATGTAAGAGGTTGGGATAAGGGTCTCAACATTAGCGGTTCCAAGATGCCTTGCATGGATTCCCGTAGGACCATCGGCGTCCTGTTTATTTATTTATTTTCCTCTCTCACCCTCCATCTAACGCTAACCGCACAAAATTTTTGTGTTATTTTGCTTCAGTAGGTTACGTCTGCCATTTGCACGAAGTATCATCATTTAATGAAAAAGCCATCAATTACCTACATTTAAGACAAAACCGAAATGCTCTAATTATCCCCATATCATGTGATTTAAAATTTTTGAAACCGCAACTACATAAAGATAGTAAGTAATAATATAAGGGATGTGGTTTTATACGCAACAAAAAATTTCCTATTCCTATTGAACAAAATTCCTTATGCTGTTTAATCGTCTAAAAGACTAAGAAAATAGAACCGGAATGTAAACTAAGGTGGTAAACAAGTGAAGTCAAAACAAAGCAGTATTAAGTTTGGATTCAAGCTTGATGCGAAATTTTTAAGCTTGAACTAGGTTTAAAGTGTTATTCAATAAGTTTGAGATCGACTCGATTAAACTTGTTAAATCTCGATTTATCAAAAACATAATAGTTTTCTTCCAATTAAATAATACTAAGTCAAAGCTCAACTCAAATTACACCAGCATTTAAGCTTGACTCAAAACTTCATTAGGCTAGCTAGTTGAGCTATATATTACAAAGTTCAAACTTAGCTTATTAAATTACTTAAGCCACTCAAACTTGAACTCAACTTAGTTATAACCAAATTGAACTCTAGTAAATATGTGAGATCCCTCAAATAGAAGTAGATGGAACTATAAATCAATGAGGCACCTATGGTATAGTGGCTTAGAGTTTGTTAGAACTCCGAAGTGAAGCGTGCTCAACCTAAAGTACTCCTAGGATGAGTGACTCTTTGGGAAACCCTCCATCAAGGGGTAAAACAATGTAACTAGTTCTAATTGAATCGTCACAAAATATTGAGGTGAACATAAGTAGGTTGGTAGTAGATTTGACTCATTTTTATTCTTGTTACAATAAATTCATTTGAAATATCAACCAAAAAAAAAAAAAAAGAACCTAACCCTCAATCTCTTATATTTTACAACAACCACTAAAAAAAACTTCCCACAAAAATGGGATTAAAACAACATAATTGAAATGCAATTGTGGACAACAATGCAGTAAACTAAAATTCATATGCAATATATATGCAAAAATATATATCAATGAGGTCATTCAAAATTAAGTTTAAATAAATGAATCAACAAAAAGAAATGAAGGAAAAAAAATGTATAATTGTCTACTTTTTATTTTCAATAATTTAGTGTTTTATGTTTCAACAAACATTAAGTTTTTGTGATGTCGCATCCTCATGTCATTTTTTCTATACATGGATCAACAGAAGTTGATTGGATTATTGAAATTACTAAAATATCTCTACAACCACTTTCTATTTTGCAATTTATCACGCTCTCATCTTCACAATTTATCACCAGCTGCTACAATTTGATTATTACATTTATCACCAACAAATGCCCTCTACTATACATATGTATGAATGCATGAATCTTGGGTAAGTTTTCACTTTCCACTATCTCTTGATTTGTTATCCCAATTTATGTCTCTTAATCACCATAATTTATTGCATTTTATGAATGAAAAAAGAAGGAACATGATGGGAATCAGCTTACACCAACTCTTTCTAATGATCCATTGGAAGGAATTGGAAGACCAATGACGATGGCAAAAGCAAAACGCATGGAGCAGGCTTTGAATGGACTTGTTCAAGATCATCTAGACCAAGCATTACGGTTAAGTAATCCAAGAAATGAAGATATCATTTTCTATTTATCAAGCATCTCCAATAATAATAATGAAGATCAAAGCTTGGAGCAATACTAGCACATAGAAACTTTAAGCTTAAAGGATATCATTGCTTAGAAGATGTTGAAGGCCACCTAGGGGTCAAAGAAAGAAAGCCACTAGCTTTGCCTTTAAAGGCGCCGACATTGAAGATCTAGGCCACTAGCCTACTTTAGCCGGCTTAAGATTTATGCCACCGACTTTGAAAGTCAACCTTTATTTTTCCATCTTGTGATTTCTTTTGTAATTTGTCCCTTTATTTGTAGAGACTATAAATAGTCTTTGAGGATACGAAATTAGGGAGACTTCTTATGAAATTAGAAAACCCTTCCTTGTTCTTTATCAAGAACTTAATCCAATCTTATCAAGGTAACTTGTGGTGATCAAAATCCTGTTATAGCTTTGGTTCTAACTCGAGATTACGAATTAGGGTCAAGTTTCATTGCTTGTTTTCAAGATGATCCTAAGGTTTCTTTTCCATCCGATTGGGTTCTAGGTACATCTCAACCTAAGGTTCGCATCATTTGGTATCAGAGCTTTGGCTCTTGAAAATCAGGTATTTATCTATCCTTTAATTATTGCATTGTTGTCTTTCATTATTTTAGTCCTTTGAGGTTTTTTTATTGTCGTTATTGTTCTTGTTCGTCAAAAACTTCATCTTGTTCATGTTTTTCATTGATTTGATACATTACTGTTAGTCTACGATTTTAATTGTGTTTAAAGAGTTAAAAAAAAAAGGAGAAGAAGAAAAGAAATTCGTATTTAAAAGAAAGGGGGGGTGCTTGTTTCGAAATTCCCTCTTTAAATTACTTAGACAGAGTTATTCCCCAATTCTTGGCATTACTTAGTTGTTACTTGTTATTTGATAGGGTCATTGATAAGGTTCTTATTAAAGAGCTTGTAAGGAGAATTTTATTAGATAAAGAAAAAATTAATAGAGTGAAACACAAGTGATTAGAATCCATATTTTTTAGTATAAACACGTGAGGGAGTGTTTGAGAGGAAAAGTCTATTTTTACTAACAAACTCTTTGTAAGTTGTGAAAACATGAGTAGTGGAGGAGATAATGTAGATTCTAATATTAAGTTGTTTATGAAGGTTGTCCAAGATCAATTTAAACTTCTGAATAGAAGGTTAGATGATCTTGAATCTCCTTCTAAGCATAAGTCTTTCTGAAGGAGTATGGATGGGGAGAGGGAAGATGAGGAGTCTGATGTTGATGTGACTAGTTCTAGGAGAGGTAAAAGGGCTATTCAGAGGCAAGATAGTAATTTGGAAAGCATTAAGATGACAATCCCTACTTTTCAAGGGAAGAATGACCCTGAGTTATATTTAGAGTAGGGAAGAAAGGTAGAACATTATTTGATTGCCATACTTATTCTGGGGAGAAGAAAGTTAAACTAACAGCAGTTAAGTTCACTAATTATGCTAGCATTTAGTGGGATCAACTTGTGGTTAGTAGGCAAAGAATTGGTGAGAGACTAATTAGGTCATGGGAAGAGATGAAGGTAGTAATGAGAAAAAGGTTTTATACCTAGTCATCACTACAGGGACTTATATAGAAAGTTGCAGGGGTTGACTCAAGGTTCTATGAGTGTTGAGGATTATTACAAAGAGATGGAGGTAGTTATGATTCAGGCTAACATAGAAGAAGATCATGAGGCAACAATGGCTAAATTTGTTAATGGCTTGAATAGAAAGATAGCTGATGTTGTGAAGTTACATCATTATGTGGAGATGGAGGAATTATTACATAAGGTTATTAAGGTGGAGAAGCAGTTAAAGTCTAAGGGTACCTTTAGGTATAGCTCTGCTTCTGGCTCTTCAAGGAAGACACTCTAAAGAATATCAAGGATGAATCTAAGCAAAAGGATGATGCAAAGGTTAAGGAACTAGCTATCTATCCTAAAGGTAAAACCGAACTTAAATCCTCTTCTAGATCACGTGATATTAAGTGTTTCAGGTGTCAAGGATTAGGGAACATTGCATCTCAGTGTCCAAACAAAAGGGTTATGGTTATTTTAGATAATGGTGATGTAGAAAGTGTCAGTTCAACTGAAGAAGAGATACCACCATTGAAGGAATGTAATGATGTTGATATAGAGGGTCCTGTGAAAGAAGAGATGTTGGTTACTAGGCATGCTCTAAACATATAACCTAAGGAAGATGCTCATGAGGAATAGTGTGAGTACATCTTTCATACTAAGTTTCATGTAAGTGGTAAGGTATGTAGCATGATTATTGATAGTGGTAGTTGCACCAATGTTGCAAGTTCTTTAATGTTGAGAAATTGCATCTACCTACACTAAAGCATCCTAGACCATATAAGCTACAATGATTAAATGAATGTGGTGAAGTTAAGGTGACAAAGCAAGTTATAGTTGCATTTTCCATTAGCAACTACAAGGTTCTTTGTGATGTAGCACCAATGCATGCTGGACATCTCCTTTTGGGGTTTCCGTGGCAATTTAATAGGAAGGTCACTCATGATGGGTACAAGAATGTATACAGAATTGTAATGAATAATCGACTCATTATGCTAACACCTCTCAAACCTTTGGAGGCATATGAGGATCAAGTTAGGATAGTGAAAGAGTGCAAATTGGGAGAAAACAAAGTGAGTACATAAGAAAAAGAAAAGAGTGATAAATTGAGTGAGTGTGTACAAAAGAGTGGGAAAAGCAGTTAAGAGAGTAGTAAGAAAGTAAGTGCTTTTGCTACAAAAGGAGAGATTAAGAGAGCTATGTAGGTGAGGCAACAATTACTTGTACTTTTGTATAAGGATGTCTATTTTTTAACTAACAATCTTAACTCCTCTTTGCCCAATGTGGTTCTATCTTTGCTGTAGGAATTTGAAGATTTATTTCTCAAGGACATTCCTGATGGATTACCTCATCTAAGAGGTATTGAACACCAAATCAACTTTATCTCAGGGTCATCAATCCTTAATAGACCCACTTACAGAGCTAATCCAAAAGAGACAATAGAAATTCAAAGGTAAGTGGTTGAGCTAGTGCAAAAGGGATTCGTGAAAGAAAGTCTTAGCCCATGTTTAGTTCTTGTGATTTTAGCTCCCAAGAAAGGTGGAACATGGCGCATGTGTGTTGATTATCGAGCCATCAACAAGATCGCCATCAAGTACAGATATCATATTCCAAGGTTAGATGATATGCTTAATGAGTTGTATGGTTCATGTCTATTTTCTAAAATTGATTTAAAAAGTGATTATCATTAAATTCAAATAAAGGAAGGTGGTGAATGGAAAACTGCTTTCAAGACAAAATATGGGTTATATGAGTGGTTAGTCATGCCATTTGGCTTAACTAATGCACCTAACACCTTTATGAGTCTAATGAATCATACTTTACATTCTTTCATTGGAAATTTTATTGTAGTCTACTTTGATGATATTTTAGTGTACATTAAAAATTTGGATGATTATGTTACATACTTGCAAGTTGTTTTGAGTGTTTTGAGGGAAAATAAATTATATGCTAACTTAAAAAAGTGCGATTTTTTTATGGAATTCATTATTTTTCTTGGATTTGTTGTAAGCTCACAGGGAATGAAGGTAGATGAAGATAAGGTAAAGGCAATTAGAGACTGGCTTACACTAAGGAATGCAAGTGAGGATTCTAAACCGATTCCTTTTTTCAGTGAAAAGCTTAGTGGGGTAGCATTAAATTATCCTACCTATGACAAGGAGTTTTATGCATTAGTAAAAACTCTTTAGATGTGGTAGCACCACTTGTGGCCAAGGGAATTTGTTATTCATTCTGATCATAAGAGCTTAAGGTTTTTGAAATCCCAAAGTAAGCTTAATAAAAGACATGCTAAGTGGCTGGAGTTCATAGAAACATTTCCTTATGTGATTAAATACAAGAATGGGAAGGAAAATGTTATTGCCGATGCCTTGTCCAGAATGTATGTATTGCTCACTTCCCTGCAAACTAAATTACTTGGTTTTGAGTTCATTAAAGATTTGTACATCAATGATGCTGATTTGTACCAAATATGGAATGCATGCTCTAAATGTGCATATGAAGAATATTATAGGCATGAAGAACTTTTGTTCAAAAAGGATAGACTGTGTGTGCTTATGTGTTCTTTACCTGAATTACTAGTTAGGGAGTCCCATGGAGGAGGTTTAATGGGACATTTTGGTGTGCGAAAGACTTTAAACATATTGCATGAGCATTTCTATTGGCCTAACATGAAACATAATGTGCAATATGTTTGTGATAAGTGCATAGCTTGTAAACAAGCAAAGTCTAAAGTAAAACCACATGAGTTTTATATATCACTGCCCGTACCTACTCAACCTTAGACTAATATTTTTATAGATTTTATGATTGGGTTTCCTAAGACTCAAAGTGGTAAGGACAACATATTTGTTATTGTTAATAGGTTCAGTAAGAAGGCACATTTTATTACATGTTCTAAAACCAATGACACAATACATATTGTTGATTTGTTCTTCAAGGAAGTAGTACGTTTACATGGATTACCTAAAACGATAGTTAGTGATTGAGATGTTAAGTTCCTAAGTCATTTTTAGCGTACTTTATGGAATAAATTAGGGACTAAACTCCTGTTTTCAATTGTTGCACATCCCCAAACGAATAAGCAAACTAAAGTAGTTAATAGGACACTTACTTCTTGATACGAACCACGACAACCCGTGACAAAACCCTGATACGAACCACGCCAACCCGTGACGAAACCCAATACCAATACGTTCGGAAATTCGTTGCCTAAGACGCCCAAACACCTAAAGTGGAAAACCGCGACCCGTTGTCTATAAGCGAGACAAGAACCTTGGTATAAAAGTGAAGACTCCACAATCGGGATGGAAAACCGATTGATAAGTTGGGATGAATGCCACGGAAATCAATCCGATAAGTTCGAATTAAGTTCTTGAAGAACCAAGAGAGGTGCCTCTCAAAAGTGTTTAATGTTCAATGATGTCTAATCTCTAATGTTCTAAACCCTAGGAGCTTTTACACTAGGGTTACAATTCGTTTAAAAAACAAGTCCAAAATGACGTAGTTTAGTTAGGTGACATAAAAACGCGAAACAGAACAAGCTGGCCGACAGGGGATACACGGTCGTGTACACAACCGTGTACTTTGGCCGTGTACTTCTCTGTGCAACTTCTGGCAACATACACGCTCGTGTATTTTGACCGTGTATCTTTCTGTGCAACTTCTGGCAATATACACGCCCGTGTACTTTAGCCGTGTATCTTTCTGTGGATTTGCTTAACTCCATACACAGCCGTGCCTTTTAACCATGTATCTAGCCGTGTATAATTCTAGGCAATCTTGAGAGTCCTACACGGCCGTGCCTTGAAAGTACACGCCCTCTTCAACCCGTATCCAGTATAACTTGTACAAAAGCAAGGGTCTTCCAATGGTTGTTCCAATCCGTTCCAACTTCATGATTGACCCAATCCTTCTCGGCTTCATGGACATCCTTTATCAACCCGTTAAGTGCTTCCTTGAGTCGTTTCGCTCGACTTCTTGTGATCGGTCCAGGCGGCACTTCAAGAGGATCCACATTCCTTCTTCCAGCTTGACTCTCATCATGGATCTCATCATTCCCCTCCTCTTGAAAAGGATTTGTCCTCAAATCGTCACCTACATCAAAAGGACTCAGATCAGTAACATTAAATGTAGCACTTACTTGATACTCACTAGGCAAATCTATCTTGTATGCATTGTCGTTGATGCGCTCAAGAACTTGAAATGGTCCATCGCCTCTAGGAAGTAATTTAGATCTACGCTATACGGGAATCTGCTCTTGGTGCATATGAACCCAAATCCAATCTCCAGGTTCAAAAACAGCTTGTTGACAACCCTTGTTGGCTTGTTTCACATACTGCTCCGCTCTTCGGTCAATATTTAGCCTTCTCACGAAATCTGTCTTAAAATCAGCATCAAAACTCACAGATTTGTTAAGTGGCAATGGCAATAAATAAATAGGATCCAATAGGTTTAAACCACACACAATCTCAAATGGTAAACAATGAGTAGTGCTATGTAAAGCCCTATTATATGCAAACTCCACAAATGGTAGGCAATCCTTACAGGTCCTAATGTTCATCTCTATGATTGCCCTCAACAATTGAATTAAAGTACTGTTAACCACATCAATTTGCCCATCAGTTTGTGGGTGACAGATAGTCAAAAACATCCATTTAGTTCCCAACTTTTTCCACAAGACTCTCAAAAAATGACTCAAAAATTTCTCATCTCGAACACTAACAATGCTCCTAGGTATACCATGCGGATGCACTACCTCTCTAAAGAACAAATCAACAATGTGTATAGCATGATCAGTTTTATGATAAGGACTGAAATGAACCATTTTAGAAATCCTATCCACAACCACAAAAATAGAATCTCGACCATGCCTAGGCTTAGATAATCCTAACACAAAATCTATGGACATGTCTATCCAAGGCTCATGAGGAATGACACTATACTCATATAACCAATCTAAGAAGTCATCTAAGCAAGGAATAGTATGACGATACTTTACTGTGATGTTGTTGCTAGCGCGACAGTCAACACACATTCTCCATGTCCCATCCTTCTTTGGCACCAAAATCATCGGCACTGTACATGGACTCATGCTCTCTCTCACGTACCCCTTCTCCATTAATTCATCGACCTACCTTTGGAGTTCCTTTGTCTCCTCCGGGTTGCTCCTGTAAGTTGGCTTGTTTGGAATCGATGCTCCGGGTACAAGGTCAATTTGGTGCTCAATACCTCTAACAGGTGGTAATCCCTTTGGAATCTCCTCAGGAAAGACATCTTTAAAGTCCTGCACAAGAGACACAACCACACTAGGCAAAGAGTTAGATAAGTCATTAATAGTCAAACATGTTTCCTTAAAAACCAGCAACAACATAGGTTGCCTCATCACTAACGCTCTCCTTACTACACTCGCTTTTGCCACACAACTCTCCTTTTGCAAGGCTACCCTCTCCTTTTCACTCACCACCAAAGTTGATCCCCTTCAACTTGGCCTCTCACACTCTTTCCAGCCTTCCTCTCCTTTTCCTTTTGATCTTGACATTTATATTCCTTTTTCTTCTCATTGTCTTTTGCTCTCTCTCCCTCACTCTGCTTTTCACTCACCTTGTGTTTTGCAAATGACTGTTGCAACTGCAACTGATCCTCATACACTTGTTTAGGTGTTAAAGGTTTAAGATTAAAGCTTTTCCCTTGGTGAACAAGCGTATACTTGTTAGAAAAGCCATCATGAACAACCTTCCTATCAAATTGCCATGGCCTCCCCAACAACACATGACATGCTTGCATTGGCACTAAATCACATAACACCTCATCCTCATACCTACCAATGCGAAACCCAATCAAGGCTTGCTTACTCACCTTAGTCTCACCACTATCATTCAACCACTACAATTTATATAGGCTAGGGTGTCTAACAGTTTTGAGCCCCAACCTCTCAACAATAAAATTGCTCACTACATTGGTGCAACTCCCTCCATCAATGATCAAACTACAAATGTGATCTCCTAAATAACATCTAGTATGAAATATATTTTCTCTTTGCACCTCTTCTTCTTCCTTCACCTGCACATTCAAAGCTCTCTTCAGTACCGTCACTAGCCTTCCCATTGCAGGCTCCTCATCATCACTAGCATCCTCTAATGGTGGCATATCATCTTCTTCACTATCCCCCTCAGTCTCATACTCACCATCATCACGCAAAATCATCACACGCCTATTTGGACATTAACTAGCAATATGGCCTCTACCTTGACATTTAAAGCATTTAATGTCACGATTTCTAGAAGTAGAAGATTCAGGATTACCTTGATTACCAGAAGTAGAACCCGCTTGCCTCAGCTCTCCTTTTGGTTTGGTGGGTAAAGGCTTTTCTTCTTTCTTCCATTGATTAGTCTTCCAAGTGGATGAACCATTACCCTGTTGAAATCGTGCACTACTACTACCCTTCCGCTTGTGCTGGTTTTCAACCTTTATAGCCATGTGAACCATATCCTCCAATTCTGCATAATGCTGCAATTCAACCACATTTTGGATTTCTCTATTCAACCCAGCAAGGAATCTAGCCATTGTAGCCTCTCTATCCTCTTCTACATTCGCCCTAATCATAGTGACTTCCATCTCCTTGAAGTACTCATCTACACTTCGGCTTCCCTGCCTCAGAGTTTGCAACTTGTTGTGCAATTCACGATAGTAATACGCAGGTATAAACCGCTTTCTCATCACTCTTTTCATCTCTTCCCAAGACTCAATAGGTGGCTCGCCACTCCTTCTTCTATTCAACATTAATTGATCCCACCACACTATAGCATAATATGAAAATTCAATGGCAGCAAGTTTCACCTTCTTTCTCCCACTATAGTTGTAACAATCAAACACCATCTCCACCTTTTTCTCCCATTCTAAATACGCCTCGGGATCATTCTTCCCTTGGAAAGGAGGAATCTTCATCTTTATGCTACTCAATTGATCATCCTCTCTATTCATATCTCCTCTATCTTCCCAATCTCTAGTTCCTCTATTCCGACCACTATATCCTCTATAACTCCCGACAGAAGGCTCATCAAAGTCATCATCCGTCATTTCATCTCCACCCCTCGGTACTCTCCTAGAACGACTCTCCCTCTTACGCCCTTGGAATACATTTGTGGATTGCTCTAGTCTTTGCTCTACCGTCTCATGAATTTGTTCCATTCCCTCTTGGAACATCCTCTTCATTTCTCCCCTCAATGCCTCAATTACTAACCTAGCATCAAACCTTCCCCTCTCACCTTCCGGAGAATGTTGCCTCGACATAGTTCCTGCAGAAAAGATTAGTACTGACACAAATGTATATATAATTAAACCTCACGATACACTCCCTTACGTGTTTCGCTCAAATGATAATATCACACAGTCACTCGTGTATTCTCACAAACAACGATGATATCACTCACCAATTTCCTCTTCTCAATTCTCTTGGAACTAACCCAAACTACACCAATTTCCTTCCGTAGAATTCAAAACCAATCTAGGGTTCGTAAAATTTTCCTCTATTTTTCTATCCGAATTTTTTTTTTTTTTGTCTCTGTTTTTGGCTTTTGATCACGTTTCTCTTTGCTTTTCTTTTCCCTTCTTTTTTTTTTTTGTCGTGACTTTTTTTTTTTTTTACAATCAACTAGTAAATACTACACTATCAAAAGACAATTAATATTGCGGAATTGAATGCTAACAATGGATATGAATGATTGGAGTTAGGGTTTTTGATACTACCTTCCTCAATCGAACTTGATGTTTTGACAAACCTAAGCTCTGATACCAAACTGATACGAACCACGCCAACCCGTGACGAAACCCAATACCAATACGTTCGGAAATTCGTTGCCTAAGACGCCCAAACACCTAAAGTGGAAAACCGCGACCCGTTGTCTATAAGCGAGACAAGAACCTTGGTATAAAAGTGAAGACTCCACAATCGGGATGGAAAACCGATTGATAAGTCGGGATGAACGCCACGGAAATCAATCCGATAAGTTCGAATTAAGTTCTTGAAGAACCAAGAGAGGTGCCTCTCAAAAGTGTTTAATGTTCAATGATGTCTAATCTCTAATGTTCTAAACCCTAGGAGCTTTTATACTAGGGTTACAATTCGTGTAAAAAACAAGTCCAAAACGATGTAATTTAGTTAAGTGACATAAAAACGCGAAACAGAACAAGCTGGCCGATAGGGGATACATGGTCGTGTACACAACCGTGTACTTTGGCCGTGTACTTCTCTGTGCAACTTCTGGCAACATACACGCCCGTATATTTTGACCGTGTATCTTTCTGTGCAACTTCTGGCAACATACACGCCCGTGTACTTTAGCCGTGTATCTTTCTGTGGATTTGCTTGACTCCATACACGGCCGTGCCTTTTAACCGTGTATCTAGCCATGTATGATTCTAGGCAATCTTGAGAGTCCTACATGGCCGTGCCTTAAAAGTACACGCCCTCTTCAACCCGTGTCCAGTATAACTTGTACAAAAGCAAGGGTCTTCCAATGGTTATTCCAATCCGTTCCAACTTCATGATTGACCCAATCCTTCTCGGCTTCATGGACATCCTTTATCAACCCGTTAAGTGCTTCCTTGAGTCGTTTCGCTCGACTTCTTGTGATCGGTCTAGTCGGCACTTCAAGAGGATCCACATTCCTTCTTCCAGCTTGACTCTCATCATGGATCTCATCAAACCCAATACCAATACGTTCGGAAATTCGTTACCTAAGACGCCCAAACACCTAAAGTGAAACTGTGACCCGTTGTCTATAAGCGAGACAAGAACCTTGGTATAATGTGAAGACGCCACAATCGGGATGGAAGACCGATTGATAAGTCGGGATGAACGCCACGGAAATTAATCTGATAAGTTCTAGTTAGTTCTTGAAGAACCAAGAAAGGAGCCTCTCAAAGATGTTTAATTTTTTAAGATGTATGTTCTATCTCTATTCTAAACCCTAGGAGCTTTATACTAGGGTTACAATTCGTAAAAATACAAGTCCAAAATGGCGTCACTTCAATAAGTGCGTAAAATAACAAAACAACACAAAAGGCTGGCGTCAGGGAGATACACGGCCGTGTACACGACCGTGTACTTTGGCCGTGTTCTTTTCTGTGCAAATTCTGGCAATATACACAACCGTATACTTCTGTTCGTGTATCTTTCTGTGGATTTGCTTGACTCCATACACGGCCATGCCTTTGGCCGTGTATATGACCGTGTATGATTTTGTGTAACTTTGAGATTCCTACATGGTCGTGCCTTGTAAATACACGCTCTCTTCACCCCGTATCCGGTATAACTTGTACAAGAGCAAAGGTCTTCCCATGGTTGTTCCAATCCGTTCCAACTTCATGATTGCTCCAATCCTTTCCGGCTTCATGGACATCTTTTATCAACCCGTTAAGTGCTTCCTTGAGTCGTTTCGCTCGATTTCTTGTGATCGGTCCAGGCGGCACTTCAAGAGGATCCACATTCCTTCTTCCACCTTGACTCTCATTATGGATCTCATCACTACTTCATTGCGTTCTATCATTCAAAAGAACTTGAAATAATGGAAAAGTTCTTTATCTCATATTGAGTTTACATACAATAGAACAGTTCATTCTATTGCATCATATTCACATTTTGAGATTATGTATGCTTTAATCCTTTAACTCCTTTAGATATATTACCTTTGCCTACTAATGAATTTGTTAATTTGGATGGAAAATAGAAGGCCGATTTTATTAAGGATTTACATGCCAAAGTTCGTGCTAATATAGATAAGAAGAATGAGTATTATGCAAGACAGGCTAATAAAGGGCGCACTAAGGTTTTTTTAACCTGGAGATTAAGTTTAGGTACATTTTCGCAAGGAAAGGTTTCCCAAACAAAGGAAATCTAAATTATAACCTAGAGGAGATGGGGGCCATTCCAAGTATTAGAAAGGATAAATGACAATGCTTACAAGATTGACTTGCCCAACAACTATGGAAACGTAAGTGCTACTTTTAATGTTGCTGACTTATCTTTGTATGATGCAAGTGATTCAAGGACTAATCCTTTTGAAGAGTGAGGGAATGATGGGAATTAGCTTACACCAACTCTTTCCAATGATCCATTAGAAGGTTGGAAGACTAATGATAAGGGAAAGAGCAAAACGCATAGAGCAGGCTTTGAATGAACTTGTTCAAGATCATTTGGACCAAGCATTGCAATTAACTAATCTAAGGATGAAGAGATCATTTTCTACTTATCAAGCATCTCCAATAATAATAATGAAGATCAAAGCATAGAGCAACACTAACACATGGAAACTTTGAGCTTAAAGGATATCCTTGCTTAGAAGATGTTGAAGGCCTCCTGGGAGTTGAAGAAGGTCATTGGCTTTGCCTTTAAAGGCTACCGGCGTTAAAGATCTAGGTTGTCGGCCTACTTTAGCCAGCTTAGGATTTAGGCCACCGGCTTTAGGGGTAGCTACTAAAGCTAGCCTTTATTTTTTCGTCTTGTGATTTCTTTTGTAATTTGTCCCTTTATTTTTAGAGACTATAAATAGCCTTTGAGGATACAAAATTGGGGAGAATTCTTATGAAATTAGAAAAGCCTTCCTTGTTCTTTATCAAGAACTTAATTTGATCTTATCAAGGTAACTTATGGTGATCAAAATCCTATTATAGCTTTGGTTTTAATTAGAGATTATGAATTAAGGTCAAGTTTCATTGCTTGTTTTCAAGACGATCCTAGGGTTTCTTCTCCATCCGATTGGGTTCTAGGTACATCTCAACCTAGCGCTCGCGCATCAAAACATAAAAATTTTCACATAAACAATAAGCCAAGTGAAAGAGATGATAAGTTAGATAATATGGATGATAATAATGATTCAGGCATTGCTTACAAGGCCAATAGGGCTATGGATGACTTTATTTTAGATCAAGAAGAGGAAGATGAAGCCAAGTATATAAGGGAGAAGAATGATTTCAAAATGTTTAATTTGAATGTTAAATAAGTCTAGTTCATAACTGTTATGATGTTTGAGAGGGCAAAAGAGTTTGAGGAGGTAGTGGTTAAACATACAATCACTGAGCAAAGGAAATTCATTTTTTTCTAGAAACACCTGCAAGCAAGTTAGAGTAAGTGTATGAAGGATCATTTCACATGACTCACGTATGCAAACTTTGATAAGTAAACAAATTCATTTCACTTGAAGACATATAACAATAGGCATATATGTGAAGTTTCTTTCACGAATAGGCATGTTAAGAGTCGTTTGTTGGCTAATAGTTTTCTACCAACAATACGAGCATTGTCAAATATCAAGATATTCAAAATTATGCATTTAATTAGATAGTAGACGAGTGTGTTAATGTGATGGTACATTGATATTTGCAAATTAGGGAAAAGGTACATAAATCTTTGTTGGGTTCTTACAAGAAATTATACACCTAAGAGCTAAGTTCTCACTAAAGTATGTCCAATTAACAATGAATATGGGTTTGGAATGGATTTAGCTAGGGTTTTGTGTGCTTCTTATTGGATATGGCTCACCAACAAGCACACATGATGGGGGATTCACCACCTAACATGACACACAAGCAGCAAAGTCTAAGGTATTCACTATAATCCTTATTAAAGGGATCGATAAGAATAAAAACAACTCGTAATTATGGTGTTAAAATGTTTAATGAAATTCAACTAGTTTCCATCTTACATTGTAGAGGACTATTTATAGTAAGTCCCTAGAGTTACATTACCAAAGTAGAAAATCTTAAATAGTGCGTTCGAAACATTCTCCTCATGCTATTATAAAAAGGGTAAAAATGTAAACAAATAAAAAGAAATATTCTGAAGACGCTTGTGGATGTCAGGTGTCAGAGACACATGTTGACCTATTACTAGTTACACTCCTAGCAAAAGAGACAAAGTGGATTTAAAGCACCACCGAGTCAATGTGATAGAGAATTGACACAAACCGGTTAGCAAGTGGTCTGCTATTATTCATGACTAGTCGAATGTGGTAGAGATAGGTCATTCTGAGATGTCTAAGTCCTAAGGTTAGGTCATCTCAAATTCTTAGGGTAAATGGTGTGGCATCTCCTTGGCTCAAACAATAGTGAGAGATTGGCAACGGTTACGTAGTTGATGGAAGTCGATCTTATGAAGGAAAATAGCTTTATCCTTAACTGGTTAGTTGGTTAGCAACCTTCTTGTTAGGTTCAAAAGTCTCCACGCCTTAGCTCGAATAATAAGACTAATGATCAGGTTCCTATCACCCCCTTAAAGGTATAGAGGATTTGCCTTCAAATTAAAGGGGTCTTCTTATAGGTCTTCCTTTGGTGCATATAGACGTTGAAGGTCGGAGATACTTTCTCAAGCATTATCCTTGATCTTCCAAAGAACTTTAATAGGTCTATATGCTTGAGAAGATAGCTTGTCTATTCTATAGTCAGGAAATCTATCTTTGCTGAGGTGAATCCAAACCAATTCTTTAAGACTAAACTCCATAGACATTCTTCCTTGGTTTTCAAGCTCATGTTATCTAGCGGCGATCTTAGTAAGCTACTCAAAAACCTTTTGATGTAGTTGCTTAATCTCTCGGACTCTATTAACAACATTGGAGCTCTCCTCCTTTGAAGTCAAGGCAAATATCATGCCTATGAGAAGGGTTGGATTGTAGCCATAGATGACCTCAAATGGAGACTCACCAGTAAAACTATGAATTAACTTATTGTAGGAAATTTTGACAATAGATAAACATAAGTCCTAATCGGTAAGATTCTTACTAATAGTGGCTCGGAGGAGTGCACATAAGATTCGGTTGATAACTTTAATCTAGCCATTAATTTAAGGGTGGCAAGAAGTGCTGAAGATTAACTTTTTGCCTAATCTCTTCCACAGCATCCTCCAAAAGAAGCTCGAGAGCTTTAGGTCCAAATTTGAAATGATAATATGGAGTACTCCATTCAATTGCACAAGCTCCTTCACAAAAAGGTTAGTAACATATAATACATCGTTAATCTTGTGGTAAGGGATGAAGTGAACCATTTTATTGAATCAATCCATGACCACCATAATATAGTCGTGTCTTTAAGCAATCTGAGGTAAGCTTAGGATGAAATCCATACTCAAGTTAGCCCATAAGTGGTCAAGAATGGGTAGTGGCATATATTCCCCCATAGGGTTCTTTCTTTCCTTTTGCCCTCTTACAAGTAGCACATCTCTCTAGCACCCTATGTACGTCTTTCATCAACTTAATCAAAAGAAATGTTCTTTTAATAACATGTACAACCTTTTTGTCCCCAAAATGACCTGCCTGTCCTCCCGCATGAGTTTCTTTAACCCATACCTCCCTCACCGAACTAGTCAATATGTACAATCACCTTTTCTAAGCAGATAACCCTTATCCATAAAATACCCTTCAATGGCCACTTTAGCCTTGCATTTTGCCACAATAAGCCTAAAATTGTCATCTTATTCGTACTACTTGGCCATCATCCTTAAGCTTAAGGCCTTAGCCTACAACATAGTGATCAATACATACCTTCTTGAATATGTGTCTAGTACTACATTTAAATTCCTAGCCTTGTACTTGATCACATATGAAACAGTCTCTAAGAACTCGATCTACTAAGCTTGTCATCAAGATAACTTTTGTTGAGCTCTCAAGTACTTGAGTGACTCGTGGTCAATGTAGATCATAAACTCTCAAGGCAATAGATAATGTTGCCAAATAGCAAGTTCTCACATTAAGGAGTAAAACTCCTTATCGTACTTTAAGTAATTAAGAGTAGCACCACCAAGCTTTTCATTGAATTAAGCATCGGGTCGTTGCTTCTACATTAACACAACTTTAATCCCAACTCCCAATGCATTGCACTCTAGCTCAAACACCTTCTCAAAATTGAGTAGGGCAAACACTAGAGCAATAGTGAGCTTCTCTTTGAAACTCCTCTAAGCTCGCTCGCTCTACCTAAACTCCTCTCCACTCTTGGTAATTTTAATTAATGGGGCTACAATGTGCTAAAGTTTCAGATAAAGTGCATGCAAACAATGTTGGCTTATGGAAACTTTAACCCTGACCACGCTCTATAGGGTAAGCCAACTAATAATATCTTTGACCTTCTCGTCATTCACCCTGATTCGTTCACTTGATACAACAAAACCCAAGAATATCACCTTAGATTGGTAAAATGAGCACTTCTTCATGTTGCCAAATAACTTCTCAACTCCTAATGATTCAAATATGGCTTTAAGATGACTAATGCTATCAGACAAATCTCTACTATAGATCAAGATATCATCAAAATAGACCATCACATAACTACCCAGTAGATCCCACTGCACATGATTCGTAAGTCTAAAAAAGGTGCTCAGTGCATTAGTTAGCCTAAAAGGCATGACAATCCACTCATACAGTCCATAATGTGTCTTAAAGGTAGTCTTCCATTCATCTCTAAACCTCATACAAATCTAATGGTATCCGCTTTGAACATCAATCTTGGAGAAGATCCAAGCTTCATAGAGCTTGTCTAATATATCATCAAGTTGTGGCATGGGATACCTATACTTAACCTTAATCCTGTTTATAGCTCAGCTATCAATGCACATTCTCCATGATCTATACTTCTTTGGCACCAATAGTGCTTATACACTACAAGGGCTCATACTCTCTTTAGCATACCCCCTAGTAATTAGCTCATCTACTTAGCATTTGAGCTCTTTGACTTCCTTAAGGTTAATTTAATATGCTAGTCAGTTCAATAGAGATGCTTTAGGTGGTAAATCAGTGTTATGTTCAATTCCCCTTAAGGGATGTAAACCACTTGCTAAATCCTGGGGAAATAAGTCCTGGAATTTCTACAACAAACCCTTCACTTCTTCTAATAGCTTGTCTACATTGGCAGCCTCCAATAATTGTTTAATCAAGAGCAAATATAATAGCTCAGCTAAGCTCAAGCTCTTCTCCAACTTCCCTCGACTCATTAATAAAGTTTGTCTTTAAGCTCGTGTGATCTGTGCTTGAGCTTCTTGTACTTCTCTAGGGTGTCATTAAGTGTAAAATGACCTTCTTGCCATCCTTTTGGAGTGCATAAGTATTTTGATACCCATTGTAGAGCATGCGTCAGTCAAACCTACAAGGTCGACCGAATAGGATATAGGAAGCAAACATGGGCAACATGTCATAGAAGACCTCATCTTGGTATCTATCCCCAATGGTAATGGGTACACATACTTGCTATGTGATGTGCAAGGTACCCTTCTCATGTAACTAATGCAATTTGTAGGGTTTGGGATACTTAGTGGTTGGTAACTTAAGCCGATTGATTAAGGACGACGCAACCACATTGATATAACTTCCCTCATCAATGTTTATAGCACCTAAATGTCCCTTCACCTTGCATCTTATGTGGAATAAATTCTCTCTCTGCTCCTCCTCATTAGATAAGGTTGTACTAAAGGCTTTCTTTGTTACCATACTTAAGTAATGTCCCTACTCAGTATAGATTGCAGCATTCTCATCATTGTGATATCCAACCAAAGCTTCCTCAATGGCCTCTAACTCTTCCTCTTCATTAGCACTGTCCACCTCATATTATGGCCCTTCTCCCTTCAATACCATGGCTCATTGGTTCAAACAATGAGAAGCAAGTCCTTTTAGAGTTAGAACATCTCATATAATGTACTCTTCATCAAAATTATCTCTTGCTTCCTCATCAAGCTCATATACTATCTCTACAAGCCTTCTCTCACCTTCGTCTCTTCTCAATCCACCACCATTTTAAACATTTCAAGGTAGGACTACCTGTTCCTCATCATTTCTAGCTCATCCATCTCTTACATTACCTCAAGCAGCTTGGTTGTTTACTAAATGCTTTATAGTGATTGCAAGGTTGGAAAATATAATGGTTAACTCTTGGATTTACTTGTTAGTAATTCTTGTGTTCTAGTTTTCACGTCTTCCACATCCATGTGCATCACTTTCAAAGTCTCCAATACCTCCTTAAACACTAGAATTTGACATTTTGCACTGCACAGTAGTAACTACTACTCAACTTAACAACTTAACATCAAAAACAACACTACAACAATTGTAGCTACACTCCCTCCTTGAAATCGATGTTATGATACCAAGAAAAGATGATATGCCTAGGAGCTAAGTTTCACTAAAGTATTTCAAGTTGATAATGAATATAGGCTTGGAATGGATTTAGCTAGGGTTTCATGAGCTTCTTATTGGATATGACTCATCAATAAACACACATGGTAGGGGTTCACCACCTAATATGATGCACAAGTAACAAAGTTCAAGGTTGTCATGCCCTAAAAGGGGGGCTAATAGAAATGCCTAAAAGTTATCATATCAAGTGTGCACTCATAATACAAAAATCGTCTTGTAAGTCAAAGGTTGCAAAACTTTAATTAAATCTCATTTCATCATAATACATATAAATAATCCTTATATAAAAATAACAAAGGAGACCAATCATTCATAGTTCAAAATAGTAGAGAATCGGTATCCCCTATTAAATTGTAAAATCAAATAGTCATAACTCTAAAGAATTCTAAATTTAGATAAGTTCAATGGAAAATAGATTTTGAAAAGAAGGAATGTACAAGTTTTAAAATTTCTTATCACTCTATCTAAGTCTAAACCAACAATTACCTTACCTATACTTGTTCATTGATATCTGAGTCTAAAGCTTGTATCACTTAATTCCTAGCCCATTATTGACTATGACTTAACCTAAAAAGGAGAAGTTATTGGGGTGTAAGCAACATCCAGCTTAGTGAGACATTCTTCATACTACACCATTAAGCAAGCTCAAACAAGCTAATTATATAAACATATGAATGCATGGCATACAAATGAAATGCAACAACCTATATCGCCATCTAAAAGTAGTGTATAGCATGGATTTAACACCCCCTATTGCCTAGGGTTGGAAAATTGTGAACTAGGTTCCAATCACTCTAGACAACAACCCTCATGGTTCATGGATTCAATTTCTCATTGCGAGCTTAAAGCTTAAGCTTAACTAATTAATAAAATGTTTAGTTGTGAGCTAGGCTCAAGTGAATTATTTATTATTATATATATCTTTTCTTTCCTTTCAAAAATAGTAGATGTGATAATACATAAATATGCCCCAGAGTGTTGATGTGAGCAGCACATGTAGTCTCACTCATGCCTAAGTAGTGAATCCTCGAATTCGGCCTTAATTAAAGGACAGTATTTCCATATTCTAAGTAGTTCCCAAAAGTCAAAGCAAGATTATGTACAAAGATACACCTTCATACAGCTTTTCTGTACCACCGCGTATGCCAAAAGCTTTCTTCATGCAAAATCATGGAATGTGTGTCCAATTTTTATTTAAGTCAAATGTAATTAAGTTTATTCATAAGATTCCTACCAAAATTTTGTAGATACTCATAAGTTTACTATTCTAATGCACAATTAATACACCCACTTATTCTCAACATGTTATGATATTTTGGTAATCAATGACATAACAATCAAACTCATATGATTCCCATACCCACACAAATCAATTCATTGTATATATAGTTTAGTGTAACAAATCAATTCCAAGTAGTTCCCAAAGGTCAAAGCAAGGTTATGTATGGAGATACACCTTCATACATCCATTCTGTACCACCGTGTATGCCAAAAGCTTTCTTCATGCAAAATCATGGAAGGCATGTCCAATTTTTATTTAAGTCAGATGTAATTAAGTTTATTCATAAGGTTACTACCAAAAATTTATAGATACTCGTAAGTTTACCATTCTAATGCACAATCAATACACCCACTTATTCTCAATATGTTATGATATTCCGGCAATCAATGACATAACAATCAAACTCATATGATTCTCATACCCACACAAATCAATTCACTGTATATATAGTTTAGTGTAACTAAACTACAGCACATAGCAAGCACAATAATAATAAGAATATTCACTAGACCATGATGCCTATCAATCATAGAGGTTCTTGAGTACTCAGGTTCAAGGTTCAAATCACCTGAGAATGAAAATAATATTTTATAAGTATGGATATGATAAAGTATCCTAAATATCATCAAAATTCGCTATAATTTCCAAATTTTTGTAGTTTCGTATTTTGTCTATAACTTTCTCATTTTAAGTCCGATTTTTGTGTTCTTATAGTCGTTTTGAAGGTTTTTTAGTATACTTTCACATAATGAGTTTTTTTTTTATCATTTGACTCGTGAAAATAGGGGTGAAGATCAGATCAGATTCGGTGGTTGGGCTTTTCCATTTTAAGTCATTTTGGTTCCAATTAGGCCCTAAACTTAATGAGACTAATTATAACTCATTTCTAAACTTAATTGGGTTTGCATTTAATTTTTAAGTGATAATGTATCTACTGGAATCGTTGCAATTGGCCCAAAATGTAATTTCTAGGATTTCATTTCGTTTTGTACTTAAAGGCCCTATTATTAGTACTTGCCTAAAGACTTCTATTTCTATTTTTTTTTCCTAATCTTAATTTATTGTATTTTAATCTGGAAATTAAGAAAAGTCACATTATTTTGCTTCTTTTGGGTGTCGTTTCATGGATTCAATGGGGATTTCCTATATATCCTCAACTTAATCACTCTTAACTATTGCCAACCACTTCTAGTTAATGTTATGAAACACTTAATAAATCCAAGTTTGAAGCTCGTATATGTATCATAAGTTTTCAATCGGTAAGGGAAATGGCATTTTTTATGAAGTTCTTGTCATATTTGCATAGTAAAATAACAAGAAAACTTACTTTAGATGTAATATGTTACATTGTTTAGAATGGCACATATGTTAACATCAAATTTTTACAATCACATAGTCAAAACAATTCTAATACAAGGGTTCTATGTTACAAGAAGACATTTTATATTAGTTTACATTATTCTAAAAAGGAAAATATAAGAAAGCTAAAAGAGTAATGATTTTTCTTGCTCTTAAGGGTAAGCTCTTAGTGGTGTGGCTTCTTCCTTTACTCCCATCTTCAACCTCCTTTGTCTTCAATAAGTGTTGTTAAGTGTTGGCTTTTGAAGAATCCCAAACGATAGGATGGTAGATGGTGTTTTGTAAAGAGGTTTAACTGGCTAAATATGGAGATGAGTGGTGGTTTAGGGTGAAATTTTGGTGTTGAAGTTGTGATGGCATGTGGTGTCTTAGTGGTGGCAGTTTCTTCTTCCCTTTTTGGGAGAGTTTGTGAGTCTAGGAATGGCAGAAGAATAGTAAGAGAAGGAGAAGAGAGTGGAATGGCAGAAAATGGGGAATAAGATGGCCATTTGTTTGCTGTTTTGCATTGCTTTGGGACATTAGACATTAGGGTACATTAGGTAAAGGCTTAGTTTAGTGGTTAATGGAAGGTTTAGGGTTAAATCAACTCCTATTTTTGGTATTAACCTCTTGTCACTTGACATGGGTCAAATCTAGATCCTTACTCTACTCCGTAGACCTTCCCTAAATTAAGAACAACCCTTAGATTTCATGGCCGACGATTCTTATTATGTTTCTTGCTCTTCCATTATTTTTTCCATTGGTTGACTGGTTAAGTGTAATTAGTAGCCTAATTAAGTATGACTTAAGTTAATTTAATTAGTTCCTATATCAAGGCTAATTGTTGTTTGAAATGTCATCTTTACCCTTATGCAATTTCATGCCAATTTAGGGTAGGGTGGGATATTAATTTTGTTCAATTATCGATTTATTAGTGGAGTTAATATATATATATATATATATTGTATAATTTAAATTACTCTTAGGGTAAATTTTGCTTTTAGGGTTTCGGATTCGATTTGGGGTTTCAATTTAGGATTTTAGGGTTTAAGATTAGCTTTAGGGCTCCATATCATCATTTTAGGGTTTACTATTCGATTTATGGTTTCTAGAGAGAGAATTGGCGTTTACGATGGAAAGTTAGGGTTTTAGGATCCTAATTTAAGGTTTTGAGTTGATGCAGGGTTTAGGTGAATATTATGTGTTTTAGGATTTCCAACTAGGGTTATCACAACGTATTCTAAGGCTATTAGGTCTAATTCCTAAGTTTAAGGATGAGTTTGCTATTGATCTATGAAATTACTTTTAATATACGTTTTAGCTATATTTATTGTACCTCAAAACTTTACAAGGTTTATGGAACCAGTAGTGCTCGTGGTGTGTTTAAGCTCCATTCAATTTGCCTAATGCTATCACAAGACACATTAGATAATTTCATGTGTTGGACAATGTATGGTTTAGTGGTTAAAGGTAGGTTCAAGGTCACATTAAGTTTCCATTTTCGAAAACTTTTCCTCATGCCTTGACAAATAAGCCTTCTTTACCCTTCCTGTTATATTTCTTAATGCATTCCTTTGACACATGGGTTTATAGAGTGAATTGGTTAATACTAGGTTTAGTTGATAAAGGAAATGCTCAAGGTTATAGCAATTACCTAATTTGGCAATTTCCATTTACATGGTAACACCTCACCTAGTTTAGGGTAAACTTTGCTAATGCCCCATCAGTTCCATCAAATAATTTTAGTTGGTTGGTTAAAAGTTTTATCTAGTAATTTAGGGTGATATCTTAGGTTATGTCAATTGCCATTTATGGTAACAACCAATTACTTGACACCATAATTTACTTTTCTTAATGTGATTCCTTTGTCCAAGGTTTAATTCCTTGTAGTTGTTTAAAAGCTTTACCTAGTGGTTTAAGGGACATCTTAGGTTAAATTAACTTACCAAGTTCGATAACTTTCCCATTTTGCATCATGTCACTTGTCACTCATCACATCATAACTTTTTCATGAATTGTCCCATTCATCAATATGAAAATGTCATTCTTAATGACTAGTGGAACACTTTTCTTGTCGATAAGGTGCACTCTTTTATCTGTTGGACAATTTCCTATACCCCAATTAATCGAATTGATTGAACGAAATTACGATCGACCGAGTTTGATTAGTCAATTGGCTACATGTATGATATAGTAACCCTAAGGTTAGCACCAATCTTAGGTCATTATCTTAAGATTTGAGTTTGTCAATTAGGTTCGATCAATAGCATTTCATATCTATCAATTATTGGTGTTGCGTATGTGAGCTTGTTAGCACATTTTAAGGTTAGCGATCCTTTTACGGTTTTATTACTTTGATGGGAATTTCGATTGTTTAATTTAGGGTTTTGGAATTGGTTTAGAGTTTTGATTATGAATTTAACATTTCTAATTTGAATTGGGGTTTGAATTTTTCATTTTAGAGTTTATGAATTGAATTAGGACTTTAAATTTTCATTTTAGGGTCTATGGTTTGAATTAAGATTTTGATCCTTCATTTTGGGGTTTAGGAATTGAATTAGGGTCTCGAGTTATCAAGTTAGGGTTTTGAAAATCAAGTTAGGGTTTTAATTCATCACTTTAAGGTTTATTATTATTATTATTATTATTATTATTATTTGTTTGGATTCGAGTTAGGAGTTTAATTTATTGTTTTAATGTTTACATTTTAAATTAAAAGTGGAATTGTTAATTTAGGGTTTATGAGTCATTATAGGGTTTTGGGATTCCTATTTTAGGGTTTAGAAAATAGTTTAAGGCCTAGGATATAGTTTTATGTTTTAGGGATCAAATTAGGATTTTTTTTGTGGGATGGATTAAGGTTTCCTAGTCCTTAGTTTTAGGATTAAATACTTTATTGATTCTTGGAAAGATTTTTAGAACATCTTCTAGCAATTTCTACCCTATTTCCAACTTTTGCGAGGTTTACAAGGCTACTCACTACAATCCTTACTAAAGGGATCAATAAGAATAAAGGTATTTGGGAGCTCAAGAACTTATAAATATGGGGTGAAATATTTAATAGCATTCAACTAGTTTTTGGCTTACATTGTAGGGGACTATTTATAGTAAGTCCCTAAAGTTACATTACCAAAGTGGAAAATCCTATATAGTACATTTAAAACATTCTTCTTAAGCTATTACAAAAAGGGTAAAAATGTAAACAAATAAAAGGGAATACTCTAAGAATGTGCCTGAATGTTAGGTATTAGAGAGACATGTCAACCAAGTATTGGTTACGTTCTTAGCAGAAGAGATAAACTAGATTTTAGAACACTACCAAGCCTAAATAGTAGAGAAGTGAGGTGAATTATTTAGTAAGTGGTCTACTGTTATTTAGGACTAGTTGGGTGTTGTAGGGATAGGTCGATCCGAACTGCCTAAGTCTTACGATTAGGTCATCTCGAATCCTCAAGGTAAATGGTGTGGCATCTCCTGAACTTGGACAACAATGAGAGATTAGCAATAGCTCAACAATCAATGGAAGTTGGTCCTATAGAGGAAAATAGCTTCATCTTTGGCTAGTTAGTTGATTAGAAACCTTTAAGTTAGGTTTTGAAGTCCCTGCATCTTGAGTTAGGTTTTAAAGTCCCTGCATCCTAGCTTGAGTAATAGGACCAGTGGTTAGATTCATATCAAGAAAGAGTATGTGATGTTATGGGACTACATAAAAGAATTGTACAAAAGAAATTCTAGTTTAATAATTTTGATGTAGGTTCAAAGAGATGAGGATGCTGGAAAAATCGAAGTTTGATTGATTTTATGTTTATTTTAAGGGTCTAAGGGATTTTTTTTTTTTAGTTGGATATAGGCATGTAATTGGTTTTTATTGATTTTTTTAAAGAACTATACAAGGGGAAGTTGTTATTCACCATTAGCAAGGAAGCAAACAACTAGATGTACCCTATAGTTTGGGCAGTTGTAAAATCTAAAAATAAGGACATGTGGTCATGGTTTCTACACGTGCTAATGAAAGATCTCGACATCAAGGAGGAAGATAGCTAAGAGTGCACATTCATTACTAAAAATCAGAAGGTATAAAAATAATAGACTCTCTTGTTATTTTTTGTTTTCGTGTTAAATTCATATAATTTGCATGAAATTACAATATTTGTAATGTTAACATGTAATTTGTTTTGCAAGGACTATTGCCAACTATGGATGATCTCCTACCTAACTTAGAGCACAAGATGTGTGCATGGCATATTTACAAAAATTGGGGCAAGAAGCATAATAGTGTTTTCTTTAAGAAACTATTCCAATCAATGGTCACAATTAGACTTTGATGCTATATCCTAGTATTCGGTAGGTGTTGATCAAGAAGCATGGAAGGACTTGATAAAGATGGAGTCAAGGCACTAGTTAAAGGTTTTATTCAAGAAATTGTCGATAACAAACATCTATGTTTATATCAAAAACAAAATCTAAAAACAACAATAAGAGTATGGAAAATGCATAAGAAAGATATGTCCATGAATTGCCAATAGGCTTGAGGAAAATAAGGGAAAGTCAAGATGGTGTCAAGTGTGTTTTTATGGAGAATTTGAATTTAAAATTCAATATAATAAAGGTATTGTTGTGGACCTAGACAAATGTACGCGTTTGTGTTGGTGAATGGGACTTGAGTAGTATCTCATGTTGCCATGTTATATGCATCATTATCAATTTGGGTCATGATCTAAAAGATTATATTCATAAGTGTTACAATAAGGAAACATTTAGGAAGATTTACACTGACAACATTCTATTAATAAAAGGAAAAGGTGTTGAAGTTCTCCAAGAATATTTTGATGATAATAAACCACTTTTTATTGTTTTGTTAATCAATCTAGCAAGTGTGTGGAATATAATTAGTAATATAAAAAAAAAAAGAGATTAGAAAGTAACAAAAAGAAGAAAAATAATTTGATCAAAAGCTTGTTTAGAAATCAAAAGCTCGATTAGAAACTTGAAAGAGTAATAAGAAAAGAAGTCATAAATTAGAACCTGAATTGAAAGAGATATTCTATTCAAAAGCATTTTAGAAAGCTTTAGAATTGTGCTCTCATTTAGAAGGGTGTACATGTTTAAAAGCATGCTCAAGATCATAAGCGCACTAAAGATCAAAAGCTAAAGATTTTTTAGAGTCAAATTGTGAAGACGGTTCAAAATCAGAAAATACTTAAGATTTTAAAGAGTTTTCAAGCCTTAACATTAAGGATAAGATATATTTTAATAATATATTTAATCAAATTCATTACACGATAAAAATGTCAAATCAAGATATAGATAAGAATCACCAAAATATATAAAGATATTTTAAGAAAGTCAAAGGGATATATAAGGAAGAAGATCATTTGACAGTAAAGGATATCTTAATGGGAATCAATCAACAATGGCCATTATTTAAGTTTACAACTTTCGAACATTGAAGACTTTCACTATATAAAGGATGAAGATCAAACAAATCAAAAAAGAAAAAGAAAAGAAACAAAGAAACAAAGAAAGAAAAGAAAAGAAAAGAAAAAGAAGAAGAAGTTAACATTTAGAGATTACAACAAACAATTTGAGCAAAAGTGTATAGATCTATTTTCTATTGAGATTTGAGTTAAATTATAGAGGAATATATTGTGAATCCTCTATAGAGTCACCACCTATTTAAAAATAGTGAATTTTTATTTAAGAGAATAATGAAAGAGATTCTATAGACCTATGTTATTCTGAGATAATGATTGTGAGACAAGGCAAAATCATGGGAACTATGTACCTCATCTTGATTTCTTTCAAATAGTGGAAACTCTGTAAGGATAACCGGATCCCAAGCACTCAATAGTGGAAAAGTAAACTAAAAAAAAAAAAAGAAAAGCCACCATATATAGCTACCTTATCTTCTCTAACTCCAAAATATTTATTTTATTGCCTTTTATCTTGCTGCATAATCATAATTGCAATATTGTGTTTAAATTTGCACTTATCTTAATTACAAACGTATACATAAAAGTTACAAGAGCACTAGCACACATCACTAAGAACTTAGCGAATACAAAGATAAAATTTAAAGATCAGATGATTTGTTAAAGTTAGCTTTTGCACATAAATTTTTAATATGAAATTGTAGATTCTAACACATTAAAATCAAACACAAGTTTAGTGATTGTCAGCAATCTTAAACTTCAAGAAGAGAGTTAAAGTTTCGAAATTTTATAATAATCAATTTAACCCCACCTTTTTAACTATTCTTTGGGACCAAGAAAAAGTTTTAAAAGCAAACTAGAGTTTAAGAATCTAAGCCATTGTCCAAGTAATCAAAGAGAGAGTGGCTTCAAAAGAGTAGGGGGAAAGAAGAATCACAAAGATCAAACATGGCTAGAATGATGAGACAAGGAAGGTCGATGGCTTATACACATTGCTAACAAATTGAACACAATCATAGGGAATGTTTTTTAATGGAGAGGAATCTAAGTAATGACAATTTGTGTATATAATCCTTATCTTACTTCTCTATGCATTTTCAATCTTCCTTTTTCCACCATAGTAACTAATTATGATTTTTGACTTGCAGCTTTCAAAGTGAGGAGAAGAGTATAAAAAGGCATGGCAAGATGCCCATCAATCATTTGATGTCCTTGTAGAGCAACACAAAAAAGGAGAAGATCGCCAAGTGCATGTCACATATAACTTCAAGGAATAAATAGAGGTACGATTAAGGGTAGATATTGCAACATATTGTTCAAACTCACCCTTCACATTGATTTAATTTATTTTTTTATTTAAATTCCTTTCAACTTCAAGGTATAGACAATAGAATCTTTCAGAGTGGAGTCAATGCAGATGATATTGGAGATGATTGTGATACTATTTAAGCATACTTTAAGGGCACATCATTCCCTATCGATAGAAGAGCGAACTCACTTCTAGCAGCAACATTCTATAATACAAACTAACATCTCATCTAGAGAAGGAAATTGATCTAGTTCAATTCACGGTTCAAATCTAAATCACTCATTTAAAATCTTAAGTCTTGAGGTTGCCTAAATTTGTTAATTTTGTGTAGATAATTTAGATCAAGTTTATAATTCTAGTGCACTTTATATTGAACTTTTATATTTTATTACATATTCTTTATAACTTTAAAAGAGAGATCTTTCTTATGTAAGAATATTTTTCAACAAGAAAGATACCATTCATAAGACATTAATGTGTCATATTTTATAAACAGTCAAAGACACAACAATACTTAAGTGGTAGTTGTGCTTTGCCTTCATAACTGGTTTTCTACAATTTCTAATGACTTATGAGAGTGTTGCTGCCTTGATTCTTTTAAGCATACAAACCAAATTAATTCCCTTTCATTCTAATAAACATGAAACAACACAAAACACCATATGGGAAAGAAAATAACACACCTAGATCTAGATGCAAATAACAATAATACTCATCTTCATTCTAATTCTATAATGCTACCAGCCTATATCAATATCAATGCACATATTACACCCACCATTCTTTCAGCATGCACCCCATCATCATCTTGTCTAAAAGTTCCTAGCTTGGAGCCATTGTTCATGATTCAACAAAGTGGTTTAAAAGACTTGTTCCTTGTTCTCATCATCGTACATTTTCATTTTAAAGCACTTCTACTATTAAGTTATGCAATTTCACAAAATAATCCATAGTAAGCTCCTCTAACTTTCACTAAAAAGAAGATTTAAGATGTTGAACGAATGTAGAGACCCTTTAAGGATAATGATAATTCTTGATTAACCTTTTGTGAAAATCATCACAAATGATAAATCCTAGATCTTTCATGTTTGATCATTAAGAATTAATCAATAAATATGCGAAAGCGTACCTGAATCCATTACGATCCACGATTCTTAGATTGTGTGGTTAGCCTTTCAGATCAATACGTTTTCTCTAAGAGATTTCTTTTATTTTCTCTCTATAGTCTATCTGATGATGGGATTCAAAGAAATAAGAAAAGGACGTATGACCTAGGGACCATAACCACTATTTATATAGATAACTATATGTTACCTTTTTGGTATTTCTATTTTAGCCCATCATAAAAATAGAAACTACCCATAAGGTCTCTATACATAAAAGGGGTCATATCCTATTAGATACATTAAGACTCAAATATCCAAATCTTATTGATCACTTTTAATTGAGTTTAACTTAATGTGATAGCCCGCAACACATAATTGTTTCACATATAAGGCCAACGTTGGATTAAGGATCCAACAATCTCTCACTTGGACTATATGTGTAACTTTACAATCATGTGTTGTAAAACCATATGAGCTCAAATTTGCTGTCATGAACGAATGTATCTATAACCAATCCGGTCCATCAATCATATCAACATAGGATCAAAGAGGTATCCATTACATTTATCATAACTCTACCCATCAATGGTCACAATGCTGATATAATTGAATGACATGGATCATTATATGGATGTGTAGCAAGAAAATTCCATGCAATGTGATCTTAACATGTCTATTTTCTATTGGTCCACCATAAACCTTAGTGAGATCAAACCATAAACCAAAAAAAAAAAACACAAAGTTTAGGCAAACAAGATACTTTATTTCTGCAGAAGATATCCTCAAAACATAATAAACCAAAACAATTTATTAAAGTTTGTCTATGACATAAATGCATTCAAGGTAACAAACTCCCACTAAAACTTAACGTCACTTAAGGTCTTGACACCCATATGAGCAGTGTGCTCATGAAACACTTTGGGTTGCACTCCTTTAGTGAGTGGATCCGCGATCATAGAGTTTGTTCCTATATGCTCTATAGACAACTGTGCACTCTAAACTCTTTCTTTTACAACTAAGAACTTGATGTCTATATGATTTGACTTCGTTGAGCTCCTATTCTTGTTAGAATATAGAACTGCTAACTTATTGTCACAAAATAATTTAAGTGGCCTATTAATAGTATCTACAATGCGCAGCCCTGTGACAAAATTCCGCAACCATATTCCATGATTGGATGCCTCATAACATGCTACAAACTCTGCTTCCATAGTAAAAGAAGCAACAAGGGATTGTTTTATGCTCTTCCAAGAGACAGCTCCCTCAGCCAACAGATATATGTAGCCTAATGTAGACTTCATACTATCTTGGCATCCAGCAAAATCGGAATCAGTATACCCAACGATCTCTATTTGATCTGACTTCCGATAGGTAAGCATGTAATCTTTTGTTCTCTGTAAGTACCGCAAGACCCATTTGGCTGCTTTCCAATGGTCTAATCCTGGATTACTCAAGTATCTGCCCAACATTCCAGTAATGTACGCAATATCTAGACGCGTATAAACTTAAGCATACATTAGACTCCCTACTACTGATGCATAGGGAATCTTTTGCATTTCCTTTTCCTCAAAATCATTCTTAGGGCACTGACTAAGACTAAATTTATCTCCCTTGGCTACAGGTGTATCACTTGGTTTGCAATTTTGCATGCCATACCTTTTGAGTACCTTTTCGATATAACCCTTTTGTGATAATCCAAGAGTACCTCGAGAGCAATCTTGATGTATTTGTATTCCTAACATAAAAGCGGCATCACCAAGATCTTTCATCTGAAAATTCTTAGCTAGAAATCTCTTGGTTTTATGCAATAAGCCTATATCGTTGCTGGCAAGCAATAGATCATCAACATATAAAACCAAGAAAATATGCTTGCTCCCACAGAACTTATGGTATATACAATCATCGACCAAATTCGTCTCAAAAACAAGCGAAGTGATCACTTGATGAAATTTGAAATACCATTGTCGAGATGCTTGCTTAAGTCCATAGATGGATTTCTTAAGTTTACAAACCATATTCTTTGGATCTCCCGATACAAAATTTTCTGGTTGTACCATATAGATCGTTTTATCAATGTCACCATTGAGGAAGGCGGTCTTTACATCCATCTGATGTAACTCAAGATCGAATTGTGCCACTAATGCCATTATAATCCTAAACGAGTCTTTCGAAAAAATCGGTGAGAAAGTCTCTTTATAGTCGATGCCTTCTTTCTGTGTAAAGCCCTTTGCAACAAGACGAACCTTATACCTCTCCACATTGCCTTTTGAATCCCTCTTGGTCTTAAATATCCATTTGCAACCAATGGGCTTCATACCTTCTGGCAATGGGATAAGATCCAGACGTCATTGTCTTTCATAGACTTTATCTCTTCATTCATGGCATCAATCCACTTCTGAGATTTAAAACTTTCAATGGCTTGACGGAAGTTGATTGGATCATTTTCCATCATTCCAATGTCAACCTCATGTTCTTGAAGAAATACGATGTAGTCATCTGGCAACGCACTTCTTCTTTGTCTAGTGGATCTCCTCAATGGCATAGGTTCTTAAGGTGGTAGAGTTTGTTCTTCTAGAACAGTATCTCAAATGTGATCTCCAGTATTGTCTTGTTCTATTGTGTCTTGAAGAAGATCAGGAATAGAATCTTGACCAAATTCAATAACACCTATAGGAATATCAACGTATTCCTCTTCAAAGATAATATCTCTAATCGTATCTCCCCCAGCAAACTCGACATCCTCAAAGAACCGAGCATTTCCCGACTCAAATATCGATTTAGTTGTAGGATCATAGAACTTGTAACCCGTGATCTTTCAAAATACCCAATAAAATAGCAACTTACTGTTCTTGAGTCCAGTTTCTTTTCATTGGGCTTATAAGGCTGTGCCTCAGGTGGACATCCCCATACATGTAAATTTTTTAGACTAGGCTTTTTCCCAGTCCAAAGTTCATAAGGGTTTTATTAGTTACTTTAGTTGGAACCCTGTTAAGGATATATGCTGCAGTCTTAAGTACTTCTCCCCAGAGTGATTCTAGTAAGGTGGAGTGACAAATCATACTCCTTACGATGTCCTTAAGCGTCCTGTTTCATCTTTCAGCAACACCATTCATAGTGGGTAAACCAAGCATAGTGTACTATAGGACAATACCGCAATCCTCTAGGAATTTAGCAAAAGGTCCTGGACGTTGTTCACCTGAACTATCATAGCTACCATAGTATTCGCCACCACGATCAGATCTAATGCTTTTAATCCTTTTGTTAAGTTGGTTCTCAACTTCAGCCTTATAATTTTTAAACATATCCAAGGACTGTGACTTTTCATGAATGAGATAAAGATAGTCATATCGTGAGAAATCGTCTATGAACGTTATAAAATATTGTTGACCATTCCAAGCAACTGTAGGGAATGGCTCACAAATATCTGTATGTATAAGTTCTAAGACGTCTAAGGTCCTATTGGCGTCAAATCTCCTTTTATTGGTTTATTTCCCCTTTATACAGTTAATACAATCATCAAAATCTGTAAAATCCAAGGGGTTTAGAATTTCATCTGACACAAGTCTCTCCATTCTCCGTTTGGAGATATGACCTAATCTTTTGTGCCATAATGTAGCTGAATTTTCATTGGTTAATTTTCTCTTTATACCTCGTGTACTTTCTTGCAGGGATTCATTAAATGAAGCAATAATATCAATCAAGTAAAGATTATCATAAACAAATAGAGAACCAGATCCAACTAATTTTGAATCATGAAACAAACTAAATTTCTTATTCCTAAATGAACAAGAATAACCAAATTTGTCCAAAGCAAAAACAGAAATCAAATTCCATCTAAATGACGATACAATGAATGTTTCATTAAGATCCAAATAAAATCCAGTCTTTAATAATAATCTAAACTTCCCAATTACTTCAACTTCAACTGTCTTGTCATTACCCACATAGATGTATCTTTCACCATCACTTGGTTTTCGGCAATGTAGGCAACCCTACATAGACACACTGATGTGAGTTGTTGCACTAGAATCTATCCACCAAGTGTCTATGGGTACCGAAGTTAAATTAACCTTAGAACAAACCAAATTAAGAAGTCTACCTTTCTTAGTACGCCAAGCATGATAATTAGTGCACTGCTTCTTATAATGCCCTACAACTCCACAAAAGTGACAACCAATACCATTTGATGCATCCGACTTCTTTGGTTGTGTCTTCTGAGGTACCATATTTGCAGCTTCTTTATCCCTTTTCCTTTTATTATCCTTATTCCTATTCTTAGGGGTTAAGGCTAGGTGAGCACTCTCAATCTTATCTTGCTTTAGCCTTTCCTCTTTATGAACACAGTGTGAGATGAGCTCATTCAGAGACCAAGTCTCTTTCTCACAATTATAGCTCACTTTAAACTGGCTAAACTGTGCTAGAAGAGAAATCAAAACCAAATGCACTAGTAAGTCCTCTCTGAGGTCTAGCTTGAGTGCTCTTAGCTTGGAAGCAAGATGAGACATCTCCATGATGTACTCCCTAATATTGCCCTTGCCTTTGTACTTCATTGAGATTAGGTTTGCCAGGAGTGTACTTATTTCTGCCTTTTCATTCTTAGCAAACCTTTTCTCAATTTCATCAAGGAACTCCTTAGCCTTAGTTATCTTATCAGATATTGTACCTCTAAATGCTTCTGGAAGGGCCTTCTTCATGATCATCATATACATGCGGTTTGATTTCTCCCACTTTTCCATCTCCCTCTTGTCATCAGAGGTACTCTTATCAATAAGAGGTGAAGGAGAATTAGTCCTTAACGCAAGGTCGAGATCCATAACTCCAAGTACTATCAATAGATTATCTTTCCACGACTTGAAGTTAGTGCCATTTAGCATAGGGATGGAATTGATGTTGGCAGTAATATTAGCAGGATTATTCATAGCTGAATAAGAACAACAAACAAATAAACAAGCTTACATAAACCTTACAACAAAATAATAATAATAAATTCAAATAAAGGTAAACTCCATCTCAAAATACCAGGTAGCCCATTAATATTTCATCTTTGGACAAAACATTAACTACTAAGTGGTATCTTAGCGTAGTAATCAAACACTGACAATAAGAACACATCAAACAATAAAACTTCCTTTGGGCCGATTTATTGTTCACATGTAAAACTAAATAATCATGACGAGTTTATTACCACAGGTGCACTTGCAATTCTGTTAAACATTAACCTTCCTTTGGGCCAATTAAAAAATTCACAGAAGTTGTAAACACACAACCTTTTATATTTTGAAATAAATTAATTTCTGTAAGAGGACCACTTTGGCAGTATGTTGCTTCAATTAATTTATCTCAAAACACATATAAACATACCAATATTCAAATTTAAAATTATATCAAACTTTGAGTCAAAGGCAACTCTAATTTTAGCTAAAACTTATTGGGCCTAAGCACCCATATCCAAATATGACTTAATAACTCAAACATTAAAATTAAAGCTCAGAAGAAAAATTGGCATACATAAATACCAATCTATAAGTGATTATGAATATATATTTGAGTACACGGTTGAAGGCATGACCGTGTATGTTGAGTTCAAAAAACTAACAGAAACTTACACGGTTTGAATACACGGCTGAAGGCACGGTCATATATGTTGGCCCAAAAAAACTAACAGAAACTTACACGGTTTGAATACACGCCCGTGTATAACTATGGGTCGAGACCGTGTATACAGAGAAGTTTGGTCGTGGAGGAAGCAAGGTGATGCATCGCTTATTGATGTGGTTCCTAATTCGTTCGAAAATGGACCATGAAGAAAACCTTGATTCACCGTGGTGAATTACAATTACGGAAAGCAAAATCACCGTGGAGAGATCTGATAACATATCGGAATCATGTCGTTCATAAATACTGTTCGTGGAGACAATATTGAACAAGATAATGGCCATTGATTTTGACGCAAAAAAAATTGCGAGGAAATTGTTGCGATAACATATCCAATAACATGAATGGTCGGAACCAATTTGAGACGTTTACATATTTTAATGTTTTTCCAAAACCTAATTTCCAGAATCAGGGATAATAATACCTTTAAAAAATCACAAAAGTAATTCTTAATGATCAAATAATGTAGGCTCTGATACCAATTGATAATTCTTGATTAACCTTTTGTGAAAATCATCACAAATAATAAATCCTAGATCTTTCATGTTTGATCATTAAGAATTAATCAATAAATATGCGGAAGCGTACCTGAATCTATTGCGATCCATGATTCTTAGATTGTGCGGTTGGCCTTCTAGATCAATACGTTTATTTTGAGAGATCCCTTTTATTTTCTCTCTATAGTCTATCTAATGATGGGATTCAAAGAGACAAGAAAAGGACGTATGACCTGAGGACCATAACCACTATTTATATAGATAACTATATTTTACCTTTTTGGTATTTCTATTTTAGCCCATCATAAAAATAGAAACTACCCATAAGGTCTCTACACATAAAAAGGGGCCATATCATATTAGATACATTAAGACTCAAATATCTAAATCTTATTGATCACTTTTAATTGAGTTTAACTTAATATGACAGCCCACAACACATAATTGTTTCACATATAAGGCCAACGTTGGATTAAGGATCCAACAAATAAAGCCTTTGATTCTGAGATCCTTTGAGGAAGAAACTTCTACTATGTTCTTTGCCACCCATCATACGTACCAAGTGTGAGAGTGAAAGGCGAGAGAAATGAGGCATGGAACTGAGTGTGAGGACTAAGGTGTTGATGTACAATGTATAATATATAGGATTAGGTTTTTTAGTGTAGAAATGGTGTAAGCTTTGATTAATATTTTAGTTCATAATTTTTTTTTTCATTATAATATCGGTTCTATTTGGTTTAGTTTAAACCGATTTGTTCGGTTTGCCCCCATGAATCAAATTGTATTATAAAAAAACAAATTTTCATTCCAATTTACGATTCTATTGTTTTTTAGCCCACCCCTACTAACAACTACAAGTTGTAGAATGTAGTTATAATGTCAACTCATAGTGTAATTTTTTTATTTTTGACATTTCAAGTTTTGGAGCTTACTGCTATTCAAAGTGCTTTTATATGTTCTATTTTCTTATGGAGTTAATAGGAGCATTTCTTATGTTTTTTCTTTTTCGGCATGAGTTTGTGTTGCTACTTTGCAAATAGCAGTTTAATATAAATATATGGTGAAAAAGAGTGCTAAAAACTGCAAATTATATGCAACTAGGTTTGTTGTTGCATATTGTAGCATTAACTGTCATTATAGCCTGGCTTGTGGTCATCCTAGCAAATTATAACAAATTGTAGAGTTTTTACGATCAATTCTTACTAGGTTGTGAAATTCACTTGTTCACAGCATCAATTGTCATGATATCTTCGCTTGTGGTCCTTCTATTAGATTGTAGCAAATTGTTAATTCTTATTAGGTTGTCATTTCTTATTAAGTCTCATTAGTCAAGATACCTATTGCTATTTCAAAATACTCTATTGCTATTTGATGATACCTATTGAAGCATCAACTTGTTAAATGTACTTGATTCAAGTCGAAAATTCAAGATACTTGTTACTATATTAAATTGTTGCTCATATTTCATGAACACATTTGTATAAAATTTCATGGTTCATGCCTAAACGCCATATGCTTTTTAACTACTATTTGTAGTGAGTAGCTATTGTCATTTTTTGGTCAAATTTTTAACTAGTATTTACCCTTTTTTTATGTGTTACCACATGGCATTAGGTTTAAGTTGTTCAATTACTAAAAAATCTACTTTTTTTGTTATAGGTCATTACTAATGCACATTTTGTGTTTAACAACATCATATCATGATAAAAAAAAATAAAAAAAAAAGAGGGTAAATTATGTGAAAACATTCTTAACTAGAGGGTTACTTGGCAATGCATGGTGACATATCATGTAAAATATGAACTTAATCTTTAGTTATTTTAGAAAAAAAAAATATTTGTAATGACATGTAAGAGAATAAGAATTGAACATAAAGTAAAGGAGCAATTGTAAAGTAGCAATCCTAATGTCATATCTATTTATTCTACCAATAGGCACTAACAAATACTTGTAGAATTGTATAAAGAACTGCAATTAGGTGATGGATAATTGTTAAGACATGGTCTTTCACATCACAACATCTTCCACACCAATGGCTATAAATTGTTAAAAAAAAATGCGCATTATGTAGCCTTGATCAATTGCATCTATACATTGATCAATTGAACATTATGCTACCTAAATTGCTAGACAAAAATTATAGATTAATCAATTGAACATCTATAGATTTATCAAAGGGAATAATACAAGTGAGGAGATCAATGTTTGGGATCAAGATCAAAAAAAAGATCAAGCTTTTAAGTGGTTAAAATAAAAGATCAACTTATACTAAGCGGTTCAAATAGTTGATCAAAATTTTAAGTAGTTAAAATAAAATATTAACGTTATAATAAGTAATTCAAACATAGAATCCGTTATTGTCCAGTAAACATGCTAAGTGGCTCAAATAAAGCATCATCTATTCATAATGGCATCATAATGGGATCATCTATTTAACCACTTAAAAGTTCAATTCTTTATTTAAACTTGACCCCAAACTTTGATCCATTTACTTATAATTTTCTCATAAGTAAAGTCACATTAGATACCTGAACTTTACCTATTTTTGCAATTAACTACCTAAAGTTTCAATGTGTCAATTTACTATCTGAACTTTGCTTGTTTTTACAATTAATATCCTGGACTTTATCAATTTTTACAATTAACTACCTAAATTTTATTTATTTTTACAATTAACTATCCCGTCTAGGTGCTATAAATAAAATTGAAAATTTTATGGGTAATAAATTAACACTTTTAAAGTTTCAGTAGTTAATTGTAAAAATTGATAAAATTTAGGTATCAAGTATAACATTTATCCTTTTCCCATTTATCAAATGAGCATTATCAATCACATATTTGGCATGATCAATTGCATATAAAAATAAAAACATTTAAGAGATAGCTAAAGGGAGTGATTAAATTTTATAGTAAGTAAATTGGCTCCACCACAGTACAATTGACAACATTTCATACTTAAACACAAGATACACAAAATAAAATCTTGCAACATATTACACTTACCCTTAAAGAAAACGATAAGAACCACCACCAACATAGTATATAAGAGAATTTGCTTTAAATTTTAATATAATTTAGTCCTTAACAACTACAACTATCTTAACACATTATCGAAGTTGCACATTTATGGTAGCCTACTTTCAAGCAAATGATTTACCACCAACAACATAATATACAAGAGAATCTGTTTTAAATTGTAATACAATCTAGTCTTAGGTGCTACAACTGTCTTAACACACTATCAAAGTTGCACATTTATGCTAGCCTACTTTCAAGCAAATGATTTATCACCATTTTGGCACGATTGAGAAAAGCAAGGTCATACTACCTAAAAAATCCACATCCTCTTTCCTTGTACATTGTACATTTGAAAAGTGCTTTTTCGAGGTTATTAGGTGTCTATAATGTTAACAATAAACTCCTTATCCCATACCCATATCATGAGTTGCCTCCATTGCCATTGTTGTCATCAATCATGGTGAAGGGTTTCGTAAGTGATGAATGTTGGCAACTTCTGCCCACACTTTAGTTACATATGTTGTCCATTAGATTTTTAGTCCTTTTTTGTTCAATTGCAACTCTTCTATCGAATCAAAGTAATGGAATTGAAAATTTAGAGGTAAGGGTTTTTTATGTTCTTCATTCCTTACAAGATGCAAATGAGTTGAAATGTTATATGCATGCTGTAACTTGTAATTTTTTTTCAACAACCTACTCAACTATTAGTTATCCATGTGTAAGAAAACATACCATGTGAATGCCACATCATAAAAACTTGACATTTGTTAAGTAAGGGACCGATAGAGACACTAAACTAAATGTTATTTAAAAGTGCGAGCACTAAAATTGAAATTTAAGACACTAAATTGCCTCAAATCAAAAGTATAGGCACTAAGATAGCATTTTTCCCCCAAAAAGGTACAAACTTGATAGCATTATGCCTAACTATAATTCATAAGTAGGTAAGAAAAACTCAACTTATTGTCTAGTTCATACATTGAGCATAAAGATAATATCCCATGCATATATGCTAGATTTGTTCTATGTTAGAAAGTAAAGGTCAATAGAAAATATAGGAAATATTATATTTGACAATTTAAGTAAATAATAGAAATGGGTGGAAATGGAAGGAAATGTGAAAACATTTTCACTATAAAATCCATTTCCTTTTCTCCTTAAAATCGAAGTTAATTTGATGGAAATGAGATGAAAATTATAAAAATTAATCCTTATAACAATATTATCAAAATAAAATAGAAGTGATTTTGTCAACATTAACTTCATTTTTTGTCGCACCCTAATACCAAAGGACATGAACAATTCACCGCATACTCATTACATAATATGACCATACAACATATTATTCTTCCAATTTTCATAGCAATAACAACTATTTATAAAATTTTAAATCTCTATAAACAAAAAAAAAAAGAATTTCGATCCATTTAAATCTATATCATATCAACCTATAGGTTCAAGTCTTCTAATATACTAGCGTTGTCTCCATTCCCAAGCCAAAAGTCATTTCTAGGATAAAAATAACTATTTTATGTACCTAAAAGACAAAGTCCTACATGGGTGAGTATAAAGCCTGGGATAGTAGACACTACAAAAACACATACGTATAACATGCCAAGGAAATTGCATACACATACTTAATACTAATGCAACAAGCAACAAATTATTATCTCATCAAAGCGTAGCAAACAGTATGTATGTATACATATATGAGACTACAACCTTGAAATCGTCTTATCCTGTGATCACTGTTGGTATTAGCCATTAGTAAAAATGGTCCTTTACAATCCTTCACAAAGTTATCCCATACCATCAATAGGACCAAATTATAGCTTTGTTCCAACAAACCAAGTTATATCACAGTAATTAATTTATCTACAATCCACCTAACCATATTTGGTGGTTTAGCACCTAATCTACACATCGCATGACATTAACCTACTGCCCCTATAAGATGATAGAGCTTTCAATCCGTATCCATTTCTCCCTAATATCTCAGTACTCTCGATATAGGCACAAACATAAATAACAAATCAAAGCAAAGGTTTAGATAGTTTTAGATTCATTTCATTATCTAGTTCGACAAGTACAACTATCAAACAACAGTAACTATGTATTGGGTGTCCTCTTAGGCTTCCAAGAAACTAAACAAGAAGTTTATTCCTAGAAACCAACGTATGAATAATAGTTAGCAACTTATTCAAACTCAAAGCATCACATTTTTGGGAACTCTATTAAGTTCTTTAACCCATGAAATTAAACCCACAAATTTTATGTTATTAGAACTTCAAAGGAACTCACTTAGGTCGATAATCCTTGTAAAATTAGTTGAACCAAGTACATAGAGGAATATTTCGATTGACCTTTTAGAAAATTAGTGGCTAAAATGCAATTTAGTTGACTTGATTGAATTTTGGTAGATTGAAATGCTTTGCCTTGACTAAGTTAGCCTAAAACATCGTATACAATTGGCCTAGTTCACAAAAAACTCCAAAATTTAACTGCAAACTCAAATTTTCATTCAATACTCCATGGATATAAAATTATCTTCTAGATTTTCAACTGTCTTTATTTTGACTTCCATTCAACCAATTGATTAAATCTTAAAATCTCCTATTACAAAGATCTCTTAATTATAGAATTTCTCAATTTACCAATCTAATCTTAATTTATGGTCTAAGCTCCAAATATGATCAAACCCTATAAAATAAAAATAACATGAAAATAAATCAAAACAATTGAGAGAAAAGGAAAAAGGGAAAACGCCTTAGGTGAACATTCTAGCAATAACTCTAACACACCTAGAAAAAATCTATGATTCAAGAACTGTCTTTTTCCCTTTCGCAATTTTAGCTCTAAAAAATACACAAGTGAAGCTCTACCCCCCCTCCCACATAACCTAAACCACAAAACTCTACAAATCTTCAATTTTTTACCCAAAAATATGTGATTGCCTCCTTTAACATAATCTTGTCACAAAATGAAATTATTGATTAGACTAATCAATTCTTTGACTTGATTATTGGAATTGATTTAGGGACAAGAGACTACTTTGAAAAGACTTTTGTGTACAAGATTTCCTAGACAAGAGAGGGGTAGATTCTGTGAGGATTAGGATGAGGGCTAGGTTTTTGGCAAAGGCAAAGAGGGGGAGATAGAATTTGCTTTTAAGATTCTATAAGAAAGAAAAGTTAGGCTTGACTTTTATTTACAAGAAAATTTAGGAGTGGAAACTTACCTTCTTTCTCCTCAATTTAAGTAAATTTTTAGGATGTTACAATTTCTTTTTATTTCCTTTTTGTAATAACAATTAAACAAATGAAATGGTAATTTGTCTCTCTATTTTCCTTTGTTTCCTTCCTATATTCCCAAACATACGCACAAATTACAAAACTTTCTATTTTCATCCGTTTCTCTCCATTTTCGATTGTTTCCATCCATTACTCTTCCACCAAAAATTGCCAAGCATAGTGTAAGCCTTCGATTTATGATAATTTACAAGCAAAAAGTAAAGGCCATGCTAGATTAAGAGTGAGAGGGGATGTGGCAGCTAGTGATGGTTGCTAATGGTAGGATGATAGAACCTTATAAGTGTTTGTTAACATGTCTAAGAATTCTAATCAATAAATGTACCAGATACTGAATCCGATTGATAAACTAATTAGTATTGAAATAAAGCATATTAAATACTAATTTGATCTAATTGTTAGTGCTTTATAAGCCTATTTTGAGAGTGTTATATATGTCGATTAATAGTCCAAACCCTTAAAGAGTGTTGTTGGAAAAGCTCTTTATATGGAGGGAAATGGAGATTTGGTTGGACAGACCATAGACCATAGGCCTAAGACTTCACCTTTGAGGAGTCTAGATTGGCACACTTTCCTTTGGTTTAGTTGTCGGAAGTGCTTTCCTGCAAGCATTCCCTCTAGTCCTACCACCTTCCATTAGCTTTTCTCCTATGGTTCGTGACGAATGAATGGCAAGTCCATCACCATTTGGTGCATTCCCTCTCTCCCTATTGTATTGGTCCATCAGGTACAGTGTAAGTGGCCCTAATGGGAATGGATCCCCAGGACTCCTTTATTTACCCTTTAGCTGCAATGGGCAACATCTAGTGGGTTTTTATTGGACTTTGATTAGTCGGGTATTCTATGACATGCAGTTTGCAAGATAATACCGTACAAAAGCACTTCGACTAAGTTTCGAAATGAACGCTTCATTGTTTACATTTTTTGTATCAAAAATTGAATTTTAGGAAGATGGGACTGGGAGTAATATTCCGTTTTCCTCACAATAGCAACATTATCTGGAGATGTATAATACTATTAATAAGACAAATTACTGACATATGAAGTATGTATGGGCTTACTTGGTTTTCGGATTTTGTTTCGTCACGCTCTCTTCTTCCCGATTTATTTGTACAGGTTAAAGAACAGAAATAACAGCAAGATTTTAATTTGTGTACCCATTCATTTTAAAATAAATTAGAATTTAATTATATTTTGACTGGAATGGAAAGGTTCGAACCTCCAATTATGGGGACCAAAACCCCCTGTCCTGAATTTACCGGGCTAGAAAAAAGATGCGATATATCACGTATAAATGAACCATGAAGATAATGCACAATTTCAAGGAACTTCACGCTGTAGTCGATCTCTGTTGAGTAAGGATCACACTTCATCGAAGCATTGAGGGGTTTTTATTTTTTTTTTCCGTAGTTGTTTATTAACGTAGAGAACTATCCTTCAAGATCAAGCTGCACACTGTTGAACTTTAATCAGTATTTTAAAATGGCAATTCCTAGCATTAAAAATCGATGTTGCTTTGCTTTTGACAGTATCAACTATCACTGTTGAGTAAGTTACAATGGATATCAAGTTATGGAGGCAATCACCCTACTGAAAGGGAGGCAGTGACTGAAGGCAAAAACATAAGATAAGCACTCATCCTCAAAGGTCCTATAAACCAATTATGTCAATTAAGTCTTTTTTTCTTTTTTTTTCATTCTTTATATGTATGATACAGAATGGTCTCACAGAAGAACTTTTTGAGCGAGTCTTGAGATTTACTTGGATTTCCAGTATGCACAAGAATTAATTTAATCAACACCACCCACTCCCGCGGCATCGCAAAAATCGGGAGTTGATGTTCCAAAAACTAATTTTATCGGGCAATAAACACATTATATTACAGAATGGTTGAATAAATGAAAGGCCAAACGCTAGAAACTAGTATGCCATATAGCTCCATCTCCTTCACCGCATCGTTGATGTACTTCTTGCATTTTTTCCACAGATTTACATACCCCGCTGCAGCTCCAGTCAAATGAAGCTGCACATGGATTCCCCGCTTGCACCTTCCACTCACAGTCTTATACAGAGGAAATACCAGTATTAGCTTTACAGCAGAACAGCAGCGAGTTGAAAGCTTGAAAACACTTGGTAACCAAATGTAAATGTCTAGTACTATCAAAGCAAAGCTTTTAGTTCCTAAAGGTGGTATGAAGAAAGAAGTTTCAAGTCAGCTTGGAAGTATATGAATATATCTTACCAAGAGGAGTTCCACAGCAGAAGCTTCGATCGTCTATGTGCTCAACGTCAAGGCCAATAAACCAAGAACCCAATGAGACATCTTCATTGGCATATCTATGAAGTATATGCCTAGGTACACAAGCAAAATTATATCATGAGCAGATTGAAGCTCATAGATGAACAGATATTTCATGCTGCAAAACAGACAAAAGGATTCAGCTGTAAACATGAGACTTACCGTTGATGGATATGTAGGTGGCCAGATCCTTTGAGATTGCATATATTTGACCAGTTGCATGTCTAAAATACTTGTTCCCTTCCTCTCCAAATTTCCAGTATTCTGGCTCATGGTACTTCGTTCCTCTGCAACAGGAAGAAAAATCATTCAGAAATGGTTTGTATAGCTTATAAAATGTCCAGGCTTTCAAAGATCCAAGTGCATACTTCTGTGAGAGGACAGGTCCTGACTTCATACAGCCAATATATACTCGAGATTTCGATCTATGCCGTGCCAAAGTAGAACCAACCATACCTATAAGAAATATTTATTTTAGTAGAGGAAATCATCCTGACCATCTTTGCTTTGTAGCAAGGTGCAGACATCTAAGACACAATTCAAACACACTAACCAAGATTTACATGGACATCATCATCAACCTTGATGTAGAAATCGGCATCCCACTTAGAAACCACTGTTGAGAAGTATGCTTGTGTTTTTGAGGACAATTCATGATATCCTTCTAGATGGTTCTGCAACAGAGATATGTGCATAAGCTTCAGTAAGGCACAAGGCTGTAAAAGAGGTAATTTGATCATTCGTGAAAAACATATATAATGTTTTCTCATCTGGAGCAACAAACAGTTAGACATGAATATAGTGTGACATTTCAAATAATATATATATATATACACACATTTTTTTTTGGGGGGACAATTTATATATATACATACACACATTTACCAAAAAAGAAAATGAAAAAGATATTTGTCAAAATCCTTACTACCAACAAAATAGCATATCTGTTATAATCCAACATACCAGTCGCAGAAAATCCTTATGCTGTTCCTCTTCTGCCTCAATAGCACGCTCCAGGACTCCTCCTGGACTTGCACTGCAAAACAAATTTATAACTTAGTTTTGGAAACCTTGATTGTCTGGAATTGACTTGCAAATCACAATATGTACCTGTGTCCAATGACAAATCGTATTATAATTCCCTTCTCATCCTCCAGCTTCTTTAACTCATCCCCTAAAAAATAATACAAACTAAGTTAAGCAATAATTTCAGAATTCAGAAGCATGTGCAGTAGATATAGTATTTTAGTGAAGATTTGTATTTTGTATTACCCTTGGGCATCCAGGTGTCTCTGATTGAGTCCCTGCGTTTTCTGCTACTGAATGCTGTGATGATTCCCATGACAAAGAAGACCTTGCGGCGATCTTTCAGCAGCTCGATCCCTGTTTTTGTATCAGCTGCCCAATCTTCCTCACTGTCAGCCTTGGCAGCTCTAGCTGCAGCTAATTGCACTTCCAAAGAGGATATTGTTTTCTCCAATGTCCTAAAAAATTGGAGCATAAATCTACCATGAGACAATTGTTCCACAACCTCAACCTGCAGAAACCTCGACAACTTACATGATAACATCATGTGTTTGTGAAACTTGAGAATAGATGTCCCCTGCCTGGACTGAAGCTTCCTGCAATACTTAGAAAATAAGCTATCTACAAATTGCAAGAAAGCATGCGCTTAGTAGTAATGTTCTTTCACAAGTTACCTTTTTGTCACAGTCAATCATTGGATGAAGTGGCAGTGATCGAGGTCTCTCCAATAATAATGCTTCATTATTCTTTGTGACTGGTTCAGAAATTCCCCAAAACCTGCAAAATCCTGCCCAACTCAATACATATGCAAACCTCAAAACAAAAGGAGGAAAATAATTTCAGAAATAATTTGGTCAACAGGTGCCCCTAAGACTCCAGTTAAGAGGCCCAGAGAAGAAGAAACATTTGTCATTTCCAATGATGATTACACATTTTTCAAAAAATGCAAGTAAATGAAAGGTGATTCTTTTTCAGCATTAAACAAGTGCCTAAGGGCACCTGTTAACATTTTTCAAGTTCAAAAGACACATAGTTGCTGAGTTATCCTAACAAATGTCCCCCTTAACAACGAGAAAGAAAACTGTATCTAGCACTTAGCAGTGGTAACTGAGAACTAAAAGGAAGAATATAAGAATAATAGGACATTAGGATTGTACGACCAAACAATGCTATAAGTAAACTATTAAGCTTCCAACAGTGATGTAGCCACATGATTCCATAACATCACCAATAATGCCAGGAGAAAAAAATGAGGCTCCATGGTGGGTAATGCTAAAGCACTTCATAAAAACCGCATTGAACAACAAGATAATCTAGCTCAGAAAAATAGCACAATCAAACAGCAAGTAACCTGAAAAAAGAAGAAACAAGGTTGCACTATGAGATATGCCACCTCAACAAAAGCATTCAACAAGAGTTTTTAGGATGAAGATTTCATAGTGCTATGGCATTTACTCGTTTACGACTGAAACACCCTATGTCCTCAACAAAAACAAAAGTATGCCCTTTGATCGACTAAAATGAGTTCCAGTTGAGGTAATATGCCGGTGCCCTAAATAAGAAGACTACACGCCAAAAACCAATCTGAGACTGATTATCCTATCAATGTAGCTAACAAAAGGTTACAGCAAAAGCGTCTCCTGAATCCTGATATGCGCCATTCCATTCTCTTGTAGATACAGTCCAGATTAGAAAAGCCACCAACAACTTAATAACATTTGCAATGACAAGTTGATTATGTCAATTGCTTCCTTATATATGCTTTAGTCAGGCATAGCCCTCGTTAACATGACAGATTGACAATACAGAAAGTTCTTCACTGAAGAAGACTATCTTTGTCAAAATTCAGAATACAGGCCCCTCAGTCAAGCAATAAGAGTAGGTCTTGCCAAAAAAATAAGGAGCTACTCATTTTAATGGGCAGTCGTTCCATGGCCACTCTGGATTTCACTTCGTCCGATAAAGAGCATCTAGCTTTCACAACTTGCTCTTTAAAGAACTCGAGTTAACATAGCTCAAAGAAATAATTGGTGCTCGTGAATTCAATGAAGATCCAATCAATAGGAAAACTTCCGAAAATCATTTTGAAGCAGCTCCAATTTAATCATCGAATCGACACCGCGAAAAGAGACAAATTTTTCCTTCATTAAATAATTGCTAACTAAACTTTGTATTATGCATCAAAAATTAAATCTTTCAGCAAGCTCAACTTCTACATTTTCTACAACATGCATACTTGACGTTCAAGATCACCGACACCAACTAATCCACAAAAACATCAGAAATCACCATTCCCCATAAATCAACAATCTTAAGACAACTTAATCAAAAAAGAAAATGAGGCGAAAATTCCCAAATGATTTAACACACAAGCTAAAACAGAAATGAGCAAGCAAATATTACAGTTCCTGTGAACTAAAGATATGATTTTTCAAAACCCCATTACAGTATAACTGAACAAGCTAAAAGCTAATCACAAAATGCCCAGATCTCAGAGTGAGAGACAGAAAAAAGTCAAAGACCTGTTAACAACAAGAACACCCAAAAAGAAGCTGGCAATGCAGAAGAGAGAGACCCATTTTGTAGTAACTCCATTTCCAACCTTGTAAGCTCTGTTTAAACCCATTACAATCCAACTTTTATGAAGAAGAAGAAGCTTCAGCTTCAAAACTTAAAAGGAGACTTTTTATTTACTGTTATACCAGGTGTTTTTTCAATGGTTCTAAAACACTAAACAACAAAAAATCGTGGCAGTATAGTGTTTGAAACAGAACCAAACACTGTATTTTGCTCTATACGATTTGGGTGAAGAAAAAGAAGATTAAAAAAAAAAAAAAAGGAAAAACTGCTTATCTGAGAAATTGGTGTTATATGAAGGTGTTGAATTGTGAATTCATGAAAAAGAAAATGGTAATCGAAATGGGGTTTATAAGGGTTGAATTATATGGATGGTTCTATTTTCCTTTGTTTTTATTATTACCGGGAAATTATTAAAAAAAGTTAGAAGCGGCAAAGGTCAGGTCACGACAGCTTCTTTTGGCTTGCCAATTTACCCTTTTCTTCTTCTATAACGACTAGTGTGACGGTGTCCACGCCTAGTTCCTTTATTTATTTATTTTGGTCCTCCCACTTGATAATTTTATAAAAGGAAAATATATCATCAACCGAGTGTTAATTATAAAAATAAAATTTTGAATGGTAGATATTGTATTATATAACCCTATCTTAGAAATGGAATAATGAGTCTTACAAATGAGAAAAATTGAATTCTTTATCATTTTATTATGAAATTCAATATATATCTCATTGTTTAAATTTTTAATTTATTTTTTATTTTAATTATTTGAGTTCAGAAATTTAAAATAATAAAATTGATCCTTTTTATTGAGTCTGATGATAGGTACCATATTTTAATTGGCTTAGACTAATTGATATGATAAGTTTGATAATTAAATATATTAAGTTAAATATTGAAAAGCTAAAAAATAGAAAAAGAAAAGCCAAACCAAGATACCCTTCGGAGCAGCTTTGGTAGTTATTAACTCTCACAAAAACTCGATGGGTCACAACCAGCTAGTGATGGTAAGTGATCATCCATTTTTATAAGTGAACTGTGAAACTTACTGATGATGATGAATAGCATTTAAATATATATATATATATATATATAAATTAAGGGATATTTTGTCAAACTAAACGGGTTGGTAGGGATTTATTTTATTAATGAGACATTTTATGCAACTATAACTTGATTGAATAAATATTTCTTAATTTCTTTTTTATTTTTGCTTTTTAAGGGTAAGGATAACTATCCTATTTAAATGGGTTGAAACCAATCCCATTTTTTATGATGATGTAGTTATGGATTAGGCAACTTAGTCTTTTCCCTTTTTTTTCTTTGGACACTTTAATTTTTTAATTTTATTATTAAATTTAATTAAATATATTATTAATAATAGTTTATTAAATTAATTAATATAAGTCAATCAAGATGTGACACATTTAACTTTAATGAAACATTCAATAATAGGTCTTGTTTCACTCATTTTCAAAAGTTTAAAAATTCAAATAGAAAATAATTAGGTTTCAAAAATTTAAATAGAAAAGGAGTGAAATATTAAAGTTTCATTTTCATTTTTAATGTATTATGTTATCTAACATAAAATTACAAACAAGTTGAGTTTATATAATACAGTGCTAAGCTTGATTTCAAATTTTAAATTTCAAGTTCAATTCAAGCTTAATCGAGTTTAAAATTAATTCCATTAAATTTATTTAAACTCAATTTATTTTTAACACATCTTTTTGTTATAATTATAACAATATTAATATTTAAACTCGACTTGAGCTTGATTAGATTTATACTTAACTCAAGTTTGATTAGGCTCACAAACTAAACCTATGAAGCCCCAGCTTGACTTGTTAAACTGTTCGAATAGTTTTAGCTTAAACTTCAAGTCAACTGTTCTTAAATCAAATTTCGGTAAATATTAAACCAAATTCGAATAGTTTAAAAATGGTTTGTTTCCTTTATACTCTCGATCTAACATCACATTCTTAGAGTACTCTTGTTTTGCATACACAACTTCCATCGAAGAATCTAATATAAAAGAAGAAAAGATAGTTCAAAAGCCTATATCCAACACATTTTTTGGAAATTTGTATTTATAATAAGTTAACAAATTAAAAAAAAAAAAGTATTCATTTTTTTACGTGTTTCTGGGGTAATTTCTTATAATTTTACTTCCAAAGTACTTATAATTACAACGGCTTTACTTACGCTTCTAATTAAAGTATTATAATATTAGGGCATTATATTAATAAGTTGATGTGATTGATCTTGAGTTGAAACTTCAAAGACGAAAGGTATTTTGAAATCACATTAGGTATAAGATTTCGAATTACAAACATTAAAATATTTTTATTTGCATGAATATATATATATATTATAATTTGTCCGTTTTCCATGTCTTTTTTAAAGATAAGAATTGCTGAGTTCGGTGTCGCTGTTGTGATGGATACTCGTGCCTTCACGTCACGATCCTATCCATACCATTTAGCAAAACGATCGTATTATGGAATATTACCTTTTATTAATTTGGATCCTGAAACATATTCGCCTTACCCATTTATGTAATTTCCTATATCATTCTGTGCTACGCCAGATGTTATGGACAGACAGCATTGATCCTGCCCACATGCTCTATTTTCTAAGATAAAAAGAGTGAATTGAAAATCAAACCGATTGGCATTTTGATGATAACCAAGTGGGTTTTTTTTTAAATAAAAATAATTAAAAATTATAAGCTTTCCTTAAAAATAAAATAAAGAAAGAAGAATTGCTAGCTATTATTATATTGGGATGACATGTCTAATTGAAGGTCGCAAGAAAGGGAGAGTTGTAATGTAATATCCAATTCCTATATAACAATACGTAAGAACGAAAGATTTGACGTTTTCTCCTTGCTTGTTCCGCACGATGAAGAATCTATTAATTATTACTTATTACTGCACTACTGGCAAACGTAGTCACACCTCTCAACGTTTTTGGATTGCTTATATAACTAGCATACTTGTACCAGTCATTTTTGGGCGATTATTGGGTGAAGAGGCATACTTTGAAAGTCATACCTGGTTTGCAGGTAGCCAGTAATTCCACTTCATGCGAGCGTTATCAAAAAAAAAAAAAAAAAAATCAACAATATTATATCATAAACACAAAAAAGAATTGGTTGGAATGCCTTCAAAAATCTTTACCACTTTCATGCAACGATTATTGAAAACACAAAAAAATTAATAAGTATACCTCAATATCTACATGTACTACTTTCATGCAAAAGTTACAAAAAATTTAACAGTATTACTGAAAATGCAAAAAAGTTTATGGATTTATAGTTAATATGAACATTTAGCACATTCTTGAAGGAGTTACAAAAAAATTGAATACTATTACTAAAATCGCAAAAAAGCTTGTAGGTATTCCTCAAAGCAACTTTATTACTTCTAAACAAGGACTATAAAAAACGCAAAAAAAAATTGGTAGAATGTGGTCAATATGCACGGTTACCGCATTCTTGCAAGAGATACAAAAAAATTCAATAATGTTATTAGAAATGGAAAGAAATTGCTAAGTATGCTTCTAAGTACCTTTACCATTTTTATGTAAGGGTTACTAAAAATGCAACAAGTTAGAACATTTACCACTTTAATGAAAGGATTACAAAAAATTTAACACTATTATTAAAAATGCAAAAATGTTGGCAAGTATGTCTCAATATGCATATTTACCGCATTTATGCAAAGGTTACAAAAAATTCGACACTATTACTAGAAAAGCAAAAAAGTTGTTATGTGTACCTCAAAGAATCTTTACCACTTCTATTCCAACGCTACTAAAAATGCAAAAAAGTTTATAAGTATACCTCAATATATACATTTACCACTTTCAAGCAAGGGTTACAAAAAATTCAACACTATTACTAGAAAATACAAAAAAGTTTATTGATATGCCTCAAAGAACCTTTACCCATTCTATGTAAGAGCTACCAAAAAGGCAAAAAGGTTGGTAGATATGCCTCAATGTATAAATTTATTACTTTCATACAAGGGTTACTAAAAGTTTAACACTATTACTATAAAATACAAAAAAAGTTGGTATGTATATCTCAAAGCACGTTTACTACTTCTGTCACACCTTGATGGGTACCTTAGACATAACAATCCGCTATACATTGTACCGAAATCCAAGCATGACTCTTTTGTTATTCAAGGATTTGCTATACGATATATAAGGTGTACTCATATTCAAATACCCTGAACAAAACTTAGCATTTCCAAGTAATATTGAGACGATATAATTATCGAATATCATAATAAACATTATAATAGTAAGGGACTAGGGTCCCATTAAACATCCATAAAAGTATTATTAATATCCAGTGGATAATAATCATTAAAGCAGTCTAAGTCTCTACTATAACAAAAATACAACTAGAACACAAAATCATAGTTCATAATATATATAATGGTGATCACTCTACTTGCTCCTCCTCCTTCGCTTAACCCATCTTGCCCCGTATTAACCTCTAGCATGCATCTACCAAGCTCTAAGTAAATAGGCTCCTGCAATAGTGATTCCCTATAGGGGTGTAAGCTACAACTAACTTAATGAGAAAATCCCCATATTACATCAAAAATAATTAGCAAATAAGTTATTTAAATAAACATATAAATGCATGATCACGCATATGAATACAATAATATATACAATTATTTGCAAACCATATACTATATGGATTTATCACTCTCTATTGCTTGGATAGGGAAATTACAAATTACATGTCGGCTCTAAGTTTCAATCACCCTAGGCTATTTCTTTTAAGATGGTCACAAAATTTTCTTTTATTTTGCTATATATTAAAATAAGCTTAAAACATATATATATATATATGTATATGCTCATATGGGATGTGGATGTGAATGGCGCGATGCACTTAGTCTCATCCACCCTTAAGTGGTAAATCCTTAAACTTTATCTCAATCAGAGGGTGGTATTTCTTGGTTCCAAATAGTTGCCAAAGGTCGAGACAAGATTGTGTATGAAGTACACCTCCATGCAACCTCTTCGTACCACTGTGTGATTATAACAATCTTCTTATATGTAGAAATATGCAATGCATAACCCATTTTTATCAATGTCAAATATAATTCTGTCCATTTATTAGGTGACCGGCAAAATTATCACGGACACTCGCATATTCTCATTCTAGATGTAAGGAAATCCAATACTCAATTAACTAAATATATATTAGGAGATTTTTGGCAACTAGGATCACAACAATTCAAACACAAGTAGATTATCCAACCCCACACATATATCTGATTTCATGTATATCAATCATATGTATAAGTGCAATAATTACAAGTACAAAACAAGTATGATACTCATAGGATTACTCACCTAACCATGTCGTTATTGGTCGTAGTAATCTGGGGGTAGCTTGGCCTTGAAATCAATGTCACCTGATAGGAAAAACAATAATTTTTTAAATTCAAATATACTAATTTATCCAAGTATCTAGACTAAATTCGTCAATTTATCAATTTAGGTTATTTTAGTGCTTTAGCCATAACTTTTTCACTTTAAGTCTGTTTTTCACATATTTAGTCATTTTGAAGGCTTTCGCATGCACTTTTCATTTTTGAAGTCATTTTGGTCATTTGGAATATAGAAATTTAAGTTTCACTTTGATCAATTTCATGTGAACTTGGTTTAAGTCCATTTTAAAGTCTTTTTCTCCTAATCAAGCCTAATGTCCAAGGGAAATCAATTCTAACTATGTTATGGACCTTTTTGGGCTTTAATTTAGGTGTGTATGGGTCATTTGTTTGCTGTAGATCTCTATTTTTTAATCAAAGATTCAAGGTTGTTTGCTCAATTTTTTTTTTCGATTTTATTTACTTTTAACCTGCGTGTCTTATTTTTAGCATTTAATCTAGGAGTTTTATTTTCCAACTTTTCTAATGATATTCTTCTGGACTTATATTCAAGAAATGTGGAAAAAATATGAATAAAAATCCTCCTTCGTGCCGATCTCATGGTGGAAAGCTAAATCATCCATTTTTCCATCTCCCATGCATGTTATTTATCTTCTAATCTCTTAAATGTTGGGATTCTCTTAATGTATCAAAGATAATTGCTTCTTATACTCCTTGAAAGTGGCAACCAAAATAAGGAACAAAGTATGAGGTCTTATTTATTTTACTCACATTACAAATCTAAGATTCTAGCTTGTTACAAGGGGGTAAATTACCTTGTTTCTTATGATTGTCTAAGTTTACATCATATTTGTGAATTCCTTGCCTAAGGAAACTTAAATAAAATATCAAATACTACAAGAATAGAAGATATTCAGCTGCTTTAACCTAGCTTTACATAAAAAAAAATTTACAAGAACAAGAATGGACATATGTAAGTAACACCCTACTCTTGATAGTCTTCAAATGGGTGTGTCTTAATCCACTCACTTACTCTTCTTTTGTTGGGTGTTGCTTCCTTGAGATTTTCCTAACTTTGTTGCTCTCCAAAGACTCCTAGAAATGGCATGGAAGTGGCTTTTTGTGGAGGAAAAATTGGTGGTGTTTTTGTTGTGAGGACGGTGGTGGCATGAGGTTAAGGATGGTGGTCGGTTTTTTGGTAGTTCTTCTTGGACTTTTTGAGAGAGTTTTTTGGTTTGTTTTGAGAGTAAAATAAAACTTTCAACTACATCACTATAAATTAGCTTCTGGAGAGGGGATGGAGGGCTACACCACTAATCCTAAAGATGCATCTCCCTCCTTATCATGGAAGCAACACAATCAGCCACTCTGTTGCTTTTTCTAGATACATAAGAAAATGAATTACTCTCTTTTTCACATGCCATTTTCTTAATCTCCCTAACATGAAAATTTGAGTCCCAATAAGTATTTACACAAGGCCCATTAATTGCTTGTACCACCAACTTGGAATATGACCAAAAAATCACATGAGACCAACCCTTCTCACATGCCATTGATACCATACATGATAGGGTTAAGGTTTTGGTCTCCTTTACTGATGAAGCCAACACAAAATCTAAAAAATCTCTAAACACTTGCCCCAAAATTGTTTTGAACTACTCCCATAACCACCACATGTTCACTAGCATTCACCCATGAAGCATCAATATTTACTTTCACAAAACCAAAACATGGCTTACTCTAGCATTCCATGTCATGCCCTAAAGCCATAAGGCAATGACAACCCATTATATATTCCACTTAAGTAAAATATATCAAAATTTACTACATAAAGAGTGGGTTTTTAAACCAATTTCATTTCCTAAAATTGTTCACTAGTTTTGAAAAACACTTCGTCATTTGAAAAATGTTTTGGAAAAATCCATAAAGTTTTAAAAATCGTTATCAATATTAGCTACAAAAGTAATTTCTTTATAAAGTTCATAAAATCCGATGTTGACAAAATTTATAAAGTCCTTTTACATTAGAAGAGCATAATGGTTAACATTAAGGCACTCCCACTAGCGACATCCCTGACCCTCAAGTTGTATCCAATTCATACTCAGTTCACATACTATTAACAAACTCATTAACACCTAAAAAAAGAAAGTAGGGAATGAGCCACAAGGACTTGACATATAATAGCTAAGCACATACCCGTATGTCATGCAATTATTTGGTTCTAATGCATTATCATAGATTAATTAAAATTTTAAATTACAATGAGGCAAAGAGCATAGGAGTACTCATGACTCCGAATACTCTAAGGGCCAAAAGGAGTCTGAAAGCCCACCATCCAAAACTAATCAGGCCCAAAACCAATCTTGCACACCTGATCTGACCAAAATGACCTCACCACATGACTATAAGAATGCAAAAAACAAACTTAAAACGAGAAATTTATGATCCAATTACAAAACTAGTCAAAACCAAAAACTATAACGAATTTAGCTAGAATACTTTAGATAATTCACTAAATAATTACAGTAATATTATTATTTTCCATCTCAGGTAATCTTGATCTTGACCTTGAGTGAGTTGAGAATTACCATGGCTAATAGGCATCATAGTCCAATGAGTATTCTTATTGTTATTACATTTGCTTGTGTTTGTACTTGTAATTGCACTAACATTGACTGTATATGAATAAACGAATGTATGGGGGTCAAGAATCGAATGTGATTTACCACTACTCGGTACCTTTGATAAATCACTATAATATATGGAAACAAACTTGGATGCTGCATTATGAAATAGAATATTAAGGTTTATAATTGTTTGACCTAAACAATCAGAATTAATGATATTTAGGTTAAACGATAAATTGAATCCTGCATATCATAACTTACATTTTTGGAAAGCCATCAACATCATGAAATGGTATGGAGAGGCTATATGAAGGTGATTCTTCTTATGTAAATTCTTTTGATTTAATGATATTTGGCTAATAACCTTACCTCGACCTTTGGGAATTACCACGTATTAGAAAATACCAACCTTTGATTGAGGCCAAATCCAAGGATACACTGCTTAAGGGTGAGAGTAGATTGTGAGTTCCTCTCACATCTACACTTTTGGGCATAGTTATGTATTATCACATCTATTATTTTCAAATAAAAAGAAAATATAAAATAATAAATAATTTTCTTGATCCTAGCTCATGGCTAAAGAGTAAATGTTTTATAATTTACGCTTGAGCTCAAAGCTCACAATGAGATATTGAATCTATGAGCCATGGGGGCTATTACTCAGAGTGATTAGAACTTAAAGCTAATGAGTTAGGAATTATTTCCCAACCCAAGCAATGAAAGGCATTAAATCTATGCCACATACAGTTTCTAGATGACTATATACATTACTGCATTTATATGCTTGATCATGCATTCATATGTTTGTTAATCAACTTGCCTGATAATTGCTTAAAGATGTAATACAAGGGATATCTCACTAGGCCGGATGTAGCTTACACTACAACAACTTTTCTTTTGCAAGTTAATTCAAACTCGAGAATGGGATAAAAATCAAGTGATGAGAGCTTCATACTCGAATATCGATGAGTAAGTATGTGATAGGGTAATAGTTTGTTTAAACTTAGATAGAGTGGCAAGAAATTTTAAAACTTGTACATTCCTTCTTTTCAAAATCTATTTTCCTTTGAACTTATCTGAACCTAGACTTTTTTGGAGTTGTAAGTACCTGATCTTACAATTTGGTGGGAGATACCGATTTTCTATGGTTCTAGTGAATTATGGATTATCGGCCTTCATAGTTATTTTTATATAATAATCAATTATTATATATTATGATTAAATTGAATTTAATTAGAGTCTTGTAACCTTTGACATGCAAAGAAATTTTCATATTACGAGTGCACATGTGATATGAAAATTTTAGGTATTTCTACTAGGCCCTCCTTTAGGGTGTTATAGAGTTCTCCTCCTTTGAACACAAAAGCCGCCACCATGACTTTGTCCATTTCTCAAGCATTCTAACTTATTCTCTTTATTTTTTATTCCATTAAGAAGGTAATGCCCAAATTATATTTATTGACAAGGTCTCTAAGATTATGAATTGTCTCGAGAAACCTAATCCCTTAATAGTTCCAACTTAATAGCGTTATAGTAATCTTATGGCTATTAGAGACCAACCATCATCACCTTCCAAATTGCATGAGGTTATAAGAACTTCAAACCACCCACTTGAGTCACAAAGCTCATCAACAACTTCTTTTTTTATCACCACTGCATATTTTACTGTATTAATTACTCCACTATACCTATCCTTTGTTGTTTTATTCTTCCTTCCTTTTCTTACATTTTTCCCTTTTTTTCTCATTATATCTCAATTTTTCTATTTTATTTTTCTGTTTTTTCAACTTTTGCCAAAATTGGCACTCTTTCACCACTCTTTAGCTTCACATTTTCAAACTTCAATCTTTTCTAAACATACCTAGCTTCCCCATCATCTCCACTCCTCTTAAGGCTTAAACAATTCAAAGTTTTGGTTAAGTATTTTGGTGATTGAATCATCACATCATTGAAACTATCCACTCTTGATTTAACTAATCCATTATCCATAATTGTAGGAGGCCTTGATGAAATATCTACCTCAAAATCAAAACATTTTGTAGGTGGCAACATAGGAGATGAATTTTCAGTACCAAAATAGCAACACTAGGCAATTTCATAATACCTTTTAAATGACAAAAAAGCCTTGATGTAAAAAGACTTGTTTAGCTAGATTCATAAGGTTAACAAGATGATCAAAAGAAATTTGATAGCATCTGAGTGTCAAATTCTATTGATTGAAGGGTTAGTTGTAGACTATTAAAATGGCTTGAGAAGGATTGGTAGTATTTGGGTTATTGATCTAGGTCAAGGTAGCATCGAGAAAGTGATAGGTCTAGGTGAATAGTCTTTAGGTATGGTGAGAAGATTAGTGTGCAAAATTTCTTTATTGTTAGAATTTGTATGAGATTTGGCCCTAAGATTACCACACCCCCCAAACCCACCCACCCCCTTGTGTCCTGCCCCCTGCTACCCCCCTTCCTAAAGGTAACCATAAGCCTTAATTCTAGTCCTAACTCATTTATCTTCTAACCATCAAACTTGCAATTCCTACTCATATGACCTGAATGGCCACATTTAAAACACTAATCGTTAAGTTTCTCATATTTAGAAAATACTTGGGAACTATCCGTTTTGCTTGTTGACAACCAAATGTGAGGTTTCAAAGGATTTCCAATCTAAAATCGAACCTAATCTCTCAAGAAAGCTTTACTTTCCCCTTTATTAGAAACCATTGGTTTAACTTCAAACACTTCACTAATTTTACTCCCAGTCACCATGGCACTTTTAATTATCATATTCTCTAATTTTAACCCATGAATTTGAACCCAAACCACAAGTTTATCTAAAGAGTCCTCCTCAATTTTCCGCTCAATCCTACATTTTTCCATTATTAAACAATGATCCATAATAGACCATGGGCCATCACTCATGATACATTCCACATCAACTTTATTTTTCATGTTCACTAGAGGTAGGTTTGCACAAAGAAATGAAATTGACTTGAAGCCCTAATCCCTCCAAACCTTGCTTAGAATGCTCATTACAACTAATTTATTTAATGTCTTATTTAAGATAACTTTTGCCACCACCAAAATTTCATTACCATCCTAATTGCTTTGATTTAAATGTTGTCATCTTCCAAGATCACTTCCTCTAATTTTGGGATTTAGGGACCACTAGCGTTTGAATATGAGGCCATTGGGTATAGATTTAAAGAATGTGATAAGGGTTATAATGTATCAATTATTTATATAAATTATAATAACTTTTTATTTACTTTTCTTACATTTTGTATAAATAATGTACTTAATTAATCTTTATTTTAATTTTAGAGTCTTTAAATTATAATTTGTGAATTAATAGGAAAATTACTTGAAAATTGAAGAGAAAATATAATTTCTACAAGATGGAAATCCAACACATGAATCAACATTGACATGTTTGACAATGGAAAACAAATCATGTCAAAGTGTGAGTTAAGCCAAGGAAAGGAGGAAATACAAGCAAAAACACAACAGCAAACACGCCCGTACTAGTGGGCGTGTTAAAAATGGAAGTTGCACAGAAATGTACACTAGAGGCAACACAACTGTGTTAATGGGTATGTTGATGACAAAAGCTAGATAGAATTGTACATGGCAAGACAACAAGCCCATGTTGTAATGTAAATCCAAAACACGTCAAGAAAATCAGTTAGGAAGATACGTTCCAAATTTGCTTGTTGGGAAATCAACCGAGAAATATGTGAGGAAGATATGTACCAAGATTAACAATCCAGAAAACACAAGAGACAATGAATTCATCCAATGCCAAGCTCCGAATCTGATATATATAATGGCAAGAAGGAGAAGGAAATCAGATAAGGTTGAATCAGATTTAAATAAATCACCCAAGATATCTCATGCTGCATTTAACATATATATATATATATATATAGTCAAAGGAGACATTAATAGAGTAGACGGTAGAGCAGAGTAAGAGTAGTCCAATAAGTAGACAGTAGGAGTAGTCCAGTAGAGTAGAGTAGGAGTAGAAATTATATTAGAATAGTTATAGTTTTAGTTAAAAATTAGATTAAATAGAATTAGAAAATTAAAATTAGATTTTAATGTTTTTATTTAAGTTTTCTTTTATTATCATTGTTTTTAGATTTAACATGTTTATAGCTTAATTTCTGTTATATTCAGGTATGATGAACCCTAGAATGAACATGCAATTTTATGATTTTTATTCAATGATTTATTTATCATTCTTGTGATTCAATTATATATTTTTATTATTTTCAATTTAATATTGCTAGCATATTAGTTGAATTTTGATTTCTTATATAAAAATCGAGAGATTTTATATAAGAATAGATCTAGAATAATTGGAAAAAGTTGCATGCAATCTTAGAGATAAGATGACATAAATCTTCTGAATTAGGGTCAAACCTAATAGTGAAATTCATAGATCGAATATAATGCAATTTTAGGGATTTTAATTAGGAAGAGATTCCAATTAATCAACCTAAAATTATGAATTAGTATGAGTCGAGAGAGCTATTAGTTCAATTTAGAAATTCCCACGGTCCAAGAATAAAATAAGAATTTGAATAATAATTAATTACATTAGTAATTATAGGGGAATTCAATATCTGAATATATTAGTTTTATTGATTATTGGTTTCTTTAATTTATTGTTATTTATTTTATTTACTCGTTTAATTAATTTTGCTGATTAGATAATTAGAAAAAGGGTAATTACTAGTACTCATAATCTATGTGAGATCGACACTCGATATCTTTATCTACTATACTATATAATTAATAGGTACATTTGCCTATAAGTCTAAAGTTATATAGTAGGAAGACCAGTATCAAAATGCAATATGCTAAGTAAAGGACAGTGCAAAGGAGGTTAATCTATGATGTTTTTAGATAGAATTATTATGTTTTACTCTCTTTTTTTTTTTCCTTTTGATTCTTCTATTTTTTTTTTCTGTTTTTAAGTGAATAAGCTATTATAGATGAAAATCTAGGAAAAATGCTATGGGAATGGGGAAATGGGTAAGAAAATCAAATTGTTGGTTAAAATGATGTAGGAAAGGTTATGAAATGCACTTGAAATGATGATGTGTAATTACCTAATATCAAGGAGAGGAAACAAAAAAAGAAGAAGCATCTACATGCTAAAATAACACCCAATTAGTGTAACAAACTCTCTAAAATGAGAGAAAACAAGAGTGATCTCTCTCCTCTAAGAAGTTATCTTTTCTGCTAGATTTTTTACATCCTAGGTTAAGTCCATAAGTAATGGAGCATGAGCATGTGACTACCTGTAGCATGCTTTACAAGCACAAACCTCCTCTATCACAGCTAGACCTCAATGTCATTGCATCTAAAACATGTATCAGATCTTAGCAATGACCATAAAAAGTCACTATAATTCACTACTAAGCCTAGATTCACCTCGGGATACAAAGGTTATAGCCCATATGAGCCAACAAGGAGTAATAACTCATTTAGGTTGCATGAATCATGTGGATGCAACCAATTTGGTCTATGCTAGAGCAATAAGTATTCTAGAGGTCAACTTTAGGAAAGAGAGGATGGAGAAAGTTTGAATGATGCTAGAGCTATGGTTGGTCAATTTTGGGAAGGGTAGAGTAGATAGGATAATTTTTCCTTCTCTAAGGTTTTTTTTTTTTTATTCAAGTAAAGATGAATTTCATTTATTAGAATAAAATTACATCAATCATATAAATCGATACAAAAATGATAACAATGAAGAGTTGGGGATACAAAAACCCAACCACTTAAATGGGGACATCTCTTCTATGGTCAAAACATACTAATGTGAACCAAATTGAAAACTCGGTTTTTTTTGGTCAACTTAAACAAATAAATCTAATCGAACCACAAATCTATGGTTCATTCAAAAGGATGGATTTATATTATTCTAAAAATAAAGAATTTATGGAATAACATATTAATGTTATTAAATTTTTCTTTTATATTATATAGATATAATAACTAATTATATATTTACATCCTCCATCTTTTTTAGAAGAGGACTCCTTTATTTTTTCAGCAGGATGCTATATACCCTAGTTTTAATTTCTGTATTGGTGGCAGTTAATGTGCACTTTAATTTCTGTTAATACATATAATTGTCTTATTTATCGAAGAAAGGTCTACCGATATTTCTTACTAGTATATGTATCAAGGAACCATTGAAGGATCATGATCACATGACGTCCTTGGTTTACACTACCTGATCTGTGTAAAAGTAGGGAATTGTTTAGCGAATATCACTTGCATACGGCATGAGTCGTGATACTTCAAATGGGATGCGATAAAGAAGGGTCAAGAAGGAACAAGCAATTATCAATAAAATGTACATTGATCTCACAATTAAAGAAGCTTGAATGTTTCAACTTCACTGTTCTTGGTCCTTAGAGTAAGAACTTGAATGCAAGAAGCTTTTATCTTCTAATCTTGAGTCTAATGTGCAGACTCTGAAGCTTGATTACTTAATGTTTGTCTCCCCGAAGGCAAAGAGCCATATTTTGTATAACGTTTGGTAATAAATAACCAATGATGAACGGGTGAGATTAAACGATGCTTTGTAGGATTATTAATAGGTTTGTAGAAGATGTCCTTGCCCAATATCCTTGGAAGATGACTAGACTAGTGGTCTTAATGCATCCTGCTTCAAATCCACTAACCTAAAACTTTCTAAATCATCCCAAAGTATGAGCCTAATTATTGGGATGCTATTACTAATCCAAACAAATAAAAAGTTCAAATTATTATAGGGCTTAGCCCATATAATATCTTTATATTTTAACTCCCTACAATTTGATTCCATTTAAGCATCAAAGCTATTTGGATTTAAAGTTGTAAGCAAGTAAGCATACTTTTCTAGATGTTGATAGAATTTCAGGGCTCATATCATAAAAAAGGAAAGAAAAAAAAGGTAACATAATCTTTTGTACCAAAAAAAATTACACATCAGTATTTGAATGACCATGCAGTGAAATTAATACTATCCGGCATCCAAGCATTCCTTCTGGAATGAAATATGAGAGATATAGAAGTAGATAAATTGTTTTGGAATTATTGAAGCACAAGAGCACAAATGACCGTTAACGAGACCCTTCAATTGATCATGTCGGAAAATTTTACATGGTGTGTCCAGAGATTAATCGAGAAACTAAAGATCAACGTATAAATAAAAGCATCTTATGCTCTTCCACTCAGTTCAAACTCACTTAGCCAGCATCAGCTATGGACCCCCTGCTGAAATATCAGAAAGTTAATCACGGTTGCTGCCTTTTTCTTCAGACTCTGCTGCTTTTCCGTGAAAAAGAAAACACACTATTGTGACACTAAGGAAACAAAGAAAACAAAAGCAAACTGGGAAATAGCAAATGGGAAGGGAATCTAATCCATAAGCTTTTTTGAATAAAGATGGCTCAATCACTCTGAAGAAAGGGACCTACAACCAAAACTACATTCAACACCTTCATCAGTATTCATTTTCTTTTTTCTACTCAAGTACTATGCAATCCGACATCAGATTAATCTTCCCACAAGAAGCATATCTCAAAAGGCCAATAATTCTTAAAGAATGTCTGTCAATTATCAATACATGTTTTCTATATTTTAAATCTTTATTGAGAGCACCTCCTTCCATAAGATTTTTCAACTAAGGCAAAGCAAAAGGATAATCGCTTTCGAAGCTTTTTTCATACTATAAATAATGACGTCTAATAAAGGCATTGGCAACATTGCCTTATTAGATGACTAAAAGGAAAACATAAAAGCAACCAAAGAAACCAAAAGCTAAGCATTATATTCTTAAAATCTCTTCTGGAATCATATGTCTCGTCTTACAATTGTTCTGCAAAACTTGTTGCACTCGACGCTAGGAATTTCTACGAGTTACCAAGCGTCTTTTCAAACCCCAAATCTTCAATAGTAACAGTTATTCTCATTCGATTTTTGTACGGTCGTCTAGGAGCAATGTTCTTAGCTTCTTTTGGCCCATAAAACTTGAGGGAGTCATTGTATATAAAGTCCTAGTGCATAGAAACCTTAATAATGAGAATGTCAATGTAATGTAATTGCAGTTGCTTCAATACCCTTCTGCATGATCTGTCAACGAATATTTACTTGGAGAAAGAGGATGTGGACTAGGCAAAGATACTCGTTTCTGATTCTTGCACTCATATTATTTCAACGAGAATTTTATATCCCTATAATATTGGTTGAGGCAACTGATAATGTAAGTATCCCCTTTTCGATTTCAATTCAATCTGCATTTTTTTTTGCTTCATAATGGCTTACCATGAAAATTTTCTAGGTGTACATTGTTTATATGGGAGAGAAGACGAATACTGACCCGGTAGTAACAAAAAGATTCCATCATCAACTACTAACCACATTACTTGGCAGGTATAACAATGGCAACAACCGTGACTTTGTGTTTAATTCTATACGGAAAAACATAATTGAATCATGTGTATTGTTTTCATTTTAAGCAAACAAGCTGCTAGGAGCTCAATGCTTTATAGTTATAAGCATGGCTTTTCAGGGATAGCAGCAAGGCTTACGCAATCTCAGGCAGAAGAAATTGCAGGTAATAAACATTGATTGGATTTCCAAATGAGAGCTCATCACTCTAAAAGATCTACTAATCCATCCGAGTACATATATTGCAGGTTTTCCTGGAGTTGAACAAGTGATTCCAAACTACATTCACAAGTTTCATACGACAAGAAGCTGGGATTTTCTTGGACTACAAGATGACAGAACGAAAGGTCATTTGACAGAAAGCAACCACGGCGAAGGAATTGTAATTGGTGTCATAGATTCAGGTATATCTTAAACCATGAATGATGGCACCCCTTGGAAAAAATGCACTGAGTTTGCGATTTTTTCAGGGGTTTGGCCCGAATCCAAAAGTTTCAATGATGACGGATTAAATGAGGTCCCTACTCGCTGGAAGGGAATATGTCAAGTTGGAGAGCGCTTCAATTCTTCCAATTGCAACAAGAAACTCATTGGAGCACGTTGGTTTATAAAAGGTCTCACTGCACAGATCAAAAGCAGTACAAACACAATATCCGATATAGAATTTCTATCGCCGCGAGATGGCATGGGCCATGGTACTCACACAGCTTCCACTGCTGCTGGCAGTCCAGTAGAAGAAGCAAACTATCAAGGGCTTGCTTCAGGTTTAGCAAGAGGTGGTGCGTCACGTGCGCATTTGGCGATTTATAAGGTTTGTTGGGGCACTCTAGGGTGCACTGATGCTGACATTTTAAAAGCATTCGACAAGGCTATACATGATGGGGTGGACGTATTGTCCTTATCTATTGGCCGAAGTGTCCCTTCGTTTCCTTATGTTGATCATAGGGACTCCATTGCTGTCGGTTCATTCCATGCTACGGCTGAGGGGATTACTGTTGTTTCTTCGGCTGGTAATGATGGTCCTTTGTCACATACAGTGGTAAACACTGCCCCCTGGCTCATTACAGTGGCAGCCTCCACGATAGACAGGATTTTCTCTGCAGCTATCACACTTGGAAACAATCAGACCCTCTGGGTAAATTTATATCTCGGCTTGATTATGAAAGATACATTGATTCTATAAATGAAAAACAAAGCACTGTAATAGTAAGTATTTTCCTTTTAAGGTCTCTTATCAAGTGTCTAGATGAATTAAGCAGAGAAAAAAAGAAAGAAAGAAAGAAAGAACAAGTTTCTTGAAATGCTTGTTGACAAAAACTTTGAAATTTAGATGCGGTAATTAATGATTTTCAGGTAAATCTTTGCAACAGGGGCAATCAAGGGACACCAAGATGGGTCATCCTGGCTTTTCAGGCATAACATATTCTGGACGTGTAGCTACAGAAGCCGCAGATGATACCGTGTAAGAATGTTTAATTTCTCTATGCACCTTTTTTAGGTTAAACAAGTAACAATCCACAAATTTCAGGGGGAACTGTCAAACTGGAGGGCTAAACTCAACGTTGGCCTCTGGGAAAATTGTTCTTTGTTTCTTCACATTATATGGCGATGATTTAGAAGCCGCATCAAGTTCAGTGCGGGAAGCAGGGGGGATTGGCTTGATATATGCTCAGGTCCATGATGATGGAGTAGGTTCATGTGACATTCCTTGTGTGAAAGTGGACTTTGAAGTTGGGATGCAGATACTTTCCTATATCAGAAGAGCGAGGTAATGAGATGCGGTAAATGGTAACAGGGTACATATATTTGTCCATGTAGTAATTTTATCAACATTTATTGCCAAAGGACTCCAACTGCAAAACTGACTTCTCCAAAGACTGTAATTGGGAAGTGGGTTTCTCCAAGAGTGGCATCTTTCTCATCCAGAGGACCTAGCTCAATCACCCCTCAAGTGCTCAAGGTATGTCTTGAAAGCTGAAGCCGAATTGTTATTACAGCATTTTGCAAAAACTAAAAAGTAATGTAGGAATTAGGGGATTGACAATTTGTGAGGGAATTTTCATTGCAATGCCATGAGGCAGTCGATGTGAAACAACTATCGAGTTCAAGTTAATTATTTTCCTGGATCAAAGATGCAATTAGCTTCATCAATTTTTTGAAAAGATCAAACTTAAAGATAATAGAAGCTTTTAGTAGATAAAGCTAGAACTTCCTAGACTCAAAATCACTAAGAATTTTCCTGATTGAACAGAAAGGTATCAAGAAATATCATGACGATCAGAGACTGCTAGCAAAACTCTCTAGGAGCATCGTCTTTCTTCTATTGTAGAGCATCATTTGGTGTGCATTTGTGTATTGTCGTTAACTAATACATCCTCTTTGTTTGAATAATCATGATAGCCCGATGTTGCCGCACCAGGTGTGGACATTTTAGCAGCATATCGACCAACAGTTGGTTATAACAGCAATGCGTATTATCTACTATCAGGAACTTCAATGGCCTGTCCCCATGTAGCAGGTATAGCCGCTCTCATCAAGTCCGTGCATCCAAGCTGGTCTCCAGCAGCCATAAGATCAGCTCTAGTCACCACCGGTGAGTAACATTTTGACAACCTTTTTATCTTCCCTAAGAAATACAATGATCAGTGAATGTAATTTGGTTGCAGCTTCTCAAAGAGGAACAGATGGAACTGACATTACGGAGGGAGGACCTACTGAAAAGATAGCAGATCCCTTTGACGTAGGTGGTGGCCATGTAAATCCCAACAAAGCGGTCGATCCAGGACTCATTTACAACATTAGCATAGATGACTATGTTCAATTCCTCTGCTCCATAGGTCACAGCAGCAAAGCAATTACAAATTTGCCAAAAACTATAACAAAGTGCAACCCTGATAACAAGCAGGACCTCGATCTCAACCTTCCCTCCATCACAATTCCATATCTCAAAGGGTCACTGAGTGTAAAGAGAACAGTTACTAATGTTGGACCTAGTCACTCGGTTTATAAAGCTGTCGTCCAGGCTCCTTCCGGGATCGAAGTAATAATGGATCCTGGGGTTTTGAGATTCAATTCGACTATACAAGTTCTTTCATTCAAGGTTAAATTCTTGTCAACACGGAAAGTGCAGAGAAATTTCAGGTTTGGGAGCCTGACATGGACCGATGGGCAGCATGTTGTTAGGATTCCTATTGCTGTACGTGCTCTTGAATTTGGATCATATAAAGATCTATGAAAATGTCATATATTGGACACCAATATTTTGAAACTACTCCATCCCAGTAGGAGGACGGTTGCCGATAAAGCGTATCGTTTTCAATAGTTAATTTTTCACAGAAAGTACCGTCAAACTTATCATCATATATAACATAAGTACCGTCAAACTTATCATCATATATAACATTTCCAAGGCTGCAATATTTCCAACCTATGTGTAACTTAATAGCTACGAACATCCTTCAACGTCTTCCAAGCATTTATAAACACTCTCTATGCTCTGCAATTGTATGTTTATATTTGACCTCATTTCTTTCCTGCCAAATAAATCGGATGGTGAGATAAAGAAGAAACTTCAAACGATCTTCCCTTGTTACAAGAAAGGTGTTGGTTTGCCCTTCAAAGCAAACTAATTTATAAAAAATGATTACAAGAAATGTATTTTTTGAAATACCATTTTGAAACCACAGGTTAAGGTTACGATTTTAAAATATAACAAAAATTGCATGTTAAATATGCAATTTTCTAGCAATTACAAGAAAATCGCACGTTGAACATGCGATTTCCAAATTGCATGTATACATTTGGGCCAAAATGCCAATAGTTCAGTTCATTAGTTACTTCTTTCAATTCATCAATTCATTTGCCTTAGCAGTCGCTCACTAAACGAAAGAGAACCTCGATCCTCATCTGTCCGTTCGCCCTTCTTGAAGTGAGCTTCGGACTACGCTAATACACTATGGGAAGATTATAATTCCAATGTTAAATATGACGCAACTTATCGGTGATAGTCATAGCATCGGGAGCTTTCAAGGGAGGCAGACATATAGTAGCTAATAGTGGCATACCTTCACCCCACTGAGAAGTTAGCAAACTGGCATATTGAACTAAGCAGGAAAGGAACAAAAGAGGTCAATTTAGTCGATTACAGAATAGCAGATGAAAGGTCATCAAAAATCGCATGTTAGACATGCGATTTCCAAATCACATATTTGATATGTGATTTCTACTATATTTTGAAATCGCAATCCCCACTTGTGATTTCGCAATAGTATTCGAAGAAATACTTTTACTGAAACCCTTTTTTAGAAATTAGTTTGCCCCAAAGGGATAAACAGACACATTTCTCCCCTTGTTATTGCAAGATGAAGCCCTTTATGTAGAAGTGCCTAAAATGAAGTAATAGTAGACCTTGATGTAATCCAAAATGAGATTAATGATCTCTTCGGACAAGTTTCACATGATCATAACAAACTTAAATACAATTTACTAAGTCCTCTTCCTTCGTATTGAGGAGGCTACATCTTGACACAACATTAAAGCCTTTCTTTGCATGTTATCCTCAATTGAAGCAGAAGTTTTCATCCCTACTCCCACCCCCAAAAGTAGTTTTGAGACCTCTAGGGCAACACATTTTGCCATATTGCATTTTGCATTATATATAAGAAAACATGAAAATAAAAATAAAATTAAAGATAAAATTTGACTGGGTCTTTAATTTAAGATGAGATGAAGGGATGATGAATCTATGATGTGTGTGCAAGTTTAAAAACATTAAATGTGCGAATAAATATTAAATATTAAATATTGTCATCCTTTTTATGATAAGATAGTTTCCCAAAAAAATGGAGTATGTGAAGAGTTAACCCTTTATGTGTTTATATTTGTGAGAATATCATGATTGCAATCAAAATCTTCAAGAATCCATTATGATTTGTTTACAATCTGGAATGGAATAGATAGGAAATAAAAAGTTATACATTAGAAATGACTATTACCGGGAATAGGTTAAGAATTTCTACTCCATTATTTATTTCATACAATTTTTTTTATTGTACAGTGTCTATTCTAATGTTTACTTTACCTTATTAATTATAGTATTCGGTTGGGAATACAAATAAAATTACCAATTATCCATATTTAGTTATTAATTACAATATTTGTAAAGTCCTAAAAATTTCTAAAAGACTACAAAAATTAAAGAAAATAAGCAGAATAATAAATACTTTTAGGTCGAGGTAGCGAGAAGGACAATTTTGTAATATTAAAAACTTTGAGAAATGTATGGCAAAAATTCAAACATCACGACACGTAAGTATTATCAAGAAGGACAATTTTGCAATATTAAAAACTTTGAGAAATGTATGATGAAAATTCAAACATCGCAATGCGTAAGTATTATTTTAATAATTTGCGATAATAATAGGTTTTAAAAATAAAACAATTGAAAAGCATAATCTTATGACCCCCGTGCTACCCCCCGTCCCCTGCATCTCCATTCCTTTTCTTCCGACCTTCTTCTTCTTGTCGTCTATCTCTACTCCTTGCTATCACATTACCCCTCATTGTCTCCCATCACAGCCCCTGCCTTTTGTTTCCCTCCTTCTTCTTTTCCTTCCTTCTTCCCTCTTTCCTTGTTTGGCGAGGCAAATCATCCAAAGCCTTAGGCGAGAGTTCTAGCAATGTCTTGGCTCTGGTAGATTGTGAAGGACAGTGTCTAGTGATGTCTGGCGACTAAGGAAAGAAGGGGGAAATGGGATAGAAAGAAACAAGCCTCTAGGTTTAAAGCTGCCACCTTTGATGAGGCTTCCGCCGATAGGTCCCTTACGCTCTACTTGAGGTCTTTCTAAGGATTTTGGGTCCTATTGAGAAGGAGCCTAATGACGCTGCTCCTAGTGGGATTGGTAGTTGTGATGAAGTAGAGGAAGAAGGAGTTAATGGAATGAATTTAAAGGATAATGACAGTGGCAATAGCAACCATAGCAATGACAACAACCACGACCCCAACAACGACAGCAATCGTAACGACGACAGTAACATCCAATCGAAGGAGAAGAGTGGAGATGTGTGTGTGTAGATATGGTGTTCAATGTGTAGGTGTGTGGTGTGTGCGGTATGTGTGTGTGTGTGTATAGATGGTGTGTGGCGTGTGGGAGAATGTATATGAAAGGTGTGTAGTGTGTGCAGGTATGTGTGTATGTATATGAGGTGATGTGTGGTGAGTGCAAGTATGTGTGCATGCGTATGAGGTGGTGTGTGGTAAGTGCGGGTATGTGTATGGAAAGTGTGTGTGGTGTATGCAGGTATGAGTACATGTGTATGGAAGGTGTGTGTAGTGTGTGAAGAGTATGTGGGCATGTATGTATTGGTGATGTGAGGTGTATGTGGAGTATGTGCGTATGTCTATGTCGGTGGTGTGAGATGTGTGTAGAGTATGTGTGTATGTATGCACTAGTGGTGTGTGTGTGTGCATGTGGACTTGAGGAGAAAAGAGGATTGCAAAGTGCAGTTGTGTATGTGTGTAAATAGATTTATAGTATGATTGTGTGTATGCATGAGTAGATGCGTGCGCGGTATGTGCAGTGTGTATGTGTATGGATAGGAGTATGTTGGTGTGTGTACGTGGTGTGTGGGAATGGTTGGTGTATATATGGTAATGGAAGCGTGAGTGAGGATGCAAACCAGTAGAAAGGACGGAAAACCTTGTAGGTGGAGATGTCAACAAAGGAGAGAAGAAAGAAGGTAATACAAAACCTTTAGCGACTACTAAATCCTATAGGTTGTCCTATAAGTAGTTCGTTGGAAGATATTAAAGACAAATTAAGAAACGAAAGGTTCAAAGATACTTCATGTAAAGGAGAGGCGTTTATGTTGGTGTAGATGGTGAAGAGAATGATTCAAGCAACGTCTAAGATGATGGTCTAGGGGAAATTTGGAATGAAATGAATTTCACGATGGAATGCTCAAAGGATGTTGAGGAAGATTATTCTTGGCCAAATAACCTAATGCAAGACCTTTAGTTGTCCTTTCCAAGGATATCTTGCATACACGGAAGAAGGAATTCCGGATTTGGCAAGTCAAAGACGTTCCATTGCTCGACTTCTACACAAGGAAAGCAGCTAGTCGATCACAGCAACTTGGGGTGTTAGAAGCAATGATTCATAGGAAGGTCGTTCCTTCTGGAACCCTATATTAGAATCACGTTGAAGAAGTGTTCAACGTTTTGAATCTGGTTCGCCCAAAGTATCTTAAAGAGGAGACTCTACACCTTGCTATCAAACGCATAGTGAGTGGAGTACACATATCAGGCGCTAGGAAATTACCAAAGTCTAGTGGAGATGCTGCTTTCTATGGTTTGGTTGAGGAAGCATTGTAGAAGGACACTAATTTCAAGAGGAAAGTAAAAAGGGGTTACCAGCTGGAATCGCTCGACTCCGGTTAAGACTATGACGACCCTAAACAAGTGAGTGGGAAACTTAATGATATGCTACAATGTTGTGTTGTGTGTTGATATGCTATGTATGTGAATTCATTTTCTTTATTGTAGTTGCAATTGAATGTGATTTTATAAATTTTGAGTTATATAGTGGGGTTAATTGAGTTTAGGAAAGAAGTTATGAAGAAACTAATATTTAGGTAAATTATAGAAAGATACGAGTGTATCAATATAGAACTTAGAATGGACTGAGAGTTTGATACCATTACCTTAATGATAGCACTTCACACTATATTACTAGTGCTATTACTACAGGCCTAACCTACGTTTCAAAATTGTTTCTTCAAACTAAACCAAAATATACAAACCTAACTTCTCCCTCTGTAGCTACCGAGTAGGTATGCATAGTTAGAATAGGATATACAAATATCATTATGTATACCTATCAGAGTTTACCTCCGAACATGAATATATGCTTAGGCAAATTTATTTTCCTATTATATCTATAGAATACACTCATGTACATAACTATACAAATCATGAGTGTAACTTCGATTTTGCAACTTAACAATTATATAATATTGCCCTCTTAAGTAAGCAAGGGGACGTATCTAGTAAATTGTCCTTTAATTAAAGCTATGTTATAAACATATATATATATGTGTGTGTGTATATATATATATATTATATATATAGGTATTCGAGGACTTGGGAGGGATGTATATGTGGCTATTTGTTGACTTTTGAACATGTGTATAACAGAGCACTTGAGAAGTGCGATGACACAGAGGTATCACGAATGATAATCGTAAATCAATCCCGAGTGGTTGATTTGACATTTAAGACAAATGGCACAAAGGTATCAAGTTAACTAAGACCTTGTGTGTAGCTGGATAGTTTACATCCACTTGGTCCGTTTTCCTTGTTTAATTTGTGATGTGAAATGCATGATCTTTGTTTATTGTGATAAGTGTGAAAATGAGATGTAGTGGATTGTTTATAGGACTCCACTGGATTCCTATTGATTGTTCTTAGCATGGTAGCTTACTTCATTACCTTGAATGGGAATTTGTTGCGACTATATATATTATTTGATCACCCTGAATCAATTAATTAAAGAAGTTGACTCAATTAAAAATTGACATGCATTTCCACGAGACATCGCATGAAATTGAAGGCCATCACTGCTATAGGACGCACCGGAAGTGATCAGAGGATTGCTATTCCGCCAAGTGCGAACTAAGTGATTAGGGGATTGTCGTACCTTGACGGTTTCGAGTTTGGCTTATCTCTTGAGGGTATAATTGCTCGATGCATTGAGGCACTTGAGCCTAAAACATTAAAACTAAGACACAGTAAAAATAAATAATAAGAGTAATGAAGATGTGTGTAAGACCTGGGCACTAATGGTGGCTTTGGAATCCCCAACCCAAGGTTACGGGGGATGTAAACCCTATACTTCACGTCGGTTACCGGAAGACCACATGAGATATTGCATTCATATGGTTGTTCATGCATAGCATATGTTTTGATAACTTGATTGAAGTTACTTATGCGTGTGTAGCATTGAAAGTATTACCATCTCATTCACCGAGTCGTAGTGTGCTCACCTCACCACAGACCTTTTTGCAGGTAGCGATTATGAAAGCTCGGGATGGGATAAGATGTGAAGTGTTGAGAGTTTTTTGGAAGACTAGAACGACAAAGTAAGAATTGTGAAGGATAGATTATTTAGATGAAATGTTATGACCCTTATGTAAATAGAATTGAATCTATGAAACTTAGGATTTATCCTATTTTATTGGTTGATAGGAGATGCCGATTCTCTGTGATCATGGTTGATTGTGGGATACGGGATCCATAGTTATATTTTATTAACTAATTATAATTACTATGATTAGTCATAAATGTAATTATTTACTTAGAGTCTTATGATTTTTAGCTTGTAAGATGATTATCATGTAACGGGTGTACACATACCATGACGATTTTAGTGGAAACTTCTAAGCCCCCTTTTGGAGCGTGACAATATTAATAAGGGTATAGTTAACATAATATTTGAATTTTTTATTTCCACTATAGAGGGAATAAAAAACTCCAACTTTTCTTATGTAATATCTATTATAATATAGTGGGATTAGAAAAGCCCCAAAAATTAAAATTCTCTCCTCATTTTTCTAAGTAAATAAGGTAATAAACAATTAAAGAGAGAATAGGTATTCAATTCCCTCCCTATTACCTCCAAGTAAATGGGCCATTAATGTTCAATCTCCAAGATAGAGAGTAGGAAGAGAATAGAGAGAATTTATACAAAATAGAGTATATTTGTTATTATTGAATGTGATAATACTTCACTTGTTGAAAAGCTCCATTCTAATATATATACATCTACCAACTATCAAACTAACACTTACTACTTTGCCACGTGGGAAAATAGAAAATAATATGTGAAAAATAAATAAAATAGAATGAATCAAATATCTCACATCTTCCTTCAAGTTGGAGCCTCTTGATGGCCCGATTTGGAAGATAAAAATCTAAATTGTAGCACATAAGATGCTTTAGTAATGAGATTAGCAAGTTGCAATTTGGAAGAAACATGAATTGTAGTAAAATAACCAAAAGAAATTTGGTCACGCATGAAGTACTTATCAATATCTATGTGTCTAGTTCTTCTATGAAGACATAAATTGGTTGCAATAAGAAGAGCTAATCTATTATCATATCACAAAGTAACAAAGTAATAGGCAAACAAACTAAAACACCAAATGATAATTTAGGAAATCTAAAGATGTTCTTTTGTGGTAGTTACCATGCTTTGATACTTTTCTTCAATCGTTAATGTGCTAACAGTCTTTTGCTTCTTAGTTTTCCATGACACTAGTGAATTACCAAGCAAAATGCAATACCCAGTAAGAGATTTACAATCCAAAAGAGAAGAACCTTGGGTAGCATTAGAATAGACTAATAATTGAAGTGAATTTTCTAATGAATAATAGAGACTAAGTGAAGATGTTCCTTTAAATAACGAGTGGGATAAAATGTAGGTTGAAGATGAGTAAATCGTGGATGAGCAAACAATTGATTAAGGATGTGAACTGCAAAATACATATTAGGTCATATAAGTGCCAAAGACAACAATCGACCCACGATGTGTTTGTATAACAAAGGCTAATCAAGAAGTTCCCCTAAATCATTTGTCAACTTAATACTAGAAGGAAAAGGAATAATAATTGGTTTACAAGCTATCATGCCCATATCATTTAAAATATCCATAATGAACTTTTTGTTAATTTAGTAAAAGCCTTACAAATTTCTATCCCAAGGAAAAATCTAGCCAAGCCAAGATCCTTAAAAGTGAAAGTTTGATCCAATTCTCTCTCCAATTCACTAATAGACTCTTCTTTAATTCCAAGAATAAGTATATCATCAACATATCTTAAAACTGTCAATAGCCCATTGGAATTTTATTAACTAAAAAGTGAACAATCACTCTTGGATTGCAAAAATTCCTTGCAAAGGAGAAACTAAGATATATAATAGTTCCATTATCTAAAAGCCTGCTTCAAGCCATAAAGAGACCATAAGAACTTACATGGCCTAGTTTTGCTTTATTATAACCATCAAGAAGTGACATATAAATCTCCTCATTTATATAGCATGTAAGAAAGCATCATTGATGTCAACTTGGTAAAAAGGTTAATCCTTAGTTATAGCAAGCGCAATTAGAATATGTGTTGTTCCCAATTTAGTTATAGATGAAAATGAGTCATGATAATCCTCCCCTTCTATTTGATTGTAACCTTTTGCTATTAATCATGCTTTATAACGCTCAATACTACCATTGGGCTTATATTTGGCTTTATAAACCCACTTACACCTTATTGTGTTTTTGCTAATAGGTAAATTTGTAAGCTCCTATGTGTGATTGATTTCCAAGGCCTCTAACTCTTCATTCATAGCATCAATCCACTTTTGTTGCTTAGCTTCTTCTAAATAAGCATGAGGTTCATGAGTAGCTAACACATGCACTAAAGATGACACATAATCATGTGGGTAATGGGAGAATGTTTAAGGGGAAAACAAAAGATATGGAATTGAAGATGATTGACTGTTAGCAAAGAAATGTAATGCATTATTACTAAGTATAGTATTATAGAGTGACTACATATAGTCTTGAAGTTGTACAAGTGTCTTTCTAACCCTTTTAAATTTGCGAACAATAGGCATGACATGATCAAAAGAAGAAAAAGGATTAGTATGAGTGTGTGCTGGTGTATCAGTAACATCATAGAGTGTAGCAATCGGTGCTTAACAATCAGAAGTAATAACTAGGTTTTTGAAAGAAAGATGTTGAAACTTCAAATTGTCTAGATGATAATTAGAATATTAACATGAGTGATGTATGTTAATGAATTACGGAATTCTTATATCATCAAAATTATGAGAAATAGAAGACTTTGAAGAAGAGAAAGAAGAAATCAAAATTAAAAGTTAAGTCATCTAGCACATTTAGAAGCCAACTTAAATCAAATATTTAAAAGCCATCCAATTTAAGCTAATTAATATCAAAACCTATTGAGGATTGATTGGACAAAACATTGGATTAAAATTAGGAAATTTTGAAGTTTAGTTAAAAGCAAATATTTTGAAGTTGTTTAGAAGCAATGTTATCTGGAATTTGAAAATTCAATTTGAAGGCTTGATTTCAAAAGTTATTTTTAAATTCACATATTGATTATAAAAGCTATTTCCAAAACTTGCATATGAGTCAAATTAGCTTGTGTTGAAGTGTCAAAGAATCTTAGTCTATTTAGGAAATTTAATATTCTATTTTATTATGTTTCCTCATTAGATTTAGGTTTAGGTAAGCTCTTTTCTTATTTCCTTTTCTATTTTATTTTGTTTCGTTATTAGTTTAGGAAAGTCTAGATTCGATAGGTTTGATACATATTTGATATCTTGTTCTTTTTATTCTGTTTCCTTTCTTATTTCTATAGTTCTGAGTTTATAAATATACTATAAATAATGTAATAGATAGATTATTAAAATGATTATTGATTATTATGGATTTTTATAAATTTATTACTCTTTAACATTTTGTGTTTATCGCTTCATGCCGTCTCAAAGATGAAGTAGAATTTATATCTTTGTAAGGAAAAACATCCTCATAAAAGACAACATCTCTACTATAGACAATATGCTTGACCATAAGGTTAAAAGGTTTGTATCCCTTTTGTCCATGTAAATAACCAAGAAATATGCACCTAACACCTTTTGTTCAAACTTTGCATTATGATTTATATGTTTAGCCATAAAACACAAACACCCCATGTTTCGTAAGTTGTTATATGTTGGTAACTCTCCAAATAACTTCTAGTAAGAAGTTCTCAATTGCAAAAATTGCATAAGCATTCTATAAATGAGGTTTGTAGCTATAAATATACACCCTCCCCTAAACTCTTTTGGCAAATTAACATGTATCCTCAATGCTTGTGTCATGTTAAGCAAATGTTTATATTTTCTATCAACTCTCCCATTTTTTTTTGGAGTGTATGTCATAGGGCATCGGTGATGTGCTTAAATGACTAAAGCACATGCACTCAATCAATGGAAGCAATTCCAATCAAAACTAACTCCACAAGAGGCGTGAACCCCTAATCCCTTATGACTCCGAATGTGTAAAACCAAGTATGATATAATACTAAATGATGATATGCTTAAATGATTCAAGCACATAACATAATCCAATAGGCGTGAACAATAATAACAACCAACAATTGGCTTGATCAACCACTTCACAAATTATCCTTAATTCACGAAAATGGAAGCCAATGGATATATGGAACAAACAATTACAAAAATATCAATGGATAACAAAGGAAATGAATTAAGATTCCTCTCAAAATTGAAATGTTTCAAATATGAAAATAAGAACCCTAAATCACGTGAACAAAATAAGGAACCAACCAATAGCACCTAAATATGACTCACTAAGTACAATTTGTAAAACAACAAGAGATGATTGATATTACTCACAATCACTCTAGTTGGTTTTCGCTACAATTTCAATGATGAAATTGATAAGAGATCAATTGCAAGCAAGGGGACTCCTCACGGCAACAATGGGGGTGTTTTTCAAATTATCAAAAAGGCTCCCTAAAAACCCTAGTTAGCAAGTATTTATGCTTGCTCTAATTAGGGTTAAAATGTCCAAATATTTACATCTATGCCACTAATGTGGCCGGTCCTAATTCAACAAACACAAGCAAATAAAAATGTCACAAAATGATTATAAAGTAACCTATTCAAAGAAAAATAAAAAATATAAAGATGGTCTTCAAAGAATCAGTTCTTTAAGTCACTTGTGATTATAGCGGGCCATTGGATGTGAGTCCGATGATGTTCCCAATTTGATCAATAGTATAGGTCATGTGGCATTCCATAAAGACTGATCACTATACATGTTATATTACAACTCAAACATTATTAGATAAAGAAAATGGATACATGTGAAAGATTTGGATCATCATCCAAATCAGATTCCTTGAATATCGGGATCGCAGGGTAGATTCCCATCAATTAGTGTATTATTCCAAGGTTATTGAATAAAGACTAACAAGCATGGGATAGAAATACCAAACCATGATCTGTTCTTACTATTTTAGAAGTAATAGAAAAATGATTGACAACATGCTTGAAGAATATATCAAGAATTGTCGTAACTTGAGACTTATTATGCAAAAGACAAGTCTAAATGCATTTTGTGTAATCATCAATAATAGAAAGAAAATATTGAGGCCTAAATATTGAAGAAATGTGATTTAGCCCCCAAATGTCAACATGTAGTAACTGAAAAGCAAATGAGGAATCTTGCAAACTTTGAGAAAAATGAAGTATATGTATCTTAACTTCATGATAAGTTTTACATAACAAGCCATCAATATTGAGATCTTTATAACACTTTATAAATTGTACCTTTGAAAGAGAGCTATGACCAAGTCTTGCATGAACCTGCTAAATCAAGTTTGATTTATTACATTAAAGACTATAATAACACACTTGTTGCCTAACATCCCTTAGGAACGAAGAATGCTTTATAACCTCTGACTTTATGACCACCCATCATATGCCTTAGACAATGCAATGCACTTGTTAGTTTTTGGGTCCTAAAACATGAAAGAACAGTTGTCAATAAAAGCTATAAGATAGTTTTCATACAAAAGTTTATCAATTGCTAATAAGTTGTTAGAGAAATCTAGTATATAGAAGACATCATAACGGATAAAATTTTGATTTAAAGGAATTAAGCCTTTATGATACACAAGCTTTGTAGTACCATTAGGCATTTGATGGGAATTGGTGCTATTAATTGATGAATATTATGTAGCAAAGATTTAAATGGAGTCATGATTTATAGTGCTTATGTCAACAATCCACGAACATTCAACATTATGCAAAGAGTTAAAACAAGTAATAGATTTAGTTATACCTGCATAATAGGCCATTCTTGTCATACACCCTTCTTATGAGACTGTTAAGATTGTTATGTTGTTATCTAATAAATTGACTTAAGTGTGCAGTCTTGTTAAGAAATAATCAAAAGTATTATTTGGAGATAGCATAATACAATGAGGTAAAGTGTATTGAGTCTTCAAAATGCAGTATGGAACTTTAAATTTCTTCACAAGTTAACAAAGATTAAAGTACGAAAGAACTTTACATGAAAGAATTAACAAAAACATGTATAGCCTAGATTGATAAGATAATTTCAAGTTATTGGAATCAAGTATAAAGGCGGAATGTTTTTGGAGGATGATTGGTTGAACATTTGATCATAAGACAACGTTTATTTTATGATATATTATGTGTGTTAGACCTTACAATTTTTCTGTAGAATGCTTTAACAAACTTTATGCAAGAAAAATTACTTATGCTTATTTATAGGAACTTACAAAAGGACCATTGGACATATGTCATATATTTTCAATAGGCATATATTAAAGGGGGGTTGGTGTTGTGTAGGGTGTGAATATTTATAAATATGTCATTATTTTCATACATCTATTTACAAAACTTTATGATAATAACAAAAGAGGGAGAAATAAGATTAGAAAAAAGGAATACCATGAGAAGAAAAAGGAAATATAATTTTAACTTTTTTTAGCAACTGAAAAGGAAAGCATTAAAGCATCAACATGATAAATGTTTTGTCATTATTAAAAAGGGGAGAATGTTAGGTCTTCCGGTTTGGTTTTTATGATAACAAAGCCTATGTTTAAGTGATTATTAACAAGTTTTGTGTAAATTAAAAGCATTATTGCTTAGAGTCTCCCCCCCCCCCCCCAAAAAAAAAGGGAGTTAAAGAAAGTTTAGTTTTGGGATAAGAACTTATTAAAGGAATATGGTCAAAATAAGTATATTTGAATTAGAAGAATGGATTGAAGAGGGCAAGTAAAGTTCGGAAAAGATTGGAATGACTAAGAGATTATTTGAAACAAGTATTTTATAGATGGAAAAGGTCAAGAGATATTTATAAGATTGAAGTAAGCACTCAAAATAACAAGCAACAACAAAAGAAGATACTTTGAAAAGAAGACAAAATGGATTTTTCGAAAGGTTAAGTAAAAAAAATTCAAGACTCATTTACATTGGTTGCACGACTTGACTCAACTAGATCAATTTTCTTCCTTTTTTTTTCTTTTTTTAGTTTAAGAGGTTGGATTGTTGGTGAGTTGAATCAACCCACTTTAGTTAGTGGGTTGAACCTTGGTTTTTTGCCATTCCAACCACTTGAAAGGCCAATGGTTGCTAGAACATTTTTTTTTTTTCATGACTTGGGGGAGATTGAACAACACCCTTTCCCTCTTGCCCTTTTGCAAATATGCGGACTTCAATAGAAAAAAAATAAAGGTTTATAACTCAAATAAAAAATGTGCTAAACGTTGAGAACTAAATTTGTATTATCTGCAAAAAAAAAAAAACAAATAAGCTTACTGATTAAATAAAATCAAGGTAGATAAAAAACCAATTTTTTTTTTTGTTGAATAAAGAAAGTAAGCCATATGTGAAAATTAAAGGGTAATTATCTCATTTGGTACTTAAACTTTATTCATTTTTTTAATTAGCTACTTGAACTTTAATGTATCAATCTACTACCTAAATTTTGAATGTTTTTGTTTTTGTAATTAACTGCTTAAATTTTATTTATTTTTATAATTAACTACATAAATTTATTTATTTTTGTAATTGACTATTTCATTTAGGTATTATAAATGACATCAAAACGTTAGTAGATAATAAATTAACACTTTTAAGCATTATATAGTTAATTGCAAAAACGAATAAAGTTCAGATACCAAATGTGAGATTTACCCAAAATTAAATGATTTCACTAACCCATTTGCAAATCATTAGATCTAATTTTTGAGAAGAATTGAAGAATTAGGGTGTAGAATTTCTATAAATGCAATATATAAGAAAATGTACAAAATTGATACAAACCTTTTGCTTTATCTATATAAAAAATAGAGATAAATATATGTGGGTCAAAAATAAAACAAAAGTAAAGGATGAGTGAAAAGTATGTTGGAGAATTCATATAAATTGAAGAGTAGTGTGCAAGATATCGCTTAAACAAACAATAGGTAACAATGAAATGGGCTTAGACAACACCTTGTTGATGGCCTCACAAGGCAGTTTGTACAAATCATGATTGTCAAGTCTAATTTTTTCTCATTCCCATTCCTAATCCGATCTAGACTAGACCCTATGCTCATCTAATGTAGATCCTCGACTTGAGTTAGGAATTTCGTTTGATTTTTGGAGTCGCCACCCAACTGCTGTTGGGAAATATTGAATTTAAACTAAAGGAGCGGATTAGTCTTAATTTGGACCACTAGTCGTCGTTATTTCCTCTTCTCGTTTTTGAAAAGAGGAAAAGGGAAAACCAGAGTTTCTAAGTCCGGAGGCTAACCTATTAAAACCTTACGGTTACCACCTAATCTCCTAAAATTGTTCCTATTTAGAAATGTGTTTTATTGTGTTTCTGTTACTTTTATTATGTTTTTTGAATTATTTTAAGAAAATGATTTTTTATTTCATTTTATGGGTTGACCCGAATGGATGCCTACGTACCTGCTATCTAGGATCAAACAAGCAGTAGTTCGCTTTTCTGAAAATTTTAATGGGTTTGTGAATTTTAATTTTGAAATATCTTTTGCTTTATGTTTTTACTTTTTTTTTTTGGGATTTTCTAAAAAAAATCTAAGCCTAAGCTTTAATTTGACTTTTTGAAAATGATTTTTAGGAAAAACATCAATTTTGGATTTATTTGAAGAAAATGATTTTTCTAAGTGATAAAACTCATTTTTTTTTCTATTTTTTTAAATTTTTGAATTTTTATTAATTTTTTTATTTTTGTAATTTTTACGATTTTTAATGATTTTTTATTTCTTTTCAATTTTTCCTTATTCTTCTACAGTTTTTATAATTTTTATGAGTTTTCATGATTTTTATAGTTTTTTATGATTTTTATAATTTTTGTGAATTTTTGTTAAAAATTTTATCCTAAACTATTATCTATCTATTTTAAAACCTAAAGTTTTATTATTATTTTTCTAATTTTATATTGTTTTTCTACATTTTCATTATTTTTTTTTCTACATTATTAAATCCTAAAGAAATCTAATTTCTAACATTTTCTTATTTATGGAAATATAAATAAAACATAAATAAATAAATAAATAACAAACAAATAAATAACAAAATAATAAATCAAATCAGAATAAAAACAATTAAATAAATAAAAAAATCGGGAAAATCCGGCTCACCTAGATTCGGGTCGGTGCGCGGGTCGAGTCGGATCAGTCGGACACGGCGGCGAAGGATGCTCGTTCACGGCGTTTCGGCGGTCTTTTGCCACGGGTAAGGTGTCGAATCCTAGCTTCTCGAGGATACTGAATCCAATGGTGGCGGTGGTTTGCTCCCAGAACGTCTCCTGGTGGCGGCTTGGCTCCGATCGGCGGTTCGCGGTTTTGGGTTTCCTCCGATGCTCTCCAATTTGCTCTCTTTTCTCACTTTCTCTCAATTGTGATTCGTGATTTGGCTTCCTCCACTCCTCCTCTATTTATAGGCGCTTGAAACCGAGCTGGATAAGCTCGAATTTCCTCCGATCGAAGCTAATAGGATTTTTGGTTAAAAAAAACAACTCCGATTTGTGTAAATCTAACGATTTGTTGTGATTTGATTCCAATTAGATGATTTTATCTCAATTCTGTTGAAGATCTGTTGGATTTGTGCAAAAAATCGAATCAAAACGGCCGAAATTCGAATTTTTCCTTTGCCGGCGATCTCGGACCCGAGGTAGGAGATGATCACGCGCCCGGCGCGTGCGTTTCCTCCAGCCAATCGGATGCTGTCATGTGTCCTGGATAAGTAAAAAAACTCAAAACGCGGAAACTGCTTCCCCCGCAATTCGAACCTGCGACCGAGCCCTCCTGTGCGCGCCTTAGCCTGTGGTCCGGACCAGCTGGGCTAGCCCATTTTCCTAATTTTTCTAATTTCGCAAATTGCATATATGCAATGCGATTTTTTTATTTTTTTTTGTATTTTTTTGAAATTTCAAAAATTTGTAAAAATTATTTACTATTTATTATTGCCATTTCTGAAATCATTTTTCAAAATTGATGTGTTTTCCTATTTATTTTTATTTTTCTGAATATTTTTATTATTTATGCTAAATTAGGGAAAATTGGAAAAAATTAAGAATTGATTATTAGTGATTATTATTTATTCTTAGGGCAAAAATGGGGTGTTTACAGCTGCCCCTCTTTGTGGTAAAGTTTGAAAAACTTAACTACAAAGACAAGAAAGACGCCATTTTTGGCCTCTTAAATAGGTAACACGGTCCTAACAATTTAGGGTCATGTTCCCTCCCCAAAAAGTGCTTTATGGGCTGACTAGTTGGCGATAGGAAACATCTCAAGCATCGTTTAGGAGTGTAGAATAAATGATGATAGGAAGCGTCTCATCATACTAGCAACCTTAAAAAGAAGATTTATTAGGAAGCACCCTTATGAGCTGGCTACCTGTCAACAGAAGGTCTGTTAGACTACTGTTTAGAAATACATCCAAGCTGTTTAGAAAGTGTAAGATAATATTGATAAGCCCAAAAGTGTCCCTATGGCAACCTTAAGAAGATTTTAGGAAGCCCCTTTGGCTGACTAACCTATGATAGAGTTGTTCAAAAGTGCCTTAGAGCTACTTGAAAAGGTGCCCATGGCTAACTAACCTATGATAGAGTTGTCTCAAAAAGTGCCCTTATGAGCTGACCTTGAGAACGGATTTTTAGAAAAGTGCCCATCTTGAGCTGACTAACCTATGATAGAGTGTCTCAAAAAGTGCCCTTATGAGCTGACCTTGAGAACAGATTTTTAGGAAAGTGCCCATCTTGGGCTGACTAACCTATGATAAAATTGATTAAACTGTCTAAAAAGTGCCCTTATGAGCTGACCTTGAGAACAGATTTTTAGGAAAGTGCCCATCTTGAGCTGACTAACCTATGATAAATTTGATTGAACTGTCTCAAAAAGTGCCCTTATGAGCTGACCTTGAGGACAGATTTTTAGGAAAGTGCCCATCTTGGGCTGACTAACCTAGGATAGAGTTGATTGAACCGTCTCAAAAAGTGCCCTTATGAGCTGACCTTAAGAACAAATTTTTAGGAAAGTGCCCATCTTGGGCAGATTAACCTAGGATAGAGTTGATTGAACTGTCTCAAAAAGTGCCCTTATGAGCTGACCTTGAGAACAGATTTTTAGGAAAGTGCCCATCTTGGGCTGACTAACCTATGATAAAATTGATTGAACTGTCTCAAAAAGTGCCCTTATGAGCTGACCTTGAGAACAGATTTTTAGGAAAGTGCCCATCTTGGGCTGACTAACCTATGATAAAATTGATTGAACTGTCTCAAAAAGTGCCCTTATGAGCTGACCTTGAGAACATATTTTTAGGAATGCCCATCTTGGGTTGACTAACCTATGATAAAATTGATTGAACTGTCTCAAAAAGTGCCTTTATGAGCTGACCTTAGAAAAGATCTAGGGAAGTGCCCCTTTTTGGGCTGACTACCCTATTAAAGGGAATGTTTAGACAAGTGCCCAACTATGGGCTGACTCATCTTATGCTTCTGAATATGTTTTCTACGGACTGAGCTAAATGATGTGATGCTTTTCATGATAGTTATTTTTTATTATTTATTTTAATATGCTTGCCAGTTTATCATGGATAGCCACCAAACAAACGAACCTTCGGGTTGGTTTGCTTTTGCTTCATTTCTTCTCATCTTGACACGGGGTTGAAAATTTTGATGTGCTTCCCTTTCTTTGTGCACCTGGCTCTTTTTACGGTAATGTTATCCTACTAATGCATTCAGTTCTAATGCTCAAAAGTAGATAGAATTATATCACAAACTATATTAAGATTCATTATCATTTTAGTGTTTATCTTTCATTGGTGAAGTGGTGGGTAATGTGTTTAGGAATATTTGTTGTGATGAGAACTGATTGGGATTGTTGATCATTCAGGGATATTAACTTTGCTTGCAAAAAGTGAAAACTCGACTCAATGAAATTTATATCGGACACTGACTTTCATAAACATTGGAAAAATTTCAATTCCCTTGCCTAAGGATAGTACATCTTTACAACATTTGTGTTAATGGGGTCTCTCAATTCCGGACCATCCATCTGAGTTAATATCAAAGCACCTCCTGACAGAACCTTTTTTACTACATAAGGGCCTTCGTAGTTTGGGGTAAATTTCCCTCTGGAGTCTTGGGCATTCGGGAGAACCTTCTTAGTACCAGATCCCCCTCTTTGAAGTATCGAGGTCTCATCTTCTTGTTAAATGCTCGGGCCATTCTTTGTTAGTAACACTGGCCATGACATAATGCGGTAATTCTTCTTTCATCAATCAGATTCAGCTGATCAAGCCTCTTCTTTACCCAGTCTAATTCAGTTAGCTGAGTTTCCAACAGGATTCTGAATGATGGTATTTCAACTTCAACTGGTAGCACTGCTTCTGTACCATATACCAATGAGTAAGGGGTAGCTCCCGTAGATGTTCTTATTGAAGTCCTATAAGCCATGAGAGCAAACGGTAACATTTCATGCCAATCTTTGTAAGTTGTTGTCATTTTCTCGATGATCTTCTTAATATTTTTATTAGCTGCTTCTACTGCCTCGTTCATTTGAGGTCGGTAGGGAGTTGAATTTCTGTGGTTTATGTGGAATTATTGACATAAACCTGTCATCGATTTGTTGTTGAGATTGGTACCGCTGTCGGTGATGATGGACTCAGGAACTCCATGTTGGGCTATTATGTCCCTTTTTAAGAAGCGGATTATTACCCCCTTTGTAACATTGGTATATGATGACGCTTCTACCCATTTGGTGAAATAATCAATCGCTACTAGTATGAATCTGTAGCCGTTAGATGCTGTTGGAGTGATCGGGCCTATTATGTCGATTCCCACATGGAGAAAGGCCATGGTGCTGATAACAAGTGTAGCTCGTTGGGCGGAGCATTTATCCGGTTTGCATAGACTTGACATAGATGATAGTGCTTGACATATTTTATGCAATCCGATTCCATGGTTAACCAATAATATCCTAACCTCATGATTTTTCGGGCCAACATGTAGCCATTCATATGGGGTCTACATACTCCCTCATGTACTTCCTTCATTAGTTCGCATGCTTCATTTTTGTCCACACATCTCAACAAGGTGGTATCAGATGATCTTTTGTAGAGTACAGACCTACTTAATAAGAAATGGCTTGCTAACCTTTTGATTGTTCTTTGGTCATTCCTGCTAGCCATTTCAGGGTATTTACTTTCTTGGAGGAAAGTCTTGATGTCGTGATACCAGGGCTTGTCATCTTGTACTTTTTCAATGGTTAAACAGTAGGTGCGCCGACTTTCGATGTCTATTTTCATCGGTTGAACTTTGGCTCCCCCTGTTATCTGGATTATAGATGCTAGTGTGGCTAGTGCATCTACAAACTGATTCTGAGTTCTCGGGATGTATGTGAAAGTGATTGCCTTGAATTCTTCAATTAGCTCTGTCAAGTGTTGATGATACGGTACCAGTTTGGGGTCTTTAGTCTTGTATTCCCTCTTGTCTATAGTATGATGAGCGACGAATCTCCATATACTTCTAATTCGCGGATTTCCATTTGACAGGCCATTTTGAGGCCAAGAATACATGCTTCATATTCTGCAATATTATTGGTATAGGGAAATGTAAGTCTCGTTGCTGTAGGGAATTGAGTGCCATCTGGGGATATCAATACTGCCCCAACCCCACAACCGAATACGTTGGCGGCTCCATCGAAAAACAGTTTCCATTTAGCATTCTACTCTATCCCAAAGTCTTCTACTGGCATATCTTCCACTGTCAATATATTCTCATCTGGAAATTGGGCCTGTAGTTCTTGGAAATCTGTCTCGACAGGGTGTTCCGCTAATTGGTTGGCTAAGGCTTGCCCTTTCATCGAGTTCTGATTTATGTATGTGATGTCGAACTCGGATAGGAGCATTTGCCACTTAGAGATTCTCCCTATTAGAGCTGGCTTCTCTGCCAAGTATTTCAAGGGATCATGTCTTGTCAGCAGCTCAATATGGTAGTAAATGGTGTATTGCCTTAGTCGATGCATGACCCAGATTAAAGCACAACACGTCTTCTCCACCTTTGAGTACCTCTATTCCCCATCTGTGAACTTCTTGCTTAGATAATATATGGAACGCTCTCTTCCCTCGTCATCTTTCTGCCCCAGCACACATCCCATGGATTCAGGGAGTATAGTGAGGTATAAGAATAAGGGCTTTCCTTGCTTCGGGACTATCAAGACCGGAGGTTTTATAAGATATTCTTTGATTGTCTTGAATGCCTCTTCGCATTTGTCGTCCCATTCTATTGTAGCGTTCTTCTTCAACAGACGGAATAATGGCCGGCATTTGTTAGTGAGTTGTGAGATAAAACGAGCTATATAATTTAATCTTCTCAGCAAGCTTCTCACTTCTTTAACGGAGTGTAGGGAAGGTAACTCTAATATAGACTTTACCTTGTGAGGGTCGATTTTAATCCCTTCCTGGCTTATGACAAACCCTAACAATTTCCCCGTTGTGACCCCGAAAGTGCATTTCTCTGGGTTTAACTTGAGCTGAAATTTTCTCAATCGTTTAAACAATTTCCTCAGGATATCCATATGGCTTTCTCCTTCTTTAGATTTGGCTATCATGTCGTCGACATATACTTTAACCTCTCGATGCATCATGTCGTGAAGTATTGCGACCATGGCTCTTTGATACGTTGCCCCGGCGTTTTTCAAACCGAAGGGCATGACTTTTTAACAGAAAGTTTCCCATGTTGTGATGAAAGTTGTTTTGCTTTTATCTTCTTTAGCCATTTTTATTTGATTATATCCTTAGAAACCGTCCATGAATGAGAAGAGATGGTTTCCCGCTAGTGTTGTCTACTAAAACATCAATGTGAGGTAAGGGGAAGTTATCCTTTGGCGTAGCTTGGTTTAAGTCCCGGAAGTCTACGCATACGCATACTTTTCCATTCTTTTTCATAACGAGGACTATATTTGCTACCCATTCTGGGTAGTCGGATACTTCAATGAACCCTACTTCTAGCAGTTTCTTGACTTCTTCCTTAATCTTTAGCAAGATGTCAGGCCTAAATCTTCTCAGTTTTTGTTTTTTAGGTTTGACATCTTCCCTTGTGGGAAGCCTATGAACCACTATCGATTGGTCTAGCCCTGGCATGTCACCATATGACCAGGCAAACACATCCGCATATTCCGTTAATAGCTCGGTTATCTCACATTTTTGCTCGGCACTCAAACTGGTCTCGATTTTGAGGTTCTTAGGGTTTTCCATGCTTCCTAGATTTACTGTCTCCACAGGCTCGTCGATCAAAATTCCGCTTTGTTCATGTTTTTGCCAATTTTCTTGTATTATTTCGTGGTCTAGGATATCGCCTTCAACACTGACCTAGCAGCGTTGGAAACAATATCAGCGTTTTTACTTTCTACCTGCACGAAATATCCTTGATGTTCGATGGTAGGAGATCTGAATAACATAAAAGTGAAAGCATATTTATAAGAAGAAAACAAACTGTAATTGAATTTGATAAAGAGTCTCAATAAAATTTGCTTAATAATTTTTCTCTACTTTCAAGCTAACCTAGCGCTACTGATAGGATAACAAAACCAATTGTTCAAAGCCCGATGCTGGTTGGACGTGCGGGGGATTGACTTCCCTTTGCTGTCGTCCTCTTCGTTTATCCGAAGTTCTTGAATGATGTTTGCCTTTCAGAAAGATTGTTGGAGAGGTAGGATGCACATCTGGGTGTCGATCAGCTTCCCTTCATTCTGCCTTTGACACCTCTTGCTTGCGCTTCTTCTACGGCTGTAGGAATGTACCCCAGTCCAAACGTCCCGTGCTGCCCCTCTTTAAACTGATGGCCCTCCTTACTAGTCACCATGTTCACTTCATTGAAAATCTGCAGCCCCAGGTCTTCTGAACCTTCTTCCCCGATATAAGGTATGGCAGTCTCTTTGTATATGGCGTAATCCTATTCGCCCAATATTGTGACTATCTTCCCGCTTGCAATGAACTTGACCCTTTGGTGGAGACTAGAGGGGATGGCTCCAGCAGCATGTATCCAAGGTCGTCCCAAAAGCAAGTTGAAAGACCTTAGGATGTCGAGGACCTGGAAAGCAATGTGGAATACTTGTGGACCAATTTCTACTAGCAGGTTCACTTCCCCCACTATGTCTCTTTTTGATCCGTCGAAAGCTCTGACCACCGTGGAGCTAGGTTTTATGTTGCTTGGATCGACCCCCAACAAGTTGAGCGTTGCCAATGGGCAAACGTTGAGGGATGATCCATTGTCAATGAGTACCCGGGAGACAATGGTGTCATTGCACCTGACCACTATGAATAATGGTTTGGTATGTTGGTCTCCCTCCTCTCCTAGCTCTTCCGGGGAGAAAGATATCTGGTCCATTGTAAAGATGGAGTTCGCCACGTGACCTATTTTGTCTGTGGCGATGCCCTCTGGGACTTGAATCTGTTTTAGCACTTTAAAGAGCGCTTCCCTGTGGGGCTCGGATGTTGTGAGAAGGCCTATGAGTGATATCTGTGATGGAACTTTATTTAATTGTTCCATGATCTTGTATTCACTCGCCTTGACCATCTTTGTAAATGCAGCGAGTCCCCCTTCCTCTTCTTCTCCTTTCTCCACATTTGGGTTCTTCAGTCGGGCCTTTATACCTTGGATCGTATAATCTCCCAGAGCGGGTGATGCGTCCCACCATAGGAGGCCGCTCTTGTTCGAGGGCCCGATAGTCGAACGGTGCATCCTTGTAATTCTCTGCCGCTATCGGGACATTGAAAACATATCTTTTTCTTAGGATTTGTACCTTAGCTGATTGTCCCTCGTAGCACTGTATAACCCTGGGCTTCTGATGAGAGTTGATCATGTGGATAGTCTTCCCCTCTTCCTTTGACAGGTTGTCTTCTTTCTCAAATTCTGGTCTCCATCCACTAGGCGGCCCCTGCTCAGTCGGGGTATAAGAATAATTTACCAAATACAGAAATCTCCCGTGTGATTCTCCCAGAGTGCCGACCATTGGGTCTCCGGCTAACCACCTATTTTTAATGTGTGCCTTTGATGCTTCTTCTGGAGCTTGATGGGATTACTTCTTCTACTGCTCCGTCGTATTCTGCTTAGGGGCTTCTTTGGGAATCGACTCCTCAGATGTGATCATATTAATGGTGGGCTTATGATTGGGCAGTGGATTGGTGTTGTTGCAGTTGTCACTGTTGTTGGCCATTTTTTTTCTTGAACGTGTGAGAATTGGACTTCTGGGAAGGTTCGGTTGCTTGGGAGCTATCTTGATACCTGGGCGCGCATTTTTTTTTATTTTAGTGTGATGTATGCAAAATGATATGCATGTGTCACGCGGATGCTAAAAATAAAAGGGTTGACAATTGATTGACAATGTAATATTGAAACTTTACTTTTATTAATATTGAAAATTTTGGAGTTCGATAATCAAAATAAAAGATTACAAATAATGATCTATTTCCTAGCTCTTTTAATCTTCTGTTGTGGAGGCTCAGACTTCCTATTGATGACAGCTTCTAATTCTTTGACTTTGGCTTGGGTCTTCTTCAATTGTGCTTCAAAGGCCTTGTTCCTTTGGTCGGATTCTTTGAAACGTCCCTTCCAGATGTCTTTCTTATGATCTGCAGCTTCAAAGTATACCTCCATTCGGGCCTTGACCTGTTCTAGGTATACTTCTGTCTCTGGATTGATCTTGTCTAGTCTTGGTTGGGTGACGTCTGGAACCCGCTATGCTCTTTCCCCTGTCTGGTATAGCTAGCGGATTACAAACTGATGTGCCTAATCACACTTTAAAGCACATCCAAAAGACTTAAGATCAACTATTTCAAGTCTAGGTAAAATCGGATCAAAAAATGGCACTTTTCAAATGAACCCTAATGTTGAAATGATGAAGTTCAATCAACCAATAATATAATCAGAATACCCCAAAGAAAATTCCTTCTAATAACACTCTAATGTCATATAATCCACGCAAATGAAGCCTCAATTTGACAAAGAAAACCGTAAAGTAAGATTCCTTTTCCAAATGGTGAAAATCACGTTTTCAAGTGTAATTTTCAATGATGATCCAAATCAAATGATAGGTACTTCAAATAAACACAAGAATTCGTGAATAATAACATGTAAATCTGACCAAGAACTATCTCAAATCAACCCTAGATACAACACACTAGAGAAGAAAAGAAATCACAACAAAATGAAATTGATATAACTCACAATTTCAAGATGTTGCACTCGCCACAATTTCAAGTCTTGGAATTGAAATTGATAAGAGTTGGAACCAAGGTATGAACCCTAATTCACACATGAAAAGAGGTGTATATTCTGCAAAAAATCTCCTCCAAACCCTCTCTTAAGCAAGTATTTATACTTGCTACTTCTAGGGTTAAAAAGTGCTCAAAATTACAAGTTTGCCACTTTTAAGGTGGCTAACCCTAAATGAAAGTTACAAAGAAATAAAAGTGTCCCAAAACCAAAATACAACCAAAATAGTTCATAAAATGAAAAATACATAAAAGAAATGCTATTCATGATGCCGGTCTTCTATAGGATCCATCGGCCCAACTCATCGCCGGTTCAGGTCGATCCATGGATAACCCACAAGCTGAGTTTAAATGAGTTTATCCATTGCCCTGTAAAGCATGATAAGTATTCCTGTTGGAATATAAAATGCATGAATAAGATAAAAGAGGTTAGTATATAAATAATTCCGGGGTCGATTTGCTCAAAATGGGTCCTCATTGCCAAGATTCGAAATCCTTTAGTTATTGCCCTAATGATAAGTCTTGTCGGATTTTGATTCCTATCACAAACTCTCTGGAGGCTCGGTGTTTTCCCACTTCGCCATCTAACTCCCCGAGGTCCACATTCGGGCTTTCAATTCTGGCTTCCCAAAGTGCTTTGACCTCTGCCAGCTTAGCAAACTTCTCGGCTACCAAAAGGTTCGGATCTTGGTACTCAAAGATGACTGCTTCCAGTGAGGGCCGATAAACTATATCCTGGATGGTACCAAACTGGCGGACCACTGAGTTGGGGTGATATCCAATACATCCGCTGATTCCGATTAAAGGTACTGCTTGGAAGTTATTGCAGGTCAAGATGATTTTGTCACAGCAGCTCCACCTGGCTGTCCACAGAATATCATCGGCACTGAAACTTCTAAGTACCTCTACCCAACTGTGGCTGATAAGGTCATCGGGTAGCTTCACCTTTTCTATACATGAGTCTACGAGATCCACCTGTTGGGCTAAGGTTTTTCGGACCATGTTCAGCTCGAAGCACTTAAGGTGGCTTACAAACCATATCAGCAGAAGGTTGAGGCTTGAGCGAAGGATCCCATGGCCTTTCTTCTTAAGGAAATTCAAGTTCTGAATTTGTTCAGCCAGTAGAGCCGGGATGTAAGATCTTCCCTCCAGAAATTGGGTCACCAGCTCTGCGACCCGATAGTGAATATAAAAGGTCCCGGTAGGGAACAGTATGGTGGCGAAGGCTGTCAAGATGAAAGCATTCACCCTTCTTTGTCTGTAAGTTTTGGGGTCCCCACACAGTATGTCCTTCCTATCCCCATTGTCCTCTCGGGCGATGAACCAGGCTTCCAAATCATCCATACGTATGCAATATCAATTACAGTCTGCTAGGGCTTTGTTGACTGCTGTCTTACGGATGCCTAATAATCTGCTGAAGGTACCGGCTGGCCCGACCTCAAGGTCTGGTGCGTAGATTTGATTAGTCAGTGCTGGAGCCTGTAGCAACTGGGTGTACTCCTCCAGGGTAGGGGTGATTTCATGCGGCCCGATAAAGAAAGCAGCGGGCTCGATTTCTCATAATTGGAGCATGGCCCGGACTAAAGGCAAATTCACCTCTATCTTTGTCAGTGAGAGGATGGAGCCGATCTTTTGCTGGATGAAGGCCTACTCCTCTGGGTTGTATAAGGTAAACCAATGGTCCAGTACCAACTTTAGGTCCAAATGTTTGTATACCAGAATTTCTTTGCGGAGGAGGCGGTCAACTGCGATGCTAGCCATCTATTACAATAAGAAATTGCCTAATCACAAACAGACCTATGAAAACATTACAGGGAAAAGCTTTGAACTCCAAAATAAAACAACAAACCATTACATTGTCATCAATTGTCAACCCTTATGATGCTATGTATGCAACTAGGTTGGTTTTAATTGGTCCCCAAGCTCTATGGCCTCCCGCATTCTCAGAGAAATGGATCTTAGGCCATATCGAAGCATTGGGTGGGGTAGCCTAATCGGTCTCGAACGGTGATCAACTCACTTCGCCCGAAACCTACACAATGGCTCCCCGACTTAGGTTTCTAGGATGGTCCGGGTTCGACCGCATCTATTCACACAAACTTATGCATGCAAACCCCACAGTAAAGAAAACTAAAATCTAACTAATTCCTGAAAAGTTAGTAACAGAATAATAATTGAAACTTAAAAAGGAACAACTTGAGGAGATTTAGGTGGCTAGCTTACTGGAATGGTTCCCCAGTGGAGTCGCCATCCTGTCGAGTCTAATTTTTTCTCATTCCCATTCCTAATCCGATCTAGACTAGACTCTATGCTCATCTAATGTAGATCCTCGACTTGAGTTAGGAATTTCGTTTGATTTTTGGAGTCGCCACCCAACTGTTGTTGGGAAATATTGAATTAAGACTAAATGAGCGGATTAGTCTTAATTTGGACCACTAGTTGTCGTTATTTCCTCTTCTCGTTTTTGAAAAGAGGAAAAGGGAAAACCAGAGTTTCTAAGTCCGGAGGCTAACCTATTAAAACCTTACGGTTACCACCTAATCTCCTAAAATTGTTCCTATTTAGAAATGTGTTTTATTGTATTTTTGTTACTTTTATTATGTTTTTAAATTATTTTAAGAAAATGATTTTTTATTTCATTTTATGGTTGACCCGAATGGATGCCTACGTACCTGCTATCCAGGATCAAACAAGCCGTAGTTCGCTTTTCTGAAAACTTTAATGAGTTTGTGAATTTTAATTTTGAAATCTCTTTTGCTTTATGTTTTTACTATTTTTTTTTTTGGATTTTCTAAAAAAAAATCTAAGCCTAAGCTTTAATTTGACTTTTTGAAAATGATTTTTAGAAAAAAACATCAATTTTGGATTTATTTGAAGAAAATGATTTTTTTAAGTGATAAAACTCATTTTTTTTCTATTTTTTATAATTTTTGAATTTTTATTAATTTTTTTTGTAATTTTTATGATTTTTTATTTCTTTTCGATTTTTCCTTATTCTTCTACAATTTTTATAATTTTATGAGTTTTCATGATTTTTATTGTTTTTTTATGATTTTTATAATTTTTGTAAATTTTTGTTAAAATTTTTATCCCAAACTATTATCTATCCTATTTTAAAACCTAAAGTTTTATTATTATTTTTCTAATATTTATATTGTTTTTCTACATTTTCATTATTTTTATTTTTTTTCTACATTATTAAATCCTAAAGAAATCTAATTTCTAACATTTTCTTATTTATGGAAATATAAATAAAACATAAATAAATAAATAAATAACAAAATAATAAATCAAATCGGAATAAAAACAAATAAATAAAGTAAATAAATAAATAAATAAAATCGGGAAAATCTAACTCACCTGGATTCGGGTCGGTACGCGGGTCGGGTCGGATCGGTCAGACACGACGGCGGAGGATGCTCGTTCACGGCGTTCCAGCGGTCTTTTTCACGGGTGAGGTGTCGAATCCTAGCTTCTCAAGGGTGCTGAATCCAATGGTGGCGGTGGTTTGCTCCCAGAATGTCTCCTGGTGGCGGCTTGGCTCCGATCGGCGGTTCGCGGTTTTGGGTTTTCTCCGATGCTCTCCGATTTGCTCTCTTTTCTCACTTTCTCTCAATTGTGATTCGTGATTTGGCTTCCTCCACTCCTCCTCTATTTATAGGCGCTTGAAACCGAGCTGGATAAGCTCGGATTTCCTCCGATCGAAGCTAATCGGATTTTTAGTTAAAAAAAACAACTCCGATTTTTGTAAATCCATCGATTTGTTGCGATTTGATTCCAATTGGATGATGTTTATCTCAATTCTGTTGAAGATCTATTGGATTTGTGCAAAAAATCGAATCGAAACGGCCGAAATTAAAATTTTTCCTTCGCCGGCGATCTCGGACCCGAGGTAGAAGATGATCACGAGCCCAGCGTGTGCGTTTCCTCCAACCAATTGAATGCTACCACGTGTCCTGGATAAGTAAAAAAACTCAAAACACGGAAACTGCTTCCCCCTCGATTCAAACCTGCGATCGAGCCCTCTTGCGCATGCCTTAGCCCGTGGTCCGGACCAGCTGGGCTAGCCCATTTTTCTGATTTTTCTAATTTCGCAAATTGCATATATGCAATGCGATTTTTTTTATTTTTTTGTATTTTTTTGAAATTTCAAAAATTTGTAAAAATTATTTACTATTTATTATTGTCATTTCTGAAATCATTTTTCAAAATTGATGTGTTTTCCCTAAATTAGGGAAAAATTGGAAAAAATTAAGAATTGATTATTAGTGATTATTATTTATTCTTAGGGAAAAAATGGGGTGTTAACAATGATTATATATTTTTCTTAGGATAAAAGAGTACACATGGGGTCAGGGTTTGGAAAAAGAGAAAATGATAATAATAATAATAAGAGCCCTCTTTTGATGGTATACAAGAGAGAGTGGAAGCAAGAAAGCATTCGGGGGCAAAAGAAGTAAGAGAGCATGAAAGAGATAAAATGTGGGAGGATGAGACGAGTTAAATAAAATGTGAGGAGATGAGATGTTATAGAGATAGCTAAAGCATGGATAAGATTATGCTCATGAACATGGAGAAGGGAAGATAAAATAGTTTTGCAAGGAATAGAGAAGAAAGTTTTGAATTGTCAATGATGTCTCTATAGACTACTTATTTATGAATTGTGTGTGATTATTTAGAAGTTAATAATGAATTTTAAGGCCATTTTATATAATCTTGAATTAAAAAAAAGTACAAAAGAACCAAAGATATTAAAATAAACATATATTGTGTGGGTGACTTCATAAGAGTATAATAGATTGACTATTCCTTATCTACTAGCCTAATATTGTGTTTAGTCGGCAAAATTGCTATTTCATATAATTGTTATTATTAAAAAATAAAAAAATTACATTTCTTTTATGACACATTTGTTTTACAAAATGGAATAAGGTAGAAAAAAAAATTAAAATTCTTCAAGAATGGAATAAAAAGTAATGCCTATTCCTTATAATTATTTTGAGATACCATGGTATGTATGAAAATATGTAGTAAAAAATTAAGGAATAGCTATTTGGTTTTGTAAAGAAATTGCAATTCTTTATTTTTCAATAATAATAATTCCGTGAAATAGTCATTTCTCTAACCAAACGCAAATTAGACCGGTAGGTAAGAAATAACTATTTTATTCCATTCTCATGGAGTCAATCAAACAGGTCATTATATGACCAAAGGAATAGCCATTCCTTAATTTTTTACTACATATTTTCATATATATTCATAATATCTCAAAACAACTATAAATAATAGCTATTACTTCTTTATTTTGTTTTGAAGAATTTCAATTTTTTCTATCTTATTCTATTTTGCAAACTAAATATATTAATATTATTGATATAAATAAATCAATAATGGATATTTATGCAAATTAATTTTTTTATGTAATTTCATAATTTAAATTAAAAAAGAAAATATTTTCTTTTTAGATAATAAGAAGCTACATGATTGTTTAATATATTTTTAGGTATTTAGACAGCAGGTGTGTTGCTGCCAGCAAAATATGTAATTGAAAAAAGAAAAAAAAGAGAGAAAGAAAGTAACAGCATAGTTTAGACTTTAGAAAATTGTGTAATTTTCCGCGTCGGCCAGATCGGTGAGTTGCGTAAGGGAAACCCACTGGCCGTTGGATGCCGTATTTAAGTTCAAAATGACGGTCCTAGATGAGCTATTCACTGAACCCACGGATCGGCTTCCTGAACCGTCGATGACATTCAATCCAAAGGACCAGAAAACCTCTTACCAACATCCAAATAGCTGAAAGCCCTCGCGCCAAACTAAAAAAATTTAAATCCTCCTTCTTCTCTCCTATAAAACCACCTTTTCAGCTCCAAACTCATACAGATCCATACATTCCCCAAACATTTACTCTCTTATCGTTTTATTCAATTGCAACTCAGAAGTCCTAACATGTCAGGAAGGGGAAAGGGAGGAAAAGGCCTCGGAAAGGGCGGTGCCAAGAGACACAGGAAGGTGTTAAGAGACAATATTCAGGGTATCACCAAGCCTGCAATTCGGCGTCTTGCTCGACGAGGTGGTGTGAAGCGTATTAGTGGCCTTATCTATGAAGAAACCAGAGGGGTTCTCAAGATTTTCCTTGAGAATGTTATTCGTGATGCTGTGACCTATACTGAGCATGCCAGGAGAAAGACTGTTACTGCTATGGATGTTGTATATGCCCTTAAGAGACAGGGAAGGACTCTTTATGGTTTTGGGGGTTAGGAAGATTACTTTTTTAACTTTTTTTCCCTTTTAATTAATGTTTAGGATTAGGATTTTGTGTTGAGAAATTGAAAGGTGGGAGCTTGATGCTACGAATCTATCATGTGTTTGATGTAATGTTTGATATTTTGGTTGAATAATGAAATCAAAGTTTGCTTTGATTATTAATGTGTTTGTCACTTAGGATACATTGGTTGGATTAAGAAATTGTTTTTGGAGCCTTGATGGCAATTAAAGAAGACTGGTTAGGATGCATGAAAATACAACCTATATTTGTTTGCTTTCAGTATACTTCAATATGAGGAAACTTTCAGATGTGTGCTTTACTTTAAAGTAACGATGGAGAAGGAAAATTTGATGTGTTTGCAACTAGAAGCTTTGTTTTGCTACCTTCGATTGCCATCAAAAGATCATATTGCGGTCAACTTCAGCCAACATTTGTATGTTCCTTTCCATCACCCTTGGATCATCAATCTGAAACTGCAAATCTAATGCTTGGGAAAGCAAATTGTGACATAAAGGGCAGCTGACATGTCCCTCACCAATCCAACTGTCTAAGTAGGCTTGGTGGAATGGATGAAAGCAGTTTGCTGGCTCTCTAATTTCATCAGTGGTGTGCAGGTGAATGGGTGCTAAGCTACTAGAGGAGGGGAGGGTTGATATTGATTGCTTGTGCGCTCAAGTGTTTCAAATCCATAATCATGGTCAAGTTCTTGCTCTGGCGGATCAGGAAAACCAAGTTTCTTAAGAAGCGTTCTTGTGATGAATTTGAAACAATCTAGCAGATGTAACAGAAGTATGATGCTAAAGGGTTTTGTCATTCTAATGCTAGGGCAAGGAATAACCATTAGATAAGAGCAAGAATGCTAAGCCAAAGGCCCAATAACACTTAACTGGTCTCTGAACAAACAAATTAGCGTCAAAAGTATGAAGGAAAGCTGATATTGGAGAATTTATTTGATGGGATAGAAAGGGAATTAGCTTGGTATCTATGTATCCAAGGAGATAAAACGTCTATCTCTTTCTAAGTGCATAGAATTGGATCTGCAGAGACATGCGTAACAACGAAATGGATTTTTATGCCTGTGGTTTGATCAATGGCTGTGGTTTGGGCGGCATGGTGTTTATTTGTGTCTTATGTGATAGGGATCCTCTTTCAGATAGGACAGCCACACATCTTCAGCGTCGTGTTTGGGGTCTTGATTAAGATTTCGTCTGCTTCTAAAAAGGATTTAGCTAAAACTCTTGGGGGAAGTTTCACCCAACGTTGATGTTTAAGTCGTGAACCTCGAAACCGTCCCCAGGGTCTGGCCCAATGCATAACAGGGATTTTCGGCACCAAAATCTAGATATTGAGTTAATTTCATTCTGGCCGAAAATTGGTTTCTGCTGGAGATAATCCTTTTTTTTTGTTCTTTTTTCTTTGTTTTTTCTTCCCCCCTCCAACCCCACTAGAAAAAACTAAAAAGGAAACACTTGATAGTAAAATGCAGTTACATATAATTGGAATATGAAATAATAAATTGTTCTAATAGTTTACATAAGTGCAAAGATCTTTTTGATTATGTTAAAGTCGGGAAGCTAGTCACTAATCTTCGAGTTAGGGCATCAGATTTGTCGAGTTGGAGTTTTAACTAAGAAGTTTTAAGAGAGTTTTGTGGAGGTTGATGCAATGGCTAATACTTTTGAAGAGAACGTTTTTGGCAATAGAAAAAATTGATTCTTAATTTTTAGCTTAGATAATTAGTGCTAATCATAACATATTATTAGAGTAGAGGGTTTTTGAGTTTGAGCTTTTATACTGTCATTTTACCTCCATTTAATTAAATAATCCATTTGATGACTTTAGTCAAAGTTTTAGCTTATAAGCCAGGAAGTGTTATGAAATAAATATTAACTTCATATCATATCTATAAGCTTAAGTTTTTAGATTAGATGATAGTGATACTAATCGTAATATTTAACTTCTTTAAAAATGAATTATTGACCATGTCAAAATCTATTTTCCACACGAGCATTTTAAGTTAATGTCCTTTTAATTAATGTTTTTCGACTTCCTTTTGGACTTATTCCTTTTTTTTTTTTTTGATATTTCATTTATTTTTGTTATCCATATTAATTTATTTCCTTTATAATCAAAGTTTGAAAATTTGCCTTTATTTTTGCATATCCTATTGTTTTTATAATAACAATATTTTTGTCTTATTTTATTACCAAAAAAAAAAAGGGTTTGAGGTGTGTACCTATTTCTTGCTTGATAGTTTTCAACATGCCTTTTCTAATAATGATGATGTTTTTTTGATATCGTTTGGAATCTCTTGAAATTTCTTCTATTTTGATTGTAGTTTTTGCTTTTGATAGAATTTTTCTTTCAACTTGACCTCCTTCTAATGGTTTATTGGATGTACTCAGCACTATATCTTTAGCTTTGATGAATACAATTTTCCCAGCTACTTTCAAACTTTCACCTCTTTTGCATCCTAATCTAACCTTGAATAAGGAAAGACTTTGACTTGACAAGAATATTTGAAGTTTTATTGTCACTTTCATCAAATTTGTTGAATACACTTTTCAAGGATTGTGAGCTATCCTCGTGACAAACTCTTAAATTTTGTATTTCTTCCTTCAATATTGTATTTTCTCTAAATAAGGCTTCTTTGTCATGCTTTAAAGTTTTGTTATTTCTTAGAACTCTAACCTCATTTTCTAGAAGAACATTTGCTTGTGTTAATGTTTCTTGTTCATCTTTTAGTGTTTTGTTTTCATTTTCAAGCTTTGTAATCTTTGCCTTTGCCCTTTGACTTTGAAAGGACACTTAATAGTTTAGCATATATATCATTGAATGTGGATTCATAATTGGAATAGAAATACACCTTTGATTTTGATATTAACATATGTTGGCTTTTGCTTCCGAATTCCCAACTTCACTTTCCAAATCCCCAACTTCACTTTCCGAATTGTTAGGATCACTCCAAGTGGACATCGAAGACTTGTTTTTCCTTTTTTAATGCTTTAAAATTATTATGGTGAGCATAGGACATTCATACTTAATATGCTCTATTTTCTTGCATTCATGGCATATAATTTCTTTATTTGTGTGTTTTTGGTGTAGGTTTTATTACTATATCTCTCATTGATTTTTGGATAATCTATTTTGTTCACAAGTGAGAAGATTTAGATTATCTTCCTCATCACTTGGTGAGCTTACATTGGAACCCTTTTCTATTTCTTTAATTCTGAATGTAGTTGTTTTGCGTCTTTGATACTTTTGTTTTGTAGGCCATGAGATTGGTTTGTAGTTGATTGAGTGTGAGCTTTTTAAGTTACAAGCTTCTTCTATTATGGTCTTCTTTGGAGTCCATGCTTTAGGTAGTAATCTTAGAATTTTTTGAACCAAATCTTGATCACTTATTTTCTTGTCAAGCGAGGATAGTTCATTTGTTATTGTAGTGAGTAGACTAAAGCAATCTTTGATCCCTTCTCCAGGTAGCATCTTGATAAGTTCATATTGTTGTAAAAGTTTGTTGATCCTTGTTTCCTTTATAACTTTTAAACCTTCATTTGTCTCTTGGAGCATGTCCTAAATTTCATTAACAATTTTATAAGAGGATATCAAATGAAGTGTTACGAACACTACCTGAACTTTGGACAAAAAATCAATTTACTACTTGATGTTTTAATGCTAAATTTAATATCCAGTTTGAAATTTTCATGTCACTATTGATGCTTATGTTAAATTTTTGATGGCCATTTATCTAGTGACTAACACTTGTCCCATTAGTTTAAAGAATGCCATATTGACACTGTTGGCTCTGGCTATTAAACATGGTGTAAGGGTGATATTTTGGCTCTATGTAGTTCGATATGTTTTTGTATCTTATATATATATATATATATTAATGATTCAAAGGTGTGTAAAAACAATGTCAATGTGGCCCTTTTTTAAACTAGTGGGACATGTATTGTGCTAATGATGCTTGAAGGATATGATTACATAGATGGTTGTTACAAGATTTAACTAGAGTAATAGAAGTGATATAAAAACTTCTAATTGAGTACTAAATTTAGCAAATTAAATTTTAGGTAGTAAATTGAACTTTCTTCTAATGTTCAAGTAGTAAGCATAATATTGTTCTGATATTACATAGAATTCTAACGGAGCAAAAGTTAAGAGTATAAGATTATTTGCTGTTGAGTTTGCTTATGTTTTCTTCTCATTGAGGGGGTGAATTGATTGCTTAAAATTTTAATACCTCTTCTATGACTTATTTAAAAAAAATCCCATTTAATTACAATTAATTTTTTTATAAAGTATTGCAATAAAATTAACAAGCACTGAGAAGAAATTAAATAAATTGTGAGAAATAAAAAAGAATAAGGTTCAAGAAGATCAAATAGTAATATATAATGGTTTCACCTTATGCGTTAGTCCACTAATTTAGCCTTCACACATTCAGCTCTCGATTGTCTTCATTGGATTGTTTTATTATATCAATAGAAACTTTGAAGGTTACAAGTAATTAGCCTTCTTGGCCTAGTCTCTCATTACTTTGTCTCATTTAGCTTTCATTTAAAGCTAAACATTCAAAACTATAGTGAACAATGTAACCTATCAAAACAAATTTCAAAACTTTTGTCACAATCAAATGAGAATACAAGAATAAAATTCTCTAAGCTTTAGCTCAATAATAGTTTTAGAGTAATAGCATGCTCTTCTTTTTCAAATACTCCCCTTTTCTAGTTTGTTTGCTTGTCGAAGCCTTTATATGCCTATTTTTTCCAATGTTCCTTTAGTCATTAGTAATGTCTTGATTTGAAATTTAATTTTTCATAATTTTCCTCAATTATCCTTAATTGCTTTTCTATAATTACTTAAATATTTTCATTAAAAGAATATATGTTGATTTGATCCATAAATTTTAGCTTTTTTCCACTATATAAAACAAACTTAAGATATCTTCATAATAAATATTCCTACTTATATTCAACCAGTGAAGGTGGGTCTTAGGTTTTCTTGCTTTATACCTATAGGCTTTTGGAACCTTTGACTTCCTCATATGCTAGAACTCCTATTAGTTTATTGTTCCTTTCTAAAAGCTTTGCTTTTTCGAATCCCCACTTTAGCATAATTTTTCATAGTCCTTCACATCATCTCTTTTCTTTTTTGATCACATTCACTTTCGACTTCAATATTTGTTTCAAACCATTCTTTGTTAACTTTAATCCTTCAAAACATTAATTTGATCTTTCCATTAAATATACCTTTTCTTAACTTAATCTATATTTCCAATCTCATTTTCAAGACTATTTGTTGATTGATTCTTTTTCCAAACCTAATTATGTTCCATTACACACCAGATAAGCTTTTTAGTAAACACTTAAATATATGTTTTGTTATTATCAAAGTCATACTAAGAGGCTTAACAATTTTAAATAAAATATTCAAAAAATATATAACAAAAATAAAAAGAAAAAGGAATAAAAAAAGAGAGATTAAGTTCATTTAGAGTTGTAAATTACTATTAAATATTTGCTTCCATGGGAAGTATATATTTGCTACCTTGAAAATTTTCTTTTTACCCCATACTACTCCAATTTTGATGAAAGGTGTTTGTAAAACAAAGTTCCTTCGGTTAGTAGTCATTATCTTGTAAATAGGTTCCTTTTTTTATTTTACTTTAGTCTTCAAAATAAATATTTTTTTTAAAAGAGGGAAAATTAAAATAAGACTTACTTAAGCTTATAAATAGTTGTAAATGTTTGTTATTCATAGTTTGTCAATATCTCCGTAAATATTTGTTCTCCCTTTTATCCTTCACTTTGTAAAATAATAATCAAACTTTAGATTTTCCTACTACCTTCTTAAAATCATGAATTTTTCATTTTTTATTTAATGTAGTTAGCAAATTCAAAATTAAAAATTAAAAGAGTTCTTTCTATAAGTTGTTGTCTTTCCTCTCATCACTTATTAACAATGAGTAATTTTTTTTTCCTTTTGGGTTATCATCTTGTAAATAAATTTCTCCTCCATAATAATGTAAATTGAATTTTCTTATATGTAATCTTTATTTTGATTTAAAAAAAAAAGATTTATTTTGTGGAAAATCTTTGTTTCCCTTTTTATTTTTTGTAAAAATATCCTTGTAATTGTATTTTTAGTAGCGAGCCTTAGTTTTTAGAATTATCACTCATAATTTATTTTCACTAAAGTCATTATCTTCTTAAGCTATCACCTTCATTAGGTTGTTAACCCTTTAACAAATTCACTCAACTTTGTAAATTTATTAGCTTATAACATAAGTGGCCTTCATTTTAGTTTCTAAAAAACAAAAAAGGAAAGTATTTAAAACAAGGAGTGTTTTCAGCAATAAAATAAAATAAAAATGAAGAGTTACAAACAATAAAGGATTCTTCCATGGTCTTGAAAGTTGCTTCTAAGTGGTTAAACCTAAACCAAAGCTCATAATCACTTGCTTGCGAATCCAAGATGACCAATGATAACTTCAAGATCAACAAAAAGCCAAATCATAAAGATATGGAGAATTTGCTTAAGCAATTTAATGAAAAATTTAAGGCTTTAAAGAAATGTAGCTAGATAGATCACATAGGCTTGATGAAACTCCTAGAGTTTGGGATGAGGACTTCCTAGAAAAGTTTAAAATACTGACCTTTGAGAAGTATGGCGACACTGCTTGCCCGGTAGTACATGCAAGGCTTTATGTACTTAAGATGGGTCACTTTAGTAAATATGACCATCTAATAGTGCCTGCATTCCAAGATAGTTTTGCTGGCCCAGCTTTAATTTGGTACACTCAGCTAATATAGTTAAATTCAACACTTAGGATATGCTAACTAGGGCGTTTTATGACTAGTAGAAGTTTAATATTGAATAGCCCCATCAATGAGCAACTTGAAGAATCTAGTTAATAAAAATGAAGAAACTTTTAAAGAATATGCCCAAAGGTGGAAAAGCATGCTTACATTACCCATTCTAGACAAGGACTTGATCCATATGTTCTTCCACACCTTGGATGGGTCATATTTCAAGCATCTCATAGGCCACACCGCTTCTTCTTTTGCAGACATAGTTGCATTAGGCAATCGTACAAGGGAAGCTATAGTGCCTCAGAACTCGAGACGAGTACAACCTACCACGTGTCCTCATTAGGTAAAGACACACAAAGGCTCAAAATCTGCTAATTTCACCATTAGCATTTAAATAATCCTGCTAGCTAATTAACATTTCTTCATATAATAATTTGTCTACAATAGTCAACTATAAATAATTTCTTAAAAACAAATCATAGTGGAAGCTTATTGAAATCTATTACAATCAAAGTCTTAAACATAATATCACCAGCAAATATCCTAACATCATGATCTAATGTTAGTTATTTTTCTAGTATGTATGTTAGTCTTCATAGTACACATATAATAAATACTCGTAAAATTATTTATTTAAGATATATTATAAAACATAAACCAAGGTCAAAGATGGAAATTTACATAAAATGAGGGTAAAAGGGTCATGTAAGAAGAATATAAATACTCCAATTTAACCTAGAGCGCTTCATTTTTCCATTTTTCACAGTAACATAGTAAGAGAAAGGGAAAACACTCTTTGGAGATTACAAAGGCGACTAAGGGGAATTCATCAACGAGGTAAAGATTTTTATGATTTTAGTAGTCACGAGTATGGAATTTGAGGTTAAAATAATTGTTGCTACTTCATTTCATCATAAATTGGATTGAGGATTGAATGGGATGAGCATAAAAATCAAACGATTAAGAATTTGATTCCAAGGATTTGAGAAGTAAGTAATCTAATATATGTAATTCGATTTGAGATTGCAAGTATTAGGATTAAATTATACCTAGGATCAAAGGATTTCAGAATTGGAATGAATTGAAAGAAAGAAAAATTAGGGTTTATGAAGGGGCACATAAAGATACATGGCCTTCAATACGATTGTGTTTTGCCTTGTGTTAAGCCCATATTGTACAAAAAAAAAAATAAAAATACACAGCCTCCTAGTATGGCCGTGTCTCACTTGGTATCAAAATATAAAATATACAAAAGGGTACATGGCCTCTAGCACGGTTGTGTACTATCTCATGTTGAGTTACATGGCTTCCAACATGGCCATGTTGAGTTCAAACGTAACCTATTTGTTTTACTTAGTTGAGATACAATTTTAAGAGCATATAATTGGGAACACGTATAGGTTTAGAGGAATTTTGAGGCTATAAGAGTATGAGGAAATCAAAATTTTGCAATCCAGGTATGTGTAACTTATTTGTTGACTTGTACTTGTTTAAGTTAGTATAAATGCATTAAAATTGATTAAGTGGTTAAGTGTGTGCTGTATGTGTTTAGCTTGGCTTAGAGGCCGTAGTAACAGATCCTTAGGGAAAACCCCAATGATCTTCGGTGACATTGTCCCTAGTAAAGTCATGCTTGGAAATGATGTAGGTTTGTTTAAGGTTTACGTGTTCATGGGTGTAGGGTTTCTAGTGACAGTTTTCATCACCAAGTTTAAGGGTTAAGTATTCATGGGTGTGGAGCCCATAGTGGCCATTCCCATCACCAATCCAAAGATTAAATTTAAGTGTGTTGAGGGGGTCATGAGTATCCTATTGTTGCTTGTGGACTTATCATGAACTGGTTGCTTACTGTTTAAGTTCTGCATAATGCATGTGAATTAAACTCCTATTTGTTCATGTGTGTGTGCTTGTGTAATATTTACTGGACATTAGCTTACCCTTCAAGGATTGTTTTTTTTTTTTTAGATGCAGGTAATGAGGAAATAGATAACTAAGGAGAAGTAATGGGAATGAATACATAGGAGAGGGAAGAGGAAGATTTCCATTACTATTATGGAGATTAGATTTAGTAGGAGTTGAGTTACATATAGGTAGTGGCTATTGAAATATTTGGAAGAAAATTATACTAGTGTTTTATAATTATTCCATTGCGTTAGATGTTGATCGTGAATTTAATGTTAAACTTGTTTTGAGGTTTGAATGATGGTTTGGGTGATGGGAATCTACCCTGTTACCCCAATAGTTAGGGAACATAATTTGGATGTTTGATCCAAATTGCTCACATGTATCCATTTCCTTATCTAATAATGTTTGAATTGCATTATAGTAGGTACAATGATCAGTCTTTACTGGATGCTAAATAACCTATATTGTTGATCAAATTGGGAACATCATCGGACTCACATCCAACGGCCCACGATGAACTCAATTGGCTAGAAGAATCAGCTCTTTGAAGACTATCTTTGTACTTGTTATTTTATTATTGAATCGGTCACTTTGTAATCATTTTTGGGATATTTTTTATTTGTTTGTATTTTGTTGAATTAGGACCGGCCATTTAGTGGTATAGGCGTAATTTTTTGGACATTTTAACCTTAATTGGAGAAAGTATAAATACTTTCTAAGTAGGGTTTGTAAGGGACTTTTGAACATCTCATTTTTGAAAATTTTAGCCGTGGAAAGCTTGCCTCTTTCACGTCTCAAACTTGTATCAATTTCATCCTTAGAATTGTGGTAAGCTGACTTGAGAAGTATTGTGAGTAACATCAATTTCTTCTTAAGTTGCTTCCAATTACTTTTAGTGTGTTATATCTATTTGTAATTGGTTGTGTTCTTTTGTTATTGTTCACGTGTTTAGGGATCTAAATTTTTAGATTTGAATTCAATTCCAATTTGATTGGAATTCGGTTCATCTTTGTGTGATCCTTAACATATATTACAATTGCAAGTGATCTTCATTATAATTTGTCCTTGTAGTCATTTGAATTCATGAAATTAGGTTTCATTTGATTGTAGATTTCACGCCATCTTATTGTGGAATTGGAAGTAGATTTGGTGTTCTTGGAATCTCATTGAAAGGCACATCATTGGGATATATTTATATCTTATTGATAGTATTGAATATATTGAATTGAGATTACAGGATTTGTAGGTTTAAATGGTATCAAAGTAGTTTCGGAGCCTTAACTATCCTTATATGATAAGGACACTTGGTGAGCTATAGCGTGCCCAGGTTTCGGGGTGTTACAGCTTATATGGTATTAGAGCCTAGGTTTATGATCTTTAGGGAATTAGTTTTTGATCTATAGAGAATAGGTTGATGATTTTAAAGAACTTAGGTTTAATGATCCATAGAATTAAGAGATGATCACTAAGTATAAGTCTCAAATAGTACAAAATAGGATGTAGTCTCTAGAGGAATTAGGTATTTGATCTATAGGATAGTAAGACATGAAGAGAGTGAGCATAGTTGTGGGACATTTATTTTATCAAGTAATTTATTTTATTGTACTATTATTTTATTTGCATTTATTTTAACTATTAAGTTATATATATATATATCTGTATACAACTACATGTAGAGGTATATGTGTATATGCCTATATACTATGACACTAACCTTGATTGATACTAACTTTAAGTTTATTCGCTTATCTCTTCCCAACATAATGCATCCAAGAATAATCATTGGATCGGGTGTGGGAAGAGGTGCTGGGCGTGGTAACCCCAATGAAGACAATGTTCAAGGTCAATAGCCATAAGGGGGGAAGAAGTTAGATGGCTGAAGAGACAATTTAGATGCTGTAGACGGTAAATCATTTGGTGGGGCTGTTGGCATAACAACACCTAGCCCCTAATGTTCCGCAACATAGAAATGCCAATGAACCCGCTAACTTTGATAAGTTCATCAAAGTGGCTAAGGAGTTTAACCCAAGGGTTGATGACCCAATTGAGGCTAAGGATTAGGTACAAGAAATAGAGAAAACATTTGATGTCTTTCAGATACCTAAAGATAAGAAAGTCAACTATGATACATTCATGCTGAAGGGAATTGTAGCAAAATGGTCGACCTCAATTCCTAGATTGGCAGGGGAATACATGAACTAGACAATATTTAGAGATTTGTTCTATTAGAGATACTTCCCTAGTAGCTCTAAGGATAGGATGAAAAATGAATATTATAACTATAAGTAGGGGGATAGAACAATGGAAGGGTATGAAGCGGAATTAAATCACCTAATCCAATTTTTACTTGAGAATGTTCATAATGATGATAGATCTCAGGCCAAAAGATTTATGAGAGGTTTGGATTTAGATCTTTGACATGAGGTTGTGGCCTTTTACTTGAATACTTATGCCAAAATGGTTGATAAGGCCAAGTACCTTGAGCAGAGCAAAAAGAGTATAGAAGAATAGAGGAGCTGCAGAGTAGTAATAGATTTGGGAAAGAGACTTACCTCGAGTGGAATAGGGCAAGAGACCTCATGTGTATTAGAACATAACATGGAGTGCTGTAGCCCCTCCTCCATAGATCAGACCAGTGCCTTTAGCACTTCTTGTAGCAAGCTCTAACATCAAATGTACCAACTGCTATGAGCCTCATAAGTTAAGAGAGTGTAGATGGTCAGATGGTACTTGCTTCTCCTATGGAAAGACATGACACATTAGCAGGCACTGTAGTGAGAGGTCAGTTCCTTTAATCTTTTGTCATGTGTGTAAGCAAAGGGGAAACAAAGCAGTTAATTGTTCTTAGGGACAAGTAAAGAATCAAGTAACCTCAGCTCAATAGGCAACTAGACCTCCAGTGAGGGGACAGGGTGGTAGACCATAGGCAGTGGATCCTAGACAATAAGTGCCTACTAGGGTATTTGCTATTCAGCAATAGCAGCACTAAGACATCTTTGACGTAGACACCATTGCAGGTATGTTTTAAGTACACTTCTGTAATGCTTATGTACTATTTGATACTGGTACATCTATATCCTATGTGTATGAGAATTTTGTATACACATGTGCATTGGATGTTAAATACATGAATGATAGTCTGGCTGTTAGTACTCCTTTAAGAGTTAGAGGGAAGATAAGTAGAATAGATAGAGGGGTAGGAGTAGAGATATAGGGTAAAGTGATGCTAGCATATCTTTTGATCTTAGAGATGATAGAGTTTGACATCATTTTGGGTGTCAATTGGTTGTCAAGATATCATGCCACCATTGAATGTTACAGCATGGTGGTATAGTTCAATATACCTGGGGAAGAGTACTTTAAGTATAAATTGAAAGCTTGGAGACTAGCTGGGTTACCCACTTATAAGATGTGAGGAAGGAATATGTTGGCAATTGTATCTGTTGAAGCTAGTAAAGAAGCAAGTTGGAAGTGGTACCTATAGTGAGAAAATTCCCGAACTGTTTCTAGAAGACCTTCCTAGTTTACCCCTAGCTAAGGAAATAGAGTTTAGTATTGACTTGGTACAAGGCATAGTACTCATATCAAAACTGGTCTACAGGTAGCACTACTGGAATTGGAAGAGTAGAGAAAACAGTTATAGGAGCTATAGGATAAAGGTTTCATCAAATCTAGTATATCTCTTTAGGGTGCACTAGTTTTGTTTGTCAAGAAGAAAGATGAAAGTATGAGACTTTGTATAGAATATAAAGAGTTGAATAAGATCATTATCGAGAACAAATATCCTCTCTCTATGATAGATGACCTATTTGACCAGCTGTAGGGAGCTAACATGTTTTCTAAGAGACTTGAGATCAAGGTAACACTTGCTAAGAATCAATGCAGAAGATATATAAAAGACAACTTTCAGGACTAGATATGGGCATTATGGGTTTTTGGTGATGCCCTTTCGATTGACTAATGCACCTATAGCATTATGGATTTAATGAATACAGTGTTTAGGGATTTTCTGGACAAGTTTGTAATTGTCTTTGTAGATGACATCCTGATATACTTAAAAAGCACTAAAGAACATGAAGAACACTTGAGATTAGTTTTAAACAGACTACAAGAAGAAAGACTATATGTCGAATTCAGTAAATGTGAATTTTAGTTGGAGCAGGTGGTTTTCTTAGCTCATGTGGTTAACAAGGATAGGATATCAATAGACCTAGAAAAGGTGAGAGTTGTAGTGGATTAGCATATATTGAGGATAATCACAAGTATAAAAAGCTTCTTGGGTTTGGTTGGCTACTATAGAAGGTTTATAGAGGGATTTTCCAAGATAGCAACTCCTCTCACCAAGTTGACATAGAAAAACGTGAGATTTAAGTGAGATGACTAATGTGAGGCTAACTTTCAAACACTCAAAGAGAAACTCATATTAGCACCAATTCTAACATTGCCCAAGAGTGGAGAAGAATTTACTATGTACAGTGATGCCTTAGTTCAAATTTTGGGATGTGTGTTGGTGCAAGGTAGGCAGGTAATAACATGTGCATCTCGCCAATTGAAGCCCTATGAGAAGAATTACCCAACTCATGACTTAGAGTTGGCAGTAGTAGTATTGGCTTTAAAGTTATGGAGGCACTACTTGTATGGGGAGAGGTGTAGAATCTTCATTGATCACAGGAGTTTGAAGTATATCTTCACAAAGAAGGAGCTGAACACGAGGAAGAGCAGATGGTTGGAGTTAATAAAAAACTATGATTTAGAGATCCAATACCATCTAGAAAAGGCTAATGTGGTGGCAGATGCCCTCAATTAAAAGAAATAGGAGAATGTAGCTACTCCCATTACTTCATAGAAGGAGTTATTAGAAGACATGTGTAAATTGGAGTTAGAGATTTTAACTCAAGAAGTGGGAGCAAAAATGACCACTTTACATATATAGCTAACTATAAGGGACAAAATCAAGACTAGCTAGGTTGAAGATAAAAATATCTAAGAAATCAAGAGTAGAATGGAATAGGGCAAGGCTCTAGAATTCAACTTGAATGTAGAGGGGAACTTGAGATATGGAACTAAGTTATGTGTGCCAAGGGATATAGAATTGAAGGGAGAGATAATGAAAGAGGCACATTACTTAGCCTACACAATATACCTTGGAAGCACTAAAATATACAAGGACTTGAAGAGTTACTATTGGTAGAAGAACATGAAAAGGGAAATAGTTGAGTATGTAACCAGATGCCTCACTTGTCAATAGATTAAAATATAACATCAAAGGTTAGCTAGTGAATTACAACTTCTTCCAGTACCAGAATGGAAATTAGAGCATGTGACAATGGACTTTGTTATAGCCCTCTCAAATACTAAAGAGAAGTAAGATGCAATTTGGGTAATAGTGGATAGGTTAACCAAGTTTGCTTATTTTCTACTTATCAGAGTTAAATACAAATTGGAGAAACTGGCCTAGATATGTATTTAGGAAATAGTCAAATTACATAGAGTGCTAGTAACCATGATTTTTGATAGAGACATAAGATTTGTAAGCAAATTTTTGAGCAGTTTACATAAAGCTTTAAGCACCAAACTGTAGTTTAACATTACATTCCACCCTTAGATGGATGGTTAATCTAAGAGGACTATATAGATACTAGAAGATTTGCTTAGAGCATGTGCACTTGATTTTGGAGGTAACTAGAATGAGCATATCCCTCTGGTTGAGTTTGCCTATAATAACACCTAAAGGCAACCATCAAGATGGCTCCTTATGAGGCTCTTTATGGAAGAAGATGCAGATCTCCATTACATTGAAATAAAGTGGGAGACAGGTAAATGCTGGGCTTGGAATTAGTCCAAGAGGTAGTGGACAAGGTGAATTTGATTAGACAGAGGATACAAATGACTCAGTCTTGACAAAAGAATGCAGACAAGAGAAGATGCCCTTTAGGGTTCTTAGTAGGAGATAAGGTCCTGTTGAGAGTTTCTCCAACTAAAGGGGTGATTAGGTTTGGTTTGAGAAGGAAGCTAAACTTGAGGTATGTAGGCTCGTTTGAGATCTTGGAAAGAGTAGGCACTATGGCTTATAGATTAGCTCTCCCACCAAGTTTAGTTGGGGTACATGATGCATTCCATGTATCCATGTTGAGGAAACATGTACCCGACCCAGATCAGATAGTGGCTTTGGAGCCATTTAATGTGCAGCCAAACTTGTCTTCTATGAAATGACTAGTCAGAGTTGTGGACACAAAAGAACAAGTGCTAAGAAGGAGAATGATTCCTTACATTAAGGTATAATGGACAAATCAAATCTAATGGGAAGCGACGTGAAAATTGGAAGATGGGATGAGAAAGAAGTATCTATAACTCTTTCAAAATCAGATGATTTTGAGGAAGAAAGTTTTTATAGGGTGGAGAATATAAATACCCTATACAATTATTTATTTAACATATATTATAAAACATAAACCATGGTCAAAGATGGAAATTTACATAAAATGAGGGGTAAAAGGGTCATTGCAGCAAGAGTATAAATACTTCAATTTGACATAGAGCACCTCCTTTTTCCATTTTTTTATAGTGACATAATAAGAGAAAGGGAAAACACTCTTTAGAGAATATAAAGGCGACCAAGGGGAATTCATCACTGAGGTAAGGATTTCTATGATTGAAATAGTAGTCACGAGTATAGAATTTGAGGTTAAAACAATTGTTACTACTTGATTTCATCTGAAATTGGATTGTGGAAGGAACAAGATGAGCATGGAAATCAACCAATTAAGGATTTGATTTAAAAGATTTGAGAAGTAAGTAATCTAATTTATGTAATTTGATTTGCAAGTATTAAGATTAAATTATACCTAAGATCAAAGGATTTCGAAATTGGAATGAATTGAAAGAAAGAAAAATTAAGGTTTATGAAGGGGTACAAAAAGATACATAGCTTCCCAACATGGCTGTGTTTCGCCCTGTGTTAAACCTAGACTGTATAGAAAGATATATGGCCCTTAAAACGGCTATGTCTCACCCCGTGTCAAAATATAAAATACATAGAAAGGTACATAACCTTGTATATTATCCTGTGTCGAGTTATACGACCTCCAACATGGTCGTGTTGAGTTGAAACATACCTTATTTGTTTTACTTAGTTGAGATACAATTCTAATAGCATGTAATTAAGAACATGTATAGGTTTGGAGGAATTGTAAGGCTGTAAAAGTGTGAGGAAATAAAATTTTTGCAATCCAGGTACCTATAACTTTTTTGTTGACTTGTACTTGTTTAAGTTAGTCTAAAAGCATTGAAATGGATTAAGTAAATGATTGATTAAGTGGTTAAGTGTGTGTTATATGTGTTTGGCTCGGTTTAGGAGCCCGTAGTGGCAAATCCCTTGGGAGCACCCCAATGATCCTTGTGAGAAATTCCCTAGTGGTGTTGTACTTGGAAATGATCTGGGCTGGTTTAAGGTTTAACTGTTCACGAGTGTGGGGCATGTAGTCGTAGTTCCCATCACTAAGTTTAAGGATTAAGTATTCATGGATATAGGGCTTGTAGTGGCAGTTCTCATTACCAAGTTTAAGGTTTAAGTGTTTATGGGTATGGAGCCCGTAGTGATAATTTTCATTACTAAGTTTCAAGGTTAAATTTTCATAGGTGTGGGGCCTATAATGGCAGTTCCCATCACTAATCCAATGATTAAATTTAAGTTTGTTGAGGGGGTCATGAGTATCTTATTGTTGCTTGTGGACTTAAGAATATCATGAATTAGTTGCTTATTGTTTAAGTTCTGCATAATGCATGTGAATCAAGCTCCTATTCATTCATGCATGTGTGCTTGTGTTATACATACTAGACATTAGCTCACCATTCATGGATTATTTTTTTTTAGATGTAGGTAATGAGAAAATAGATAACTAAGGAGAAGCAATGGGGATGAATACATAGGAGAGGCAAGAGGAATATTTCCATTACTATCATGGAGATTAGATTTAGTATAAGTTAAGTTATGTATATGTGGTGGCTATTGAAACATTTGGAAGAAAATTGGACTAGTGTTTTATAATTATTTTGTTGTGTTAGATGTTGATCATGAATTTGATGTTAAATTTGTTTCAAGGTTTGAATAATGGTTTGGGATATATTTATATCATATTAGTAGTATTGAATATATTTAATTGAGATTATAGGATTTGCAGGTTTAAATGGTATCGGAGTAATTTTAAAGCCTAAAGGTGTCATTGTATGATAAGGATACATGGCGAGCCATAATGTGCCGGGTTTCAAGGCATTACACATATTCTACATTCTCCTCAGAATTTTAATGTGTCTCCAATATCGTCTTATCATACCGTACGACTTCTCCCGATGTACCTACAACTAAAAATAGTCCTACGAGGGGTAAGCTAATGCCCAGGACAATGTATACTTACACACATACATGCATGCCATGCTAGAAATACCAATACTCACATATTGAAATAGGGTTTCCAAACATAGTTTATCATCTTTCACATCAATTATTTCTAATACACAATTTTCAATCATCATAATCACCATGCAACCTTACACACACACACACATATACGACAAAGGGTACATTTCTTTGTCCATGAGTCAATTCTATACATAGATTATACATATATGTCGAGTCTAATTTGAAATTTTTACATTGTCTTCCTAATTCGATTCATATTAGATCTTATGCTCATCCAAAATAAATCATCGACTTGAATTAGGAATTTTATTGTTTATTTAGAGTCGCCACCTAACTGAAGTTAGGAAGAATTATTGAATTAGAATTAATTGAGCGGATTAATTCTAACCTAGACAACTAGTCGACAAAATCTCCCTTTTTTTTAAAAAAAAAGAAGAAAGAAAAACCAAAGATTCTTGACTCAGGGGCAGTCGTATTAAAACCCTAAAGTTACCACTTTATTCTTCTAAAATCTGAATTATGTTATGATATCCTTTTTAGCATAAAAAAATACTAAAAAAAAAGAAATCATACAACTATCATGCTAACAATGATTCAAAAATATATATTTTATTTTTTTAGAGTTGCCCCATAAGAGTGTTTCCGTACCTGCTATTCGAGATTAAACAGGCCGTAGTTCGCTTTTTCATAAAACTTTAGTGGATTAGTTAATTTTAATTATGTAAACATACTAGGTTTACGTTTATTACCATTTAAATTTATTTAAAGAAATTTCTATGCCTAAGCTTTATTTCTTAATTTTGAAAAAAAAAAAAACTAAGACTTTTCATTCATTGATTTTATGAAGAGAATTTTTCTAAGTGATAAAATATTTATTATTTTTTATTAATTATAATAGACATTTTTTTTTAGAAAACTCTAAACTTAGTTTCATTAACATATTCCTAAAAAACATACATCTTTATTATTATTTTTATTTTATTTTTCCATATATATTCTTATTTTATTTAGTATTAAAAACTAATAATAATAAATAATAGAAAAATGAAGAAATCTGACTAAACTAGACACAGGTCACAGGTCGGGTCGGAATGGGTTTACAGGTTGGAACGGGTCACATACATGGCAACTAGAGCTCTTCGACAATAGCTTTTCGGTGGCCTTTTTTGTCAATTGTTGGGTGCTTCCAAGCTTTCTAAAGGTGGGGAATCATTTGGTAGTGTTAGTTTTCATCGAAAACCGCCCTAGGCAGTAGTTTAGTGGCTACGGTGGCGAGATCTAGAGAGGGAGAGAAAGAGAGCTCCGGTGGGTTTTTCTTTTTCTTTTTCTTTTTTTTTTGTGTGTTTGCCTTCCCTTTTCCTACTTCTGATTCCTCTTCCTTCTTCTTCTCAGCCTCCCTTCCGACCTTTATTTATAGATGTTGAAGGTCGGAGGTGGATGAACATAGATCACAACCGTAGCGAGGGTTTCTCTCTCTCTTTTTTTTTCTTCCTGATTCAGAAAAGATTGATGCAAATCTTTTTGTTTTGAAGTTATTTTAGATTTATCCTAAAAAGATTTGAGCAAAAATCGTTGTGTTTGGTTCGGATTTGCTCCGATTTCCCCTCCCTTCATTTTTGTGATAGACGGCTGGTTGGAGAAGACGATCACGCATTGTGTGTGTGATCTGGGTTGTCCTATCGCGTGTTGCTACGTGGTATCTCGGGAAAAAGAAAGAAAGAAAAAATGGAATGAAGTGCCTTCGCAGATTCGAACATGTAACTAGTGCCCTCCTACGTGCGTTCCAAGTGAGCATGTGGATCGACTAGGCTGGCCCATTTCTCGTTTTTTTATTTAACGCAAATTGTATATAAGCATGGAATTTTTTATTAATTTTATATTATTTTGAAATTCTAAAATTTAATAAAAATCCTTAAAAATCTTTTATTGTTATTTTTACTTTTATTTTCTATTAATGGTGTATTATTCTTATTTATTTTATTTTTATCATTATTTTTTCCTTCGTATATGTAAAATAGAAGAAAAATAATAATAAAAAAGAAAACATTAATTATAATTAGGGGACAAAAATGGGGTGTTTCAACTACCTCTCTTTATAGTAAAGTTTGGAAAACTTAACTGTAAAGACAACAAGGACACCATTTTTGCCTAATAGAAAGGGTAAATAACACCATAATTAGCTGGCTATCCAAACTGGCTCTACTAGGGAGTTGTTTGACTACAAGTTTAAGTAAGGGAAATGCTTAAGGAGCTGACAATTCCTTGTTGCAAAAGAAGATAGTTATTTTATGATAATCAATACTCCTTGGGGAGTGGTCTTAGACAAGCATCATCTCATTAGACTAGCAACTTGGAAGGAGAGATTGTCTAGGAAAATGCTCTTTTGAGCTAACTAACCGATAATAGGAAGTGTCTTACAGGACTAACAAAAAGAATTCATTTAAAAAAGTGCTTTTATGAGCTGACTAATCAATAATGGGATGTGTCTCATTAGACTAACAACCTTAAAAAGAGATTATTTAGAAAAGTGCTCTTACGAGCTGACTAATTGATGATAGGAAGCGTTTCACTAGACTAGTAACCATGAAGGAGAGATCATCTAGAAAAGTGCCCTTACGAGCTGATTGATCGATTATAAGAAGTGCTTCACTAGACTAGCAATTGTAATTGGAGGATATTCAGGAAAGTGCCCCATTGTGGGCTAAATAACCAATAATGGGAAGTATCCTTTTGGACAATATATCAGGAGGCGTCTTAGTAGAGTAGCATCCCTAAGAAGGAATTGTAAAAGTGCTCCTATGAGTTGACTAATTGATAATGAGAGGCGTCTTTTAGATTAGCCAATTTAACGAGAAAGTGTGACTCAAAATAAATGATTACTTATTTTAAATGCTTACCCGATTGTCGCAGATAACTGCCAAACAACTGAATTCTCATGATAATCTAATCCTTTTCTACTTACCTTTGCTATGAGTAGGCTAGAAAGTCTTGATGTATTTCTTTTCGCGGGCTTAGCTCTTATGATTGTGGTGTTATCCTGTGAATATACCAGATCTAAAGCTTGAAATAGGTGGAATTATGCAAAATTCCATTGAGTTTTATCATCCTTTCATTGTTCATTATTTATTATTTTCCTCCATGTGTGATGGGGTAATAGGTAGTGTGTATAAAAAAATGATATAAGAGTTTGTTTGATGACAATTGGTCAGGGTAAATGATCGTTCAGGGACATCCACTTTGCTTGTAGAAGGAATGAAAATCAAACCCGCGAAATTGTAATAAATTATTGACATTTATGAATTTTGGCAAAATTTCATTATTCTTGCTTAGGGATAGTACATCTTAACTGCATTTGCATTAATGGGATCTCTCAACTTTGGACCGTCCATTTGGGCTAATATTAAGGCCACTCCTGATAACACTCTTTTTACAACATAGGGACCCTCATAATTTGGGATTAACTTGCCTCTTGAATCTTATGCATTTGGGAGCACCTTTCTTAGTACCAAATCCCCTTCTTTAAAATGTCGAGGACTTATTCTCTCGTTAAATGCTCGAGCCATCCTTTGTTGGTAGGATTGACCATGGCATAATGCTGTGAGTCTTTTCTCGTCGATCAAGTTTTGCTGATCAATCATTTTCTTTACCCACTCAGATTCATCCAACTATGCCTATGATAAAACCCTGAAGGACGGTATTTCGACCTCAATTGGCAATATTGCCTTGGTACCATATACCAAAGAGCATAGAGTAACTTCAGTAGACGTTCAAATTGAGGTCCTGTAGGCTATGAGGGCAAATGGTAACATCTCGTGCCAATTTCTTCAACAATTCTCTTGATGTTCTTGTTGGTTGCTTCTACTGCCCTGTTCATCTGAGGTTGGTATGGAGTTGAGTTCTCGTGATTTATCTTGAATTGTTGACATAACTTCGTCATTGATTTGTTGTTAAGGTTGGTTGCCATTATCGATGATGATTGATTTGAGAACTTCGTATTGAGCTATTATGTCTTTCTTCATGAACCGGACTATTACTCCTTTGGTGACACTAACATATGATGAGGCTTCTACCCACTTGGTGAAATAATCAATAGCCACCAGTACGAATCTGTGACCATTAGGTGCTTTAGGAGTGATTGGCTCGGTAATGTTGATTCCCTAGATAGAGAATGACCATGGTGCAGCTATTGAATGAAGTTCTTTGGTGTAGCATTTATTTTGTTGGCATAAACTTGGCACAAGTGATAGTGCTTGACATATTGGATACAGTCTGATTCCATTGTCAACCAATAGTAACCTATCCTCATGATTTTTTAACCAAGCATGTGTTGTTCATATGAGGTCCACATACTCTTTTATGCACTTCTTTCATCAGTTCGCCTGCTTCTCTTTTGTTCACACATCTCAGTAATGTGGTGTCAAATGATCTTCTGTAAAGCACAGACCCGCTTAATAAGAAATGGCTTGCTAACCTTCTAAGTGTTCTTTGGTCATTTTTTACTAGCCATTTCAAGGTATTTTCTTTCTTAGAGGAAAGTTTTGATATCATAGTACTAGGGCTTGTCATCTTGTGTTTTTTCGATTACTAAACAGTAGGTGGGCCTATCTTCAATTTTTATTTTCAATGGTTGGACTTTGGCTCCTCTCGTTATTTGAATGATAGATGCTAGTGTGGCGAGGGCATTTGTGAACCGATTTCGAGTCCTCGGGATGTATGTGAAGGTGACTACCTCGAATTCGTTTATCAACTCTATCAAGTGTTGATGATACGACACCAGTTTAGGGTCCTTAGTTTTGTCCTCCCCTCATATTTGTAATATGATGAGTGAGGAGTCTTTGTATACATCCAATTCACGGATTTCCATATGGCAAGCCATTTTGAGATCGGGGATGCATGCCTCATATTCTGCAATATTATTAGTATATGGAAATGTGAGTCTTGCTGCTGAAGGAAATTGTATTCCTTCTAGTGATATCAACACTACCCTAATCCCACGACCAAATACATTAGTAGCTCTGTCAAAAAACATCTTCCATTTAAGATCTTTCTCTATCTTAGACTTTTCTTTTGGCTCAACCTTCGCCATTAGTATATTTTCATATGGGAATTAGGCCTGCGATTCTTGGAAATCTCCTTCAATCGGGTATTTTGCTAACTGATTTGCTAACGATTGCCCTTTTATCGAATTTTGAATTATGTATATGACATCAAATTTTGATAGGAGCATTTGCCATTTGGAGATTCTTTCTAACAAACAGGCTTCTCTGCTAAGTATTTCAAAGGATCATGTTTCATTAGTAACTTAATGGGATAGTAGAGTGTACTACCTCAAACGATGCATGACCCAAACCAATGCGCAGCAGGTCCTTTCTATTTTGGAATACTTTTGTTCCCTTTTCGTGAATTTTTTTACTCAAGTAGTATATGGACTATTCTCTTCCTTTTTCGTCCTTTTGCCCCAGCATATACCCTATGGATTCAGGGAGTATCGTAAGGTACAAAAATAAGGGTTTTCTTTATTTTAGGACTACTAAAACCAGGGGATTCATAAGGTAATCCTTGATCTTTTTGAACACCTTTTCGCATTCATCGTCCCATTCTACTATGGCGTTCTTTCTTAGTAGACAAAATAGCGGATGTCACTTATCCGTGAGTTGTGAGATGAATCGGACTATGCAATTCAACCTTCTTAATAGACCTCTTACCTCTTTGATGGTAGGTGGAGATGGCATTTCCAATATGGCCTTTACTTTATCAGAGTCAATTTTAATACCTTCTCGGCTTACAATAAACCTTAACAGCTTGTCGGATGCGACCCTAAATGTACATTTCTTTAGGTTTAATTTTAGCTGAAACTTTCTCAATCGTGCGAATAATTTCCTTAAGATGACCACATGGCTTTCTTCTTTTTTAGATTTAGCTATCATGTCATCAACGTATACCTCGACTTCTCAATGCATCATGTCATGAAGTATCGCGACCATTGCTCTTTGATATGTTGCTTCAGCATTCTTCAAATCGAAAGGCATGATTGTATAGCAGAAAGTACCCCGGGTTGTTATAAAGGTCGTCTTGGTTTTATCTTCTTCTACCATTTTTGTCTGATTATATCCTGAGAAACCATCCATAAACGAGAAGAGATGATTTCCTACGGTATTATCTACCAAGACATCTATGTGAGGTAGAGGGAAGTTGTCTTTAGGCGTATCTTGATTCAAATCCCGGAAGTCTACGCATACTCGTACTTTTCCATTCTTCTTCAAAACAGGGACTATGTTTGCTAGCCATTCTGGATAGTCGGATACCTCAATGAACCCAACTTCCAATAGTTTCTTGACCTCTTCTTTAATTTTTAATAAGATGTCAGGCCTAAATCTTCTCAATTTTTGTTTTTTATATTTGACATCTTCTCTTGTAGGTAGCTTGTGAGCCACTATCGACTAGTCATGTCCTGGCATGTCGCCATATGACCAGGAAAATACGTCTGCATATTCAGTCAATAGCTCAGATATCTCATGCTTTTGCTCGTCACTTAGATTAGCCCCAATTTTAAGGTTTTTGGGCTTTTCTTTGGTTCCTAGGTTAACTACCTCATTGGCTCGTCAATTGAGATTTTACCTTGTTTATGTTTTTGCCAACTCTCTAGTACCGCTTTGTGGTTAATAATATCGCTTTCAACGGTTGACCTAGCAGTATTGGAAACAATATCAATATTTTCATTACTTACCTACGTGAAATGTCCCTAACGTTCAAAAGTATCGAATTGTGGGAAGTGAGGTGAGAGTGTATAAGTAAAGGAAAGAAAGAACTTGCAATTTTATTGGTATTTATTGAAGAGTTTTATTAAACAATGGTAGAATGATAAACACAACAAAATTCAACCATGATTGTTTCCTATTCTCGAGTTGACCTAATGCTATTTAGAGGATAGGAAAACCAATTATTAAGAGTTGGATGTTGACTGGACATATGAGAGGTAGAAACCTCTATCGAGTCCTCATCGTTGATATCAACTTGGATTATTCCCGGCTTTTGGGTGCTAGCTGGCCTAGAAAAAAAATTGTTGAAGGGGTGGAAAATTCATCTTGGTGTCATTTAGCTTCTCTCTCCTCCTACTTTTGATATATTTCGCTTGAGTTTCTTCTCTAGCTAGGAACGTACCTTAGCCCAAATGTCCTTGTTGTCCCTCTTTAAACTGATGCCTCTCTTTTCTCATGACCATGCCTACTTCATCAAACCTTTGGAGCCCAAGTTTCCAAGACCATCTTCCCCAATATAGGGTATAGCTGTTTCCTTATAAATGGCATAGTCTTGTTCACCTAGTACGGTGATTATTTGGCCATTTACTATGAATTTGACTTTCTGGTGGAGGCTCGAAGGTATGGCTCCTCCGGTATGTATCCATGGTCTTCCCAATAGTAGATTGAAAGACCTTGGTATGTCGAGGACTTGGAATGAAATATTAAACACTCGTGGGCTAATCTCTACCGACAAGCCAATTTCCCCCACTATTTCCCTCTTGGAACCATCGAAAGCTCTAACCACTGTTGAACTTAGCTTAATATTGCTTATATCAACTCCTAACAGATCAAGGGTGGCTAAAGGGCACACATTAAGAGAAGATCCATTGTCTATGAGGACCCGAGAGACTATCGTATCGTTACATTTTACCACTATGAAAAGTGGTTTTGTGTGTTGGTCTCGTCTTCTCCTAATTCTTTAGGTGAGAAAGATATTTCATCTATGGTGAAGATTGAATCCACGACATGGCTTAGTTTTTCTATTGTGATGCCTTCTGGTACCTTGACTTATTTGAGCACTTTGAAGATGCCGTGAGGCTTAGATGTCGCAAGGAGGCCCATGAGTGATATTTGGGTTGGAACTTTATTGAGCTGTTCCATGATCTTGTACTCACTTGATTTAATGATTTTTGTGAATGTAGGGAGCCCCTCTTCCTCTTCCTTTTCCAATTCGGTGGTAGGCTCTTCGACGGAGGTCTTGTTTTTAGGATCATAAATCCTTCTCGAACGAGTGATTCCCCCTATAATAGAAGATTTCTCTTGATTAATGGCCTAATAGTTAAATGGTGCTGCTTTATACCTTTCTGGGGCTATTGGGATATTAAACACATATTTTTTCTTTGGGACCTTTACTTCTATTTCTTACCCTTCATAACATTTATAACTATCAGCTTTGAGTTTGATCTGATCATGCTTAGGACTCATTTTTCTCTCTTGGTAGGTTATCTTCCTCCTCGAATTTAGGCCCCCACTTACTAGGCAGCCCATAAGTTGTTGGGGTGAATGAATAATCTACTACATATTTGAACTTCCAGAATGATCTGCCTAAAGTGTCAACGGTTGGATCTCTTGCTAGCCACCTCTTCCTTATCTGTGATCTAGGGGCTTCATTCAAAACTTTGTGAGGGCAACTTGCTTGCTGTGTTGTTGGCTTTGCTAGTTTTGGGGGCTTTTTCAATTTGGGCTCCACCTTTAGATGTGATCATGTTGACTGTAGGCTTATGGTTGGGCAAGGGATTATTATTGACATTTGGTGTTAGTGCATTGACAAAATCCAACTGTAATATCCCAACGTCGATTAAATCTTGGATTTTATTCTGGAGTCTCCAACATCTATCAGTGGAATGTCCCTCCTGTCTTATGTGATACTTACATTTGAGATTAGGATCAGAATTCCTCAACCTGTATCGGTCGTTGGGGATCTTGAAGTTGATTAGATTATCCACTCGCAACCGAGCAAAAACCTGGCTGAGTGGGATAGGTATCGGAGTGAATTGTCTTGCTGCTCTCATAGTTTGGGTCTGATTTGTCAGTGATTACAGGATTGGGGTGTTTGTTACTTAGAAGGTTACACGAGACCCAAATCTGTTAACCCTGCTTGAGTTAATTGTACTGACGGTAGACTCTTTGGCTTTATTATTCCCTATAGGCCTTGGAGATGACGAGATTCTAGGAGAGTCGACAATTTGAAGCTTTCCAGATGTAATGGCATTCTCTATTCGGCACCTTGCTGCTACTAACTCGTAAAGCTGGATGATGTTGCCTTACTAGATGTGTAAAATAAGTCTTTTCCAGCATGTTGACGAACATGAATATCAACTCCTTCTTTGAAATTGGAGTTGAAACCTTGGCAGCTTAAGCCCTCCAACGTTGGGTGTATTCTTTGAAAGACTTGTTGTGCCTCTTTCGAAGGCTTCCTAGATCCCGTACTGAAGGGGCGACTTCAATGTTGAACTTGTATTGCTCGTAAAATGCATTAGCCAGTTTATCTCATGTGTTGACTTGGTTGAGATCTAATTATGCATACCATATGAGAGTAGGGCCTGTGAGGCTATCTTGGAAGGTTTGGACCATGAGTTGGTGATTTTGTGCATATTTACTTGTTTTTCGCATTTATAGTCTTGTATGCATCTTAAGACATCCAGTACCATTATATTTTTCAAATTCCGGGACTTTGAATTTTTCTGGATAGGCTTCTTCCCCATGTACTAATAGATCGGTAATACTGGTTTGCTCAAAACTGTTAGGTCCTTCTAAAGTCTTCATCTTGTCAGCCAACTGTTGGAAAAGTTTCCTTTCTATTTCTTTTTGTCTGTCTTCCATTTCCCTTTTTATGTCATTCGAGGTTAGATCGAGGTTGATTTTTGGTTCATATTCGAATGCAGGGTTGAGTTAGGAGTTGATTTCCTCATATTCTGGTGGTTGATTCTCTACTGTTTTTCCTTTTTAAGCTCCTGAATGTTCCTCATGAGTAGGTTGGGTGGTACGGAGGAGGCCAATGTTTTCAGTCAAGAGGCGGACTTGTGCGACCAATTGTTGGACTGTTTATTTTAGGGATACGATCCTTGGATCCGAGGTAGCATCTACGCTGGTGTTATCATTGTGGTCATTGTTGTTGTTGCCACTGCTAGCCATTTTAGTTTTGGAGCGGGTGTTGATTGGACTCTTCGGAGGGTTCGGTTGTTTAGGAGCTATCTTTAATACCTGGTAAGCATTCATTTAGCTGGTGTATGTTTATGAGTAAATATGATGCATGTATCACACATATTCAAAAAGGACCCACATTTGATTATTGATGTAATAATATTGAAAATTTATTAATATGGCAAACTTGGAGTTCAACGCTTTTATTGCAAACATAAGAGAAAAGAAAATGCTATCATCTAAATTCCTACTTTCTAAGCTTCTTTTTCTTCGGTTGCGCAGGAGTTGACTCCCCATTGATGATAGCTCCTAATGCTTTAACCCTCGCTTAAGTCTTCTCTAATTGGGCTTCCAATGCTTTGTTTCTCTGGTTAGATTCCTTAAATCTACTCTTCCATACATCCTTCTTATTGTCTACGGTCTCAAAATGGACCTCCATTTGAGCCCTGACCTGTTCCATATAGGTTTTTATTTCTGGACTTAGGTTGTTTGGCGTAGGCTGGATGACATCTGGAACTCGATACACCCTCTCTCCTGTTTGGTACAGCTGGTTGATCACAAAATCTTTGGTAGCTCGGTGTTTGCCTACTTCCCCATCAAGATCTTCAAGGTCTATATTAGACTCTCAATCCGGGATTCCCATAGGGCTCTAACCTCTGCTAGCTTAGCGATTTTCTCAGCTGCTAATATGCTTGAATCTTGGTATTCGAACTTGATTCATTCTAATGATGGTCTGTAGACTATATCTTGAATAGTTCTGAATGGACATACCACTGAATTTGGATGATACCCTGTGCACCCATTAAGCCCGATCAATGGAATAGCTTGAAAGTTCCTGCACATTAGGATAACCTTATTGCAGCAGCTCTACCTAGCGGTCCAAAGAATATCAGTAACACTGAAACCTTTGAGCACTTTCACCCATTGTGGCTGGAAAAAATCGTTTGGTAGCTTCATCCTCTCTATGTAAGAATCTATGAGATCTATTTGTTGGGCTAATGATTTCCTAACCATGTTTAGCCTAAAATACTCGAGATGGCTTACAAACTAGATTAGGATGAGGTTGATGTTTGAGTGGAGAATTCCATGACCCTTCTTCTTCACGAAATTTAGATTTTGAATCTGCTCAGCTAGTAAGGCTAGGATGTAAGATTTCCCTTCCAAGAATTGAAATACCAATTCTGCGACCCTATAATGAATGTGGAAAATCCATGTAAGAAAGAGGATGGTTGCAAATGCTGTTAAGATGAAAGCATAAACCTGTCTTTGTCTGTAGCTCTTGAGATCTCCACATAAGATGTCCTTCTTGCTCCTATCATCACATTGAGCCACAAACCAAGCTTCCAATTCATCCATTAGAAGGCAATACCTGTTGATGCTTTCCAATGCTTGATTAATCACTACCTTGCAAATTTTTAGAAGCCTGTTGAAAATACCTACTAGCCTAGCTTCTAAGTCTGGCACATATACCCCATTGGCAAGTGAAGGGGCTTATAGAAGTTGAGTATACTCCTCTAGGGTTGGTGTGATCTCGTGTGGCTTAATAAAGAAAGCCGTAGGCTCAATTTCCTAGAGGTGTGATATGGCTCGAATCAAAGGCAGGTTGATGTCCATTTTCTTTAATGAGAGGATAGGCCTATCTTGCTCTGTATGAAGGTCTGTTCCTTAGGGCTATGTAAGGTGAACCAATGGTCAAGTACTAGCTTTGGATCCAAGGGTTTACAAATCCGGATTTCCTTGCAAAGGAGGTGATCAATTACAACACTAGCCATCTAGCAGGATTACAATAAAAATTTCTAATTACAAGCAAATATCTTACAAAACATCATAAGAATTAGTTCCTTTACAAGTGACTACATCTGAACTCCAAAAAAGGAAATTACATCATTAATCATTTGCTAGCCCATGATTTAATGTATGCAAAGAAGGTGGGTTCTAAAGGTCCCCAAGATCTATGGCCTCCCACATTCTCGAAGAAATGGATCTCGGGCCATATCGAAGTGGCCTGGTCTGACCGCATCTAATCACACAATTGTATGCATGAAAACTCAATAGGAATAATAAAATAAAAAACTAAACTTTATTAAATCCCTGGATCACAAATAGATACAAACATTAGTGCAAACGATATTTTACAATATAATAGCTAATTAAAGGTATCTGGAAATGATGATTTCAGAGGGTTTAGGTGGCTTACTATGAGTCCCCAGTGGAGTCACCATCCTGTCGAGTCTAATTTGAAATTTGTATATTATCTTCCTAATTTGATTCATATTAGATCCTATGCTCATCCAATATAAATCCTCGACTTGAACTAGGAATTTTATTATTTATTTAGAGTCGCCACCCAATTGGAGTTGGGAAGAATTATTGAATTAGAATTATTTGAGTGGATTAATTCTAACCTAGACAACTAGTTGACGAAATCTCCTTTTTTTTTTTAAAAAAAAGAAGAAGAAAGAAAAACCAAAGATTCTCGACTCGGGGGCAGTCCTATTAAAACCCTAAAATTACCATCTTATCCTTTTAAAATTTGAATTATGTTATGATATCCTTTTTAGCATAAAAAAATACTAAAGAAAAAAAGAAATGATACAACTATCATGCTAACAATGATTTGAAAATATTTTTTTTTTTTTTAGAATTGCCCTATAAGGGTGCCTACGTACCTACTATTCGGGATCAAATAGGCCATAGTTCGCTTTTTTTTTTTTTTATAAAACTTTAGTGGATCAATTAATTTTATTTATGAAAACATGCCAAGTTTACGATTATTATCATTTAAATTTATTTAAAAAAATTTCCAAGCCTAAGCTTTATTTCTTAATTTTGAAAAAAAAAAAACTAAGACTTCTAATTTTGAAAAACGTCAATTATTTTCATATATTTATTTTATGAAAAGAAGTTTTCTAAGTGATAAAATATTTATTATTTTTAATTAAATTTTTATTAATTATAATAGACATTTTTTTCGAAAACTCTAAACCTAGTTCCATTAACATATTCCTAAAAAAATACAACATTATTATTATTTTTATTTTTATATTTTTTTTCCATATATATTCTTATTTATTTAGTATTAAAAACTAATAATAATAAATAATAAAAAATGAAGGAATTTAACTAACTTGGATGTGGGTTGTAGGCTGGGTCGGTTCGGAGGTCGGAACGGCTCATGTACACGGCAACTGGAGCTCTTCGATAGTGGCTTTTCTACAGTCATTTTCATCGATTGGTGTGTGCTTTCGAGCTTTTCGGAGGTGGGGAATCATTTGGTAGTGTTAGTTTTCGTCGAAAACCACCCTAGATAGCGGTTTGGTGGCTAAGACAGCGAGATCTAGAGAGGGAGAGCTTCGACGGGTTTTTCTTTCTTTCTTTTTTTTTTTCATGTGTTTGCCTTCCCTTTTCGTACTTCTGATTCCTCCTCCTTCTTCTTCTTGGCCTCCCTTCAAACCTTTATTTATAGATGTTGAAGGTCGGAGGTGGATGAACACGGATCTCAACCGTGGCGAGGGTTTCTCTCTTTTTTTTTTCTTCCCGATTTGGAAAAGATTGATGCAAATCTTTTTATTTTGAAGTTATTTTAGATTTATCCCAAAAAGATTCAAGCAAAAATTGTTGTGTTTGTTTCGGATTTTCTTTGATTTCCCCTCCCTTCATTTTCGCGATGATCAACCGATTGGAGAAGACGATCACGTGTTGTGCGCGTGATCTAGGTCGTCCTATCGCATGCTACCACATGGCAGCTTGGAAAAAAGAAAGAAAAAAAATGGCACAAAGTGCCTTCGCGGATTCAAACCCGTGACTGGTGCCATCCTACATACGTTCTAGGCGAGAATGTAGACCAGCTGGGTTGGCCCAATTCTCGTTTTTTTTATTGCACATAAATTATATATAAGCATGGAAATTTTATTAATTTTATATTATTTTGAAATTCTAAAATTTAATAAAAATCCCTAAATATCTTTTATTGTTATTTTCTATTATTGGTGTATTATTTTTATCATTATTTTTCCTTCATATCTGATAAATAGAAGAAAAATAATTAGAAAAAAGAAAACATTAATTATAATTAGGGGACAAAAATAGGGTATTTACAATATACGATAGTGGGTACTCCATATTGTCCATGAGTCTATGAGTCCTTTCATACCACAACATGAGTCCATCCATACCAGATAATCAAAATATTTACTTGGATCATTTTAGTATATGACTCTACTAGGGACAACGTCACAAACTAATTATCAGGATGCCACTCTGAAAACATCGACCCTCTCTCAGTTCCTCAGACTTAGCTAAACATAATCACACACAACCAATTACATTCATTTTCAATATTCATTTAGATTTAATCACATTTCTAACCCAACACACACAGTATACATTTACCTAATAACTAGCAACTAATCTCTTTACACTTCTATAATCTCTCAGTCTTCAAACCTATTCATATCTACAAATACGTATACTTAGAATCACAAGTGAACGAAAAATAATGTAATAGTGAGTGCCTCGGATTAACACAGCTGTGTTGGTGGCTATGTAGAGGGACACTAGAGTGAACACGATTGTGCTAGTGGCCGTGTATCTTTCTATGTATTTCTATCAATTTGACACGCCTAAGTACACGATCATGTATTTGGCAGTGTACTTCAACATAGTAGGGTACGTGGTCGTGTATAGTGGCCGCGTACCTTTCTATGAATTTATGCAATTTGACATGCCTAAGTACACGGGTATGTCTAGTTTTTGTGTACCTTTCTGATGTGCTCAAAACCACTTCCAAACACAATCAAATGACTCAAAAAAACAAGTCTCAAGTGTCATACAAAATCGGTCCAAGTGACTAGGAAATTGCGTAACCCTAATGGAATTATGATGAAATCCAATGATTCAAAGATTCAATTAACTTCCACTAATGAGAAATTTCACTAATCAACAATAAGAACAAGATAATTACACGTGAAATGGATGAAAAAGACAAGCTCAAAAACCATGAACTCACACCCTTCCAACCTTGCCAATTCACGCTAATCACTAAGAGCAATTCAATTCTCAATGAACAATCAATCTTAAAAGTTGATTATTCTTGAAAAACAAAAACAAATATATCCAAGAAAGATCCAAATCTACCCTAGATATGACTCACTAGAGAAGAAATGAACATACAACAAAGACAAATCGATATGACTCACAATTCTCCTTCGTCGCACTCATTACAATTCCAATTCTTGGGTTGAAATTGATAAGAGTTTTCAACTAAGGAAAGAACCCTAATTCCACATGTGATAGTGTCTCTCAAATCTGTAAAAATTGGCCTCCTCAAACCCTCTTCTAAGCAAGTATTTATACTTGCTACTCCTAGGGTTAGAAAATGATCAAAATTACAAGTTTGCCATTTTTAAGGTGGCTAGTCCTAAATGAAAATTACAAGGAAATAAAAGTTTCCCAAAATGATTACAACATAAATAGTCCATGCAAATGAAAAATATATAAAAGAAGTTGGTCTTCAAGATGCCGGTCTTCTATAAGATTCATCGGCTCAGCTCATCGCCGGTTCAAGTCGGTCATAGGATAACCTACAAGCTGATCTGAGAGAGTTTCTCCATTGCCCTATAAAATATGATAAGTGTGCTTGTTGGAAAACACAATATAAGAATAATAGAAAAGAGGTTAATATATAAATAATTCCGGGGTCGATCTGCTCAAAATGGGCTCTCATCGCCAAGATTTGAAATCCTTTAGTTCTTGCTCTAATGATAAGTCTTGTCGGATTTTTATTCCTATCACTTTCTGTACACATTTATGTTTCGACATGAGCGTGTACCTAGCTGTGTAGTGCACTATTCCATTGTGAATCCCTTTTCCAATTCGTCAATTCCCAATCCTTCAAATCCTAAATGAAATTCCTTACTTCTAAGCCTCATTATGCATTATTTTTCACATTAGAACACTAAATAGGTTTAATTTAATGACTTACTAGCTCACATAGTTCTAACAATCGAATTCCTATTCTGAACCTATTGTTGTATTAATTGTTTTGTAGTGAAATCTAATGAATTAACATGAATCCATGTTATACATATGTAAACGACGATCAATAGTTATTATTTGGTTTACTTACCGTGGTTAATTCTTTGGATTGTAGATGTAGTAGCCTTTTTCTCTCCTAAAGTTCTGTAGCGTGCAAATGGGAAAAAAGGGTTAAAATGATATGTGTTAGCTTATTTATACTTCCTTGTTAAATGACCAAATTGCCCCCAATTCTTCAAGTTATTCACCTACTTATCTTTGGATTAATTTTAATCATTACCAAATAAATATATATGTATATATGGTTATAGAAGCTATAGGGGTCAGAAAGTAGGCCAACGACTGAATGATGCCACCAAGTCCTAAAATAGTTATAAACTCGATAGATTTTACCTTCACATTAGTTCTAAAGATACCAAGGAGGCATATCACTCCAATTTCGATCCTAGTGACTTAACTCTGACAATTGAGAGGGGTGAAGATGTTAGTTTTGCACCACCTCCACCTGTGCATAAATTATAGTGACTAGATCATAACCCATAGTATGATTGTCACTTACACCTGATAGGCCACTTTATAGAAGATTGTTGGAAACTAAAACACAAGGTATAGGGTCTAAATGATGTTGGGCTACTGTAATACATGATTTTTTTTATAAATAAATAAATAAATAATATAAGAGCTAAGGCAATCGTGCAAATATAGATAAAAGACAAAGGCAGTTTTGCCTTTTCTAATAGAAATATATATATATATGCTAAACGGACTTAGGGTTCTTCTCTTCTGCATATCTGACAATCCTAGCAACCTAGAGAAGTGACACAAAGAGAGAGAGAGAGCTCGTTTAGAGAAACCTAAAGTAATCCAAGGAGGTAATGCAATGTAGCAAAAGGGAACGTAAAAGACAAGGGAATTCCCAGATTAAGGAGTCGATACATGGGAAGTTCGATGTAAGTATTCTAACTTATGTCAATCGATGGTATTTACATATTTTAAAGATGTAATGGAGTCTAAGGATAAACAGAAGCAAATTTAGGGGAATTTGGAGTTAAATATTAGGGTTTATGGAATTGGCTAAGGGTACATTTCCCCCCAACATGGTCATGTTACGACAGTGTTGAATTTAAAAGTTATACTAAGAGATACGCAACCATCCAACACGGTCGTGTTGCCCCCATGTTAAAATGAGAAGAACATGGCCTTCTAATATAGTCGTGTTTCGATCGTGTTGAGTCCAAAAGTTATGTCGAGAGATACATGGCTTTCCAAAATGGTGTGTTTCGACCGTGTTGAATTAAGAGAAACACAACCGTGTTGAAGCTAAATCTCATTGAGATATACGACCTCTGATATGCTCAAAAATCCAAAGCACATGTACACAATTCAAGTGAAGAATTCAATTAAATAAGTGCTCAATGAAATATAAAAATTGGCGTGATGCTTGACTTACGTGAACCCTAATTGGCGTGATCCAAATTGGATGAACTATAAAATTCCAACACCAATCAAATTACATGTAACTTGCAACTCCAATCTTATAAAAATTGTAGCAATAAGAAACTTAATTGCGTGAACAACAAATAATGGGAAAACAACCTATTATCACTAGATATTACACATTAGTAATAACAAGGAAGCAACTTAGAAGATCTTGATACTACTCACAAGATTTTCCAAGCCTCACTTGCTACAATTTACAAGAAATTGATAAGAGTGTGCTATTGGCAAGAGGTACTCCTCACTCTCACGTAACAAGAAGTATTTTTCTCAAAATGTCTAAAAAGCTCCTTACAAATCCTAGTTAGCAAGTATTTATACTTGCTCCAATTAGGGTAAAATGTTCAAAAAATTACATATATGCTACTAAGTGGCCGTTCTACAAACAAATTATAAGTCTAAAAAATGAACAAAAAGACCGGTTCAATAATGACGAATACAAGTGCAAAAGATGGTCTTCAGATGGCCGATTATTCAAGTAAATTGAGCAATTTGTGGGCCGTTGGATGTGACTCAAAAAATGTCCCACAAGTTGTTCATTAGTGCATATTATTTGGCCGATCCCGTAAAAACGATCAATGTACTTGCTATAGTGCAAAACTAAACATTGTTAGATAAAAAGTGAACATATGTGGATGTCTTAGATCATACATCCAAATTAGGTTCCCCCACTGTTGGAACCGCAGGGTAGATTCCCATTATTTCCTTGGGCCTCTGAAAGATTTGCCCTCAAATCTAAGGGGTCATCTCTTGGATTGAAACCGATGTCTTTGTTTGCATGTTTGCTTGACTTTTAGAAGAACCATAGGTGTTTCTAATTTGTTCTTGGAAAGAGCGCACCTTAGATGGAGACATAGGCATCAAGACTATTTGTGTACCATCCTTTCAAAACATGTAAGTATTTCTGAACCCGTCATGTAACACCTTTCTATCAAACATCCAGGGTCTTCCCAACAATAAATGAAAGGCGCACATAGGAAGCACATCACAGATAATCTCATCATAGTATTTCTTTCCTACACTGACTGGCACCTTTGCCCTTTATGTAACATGCAGACTACCACAATCATCCAACTAATTCAATTTGTAGGGGCTAGGATGTGGGCTAGTGGTTAGTTGTAATTTATCCACTAATAAAGCAGATATGACATTAGTGCAACTACCACTATCAATGAATAACACACAAAGGTTACCTCGAATCTGGCAAGGTATGCGGAATAGGTTCTCCCTCTGTTGTCCCTAGCATCTGGAGATAAAGTCAAAACCATATGCAATACATTAATAGGTAAAAAATGTTTACCCTTTTTATCCTCATGCGTTTCGGCGTTCTGATCATCATAATATTCCTGCAAAGCCATGGACCGATTTGTAGGCTCAACAACTTCTTCTTCATCTTCTTCTTCGGTTTTACTGGGTGTAGCCATATGTCTAAATCCCTTGCATTTAAAGCATTTAATCTAGCGTATCTTCCCACTAGTCGATCCCGATACTGTCTGCCTAACATCAGATCCAACTACCTCTTTGCCCTTCCTAGAAATAATTTTCTCTTTATCTGTGCTAGGAGTAACTCTGTCTACTGTCTTGACATGCTCACCTACTCCCTTTGGTCTACCCAACCGACTATAAGCCCCCATAGGTTTAGTAGTAGTACTGGGCCTGTTATTAGTAACCCGAAATGGATTTAATCATCTCTGTCTTTTCACTTTCAAGGTTAACTGTATAGCCTCATCAAGTGTACTATACCTCTGAAGCTCAACAACACAAGCTATCTCATACTTTAACCTAGACACAAAACGTACTAGGGTTTGCTCAGGAGGCTTTACTGACCCACATTTGATCATCAAAGTTTCAAACTCCTGGACATAGTCATCCATTGTTTTGCCTCCTTGTCTCAAAGTCTGTAGACGCATAAATAGTCCTTGTCTCAAAGTCTGTAGACGCATAAATAGTTTCTGCCTATAATGCTTAGGAATGAACCTTTTCCTCAGAACCTTTTTCACGTCTCTCCAAGTGTGAATTTTAGCCTCTCCATCCCTTCGTCCACTGATCACCAAATTCTTCGACCACAAACAATAGCAAGATGAACTCTAGTGTTATCATCTATCTCATAACACTAAAAAAGGCCCTCAACCTTATCCTCCCAATCCAGATAGTCATTCGTTGAACCCCTGCCATCAAATGAAGGCATCTGCAGCTTCATATATTCTAGACCCCTTGGTGGCCTGAAATCCCTGTTTGGGTAAGGATTAACCCCACAATTATCATCCCTCTCCTGCTTAAAGGCATGATGATCTCCTTCAACTCTCTTTCCCATGTTTACTCCTCCTCCTACTCCCTCTCTTTGAACGTTTTGAGGAGCTACTCTAGGTGGTAGTACCTGAGGATTCACTATTGGTGGTTGTGGCATTATCATCTTGTCAATCTTTATTGCTAGTGTAGTAGCAATGGTAGTGAGGTCCTGAAGCTGTTCCTCTAAAGTTCTCCCACCTACAGTACGATGACCCTGTCCTCCACCAACTTGGCTATTGGCTTCATTGCCAATGCCCCCATTCGTACTGTCATTCAACATGTTTGTGGATGTGATTTGCTGAAGTACAAATATAGTCTAAAACAATTGCAGCACTCTCCCTTCACTACACAACACTTCTCCCGCTACAACAATCAAATCACTTGCAAAATAAACACAACTCTATTTAACTTCACACACTATGTTAACTGATAGAGCCATTTTATACTCAATCTTTATAGTATGAATTGTGTTAATTTATTATTGATTTTATAGAAATCATAAGGAAATGGTACTTAATTTTATTTTGGTGATAAATCAGGTTTAATGGAGTCAAGAGTGCTAATTCAAGTGATTTAGAGAAGTCATCTACAATTTGGATCAAAGTCAAGGATTTACACCACCGGCGTATAAGGGAAGTACACGGGCGTATATTTCCAGAGCACGGCCGTGTATCTGGCTTGAAGAACCAACAGAAGCTTACACGGTTAAAGTACACGGCCGTGTATTTGGCTTGAAGAATCAACAGAAGCTTACACGGTTAAAGTACACGGCCGTGTATTTGGCTTGAAGAATCAACAGAAGCTTACACGGTTAAAGTACACGGCCGTGTATCTTGCTTGAAGAACCAACAGAAGCTTACACGGTTAAAGTACACGGCCGTGTATCTGGCTTGAAGAACCAACAGAAGCTTACACGGTTAAAGTACACGGCCGTGTATAACAGTGAGTTGAGACCGTGTATATGGATAAGTTTGGCCGTTTCAAGAGATCTTTCGGTTTTCTTTTATATATCTCTTTGTTTTCCAAAAGGAGGGAGTTGAGGAGTGAAGAAACCGAATAGGAAAAGCAAGAGACACCTGAAATAAAGACTTTTCATATTTTTTTTTTCACTCTTTGATTTCGTGGGGATGAACATGTGTGGCTAAACAGATTTTCTAGCCAAAGATCATCAAAAGTTTAATTCTTCAAGAATTGTGAGATCTAATTGATTTGTTTTTATTCTATTCTTTGTTTTTAGGTATTTATATATCTTCTGAATGTTTTGTTGTTATTATCTTGTTTGATTGGTATGAATTAGAGCTCTTCTATTCAATTAGCAAGTTAATATATTGTCAACTAGTATGCCAGGTCCGTAATTGTTTGATAGTTCTAGTTTCTGTGACACAATAACATGTTTGATTATAGAATAGATAGTCAAATTCATGTTATGGAGATATATAATCTTGTTTAAATAGGTTATCTTATAATCTACTGGCATGAATTGGTAGTCTCTCTTGTTTTTAATCCTATTGATAGATTAAATCCTAAGAGCTTGTTTAGGGTTGTTTAATCAATAAGAGAAGTAATCAAAGAGCTTGTTTTGATTATCAAGAAAGTAAGGAGAGATAGGTTATTAGATGTTGTTAATAACCATAACCAGTTTATCTTAGATAAAGAATAGAAAATATTTGCATCAATGATCAGTTCTATGAATTAAACTATAGTGATTCCTTTAGTTAGGCTTTCATCATTATTCAATTTTATTATCTGATTTCAGTATTATTTCAATTTACAAACAAAACCCCCATTCTTCTTTTTCTCTCTATTATCTTTTAATAGAAATATATTTAACCAATCCCTGTGGATATGACCCTACTCACTGCTGTATACAAATTATATAATTGTTTAGGAGTAGGTTTTAATTTTGTTGGATTCGACACCCTTCATTAACACATACATACTTGTACACCTACAGTGCAACAAGCCACTAATGCTATGCACACTTCCGTACACTTCAATTATAGCAACAATAAATTGAAGCAACAATTAAACACTTCTAAGTAGTAAGTTATTGAATTCAACTAAGCAAGTGTTTAAGTATCAATATTTAATAACTTTCACACTTAATGCTTGTTTTGAAATTCAAACTTAACTACTAAACTTCCTCTCTAGTTACGACACACACACTCCCATACACCTCGTGCAACACCTTCCTTACACAACTCCACAACACACTCACACTGCCACACACACAATACCTCACTTACGGTGCAAATTTCAATCACCACTACACATACAACACCTCACTCATGGTGTAACACCCTTTAACTCAATAAACACAAAACAACTCCACCAATTCAATACACACTTATATCGCCACACATACATACATAAACACGGCAACAGATTCAAAATTACACCCTTAATGCAACCTTCTCCGCAAATGGTAAGAACAATTTAAATTCAAATAATACTTATTCAATGCTATTCAATGAATTGCTTGAAACTTAAAGAAGGTGTTTGAATTTCAAATGATTTCCTATTTTCCACAAAAATTCAAACCTGGAAATTGTAAATTGCACTCCTTCAATTCTGAAACCACATACAAGAATTCACTTCTCTTTTGTCTCAAATAATGTATCTCCAATTCCACAACAAACACTAGGAAATACACTTCTTACTTCCCCTTCTACTTACGGCAAATTCAAAACAAAGGAACTACAACAAGATCTCCACTTCTACTTCAACAATTAACAAATATGACACAACAAAACCGAAATCAAGTACTTCAATTGCACCTTAACACTTCGGATCAAGAAGTAAAAATTCAAGAACCCTAATTTCAAATGAAGATTACGAAAATTCCCTTCCTCAAACCATTGCTCTGATACCAAATTATGATATGCTTGAAATCCAAAGCAACATGTATACAATCCAAGTGAAGAATTCAATTAAATAAGTGCTCAATGAAACATAAAAATTGGCGTGATGCTTGACTCACGTGAACCTTAATTAGCGTGATCCAAATTGGATGAACTATAAAATTCCAACACCAATCAAATTACATGTAACATGCAACTCCAATCTTATAAAAATTGAAGCAATAAGAACCCTAATTGCATGAACAACAAATAATGGAAAAACAACCTATTATCACTAGATATTACACACTAGTAATAACAAGGAAGCAACTTAGAAGATCTTGATACTACTCACAAGATTTTCTAAGCCTCACTTGCCACAATTTACAAGAAATTGATAAGAGTGTGTGTATTAGCAAGAGACTCCTCGCTCTCATGGCAACAAGAAGTATTTTTCTCAAAATGTCTAAAAAGCTCCTTATAAACCTTAGTTAGCAAGTATTTATACTTGCTCCAATTAGGTAAAATGTTCAAAAAATTACACATATGCCACTAAGTGGTCGATTCTATAAATAAATTATAAGTCCAAAAAATGAACAAAAATGACCGGTTCAATAATGACAAATACAAGTGCAAAAGATGGTCTTCAAATGGCCAGTTCTTCAAGTCAATTGAGCAATTTGTGGGTCGTTGGATGTGACTCCAAAAATGTCTCGCATGTTGATCATTAGTGCATATTATTTGCCCATCCCGTAAAAATGATCAATATACTTGCTATAGTGCAAAACCAAACATTATTAGATAAAAAGTGAACATATGTGGATGTCTTGGATCATACATCCAAATTAGGTTCCCCTGCTGCTGGAACTGCAGGGTAGATTCCCATCAACCTTTAACACTATTGTGTACTAGCCCGTGTTAGGCAACACGACCCCTAACATGGCCGTGTTAAGTTGATAGGAATCAAAATCCTATAAGACCTATCACTAGGGCAAGAGCCAAAGGATTACAAAATTTAGCAATGAGGGTCCTCTTTAAACAAATCGACCCCAGAAATATTTGTATACTAACTTCTTTTCTATTACTTATTTGTTGTGCATTCCAGCAGACATACTTGTTGGGTTTTACAGGGCGATGGACAAACTCATTAAAACTCAGCTTGTGGGTTATTCATGGACCAACATAAATCGCAGATGAACTGGACTAACAAATTATTCGCTTGACTTAAAGAACTGGCTCTTTGAAGACCATCTTTTGTACTTGTCATTTTTATTATTGAACCGATCATTTTGTATTCATTTTTTGGACTTCGTGATTTACATGTAAAGGGCATTTTAGAACTGGCTACCTAAGTGGCTTAGTTGTAATTTGCACGTAGTTTTTACCCAATAGGAGCAAGTATAAATACTTGCTAACTAGGGTTTGTTGGGGACTTTTTTGAACATTACATTTTGCTACTCATTTTCACGTGAAAGCTAGGGTTTATCTCTAATTTCATAAGACACTTATCAACTTCTTCAAGGGTTGTGGCGAGTGGAGGCTTGGGGATTGTGAGTAACATCAAATCCTTAGGTTAATTCCAATTTCATACTAGTGTGTCATATCTAGTCGCGAATTGGATTGTTCTTGTTAAGTTCTTATTTGCACGCAATTTAGGGTTTTAAATCTATTCTTGGATTCATGCCATTTTAGTGGAATTAGATCCTAAGTGCGTTGTTTAATTGTGCTATATTCGAATTACTAGTGATTATTATTTGCATGGATATCACTTAATCTTTAGGGGCTTTGGAGTGTGTTGGAGTCATGCATTCTTTTGGCTTTTTGTATGATTCTTCAATTGTCATTGTTTAATTGTAATCATCAATTGAAGCATATCATAACTTGGTATCAGAGCATCGGTTCTTGAGAAGGGATTTGTGTGATTGTGAATTCGAAAATTAGGGTTCTTGAGTTTTGCTTCTTGATCCGAATTGTTGAAGTGAAGTTGAGTTAATTAATTGTGGTTTTTGTTGCACTCTAATTGTTGTTGTTGAAGTGGACGTAGAGTACTTGTAGTAGGTTTTGTCTTCTTGAGCTTGCCGTGAGCGAGTAAAGAGGAGTGATCATTGTGATCATTTGAGAAAAGTGAAAATTTGAAGCATAGAAGAGTGTTGATTTTGAATTCTTGTAAGAGTTTTTGGAAATTAAGGAGTGTCTTTGCAAATTTTCAGATTGCATTGAGTGGAGATTAGGAAGTTATTTGAAATCCAAACACATTCTGATGAGGATAAGCTAACATCATAAAGGAAGGAACTGAAACCTCACGATCCATTACATGGTATTAGAGGCCTGATGACTCAAGCTAGAGCTAAAAGGATGAACAAAGCTCTATAAGCACTAGTTATGGACTTGGAAGCCAGGGAATCAAGCTACACAGATGAAAAACATACATATGTCAACTTGATTCATGTGACCATGGAAGGATGAAATAATTTAGGAACATTATATATTTGCATGGACCGCTACACTAAAGGATACATTCGGTTTTGTTAATGTTTATTTTTATTTGTTGGTTTGTTTTCCATGTTATTTAGTTGCCTACTTGGTGACATAAGGATAAGGATAGAATAAGCAATTTAGAATTTCCATGTTGAAAGGTTTTTTCCATGTTGTATGCGTGCTATATATGCCGTGCAAGGGAGTCGACTAAAGACACTTTTTGATAGATGAAAAACACATCCTTTTCGTGGGAAATAACGAAACCTCTTTTTTGTTCTTTTGGAAAGAACTTTTCCATAGAATTCTTAAACTAATTACTAGGAATAACTCTTGATAACTTAAGTTTTAGTCAACTGGTTTGATTGGGGTCTAGTTATGCATAGCTTATTCAAGACGATCCTCGAGGTAATTGAAACCAACTAGCATCGTTAGGGTTTTAGGTTTAATATACTTAGGGTTTCACGCATCATTTGGAATAGCAGTAGATGAGGAGAAAGGGAAGGTAATCTGAGATTGGCTAACACCCCAGAACACCAATGATGTTAGGAGCTTCCATGGTCTAGCTAGTTTTTACAGGCGATTTGTGAGAGACTTCAGCTCCATTGCTGCTCCACTGAATGATCTTGTGAAGAAGAATGCCAAATTCAAGTGGATCGAAATACATGAGTAGGCATTCCAAACGTTAAAAGGTAAGTTAACTAATGTTCCTTTGTTAATATTACCAAACTTTAATAAGGTTTTTGAGATCAAATGTGATGCTTCCGGGAAGGGTATTGGTGGTGTTTTAATGCAGGATTCTAAACCAATAGCCCACTTCAGTGTGAAACTCCATGGTGTTGCGTTGAACTATCCGGTATATGATAAGGAGTTGTATGCCTTGGTGAGAACATTGCAGACATGGTAGCATTACCTATGGCCTAAGGAGTTCATCATCCATTATGATCATGAGAGCTTGAAGTACTTGATGATGCAGGGAAAGCTGAACAAGAGGCACGCCAAGTGGTTGGAGTTCATTGAAACCTTTCCATACATCATTAAATATAAGCAAGGCAAGGAAAATGTGGTGGCTGATGCCTTTCTAGGTGGTATTCTCTGCTGACCTTTTTACATACTAAATTGCTTGGGTTTGAAAGTATGAAAGAACTATATGAACATGATGCTGATTTTAATCGGATTTGGGTTGCTTGTTCTGAAAGCGGGTATGGGGACTACTATAGGCATGAGGGATGTTTATTTAAGAAAGATAGATTGTGTGTGCCTAGGAGTTCCATACGTGAATTGCTAGTGAGGGAGACACATGGGGGCGGTCTCATGGGACATTTTGGAGTAAATAAAACTTTGGATATCTTGCATGAACATTTTTACTAGCTTAAGATGAGACATGATGTACAACTTGTATGTGACAAGTGCATTGCATGTAAGAAGGCTAAGTCCAAAGTCATGCCCCATGGGGAGTATCTTCCCTTACCTGTGCCTAGTCAGCCTTGGATTGACATTTCCATGGATTTCATATTAGGTTTGCCTAGATCTTAGAATGGTAAAGATAGCATATTTGTTGTCGTCAATAGGTTTAGTAAAATGACTCACTTTATTGCTTGTTCTAAAACTAATGATGCTCGATATATAGCTGATTTATTCTTTAGGGAGATCGTTAGATTGCATGGTTTACTTAACTCTATTGTCAGTGATAGAAATGTAAAATTTTTGAGCCACTTTTAGCGCACCTTATGGAATAGGCTAGGCACTAAACTACTGTTTTCCACTATGGCACATCCCTAAACAAATGGACAAATAGAAGTTGTTAATAGGACACTTTCCACATTTCTACGTGTTGTGATTGATCAAAATTTAAAGAACTGGGAAACATGTTTGCCTCATGTAGAGTTTGCATATAATAGGACTATACATTCTACTACATCTTACTCTCCATTTGAGGTTGTGTATGGTTTTAATCACTTAACTCCATTAGATATATTGCCTTTACCTGCTAACGAGTTTGTTGATCTTGATGGCACAAAGAAGGCAGAATTTGTTAAGGATTTACATACGCAGGTATGGGCTAACATTGAAAAGAAGAATGTACACTATGCCTGACAAATAAATAAAGGATGTGTCAAAGCTATATTTTAGCCTGGTGATTGGGTTTGGGTACATCTAAGGAAGGAATGTTTTGCTAAACAACACAAATCCAAGTTGCATCCTAGGGGTGATGGACCTTTCCAAGTGGTTAAGCGCATCAATGATAATGTTTACAAGATAGATCTGCCTAGCCACTATGGTAACGTCAGTGCTACCTTTAACATTTCTAACCTTACTCTTTATGATGCAGGTGATTTGAGGATGAATCTTTTCGAGGAAGGAGGGACTGATGAGGGTTAGCTAGCATCATAAAGGAAGGAATCGAAACATCATGATCCATTACATGGTATTGGAGGCCTGATGACCCGAGCTAGAGCTAAAAGGATGAACAAAGCTTTACAAGGACTAGTTATGGACTTGAAAGCCAAGGAATCAAGCTACATAGATGAAAAACATACATGTGTCAACTTGATTCATGTGACTATGGAAGGATGAAATAATTTAGGGACATTATATATTCACATGGACCGCTACACTAGAGGATACATTTAGTTTTGTTAATGTTTATTTTTATTTGTTGGTTTATTTTCCATGTTATTTAGTTGCCTACTTGGTGACACAAGGATAAAGATAGAATAGGCAATTTAGAATTTCCATGTTGTAGGGTTTTTTCCATGTTGTATGCATGCTATATATGCTATGCAAGAGAGCCGGCCAAAGACACTTTTTGATAGATGAAAAACACATCCTTTTCGTGGGAAACAACGAAACCTCTTTTTTGTTCTTTTGAAAAAGAACTTTTCCATAGAATTCTTAATCGAATTACTAGGAATACCTCTTGATAACTTAGGTTTCAATTAACAGGTTTGATTAGGGTCTAGTTACGCATCGCTTATTCAAGACAATCCTTGGGGTAATTGAAACCAACTAGCATCGTCGGGGTTCTAGGTTTAATATACCTAGGGTTTCACGCATCACATTCTTTACATTTGAAGAAAGTCATTGAGTAGCATTAAGGAGTGTTATTTGAATTTGAGTTGTTCTTACCTTTTGTGGGGAAGGATGTATTAGGAGTACATTTTGAATTGTTGCCATCAGTTACTTTGTTTAAGAAGAAAGGGATTACATTCCTTGAGGAATTTTGGAAATAACTCACCCTCATTTCCAGATTTTGATTCCAATTACAAGGAAGATTTGAAAACAATTTGAAATTCAAAAGCAATCGTTAAGTTAAAGGAGTAATTGTATATTTCCATCATAATACATTTTAACTATTTTAAATTGTTTACTTACTATTTGGAGAAGCATCATTAAATGTTCCAATTGTTGCTTGCTTCCGTGATTGAGAGTGCATTTGAAGGGTTATAACGTGAAATATTGTGTGTGTTGAGGCAAGGAGGTACTGCATTTGAAGTGTTATTGTTGTTGTTTGAAGGAGTGCACCGTGTGTGTGTGGTGTGTGTGGCGGTGTGAATTGTTGTGAAGAGTTATGTGTGGTGTAAGGTACTACACATGAGACTAAAGTGTGAGTGTGAACCGTGACTAAGAAAGGAAATTGAGTAGTGAAGTTTGAAATCAAAAACAAGCATTTAAGTGTGAAAGTTATTGAGTCTCATTACTTAAACACTTGCTTAGTTGAATTCAATATCTTAACTACTTAGAAGTGTTTATTTGTGCTTCATTTATTTTACTATACTTGAAGTGTCAAGAAGTATTTATTGTAGCATTGGATGCTTAATTGCACTGTGGATGTATAGGAGGTATTGGTGTAGTGTTATTGTATAAGTGAATCATGGAGTATTTAGTTTTCTTTGTAGGTTGTTGTGTAGCTTTAGAGTGAAGTCTTTATGGAGGTGTATATTGCACCGTGAGTGTAAGTGTGGTGTAAGGTTGAGGTGTGTTGGTTGTGATGTGGTGTAAAGTGTGTTGTTGGCTTATTGAAGTTAGTAAGCAACGATGTCAAATAATTTGTATCTTTTTACTAATTTAGTACGTCGAGTATTGACTTCTTCTCCAACCATTGATGATGGACAGAGAGAAAATTTGTTCCATACTTCTTGTAGGGTACAAGGTAACCTGCGTGTCATTATTGTTGATAGTGGTAGTTGTACAAATGTAATGGTAGCATCATTAGTATCGAAATTGAAACTTGTCACTACTTCACATCCTAAGCCCTATAAATTACATTGGCTAAGTGATTAGGGAAGTTTACATGTGACTCAAAGAGCTAGGGTACCTTTCAGTATAGGGGATAAATACTGTGATGAGATTGAATGTGACATTCTTCCTATGCGTACATCCTATATATTGCTTGGCAGGTTATGGTTATATGATAGGAGGGTCTTACATGATGGCTTCAGGAATACATATGTATTCCAGAAAGAGGGTAAATGTATCATTCTGAATCCAATGTCAGCTTCAGAGGTCTAAGAGATGCAAAGACAGATAAGTCAACCATTAGAGATTCTTGAGGTTCATAGTCACCTGAGCCGACCTTCAGAGGACCAAACTATTCAGAAACAGATGTGCCAACCTTCAGAGGTTCCTAAGGTTCATAGTCAGATGAGCCAACCTTCAAAGGACAAATCTTCTTGAGGCCCGAGGAGATGATAGGAATCAAAATCCTACATGACCTATCACTAGGGCAAGAGCCAAAGGATTACAAAATTTAGTGATGAATGTCCTCTTTGAATAAACCGACCCTGGAAATATTTGTATACTAACTTCTTTTCTATTACTTATTTGTTGTGCATTTTAGTAGGCACACTTGTCGGGTTTTATAGGGCAATGGACAAACTCACTAAAACTCAGCTTGTGGGTTATTCATGAACTGACATAAACCGAAGATGAACTAGACCAAAAAATTATTCACTTGACTTGAAGAACCAACTCTTTGAAGACCATCTTTTGTACTTGTAATTTTTATTATTGAACCAGTTATTTTGTATTCACTTTTTAGACTTTGTGATTTACTTATAAAGGGCGTTTTAGAACCAGCCACTTAAGTGGCTTAGTTGTAATTTTCATGTGGTTTTTATCCTAATAGGAGCAAGTATAAATACTTGTTAACTAGGGTTTGTTGGGGACTTTTTTGAACATTACATTTTGCTGCCCATTTTCACGTGAAAGCTAGGATTTATCTTTAATTTCATAAGACTCTTGTCAACTTCTTCAAGGGTTGTGGCGAGTGGAGGCTTGAGGATTTGTGAGTAACATCAAATCCCCTAAGTTGATTCAAATTTCATACTAGTGTGTCATATTTAGTGCGGATTGGATTGTTCTTGTTGAGTTCTTATTTGCACGCAATTTAGGGTTCTAAATCTATTCGTGGATTTACGCCATTTTAGTGGAATTAGATCCTAAGTGTGTTGTTTAAGTGTGCTATATCTGAATTACTAGTGATTATTATCTATGTGGATATCACTTGATCTTTAGGGGTTTTAGAGTGTGTTGGAGTCACGCATTCTTGTGGCTTGTTGTATGATTCTTCAATTTTCATTGTTTAATTGCAATCATCAATGGAAGCATATCATAAGTGATGAACAGTATTATTATATATCAAATTATTTTCTTAATTAACCAAGTTCCATGCAACCAAAACAATTAGTAAAACCTTAGATGACTTAATAGAATAAGAGGAATTAAGAGAGTTATATTATGTTGGATTAGTACTAAGATTAATGTGTTGATTATACATATATCAACTTAGCTTAAGTTGAGACAAGAAGTACTTAAGGTTAGGATATTAGGTACGTGTTTACTTTGTTTGTTGTATGTGATTATTAGGAAGCTATCTAATTAGTTGTATGTGATGTTGAGATATAATGTAAATTATGTGGTATCATGAAGTAATGCAGTGTTATGTGAATGGAATGAGATATGTTGTTTATGCTTGGCTCAGCCTAAGGGCCTGTAGTGGTAGATCCCTAGGGGGCACCTTGATGATCGGTATGCCGTGTTATCTTTAGTGGAGTCGTGCATCGAAATGATCTAAGGTAGATTAGGGTTAGACAAGGCCCGTAAAGGTAGTTCCCACTAGGACAAATGTTGTGTGTACCAGGGTCATAAGTACCTCGATGTGTTATAATTCATTTTCGAATTGATGTGTGAACTAAATTATGAATAGGATGTAGATTAATGTTGCATATATGCATGTAATATTAATGTGATGTGTCATGCACATGTGGGTGTGGTACTTACGTAGTGAGCTTAGGTTCAACCACCCTTCCTTTCCTACATTTTTTTTAGTTACAGCAAAAAATGATGAACAACTAGAGTATGATGTGAACGTGAACTTATTAGGATATTATATGGATGAGACGAGAAGAGAACACTATTACTATATGGAGGAAGAGTGACAAGACTTATGAATATTTGTAAATGGATGTTTTATTGTTAAATTGAAGTTATGGAGATAAATTATAGCTTGAAAGTTTATTGTGGTTAAATAATGAAATTTGGAATGACTCATCTGTGAGTCATTCATTTGATTATAGTTATAGTAGCATGATGGATAATATATATATGATCAAGTTTTGAAGTGTGGTGGAGTTTAGAGCCTTAGTGTGTCGCTTGGTAGTAGCAACACATGGCGGGCTGTAATGTTTTAGGTTCTAGGGTGTTAGAGCTTAAGTGGTATCAGAGCTTAGGATGATGATCCCTAGGAGCTTAGGTTGATGATCCTTAGAAGCTTAGGTTTTAATCGAAAGAAAATAAGTAAGTAGTATAAGAACACTAAGTTTTGAGGATCTTTAGAATTTAAGATGTGATCAAGCAGAGATTTAGTTGATGACTTCTAGAATTAAGTAATGGCAAAAAAAGTGTAGGATTCAATCAATAGAAGTTAAGTTGAAATCTCTAGAAGATCAAGTAAGTGATCTATAGATCCATAAGAATGAAGAGAGTGGGTAAATTAGGGGATAACTATTATGTTGTGTTGATCTTAATATTCTATGCGGATGTATTTTGTTGAATATTCTTGTTTAATTTTGTATAGGAATATACATATGTTTGAGCTTGAGTATACATAGATGTATGCTATCATTAACTTTGTTTATAAATTATAACTCTAGAATCATTCTGTTGTCTCAATTTACATAGAATGCCTCCAAGAAGAAATATCATGCGGGGTTCATCTAGTGTTGGATAGGGTGGAGATGCCCTAGAAGATAGGAACCCTCAAAGTCCACCTTAGTAGGAAACCCCATAGCAGACTAATGTTATAGCTACTCAGCTACTAGAGACTGTAAATTCTCTAATAGGAATATTGGCATAATAGCAACAGCAGACTATGAAACTTGTTAGGCCTGTAGAGGAACCTTGTAGGCTAGACAAATTTATAAGACTAGCTAAAGAGTTCCACCCAAAGGTTAATGATCTAATAGAGGCTGAATATTGAATAACTAAGATTGAGAGGACCTTTGAAGCTTTCATGGTCCTAGAAGATATAAAAGTGAGGTATGCTACTCATATGCTGAAGGGAGTAACTATAAAGTGGTGGACTGGTATGTTTAGGTTAACAAGAGCTCCTAACCAATGGTTGAGGTTTAAGGAATTGTTTTATGAAAAGTACTTCCATAGTAGCATCGGGGATAAAATGGAGGTAGATTATTATAATTGCCAGCAGGGTAATAGATTTGTTGAGGCATATGAAGCAGAACTGAATTGCTTAAGCAAATTTTTGCCAGAGGTGATGAGAGGTGATGATGCCTCCCAAGCTAGGAGATTCTTGAGGAGACTAGAGCCTGCTCTACAACATGAAGTGGGGGCTTTTCAATTGACTACTTATGTAGGAGTAGTTGACAAAGCCAAATACTTGGAGTAGAGTAAAAAGAGAATAGATGAACAAGTGTCTCATAGATTAGGATGGTTCTAAGAAAAAGGCCTGTTTCCAACATACCTTATGTAGATAAAGGGAAGAGGCTAGATATATATCTAGCCAAACTTATGGCTTATGCGCCTAAACCTCTTCAAACCAGGACTGCACCCTTAGCACTGCCTCCCCCCCACTACAAGTAAGTTAAGGTGTGAGATGCCCTAGATGTTTAAGATTGCATGATCTGCAACAGTGTAATTGGCCAGAAGGGGCATGCTTCTCTTGTAGCAAAAACGGGACATAGCAGTAGGAACTGTACTAATAGAACTCTCCCTCAGATCTTATGTTATACCTATAAGTAGAGATGGCACAAATCATTCGAGTGTGGTGCTTAGCACACTTAGGTAACTGCACCCCCACAAGCCCCATAGCCTATAAGGATTGCACCTGACTAAGGTAGAGGGCACTTGGTAGAGTGTTTGTGTTACAATAGCAGAGTAATAGGATGCCCATGATTAAGATACCATAGCAGGTATACTGCTCATAAACTCAAAAACTAACTATGTACTGTTTGACATAGGTGCAACAATTCTTGTATATCACTTGTATTTAGAATTGTATGTGGATTAAAACCTTTTATATTGGAGAATGCTATGATTATAAATACTCTATTTGGAGTAGGGAGGAAATTAGATCAAATGTGTAAAGATGTAGAGATTGTAATACATGGCAAAAAATGCCAATTGAATTGTTTGTATTAGAGATGATAGAGTTTGATCTAATTTTAGGGGTGAATTAGTTATATAAGTATCTTGCCACTATAGATTGTCACAATCTAGTGGTTAAGTTTGATTTTCTTAATGAGGAGCAAATTGTATACAAGTTAGATCCACAAAGGCCTGCGACTCTTCCAACATATGAGTTGTGGAATAAAGGAAGATTGTTAGCCTTATCAGTGGAAACGGGACCAGTTAAGGAATTGAGAACCGTGCAAGTAGTAAATGAGTATACAGATGTTTTTCTTCAGAATTTTTTGGGTTTACCACCATCTAGGGAGATAGAGTTCTGTATTGATCTCGTACTAAGAACGACACCCATATCTAAAGCACCATACAGGATAGCACCTACCGAACTATCTAAACCGAAGACTTAACTTCAAGAGCTTCAAGACAGCAGGTTTATTAGACCAAGTGTCTCACCATAGGGTGCTCCAGTGCTATTCGTTAAGAAGAAAGATGGGAGTATGAGGCTGTGTATAGATTATACGGAGCTAAACCAAGTCACAATCAAGAACAAATATCCTTCTCTAGGATTGATGACTTATTTGATCAATTACAAGGAGTTCAAGTCTTCTCAAAAATTGACTTGAGATCAGGGTACCACCAGTTAAGGATTAAGGAGGAAGACATACAGAAAACTGCTTTTAGGACTTGGTATGGGCATTACGAGTTTCAGGTGATGCCTTTTGGTTTGACAAATGCTCTAGTAGCCTTTATGGACCTCATGAACAAAGTGCTCAGAGACTGGTTAGATTAGTTTGTAGTGGTTTTTATAGATGATATTCTTATCTATTCCAAAAGTAGAGAAGAACATGCTGTAAATCTCATAATTGTACTGGAAAGACTTAGGGAAGAAATGCTTTATGTAAAATTCAGTAAGTGCGAATTTTGGTTGGAACAAGTATCCTTCTCAGGACATGTGGTGAATAAGAATGGAATATCGGTAGATCCTGAGAAGGTGAAGGCAGTAAGTGACTAGTCAAGACCAAGAACTATAACAGAAGGAAAGAGTTTTCTGGGATTAGTTGGGTACTATGGATGCTTCGTAAGAGGATTCTCTTGGTTAGCCACTCCCTTGACTCAATTGACAAAGGAAAAGGCCCAGTTTGTATGGAGTGAGGAGTGTGAGAGTAGCTTCATAACATTGAAAAATAAATTAATGACAACTTTAGTGTTGGCTCTACCGAAGATGGGAGAAGAATTTAAAGTATTCAATGATGTGTCAAATCAAGGTTTGGGGTGTGTGCTTATGCAAAATGGAAAAGTCATTACATATGCTTCCTGCTAGCTAAAACAGTATGAGAGGAATTACCCCACCCATGACTTGGAATTAGCTGCTATGATTTTGGCATTGAAATTGTGGAGACACTATCTTTATGGGGAGAAGTGTAAAATCTTCACAGGCTATAAAATTTTAAAGTATTTACTTACCCATAAGGAGTTGAATATGAGGCAAAGAAGGTGGCTAGAACTGATAAATGATTATGATGTGGAAATTCATCATCACCTTGGGAAAGTGAATGTGGTTGCAGATGTTTTAAGTAGGAAGAAACACATAAATATTGCAGATCAATCACATCTTAGAAGAAGATATGGATAAGTTGAAATTGGAAGTGGTGACATAAGAAGTAAGAAATAAGTTGGCTACACTTAGTATCCAACCTAATATTCTAGATCAAATTAAAACTACATAAATGGAAGATCTTGGAATTTAGAAGACAAGGAACAAAGTAGAATAGGGGGAAGCTACAAAATTTGTGTTAAACATTAATGGGGTAGTCAAGTATGGTAACAGATGGTGTGTTCCGAATAACATAGAATTAAAGAAGAAGATTATGAAGGAAGGCCATTACTTAGGGTATATAGTACACCCAGGAAGCACCAAGATGTACAAGGATCTCAAGAACACTTACTGGTGGAAAAATATGAAACAAGAGATAGCTGAATCTGTGTCCAGGTGACTCACTTGTCAACAAGTAAGGGTTGAACACCAAAGACAGCTGGTGAGTTACAACCTCTTCCTGTACTTAAATGGAAGTGGGAACATGTAACTATGGATTTTGTCACAACACTCTCGAGAATAAGGGAGAAATATGATGCAATGTGGGTGATAATAGACAAATTGACCAAGTTCGCACTTTTTTGCCAATTAAGGTCGATTACAGATTAGAAAACCTTGCTTAATTGTATATTAAAGAGATTTTCAGATTACATGGGATATTAGCTATGATTACATATGATAGGATGATGGGAAATTTTCTGGCACCATTTATGCTTTCAGAACTAGATTTGGATGATGATCCAAATCACTCATATTTTACTTCATTACTTTTATCTAATAAGTATTTGAGAAATAATCTTAAAGGTACAATAATAATTCTCCATAGGATGCTAACATGTCCTACACTAGTTGATGGCCATGGGACATCATCAGATTTGCATTCAAAGGCCCGCTGCGATTGTTTCCATTTCGAAGCATTGGCTCAAGAAGATTTATGATATTTTGTACTTTGTAATTGTTCTATGGACTATTTTATGTTGTATTTTCTTTTGGGACACTTTCATTTTGATTGTAATTTTCATTTAGGACCGCCCACCCTAAAAGTGGCATAGTTGTAATTTTGTGCATTTTCTAACCCTAAAGGAAGCAAGTATAAATACTTGCTTAAAGTAGGGTTTAAGGAGGCCATTTTTTCAGATTTGAACATACACTTTTTCGTGAGGATTAGGGCTCTTCCTAATTGTCATTCGACTCTTATCAATTTCAATCTCAAGAGTTGAAATTGTGGCGAGTCCAACACTTGAAATTGTGAGTAATATCAATCTCTTGTTGTTGTGTTTCATTTCATCTCTAGTGAGTTATATCTAGGGTTGGATTGAAATCTTCTTGGTATCATTTGATTACATTTGTAATCAAGTTGTTATTTCCTAGTTAATTGGTATTGAGCATTTGTTATTTACTATCAATTGTACTTAATTTTGAATCGTGATTTGCAAATGTGAAAAGGGGATCTTAGAGTTGAAAATTTATTGATTTTGAGTATTATTCACGTAGATTTACATGAGATTAGTGTTATGTTGGAAGAAATTATCCTTGTGGAATTGTAATTGCATCATTGAGTATTTTGGATCTCATTGCATCTTCACTAGGGTTCACGTAATTTTTACCCTTTTGAACCGATTTTGATTTTGCGAGTTGAAGTTGTTCCTTTGGTTCATTTGCATGTGCTTAGACCTTGGTTTTAGGCACATCATAATTTGGTATCAAATCTTGTGGTTGTGAGAAGGGATTATTTGATTTTGAATTTCGGAAATTTAGGGTTCATGCTCTTACATCTTCAATTCCAAAATTGGGGGGTAAATTGAAATTGTTGTTGTAGTTGCATGAAGTGGAGTGAATTGTCTTGAGTAGAAGTTGAACTTGCTGCTTGTTAGAGTGATTTTTGATGTACTTGTTGAAGCTTCTATGTTGTGGACTTCACCATAAAGGAAGAGGAAAGACAGTGCATTTTTTAGTGCAATTTCAGAAGTGTAATTGTGTAGGAAGAGAATTGCGATTCTTACATTGTTTGATTTGAAAAAAATTAGGGAGAACAATTTCCAATTTCTAGATTTTCAAAACAAGCATTAAGAGTGAAGGAGTTAATGTGTGTTTATTTGAATTTGAAAATTACTTACCAATGTGGAAAGGTTACAATTAGTGAAGTGGTTTGATTTTCAAATTTAAATTGCTGCCTTTTGTGTAAGTTGCGGTTTGGAATTGTGTTTGAAGTGAAGAATTTGCAACGTGTTGTCCTTGATTTGCCTTGAGGAGGAGTAGTGAATTGATGAAGTTTGTGTTGCATGTGGCGTATGTATTGTGTAAGTGGCGGTGTGAGTGTGTTGCACTTGAGGTGTTGTAAAGTGGTGTGATATTGTGTTGTATTTGGGGAGGTTGTTGCATTGTGACTTAAGAGGCGTGTATGTGGAGTTGTGTTTTTGTAAATTTAGTGATGGGTGTGTGTGTATTTTTTTGGTGTAGTTTTATGTATGTTGAATTGAGAATTGTTACTAGTGGTGTGATTGGTGGTGGAACCGTGAGCGAGGGAGTTTTGTGACAGTGGAGTTGTGCATTTGTGCTTATGTTAAGGTGCTGCAATTTGTGATTTATTGTAGTGTGAAACCTTAACAAGAAAGGAAGGTTTTGAGTAGTAGAATTTGAAATTCAAATAAGTCATTAAAGTGTGAAAGTAATTGACTAGTTACTTAAGCACTTGTAGTTGAATTTAATTCTAACTACTTGAAAATATTTGTGTGTGTACTTCATTTATTGAACTTTACTTGGAGTACTAAATCATTTTCCTTGTACCTAAAATTCTTTTTGGAACATGAGCTATTGCATTATTGTAGTTATTAAAAGTGTGGGTTAGTGTTGTTGAAGGCGTGTGTTGAAATTTGTGGGATTACTTCTTGAAATCATAACATGTCCAATGAAAGTGTGAATGGGGAATTGGCAACGAAGCCAATAGCTAGGTTGGTGGAGGTCAGGGTCATAATATTACAGGTAGGAGGACTTTGGAAGAACAGCTCCAGGATCTTACTACCATAGTTGCTACTTTGGCAATTAGGATTGATAGGATGACATTACCATAACCATCAGTGGTGAACCTTCAGGCACCACCTCGGGTAGCTCCACAGAATCCTCAAAGAGACAGAGTAGTGGGAGATGGAAATCTGAATAGAAGGATGGATGAGGATCATAATCCATACAGGGAAGAAGGGATGATAACTTTAGGGCTAATCCATATCAGAATAAGGATTTCAGGTCACCTCAGGGATTGGAGTATGTGAAACTGCAAATGCCTTCTTATGATGGCAAGGGATCAGCTGATGATTATTTGGATTAGGAGGACAAGGTTGAGGGTCTCTTTGAATGTTATGAGATCGATGACAATACTAGAGTCCCATTGGCTGCTGTCGAGTTTACAGGATACGCTGCACTATGGTGGAAGAATTTGATTATCAGCAGGCGTAGGGATGGAGAGGTTGAGATTCAGACATAGAGGGATATGAAAAGGGTATTGAGAAAAAGATTTACTCCTGAACACTACAAACAGAAACTGTTTATGTGACTGTAGACTTTGAGGCAGGGAGCAAGACAGTGGATGATTATGTGCAGGAATTTGAAACCCTCATGATTAGGTGTAGGTCCATCGAACCTCCAAAACAAACCATAGCACGCTTTGTCTCATGTTTGAAATATGAAATAGTGTGTGTTGTTGAGCTGCAGCGTTATAGTACACTTGATGAGGCTATTCAGTTGGCCTTAAAAGTGGAGAAGCAAAGGAGGTCCAACTTATTCAGGGCTCCGAGCAGTAGGCCCAGTACTATAACCAGACCCATAGTAGCTGACGATCGATTAGGGGGAACAAAGGCAGTAGGCGAAGCCGTGAGAGTAGTGGACAAAACTACCCCAAACACTGCTAAAGAAAACATACCCGCTGGGAATGGTAAAGAGGTAATAGTACCAGATATGAGGTAGACTGTTCCTGGATCTACTAGTGGAAAAGCATGCCAGATCAAATGCTTTAAATGCATGGGATTCGGGCATATGGCAGCACAATGTCCAAATAAGAGGGTGATTACTGTTATGGAGGGCGTTAGGGAAGATGTTGAGGTTGATGAGGAATAGATTAAGCCTATAGATTTACCAATAGCACTGCAGGAGTATTATGATGACTAGACGACAAAAACACATGAGGAGCATATAGGTGAACAATATCTACCTATTAATGTGTTACACAGGGCTCTAACCATATCTCTTAATTCTAGAGACATTTAGAGGGAGAACATATTTCACACCTCTTGCAGGATCAGAGGTAATCTTTGTGTGCTCATCATTGATAGTGGTAGTTGCACGAATGTTATATTTGCTGCACTAGTAGACAAATTACATTTGTCTACTAGCCCATATCTTAGTCCTTATAACTTGCATTGGTTGGATAATGGAGGTAGTATGTATGTTACACTAGCCTACATCCTATGTGATGTGATTCTTATGCATGCATTCCATTTGCTGTTAGGTAAGCCCTGGTTATTTAATCGACAGGTGTTACATGATGGATATAGGAACACCTACATGTTCAGCATGGGCAAGTCTCGCATAGTATTGTCACTTATGACTCCATCTGAGGTACATTAGTTTCAGGAACATATCAGAACTACTTCCACCACATTTGATAGCAGAGAGAGCAGGCTAACAGGGATGTCAAGGCTCAATTTCAAAAATGATCATTTAGATTTGAGGGCAAATCTTTCAAAAGCCTGAGGAGATGACGGGAAATTTTTTGGCACCGTTTATGCTTTCAAAACTAGATTTGGATGATGATCCAAATCACTCATATGTTACTTCATTACTTTTATCTAATAAGTATTTGAGAAATAATCTTACAAGTACAATAATAATTCTCCATGGGATACCAACATGTCCTACACTAGTTGATAGCCACGGGACATCATCAGATTTGCATTCAAAGGCCCGCTGCGATTGTTTCCATTTCGAAGCATTAGCTCATGAAGATTTATGATATTTTGTACTTTGTAATTGTACTATGGACTATTTTATATTGTATTTTCTTTTGGGACACTTTCATTTTGATTATAATTTTCATTTAGGACCGACTACCCTAAAAGTGGCATAGTTGTAATTTTGTGTATTTTCTAACCCTAAAGGGAGCAAGTATAAATATTTGCTTAAAGTAGGGTTTCAGGAGGCCATTTTTCAGATTTGAACATACACTTTTTCGTGAGGATTAGGGTTCTTCCTAATTGTCATTAGACTCTTATCAATTTTAATCCTAAGAGTTGAAATTGTGGCGAGTGCAACACTTGAAATTGTAAGAAATATCAATCTCTTGTTGTTGTGTTTCATTTCATCTCTAGTGAGTCATATCTAGGGTTGGATTGAAATCTTCTTGGTATCATTTGATTACATTTGTAATCAAGTTGTTATTTCCTGGTTAATTGGTATTGAGCATTTGTTGTTTACTATCAATTGTACTTAATTTTGAACTGTGATTTGAAATGTGAAAAGGGGATCTTAGAGTTGAAAATTTGTTGATCTTGTGTGTTATTCATGTGGATTTACTTGAGATTAGTGTTATGTTGGAAGAAATTATCCTTGTGGAATTGTAATTACATCATTGAGTATTTTGGATCTCATTGCATCTTCATTAGGGTTCACGTAATTTTTACCCTTTTGAACCGGTTTTGATTTTGCAAGTTGAAGTTGTTCCTTTAGTTCATTTGCATATGCTTAGACCTTGGTTTTAGGAACATCATAGGGATACTCATTTTGTGAACAAATTCTAGAAAAGTTTGCATCAAGCTTTGGGAACCAAACTCCAGTTTAGTATAACATTTCATCTTCAGACAGATGGACAATTTGAAAGAACCATTCAAAATTTAGAAGATCTACTACAAGCATGTATGATACGAACCACGCCCACGTGTGACGAAACCCAATACCAATATGTTTGGAATTGCTACCCAAGATGCCAAACACAATCAAGTGGAACCACGACCCATTGCCTATAAGTGAGGCAAGAACCTTGGTATATTATGTGGACGCCACAATCGGGATGAAAGACCGATTGATAAGTCGGGATAAACGCCACAGAAGAAAATCCGATAAGTTTAAGAGAAGTTCTTTAAAGAACCAAGAGAGGAATTCTCTCAAATATGTTATTCAACCTTGTATCCGTCTTCTTTTCTCTGTTCTCAACCCTAGACATTTATATTAGGGTTTACAACTCGTAATAATAAAGCCCAAAACGACATAACATCATAAAGTCGCGGAAAAATAACAAACAGGGAATTAAAGGTCGGCGGCGTTGGAGCCGGCGTAGAGAGTATACACGGCCGTGCCTTTCTGGACGTGTATGTTTCTGTAGATATTCTTGACACCATACACGGCCGTGCCTTTAAACCGTGTATACGGCCGTGTATGTTTTTCTGGAGCCTCTAGACTCACTACACGGCCGTGCTTTGTAAAGACATGCCTCCTTCGACCCGTATCCGTTATGACTTGTACAAGAGCAAGGGCATTCTCATGGTTGCTCCAATCCTTTCCGGCTTCATGGTTGCTCCAATCCTTTCCGGCTTCGTGGACATCCTTTATCAACCCGTTAAGTACTTCCTTGAATCATTTCGCTCGAGTTCTTGAGATCGGTCCAGGTGGCACTTCAAGAGGTTCCACATTCCATCTTCTGGCTTGGCTCCCATCATGGCTCTCATCATTCCCCTCCTCTTGAAAAGGATTTGTCCTCAAATCGTCGCCTACATCAAAAGGACTCAGATCAGTAACATTAAACGTAGCACTTACTTGATACTCACCTGGCAAATCAATATTGTTTGCATTGTCATTGATGCGCTCAAGAATTTGAAATGGTCCATCTCCTCTAGGAAGTAATTTAGATCAACGCTGCACAGGAAATCGCTCTTTGCGCATGTAAACCCAAACCCAGTCTCCAGGTTCAAAGACAGCTTGTCGACGACCCTTGTTGGCTTGTTTCACATACTGCTCTGTTCTTCGCTCAATGTTTAGCTTTGCCTTCTCATGGATCTGTTTAACAAATTCTGCTTTCTTCTTGCCATCTAGATTAACATACTTAGAAATAAGCAGAGGTGATAAATCTAAAGGAGTTAGTGGATTAAAACCATACATAATTTCAAAAGGAGTAAACTTAGTAGCAGAATGCGTTGTGCGATTATAGGCAAATTCAACATGTGGCAAACAATCCTCCCAACTTTTAATGTTTTTTTTTAATGACTTCCCTTAACAAAGTAGATAAAGTTCGATTTACTACCTCAGTTTGACCATCAGTCTGTAGATGACAAGTAGTAGAAAACAATAGCTTAGTTCCTAACTTAGCCCATAGGGTCTTTCAGAAGTAGCTCAAGAACTTAGCATCTCTATCCGATACGATTGTTCTAGGCATACCATGCAATCTCACAACTTCCCTAAAGAACAAATTAGCAATATTGCAAGCATCATCTATTTTGTGGTAAGGAATGAAATGTGCCATCTTAGAAAATCTATCCACAACTACAAAAATAGAATCTCGACCATGCCTAGACCTGGGTAATCCTAACACAAAATCCATGGAAATATCTACCCAAGGCTCATGAGGAATTGGAAGTGGGGTATAAAGCTCATGAGGTTGGACTCTAGATTTTGCTTGCTTACACGTGACACATCGCTCACAAATTCTCTCAACATCTCGTTTCATGTGAGGCCAATAGAAGTGTTCCTGCAATACCCCTAAGGTTTTAGCTACTCCAAAATGCCCCATTAAACCACCTCCATGAGACTCCCTCACTAATAATTCTCTTAAAGAATAATTTGGAATGCATAGTTTACTCTCCCTAAACAAGAATCCTTCATGTTTATAAAATTTACCATGACCACTCTTCTCACAATGCACACACTCTTCACAAAAATCTCGATCACCAGCATACAATTCCTTAATGTGCTCAAAACCAAGCAGTCTAGAACTAAGAGTAGAGATAAGAGCATACCTCCTAGAAAGTGCATCAGCAACGACATTCTTTTTACCTTGCTTGTAGTGGATGACTGGTGGACGATCTGACCGTTCTAACAAGTTTAAACCTTTACTCAATCCTAGCTTACGATCAGTTCTCAGGCAAGTGTACCTATTGACTAGCAGTATAGCATAGGAGTACAGGTATCGATCCCACGAAGACTTATAAGTACTAGTACTAACGATTCTCCTACTATCTAACTTCTCACTATTGATGATCTCAACTATCCTAATTATTGCCTAAACCTGAAAGAAACAAATAAAATGAACAAAGTAAATGTAATCAAACACTCCCTTAATTAATTCAATGATCTAAACATACCCTGCCCAAGATCCACCCCTAATTCTCATGTAGCTTTTACTCAATTCCACACTATCCAATGATTAATATCCAAACTTTGATCTGCGGAGTTTCTTACACTAGATTAGAGTCTTTCTCAAGATCAATAATCCCTAATCCTAATTAAGCCAATTAAGATCTCTCTTCAATTAACATAATCAAGATTGCGTTAGAATCCTAGGACTCTCAATTGAACTAGACCGCAATGACCTCGTTCAATACAGAAGACCTCCTATAACCTATCTCTAGGATTACAAGGGGTCTTTTTATTCATGCAAGATCTACTCTATTACCGATTTCTCAATCTTAATAACAGAGATATAATTCCATCCTAATATTGCGCACATATCAAGATGAATAAATTATAATGGCAACATGAACAAACTCAAAGAATAGAATTAAATTATTGAACATAACATCAACAATTCTGTCACATGATACTCATGGGTTTCTTAAGGGAACGGGTATGAAACAATTAGCCACTCATGAATCTAATAAGAAGAGCAAAACATAAAATAATTGAGTCCATAAAGAAAATTCGAACACGAAATATCTTGGCTTCCAATCTGAAACTATTCTGGCAACAGCTCCTGGCAGTAGCTTCTCTTCTCTAGGGTTTCTCTCGTGCCGCTTCCTCCCCTTTCTCATTAGGGTTGTTCTATTTATACTTCTTGAGGCATGGCCAAGCATCTTCAACTGGAAAGATACGATTCTATCTTTCCTTTTCCAAGTGAATCTCATCAAGTGAATAACGGTCGCCTGGCACGCCTAACGGCACGGCCAGATTTCAAACCGTGTCTCCCTCTGGACGAAAATATGTAACTCCTCAATCTTGCTCAGTGTTTGGCACGGCTAGGAATACGGCTAGCAGCACTGGTAGCAACACGGCTAGAAGCACGGTAGACTATAACCCGTGCCAAGTTCTGGAGCTTTCCACGTCTTCACAGCGTATGCCACGGCTTCAAACACACCTATATCACAAGCCGTGCTTCCTTTCCAAGTGATGCTTTCATCTTCAGGTGCGCCCACAGTTTATGACACGGCCGTAGCCTTCCACGTGTTGTCCATGAGTAACTTTAACTTGATCTTTTAAGCTTCAATTATGCTCCTTTTGTGATCTTTCTCCTTCTCTTTGGTATTATACCCTGAAATATATATTTATCTGTTAAATACCGAATCCGCATTGATTTTATTCAAAAGATTATACAAATTCATCAGTAATGCCCATGATTTACCAGGGTTAATTTACTCTTATCAATGACATAGGAAAATGTTTCGATGAACTCCACCCAACGAGCATGCCTTTTGTTTAGCTTATGTTGTCCCTTCAAGTACTTTAAGGATTCATGATCAGTGTGGATCACGAACTCTTTTGGCCAAAGATAGTGTTGCCAAGTCTCCAGTGCTCGAACCAATGCATATAACTCCTTATCATAAGTAGGGTAGTTCAAGGTTGCCCCACTTAGCTTCTCGCTAAAGAATGCAATTGGTCTTCTCTCTTGCATGAGCACTGCTCCAATACCTAATTCTGAAGCATCACACTCAATTTCAAACGTTTTAGAGAAATTAGGTAAAGAAAGTAATGGCGCCTAAGTCAGCTTATTTTGAAGCGTCTGAAAGGCTTTCTCTTGTTGCTCTCCCCATTTGAACCCTACGTTCTTCTTGATTACCTCAGTAAGTGGTGCTGCAATGGTGCTGAAATCCTTCACAAACCTCCTATAAAAGCTCGCTAGTCCATGGAAACTCCACACATTACTGACATTAGTTGGACAAGGCCATTCTTGGATCGCACGAATCTTTTCTTCATCAACTTGTATTCCCTGTGCACTAACAACAAAACCAAGAAACACATGTTTGTCTGTGCAAAAAGTGCACTTTTTAAGGTTAGCATATAATTGTTCCTTTCAAAGCACTTCTAAAACATCCCTCAAGTGAGATATCTGGTCGTCTAAACTCTTGCTGTAAATGAGGATATCATCAAAATAGACAACCACAAATTTGCCAATAAAAGTCCTCAAAACATGGTTTATAAGTCTCATAAAAGTACTAAGTGCGTTAGTTAAACCGAAAGGCATTACTAACCATTCATACAATCCATATTTTGTCTTAAATGCGGTTTTCCATTCATCACCTTCTTTCATTCTAATTTGGTGATATCCGCTTTTCAGATCAATTTTGGAAAAGAAACTAGACCCATGTAACTCATCTAACATGTCATCTAAGCGAGGAATGGGATGACGATACTTTACCGTGATGTTGTTGATGGCGCGGTAGTCAACACACATTCTCGATGACCCATCCTTCTTAGGCACCAAAATCACAGGCACTGCACATGGGCTCATGCTTTCTCTCACGTACCCCTTCTCCATTAATTCATTGACCTGCCTTTGGAGTTCCTTTGTCTCCTTTGAATTGCTCCTATAAGCTGGTTTATTTGGAATAGATGCTTCGGGTACAAGGTCAATCTGGTGCTCAATACTACGAATAGGTGGTAATCCCTTTGGAATCTCCTTAGGGAAGACATCTTCAAAGTCCTGCACAATAGACACAACCACACTAGGCAAAGAGTTAAATAGTTCGTTAGTATTCAAACAAGTTTCCTTAAAAACCAGCAACAACATAGGTTGCTTCATCACCAACGCTCTCCTCACTACACTCGCTCTTGCCACACAACTCTCCTTTTGCAAGGCTGCACTCTCCTTTTCACTCACCACCAAAGTTGATCCCTCTTCAACTTGGTCTCTCACGCTCTTTCTAGCCTTCTTCTTTTTTTCCTTTTGATATCGACTTTTGTGTTCCTTTTCTTTCTCCCTGTCTTTTGCTCTCTCACTCTCCCTCTGTTTTTCACTTACCTTATATTTTGCAAAAGACTGTTGTAGCTGCAACTGATCCTCATACACCTGTTTAGGTGTTAAGGGTTTAAGATTAAAGCTTTTTCCCTAGTGAACAAGCGTATACTTGTTAGAAAAGCCATCATGAACAACCTTTCTATCAAACTGTCATGGCCTCCCCAACAACACATGACACGCTTTCATCGGCACTACATCGCATAACACCTCATCCTCATACCTACCGATGCGAAAAGCAATCAAGGCTTGCTTACTCACCTTAGTCTCGCCACTATCATTCAGCCACTACAATTTATATGGACTAGGGTGTTTAGTAGTCTTAAGTCCCAGCCTCTCGACAATAAAAGTACTCACCACATTAGTGCAACTCCCTCCATCAGTGATCAAACTGCAAATATGATCACCTAGATAACATCTAATATGAAAGATATTCTCTTGTTGCACCTCCTCTTCTTCCTTCACCTGCACATTCAAAGCTCGCTTCACTACTGCCACTAACTTCCCTACTATAGGCTCCTCGTCATCACTAGTGTCATTTAATGGAGGCATATCCTCCTCTTCACTATCCCCTCAGTCTCATACTCACCATCATCACGCAGAATCATAACCCGCCTATTCGGACATTGACTAGTAATATGGCCTCTGCTTTGGCATTTAAAACATCTAATGTCACGATTTCTAGGAGTAGAAGAATCAGGTTTACCTTGGTTACCAGGAGTAGAACCCGCTTGTCTCTACTCGCCTTTTGGTTTGGTAGGTAAAGGCTTTTCTTCCTTCTTCCATTGGTTAGTCTTCCAAGTGGATGAACCAGCACCCTATTGAAACCGTGCAGTACTACTACCTTTCCTCCTGTGTTGGTTTTCAACCTTTATAGCCATATGAACCATATCTTCCAATTCTACATAATGCTGCAGTTCTATGACATTTTGAATTTCTCTATTCAATCTAGCAAGAAACCTAGCCATGGTAGCCTCTCTATCCTCCTCTACATTCGCCCTAATCATAGTAACCTCCATCTCCTTGAAATACTCATCCACACTTCGGCTTCCCTGCTTAAGAGTTTGCAATTTGTTGTGTAATTCACGATAGTAATACGCAGGCACAAACCGCTTCTTCATCACCCTCTTCATCTCTTCTCAAGACTCAATAGGTGGTTCACCATTCCTTCTTTTATTCAACATCAGTTGATCCCACCACACTATGGCATAATCCGAAAATTCAATGGCAGCAAGCTTCACTTTCTTTTTCCCACTATAATTGTGACAATCAAACACCATCTCTACCTTCTTCTCCCACTCTAAGTACGCCTCGGGATCATTCTTCCCTTGGAAAGGAGGAATCTTCATCTTTATACTACTCAATTGATTATCCTCTCTATTCCTATCTCCTCTATCTTCCCAATCCCTAGTTCCTCTATTCCTACCACTATAACCTCTATAAATCCCTAACAGAAGGTTCATCAAATTCATCATCAGACATTTCATCTCCACCCCTTTGTACTCTCCTAGAACAACTCTCCCTCTTACGCCCTTGGAAGACGTTTTTAGATTGCTCTAGTTTTTGCTCCACCGTCTCATGAATTTGTTCCATCCCCTCCTGAAACATCCTCTTCATCTCACCCCTCAACGCCTCAATCACTAACCTAGCATCAAACCTTCCCCTCTCACCTTTAGGAGAATGTTGCCTCGACATAGTTCCTACAGAAAAAGGTTAGTACTAACATAAATATATATGATTAAGCCTCACGATACACTCCCTTACGTGTTTCGCTCAAAGGATGATATCACACAGTCACTCGTGTATTCTCATAAGCAATGATGATATCAATTCACCAATTCCTCTTCTCAATTCTCTTGGAACTTACCCAAACTACACCAATCCCTTCCGTAGAATTCAAAACAACTCTAAGGGCTCGGAATTTTCCTCTTTTTCTTTCCTTTTTGTTGCCTTTGTTTTTGCTCTTGATCACGTTCCTTTCTTTTTTTTTTTGTCGTGATTTTTTTTTGTTCTTTTTATTTGTAACAACAATGAATAGGAGGCACTACACTTTCAATAGACAATTAACATTATGAACTTGATATGAACAATTGATATGAACGATTGGAGTTAGGGTTTTGATGTTACCTTCCTCAAACCGAACTGATGTTTTAATAAACCTAGGCTCTGATACCAAACTGATACGAACTACGCCACGTGTGATGAAACCCAATACCAATACGTTCGGAATTGCTACCCAAGATGCCAAACACAATCAAGTGGATCCGCGACCCGTTGCCTATAAGTGAGGCAAGAACCTTGGTATATTATGTGGACGCCACAATCGGGATGAAAGATCGATTGATAAGTCGGGATGAACGCCACAAAGAAAATCCAATAAGTTCAAGAGAAGTTTTTTAAAGAACTAAGAGAGGAATTCTCTTAAATATGTTATCCAACCTTGTATCTGTCTTCTTTTCTCTGTTCTCAACCTTAGACATTTATATTAGGGTTTACAACTCGTAATAATAAAGCCTAAAATGACATAACATCATAAAGTTGCGGAAAAATAACAAACAGGGAATTAAAGGTCGGCGGCATTGGAGCCGGTGTAGAGAGTATACACGACCGTGCCTTTCTGGACGTGTATGTTTCTGTAGATATTCTTGACACCATACACGGCCGAGCCTTTGAACCGTGTATACGGCTGTGTATGTTTTTGTGGAGCCTCCAGACTCACTATACAGCCGTGCCTTGTAAAGACACTCCTCCTTCAACCCGTATCCGTTATGACTTGTACAAGAGCAAGGGCATTCTCATGGCTGCTCCAATCCTTTCCGGCTTCATGGTTGCTCCAATCCTTTCCGGCTTCGTGGACATCCTTTATCAACCCGTTAAGTGCTTCCTTGAATCGTTTCTCTCGAGTTCTTGTGATTGGTCCAGGTGGCACTTCAAGAGGGTCCACATTCCATCTTCTGGCTTGGCTCCCATCATGGCTCTCATCAATGTACCTTGGATTAAGGGGGTAATTGGAGTGATCATTTGCCTCTAGTAGAATTTACCTATAACAATAGTTGCTAAGTTACTATATAGATGGCTCTTTATGAAGCATTATATGGAAGGGAGTGTTGATCTCCCTTACATTGGGATGAAGTGGGAGAGAGGCGAGTATTGGGGCCAAAGATAGTACAGGAATAAAGTCATAAGGCAACAAATCATATCAGTTCAGAGTCGTTAGAAAAGTTATGCAGACAAATGGCGATGCCCTCTTTTCAAGTGGGAGATAAAGTCTTACTAAAGATATCTCCAACTAAAGGAGTAATCAAATTCGGACTGTGAGGTAAGCTGAATCCAAGATATGTGGGTCCATTAAAAATTTTAGAAAGAATCGGAATAGTTGTGTGCAAGTTGGCCCTACCAACAAGTCTGGCTAGAGTACATGACGTGTTCCATGTATCGAATGTTAAGAAAATTTATACTGAACCCAGATCAAATGATGGCCTTGGAACCTTTGAAGGTACAACTAGACTAATCCTTTATAGAAAGACCTGTGAGGATAATGGATACTAAGGAACTAGTGCTAAGAAGAAGAGGAATTCCTTATGTCAAAATACAGTGGACGAATCAAACCGAGCAAGAGGCAACGTGAGAATTAGAAGAAGAAATGAAGAGAAAGCATCTAGAATTTTTCCCAATTCTAGGTAACTTTCAAGGACGAAAGTTTAATGGGGGGGGGGGGTGGGAATGTAATACACGATTTTTTTTAATAAACGAATAAATAAATAATTTAAGAGCTAAGGAAATCATGCAAATACAGATAAAAGACGGGGGCAATTTTGTCTTTTCTATCAGGACTATATATATATGCTAAATTGACTTAGGGTTCTTCTCTTTTGCATATCCGACAATCTCACTACCCAGAGAGATCAAGTGACACAAAGAGAGGGAGAGCTTTTTTTGGGAAACCTAAAGCAATCCGAGGAGGTAACACAGCATAGCAAAAGGGAACATAAAAGACAAGGGAATTCTCGGATCTAAGAGTCAATACATGGGAAGTTTGATGTAAGTATTCTAACTTACGTAAATTGATAAGTATTTACATATTTTAAAGATATAATGGAGTCTAGGGATAAAAAAGAGCAAATTTGGAGTTAAATATTAGGGTTCGTGGAATTAGCAGAGAGATACATGACCCCCCAACACGATCGTGCTACAACGGTGTTGAATTTAAAAGTTATACCAAAGATACACGACCATCCAATACGGTCATGTTGCCCCTATGTTAAAATGAGAAGAACACGGACCTTCCAACACGGTCGTGTTTCGATTGTGTTGATTCCAAAAGTTATGCCGAGAGATACATGGCCTTCTAACATGGTCGTGTTTCGACCATGTTGAATTAAGAGAAACACGCCTCCCAATACAGCTATGTTCCAACCGTATTAAAGCTAAATCTCACCTAGAGATACAGACCTCTAACACTATCGTATACTAGCTCGTGTTAGGCAACATGGCCTCTAACATGGCCGTGTTAAGTGATGAACATTATTATTATATATCAAATTATCTTCTTAATTAACCAAGTTCTACATTACCAAAATAATTAGTAAAACCTTAGATAACTTAATAGAATAAGAGGAATTAGGAGAGTTATATTATGTTGGATTAGTACTAAGATTAATGTGTTGGTTTTACATATATCAACTTAGCTTAAGTTGGGACAAGAGGTACTTAAGGTTAGGATACCAGGTACGTGTTTACTTTGTTTGTTGGATGTGATTGTTAGGAAGCTATCTAATTAATTGTATGTGAAATAATGAAATGTTGAGATGTAATGTGAATTATGTGGTATCATGAAGTAATGCAGTGTTATTTAAATGGAATGAGATATGTTGTTTGTGCTTGGCTCGGCTTAAGGGCTTGCAGTGGTAGATCCTTAGGGGGCACCTAGATGATTAGTATACCATGTTGTCTCTAGTGGAGCCGTGTATCAAAATGATCTAAGATAGATTAGGGCTAGATGGGGCCGCAATGGCAGTTCCCATTAGGGTTAGATGGGGCCCACAGAGGTAGTTTCCACTAAGACAAATGTTGTGTGTACCGGGGTCATGAGTATCGCTATGAGTGATAATTTATTTTGGGATTGATGTGTAAACTGAATTGTGAATGAGTTGTAGATAAATGTTGCATATATGTATGTGATATTAATGCAGTGTGTCATGCGCATATGGATGTGGTACTCACATAGTGAGCTTAGGCTCACCCTCTCCCTTCCTACATTTTTTTTTAGCTGTAGCTTGCAGGCGAAAATGATGAACAACTAGAGTATGGTGAGAATGGGAACTTGGTGGGACATTACATGGATGAGACGAGAAGAGAACACTGTTACTATGTAGAGGAAGAGTGACAAGAATTATGAATATTTGTAAATGGATGTTTTATTGTTAAATTGAAGTTATGGAGATAAATTGTAGCTTGAAATTTTATTATAGTTAAATAATGAAATTTGGAATGAATCATTTGCAAGTCATTCATTTGATTATAGTTATAGTAGCATGATAGGTGATATATATATGATTAGGTTTTGAAGTGTGGTGGAGTTTAGAACCTTAGCGTGTCGCTTGGTAGTAGCGATAAGTGGCGGGCTGTGATGTTCCAAGTTCTGGGGCGTTACAACTACTTCAACTAAACTCTATAAATCCTAATAGGCTAGAAGTTAATTTAATGCTGGATCAGGTATAAATATAATAGAGACGACTAAGTGAAATAGGGAAAGAGCTAGTAGGAGCTCAAGCAAAGGAAAAGTAGGGCACTTCAATAGGAATCAAAGTTTAAGGGGTAATTATTAAAGAAGGTCACTTGAAGACTTTGTATTTTCATCTTTTATGAAAACTCTATTTTGAAGATATGTAATTTATTTGAATAGAAGTTATCCATTCTTCTTCAAAGTTGTTGATTTCAAATAATAAGGGCATTTTTTTTTTATAAGTGTAACGCCTCAAAAGGGAGCCTAATAGAATTACCTAAAAGTTATCATATCATATGTGCACCCATAATTTGAAAACTGCCTTGTTAAATCTTATTTAATCATACTACATATAATTGCTTAATATATGAAAAATAATTATGGAGACTAGAAATCCATAGTTCATTAAAACTGTAGAGAATCGTTATTTCCTACTGAATCGTAAAATCGGGTAGTCATAACTCTAAAGAAAGCTAGGTTGAAGTAAGGTTTATAGGTAAATAGGCTTTGGAATGAAATAATGTATAAGTTTTAGATATCTTATTACTCAATCTAGGTTTAATCCAACTATTACCCTATTCAACACTTATTCATAGATGTCTACGTCTGAGACTCTCATTACTTGGTTCCTAGCCCCTTCACAACTTTGATGTCACTTGTAATGGTAAACTATTGATGATGTGCCTAAATCCACTTGGAAGCACAATAAAAAGACTCAAGAAAACAAATTCAAATTAACCACAAAAACCGGTTCCAAAGAAGGATAAAATTGCGTGAACCTAGTGAAGGTGCAATGAAATCCAAATACTAATGATGCAATTATGATACAACAATAATAATCTCTTCTAACATCACACTAATCACATATAATCCCACGTGAATAATCCACAAACTCAAAATAAATCTTCAATTCTAAGAACCCCTTTCCACAAGTGATAATCACGTTTCAAGAAGTAATCTCCAAGGAAGAACCGAATTCAAATGCAAAGGATCTCAATTAAGCACAAGAATTCGAAAATAATAGGAAGAAAATCTATCAAAGAACTATCTCAATTCACGCCTAGATATGACACACTAGAGAAGAAAAGAAATCACAACAAAATGAAATTGATACTACTCACAATTCCAAGGTGTTGCACTCGCCACAATTTCAACTCTTGGGATTGAAATTGATAAAAGTCTAATGACAATTAGGAAACCCTAATCCTCACATGAAATATACTCTCAAATCTGTAAAAATTAGCCTCCTCAAACCCTCTCTTAAGCAAGTATTTATACTTGCTATTCCTAGGGTTAAATAGTGCTCAAAATTACAAGTTTGCCACTTTTAAGGTGGCTAACCCTAAATGAAAATTACAAGGAAATAAAAGTGTCCCAAAACCAAAATACAACCAAAATAGTTCATAAAACAATTACAAGATACAAAATAACATAAGTCTTCATGATCCAATGCCTCGAAATAGAAAACAATCGCAGCGGGTCTTTGATTATCATCCTGAAAAATGTTCTGTGTCCAACAGGAGTTGTAGGACATATTGGCATCCCATGGAGAATTATCATTGTACCTGTAAGATTATTCTCAAATTTTTTATTAGAAATAAATACATAAGGTAAAATATGAGCAATTTGGATCATCATCCAAATTGGGTTTTGAAAAGGTCGATAGTGTCAGAAATTTTCCCATCAATTGAGGTGTAAGTTACATTTAGCATAGTGAGATATTTTTCATATTACACCTTTTAAGTGGTAGCAACCACGTTATTTAGTAGGCATATGAATGCAACAAGCAAATGAATGTAGCAATACGTACAGTCATTTGGAAATTGTATATAGCACGAATTTAATGCCCTTTTGTTGCTTGGGGTTGGGAAGTAGCAACCAACATGTTAGCTCCAAGTTCCAGTCACCCTGGGCTCTCCTATCATCATGTATCACCATAAACAATAACTATAGGTATATATATGCACTGGATGGTCAATCCCTAAATGCCTTAAGGGTATAGATGTGAATAGCACTTGCAATCTCACTCACCTTTAAGTAGTGAATCCTTGGACTCGACCTTAATTAAAGGTGGTGATGCGTGTAACCCTAGGTATATTAAACCTAGAACCTTGACGATGCTAGTTGGTTTCAATTACCCTAAGGATCGTCTTAAATAAGTGATGCGTAACTAGACCCCAATCAAATCCGTTGACTGTAACCTAAGTTATCAATAGGTATTCCTAGTAATTCAGTTAAGAATTCTATGGAAAAGTTCTTTTGCAAAAGAACAAAAAGAGGTATTTTGTATCTCACGAAAAAGATGTGTTTTCATATATCAAAGTTGTCCTTTAGCCAGCCCTTAGCATGGTCATAGATATAGCACACAACACAATACGGAAATCCTAAGTTACCTATTCTATCCTTATTCTTATGTTACCAAGTAGGCAACTGAATAACATGGAAAACAAACCAACAAATAATAACAAAATCGAATGTATCCTCTAATGTAGTGTCCACGCAAATATATAATATTCCTAAAATATTTCATCCTTCCATGGTCATGTGAATCAAGTTGACACATGTATGTTTTCCTTTTGTGTAGCTTGATTCTCGGGCCTGCAAGTCCATGATTAGTCTTTATAGAGCTTCGTTCATCCTTTTAGCTCTAGTTCGGGTCATCGGGCCTCCAATATCATGTAATGGATCATGAGATTTTGGTTCCTTCTTTTGTGATGCTAGCTGATCCTCATCATTCCCTCCTTCCTTGAAAAGATTCGTCCTCGAATCACCTGCATCATAAAGAGTAAGATTAGAAACGTTAAAGGTAGCGCTAACGTTACCATAGTGGCTTGGCGGATCTATCTTTTAAGCATTGTCATTAATGTGCTCCACCACTTGGAAAGGTTCATCGCCTCTAGGATGCAACTTGGATTTGCATTGTTCAGCAAAATGTTCCTTCCTTAGATGTACCCAAACCTAATCACCAGGTTGAAATATAGCTTTAACACATCCTTTATTTGCTTGTCGGGCATAGTGTTCATTTTTCTTTTCAATGTTAGCCTGTACCTGCGTATGTAAATCCCTAACAAATTCTGCCTTCTTTGTACTATCAAGATCAACAAAATCTTTAGTAGGTAAAGGCAATATATCTAATGGAGTTAGGGGATTAAATCCATACACAACCTCAAATGGAGAGTACGATGTAGTAGAATGTATAGTCCTATTATATGCAAACTCTACTTGAGGCAAACATGTTTCCCATTGCTTTAAATTTTTATCAATCATGGCACGTAGCAATGTGGAAAGTGTCTTATTAACAACTTATGTTTATCCATTTGTTTGAGAATGTACTACAGTGGAAAAAAATAGTTTAGTGCCTAGCCTATTCCATAAGGTGCGCCAAAAGTGGCTCAAAAACTTCACATCTCTATCACTAACGATAGAGTTAGGTAAACCATGCAATCTAATGATCTCCCTAAAGAATAAATCAACTATATGTCAAGCATTATTAGTTTTAGAACAAGCAATAAAGTGAGCCATTTTACTAAACCTATTGATGACAACAAATATGCTATCTTTACCATTATGAGATCTAGGCAAACCTAATATGAAATCTATGGAAATGTCAATCAAAGGCTGACTAGGCACAGGTAAGGGAAGATACTCCCCATGGGGCATGATTTTAAACTTAGCCTTCCTACATGCAATGCACTTGTCACACACAAGTTGTACATCATGTCTCATCTTAGGCCAGTAAAATGTTCATGCAAGATATCCAAAGTTTTATTTACTCCAAAATGTCCCATGAGACCGCCCCCATGCGTCTCCCTCACTAGCAATTCACGTATGGAACTCCTAGGCACACATAATTTATCTTTCTTAAACAAATATCCCTCATGCCTATAGTAGTCCCCATACCCGCTTTCAGAACAAGCAGACCAAATTTGATTAAAATCAGCATCATGTTCATATAATTCTTTCATACTTTTAAACCTAAGCAATTTAGTATGTAAAGAGGTTAGTAAAGAATACCTCCTAGAAAGGGCGTTTGCCACCACATTTTCCTTGCTTTGCTTATATTTGATGACGTATGGAAAGGTTTCAATGAACTCCAACCACTTGGCATGCCTCTTGTTCAGCTTTCCTTATGTCTTCAGGTATTTCAAGCTCTCATGATCAGAATAGATGATGAACTCCTTGAGCCATAGGTAATGCTGCAATGCCTGCAACGTTCTCACCAGGGTATACAACGCCTTATCATATACTAGATAGTTTAACGTAGCACCTTGGAGTTTCTCATTGAAATAGGCTATTGGTTTAGAATTCAGCATTAAAACACCACCAATGCCTTTCTTGGAAGCATCACATTCGATCTCAAAAACCTTATCAAAATTTGGTAATACTAATAAAGGAGAGTTAGTTAACTTACCTTTCAATATCTGGAACGCTTGCTCATGTATTTCGGTCCACTGGAATTCGACATTCTTCTTCACCAAATCATTCAGTGGAGCAACAATGGAGCTGAAGTCTCTCACGAATCGCCTGTAGAAACTGGTTAGATCGTGGAAGCTCCTGACATCATTGGCATTTTGGGGTGTTGGCCAATCTCAGATTGCCTTCACTTTCTCATCATCTATGGCTATTCCATCTGCTCCTACAACAAAACCAAGGAAAGCCACAGATTCCATACAAAACATGCACTTTTTCAAGTTGACATATAATTGGTTTTCCCTTAAAACAGTAAAAATACTTTGTAGATGTTGTACATGACCCTCCAAAGTCCTGCTGTATATCAAGATATCATCAAAATAAACTACAATAAATTTTCCTAGGAATGGACGCAATACATGATTCATTAATCTCATGAAGGTACTAGGTGCATTAGTTAACCCAAAAAGCATTACAATCCATTCATACGGTCCATGTTTGGTTTTAAAGGTAGTTTTCCACTCATCACCCTCTTTCATACAAATTTGGTAATAGCTGTTTTTAAGGTCAATTTTTGAAAACAAGCATGCACTATACAACTCATCAAGCATGTCATCTAATCTAGGAATGAGATGTCTGTACTTAACTGTGATTTTGTTGATTACCCTGCAATCTATGCACATACGCCACGTCCCATCCTTCTTAGGCACTAAGATGACTGGAACTAAGCATGGGCTTAGACTCTTTCGCACGAACCCTTTTTCCATCAGCCCATCCACTTGTTTCTGAATTTCCTTGGCCTCCTCTGGATTGGTTCTATATGCTAGCTAGTTTGGAATGGAAGCACCCGATATGAAATCAATTTGATGCTCTATCCCTCATAGAGGGGGTAATCCTTGTGGCACTTCTTCAGAGAACAAGTCTTCGAATTCCTGCAACAAAGAAACAACACTAGGCATAGAAGAGTTAATATCAGCATTAGAAAAATATAAATCCTTGTACATAAGTACAAGTAATTGTTGTTTTGCCATCATTAGACTCTTAACCTCACTCTTCCTTGCCATTCCCTTTACTCTCAATGTTTGTGTGTATTTTCCCTCTTTGCTCACAAGTGTTTGTTTTTCACTAGTTTTATTTTTCTCACGTGCACTCGAGTGTTTTTCCTTGAATTCCTTTGCAATTCTCATTTGATCTTCACTAGCTTCCCATGGCTTTTGAGGCATGAGAACCACTTTCCTTTTGTTTAAAACAAAAGAATATTGGTTCTTGTACCCATCATACATAACCTTCCTGTCAAACTACCAAAGTTGCCCTAACAAGATGTAGCTAGCCTGCATAGGTACCATATCACACATAACCTCGTCTTTGTAGCTCCCTATAGAATAGGCTATAAGTACCTACTTGGTTACCTTAACCTCCCCACAATCACTTAACCACTGCAATCGATATGGTCTAGGATGCTTCACTGCTTTCAACTGCATCTTTTCTACTAGCAAAGTGCTAGCAACATTAGTGCAGCTGCCACTATTGATTATCAAGCTATAGACTCTACCCTACACATGACACCGTATATGAAAAATATGTTCACGCTGGATCCCCTCCATCCTCTTGGGGTTGTACACTAAGCACTCTCTTTGTAACATATAACACGCCACTTACGGGTCCCTTTAAGCCAACATCCTCATATTCCTGTGATGGTGACTCCTCCCCCTCCTTAGAGCTCACACTCTCTACATCCCCACTATCACTGATAATCATAGCCCTCCAATTTGGACATTGGGATGCAATGTGCCCAAATCCCTAACACCTAAAACACTTTATATCTCTCGTCCTGGAAGGGGGTTTAGTGTTAGTCTTTCCCTTAGGTGCAGCAATTGGATTCTTAGCCCTCACATCCTCCTTAGGCTTTGAATTGGTGGAGTTTCTCTTCTGCGTGGATTTCCATGGAGTTTTGGAAGTCGAGCATGTCTTTTACTCACTCCTGTATTTTAGTTGTCGCTCTACTTTAATAGCTCTATGTAGTAACTCTTCCATATCTAAGTAATGGTGAAGATCTACTACATCAGCTATCTTTCGATTCAATCCGTTGATGAATCTAGCCATAGTGGCCTCATCATCCTCCTCAATTCTCGCCCTAATCATGGCCATCTCCAACTCTTTGTAATAATCCTCTACACTATTATTCCCTTGAGTCAACCATTGGACTTTCCTAAGTCCTTATGATAGTGACTAGGAATACAATGCTTCTGCATGATGTTTTCATCTCCTCCCAAGTGCTAACAGGTCGCTCTCCATACCTGCGCCTATTACGCATCAACTGATCCCACCATACACTGGCGTAATCTGAAAACTCTACTGCAGCTAATTTTAACTTTTTCTCCTCAGTGTAGTTGTGACATTCAAAGACATGAACCATCTTCCTCTCCCATTCTAAATACAATTCCGGATCATTCTTTCCCTAAAAAGTTAGGATTTTCAACTTAATACTCCCTAAATTACTATCATGCCTTTGGATACTTCCCCTATCCCTCACGTGTTGGTAATCTCCAAAATCAAATTCCTCCTCTTCATCTATCTTAACTCCTCCCCTATTCTGTCTGCCTACTCCTCACCTGATAGTGGTACTACTAGACGGTTCCCTACTCCTTTCCATCCTATCATGGATCTACTCTAGTTCACCCATTAGGATCCTCTTTATCTCCTCCATCAATTTCTCAAACATCACTCGACTTTCTCCTCCATTAGTGTTCTGTCCTGACCTAATTCTAATAATTTGCAGCAAGTTACGGTCACAATCACAAGAAATATATAAGTATGTTCCTCACACTCACTCGTATATTGCTTACAAATGATATGCTCACAATTCCGCTAGTATATATCTCTCACAAAATATGATCTCACCACCTACTTTTTGTAGTTCTTTTGCTAAGAACTCAATTTGGAACTCCTAAACTCAAATTACCAAGTCAATACTAATAATTACTATCGGCCTAAGTCACGTGAATGAGGAAGACTAACTACACAATCTAATTGATATGGAAAAGATTCACCATTGAATAGATATGCAATCAAACACAAAAGGATATAATTTACACCAAAACACAATGAATGATTATGGAATGTAATTTTCGGATGCACAATTTAAAATCATAAAGCATCTATCACGGTTGGAATTGGAAACGATTGATATGAAAAGTGAATTGACTCAACCAATTATGTAATTGACAATTCAAGAAGCTATCTTGTGATTTCGGCAATTGTAATTCTTTCAAGGCCGAATTCCTTCTTTTTTTTTTTTGAATTTCGGTTCTTGATTCTTTCTTTTGCAATCGAATTTGATTTTTTTTTTTTTTGTAGATAAGCTATGAATTGAACACAATTGATTATTCAAGAAAACCTAAATACTGTTGGTCCTAATGGATTGTATTGAACGAACAAGTATGAAATTTGTTTATATATATATATATATGACTTCTGTCTATGAATATGGAAAAAACAATAGACGAATATGGAGAAAGAATAGAGAATTTTTTTTTATACGAATTTTTTTTTTCAGATATGAATATGGAAAAGAACAGCAGACGACTATAGAAAAGAACAACAGATGAATTAAAGAAAAGGATAAAATTTACTTGATTCAAGAAGCCGAAGCTCTGATACCAAATGATGCGTGTAACCCTAGGTATATTAAACCTAGAACCCCAACGATGCTAGTTAGTTTCAATTACCCCGAGGATCATCTTAAATAAGCGATGCATAACTAGACCCCAATTAAACCGTTGAATGTAACCTAAGTTATCAATAGGTATTCTAGTAATTCGGTTAAGAATTCTATGGAAAAGTTCTTTTGCAAAAGAATAAAAATAGGTATTTTATATCTCAAGAAAAAGATGTGTTTTCATATATCAAAGTTGTCCTTTAGTCGGCCCCTAGCACGGTCATATATATAGCACACAACACAATATGGAAATCCTAAGTTACCTATTCTTTCCTTATTCTTGTGTCACCTAGGTAACTAAATAACATGGAAAACAAACCAACAAATAATAACAAAATTGATAGGAATCAGACTCCTCCAGGACCTATTACTAAGGCCCGAGCTAAGGGTCTCCATAATCTAGCTTTGAGGGTTTTTCTAGAGAAACCTAACCTTGAGAAAACTAACCTACTTCCTATATCTTTGCATATAATTTTGATGCATTTCAGCAGGTTCACTTGTCAGTCTACATGATGCAAAAACACCCATACTACTGAGTGAATCAGGGTTGTCAACGAAACCTAATTCGAAAGCTTCTTGAAGACCGACATCATGAAGGACCATTTCTTTTATATATTTCTTCTTTTATGAACTATTTTTGGTTGTATTTGGTTTTGGGACACTTTCATTTTCTTGTAATTTTCACTTAGGACTAGCCACCTTAAAGTGGCAAACTTGTAATTTTGACCACTTTCTAACTCTAGGAGTAGCAAGTATAAATACTTGCTTAGAAGAGGGTTTAAGGAGGCCATTTTTTCAGAACAAACATAGCACTTTCATGTGTGGAATTAGGGTTTATCCTAGTTCAAAAATCTCTTATCAATTTCAACCCAAGAATTGGAATTGTGGCGAGTGCGATAAAGGAGAATTGTGAGTCATATCGATTCATCTTTGTTGTTGTTCATTTCTTCTCTAGTGAGTCATATCTAGGGAAGCTTTGAATCTTTCTTGGACTTATTTGTGATTGTAATTCGTGGACAATCATCTTGTAAGGTTGATTGTTCATTTGAGATTGAATACTCTTTAGTGATTGGCGTGAATTGGAATTGTTGGAAGGATTTGAGATCACGGTTTTTGTGTTTTTCTTATTCATCCATTTCATGTGAATTTCACTTGGTCTTATTTTGTTTAGTGAAATTGATCATTAGTGGAAGTTGATTGCATCTTTGAACCATTGGATTCCATCAAATTTCCATTAGGGTCACGCGATTTCCTAGCTAAATTGGACCGGTTTGATTGAGACTTGAGGATTGTTTTCTTTGAGTCATTTGATTGTGCTTGAACTTGGTTTTGAGCACATCATCTTTTGGTATCAGAGCACAAGTTGAGAGAAGGGATTAATTGTTGGTTGATTTTGTGATCATCATCTTCAATTAGGGTTATTCAATTTTGAACCAAAATTGTGCGTTATAGCTTTGAGTTGCGAAAATTGTCTTGATTGGAATTTTGATTTGCTGCTTGTTGGAGTTGGATTGGGAGGATTGTTTTATCTTCTTGTGATTAATTATTTCGTGGAAGGAAAGAAGAATAGAAGTGTTGTTAATTCAACAATTTTTTTTAACTTGAAAACTTACCATTTTCTTGCCGTGACTAGCTTGTTGCGTGGAGGAGGTTGTGAAGCTTGTTGTTGTAATTCCATTGTGTAAATTCTGAATTGGGGAAGTGTATTTTACAGATTTTCATTGAGTTGAGTAGTAAGGAATCTATTTGAATTCAAACACATTCCATTAAGTTGTGGGAGTTAATGAGTGTTATTTGAATTTGAAATCCATTTCTTACCAATTAAGGAAGGCTTGCAATTAGTGAAGAGGTTGAAATTCAAATTGGAATTGCTGCCTATTGTTAAGTTTCGGATTACATTTGTGGAAAGTGGTATATTTGTTGTGTTGATATCCTTGCCATGGAAGTGGAAGTATACTTATTATGTTGCCATTTATTATTGTTGCCGTGGAAGTGGTAGTATAATTGTTGTTGTTGCCGGTTGTGTTGTTGCCGTGGGAGTTGTTTGTGAAGGAGTGATTTGTGGAACTTAGAAAAAATAAATTTGTTGTACCGTGATTTTGAAAGAAGTGGGAAATATTGTTCACGTGTTGATTGAATTTGAATTCCACAATGTCTAGTGAAATGCTTCAATATGCTAATGTATTGCGACGAACATTAAGTACATTTGCTAATAAGGAGGAAGAACAAAGGGAAAACTTGTTCCACACTTCTTGTAGGATACAAGGAAATTTGTGTGTCCTTATAATAGATGGTGGTAGTTGTACTAATGTAGTAGCTGCATCGTTGGTATCGAAGCTGAAGCTTTCAACTATTCCACATCCTAAACCATATAAACTACATTGGCTTAATGATCAAGGAAGTTTGTATGTTACCCAAAGAGCTAGGGTACCTTCAGTATAGGGGACAAGTATTGATGTGCTCAAAACCACTTTGAAACACAATCAATTGACTCAAAGAAAACAAGTCTCAAGTCAATCACAAACCGGTCCACCAAGGAAACAATTCACGTGAACACCTTGGAGATTTAGATGGAAAATGTTTATCAAATGATGTAATTGTAATCTCTAATGACAACATTAACCAAATAACCACAAGAGAAGATGAATTTCACATAAAATCAGATAAAAAAAAAGCAATAAACCAATGAAATCCACTTTCCCTTTCAATCACTAGTTCACGCCAACAATAACAATGAAGTATGTAATCTAAGTGCTCAATGAAACAATCAATCTTACAAGATTGTTGTTCACGAAAATAGAGCCACAAATAGGTCCAAGAAAGATCCAAATCTATCCTAGATATGACTCACTAGAGAAGAAATGAACATACAACAAAATTGAATTGATATGACTCACAATTCGCCTTCGTCGGACTCGCCACAATTCCAATTCTTGGGTTGAAATTGAGAAGAGTTTGGAACTAAGGAAAGAACCCTAATTCACACGTGAAATGTGCCTCTCAAATTTGTAAAAATTAGCCTCCTCAAACCCTCTCTTAAGCAAGTATTTATGCTTGCTACTCCTAGGGTTAAAAAACGGTCAAAATTACAAGTTTGCCACTTTTAAGATGGCTAGCCCTAAATGAAAATTACAAGGAAATAAAAGTGTCCCAAAACCAAATACAACCAAAATAGTTCATAAAAGAGAAATATATAAAAGAAATGGTCTTCAAGATGCCGGTCTTCTATAGGATCCTTCGGACCAGCTCATCGCCAGTTCAGGTCGGTCTATAGATAACCCACAAGCTGAGTCTGAGGGAGTTTGTCCATTGCCCTATAAAATATGATAAGTGTGTCTGTTGGAAAACACGATACAAGAATAATAGAAAAGAGGTTAATATATAAATAATTTCGGGGTCGATCTGCTCAAAATGGGCCCTCATCGCCAAAATTTGAATTCCTTTAGTTCTTGCCCTAATGATAGGTCTTGTCGGATTTTTATTCCTATCAAGTATTGTGATGAAATTGAATGTGATATCTTGCCTATGTGTGCATCCCATATTTTGCTTGGCAGACCTTGGTTATATGATAGGAGGGTCTTACATGATGGCTTTAGGAATACATATTTGTTCCAAAAGGAGGGCAAACGAGTTATTCTGAATCCTATGTCACCTTCAAAGGTCCATAATGTCCAACAACAGATTAATCGACCATCAGAGGTTAAGAAGGCTTTGATGCAGTATGATGATTCTAAGGGAAAAAAGGTGTTGTTGATGGGACAGGGTAAGATGGAGAGGCTAATCACAAAAGAGGCTCCAACATACTTGCGTCAATTGAGATGTGTATTAGGGTTACGAGAACCACAATCTCTACCTCCAGCAGTTTCTCAGGTATTGAATGAGTGTACTGACATTTTTCCTGATGATTTGCTAGCAGGATTACCACCCTTGAGAGGGATAAAGCATGCTATTGATCTAATGCCCGGTTCAGTGTTACCAAACCGACCTGCATATCGCATGAATCCTGAGGAGGCTAAGGAATTGAAACGTCGGGTAGATGAATTGGTGGAACGGGGGTTTGTTAGAGAGAGTCTCAACCCATGCGCTGTTCCCGCCCTTCTTGTTCCCAAGAAGGATGGAACTTGGAGAATGTGTATCGATAGAAGAGCCATCAACAAAATCACCATTAAATACAGGAATCCTATTCCTAGACTTGATGATATGTTGGATGAGCTGCATGGTTCATAGATTTTCTCTAAAGTGGATCTTAAAAGCGGATATCACCAGATTCGGATGAGGGAAGGGGATGAATGGAAGACCGCTTTTAAAACACATCATGAACTGTATGAATGGTTGGTTATGCCCTTTGGTTTGAGTAATGCTCCTAGTACTTTTATGAGATTGATGAACCATGTATTGAAAGAGTTTCTAGGAAAATTTGTTGTTGTTTATTTTGATGATATTCTGATCTACAGCAAAGACCTAGAACAACATGTGGAGCATCTTCGGGCAGTATTTTCAGTATTGAGGACATAACAGCTATTTGCAAATATTCAGAAGTGTTCCTTTTGCCAAACTAAGGTAACATTTTTGGGTTTTGTTGTATCAAGTTCAGGTGTTAAGATGGATGAGGAGAAAGTGAGGGCGATCAAAGAATGGCCAACACCCACTTCAGTTACTGAGGTAAAAAGTTTTCATGGGCTTACATCCTTTTATAGACGCTTTGTCCAAAATTTCAGTAGCATTGTCAGTCTCTCACAGAACTGACTAAGAAGAGTGTTCCTTTTATTTGGAGTGAAAAGGCCCAGAGGAGTTTTGAAGAGATAAAAGAAAAACTCACTTGTGCTCCATTACTGGTCTTACCTAATTTTGACAAAGTTTTTGAATTGGAATGTGATGCTTCGAGGATTGGAATTGGTGTTGTATTAATGCAGGAGAAGAGACCTATAGCATATTTTAGTGAGAAGTTGAGTGGAGCAACTTTGAACTATTCTATATATGATAAGGAATTTTATTCCTTAGTAAGAGCTCTCATGACGTGGCAGCATTATCTCCTCCGAAGGAGTTTATTATTTATACCGATCATGAATCTTTGAAACATTTCAGGGGACAACATCATTTGTCTAAGCGCCAGGCTAAGTGGGTAGAATTTCTGGAGGGTTTTGCTTATGTGATAAAGTACAAAAAGGGCAATCAGAATATTGTTGCTGACGCTTTATCACGATGGTATGTACTTATCACTTCTCTTCAATCAAAATTGCTGGGTTTTGAGTTGTTGAAAGAATAATATGTATGTGATGAGGAATTCAAAATTGTCATGGAGAGGTGTCTTGGAGGCGGAATGTATGATGGATATTGTGTGATAGATGGCTTTCTGTATAAATCAAGGGAAAACTATGTATTCCATCTGGATCTGTGAGGGAATTATTGGTGAGGGAAGCACATGTAGGTGGTTTGTCAGGACATTTTGGTGAGAAGAGAACTTTAGCCATATTGAGGGAGAATTTCTATTGGAAAGGTATGATAAAGGATGTCCATAGGGTACTAGAAAGGTGTGGTGTTTGCAAGAGAACCAAAGGGAGGAAAGGTACACAGGGTGAATATATGCCTTTACCTATACCATCTAAACCATGGACTGATATCAGTATGGATTTTGTATTGGGATTACCTAGAACACAAAGGGGGGAAAGACTCTATTATGGTGGTTGTTGATCAATTCAGCAAAATGTCACACTTTATGCCATGTCACAAAACAGATGATGCTCTTTTTATTGCTAACCTTTTTGTGCAGGAAATTGTCAAATTATATGGAGTTCCACACAGCATAGTGTCAAACAGAGATACTAAGTTCCTTAGTTTCTTTTGGAAAACACTATGGAGAAGACTGGGTGCTAAACTGATGTACAGTACCTCTTACCATCTCTAGACAGATGGGCAAACAGAGGTTGTCAACCACACGCTTGGGAATCTACTCAGAGCAACAGTTGGCAAGAATCTTACTGATTGGGACTTGTGTCTTCCTATTGTTGAGTTCGCTTACGATAGGTCTACTCATAGTTCAACCAGTAAGTCTCCCTTTGAAGTTGTTTATGGCTATAACCCTTCCATTCCATTGGATTTTATAGCTAGACCAGTGACAAAGGAAGAAAGTCTTAGTGGAGTTGACCGAGCCCGACAAATTCAGCACATCCATGATCGGACAACTGAATACCTTCAGAAGACCCAGGAACAACAGAGGATCCGGGGAAACAGACACAGGAAAATTCATCTCTATAATCCAAGTGACTTAGTCTGGATTAATCTTAGCAGGGACAGGTTTCCACATAAAAAGTCATAGAAGTTATCTCCTAGATCAGACGGACCATTCAGGGTCTTAAAGCGCATCAATGACAATGCCTATCACATAGAGTTACCAGGAGAGTGTGGAGTATTACAACTTTTAATGTCTCAGATCTCTCACCATACTTAGCAGATGAGGTGCATGAAGATCTATCAGATTTGAGGGCAAATCTTCCAGAAGCCCGAGGAGATGATAGGAATCAAACTCCTCCAGGACCTATCACCAGGGCCTGAGCTAAGGGTCTCCATAATCTAGCTTTGAGGGTTTTGCTAGAGAAACCTAACCTTGAGAAAACTAACCTACTTCCTATATCTTTGCACTATAATTTTGATGCATTTCGGCAGGTTCACTTGTCAATCCTACAGGATGCAAAAACACCCATACTACTAAGCGAATCGGGGTTGTCAACAGAACTTGATTCAAAAGCTTCTTGAAGACCGGCATCATGAAGGACCATTTCTTTTATATATTTCTTCTTTTATGAACTATTTTTTGTTGTATTTGGTTTTGGGACACTTTCATTTCCTTGTAATTTTCATTTAGGACTAGCCACCTTAAAAGTGGCAAACTTGTAATTTTGACCACTTTCTAACCCTAGGAGTAGCAACTATAAATACTTGCTTAGAAGAGGGTTTGAGGAGGCCATTTTTGCAAAAAAAACATAGCACTTTCACGTGTGGAATTAGGGTTTATCCTAGTTCAAAAATCTCTTATCAATTTCAACCCAAGAATTGGAATTGTGGCGAGTGCGACAAAGGAGAATTGTGAGTCATATTGATTCATCTTTGTTGTTGTTTATTTCTTCTCTAGTGAGTCATATCTAGGATAGATTTGAATCTTTCTTGGACTTATTTGTGATTGTAATTCGTGGACAATCATCTTGTAAGGTTGATCGTTCATTTGAGATTGAATACTTTTTAGTGATTGGTGTGAATTGGAATTGTTGGAAGGATTTGAGATCATGGTTTTTGTGTTTTTTCTTATTCATCCATTTCACGTGAATTTCACTTGGTCTTATTGTTGTTTAGTGAAATTGATCATTAGTGGAAGTTGATTGCATCTTTGAACCATTGGATTCCATCAAATTTCCATTAGGGTCATGCAATTTCCTAGCTAAATTAGACCGGTTTGATTGAGACTTGAGGATTGTTTTCTTTGAGTCATTTGATTGTGCTTGAACTTGGTTTTGTGCACATCAAAAATCGAATGTATCCTCTAATGTAGTGTCTACACAAATATATAATATTCCAAAAATATTTTATCCTTCCATGGTGACGTGAATCAAGTTGACACATATTTGTTTTCCTTCTGTATAGCTTCATTCCCGAGCCTACAAGTCCATGACTAGTCCTTTTAGAGCTTCGTTTATCCTTTTAGCTCTAGCTCGGCTCATCGAGCCTCCAATACCATGTAATGGATCTTGAGATTTTGGTTCCTTCCTTTGTGATGCTAATTGATCCTCATCAGGCTGGCATTTCCTGATATTTGGTAAGTTCCCAGAGGTTAAGGTAAAGTTACGTACGAAGAATCAATTTTATATAGCCTCTCGATACCACTATGTGATATTGAAGGCCTTTAAAAATGTAGATCATAGTACGCACGATCCAATTTATTATTTAAGCTAAATATCATTAAAGTCCGATTATTTAGGTGACGAACAGAATTTTCACAGATAACTAGAAACCATAGCACTCTATTACATAGTGCAATATATAAGTTTGTTTTCATATATTATAGTGGCTTCACACAAGGAAAAAGCATTTAATCAATCACATACAATTCTTAACCGCACATGCATCCATGTATTCATATGTTCAATATAGGTGCAACTATTAGTACAAGCATAAGCAACCATAATAGTCATAAGAATACTCATTGAACCATGATGCCCATTAATAGTAGAAATCCTTAGGTAACTTGAGGTAAGATTGATATCACTTGATAAAGAAAAATGTAATATTACTATATTGGTTTAGTAAATTATCTAAAGAATTCTAGTTAAATTTGCTATATTTCTCTATTACGACTAGTTTCGTAATTTGACTATAACTTTCTCATTTTAAGTTTGATTTTCACATTCTTATAGTTGTTTCATAGGTTTTTAAGTGTAATTTCACATGGTGAGTTCAATTTTGACAAATCACGTGTGCAATTTCTGGTATAGGCCTGAACAAATTCGGTGGTTGGACTTTTTAGGCTCGTTTTGGAGCTTTATGTTTTCCTTTTATTCCCAAACTTAATGAAATTACTTCTAATTAGTAACTAACCTTAATTAAGTTTTTATTTAGTGAATTGAGTGTTGAATCCTTGCTGGAAATATTTTTAAGTCAAGGCTTAATTAGTGTTTTTAGGGCCTCTTGTTAGTTTTGCATGTTTTCGACTTTAAGCCCTAAGATTAGTGCCTAAGTAAGATGTTTTAACTCTAATCCTTCCTTAATCATATTTTATCTTATTTGGTAATTAAGGTTTAAGAAAAATTCCATTGATTCCTCTTCAATAGGCATTGGCCACATGACGGGCTGTAGTTGCTTCGGGTTTTGGAGTGTTACAGTATTTATAATATTAAAAAAGAATTCTTGCTACGTGTATGAGCTTGCAAACATCAAAAACATTGCCAAGCCTGTTCACTTGATTGAATAGAATAAGGGGTGATTGAATTACAACTCAAGAAAAATTAAATAAATATATAATAGTTATCATATGCCTATTACTTTGTTAATTGGCACAAACAATGAATAATAAATATAATAAGAATAAAAAATAAATTATTCGTTACACTTTTAAAATCCTTACCCTTTTCTATTTTCCATAACCACATTTATAATAAAGATAATAAATGGGCCAATGAATAGAATTAATGAATTAATAATATAAATTAATATTTAATATTTTGGGCAATTCATTGAGAATGGCTATTTTGTGTTTAAATTTATTTAAATACCATAATAACAACTTGATATCAAATATTGAAGGAATGGAATAGCCATTTCTTGCAAGTGAACATGTAGTACATGTTTTCACTTTTCTCCTTAAATTTATTTATTGCTATTTTTCTATTGTTTCTTTTGATAATAACCATTTTTGGATTTGTTGTTGTATTCTACTTCTTTCTTTTTTGGTTTTTCTTACTTTTCTTATTTGTATTTCACAGTGCGTGTAGATAAGGGTTTATGCACTTGATTTTCATTTTTTTTTAAATAAGTGAAAAGAAGTTTTTGTTGTATAAGCTCACATGCGTTACTATATGTACCTTTTGATGATGCCCTATCAATTATATAATAGAGCATAGCTAGTGTCATATATCTAAAAAAAAAAAGAAGAAAGAAATAAGCAAAAAGTAAGAATATGATAACAAAAGCTGTGTTTTATAATTTCCCCCTTTTTTTTAGAAAATAAAGAAGTACCTTAATGCCTTTAAAAGATGAGAAAAAAGTTTGCAACCACTAAAATGCAACTAGGATAAAGTGTGAAAAAAAAAAAAAACACAATGAAGCAAACCTTAATAATTAAAAGCATGTATAGCGCTAGTTGCACCTTCTATTCCTTTCACTAAAGCCACTGAAAGTGATTAATTTGTGAAAAGATACAAAATATGTTTGAAGAACTTTTGTAAAATTGGTGATTCAAATCTAATTAATTTTGATGGAAAAGAAAATTGAATTAATGTTGGCCAAGTAAGGTAAGTGTGTTCCTTTAAGTCCATGCCTTAACATAGATACCATCACAGCTTCGTTTGACCTAGAATTGGCTTAGAATTGATGGGGTCATGAGTTGGGGATTAGGGAATTAGGCTTGGAATTGTGTGTCGGTTCACGAGCTGGTTCATTGGAACCGACATGTCATATGATTATTTTGGACTCGTAACCCCTTTTTTAATTAAAATTTTCAAATTTTTTTATTTTTCAGTTCTCCTTAATTCTTTCTTGAGTATAATTCTTCATCTTAAAAGTTACAAATTAACAAATTAAATTATTACACTAATTACTAATAACTATTTTTTTAATGTAATTTTTTGTATAAAAAAATGTTGATATACATGTTGCGTAATTATGTCAGCTAAAGCCTAGCACAAGGGGAGGGGAGCTACCCTAGAATTTTATTAACATTAAATGAAATGATACAAATATCAAAGGAGAACATAAAACCTTGTCTCTATTACAAGCAAATTCTATTTCTAAATAATTGAAATAAATAAAGGAGTATTACTTTCCTTTCACAACCTAACCACACCCCCCGGATGCATATATATATAGGTACAAGCACCACATTTCATTTCATTATGTAACACCCAACAATAGCAAACTATAAAAGCTATAGCAATTAGTCAAAAGGAATGTATTATTAAAAATGATAAGCAAAACAAATAGACACGTGTATGTGTCGAGATTTGAAATGGGAGACTATAGGTTAGGTAATTGAGCTTAAGATGTTATAAAATATTTCTTTAAGCAATTTAAAACACATAAATAAAATCTAGCAAGCCTCCTAGATAAGCTCGTGTTAAATGAATTTTTGAACTATACTCCATAAGATCGAAACATTTACGGAAATAACCTAAGTATATAATTTTGGTTGGTTGCGGTATCACTAAATGACATGCTATTAATGATTCGAATATAAATTGAATATGATGAAGGAAATTTTTAGATAAATAGGGATGACATCTCACTTTAAGTTATTAGACAGAGTGACTTTAAGCAAACTATAAAATTATAACAATTAATTAAGAGATATATACAAATATACACTTTCCACACCTTTGTTTCTTGATCTTTTAATACATGTTAGCCTAATTTAGTATTCCCTATAGTTAGGTCACTTTGGGTCTAATTTTGGATTAGTAGTCAAATAATATGAAATTTAAAACACCTTAGAAATATTTAATAGAGCGAACCCCATTATCTAGGGCTAAATTAAAATAAATAATATAATCATTAATTTAACAAAGTATATTTAAATTCAAAATTAATTCAACCTTTTAATTCCTTCATAAGGTTAGAGAATTATTTAATAGGATAAAAAATTCCATCTAATTCGACATATCTCACAAAAAAAAAAAGACTTACATTTCCAAAATTTTAATAATTTCATGAGAAACTAAACCTTCCAATTGATGAAATGACTATCAATTCGTTAAAAAAAAAAAGAAAAAAGAAAAATATATAATAGATAGATTGTGTTGAATACATAATATATATATATATATATATTATATATTTAAAAGGTTCCACTTGGGAATGAGTGGAGATAAGTTTAGTTCAACATAGTAACAACTCTAAATAACTTACTATTCTTATTCGCTATTATCCTGGGTAACATTGACTTTTAAGATCCTTTTGCTAGTAACCAATGTGAGGATTAGTTACTCTAATTTGTTAAAATACTCTTAATAATGGAATGATATATTGATTGTTGCATCACTTTGCATCTCATCTTTTGTTGAGTGTTTACTACATTTAATTGATTGCCTTATAATATATCCAATAATCATTGAAACTAAAATTAAACTAGACATGCATTGCATGTCTTGCATAAAGAAGGCTAGTAGCATAATATGGTGGTATGAAGAGGCTATATGAAGATGATTCTAATGTAACCTCATCCCAATCTTTAAAAACTCTTTGGTACTTAGAAATGTTGTCCTTTGATTAGGGCTTCGTCTTAGGATTTACTACTTAGGGGTGAGAGTAAATTGTGTATAACTCTCACATCCACAATGTTAGGCATATTTATCTATTATCGACATCTATGATTTTCAAAAAGGAAATATTATATATAATAATAAATAAATTGCTTGAGCTTAACTTGCAACTAAACATTTTATTATTAATTACACTTGAGCCTTAAGCTTGTAATGAAATTTTGAATTCATCAACTAAAAGGGCCATTGCTTAGAGTGATTGGAACTTGAAGCTAATATGTTAGAACTTATTTATCAACCCCTAGTGTCTAAATGGTGTAAATTTGCATTGTACATAATTTTTTATTAGCTATATGTATAGTTAGATTCATATGGTTGTATCAAGTATAGCATGGTGATGATTAATAACTTCTTTGCTATTGCTTGGTATGGTATGAGAGATGACCTCACTAAACAATAGTGACTTACTCCCCAATAGTTTTCTTTTATAGGTCACTTGAAAGTTGGGAATAGGTTAAGATCCATGCAAGGAGCATTTTAGAAACAATCTTAAAGTATAGGTTTAGGTTAATATATTATTTGGTCTAAACATAGATTGTATGACAATATATCTAAAACTTGTACATTCTTTTATTCTAAAAATTCATTATCTTTTAAACCTTGTTTGAATTTAGGTCTTTTAAAAGTTGTGATTACTTAATTTTACAATTTATAAGGGATAATGATTCTCTATGGTTCTAGTAGGCTATAGAAGTCTACATGATTTTACAATTTATAGGGGATACTAATTCTCCATAGTTCTAGTAGACTATAGAATGTCAATTTCTATATATATTTTTTCACTATAAACAATTATATGAATTATCATTAAATGTAAGAAGAGAATATATAGATAGAGTTTTGCAAACTTTGTCTTGCAAGGTAATTGTTGATGATTGTAATTACACAAATTGAAAATCCTTTTTACCTTAACTCTTCCTTACAATCAATTAGGTAAGCGTACCTATCAAGTTCAGTAGTATAGAGTTCAAGCATGAATATCGTTCCCTTAGGGATCTACGAGTACTAATACTGACTATAAACCCACTATCCAACCGCAAAATTTCGAGTGAATTCGATTAAATTAAATCACTTAACAAAGAAATGTAACACTTAAACTAAACATAGAATTAAAATTTAGTAAATTTAATAATCAAAGACATACCTTACCCTTACTACTCCTCTAATTATCATATGACTTCATCCTCAAAGTTTCAATTAACAAATGACAATTATCTCTAAATCGTAGAGTATCTAATACCGAATCAATGCTCCTCCCGGAATCATTAATTCCTAACTTTAATTACATTAACAAAGATTCCTCTTTCATTAACGTTATTATAATTGCATTAATACCCTAGGACCCCAATTAGGTTGGAATATATCAATTCAAGTTAACACGGAAAACTCATGCTCTTTATCCCTAAATTGCATATAAGTCTCTTTATCCATATTTGATCTATTCTAATAAGAGATTTTTCAATCAACTTAGAAGAAATCAATGTAAATTCAATGCTAGCCAAACATTAAATCCCAAAACATAATAAACAATATGAATAAATTAAGAGAAAATTAACCATTCATGAATTGCACAATCAATCCAATGTCATATGATAATTAGGGTTTCGTAAGGTTCAGGTATGAAATAAACTAGCAACACATGGTTTTCAAAATTAAAATCAATGGAATAAAAAGACTCATGTGAATAAAAGCCTCTGAAGATAAGAGTCGAATTATTGTTGATGATGTTTCGTCTCCTCCCACAGATTCAATTCGTGACGTCTTCTTTCTTTCCTTTCTTTTTGATTTCTTGATTCCGTTCTTCTCCTTTGGATGCCGGTTCTTGAAGTCCTCTTCTGATTCAGAATGCTACTCTAGGGTTTTCAAAATGAAGCCAGGATGAAAAAGTCCCCTAAAAAATAAAATAAGGCGTCTATTTATAGTTATGCAAAAATAAGGTTTAGCACGGGTGTCAGCATGGCCGTGCTCGAAGATGGGTTGACTTCGAAAAATGTTATTTTCACTGCCTAATTTAGATTGGCCTCCTATACGGCCGTACTCAGGGCAAGGCTAAAAAGAATTCTTATCACTAATCATTAGCACAGGCTATGCTGAACCTAGGGCGTAATTTGGCATAGCTGCTGGTCATTTTTTTTCATCCAGCAAGGGCGTCTGCATGGGTTGTGCAAAACTGAAAATCCCTTTTCTTCATTTTTCACCAAATTTCACCTCGCCTTTGCTCATATCATCCTTAAACCTTTTTGTCTCCATTGACGCTTGAAATTAAAATTTAATCATATAAGTACCCTTTTCTTCACAAATCACATGAAATCCATATAAGATTGTAACTAATAAGCACTAGAATTAAGGGTCTTCTAATACTTATCAAATCTCCCCACACTTAACCGTTTACTTGTCCTCAAGCAAACAAAATAAGGATAAAATACATTTGCTCTCATCAATTGTACTCATGGTTAGACTTTAAATCACAAGTAGCATCCTCTATTTAATTCAACCTTAGTGATTCATTAGTGCCTACCACTCAAACCTACCATGATTGTACATGTATCTGGCATACAAAAATTGGAGTTTATAGATTAATCCAAATAAGTTAAACTATTACCCTTACCATTTAAGAAATGCTTCCTAAGTTACAAAGAAAATCAAACAAAGCAAAAGTGGCTTGGTCATATCTCACCACTTACTAGAGAATATATAAACTGTTCAACTACCTCTTTTGAGCACAACAACCTTAAGTGAAAGTACATGGCATCCATCCTTCCCCTGGATTTTCTTCCTCTTTTTATTAAATCTTTAAATTTTTTTCCTAGTTTTCCTCTTATATATATATATATATATATTATATAAATTTCAATTATTTAAGATCTTGCAACTTATGTAATGAATATTCAACCAATAATCCCGAGCGCGTCACCCAAGTTAACAGACGTTATTCCCTCAATTGAAGGTGTCCCTATGAACTTAATTATTCAAGTCATAAGATCTACTGAACTTTGCCCTTTTTGCATCCTATCTTGTTATTATAATAGCATTGGTCAACCGATCCCAAGCTAGACGACCTTAGGTGACTAGGTTTTAAAGGGATCCCATTGAACCTCCATTATCTTAACCTTAGGGATTCATAAAGATACTGTTAACTTAGGGAACCCAAGTCATTCGAGTAGTGGCTTATTACTTCTTTAATTAAGTAACTAGTCAGCAACGGAGTCAGACTTCGCTCTTCTGAGGGACCAAAGCCTGCCTATACTGACTAATCTTTTCTCATTATTGCATCAATTAACACATTAATTAATTAATTTTCAAAGAGATTACTTAAGAAAAATCACCAAGTGATAAATTTCATATGCACCTTTCACTTTTTCTTTATAAATTCACATATTGTCATAAGCCATTGCATGCCACTCATCAAGTTCATTCAGTTGGAATTTCCTCTTCCTACCAGCAGCTTCCAAATCTATGTTGAGAGTGTGCATGGCCCAAAAGGCTCTATGTTCTAACTCCATTGGCAGATGACAAGCTTTCCTAAATATTAAGCGGTATGGGGTGGTACCTCAAGGAGTTTTGAAGGATATCTTGTAGGCCCATAAAGCGTCGTCCAACTTTTCATACCAATCTTTGTGATGATGTTCTGCCATCTTCTCCAAAATTCTTTTCAACTCACGGTTAGAAACCTCTACCTGGCCACTCATCTGTGGGTGATAGGGGGTCACTAATCTATGGGTGACCCCATATCACTTCAGTACCTTCTCTAGTTGCACGTTACAGAAATGTGTTCCCCTATCACTGATTAAAGCTTGCGGTGCTCCAAACCTAAAAAAAAGTTTCCTAAAAAACTTAACCACTACTCTAGCGTCATTGGTGGGCAAAGGTTGAGTGTCCACCTATTTAGACACATAATCCATTGCCACAAGGATATATTTTTTCCCGAAAGAGTTTGGAAATGGTCCCATAAAATTAATCCCCCATACATCAAAGACCTTACACTCCAGTATAAAATTTTAGGGCATCTTATCACGCTTCGACATATTCCCAACTCGTTGGCATCTGTCACATGTCTTCACAAAGGAGAAAGAATCCTTGAATATGGTTAGCCAATAAAATCCCGATTCCAACACCTTATGGGCAGTCCTATTCACACTATAATGGCCGCCAATTGGCCTGGTATGATAATGCTTCAAAATTTCCTACCCTTCTTACTCGGATACACATCACCTAATCACTTTATCTACATAGACACGAAACAAGAATGGTTCCTCCCAAAAATAGTGCTTTAACTCACAAAGAATCACTTCTTTTGCTGAGACGTTTTTTCACTAGGAAGTATCTTACAAACAAGATAATTTGCAAAATTAGCGAACCATGGTTCAGAGATATCACTTACCTTGTTAATCTGATAAAGTCCTTCCTCTGGAAAAGCATCATCAATCTCATCTTCTTTCAATTTCTCCATGTGTGGGTTCTCCGAGCGAGATAGGTGGTCAACTGCTAGATTCTCAGCTCCCTTCTTGTCCCTGATCTCCAGATCAAATTCTTGTAGCAGCAAGATCCATTGAATAAGGCACAGTTTCGCATCTGTCTTGGACAAAAGATACATGAGAGTTGAATGGTCAGTGTAAACAATTACTTTGGACAAGATCAAATATGACCGAAACTTATCAAAGAAAAAATTACAGCAAGAAGTTCCTTTTCGATCGTGGTGTAATTCTCTTGAGCACCTGTGAGGGTCTTACTAACATAGTAAATAGGTTGAAAGTGCTTATCCCTCCTTTTTCCCAAAACCGCTCCTATAGTAAAATCACTCACATCACACATCAATTCAAAGGGAAGATCCCAATCTGGACCCACCATGATAGGTGTTTGGGTCAATTTTTCCTTAAGCATATTAAATGCTTCAAGACACTCATTGGTGAAATCATAGGGCATGTCTTTTTCCAATAGTCGTGTTAATGGACGAGCTATTTTTGAGAAATATTTAACGAACCTTCTATAGAACCTAGCGTACCTAAGGAAACTTCAAATGGCTCTTACTAAAGAAGGTGGTAGAATTTTTGCAATTGTGTCCACCTTTGCATCATCCACTTTGATTCCTCTATGAGAGATTTTATGCCCTAAGACTATACCCTCCTTCACCATAAAATGACATTTCTCCCAGTTCAAAACCAAATTTGTCTCTTCAAATTAAATTAAAACTCTTTTCAAATTAATGAGATAATCATCAAAAGAATCACCAAAGATAGAGAAATTGTCCATAAAGACTTCCATCATGTCCTTTACTAAATCGTTAAAGATAGCTAGCTTACATCGTTGAAACATAGTCGGTACATTGCATCGCACAAAAGGTATATGCCTATAAGCGAAAGTATTATAGGGACAAGTGAAAGTTGTCTTTTCTTGATCCTTAGGAGTGATTGGATTTGGAAATACCTTGACATTCCATCTAAAAAACAGTAATATAGATGTCCTACCAACCACTCCAACATCTGATCCATAAAAGGAACGGGAAAGTGGTCCTTACGAGTTGCCTCATTCAGCCTTCTGTAATCTATGCACACTTGCCACCCGGTTACAGTTCTCATGGGTATGAGTTCGTTCTTTTGATTGGGCACCACGTCATTCTCCCTTTCTTTAGTACTACTTGCATAAGGTTGACCCATGGACTGTCAAAAATAGGATAGATTAACCCTGCATCTAGAAGCTTAATCACCTCTTTCTTTACAACTTCCTTCATGTTGGGGTTTAGCCTTCTCTAAAGTTAAACTACCAGTTTAAAATTATCCTCAAGCAGAATTTTATGGGTGTAGAATAAAGGGCTAATACCCTTAATGTCTGATATCTTCCAGGTAAGAGCCTGCTTATGCTCTCTCAAAACTCCCAATAAACTCTCTCTTTACTTCCTTATCAAACCGGTCGAAATGATGACAGGGAGCTTGGAATCAGCCTCCAGAAAAGCATATTTTGAATATTTAAGGAGTTGCTTCAACTCATGTTCTGGAGGTTCTTCCACAGATGGTTTCAATCTTACTTCCTCCTTAGGCTCTATCTTCTCAAATCCCCTTCAACAAACTACTTCCTCACAAGCTTTCAACTAAGCTATCACACTTTAGATCTCAACACTTTCAATCACTTCCTCCCCATTAACCGTTAAACTAAACTCCAAAGGATCCCCACATAGTAATTCCTGCATGGAACTCATCACTAACCTGTCAACATTGTTAATAGCATAATAGAATAATCAGCATTCAAAGACCATTTTAAAGCTGTTGGGATTGTTACTACCAACTCATCTTCACCTACTCTCAAAACTAGTTTCCCGCCGCTACATCTATTACGGCTCTTGCGGTGGCCAAGAAGGCTCGTCCTAAAATCAACGGGACCTCTACATCTGCATCTATATCCAAGAGTACAAAATCAATAGGGAAAATGATTTTTTCTACCTTTACCAGGACGTCTTCGATGATCCCCTTAGGGAATTTGACCGAGTGATCTGCTAGCTGCAAACTCATCACCATAGGCTTCGACTCACCAGCTTAAGTTTCTTGAACACTGAATAAGGCATCAAGTTTATGCTCGTTCCAAGGTCTGCCAATGCTCTTTCTATACGTAGCTCACCTATAAGGCATGGAATAGTGAAGCTACTCGGATCCTTGAGCTTCTTAGGTAGTTTGTTTTGCAAAATAACTGAACACTTCGCCCCAATAACTGCAATAGAAATCTCTTCCAGCCATTTCTTATTTAACAACAAATCTTTAAGAACTTTGCATACTTGGGTATCTGCGCAAGAGCTTCCACAAATGGTACATTAATATGTAATTGTTTAAACAAATCGAAAAAACTTACTAAAGTGTTTTTTATCCTTACCTCTTTTCAGTCAGCTTGGATATGGAATTAGTGGCTTGTAGGGCTGAACTGTCGATGCCTTGGCCTTTCCTAAGTCTTTTCCTTTATCAAGATTTGTCTCCTTGTTATGTATAATGGCTTGTTGCTTTTCAGTAACCCTATGTTGTCCAATCTCGACCTCTTTCTCTTGTATAACCCGTGGAACTCCAGTGGTATTAGATTGCAGTTCTCTTCCACTCTTAAGGGTCACTGCTTTTACCTACTCCTTAGGATTAAGCTTAGTGTTTCTAAGTAAGGACCCTTGTAGTCTTTTTGAGAGCATTTTTGCAATATGACCCACTTGATTTTCAATATTGTGAATAGATGCCTCATGATATCTTAAAGCAGCATCGGTTGCTTGTTGGCACTGCTCTAAGGTGTGAATGAATTTAACAATCATGTCCTCTAAATTGGACTTATTTTTTGGAAGAGATGGTTGAAGGGGGCTTTGGAATCCGGGCAGAGGTGCATTACCTCGAGGGATTGGTAGATTACTCCATGAAAAATTGGGGTGATTGTGCCAACCCAAATTATAAGTGTTATTGTAGGGATCATTTTGAGGTCGCTTTGGGTTACCCACATAGTCCACTTGTTCAACCAACTCATGACTAAGTATGACATCAGAAGAGTTGACTTGATTAAATTGGGGTGGCTAAGAGACAGTCATCCTATTGACTTTCCTAGAAAGAGAATCAACCTTTGCCACTATCATGGTCATAAGATTAACTTCATGTATTCCAGCTGCTCTTTGCCTTGAACCTCTATCTTTCCCTCAGGGACTTATTCTTGGAAATATTCTCAAAAAGTTGCAAAGACACTTTAGGAGTCTTCTCATTAATAGTCCCACCAGCCACATCATCAATTGTTTGATGAGTTTCGTAATCTAGCCCATTATAGAGGCTAGCTACTTGTAACCAATTTGGTATCTGATGATGCGAACACTGTCTAAGCAGTTCCTTAAACCTCAACCAAGCTTCATGAAGGGTCTCATTGTATTGTTGAGTGAATGACATGATATCATTCCTCAACTAAGCAATCTTCAATGGTGGAAAATAGAAATCCAGAAAATTTTTCGCCAATTGGTTCCATGTAGTGATGGAAGCCCGATCTAGTGAATTGTACCACTGCTTTTCCTTTCCCTTCAAAGTAAATGGAAAGAGACGCAACTTCAATGTCTGATCTAATACCCCATTTTGCTTGACTGTATCACATATGTCAAGGAACATTTGTATGTGAGCATTGGATCTTCATCAACTAAACCATCAAATTGACATTGGTTGTAGATTATGTTCATTGTAGAAGCCTTAACTTCGAAGTTATTAGCTTCTATGGCAGGTCGAACAACACATGAACTAGTACTATCTAAAGTAGGTCGAGTGTACTCAACCATTGTCCTGCGTAGATCACCTATGGTAGTCTCTGCAATTTTAGATTCAAGCTCTTCCAAATTTTTTGAACAACTACTTTCTTCCCCCCTAACTGACTGCTCTTCGGAAGTCAAACTCTTGACCATGGCTTATGTGTTACTCCTTAATCTTCGGTGGAAAGTTTTATCGACCTCAACATCAAATTTTAGAAGGTTTGAAGGAGATGATCCCTTGGTCATAAATTGAACTAAAGTGACAAGAAAATATGAGCAAGTATGAAAAAGAAGAATGGCTAAATTAGTAGGTGTCTAGTTTTCCTAATATCGTCGAATCCCCGGAAATGGTGCCAAAAACTTATTGATGACTGTAATCATATAAATTAAAAATCCTTTTCACCTTAACTCTTCCTTACAATCAATTAGGCAAGCGTGCCTATCGAGTTCAGTAGTATAGAGTTCAAGCATGGATATTGTTCCCTTAGCGATCTGCGAGTACTAATATTGACTATAAACCCACTATCTAACCGCACAATTTCGAGTGAATTCGATTAAATTAAATCACTTAACAAAGAAACGTAACACTTAAACTAAACACAGAATTAAAATTTAGTAAATTTAATAATCAAAGACATATCCTACCCTTACTACTCCTTTAATTATCATATGACTTCATCCTCAAAGTTTCAATTAACAAATGACAATTATCTCTGAACCGCGGAGTATCTAATACCAAATCAATGTTCCTCTCGAAATCATTAATTTCTAACTCTAATTACATTAACAGAGATTCCTCTTTCATTAACGTTATTAGAATTGCATTAACACCCTAGGACCCTCAATTAGGTCAGAATATATCAATTCAACCTAATACGGAAAACTAATGCTCACTATCCTTAGATTGCATACAAGTCTCTTTATCCATATTTGATCTATTCCAATAAGAGATTTTCCAATCAACTTAGAAGAAATCAATGTAAATTCATGCTGGCCAAACATTAAATCACAAAACATGATAAACAATATGAATAAATTCAAGAGAAAATTAACCATTCATGAATTGCATAATCAATCCAATGTCATATGATAATTAGGGTTTCGTAAGGTTCGAGTATGAAATAAACTAGCAACATATGGTTTTCAAAATTAAAATCAATGGAACAAAAAGACTTATGTGAATAAAAGCCTCTGAATATAAGAGTCGAATTATTGTTGATAATGTTTCGTCTCCTCCCATGGATTCAATTCGTGACATCTTTGCCTTTCTTTTTTATTTCTTGATTCTGTTCTTCTCCTCTGGATGCTGGTTCTTGACATCCTCTTCTAATTTAGAATGTTGCCCTAGGGTTTTTAGAACGAAGCCAGGAGGAAAAAGTCCCCTAAAAAATAAAACAAGGCATCTATTTATAGTTCTGCAAAAATATGGTTTAGCATAGGTGTCAGCACGACCGTGCTCGAGGTCGTGCTGACTTTGAAATAAGTTATTTTCACTGTCTAGTTCAACACAGCTGTACTCGGGGTAGGGCTGAAAAGAATTATTGTCACTAATCATCACACGGATTGTGTTGAACCTATGGCATAACTTGGCATAGCCGCTGGTCATTTTTTTATCCAACACGGGCATCTGCATGGGTTGTGCTGATGGTTGTACTGAGTTGAAAATCACTTTTCTTCATTTTTTTGCCAAATTTCACCTCGCCTTTGCTTATATCATCCTTAAACCTTTCTTTTGTCTCCATTGACACCTAAAATTAAAATTTAATCATATAAGTACTGATGTGCCTAAATCCACTTAGAAGCACAATCAAAAGACTTAAGAAAAAACAAACTCAAGTCAAGGTGAAATCGGATCCACAAGGACAAATTCACGTGAACCTTAATGAAGATATAAGGAAAATCCAAATGTTCAATGATGCAATTGTAAAGCCTCAATGATAATATCTTCTAACAACACCCTAATCTCATATAATCCACGAAAATAATCCACAAAATTCAAAGAAAAAACCTCAATTCCAAGAACTCCTTTCCAATAGTGAAGAACACGTTTTCAAGGAAATTCTTCAATGAAGATTCGAATTCAATTGCAAAGTACCTTAAATAAACTCAAGAATTCATCAACAATAAGAAGTAATTCTGACCAAGAACTATCTCAATTCAACCCTAGATATGACACACTAGAGAAGAAAAGAAATCACAACAAAATGAAATTGATACAACTCACAATTTCAAGGTGTTGCACTCGCCACAATTTCAACTATTGGGATTGAAATTGATAAGAGTCTAATGACAATTAGGAACCCTAATTCTCACATGAATATGAAGTGTATAATCTGCAAAATATGCCACCCCAAACCCTCTCTTAAGCAAGTATTTATACTTGCTACTCTTAGAGTTAAAAAGTGTTCAAAATTACAAGTTTGCCACTTTTAAGGTAGCTAACCCTAAATGAAAATTACAAGGAAATAAAAGTGTCCCAAAACCAAAATACAACCAAAATAGTTCATAAAAGAATAAATATATAAAAGAAATGGTCTTCAAGATGCCGGTCTTCTATAGGATCCATCGGCCCAACTCATCGCAAGTTCAGGTCGGTCCATAGATAACCCACAAGCTGAGTCTGAAGGAGTTTGTCCATTGCCCTATAGAATATGATAAGTGTGCCTGTTGGAAAACACAATACAAGAATAATAGAAAAAAGGTTAATATATAAATAATTCCGAGGTCGATCTGCTCAAAATGGGCCCTCAACATCAAGATTTGAATTCCTTTAGTTCTTGCCCTAATAATAGGTCTTATCGGATTTTTATTCCTATCAAGTACCCTTTTCTTCACAAATCACATGAAACCCATATAAAATTATAACTAATAAGCACTAGAATTAAGGGACTTCTGATACTTATTAGTAATTTTCATATTATGGGTGCACACATAATATGATGACTTTAGGTCATTTCTTCTAGGCCCCCTTTAGGGTCATTTTAGGAATTCTTATTGGATGTTTTGTGACTATATGATTATTTGCTTGGTTGATACTATGTTATACCTTAGTTTGTCTTGGATATGGCACTTGGTCCTTGATTTGCTTAGAATTTTGTATATGACCTTGGTAATGTCTATATTTGCATTCAAGGCATGGCATGAAAGGACCTCAATGTTATGCTTCGAAATCTTAGTTTTAGATTCATTGTGACAAACCTAGTTTATTAAGAGAAAGCTCGGTTTATAAATTTGGTTTTAGCATATAGATTGCATTTTCTCAATTTATTACCTAGTTGAACTATGAAGTGTCACTTATTTAGGACACTAGCCAATTCATGTTAAGTGCATTGGTATAACATCCATGTGTTGCATAAGAGAACGTGTTTGTGTTTGGTTAACAATTGTATACTAGATATATATAACTTAGTTTTGCTTCTATTCTATTTGTTTTGCTTTTAATTATACTTACCTAGCTTCATAAGGAGTTGAGGGGTTAGTTTTCTAACCTTAAGTACTAAAGACAATACTTAAAGGATGGTTTAAGATATGGGTTTGATGAAAAGAGAAGGTTGGAAGCAACTTTTCGATCTTTATGTAGATCAATAGTGTTACATTATATATAATGTTTTATCAAAAAGTATTATTTAAAATTATGAATCTAGTTATAAGAACGTAAGGTCTTAAAACAGGTGTTGATGTGATTGAGCATGCTCTAGTAGTTATGATAAGTATATCTTAATACGGTTGTGTTTTGACCATGTTGAGTCAAGGATATTAAGAGGCCGTGTATCTCTCGGTGTAACTTTCGAATTTAACACAGTCAAAACACAACCGTGTTGGTAGGCCGTGTTACCCTCGACAATCTCCACAAACTCCTAATTCTTTATTCCAATTTCTCTTAAACCCATTCTCTCTATTCCTAAGCTTGATTAAATCTCTAAAACATGTAATTATAAATAAATTACACGAATTAGATTACTTACTTCAAAAATTCCACAAATTGTATCCTTGAGCCATTGATTCCCCTTTCTCATATCGCCCATTCTCAAATCTTGAGTCCCAATGCGTGCACGATACTCATAAATTCCAATTCCAATAACCTAAATTGAAATTCGTATATGATCCCTTACCTTTCATATTTGAAATTAGATTGCTCCTTTTTCCTTTCATCTTTAGGGTTCTTAGTAAGAGCGTCTCTCCTTTTTGTTTATGGTTTCACTGCACATAATGACAAAGGAGGCTCTCTAAGTTAATTCGGAGTATTTATACCCTTCATGTGAAATGTCTAAATTACCCCTCAAATCTTATAACATTCTTGTCTTTGTCCTTAGCTCTTTATGACAACATATATATTAAAATAAATAAAGTTTTTCAGGTATTACATTCTTCCCCCTTTATAAAAACTTTTTCATTTCTACTTCCAATTCCTATATCACTTCTCTTTTTGTTTGGTTTGTCCATTGCACTTTAACATAAGGGATTGTTTTCCGTCTTAGTACTCGTTCTTTAGTGTCCAAAATTCTGATTAGCCTTTCTAAAGACATTGAATTTGGGTCCACATTCAGTGGTTCCAAAGCCATTATTTGATCTAGGTCGAGTACATATTTCCTTAGCATTGATACATAGAATACATCATGTACCCCAACCAAATTTGGCAGAAGAGCTAACCTATAAGCCACTGTGCCTATTCTTTCTAAGATCTCAAATGGGCCTATATACCTTGGGTTTAGCTTTCTTCTTAACTCAAATCTGATCACTCCTTTTGTTGGAGAAATTCTCAATAATACCTTATCTCCCACTTGAAATTCCAAAGGGTGTCTTCTCTTGTCTACATAGCTCTTTTGTCGAGATTAGGCCATCTGTATTCTCTTCTTGATTAGCTTCACTTTATCTACCGCTTCTTGCACTAACTCTGGCCCCATCATTTGTCTATATCCCACTTCATCGCAATGTAGTGGGGATCCGCACCTTCTTCCATAAAGAGCTTCATATGATGCCATCTGGATGGTTGCCTAATAACTATTATTATAAGCAAACTCCACTAAAGGTATATGCTCATTCCAATTGCCTCCAAAATCTAGTGCACATGCCTTGAGAAAATCTTCTAATATCTGTATAGTCCTTTCAAACTAACCATCTGTCTGTGGGTAGAATGCTGTGTTGAACTACAGTTTGGTGCATAATGCCTTATGTAGGCTGCTCCAGAATCTACTCACAAACCTTGCATCTCTATTAAAAGTGATTGTCACTAGCACTCCAAGTAGTCTGACTATCTCCTGTATGTATATCTGAGCCAATTTCTCTAATTTGTATCATACTCTGATAGGTATAAAATGAGCGGACTTAGTCAATTTATCCACTATGACCCAAACTGCATCCTGCTTCTCCCAGGTATTTGGGAGGGTTGTAATAAAGTCCATTGTTACATGCTCCCATTTCCATTCTGGCACTAGAAGAGGCTGTAATTCTCCAGCTGGTCTCTGATGTTCTATTATGATCAGCTGACATGTGAGGCATCTGGCTACATATTTAGCTATTTATCTCTTTATGTTTCTCTACCAATAACAGCTCTTCAAGTCCTTGTACATTTTTGTACTTGCAAGGTATATGGTGTAGGTAGAGTAATGTGTCTCTTTCATTATCTCTCTCTTCAATTTTGTATCCTTTGGCACACATAGTCTCGTTTTTTATCTTAAGGTCCCTTCTACATCCAAGTTGAATTCTAGAGCCTTGTCTTGTTCCATTCTACTCTTGATCTCTTGAATGTCCTTATCTTCCATCTGACCAGCTTTAATTCTGTCCATTATGGTTAGCTGAATCCTTAAGGTAGCTATTTTTGCTCCCATTTCTTATGTTAAAATTTCTCGCTCCACTTTGTGCATGTCTTCCAATAACTCCTTCTGTGAAGTGATGAGAGTGGTTACATTATCCTGTTTCTTTTTACTAAGGGCATTTGCCACCACATTAGCTTTTCCTTAATGGTATTGTATCTCCAAGTCATAATCCTTGATTAACTCCAACCATCTCCTTTGTCTCAACTCTTTCTATGTAAATATGTATTTTAAGCTTCTGTGGTCTGTGAGAATTTTGCACCTTTCTCCATATAAGTAATGCCTCCATAGCTTCAAAGCTAGTATTACAACTGCCAATTCTAGGTTATGAGTTAGGCAGTTCTTTTCATATGGCTTCAGTTGTCGAGATGCATACACTATTACTTGACTACCTTGCATCAATACACACCCTAACCGTTGAACTGAGGCATCACTATACACTATAAACTCTTCTCCATTCTTGGCAAAGTCAAAATTGGTGTCGACATCAGTTTCTTTTTAAGTATTTGAAAGATGGCTTTACATATGTCATCCCATTCGAATTTCACATTCTTCTTTGTCAATCTAGTGAAAGGAGTTGCTATTTTGGAAAACCTTTTTACAAATCTCCTGTAGTAGCCTGCTAGACCTAGGAAGCTTCTTACTTCTGTAACTGTTTTTGGTCTATGCCAATCTATCATTACTCTCAACTTTTCTAGGTCTACAAATATCCCATCCATGCTAACCACATGACCTAAGAAGACTACTTGTTCCAACTAGAATTCACATTTACTGAATTTAGCATACAACTTTTCATCTTATAACCTGCCCAATACCAGTCTCAAGTGTTCTTCACGCTCCTCAATGCTTTTAGAGTATATCGGAATATCATCTATAAAGACGATTACAAATTTATCCAGAAAATCCCTGAATACTCTATCCATTAAATCCATGAATGCAGCCGGTGCATTCTTTAATCTAAATGGCATTATTAGAAACTTGTAGTGCCCATACCTAGTCTGGAATGTTGTTTTCTATATGTCCTCTTCTTTGATTCTTAGTTGATGGTAGCTTGATCTCGGGTCTACTTTAGAAAACACTTGAGCTCCTTGCAATTGGTCAAATAGTTCAATTATCCTAGGAAAAGGATATTTGTTCTTGATTGTGACCTTATTTAACTCCCTGTAATCTATACAGAGTCTCATGCTTCCATCCTTCTTCTTCACAAACAAGACCGGTACACCCCAAGGAGAGACACTGGGTCTTATAAAACCATTATCTTGTAGCTCCTATAATTGTTTCCTTAATTCTTCTAATTCCACAAAGCCATCATGTAGATTGGTTTTTATATGGGTACTATACTTTATACCAAGTCGATGTTGAATTCTATTTCCTTAGCTAGGGGTAAACCAAGAAGATCTTCTGAAAACACATCAAGAAATTCCCTCACCATCGGTACTCCTTCTATCTTAACTTCTTCACTAGCTTCAATAGATATAGTTGCCAATACCCTTTTTCCCTACATCTCATAAGTGGGCAATCTAGTGGGTCTCTATGCTTCTAACTTGTATTCAAAATATCTATCCCTTTGTATATTAAACTACACCACCATGTTATGACGATCAATGATGGCATGATATTTTGACAGCTAGTTGACACCCAAGATAATGTCAAATTCTATCATCTCCAATATCAAGAGGTCTGCTGGCATCACCCTACCATGTATTTCTATTCTCACTCCTCTAGATATGCTATTTATTCTTCCTCCTAATCCTAAAGGAGTACTAATATCCAGGAAGTCATTCATGTTTTCAACATTCAAAGCACATGCATAAACAAAATTCTCAGACACACAGGACATAGACGCATTAGTATTGAACAACACATATGCATTGTAGGAGTGTACTAGAAGTATACCTGCAATGTTGTCCACATCTAAGATATCCTAGTGTTGTCATTGATGAATGGCAAACACTTTGGTAGGAACTCTTTGTCTAGGACCTACTGCCTATGGTCTACCTCCCTATCCTCTCATTAGAGGTCTAGTTGCCTATTGAACTAGCGCTGTCTGATTTCTGATTTGTCCCTAAAGACAGTTGACTACCTTGTGTCCCCTCTGGTTGCACACATGACAGAAGATTAAGGGAATTGACCTCTCAGTGCAATACTTGCTAATGTGCCAATTCTTCCCACAAGAGAAACATGCCCCATCTGGCCATCTACACTCTCTTAACTCATGAAGTCCGTGACATCTGGGACATTTAATAGTTAGGCCTATTGCAGTGAGTGCCAAAGGCACTTGTTTAATCTAGAGAGGAGGAGGAGCTATAGCTCTTGGTTTTTTACTTTCCAGCATGTGATGCCTTTTACCCCTATCTTGCCCCATTCCACTAGAGGTAAGTCTTTTTCCCAGAGCTATTGCTGCTCTACAGCTCCTTTGTTCTTTTATGATCTTCTTATTCTACTCGAGTTACTTCGCTTTGTCAACTATTCCAACATATTTATTTAGTTGAAAAGCCCCTACTGCAAGTTATAGGTTCAATTCTAATCCTCTTAGGAACCTTCTGGCTCAAGACCTATCATCATTATACATTTTCGAGAAGGAACCGGATGAGGCGATTTAGCTCTACCTCATACTCTTCAACTATTCAGTTCTCTTATTCACAATTGTAGTATTCATTCTCCATCCTGTCTCTAAAGTTGCTAAGGAAGTATCTTTGATAAAACAACTCCTTAAATACGACTTAATTCATGCATTCCCCTGCAAGTCTAGGAACCAAAGCCCACCATTTTGCTCCAATTCCCTTCAACATGAATGCAACATAATTTACCTTCCTATCTTCTGGTATCTGAAAGGCAGCAAATGTTTTCTCAGCTTCCTATACCCAATCCTCAACTTCGATTGGGTCATCCACTCTAGGGTTAAACTCTTTAGTCACTCTTATAAACCTACCAAAGTTGATGGGTTCGTTAGCATTCCTGTATTATGAGACATTAGGGGCTTAGTGTTGTTGTGCCAGTAGTCCTACCAGGTGGTTCACAGTATGTAGTAGCTAAGCTATCTCTTCAGTCATCTAACCTCTTTCCCCTTGTAGCTGTGGATTCTGAACTTCCTCCTCATTGGGGTTATCACGTCTAGCACCCCTTTCGACTCTTGATCTAGTGATTCTTCTTAAAGGCATTCTGTTTAAGAAGAGACAACTAGATCTACTTAAGTTAATATCAATCATGGTCAATTTCATAGTGTGAAGGTATATACACATATACCACTACACATGGGTCTACTTATATATATAACTTAGTAGTTAGTAGAATGCAAGTAAAGTAAGAATATAAGAGAATAATTACATAATTAAATAAACGTCCCATATTTTACCCACTCTCTTCATGTCTCACTATCTTACAATTCCAATGCTTAACTCCTCTAAAGATCATATCTTAAGCTCCATTATTTAAAAACTTATGTCTATTGATCATTGCTTAGTCCTAAGGATCATTACCTAAGCTCTTTAGGATCAATGACCTATGCTCTATAGATCAAAACTTAGGTCATAAGAATTATCAACCTATTCTTTATAGATTCAAACTTAAGTCCCTAAAGATCATAAAACCTAAGGCTCCGATACCAACTAAGTTGTAACGCCCCAAAACCTTGGGTCGCACTACTACTCACCACGTGTCCTTATCTCATAAGAACACATTAAGGTTCTGAATCAACTCTGACACATTTTGACTTGTAACTCCTATATAAAGACATTCAATACATTCCGTAACTTCAAAATAATTTCATAAACCATATTAACATCTATCGCAACGGAAGTCTTTAAACACTAAAATAACATTCTCAAAAGATAATGTCTATTACATCCTAATAACATATTCTCCCAAAACCTAATCACCATAATAGTAATGGTAATCTTCATCTTCTTCTCTTAGTGGTTTACCCAAGCCCGAGTTATCTTTGGGTTATCATCTCTCTCAACACCTGCATCTAAAAATATTCCTCAAAGGGTGAGCTAATGCCCAGTACGTATAACACAAACACACATACATGAACAAATATCACATACATTATCCAGTACTTAAACATAGACAACTGTTTCATAATACGTTTTATGTCCACAAATAACGACATGATACTCATGACCCCCTTAATACACTTAACACATTGGAACATGATTTGGTGATGGGAACTACCACTACGAGCCCTACAGCTATGGTACACTTAATCTTAGTGATGGGAACTGCCACTATGGGCCCCACACCCATGTTCACTTAAACCACTTAATCCTGGTGATGGGAACTACCACTACAAGCCCTGCACCTATGTCCACTTAAACCTCTTAACCAACATTTAGCCCAGATCATTTCCAAGCACGACTCCACTAGAAACAATGTCACATGAGGATCATTGGGGTGGCCCCTAAGGATCTGCCACTACCGGCTTCTAGGCCGAGCCAAGCACATATAACATACAACTTAAACACTTAAGCTAAATTATCCAATTAAATCAAGTTCAATGCATAAACTAACTTAAACAAGCACAAATCAAGACACAAGTTACACATACCTTAAATCCTAGCCTTAAGCACTTCCCGGCCTTGGAATTAAACTAAATTGAAATCTATATAAATCAACAAGCTCTTCTTAATACTTAATCTAAGATCAATATCATTCTCTTACTTCTCTTAATCTTATTTATTTAATTTCTCTAAGGCATTAATTTGAAGTTAAATGAATATATAATTATGTTATACTTTATTCAACACGGTCATGTTGGGGACCGTCTTGCTTAACATGGGCTAGAGCATAACCTTGTTATGGGTCGTGTATCTTTCGGTGTAAAGTTTGGCTTCAACACGGTTGGAATATGACCGTGTTGGGAGGTCATGTCCTTTTTAATTCAACACAGTCGAAATACGACTGTGTTAAAAGGTCGTGTTACCTTTGACTCAACATGGTCAAAACACGACTGTATTAAGAGGTTGTGTATCTCTTGGTGTAACATTTACACTCAACACGGTCGGTATACGATTGTTTTAGGAGCTCGTGTTACTCTTAACTCAGCACAGTCGAAACACGACCATGTTAGGAGGTCGTGTATCTCTTGGTGTAACTTTCAAATTCAACACGGTTAACACGAACATGTTGGTAGGCCGTGTTACCCTTGGCAATCTCCACAAACTCCTAATTTTTTATTCCAATTTCTCCTAAACCCAATTCTCTCTATTCCTAAGCTTGATTAAATCTCTAAAACATGTAATTATGAATAAATTACACGGATTAGATTACTTACTTAAAAAATTCCACAAATTGTATCCTTAAGCCATTGATTCCCCTTTTTTGTATCGTCCCTTTTCAAATCTCGAGTCCTAATGCATACATGATACTCATAAATTCTAATTCCAATAACCTAAATTGAAATTTATATAAGATCCCTTACCTTTCGTATTTGAAATTAGGTCTCTCCTTTTTCCTTTCATCTTTAGGGTTCCTGACAAAAGCATATCTTCTTTTTGTTTATGGTTTCACTGCACAGAATGACAAAGGAGGCTCTCTAGGTTAATTCTAAATATTTATGTCCTTCATGTGAAATGTCTAAATTGCCCCTCGAATCTTATAACATTCCTATCCTTGTCCTTAGCTCTCTGTGACAACATATATATTAAAATAAATAAATTTTTTTGGGTATTACAAATAGCTCATAAGTCTTCTTCTCTCTAAAATGATCTATAAGCCCCTTAACATGAGCTTCTCTAGTGAACAACTCTCTCATCGAGCTAGTGGGTATACATAATTGTCCTCTCTTGTACAAATACCCATATTCCAAGAAATACCCATCAACATTGATGCCAACCCTACACTTAGCCATAATGGGTCCAAAGTTCTCATCTTGCTTGTACTATTCGGTTAGGGCTTTAAAGCTTAAGATCTTAGCCTATAATGTGGTGATCAATATGTGTCTTCTAGACAAGGCATCTGCTACTACATTAGTGCTTCCAAACTTATACTTGATCACATAAGAAAAAAATTACTAGAACCTGATCCATTTAATCTATCTTCTTGATAGTTTGTGCTAACCTCACTAGTACTTAAGGGATTTGTGGTCTATGTAGATTACGAACTCTTATAGTAGTAGATAATGCTTCCATATAATGAATACTTGAACTAAGGAATAGAACTCCTTGTTATACACTAAGTAGTTAAGTGTAACATCACTAAGCTTCTTACTGAAATATGCGACAACTCATTGCTCTTGCATTAATACCACTCTTATCCCAATTTCTAAGGCATCCCGCTCTAACTCAAATACTTTATCAAAATTGGGTAAACTTAGCATGGGAGTGATAGTGAGCTTCTCCTTGATCCCCTCGAAGCTCCTTCGAGCTCGCTCAATCCACCTAAACTTTACTCCATTCTTAGTTAGGTCGATTAGCGGGGTTATGATTATGCTAAATGATGTGCCAAAAAGGGGGATTCAAGCACAATCAAATTGAAGGGAGAAATGGCTATGAAGTATCACGCCACAAGAAGGGAAATACCTCAATATTCCAAATGAAATTCCGAAATTGTGATGAATTACAATATATCAAATGACGATTGCTAGAAGGGAAAACGAAATGGTATTCAAATTCAATTCAAAGGTGCTTTCAAATTTCGAAATTAGAACCCTAATTTCATAAGAACAAAAGTACATAAAATAACTAAATCCTCACCAGATATGACTCACTAGTTTGGAATTAGGATCAACTTGTAATTTGTTGATATAACACACAACAAATCCAAGTCAACTCGCCACAATTTCACTAAGGAAATTGATAAGAGCAAATGCTTGAAAGAGTCACTCTCTCTCACGGCAAAGGGGGTGTATTTTCTCAAATGTTCAAAAAGCTCCTCAAAAACCCTAATTTGCAAGTATTTATACTTGCACCCTTTAGGGTTAGAATGACTAAAAAATCACAACTATGCCACTATAGGGTGGCCGGTCCTAAAGGTAAAATACAACCAAATAAAATGTCCCATAAAGCTTACAAAATAAATGGTTCAAACATAAATTACAAGTAAAGAAAATAATCTTCGGCAGGCTAGCTTCATGATGGAATCCGTCGGTTCAACTCATCGCCGGTTCAGGTCGGTCCATAGATAACCCACAAGCTGAGTCTTAGTGAGTTTATCCATCGCCTTGTGAAACCAAATAAGCATACCTGTTGGAATATACAATTCATGAATAAGATAAAAGAGGTTAGATAATAATTTATTCCGAGGTTGATCTGCTTGAAATGGGCCCTCATTGCCAAGATTTGAAATCCTTCAATTTTTGTCCTAATGATAGGTCTTGTCGGATTTTGATTCCCATCATCTCCTTGGACCTCAAAAAGATTTGACCTCAACTCTTGCAGTTCAAATGCAGCAGAGACTCTGTTTCCCAAAAGTAATCCATCTGAAGGAGTATCTCTACAGAATCCCAATATCTGAAATACTATAGTAGATGATTGTTTTCTTTCCTCCATCTCTAGGATGTATCTCTCCTGTAACAAAAACAAGGACTCATTATCGACTGATGTTTCCTCTATCTCAACACTTTCCAACGAGTTTGTTTCCTCTGACTCATCCCTGTTATGCTGATCCCTAGAGTCTTCTAACAATTGGTCCAACTGATCATTACCTTCAGAAACCTCTGAAGGTTGGCACAGTGGTGTTTGACATCTTTCATCTGTGGAACCCTTATCTTCAAGTGAAGGCATTTGTAGCTCTGCACACTCTGAGCCTCTAGGTGGTCTAAATTCCATTTCTGGGAATGGTTTTAAGTCCAAAATTACCAACTCTATCTTCTCTAAGAGCATGATAATCTCCCTTTGCTCTAGGTGGCTCCTGAAGGTGTACCACTGGTGGTGGTGGCAATGTCATCCTATCAATCCTTGTTGCTAATGTAGTAACAAGTTTTCTAAGGTCCCGAAGTTGTTCATCTAAGGTCCTCCCACCTGCAACATTAGAACCCTGACCTCCACCAATTCGACTATATGCTACATCACTCATTCCTCCATTCACACTATTAATAGACATTTTGTGGATGCAATCTATTTGATGTACCAATGTAATGTCTAGTAATTGTAGCACACTTGCTTCACAAAAACAATTCACGCCAAAAACCAACTCACTCCGCCACTTATACACTTTACATACAACACAATAAATTCACGCAACAATAATATGTTGCAACTCTTCACTTCCACGGTAGCAACAAACAAAACTAACTAAAATGCTCCTTTAAATGGCAACAACAACAAGAAACGGCAACAACAACTATACACTCCACTTCCACCGCAACTTACATACATACACGGCAACAAATTCACAAGTGACAACCTTAATGCAACTTTGCCACAAATGGTAAGAATCAATTTCAAATTCAAATGAAATATAATCAATACCACTCTTAACTACTTGAAGTAAATGGATGTGTTTCAATTCAAATTGTTTCCTTTTCTTCCACACAATTCAAATCTGGAAATTATACACTTTCACTTCCAATTTGCACAACACAACACCATATATGCTCCTACTCAATCACGGTGCATTTCTCCACTTGTATAACATTCTTCAACCGAAATAAACATAAGAAGGCAGCATTTAAATTTGAAAATCAATTCACTTTACTAATTGCAACTCCTCCACATTTGGTAAGATGCAAATTTTCAAATTCAAACAAGCACAATTAACTCCTTCACTCTTAATGCTTGTTTTGAAATCAAATAACTTCATTTCTTACACACTAATCAAATCTGGAAAATTGCAAATATCCTCCACAATTCTGAATTCAACAATGCAAAAACAAACACAATTCCCTTCCTACACAATTTGCACTTCCGAAATTGCACTACCTTCCTCTCCTTCACGGTGAAGTCAAGACAAAAAATTACAACAAGATGTCCACTTCTACAACAACAAGTTTCAACTTCCCAAGTAAGATACTCACGCCAATTAGTACCAATACAAACAATTCAATTAATCCTCAATTTCAACAGGGATCAATCACGTAAACATCAAGGTAACAACAACAAAAAAATACATTCACTTGATCCGAATTTCCACTCCCTTGCAATTCGGTTCACAAAGGTAATACCAAAAACTTTCAATTCCCAAAACTTCAATCAACAAAACCCTTCTCATATACCTTCAATTAACTTACGGCAAGATGGAAACAAAGGACAATCCTAATTGCAACAATTCCTCCTCTTAACCATAAGCAACTCACGGCAATAGGAAGATAACAATATAAGGATCAAAAATCTCAAATTCAACAATCCCTCCTCTTAACCTTAAGCTCTGATACCAAATTATGATGTGCCAAAAAGGGGGATTCAAGCACAATCAAATTGAAGGGAGAAATGGCTATGAAGTATCACGCCACAAGAAGGGAAATACCTCAATATTCCAAATGAAATTCCGAAATTGTGATAAATTACAATATATCAAATGACGATTGCTAGAAGGGAAAACGAAATGGTATTCAAATTCAATTCAAAGGTGCTTTCAAATTTCGAAATTAGAACCCTAATTTCATAAGAACAAAAGTACATAAAATAACTAAATCCTCACTAGATATGACTCACTAGTTTGGAATTAAGATCAACTTGTAATTTGTTGATATAACACACAACAAATCCAAGTCAACTCGCCACAATTTCACTAAGGAAATTGATAAGAGCAAATGCTTGAAAGAGTCACTCTCTCTCACGGCAAAGGGGGTGTATTTTCTCAAATGTTCAAAAAGCTCCTCAAAAACCCTAATTTGCAAGTATTTATACTTGCACCCTTTAGGGTTAGAATGACTAAAAAATCACAACTATGCCACTATAGGGTGGCCGGTCCTAAAGGTAAAATACAACCAAATAAAATGTCCTATAAAGCTTACAAAATAAATGGTTTAAACATAAATTACAAGTAAAGAAAATAATCTTCGGCAGGCTAGCTTCATGATGGAATCCGTCGGTTCAACTCTAGCTTCATGATGGAATCCGTCGATTCAACTCATCGTCGGTTCAGGTCGGTCCATAGATAACCCACAAGCTGAGTCTTAGTGAGTTTATCCATCGCCTTGTGAAACAAAATAAGCATACCTGTTGGAATATACAATTCATGAATAAGATAAAAGAGGTTAGATAATAATTTATTCCGAGGTTGATTTGCTTGAAATGGGCCCTCATTGCCAAGATTTGAAATCCTTCAATTTTTGTCCTAATGATAGGTCTTATCGGATTTTGATTCCCATCACTAAAGTTTTAGATGAATCATCTGTAGAATGATTCTAGTCCATGAAAACTTCTAATCTCAACCACACTCTATGGAGTTAGCCAACTGACCATGGCTTTAACTTTCTCATTGTCTACTCTAATGCCTTTTCTAGAAATGACAAACCTAAGGAATATCATCTTGGGTTGACAAAAAATGCATTTCTTAAGATTTCTGAACAACTTATCAACTCTCAACATGTTAAATGCAACTCTAAGGTGACCAACATGGTTAAATAACCGGTGACTGTAGACTAGGATACCATCAATATACTTCACTACACACTTACCCAATAAATCTCGCAAGACATGATTCATTAACCTCTTGAAAGTTCTTGGTGCATTAGTCAACCCAAATGATATGACAATGCACTCATACAGTCCGTGATGTGTCTTGAAGGTAGTCTTCCATTCATCTCTAAGCGTCATAGGGATCTAATGGTATCCGCTCTTAAGGTTGATCTTGGAAAAGATCCAAGCTCTATACATCTCATCTAACATGTCGTTGAGCTACGAAATGGGTTAACTATACTTAATCATAATCTTATTTATATCTTAGCTATCAATGCACATCATCATGTCCTAACAGGCACTCTAGACATAACAGCTTGCCATACACTACAGATACCTAAGAATAACCCTCTTGTTACTCAAGGATTTAACTTATGATATATAAGGTGTACTCACATCCAGTTATACCAAGTAAGACTTGTCATTTCCAAGCAATATAGGAGTAATAAAATTATAATAATTACACATCACATAGCATAATAAAGGACTAAGGTCTCATACCCAACAGGAGATATCAGTTGCTAAAGGATAATAAATATTTAAGGCAATCTAAGTATTTGCTAGCACAAAATACATCTTAAACATAGCATCAAGAGTCCAATAAATACAAAGGTGATCTCTCATGCTCTCTTCTTGACCTTCACTCTTCCTATATTCCCAGTACTAACCTCTACATACATTAACCAAGCTCTAACTAATAAGGCCCCTACAACAAAGACATACTACAGGGGTATAAGCTATAACTAGTTTAGTGAAGTGTTCTTGATACTATATCTTCAAGGAAGATAGAAAATTGTATGTAGTATGGATAGCTATACGGTCAATAGAAAATTGTATATAGTATGGATTTAATAGCCTCCATTACATGGGCTTGGGAAATAACAAACTACATGTCAACTCCAAGTTTTAATTAGCTTGGCTAACCTTACTAATAAGTTAATGAAAAATGTTACATCATTGTATATAGTAAAAATAGATTAAATCATATATATATATGCCTACATGGAGTATGTGGAGTGCAGATGTGGATAGTGCCCCTAAGCAATGAATCCCTAAATTAAAGCTCAATTAGAAGGCAACATTTTCTAGTACCAAGTATTTCCCAAAGTTCAAGGTAAGATTACGTATGGAGATATACCTCCACACGACCTCTCTATACTACCGCATGACATTGATGGCCTTCTCTATCCTAATTAATGAAATGCGTGATTCATTTTAATTAAGGTCGAATTTAATTCAAGTCTGGTTATTTGCTGGCCATCCAATCAGTTACAAACACTCCAAAATCCTATAGCTTTAGTGCACAATATATCAATTATGTGGTTATGATATAATAGGGTAACTTGTCACTGAATTCACATCAAATCATTCACACGTGACTCTCATAATCCCCCATGCAATCAATTTCAATAATATAGTTATGTGCACTACATTACAAACACAAGAAAATGTGATAATCATAAGAATACTCTCTCGGTCATTGGCTATTGGTCATAACAATTAGGTGATAGCTCGGAATCAAAGTCAGTATCACCTGATAAAAACAATAATGATTCATAAGTATAGTCTTGGATGGATAAAAACAATAATGGTCATCGGCTATTGTACATTCCAATTTGTCAGCCTACTCATGAGGTGTTAGTGTTGTTCCTTTTAGTTTTTCTTATAATCCACCTAATGTCTTGTTTGTTTGGGTTTAACCAAGGAGTTTTATTCCATATCTAATCTATTAGCCTTTTATTGTGTTTGAGGTTTGGAAACTCAAAAAATATCACTAAACTTACTACTTATGGTGTCAATTTTGGGGCATTCTCACAAGTCTCCACTACTTAATCACTTCTCACTTAGTGGTGTCGGTTTTCTTAAGCTTTAAGCTTCCACCTCTCCTCTTAGTCTTCACTTTTGGTCCTTTCTTGTTATTCCACACTTCCAAAATTCCTTTGATCTTCCCTTAGTTCTATTATTTTGCAAGAGTTGGTGTGTTATTTTTGCTAGTGATTGAATAGAATGTGTTCCATGAGGTGGCTTAGTTTATGTTGGGTGATTAGTAGTGGAAATGTGGTAGTAGTGTGGGTGTGTGATGATGGAGTGGTGGCTTAGTTCCTTGAGTGGCTAGTGTGTTTAAGTTGAAAGACAAATAGAAGGGGGTTGAGTGAAGAAGTGACCAGCATGTGAGTGTGGTGTATGTATGTGTAATGAGAAGAACATAGTGAGAAACGAGGGAATTGTGAGTAAGTATGTACATGTGTGTGATCAGTGAGAGGGTAAAGGAAAGTGTTGTGCATGTTTTATTGTTTTTTCTTGGCATTAATTAAAGGATCCTTAATGTACAATGGATAAAAGGATTAATGAGATATTATGGTTGACACTTGGTTAGCTGCTTTGTTTTGGTCAAATCACCTTTCTACTTTTGGTAAATCTACTTTTCAACTTGACACATGGCCTAGTCTACCACCCCCTCGTGCTACCATGTCTTAAAAAAAAAAAGGTAACCCTTTGATTAAATCACATCTCTCCCCTTTCCCAAGCATGGCCACTGCTACTTATCCTTATATGATCTCATTTTCCAACATTCTTGTCTTCTTGTTAATCATGTTGATTTCTAAGGTTTAGTTAAAGTAATTTAGGGTAGTTTAGTTATTTAAGTTAGTTTGCAACTAAGTTAGAAATGGTCACATTAGGTGGTATTGTCCACACCATTTAGGGTTGTTATGAAGTAGGGATTATTAATTAGTTTATATTGATTGGTGTTGCTAAATTTTTTTATGTTGTTAAATTACACTTGACTACGTCAATAAAGTGCTCTCACTAGCAAATTTTGATTATAAAGTCTTGGCCCAATTTAGGGTTTCATTTCTATCTTTTAAGTGGATTATTTCATTTAAGGTTCTTTATTGGGATTTTTGGGTTTTGATTACTCAATTTAGAGTTTCGTATTTATATTAAGGCTTCAACTATCATTTTAGGGTTTGTGTTTAGGGCTTAAGCTTAATTGGGATTTCAACTCTTGGTTTCTTGAGGTCTTATTCCGAGTGTTGATTTAGATTAGGGAAATCTCTAAGACTAGGGTTAGGTTTCCTATTAACTCCTTGAATTATCTTTAGGTGATTAGTGACCTAACTCATAAATTTCTCTGGATTTACACACATTGTCCATGTCCAATCTTCTTTGGTACCATAGTGTAGCAAAGGTCCATGCTCTCTCCAACATACCACTTAAAGATTAGCTTGTCCACTTGAAGTTTGAGTTCTTTAGTTTCCTTAGGGTTCATACAATATACCGGTTAGTTCTATAGAGATGCTCTAGGCTACAGATCAATTTTATGCTCAATTCCTCTAAGAGGAGGTAAACCACTTGACAACTCCTCAAGAAACAAGTTTCGGAATTCCTATAATAGACCCTTCACTTCCTTTAGCAACTTGTCTATACTAGTAGATTCCAATAACTGTTTAATCAAAACTAAATATAATGGCTCATATGAGCTTAAGCTATACTTCAACTCGTCTTAACTCATGAATAAGGTTTATTTCCAAGCTCGTGCAATCTATGATTAAGCTTCTTACACTACTTGAAGCATCATTAGATTTAGGATGACCCTCTTACCATCTTTTTAGAATGCATAAGTATTATGGTATCCATCAAGGGCACACGTCGATTGAATATCCAAAGTCAACTAAGTAGTATATGGGTTACACATATAGGTAACATGTCACAAAGAACTCCATCTTGATATCTATCTTCAATTGTGATTGAAACATATACTTGTTGTGTGACATGTAAAACTCCTTTTTCATGTAGCCAGTGCAATTTGCTAGGTTAAGGATAATTAGTGGTTAGTAGCTTAAGTTGGTAAACTAATGATGATGCAACCACATTGGTGCAACTTCACCCATCAATGATCATTACACATAGATGCCCCTTCTCCTTATAGCTAATATGAAACAAGTTCTCCCTCTTATCCTTTTCATTGGATGGGCTCATAATTAAGGCTCTTTATAACACTATGCTCAAATATTGTCCCTACTTGGTATAAATTATGGCACCCTCATCATTGTGATACTTAATAAGAGCTTCCTTGATGGCCTCTAACTTCTACTCAACCTCTTCCTCTTTGTCAGAATTGTCCACCTCATATCGAGATCCCTCTCCTTTCATTATCATCACTCATCGGTTTAGGCACTGGGAAGCAATATGGTTATACCCTAAACACTTGAAACACTTGATTTGGCTTATCTTCCTCCCTAAGCTCTATCTGACCTCCTTCTTTAGTTCAAGTGGGGCAACAATGGCCTTTCTATGATAGTTATATTTCCTCTCATCATTGGTGTCTCAACCTCTTACTCCTATAATTCATAGGCCAAGTCGAAGGTGCTAGTTTAGGCATGGTAGCTTAGGTTGAAACATTGCATCTTTGCTGCTTGACCCTTTGTGCCATTCTAATCACATCATCAAGGTTGCTCAAGCACTATAATTCCACTATGTAAGCAATCTCATGCTTTAATCTAACTATGAATCAAGCTATAGTCCTATCCTCAAGCTTTTCTACCTCACATCAGATCATTAACATTTAAAACTCCTTCATGTAATCATTAACACACATTCCCCCCTTGTCCTAAAGTTTGTAACTTCTTAAAAGTCTATTGCACATAATAGTCTAAGACAAACCTCCTCCTCAATAGCTTCTTCATCTTAGTCCACGACCTTATCTCATGGTCTTCAGCTCATCTTCTTGTAGCCAATAGGTTCTTCCACCATAATGTTGCATACCAAAAAAATTCAAGAGTCGTTAATCTCACTTTCATAACCTCTTTATGCCCATGACATTCAAACAATTTATTGACTTTATCTTCTCAATCCAATTAATCATACGCATCTCCACTTCCTAAAAATGAAGGGATTTACATCTTTACATGTTCTAGTCCTTTGGGAGTTTATGCACCTCACATAACATACTCTTCTTCCTCGACCTCTATACGTCTTCTCACACCTCGGTCTCTTCTCAACCTACCTCCATTTTAAACGTTTCAAGGTGGGGCTACTCATTCCTCATCATTTTAGGTTCATCCAACACCTGCATCAGCTCAGACAACTTGATAATCAACCAATCGATGTACTATAATAGTAAGATTGGTGACAACAGTGGTCAATTCTTAAAGTTGCTCATCAATAGACCTTGTGTTCTGAGTTGCACATCTACCATGTCCATGAACATCACTCTTAAAGTCATAAATACCTTCTTGCACACTAAGGTTCAACATGTTAACTCTTTCCTCAAAACTACCATACAACCCACAACTCAATAACAAAAACAATATCCCTAGATTGCAACTACTTTAGTTTTATAGCTTAATAATAACATTGCTACAACAACTACTACTACAACTCAAGAACTAAATAACATAGTCTGCATGTCAAAAATACAACAACAACACAATTCCCTCTTGCAACCTTTGCTTTGATACCAAATGAAAGATGATATGCTTAGGAGCTAAGTATCACTAGGGTATCATGAACCAATAATAGACATTGAGAAGCAAATAAGGTTTTAGTTGGAAAACCATAAGCTACTTGTAAGATATTACGCACTCACAAGCATACACGACCTAGTATTGTTACTTGATACGACACACAAGTAACAACACTAATGACACTCGCCACAATCTTTGCTGAGGGATTGATAAAAGTAAAACAATTTAAGAGCAAGAACCCACAAGAGGTTAGAAATATTTTTTATATTAAATATGTGATAAATGCAACTTACATGCAAAAGAGACTAATTATAGTGAGTCCCTAAGGTTACAAAACCAAAAAGGGTAAAAACCCTATAAGTACATGAAAATAATCTTACCTCGTCCAATAAAAAAAAGAGTAAAAATGTAAAAGGGACAAAAGGAATATTCATAGGGACACACACAACTATTAGATATCCAAGACATATGGCGATGTAGTACTGGATAAGTTCTTGGTATGAGAAACAAACAAGCTAAGTAGTAAGGTTTTCATCCAAGTTGATGAGATTGCGACTTCAACGAATCAAGTTGGATGATAGCTTAGCTAGCTTTAGAAGGGGTTAGTTAGTGGCATGGTAGGTCGCTCTAAGTTGTCTAAGCTTTAAGACTTGTTCAACTGGGATTTCCAAGGTAGGCTTGGTGGTGCCTCTTTGACTTAAATAGTGGTAAGCATTTGGTAACAACTTAGTAGGTCATAGAAGTAAAACCTATGAAGGTAGGTAGCCTTGTCCTCAAGTGGCTAGTTATTGAGTATTCTCCATGTCAAGTTCTGAAGCCTACAAACCCTAGCTTGGGTGATTGGGCTAGTGGTCAAATTCCTATCACTATTGGCTTATGCTTGACAAATTGTGTCTCAATCCTTTAACTAAATAAACATTTCCAATAGAGTGTAGAGTTAATTTAATTATACCATAACCAATAATCTTCTATTGATGTTGTCTCCAAGGGTTATATAACCTTAGACTTTCATTACTAGGCTTATGACCAACAAAGCATCTATTATTGGAGAAGGTAAACATTCATTATCATGATACCACATTCCTTTTATCTTTGCTTCGTGTTCCTACATTCATCAAAAATATATTATACCTTTTTAGGAACCTAAACAAGCTTAGATTCTACCTACTAAGCTTGTTCTTTTTGTAAAAACATTTCTTAATATTACCAAGCTTGTTACGAAAAAAACAAGCATAAGGTGCAAAGTCTCAATACTTTTTATATACCTATGTCCTTCAATTCTAATTTCAATAACTTTGCCATCACCAAAATTATATCTTTTATTATAAATTTTTATGATACCACCCATTATTGCTTACCACTACTCTTCTCTTTTTAAATTATGCTTTTGTCATAATTCATCATTTCTTTTACCTTAATAAATACTATTTTATTAGCTATATTTGAGCTTTCCCCTTTTTTAAAGTCTAATTCATACTTTGATGAGCCTATAGATAGACTGGAGATTAGCATTTGTAGTTTCTTATCACTTTCATTAAACTTATTGAATGTTGCATTTAGATATCGAGACTAATCTTCTACTTTGATGTTTAAATTCTTTATCTCTTCCTTTTATACAAAATTTTCACTAAGAAAGGCTTCTTTATCAACATGCAATATTTCATTTTCAATTTTTAGATTATTTATCTCTTTTTATGGGGCTTCCTTTTCAATTATTAGCCATCGCTTAAAAGTCCTATAAGCCTATAGTGTTAATGGGAGTTTGTCATGCCAATCTTTATGGTTTTCATACACTATACAATGAGCACTTTGAGGAGACTCTTATTTGTCACTTCTACTTAGCTATTTCCCATAGGATAATAGAGTGATGATTTCACGTGCTCGATATCATATGAGGCTAGTAGCTATCATAAATATGAATTGATGAAGAGAGTTTCACTGTTTAAGAGGATACACTTTGGTATTCCAAATCTGTAAATAATGTATTCATTTATAAAGCTTGCTACAGTTAGCCTTGTTACCTTCTTCAAAGGTACTACCTCTACCTACTTGGTGAAGTACTTTGTACCCACCAAGATATAGATGCAACCTCTAGATGAGGGTGAACTGAGTTAATCAAGTTGAATGCCCAAACATGGAAAGACCATAGAGTCATTAGGCAAGTGAATGCGACTACAAGTGCATGAATTGCATCCCCATGACGTTAGCAAATTACACCTTTTAGCAAAGATGAAGCCATCATTTTCCAAGTCATCCAGTAGTTTCCTATGTCTAACAAGTGGTGGTACAACATTCATTTCCCTTAGGGTTCACTTAGAAGCACAATCAAAAGACTTAAGAAAAACTATCTCAAGTCAAGGCAAAATCAGATCCACAAAGGGCAATTTTCACGTGAACCCTAATGAAGATATGATGAAATCCAAATATCCAATGATATAATTAGAATAACACAATCATAATATCTTCTAACATCACCCTAATCTCATATAATCCACGCAAATAATCCACAAATGACAAAGAAAACCTTAATGATAAGAATCCTTTCCAATAGAAAAGAACACGATTTCAAGTGTAGTCTTCAATGATGATCCGAATCAAATTGATAAATACTTCAAATAAACACAAGAATTCGTGAATAACAATATGTATTTCTGACCAAGAACTATCTCAATTCAACCCTAGATATGACACACTAGAGAAGAAAAGAAATCACAACAAAATGAAATTGATATAACTCACAATTTCAAGATGTTGCACTCGCCACAATTTCAACTCTTGGGATTGAAATTGATAAGAGTTTGGAACCAAGGTATGAACCCTAATTCTCACGTGAAATGTAGTGTTTAATCTGCAAAATGATAAGCCTCTCAAACCCTCTCTTAAGCAAGTATTTATACTTGCTACTCCTAGGGTTAAAAAGTGCTCAAAATTACAAGTTTGCCACTTTTAAGGTGGCTAACCCTAAATGAAAGTTACAAAGAAATAAAATTGTCCCAAAACCAAAATACAACCAAAATAGTTCAATAAACATTTACAAGATACAAAATAACATAAGTCTTCATGATCCAATGCCTCAGAATTGAGAACAATCGCAGCGGGTCTTTGATTGTTATCTTGAAAAATGTTCTGTGTCCAACTGAAGTTGTAGGACATCTTGGCATCCCATGGAGAAGTATAATTGTACCTGTAAGATTATTCCAAAATTTTATTAGATTTAAAGACATAAAGTAAAATATGGGCAATTTGGTTAATCATCCAAATTGGGTTCTGAAGAGGTTGACGGTGTCAGAAATTTTCCCATCATCTCCTCGAGCTTCTGAAAGATTTGCCCTCAAATCTAAGGATCAATTGTGGAACTGAACCCTAGGATCTCTGTTGTCCTGCTCTCCCGGCTAACCATGGTAGTGGATGGATTCCTGATCTGTTTCTGAAAACCCTGGATCTCAGATGGAGTCATCGGTAATAGAACTATGCGTGACTCACCCATGCTGAACATATAGGTATTTTCAAACCCATCATGTATCACTCGTCGATCATATAACCAAGGCCAACCCAACAGCAAATGGAATGCATGCATAGGAACTATATCACAAAGGATCTCATCAAGATAGTTCTGCCCTACACTCATAGGAACCTTTGCCCTAAGGGTAACATGCATGCTACCTCTATTATCCAGCCAATGCAAGTGATAAGGACTAGAATGTGGTATAGTAGACAGTTGTAATTTGTCTACCAGTGCAGCAGATATAACATTTGTGCAACTACCACTATCGATGATGAGTACACAAAGGTTACCTTTGATTCTGCAAGAGGTATGAAATATGTTCTCCCTCTGAATATCACTGGTATCAGGAGATGTGGATAAAACCCTACGTAACACATTAAATGGTAGATATTTCCCTCCTGTATGTTCCTCAGGTGCATTTACATTCTGATCATCATAATATTCCTGCAATGCTGTTGGTAGATCTGTAGGCTTAATCTGATCATGGTCATCCTCAGTATCCTCTCCAATGTCTTCCATAACAGTCATCACCCTCTTATTTGGACACTGTGCAGCCATATGCCCAAATCCCATGCATTTAAAACATTTTATCTGGCACGCTTTCCCACTAGTAGATCTGGGAACAGTTTACCTCGTTTCTGGGGCCATGACCTCTTTACCCTTCCCAGTGGGTAAGTTTTCTCTTATAATGGTTGGGGTAGTAGTGTCTACTGCCTTGACTCCCTCACCTACCGCCTTTGTTCCCCCTGATCGACTGTCGGCTAAGATGGGTCTAGTAACAGTGTTGGGCCTACTACTTGGAGCCCTAAAGAAGTTGGACCTCCTCTGTCTCTCTACTTTTAAGGCCAACTGAATAGCCTCATCAAGTGTGGTATAGTGCTGCAGCTCAACAATACACGCTATCTCATATTTTAGACCTGAGACAAATCGTGCTATAGTTTGTTCTGGAGGCTCGACTGACCCACACCTAATCATAAGGGTCTCAAATTCCTACACATAATCATCCACTGTTTTGCCCCCCTGCCTCAAGGTTTGCATTCGCATAAACAGCTCCTGTTTGTAGTGCTCAGGAATGAACCTTTTCCTTAGCAACCGCTTCATGTCCCTCCAAGTCCGAACCTCAGCCTCTCCATCACGACTGCTCTGTTGATGATCAGATTCTTCCACCAAAGTGCAGCATACCCTACAAATTCAACAGCAGCCAATCTGACCCTGGTACTGTCGTCGATCTCATAACATTGAAGAGACCCTCGACCTTATCCTCCCAGTCTAAGTATTCATCTGCTGATCCCTTACCATCATAGGATGGCATCTATAGTTTCACATACTCCAAACCCCGAGGTGGCCTAAAATCCCTATTCTGATTTAGGTTTACCCCAAAATTATCATCTCTTTCTTCCACTACTCTGTTTCGATGAGGGTTTTGTGGAGCTACTCGAGGTGGTGCTGGTTGGTTTACCACTGGTGGTTGTGGCAAAGTCATCATATCAACTCTAGTTGCCAGTGTAGCAACTATAGTAGTAAGCTCCTGAAGTTGTTCCTCTAAAGTTCTCCTGCCTGCCACATTACGACCATGACCTCCACCAACCTGGCTATTGGCTTCTTCACCCAATCCCCCATTCACACTGTCATTAGACATATTTGTAGATTCTTGTATGTTGTTCCTCAAAACAATTTGATTCAAAGGTACACACTTCCACTACTATGCTTCCCTAAATTCCACACAATAGCAACTATAAAAGACAAACAAACAAACCCACTTAATGTTACAATTATATAATTGCAACTCACGTGTAATACTCTTCTCCACAACACGCCACAATTACAGTGCAACAAATTTAATTTCCACAAGTCACTCCACGGCAACACACAAGCAACAACAACAATTAAGATGTATCACTTCCACGGCAACAACAAGGTGAATATTGATTACAAGTAGTCTTCAACTTTTACGGCAAATAATGAAGACAAAAGATTAATAAGTAGCTTTCCCAAAATGAATTCCGAATCCCACTATAGGAAGCAACTTTTAATTTGAAATTCAAATAACTTCACTTATTGCAAGCCTTCCTCAATTGGTAACAATGAATTCAAATTCAAATAGCAATCATTAACTCCCACAACTTAATTGCATATGATTTGAATTCAAATAATTCCTTACTAATCAAACTTAATGTAATCTACAAATTGTACTCCACCAATTCAGAATTACACAATGGAATTCAAAGACAACAAACAACACAACTCCTCACGCCACAAGCTATTTCACGGCAAGAATTGGTAAGTTTTGCAAGTTCAAAAAATTGCTAAAGTAAACTTCACTTTGTACTTCTGCTCTTCCACGTAAATTATTGACCACAAAGTGGTATAATAACCTTCCCAAAAAAACTCCAACAATCAGCAAATCAAATCCCAATCCAAGGTAATTTCGCAATCTCAAACAACGACAACAACAACACAATTGCGGTATTCACTTGATCAACCCTAATTGATGATCACTTCCACGAAATTGAATACAACCAATTCCCTCCTCTCAACAAGAGCTCTAATACCAAAAAGATGATGTGCCTAATTCCACTTAGAAGCACAATCAAAAGACTTAAGAAAAACTATCTCAAGTCAAGGCAAAATCGGATCCACAAAGGGCAATTTTCACGTGAACCCTAATGAAGATATGATGAAATCCAAATATCCAATGATATAATTAGAATAACACAATCATAATATCTTCTAACATCACCCTAATCTCATATAATCCACGCAAATAATCCACAAATGATCAAAGAAAACCTTAATGATAAGAATCCCTTTCCAATAGAAAAGAACACGATTTCAAGTGTAGTCTTCAATGATGATCCGAATCAAATTGATAAATACTTCAAATAAACACAAGAATTCGATGAATAAAAATATGTATTTCTGACCAAGAACTATCTCAATTCAACCCTAGATATGACACACTAGAGAAGAAAAGAAATCACAACAAAATGAAATTGATATAACTCACAATTTCAAGATGTTGCACTCGCCACAATTTCAACTCTTGGGATTGAAATTGATAAGATTTTGGAACCAAGGTATGAACCCTAATTCTCACGTGAAATGTAGTGTTTAATCTGCAAAATGATAAGCCTCTCAAACCCTCTCTTAAGCAAGTATTTATACTTGCTACTCCTAGGGTTAAAAAGTGCTCAAAATTACAAGTTTGCCACTTTTAAGGTGGCTAACCCTAAATGAAAGTTACAAAGAAATAAAAGTATCCCAAAACCAAAATACAACCAAAATAGTTCAATAAAAATTTACGAAGATACAAAATAACATAAGTCTTCATGATCCAATGCCTCAGAATTGAGAACAATCGCAGGGGTCTTTGATTGTTATCCTTAAAAAATGTTCTGTGTCCAACTGAAGTTGTAGGCATCTTGGCATCCCAAAATTTTATTAGATTTTAAATTAATTAAAGAAAAATATGGGTAATTTGGTTAATCATCCAAATTGGGTTCTAAAGAGGTTGACGGTGTTAGAAATTTTCCCATCAACAATCTTCAAAGTGAGCTTCAAATAGTATTGTATTTGTTTCAGGATGAGTTACATACTTGAGGGGCTTTTCCCATATTGTCATGCATGATATAATTCTTTACTTTCAACTTCACTAACCTGTCATCTCTACTATTTGTAGGCAAGACATTATTTTTAAGTAATCAATGTATGGGCTCATTCAGTCCCTAGTGCTTATCACAAAGCTGCATTCTCCCTTATCAAGTAGTTCAAAGCATTTTCAACAGCTTTTCTATAATTGGGTGCATCTTTAGACATAGTATGCCAGTAATATGGAAGCAACCCTTCATCACTACACTAAACTTTGTGAAATTTATCCAATTTAAGCAAGATTCCTTTACTGAGACACATTATGACAAAATATCATCTAGACCCTTGAAATATAAAGCTTCATTAATGAAAACAAAGTTCTTCAAAGTTGTTACAAAAGATGCTCTTGAGTGTACTAACTGCTGCTTAATAGGGGGTGTGTCAATCATCATGTGCTTCTTTCCCTTCATTAAGAAGTTTTAGTGTCATGCATGGGACTAAATAATTTATAAATTGAACATTCATGTTATTATCTACTTCCTAAATTAGGACCTTTGATGCTAATTTTGCCAATGCGTTAGCATGTTGGTTATTGGATTATACAATATACCTATCTTGCACCAAATGGAACATTTACTAATGCTTAAGACTATAACCCTATAAGGCACTAGTGAAGGTCTTTAAGTGCAAAGTCTCCATTATCTTGCTTGATCATAGGTTTGAATCTCCTCTAATGCATAAGTGGCATGCTTCAACTTCTTTAGCCGATATTAGACTAAGTAACAATGTTTCATAGTTGACCTCCCACTTGAATACTAAGGTTAGTTCTTGGCCTTTAGGTGAGCTAATTGTCAAAAAATTCTTATGGAGCCTTAAAACTAAACCAACCACTCTCTTTCTATGACAATCATCAAAAAGTCCTTGTGAAACACTACTAGGAGTCTAGGATTGTGTTTGCGACTAGTTTTTCTTGATTGGTGAAGAATTGTACTGGAAGATTGGCTAGAGGCTAAGGCTTGATGGCGTTCGGAAATGTGATAGTTTTATCAAATTTGTTAAATGGAAGCAACCACTTAACAATTCATCTAGATAAGGTTGGGTATGATAACAAGTATTCGATTGGGTTCGAGTACGTGATGAGGTTGATTTTATTTGCCAAGAAGTAGTGGTGTAGCTTTTGCATGGCAAACAACAACATGAGACAATGTTTTTCACATTCCTAGTAAGTGACCTCACTACCTTATAAGGATCTGCTTAGGTAATGCACCAGTCGTTTTGCAACTATCTGCTTCTTATACAAGTAAAGCCTCGATAAACTTATTAATGGATGTGAAGTATAGGATCATTGGTGATCCTTTCACTGACATTGTCTATAGAGAGGTCAGTATCCTATTATTTTTTTTAAATTGCCTCCTCTTGCAATTGCCACCATTCAAATTGGACTCCCTTCCTTATGAGATGTTGCAAGGGGTAGGGAGGTTTCTATTAAAGCTGAAATTAATTTCCTAATGTAAGAAACCTTCCCCATGAAGCTCTATAGCTCCTAATACTTCAATGAAGGAATAGATTAGATTGCTCACACTTTCACTAGATCAACATTAATTATTTTCTATAAACTACAAATCTAAGAAACTTCCTTGGTGCCACCCCGAACACATACTTTAGTGAATTCATTTGGAGCTTATAGGCTTGACATCATTTAAAGACCCTCTTTAGGTGATCTAGATTATGAGATGCATGTTTCATTTTGATGACTATGCCATCCACATAATCTTCCATGAAGTCTTGCATCATATAGTGGAATATGGTTGTTATTGTTGGCACCAACATTGTTCGACCTAAAGGGAATGACAATGTAGTGGGAGTTCCCTACTGGCATTTGAAAGGTTGTGCGCTTAGCATCTCCAGTCGCCATCTTGATTTAATTACAGCCACTAAAGTCATACATGAATGAAAATAGCTTATGTCCTAATGTTGTATCTACTAAAATATTGATATTCAGTGGGAGAAAATCATCCTTTCGGTAGGTCTTGTTTATGTCTTGAAAGTTAATGCAAATGCTTATTTTTCCATTCTTTTTCTTTGCCGACACTATGCTAGCCAAATAAGATGCTCAATCGATTTTATAAAACCTACTGAAATCAACTTCTCCATCTCTTCCTTTCTATGTATTTCTATATTAAGTTAAAAGGCTTGTTGTTGTTGTTGTTGTTGTTTTACCAGCTTAACTCCCGATACAATATTTAGCTTATGCACCATGATGCTTGCATCTAGACCTAACATCTCTTCGAACATCCAGGCAAACACATCTCCTTTAGTAATTCCATGAGATAGACCTTTAGCTCTTACAGCAAGTTATCACTAAAAAGATAGGTCATGGTGACTCCCTTAGTTTAATAAAGTCCACTTCCTCAATCTCCTCTACTTAAGGCTTTGCTTGTTCATGCATCTACTTCTTGTAACATGTCAACATCTGAAAGAATAGAAGAGGACTTCTTTAGATCCTATAAAGTGGTAACTTCTTTAGGAGGACTTCTTGTAACTTTCCAACCACTATCTCTAACAAAACTCTCTATCTTACAACCTCATTAACCTTTTTGTTCTCCTTAGCTCTACACCCCACAAACCACCAACCCCCCCCCCCCAACCTTTCTCTTGAGAATTGCACATCTTTCTCTTTTTAATAATTTTTTTTAACTTCCTCCCATGTGGGTAGTGGTGTATTAGAGGGTTTTGTAATGATAGTCTCCCCATCATCATCATATTCATCAAAGAACACAATTTTAGCAACATATGATTTACTCTATTTGAAGGAATTCTTAACAATGGAGATTCTAGTGACCCTTAAAGCATTGATGTTAGGTTGAGGGATGAGGTTATGACCATGCAACCACTTCCAACCAATGGGTAAGTGATAACTACCAGCACATCAATTACATGGAACTAAGTAGTGTTATAGATAGTTTAATCTTAAAATCAATGTTAAAAAAGCCCACTACTTCTCTGGATAATTCATTGAAGCTATGAATTGCAATGGGTTGCTACACTACACATTAGACATCCATTTTGATTGATGTTAGCATAATATTTAGTGAAATGCTATAATGAAAGTCCTCTTCATGAGGTGGCCATTAAGTATACTCTCTATTTATAAAGGGCAGTTATGATCAGGGTAGATTACATACATATAATTAGTAAAGATGATCATGCTCTCATGCCTGAGTGCTATCTCTTTATAGGTTGTGCTACACTGCACTCTCCATGCTACCCTTAAGAGATATTTCTAAGTGCACTTGCTACTACAAACCTTACCTCCTCATCAAAGCTAAAGAGGTAAAAACGCTTCCTAAAATTTGAGGTCTTCAACAATGTGGAGATAACATTAATGCTCTTGTTTGTCTTGGCATCAAGTTCCTTTCTATCCTCCTCACGTGCCTCAACAAGCTATACATTCTCTTCTTCTACTATTCTTAATTCATGCATCATGTCACATATAACATCGCTTTGGTCATCATGTGCCAACAAGGGGTTCCAACAAACATAATTGTTCTTGATAATGAGGTCCTCCTTTTGAACCCTTTCATTAAATATCCTTTTTCAATGTCCAACAATCTTTAGTTTGATAACCCGCACTTTTGTGAAATCAACATAATTTCGACCCTCTTTTTTCTTCATTTATAAGTAAATGCTCAACCCTTGGGAGCCTAATACTCCCATCATGCTACCATTCACCCAACAAAGCATAGACCTTGCTCATAGAGCATGGGAATAGGGGTATCTTTATGGAGCTCTTCATCCAATTGTTCTTAAGCTTCTTGCTATTTTTGGAGTTCTCACCATATTTTGGACTAACAACGCAAGTTGCTTGTTATGCCTCCCACTTTCTCCTTACCGGCTTGCAACAAAGTTATTAGTCCTTCGTACTTCCTTTATAAGTGTCATGAAAGTACACAAGCCAAGGTTATCCAAGTGGAAAGCGTATTTAGTGAACTTGTGTTGGGTGCATATCTTCACTAATTCATTCTCATTGTAAATGTCCTAGATATTTAGGGGGCACTCTCTGTAGCACTCGATATACTTAGTTAGATCTTACTTAGGCTTTCACTTGATTCACCCATGTCAATTAAAGTAACCCATTCTTGTGTAGTGAAGAACTTCTCTATGAACTATTACATACACTTCCTTTAAAGTCCATTGACTGGGTTCTTAGTAAGCATGTGAACTATTACATACCTTCCCAAGGGGGAGGTTGATGTACCAAGTGTATATTCTTAGTGAATGATTTGGAGAATTCTTTTTATTTTAGATCATCATCCATGTTGTCCTAGCACTCCATTGCCTACCATTCGAAATTAATAAATTTAGAACTCAAGATATAGCTTCATGGCTATGCATTGATTGTAGATTTAGCACTATAGCAAGTAGCTTGGTCTATATTTCCTTCATATAATTTTCTAAGTATCCTTCATGATAAAGGAAGATACTACTGTAGATGTCGACCTAAGGGTAGGTGCCACAATTCTAGTTTGTGCAACAAAAGTAAAGTTTGCGTAGCTAGTAGACCTATCAAGCGTAGTGTAGACAGTGGACTAAGAGGATGAAGAGCTACCATGGTGACTCTTCTACTTTCTACCTTAGGTGGTAGATGTTGTTCGACTGCAATCACTAGTGGAGGAGTTTGATTGCCTCCTCCCTGAAGGGGGTAGCACCTTGTTACACTGCAAAGGTAGGATTAGGCAAAGTTGTACCCTATTGTGCAACAATAGCCATCGCTAGCATAAATTGAGCGAAAATAGTCATAATTTGATTCAAATTCTACGTAGTATCCTGCATCTCATCATCTACATGGCATCTGGAGGATATTTCATGCATTGGATTATTCTAGTTGGTGTCCTCAAGTGATGAGGGTAACTTCTGCTTGGTAAGCTAAATATAGGTCTCTTACTCCTAAGAGGTAATGTTAAATGCACCAGTGGTCCTCTTTCTTGGTGGTGTCATCGCTAATTCTTCAACTCTCTTTATCCCTAGTAGAGCGCCAAAATGTAGAGAATGGGTTTCAATTGATGCTTTAATGTAGATTGTCACAACATTGCATGGGATCTTAGATGAGTGATGTGTGAATAAGATTGAAGAGAGGATTTAAGTGGAAGCGGTAGGAAGAAAAAATAGGCAATCCCAGTAGTGTGATAGGAAAGGAAACTATTAAGTATTAACTTTATTATTTTGGATTAAGTATTGTAAACACCCCATTTTTGCCTCTAATCATTAATAATGTTCAATTTACAAATTTTTCATTTTTACATTTTTTTTAATTTTTTAATTTTTTTCTATTTAAGAAAAATAAAAGAAAAAATAAAATAAATAGAAAAAAATATCCCAATTTTGGAAAATAATATTAGAAATAATAATAAAAAGAGTTAGATAATTTTTACAAATTTTTAGAATTTCAAAATAATATAAAATAAATAAAAATGGCACGCTTATGTGTAATATTCATGTAAAATAAAACCAAGAATTGAGCTAGCCCAATTGATCCAGACCATGGCCTCATGCGCGCATGCAGAGGGGGTAGACTCGGTCGCAAGTTCGAATCGCGGGGGACGCAATCTGCATTTTGCAAAATTTCTCTTCGCCCAAGATACGTGTTAACTTGTGATTGGATGGAGGGAGTGCACGCACTGAGCACGTGATCATCTTCAACCTACGTCCAAAATGTTCGCCGGCTAGGAAAAATCCAAATCCAATCGTTTTGATGCGATTTTTTGCACAAATCCAACAAATCTTACCTAAAATAAGATAAACATCTTCCAATTAGTATAAAATCGTAACAAAATCAGAGATTTAGACAAATCTAAGCAAATCAAAGATGGGTTTTTAACTGAAGATACGATTCGTGCCAACCGAAGGAAATCTGAGCTTATCCAACTCAATTTCTGGTGCCTATAATAGAGCATGACATGGGGAAGCTAGAACACACATCAAAAGAGAGAAAAGAGATAAAACACAAGGTTTCAAAGCTCGTCGGAGTTCTCCCTTGCTGTGACCGTCAATCAAGCCAAGAACCACCACTGGAGGCGTTTCTGAAGAAATCCACCACCACGATTAGATTACCCACCCTCGAAAAGCTCGGAAGCCACCTTCAAATGCCCTCAAAAACAACAGGAACGCCACTGACAAGAACCCTCCAACCAATTCAACTCGATCCGATTTTACTCGATCCAATCCGACTCGACCCGCGAACCACAACTCGTACCCAGGTAAGTTGATTTTTTTATTTTTTTATTATTCATTTTATTTTATTTATTTTTTTATTTATTTATTCTACTTAGATATTTATTTTATTAGAAATTCATAATCCTAAAGAATATAAATAATAATGTTAGGGTTTTAATTAGTTTTTTTTTTAAATAGATATGCTTAATTTAATATAAAAATAATAATAATAAAGGTATTAATAATAATAAAAAAAATAAATGATGAGAAAAAATAAATAAATATTTTAAAATTAAATAATTAGCTTGGGATAATAACATGAATTAATAATAGATCGTTTTATCACTTAGAAAAATCCTTTTTTCAAAATAAATCCAAAATTGGTTTTTCTTAAATTAAAATTTTAGAAAATCATAAAGCTTAGGCTTAGATTTTTTTTTCAAAAACTTTGAAAATGATAATGAACGTAAACTAGGCATGTTTTCATAATTAAAAATTAAATTGATCCACTAAAGTTTTATAAAAAAACGAATTCACGGCTTGTTTGATCCTGAATAGCAAGTACATAAAATTATTTTCCAAATTAGTATGAGTTGTTTTAATATATATCAAAAATAAAAAATAAAAAATATAATAAAAATAAAAATAAAATAAGGGAAAGATATCAGAATATGGTCCAAGTTTCAGAAGGATAAGGTAGTAACTTTAGGGTTTTAATATGTTAGCTCCCAAGTCGAGAATCTCTAGTTTTCCCTTCTTCTTCTTTTCATTTATAAAAATAAAAGAGGAGATTTTGTTGACCAGTTGTCCAAATTAGAATTAATCCACTAATTAGTTCTAATTTAATAATTTTTTCCAACTTCAGTTGTGTGGCGACTCCAAGCAAATAATAAAATTCCTAGTTCAAGTCGAGGATTTATATTAGGTGAGCATAGGATCTAATATAAATCGAATTAGGAATATAAATGAAAAATTAGACTCAACAAGTATTACTCACTCTTCATTTGAATTTTATTTGATCTTTGTGAGCAGAAACCTTTGCACTATTTCTCTAAGCTCTAAAGCTTCTAAAGTGTGTCAAATGAGAGGCATGATGAAATATTTAGACTCGTAAGGTTGATAACATCCACAAGATCACATTAACAATCAACAAACAAGATTAAGCTTACTCATTTTATGGTTTTCTTGATAAGCTTGCTATATGCAAAAGCTAATAGCCACCTTACTAAGTATGTGAATCTACTAAGGAGGTTGAAAGCAGATGAATTAGTCCAATGATCTTTATTCTAAGTTATTAAGCCAAATCTGTTTAAATCATTCCAAATTACAAACCAAACTCCCTACGCCATGTCACTTAACTCAAGAAGTCAAGTTTAAATAAATAGCGAGCTTAGCCTAATACAAAAATTTTCTCTTGAGCATTAAAATACAAAAATTCATCAATAAGGTTATGGTTAAGACAACCTAAAATGGCTACGCAAGAGCAATAAATTGTAACATCTTCAAAATTGTTGGGGATAGCGCTATAAGTAGACAATAAGTAAGCATGTAAAATTGATATAGTAATATGCTATTGTAAGGTGTGAGCAATAGTAAGAGTCCCATTCTACAATGATGAGTATAGTGGTAGTCATTGGTGGCTAAGGTAGGGGTCTAAAGATTTGGTGATGGAAATAACTTTATGGCTTGGGTTTTTGACAAAGCCCATAACCAACCATGTGGTAGCTCGAGCTCTTGTGCATGTGGATGGAACTAAGTTGGCTGTGTTGGGCTTTATCTATACCAACTGATGGCATTCCAAAAGAAGCTAAAATAAGGAGAAAGGCATTGCAAATATCAAGTAGAAAATTCTTTTGAGAGGAATCCCATTTTGATACGATGCCAAGAGGGGAGTCTTTAGATACTCCGATTAGAGCGTATCAATAGAGGAAGGGGAAATGATGACCATACTATAGAAGTTATATTATATTGTAATATATGATATAATAAGTTTTTTAGTAGTGTGTGTGTAGTATAATGTTAGTGGTATGGGGGAGTGGTGCACTTGTAAATAATTCATAAATGTAAGGGCATAGAGAGGCTAATGTGGAAAAGGGTATTGGGATGATTACATGGACAAGCAAGCAGATAGAAACAAAAGGAAACAGAAGCGGTTAGAGAATATGGGCTAACGTGAAATGAAAGGGAGCAGTAAGCCTATAAAGGGGAAGAAGGAGGGAAAGTATGTTAGGGAATTTGTTATTTGAATATTAGTTTATTGTGGAGAGAGAGTTATTTCTCCAGCTAAGCTTAAGCTCAAGTAGACTACTTGATTTTTTTCTCTTTACATTGTATCACACACGATAGTCACTCCTAGGAGGCTATCAATTGGTTCAGTTGCTGGGAAACCACTGAATAGAGGACAAAATTGACACTTGCTAACGACTCTAATTGAAGCAGACAAGTGGACCAATGACGAGGATAGAGGTTAGAGTAGAGGCTTTGGAGAAGAATATGGAAGATATCTACAATGAGGTGGCTGAGATTCAACACCACTTGGTTACAATTGATGGCAAACAAAAGGTAATGTTTGGTGAAGTGACGGAAATGCAAGGCAAGATGGACAAAATCCAAAAGTTATTGGAAGATATTTGGTTGAGTAAGACGTGGGAGGAATATCAGGGGAAGGCACTTCTATGGTTAAGGATCGGGGAAAACAAAAAGATAGTGGTCGTCGATCGGAGGATGGAGTTGAGTTCCCTTATGGCTACACACGTGAAGCTGAAATGGATGATGAACTTAGATTAAACGCGGCATGATTCATTTTACCAGCCTTCGATGGAGTTGAACCTTCCAATTGGATCCTAATGGCCAAGTAATATTTTGCAGCTCAACATACTAGAGAAGAACGAAAAGTAACCTTAGCAACGATGTGTATGTAAGGAAGGTGTAATCATTAGTTTCGCATGTTGCAACGGCGGGAAAACGAATTAACATAGCCTCACTTGAAGACAAAGATCATGAAAAGATATGGAGGGCTATTAGCTTCTAATCTCTTCAAGAGTCTATCACAATTAAGACAACATGGCACGGTCAATCAATACATTGAAGAGTTTGAATCACTTACTTCCCACACCCTTACCATGCTGGAGATGCAACTACTTGGATATTTCGTAGGCAGCTTACATGATAAAATACAAACACGTGTGGATACTTTTTGACCTACAATAGTGAAGATTGAACGAGAATTCAATTTAAGCATATTCTTGTCATCTGATCAGGGCTATGGAGGTCGGGGAGATACTTGCTTCCCAGGGGTGCATTCTTCCCTTTTTAGTAGAGGAAACCATTATAACTCGAGTTTAATGACCTCTTCTATAGGACCACCAGCCTATCGCAACATGCGATATCACACGGGGGAAGACGGCCGTGTTAAGGAAGGGGATGGTATGACGAAGGGAGGCAAGATTGAGTCTACTATTTGTAGAGGACATCAAGGGGCGTCAAATCCAGGTGTATTCAATGATGGAGGTAAATGTTCACATGGGCAAAAGCAACTCTCACATGCGGAATTCCTAGATAAAAAAGGCAAGAAGATTATGTTTCAAATGTGACCAGCCATTCAATTCCAATCACCGTTGTCCAAACAAATTTCTTCAATTATTAGTGTTAGAAGAGGAGTGTAGAAGAGAGGACGATTGCGATAACACCAATGCTGCAGTTGGAGAAGGACGGCTATCCTTATCACTATTGGCGATGCAAGGTTTCAATGAGCCTTGTACGTTGAAGGTACAAGGTAAGCTTACTAAACATCCCGTGGCAATCTTAGTAGACAGCGGAGCTAGCCATAATTTTGTGTCTCTTCAATTGGTGAAACATATGGGTATCTTTAGTACGAATGATCGTAGCTTCATAGTCACCTTAGGTGATGGATGTGCGAAGGAATATAGTGGGTTTTGTACTGGGTTACCTTTGAAGATAGGGGTGTATGAGACGTGGGTAGACTGTTACATGATAGATCTGAGGGGAATGGATGTCATATTAGGCATGGCTTGGCTGAAGACATTGGAGGAGGTGAGAATTGATTAGGCAAAGAGGATAATTAAGGTGGAGCATAAGGGACAAGAGATTATGTTATGTGGGGATCCAACATTATGTCGGTTTCCAATTTCATTTAAGTCATTACTCAAGCTGGAGGAAAAGGATAAATGTCGATTGTTGTGGTTGATAGAAACAGATGTACAGAAATAGGGGACTGGACCAATCCGCAGCTAGAAGCACTTCTATTGGAGTTTGCGGACATTTTTGCAGCTCCTACAAGACTCCCTCCACACTGAACCATGGAACATCGCATTCCATTACAGGCAGGAACAAGGCCCATATCGGTTAGACCTTACCGTTACGCATATGTGCAAAAGAATGAGATTGAAAAATTGGTCTGTGATATGATGGCAATGGAGATAATCCGACCAAGCACCAGTCCCTTTTCGAGTCCGGTGATCTAGGTTAAAAAGAAAGATGGCTCGTTGAGGTTTTGTGTAGATTATAGAGCTCTCAATGAGGCAACGATTCCAGATAAGTTTCCTATTCTAGTGATTGATGAACTAATGGATGAATTGTATGGAGCAAGTGTGTTTTCTAAGATTGATTTGAGATCAAGGTACCACCAAATTAGGATGGCGAAAGGAGACATCCATAAGACAGCATTTAGAACACATCATGGTCATTATAAGTTCTTAGTAATGCCATTTGGCTTGACCAATGCGCTAGCTACATTCCAATCAACTATGAATGCAATATTCCAACCGTATCTCAGACACTTTGAGTTGGTTTTTTTCTATGACATCTTAGTTTACAACAAGAATATGTCTACTCATTTGGAGCACTTGAGGCATGTTTTTTCTATGCTACAGCAACAGCAATTATATGCTAACCGGAAGAAGTGCTTGTTTGGATAATCATCTTTGGAATAATTGGGGCACATTGTGTCAAAGGACATTGTAGCCATGGATCCCAACAAGGTTCAAGCAGTCCTTGATTGGCCCAGGCCAAAGACGTTGAAAGGTTTACATGGATTTCTAGGCTTATCAGGTTATTATAGGAAATTCATCAAAGATTATGGGAAGATTGCTAACCCATTGACTAAGCTATTGAAGAAAAATAACTTTGGATGGTCAGAGCAATCTGAGGATGCTTTCGTGCGATTGAAACAAGCTCTCATTTCATCTTCGGTGTTGGTAATGCCCGATTTCACATAACCTTTTACAGTGGAGTGTGACGCATTGGGTAGAGGATTAGGCGTGGTATTGCAGCAACAGCAATAACCGATTGCTTATTTTAGTAATGCACTAGCTGACCGCACGTTAGCCAAGTCAACATATGAGAAGGAACTAATGGCAATAGTGTTGGCTATTCAACATTGGCGACCTTACCTAATGGGCAAATGGTTTATTGTTAAGATGGATCAAAAGAGCTTGAAACATCTCCTCCAACAATGCGTGGTATCCCCTGACCAACAAAACTGGTTGCCAAAGTTGCTAGGCTGTGATTTTGAAGTCCAATACCGGCAAGGCCTCGAGAATACCGTAGCAAATGCCTTGTCTTGAGGTTTTGATGATATTCACCTATCGCAAATATCCTGTCCCACGTGGACTGATCTAGAGTCAATCAAGAAATTAGTGGAAGAGGATGCAATTCTCGGAAAAAAAAAAATTGAAACTGTTTCGAGAGGGGGAGTCAACTGGCTAGGGGTTTCATCTTGCACTAGATACTCTCTTTTACCATGGTCGGCTAGTGGTTCCCGCAGCATCTAAGTGGCCGCAAGTATTCATGCATGAATTTCATTCTTCTCCTACCAGGGGACATGCAGGATTCTTGCATACCTATAGAAGATTGGCTGCCAATGTGTATTAGATAGGGATGAAAATAGATGTGACTGAGTTTGTGGCTGCTTGCGCGGTGTGTCAATGACAAAAATACCATCTTTAGCTCCAGCTGGCCTTTTGTGCCCTTTACTAATTCCAAAGGCGATTGGGAGGATATTTCCATGGATTTTATTGGAGGACTTCCAAAATCCAAAGGGTTTGATGTGGTGTTAGTTGTGGTTGACAGACTTTCTAAATATGGACACTTTATACCCACCAAGCATCCCTATACAACTAAGAGTATGGCTAGTTTGTTTGTCAAAGAGGTAGTTCGTCTACATGGAGTACCAAGGACTATTGTTAGTGATAGGGATCTCACATTTGTAAGCATCTTTTGGGTAGAATTATTTCACTTGCAAGGCACCCTCCTACACTTTAGCACTGCCTATCACCCTGAGACGGATGGCTAAACAGAAGTATTGAACAAGTGTTTGGAGTGCTACCTTTGTTGCTTTGTGGGAGAACATCCTACTCAATGGAGTGCTTGGCTTCCATGGGCGAAGTACCATTATAATACAGCTTTTCATACAGCTTCCAAATCCACTCCATTTAAGATTGTCTACGGCCGGCCACCACCTACACTACGAGCATTTGTGGACAAAAAAGTTCAACACCATGAGCTTCGTACTACTTTACGAACCCAAGATGTTGTCCTAACTCAGCTAAGGCACGATTTGTTGCATGCACAATCTTTGTATTGTCACAATGCAAATAAACATCGAAGGAATGTGGAGTTTGCAATATGAGATTGGGTCTTTCTTAAGATTAGTCCTTCTTTATAACATTGCATCAACACTAAGAACTCCTCCAAGCTGTCTCCATGCTTCTTTGGCCCATTCCAGATCAACAAACGGGTGGGCAAGGTGGCGTATCAATTGCTGCTCCCTCCACATTGTCATCTACACGCCATGTTCCATATTTCCCTCCTCAAGAAGGCAGTGGGATCTTTCTCATCTACACTTGCTCTGCCTACCGATCTCTATGAGGAACCAATGCCTTTGGCTCATCTACCAGTAGCCATTTTAGGAAGACGTTTTCGACATGATGATCAATGGCAAGTTGCTCAAGTGCCGGTGCAATGGCAGGGGCAATCTTCCGAGGATGCTACTTGGGTAGATACTTCTGAGTTCTGCTTCCACTTTCTGGATTTTGTCCTTGAGGACAAGGACAATTTATCGAGGGAAGCAATTGATACAATGCTAGATACTCCGATCAGAGTGTATCAACAAAGGAAGGGGAAATGATGACCATACTATAGAAGTTATATTATATTGTAACATATGATATAATATGTTTTTTAGTAGTGTGTGTAGTATAATGTTAGTGGTATGGGGGAGTGGTGCACTTGTAAATAATTCATAAATGTAAGGGCATAGAGAGGATGACGTGGAAAAGGGTATTGAGATGATTACATGGACAAGCAAGCAAATAGAAACAGAAGGAAACAAAAGCGGTTAGAGAATATGGGCTGACGTGGAATGAAAGGGAGCAGCAAGCCTATAAAGGGGAAGGAGGAGGGAAAGTCTATTAGGGAATTTTTGCTATTTGAATATTAGTTTGTTGCGGAGAGAGAGTTAGTTCTCCGGCTAGGCTTGAGCTCAGGTAGACTACTTGATTTTTTCTCTTTACATTGTATCATACACGATAGTCACTCCTAGGAGGCTATCACATTTGCGATGCCGACAGCGTTAATAAAGGGTGAGATGGCTTGATCTTTAGCAACGGTGGATACTAAGTTGGACAGTGGCCCCCCCGTTAGTCCAATTTCCTGCGAGACCAATATTTAGCACCATTGCCAACCAAGATGCACATGGATGCGGTAATAAGTGGATTCAACTTAATGAGGCTTTCTAAGTGGAAGAGTGGTACAATTTAGCAATCATCCGGGACAGGAGCCGATGGGGAACATTATATTTAGCTTGCAACATCAATACTTAAGGTTGTGCAAGTGAAGTGCTATTACATGCTAAACTGCCTCTTGATTGAAACGATTTCCACAATTTTTACAACTTTAACATGATGGCTCTAATTGATCATGAAAGCTAATTTTCATACATACAAATAGGAAAGAAATCCAAAAGAACAAGTAAATAAGCCAGCAATAGGAAAGAGGACTTTACAAACTGACCATTGACTAGCTAAAAGTTTAAACATAAGCATTTAAACTTCATATTGTTATCATATACAGATTGTTGTAGAGGAATGGACACTGGAAATTTTTTGCTTTTGGTTAACTTTACAATAATTACACCACTCGGAATAACATACGTCACTGTCACTTGCTCTCGAGAGATTAGAACAAGAAGCCCAACCGGAGACAATGTTCTGTTTGTGCGTTTACTCTCTAAGTCCTTAATTAAACCTTCAAGAACATCAAATCCCAAGATCAAATGACGGAGAGCTAAGATAATCGACACTATAGGAATCTAATTTAGGAGTCACCTCGTGCACCTGCTTATCTAACTGTGCATTGTTTTTTAGAAGGAAGGTGGCTTGAGCTTCCACTTCTTCAAGATCGAGACCATCATAGAATTGATCATCAGATGAAACATCAATATTGCAATGTTCTTCATCAATATTGCAATGTTCTTCAACAAGGTCTTTATGCGATATTTCTTCATCTGCAACATTTGATTGAAGTGGGAATTCCCTTTCTAAGTTAACGTTAGGAACAGAGGCTCCTTTTAACATCTTTCTGCTTTTACTCTCTTCTTTATTTGCGTCTCTTGTTAACACCAAACTGGTAGAAGGAATGGCTTTTGAAATTCCCTCCATCTCCTTAAGCAAAGACCTAGAATTTGTCTTTGCAGATTGATAAGTAGTCTCAGCTTGAGGCACATGAAGAGAATCGGATGTACCAGCCGTAAAGCTTTCACTTTCACTTATCCTTCTAGCTGAGCTAAGAGAATCCACAGTAGGAGAGCTAGCACAATTTGGCTTCCAACTTATTGGCGACTGACTGAGCAAAGAACGCCTGTTATAGAAAAGGATAGCAACAAACATCTTCTAAATGAGAAGCAATGTCCAAACATTTAACTGATTGACAAAATCAAAATAAAGACTTACAAAAGCATTACATATTAAGAAGAATAGCTAAAGAAAATTTTGAACCTATTCTTTTAGATCAATCAAGACTTGAGAACCTCAAGATGGTCAATTTAGTTAGTCATAAACCATTTAAAAATGTGTGTTTTCAATCCTTTTGGTTTAAGTCACATATTAAAAGAAAAGGACTTAGGACTAAATTGACACTTTTTAAAGCATTAGAAGTTAATCAAAAAATTGCATACAGTTCAGGATTTTTTATACCGCAGGTCTAGTGTTAGGTTAAGATGGCTAGTATAGTAACTATCATGTATGATCAGTGCAAGATGAAAAGAAAAGAAAACGAGAAACCACATTGTTGAAAAGTCACTTAGATTGATAATCAGAATGTGAGGACCAAAAAAAATGGTGCATATTTTAAAAAGCCTATTGCCCTAAGTACAATATTACCTCTCATAGATTATCAAACTACCAATATAGATCCTGCATTCTTAAAGCATATGCTAAATAAATGAGTGTTCAGCCAGCGCTTGCAGATTATAGCACAATCATACGAGTACATTCCTACTACTTTCAATGAATAAATGATGATTTGATTATTAATATATAGACAAAATCACCCCTACCATTTCCCAATTAAGAAAAGATGTTTCAATGGGCTTGAAAACAAAACTCCTGTGATGAAGGTATCAAAAGATATCTCCATTGGTGGATGTTTCCATGACAAATGAATTGTTGATCAAGTTATGGATAGCCTTCTAGACTATTCCAGCAATGCACATCCACGTGCACCTAGAGTTGTTTCTATACCTGTATATTGCCATCATGTCTACTGTACCAGCTCCATCGAGAGAACTTGCTGCTGTGGGATATACCCTGTCATCTATGAAACTACCATCACACGAACTGCTGACATCACTATCCTCTTCATCCTCGGATATATCAGTTCCAGATGACACTCTGAGGACAAATAAACAGAAAAACCATGAAAATATGGATCCAAGAACTTTTAAGTCTACGATAGCAGTCTAATTTATATGCATCGGTAGCTGCAGTCTCTTATCGATCCCACATTAAAGTAAGTCGTACAAGAAACATAATAAATGAGCCAAAGATTTCTCTTCATCAAAAATAACACTTCAATGTCAAATTCACTTGAGGCAGCTAGACATTCATCACACCAAATGTAAGGATAATTCACCTAGAGCAGATATTAGTAGACTTCGTGAAACAACTGTCTTCAGTGAGGCTTGATTGAGAAACTTAAAATTGAATATACAGTTCCTTTCATAAAATAAAATACTGGCAGTCACTCTCTATTATATATATACATACAACTTTTACAACCAAAATTTAGAAAATGTTAAGCAAGGCTCACATGGATTAGACTTTCTGCCGGTTTCTCAACAAGGAAATACTACATGGATAAAAAATTTGAAAAGTGCATTCACCTATGTAAAAGTGTTACAGATGTTTCATTCCATATTTTTTGCACTAGAGCATGGGGAGGGGGGGTGGGGGGGGGAAGGGAAATAGTCTATTTCTGACAGTTTTTTCAAGTCATGGGCATCTAGCCATTAAATAATGACCCAAGTCCTGAAGTGTTTGAAAAACAAGTAAATTAAAAGATTCCACTACTGAAGTTTTGGTTGGTCAATTATCAATTTAGCTATATATGTATATTTTTTTGTCAGTTCACTTCATTTACTATCAATTTAGTAATCAGATGAAAAATCAGTATTTTCTCCAATTTTTCAGATCATATTGCATATTTTCAAATGCACCTATCAAATATAATACGTTCACTATCAAGGACACTAAGCAGCAGTGCCACACTCAGCATTCTTAAAGTCTCCATAGTCACCTGCACTAATATGGCCACAAATTAACTTCAGAAGATGATCAGCATAGTAAGTAAATCAAACCAAATTGTAACTCATCATACATAATGAAACTTACTCAGCTTCTTCCTCGACGTAAGTTCTAGCATTAGTTGCTGTCTTCCTTTGACCTAAATGAAAAACGCCAAGCACATTAAAATTTATATACTGAATGGACAATGGAAAGAAAATCCCTTCTCTATCCAGGCTGAACTGATAAAATTGCTTGGACTTGTCAAGGAACTAAAATATTTGCGGTAAAGCATAGTATTCCCAATTATATTTTAACTTTAAGATCTTATGTCACCTTTAGTGCGCTGAAATGGAATTGCGATTTTGGATTCCATTACCTTTCCCCTATTTGAAAGCATTTTTAAAAGTCAGAATTGCAATTCCTTAGAATCGACAATTCTGACTTTAAGAAAAAATGAAATTCAAGCATTAAGGAAGCAGAATCACAATTCCATTCCCTTTCATTAATTATAATCACTTAAATAACCTTTTTAACCTTATTAATATATATTTATTACATTTATGAATTAAGAGCATTTTTGATAAATAACACTACATACCATTCCATTCTGTGAATGTTTCCACACACAAGAATGGACTTAGCATTCCTTTGCTAATTCCATTCCATTCTATTCAAATTAATTCCATTTTATTTCATTTCAAATCATTCCTACATACCAAACATGACATAATTTCAACCAATCAAATTGCAGAATTCTATTCTAGATGGCAAACCAAACATTTTGTTGAAACTCACATCGATCAAACAACACAATGGTGTCCAAGCTCAAGAACAATTTTTACTTGATAGTTAAAAAAATTGTGTAGAGACAACAAGAGGCAAAATAAATGAAAATGATCAAGATGTTGATAAATACTTGCTTCAACCTTCCTGGAAATAAAATTAAGAAAATAAAGAGTGGCATATGGACAAAGGAATTGATGGGAGGTGACCTGGGATCGTGGAGGTTTGGAATGGTTGTTGGGCTAGCAGTAAGTGTCAGTGGCCATGGCCCTGATGGAACAGTTGAGAAAAGACTCAAGGGATTTGGCAAGTATAAGAGTATGCATGGGCAGCAAAGGAATGGCATCATAGGTGAAGCATCGCTAACAAGTGCCTCGTATGCACAGTAGGAACAAGTGCATATGCATGTTATCATATGGAACTCATTCTCTTTTACATAGATATCATGTATGGAAGCACATTTGAACATCCATCGAACACACCTTGTCCAAGTTACCAAATTTGCAACCTAAGTTTCATGAAAACACAAATGAAAAATGCTTCATCTATTGTATGCAGACAAAATTCAGCAAGTACATAGAAGCATTCTACCACACAGCAGCTGAAGTCCAGCCTCAGTAAGGATGTAGAAATAATTTCAGCAGATGTGCCTGTACTACAAATCGCATCTGTACTAATTTGAAAATAAAAGAAAGTAAAGGAAAGTTCTAACTTTGGAATTCAACAAAAAGAAAAGAAATGAAGGTTTTTTTGAAATCTTGAAACCACCTACAAAATAGCTAGAGGAACCTTGAGAAATCATGAGTGACACTAGTTGGGATAGGAGATGACACAGGTTCAGAAGAAGAATCAGGCGACTTAAATGTGATTGGCTTGGAGAATTCGATAATACGAGCTGGCAGATGAGGAAGGTCAACTTTTTGAAGTGGTTAAAAGGACTCATAAGTATTATCTTCCACTGTTGAAATCTCCCCCTGAAAAGAGGACTTGGAGAAAAAAGGTATATTTTCTGTGAATGTGACATCTACAAAGATGTAAAATTTTTTAGATGAAGGATTGTAACACTTGTATCCCTTTGAGTAATTGAGCAACCAATAAAAACTCATTTGATGGCTAGGGATCTAATTTATCTCTTTGTTGACTATACACATGAACAAAGGCAATGCATCCAAATACCTTAAGGTGTAAGGCCATTTCAGATTTTGAATTGAGGGTAGAATCTATTAAGAAATCTCTATGGGACCCTTGTCATCTAACACTCATGAGGGAAATCTATTTATCATTTATATGGTAGTAAGGACAAATTCTCCCCAATAAGACTTAGGGACATTTCCTTAAAAGAGTAAAGCTTAGGTTGCATTGAGTAAATGTCCATTTTTATTTTCCGCTCCCCATTTTGTTAAGGTGTGTTAACATATGATGACTCGTGGATGATGCCTTCTAATTGAAATTATGGTGACAAAATTTGGTTTAAGTAGTCCCTAGCATTGTCAATCCTAAAACTTTTTTATTTTAACCCTAAATTGGTTTTGAATCATTAAGTGAAAGTTAGCTATGACAATGCTAACATCTATTTTTTGTTTTATAAGAAAGATCCATATAACACGAGTGCAATCATCAATCAAAGATAAAAACCAACAAGCCCTAGAAACATTAGCTACAATGGAAGGACCCCATATGTCCTCATGTATCAAATGAAAAGGATAGGAACTTCTTTTATTGCCAATAGGAAAAGATACACGGATATGTTTTGCTAATTCAAAGATATTACAATTCAATTTGGAGATATCTAATCCTTCAACAAGTGAGGAAACATGACTTTTAAGACTCTAAAATATAGATGCCCTAAGCATAGATGATGTAGCCAAATTGCATCTTTTTCTTTTTGGATAAATGAAATTTGTTGATCCAATAATAATACAATCGTCAAAGACGAGAATAGATATTACATGAAGGTGCACACAATTGCATGGGGTAAATCCCTAGATTACAGTGGATTAGTATAGGCTCTAATCCGGTTGGTAATGATGCCCACACTAGGGAGGGCATCCCCTAGTCTCACTTTGTTACGAAGTCTCCAAATGCAATAGACCGATGCCGCTAGCGCCACTCTCTAACTTTTGAAAGTCGGATTAGGAGAATCAACTGTTGCCACCAAGAAATTTGTGAATCCCTGCCAGTTACTAAATGATGCTGGGCATTGCAAGAAGTCACATACTAAATGTCAGATCTAAGAAGTGTAGCTACAGTTGAAGAATAAGTGAGCATGGTTTTCCGAGCTCTAATTACAGAGGAAGCAAGTTGTAGATTGCACAAGTCCCCAATTATACATTCTGTCAAGGGTGGAGAGTTTGCCTAGCCAGGCTAACCATAGGACATAGGAGTGTCTAGGCAAGGATGTGCTATTCCAAACTACTTTATGCCATGGCATGATGGGACCTGGTGGATTAAGAAACCCATATCTACTTTTGATGGTATACTCCCCTGACATGGAGTGTATCCAGCAAAGCCGGTTCGAGACGGAAGCATTAGATTGGATGGAGGACGGGATGTAGATATTTGTCCAAAACGAGCCATCGAGGATACACCATTCATTCTCCTACATGATGGAGCAAAGCTTTGTAGTAGGTGGGAACCCTGTGCTCCCCATAGCTTAGGCTCCCATTGGAAGCAAGATCTTATATAGAGCTCCTAAGATTTAAAAGTTTCTTCCAGGACCACGAGCATATGGTGGGTGCTTTGGAAGACTAGAAGTTTTTACCCTTTAGTAAGGCAGAATGTATCCATTCCAACCATAAGCTCTTCGACCCTTCCTTACATAGCCGCCATATATGCTTAAGTTGGATAGCCTTATTCCAGTGGTAGATGTTTAGGATCCCTAATCCTCCACATTTTAGAGGTTTGCAGACATCTGCCCATCAGACCTTAGCCTTTGTGAAGGTGTTTGGGTTACCACTCCAAAGGAAGTTTCGAAGTAGCTGATCTATCCTTGTGACAACAGACTTAGGTAGAAGAAACACTGAGCACCAATAGACTTGATGGAGAATAAGATTGATTTTACCGGTTGTAGTCTACCTACATAGGATAAGTATCTAGCTGTCCAAGAGTTGATACATGCCAAAGTTCTCTCCACAAGAACCTTACAATCCTCTTTCTTGAGCTTTGAGGATATGAGTGGAACCCCCAAGTAGTGTACCGGGAGCTTGCCCTCACAAAATTGGGTAGTACGAAGAATGTCTTCTTTGATACCTGTTGGGACATTGGAGAAGAATATATTACTCTTGGTATTGTTAGCCCCCAATCCCGAAATAGTTTGGAAGTACTATAAGGCTTCCTTAATCAAGGAGATAGAGTTAATATTTCCTTTTGCAAAGATTAGAAGATCATCTGCAAAACAAAAGTGAGTCAATCTTTCAGCTTTACATCTCCAATGTAGGGAGAATTTAGAGTTAGAAGCCAACCTCCTCAGCTGCGTGGAAAGTACTTCAATGCCCAAAACAAATAAGTAAGGGGAGAGAGGATCCCCTTGTCTCAATCCTCATCTATTAGCAAAGAACCCCACCACTTCCCCATTGACGTTAATGGTGAACTTAAGGGTAGAGATGCATTAATCGATAAGAGTTCAAATGTGTGGGGGAAAGTTCTTGGCCTTAAGGACCTTCAGGAGAAAATCCCATCTAATTGTGTCATAAGCCTTTTGCAAGTCTACCTTGAGTGTAGAACGTAGTGCACCCTTTTGTAAATGGTAACCTACCATTAACTCTTGTGCAACAAAAATATTATCAATTATCCTTCTACCTAGTATAAAAGCAGTCTGCTCCCTCCCAACTAGAGATGGTAAAACCAATTTTATTAGTGCAGCAAGGACCTTGAAAATAGCCTTGTATATTACATTGCAACATGCTATAAGCCGAAAGTCGCCCAACTTAGTGGGTTTTGCTATTTTGGGGACTAAGGAAATAATTATATTATTAATCACCTTAAGCAAGTGACCTGTAGTCAAGAATTCTTTAGTGGTAGCAATCATATCATCACCTAAAATTTCCCAAGCTTCTTTGAAGAAGCGAGTTGAGTACCCATCAAGACCAAGAGCTTTTCCATTTGCTTACGACATAAAGCCCCATCTGATCTCGTCATCCGTAAAAGGGGTATCAAGTGCAAGCCTTTGCTGCTCATCCAATTCCCTGGTCACAAAGTTGTCAACTTCATCGAGGTTACTAAAGTTTGTAGGCTGGTCATAGAGCTGCTGAAAGTCCCCAACTACCATCTACTTAACCTCAGTTTCTCCCATGGCCTCACTACCATCCTCCTTGGTCAGTTGGTGCACGGAGCTTCGATTGTGTAAACTCATCATGGCCTTATGGAAGTAGGTAGTGTTTTTATCACCTAGACTTAACCATTTAACCCTAGATTTTTGCTTGTAGAAGCTCTCCTCAGCACCTCAGAGCATGTAATACTCCTTGTAGGCAACCCGTTCCTCTTCCACATGAGACATATCCCCTGTGCTATATATGTTGGCTTGCAACTAGATCAAGTGGTTCTTCACTCTTTGAACACGATCGAATAGGTTAGAGAATTCAAACTTATTCAAACTCTTGAGGCCCTCCTTGAGAAGTTTGAGCTTCTTTACAACTTGGAACATTCTGAACCCCTTCAATTCCTCCTTCCAGGTATTAGTCACTATCTCCTTTAATCTCTTATGATCTGCCCAGAAGTTGAAGAATTTAAATGAGCTTTTCCCGGCCTTTGATCCATAATCCATACATACCACAGTGAGTGAGTGGTCCGAGAGGATTGGTGTAAGGAATTTAGCATGTGTTCTAAGGAGCATATTGAGCCAGTGGTGGTTGACCATGATTTTGTCCAGCTTCCTAAGTATAGGTCCTTGAGCTTGTTTGTTAGACCATGTATAGAAATCCCTTGTTTATTGTAGATCTTTCACCTCCATTTTAGCAATGCACTTCTGAAACTCTACCATCGCTTCTGTAACCCTTACTCTCCCTCCAATTTTCTCCAAGGCAGTTCTGGTAGTATTAAAGTCACCCATTACCACCTAAGGACCCTGACTCAAGTTTGGCACCATTGCCTCTAGATTCAGCCACAAGTCTTTTCTTTCACTTTCACTATTGGAACCATAGATAAATGTTACGCCAGATCCATATTTACTCTCAAGTTGGTTGCAGTACAATGTAAGAATTGTGCATGTTCAATCTTAACCTATACATTCCATTCTCTCGGCTTCCAGGCAACCCATATCTGTTTTCTTGCAGCAGTATTTATCCATATTTGCCATCGAGGCCCCAACATGTTCTTAATAGGGTCTTCATTGGCAAGGTTAACCTTAGTTTCCAAAAGACCAATGAGACTTATTTCATGAATGTCAAACCCCCGTATATTCCATACTGCTACTAACATGGAAATGGAGGGGTGGGAGTTACATGATTAAGTAAAAGTCCTTCTCCTCTTGCACTGTTTCTTCTTATGGCGGCTAGAGGAGTTAGAGCTTTTGCTAGATTTGGGATAACTTCCCAACACTTAGTTTATCTGAACTAGTAGCTTGTTGTGTTCTCAAAGTCCTCAATCCCATCCTCCCTCTCACTTCCAAGATGGTCTTGCTGTTCATCCTCTTCTTGCCCGAGGGATTCTGGCACCACGATAGTGGCTGAGGTGATTGGACACAATTCAAGGCCTATATTTGCTCGTGGAGTAAGCATCTTCCCATTCCCGTCAACCTCCATGTCCCCAACAGTATTCATCTCTCCACATGTATGTTCATCACCATCTCCCTTCGATCCCTCCTCCTTAACTTAACCTCCATTCTATGCCCTCCAATCTCCTCATTTTTCTATTTGAGAAGGGACTGGACCTCCTCACTGACTCCCCTCTTCTGCTACTACCGTGGGTTGCCAGGAGGTTTCCCCATTGTACCTTCCTCTTCATGCACTCTCTTCTTCCCTCTGCCTACATGATTTGCTAGAATCCATTGCTTTGCTCTTTACTTGCCTTGAGTTACCAGAGGATGCCCATGTGTGTACTTCCCGGCGTGGACCACGTGTCCAAAAACTTTGCAAGTGGCACATCGGGGAGGGAGCCACTGATATTCAACATGAACCACAGCAATAGCACCATCCTCCCCCTCCACTTCCACCCAAGTAACTGGCTCCTCACATGCATCTATTTCTACAAGGACCCTAGCATGGTTTGCCCTTTGTTTAGATGATGTCAATGCATTAGCTTTCAAGGAAGAATCTACACCGCTCACAATGTGGCTTATGCCCTCAGCAGCTAGGAATTCACATGGTATATGGCTGAAAATAGCCCAAACTAGCACATTGGTTGGTTGTGGTTTGTCTAAAGACATACCCTTCCTCCATTTCTGCAAAATGAGAAATCTTTAGGAAAAATACCATGTTTTTTTGGGGGCAGGGTTAAGGTCACTCCCTATGACAAACCAGAAATAGAAAAACCCATCTTTGCTTCCTAAGACATCTACGAGACCGAAATCTTTCCATAGCTTGAAGGCAATAGCTTAGACCAATGAGTATGGCAGCTTAAAGCCTAGGAAATGGCCCACGAGCGTGGAGTCCCAATATTCCACACCAATGTCTTCAACTACCTTAGGGATCTTCACCTAAGGAACAGCGCCTTTGGCTGCCAGAGGAATAAACCGGAGATAAAACTCCAGGTCAATTTCCTTGCCTTTAGAAGTACAGGTGTAGGCATAGGACTTGGTGCCAGCTAGGTTCCCAATGGCCGCTTGTGTGTGGCTAGCTGGTTTCCGATTTTGATCCTCAATTTCCTCTAGCAGCTCATTGACTTCCTCTAAGGTTGTTTTTCCAAAAGAGGAAATACCTTGGGAAGGTGATAAAAGGTTGGTGTCAACCTAAGGTGTGTCCTTTTCACTAGAATTGGCTGGTTAGCAGTTACCTAGTGTTGATCTGCCATGTGGGCACTTGGCTCCAAATTGCCCCTTTTAGCTTTGTCCAGTTGGTTGCTTTTCAAGACTTCAAAAGTAGCTTTGTTTTTTCCCTCTTTTGGTCTGTCTTAGAATACCACCTCTAGAATCGTGCATGGAGACCAGATAACTTGTTTGCCAAAGAAATCAAGTGGGAAATGGTCTCCCAAGGTTGCTCAATGTGCTACACCCGCCTTCATGGTCGTCTTCATGCGGCCGGACATTCCATCTTCCTGGAGACGACATGATGAGAGTGACAAGATGAACGAGGAAGGGAAAACTAGAAAAAAATGTTATAGGGAAGTGTATGGTTTGCCTAAAAGAGGTTGTCCTAATGGTGTATAGGGGTAAGTGTTAGAGAGAGGAGAGAGCATTTTCTCTCTCTAGCTCCTCATTATTTTGGGAGCAAATTGCATCTTTATTCGAACTAAGAAATGAAAAAGACAAATTACTTTTAGTAATCTAAGATGATTCAAGATGATAGAAATCGTTTCTTTCCTTAGCAAGTCCAATCCTCTTCCTTGAGTCCCGAGTTAGGGTTTATGTTTAAGATTTAGATGATCTAGGGTTTCTCATCTCTTCACTCTGATACCATGTTAAAGGAGAAAACTAGAGAGAGAAGAGAAACCAAAATCTTATTATTATAATAATATTATACTGTACAAATATTTATATACGTATACAAAAAAATGGTACTCTATTGACTAAGCTATGTGGGACAAATGTACATATACCATTTAACAAAAAACATAGTATTAAGGGGAAAAAATAGCAAAGACAATGTGTAAGTTTTTGAATGGAAATAAGATTTAGATGATAGTTTTGGTACATGGAGGACACTTTTTTAAGGATAATAGTAGGTGCGATATGTATATCCCTAAATCTTGCAACAACTAAATAACCATTAGCCACTACCACTACAATTTTCCTATTACTTGGACATGGGGTATAGGTGTGGAAGAGTTGAGATGTGAGGGTCGTGTAATTGGTAGCACTAAAGTCTATTGTCCAAGAGGTATAAAGATTTTCTAAGGCATTTATGCAAGAAGGAAATAAAGGTTTATCTAAGGGCTAAAGAACAAGCTCCAGAAGACTTCTCAAGAGATCCCAACAAGGCTTTTAGCTTTTCAATTTCTTCACTGTTGAACCCTCGAACAGCTGAATTTTCATCAGTTTTGGCCAGCTCAATCATGTGTGCTTGAGGTCTTTATTGCTCCCCATGGTTTCCCTAGTCTCAGCTTGGTGGCTTACCATTCAATTTCCAACATTTCTCTTTTGTGTGCCTCGGTTTTTTGCAATAGGTAGACCATAGATTGTCTTTGTTCTCCCTCCACTAGTTTTCTCTACCCTGGTGTTTCAGTAGATCATTCTTTCCTCTCTCCCCCTAGTTCATTTTTGTTGCTAGGGCTGATCCATCCATTGTTTGTGGTTCAAGCATAACAATCCTTCGACTTTCTTCTGCTCAAACCAATGAAATTGTCTCTTTTGGAGATGGCATTTCCTCTTTACCAAGGATTTGAATCCTTACTTGATCAAACTCTAGATTTAATACAACCAAAAGTCATAGACACAATTTTTTTTAATGAAGCTCTTTCATCACAAAAACTTGATAATGATCAAGTTCTTGCCATAGATTTTGCAACAAGCTTGCATATTCAAAGACAGATTCTCCATGCTTAGTGGCTGCCGTTTTGACCTTGATTTCATCTATTTGGACAGCATTGTGAGACTTTGAATATGTGCGATGAATGAAGTCCCATATCTCCTTAGCTAAGGACAAAAACATGCATGTGTTGCTAATCATGAATTCCATTAAATCCTATAGCCATGACATTATCATGGAATCCTCCTCATCCCATGCTTCAAATGTTGGGTCATCTCTTATTGTCCACATCCAAGAAGATGACCAAGTCTCCCTTTGCCCTTAAGGTATGTAAGAACAAATTGAGACCATTTGAGATCATTCTTCCCATTGAGCCTATAGGAAGCTTGAATATTTTGCAAATCTCCAATTTTCTGGAAAGAATTGGATTCGTCATATAGGCTGGAATTGTTAGAAATAGTAGTATCAAGGGTTAACATTGTGAAGAAAAAAAGGACAGCAATAGTGAGGAGGATGAAGACAGCAATGAAGGCCGATTTGACAAGATCTTAATCCCAAAAAAGACCTATGGCTTTAATACCATGCAAAATAGAAAATAATAATAATATTTACAAGAAATTACGGTCTCTACCACCACCATTAATTATCTTGTCTAAAAGAAAATAATAATAATAATAATAATAATAATATTTACAAGAAATTACAGCCCATCAACAATTCAACAAAATCTTTTCCTCAAATACAACACTTCAGCAAAATCTTTTCCTCAAATACACTTGTTCAACTTCTTATCTCCTAAGGTTTTTGGTGTGTTTGTTCCCAATCATGCTTCTAACAAACACAACTTGGAAGAAAAGGCACTCAAATGCATTTTTATCAGGTATGCACCATTTCAAAAGGGAAATAAATGCAACAATCCTTCAACCAAGTGTGTCATTACAATTGACATTGTCTTCTTCAAAGATAAGCTGTACTAACACGAGCGAAAAGGGATTTGAAAATTCCTGGGATACTTCCAGTTTCTCTTTGGTCCGAAACATGTGGTACAATTATCCAAACAACCAGTTTCCATTGAATCTACAAGCAAGTCTCCCATGGTTGATACAGGTAACAAGTCACAGAATTCTTATCTTTACCCACACATTTGGAAACTTCCCTCAAATCAGTTCCAAAAATTCATGCATACACAAGAAAACCTAAGATTCCTCAAATCAGCCAGTTGTCTAACTTAAAGAATTAGTCTGACTCTGAGAATGAAATGCAAACTGATCAAGTAGGGGTGGAAGAACTTCCAGCAACCACAGGTACTGATGAAAATATAAGTGTAGGTGACAATGCAAAAGCTGATCAGCTTAGTGAGCTTGCTGAAATGCCTATAGCATTGCAGAAAGGTAAGAGAACATGTACCAAGTATCCTATTTCAAATTATTCAACATATACAAACTTGTCACCAGATTATAAGACATTAGTAGCATACATAGATGGAGGAGTTGTTCCCAGAAATATTCAGGAAGCAATGTCCAAACCGGAGTGGAAAGCTGCTGTTCTTAAAGAAATGAGAGCTCATTATAAAAACCCCACTTGTGAAATTTGTGAATTACGAAGTGGGAAGAGAGCAGAAGGGAGCAAATGGGTTTTTAGTTTAAAATATAATTCTAATGGAAGTATAGAGAGGTACAAGGCTTGCCTAGTTGCCTAAGGCTATACTCAGACATAAGGACTTGATTATGAGGAGACATTTGCACACATTGCAAAATTTAATTCAATTTGAGTCATACCAACTTTGGCAGCAAATGGGTTTTTAGTTTAAAATATAAATCTAATCGAAGTATGGAGATGTACAAGGCTTGCCTAGTTGCCCAAGGCTATACTCAAACACATGAACTTGATTACGAGGAGACATTTGCACCCATTGCAAAATTGAATTCAATTTGAGTCATACTAACTTTGGCAGAAAATGGGTTTTTAGTTTAAAATATAATTCTAATGGAAGTATAGAGAGGTACAAGGCTTGCCTGGTTGCCCAAGGCTACACTCAAGTATATGAATTTGATTATGAGGAGATACTTGCACCCATTGCAAAATTGAATTCAATTTGAGTCATACTAACTTTGGCAGCAAACTTAGATTGGCATCTTCACCAATCAAATGTGAAGAAAACTTTTCTTAATGGAGAATTAGAGGAGGAGATCTATATTGAGGATACCACTAGGCTTTGAGACAGAAAAGGATCATGGAGCATGTATGAGCAAATAAGCATCTTACAGTTTTAATTTGAGTAGTGCAATAACATTAATCATTATTAATATAATTATTTGTAAATACATAAGGAGAAACAAACTTGCCCAAAAGTGTCTAAATGATCTAGTTTATATTCATTACAATCAAGCTCTCAAAGCTCAATATGATTAGTGTGATATTATCGATCCAATATCATTACATGATATTGATTATAAAAATGGGTGTTGACTCATTTGTTGAAGCGGATAATGAATTCGTATTGGAGGATAATGACTTGAAAATGGAGTGATGACATTTAGGGGGTCATTAAGCGAGGAATGTATTAAAGATAAGGAGGAAGAAGTTACGAGGGATGATATGAAAGAAGATGTTGATGAACAATATGAGAGTAAGCATAATGAAAGTGATGATGATTTGAATGGAACTAATGATAAGAAGTATTAAACCCCATAAAATATCTTTTTTTTTTTTATTTCCATCTTGTAAAGAAAGACGTCTATAATGTTCTAGTTATATTATTATAGTGATTTGACTTCTTTAGATAGTCTTTATTAGTCTAATGTGAACATGGTTGCTGAATATTTCTGAGTCAAAACATTTTTAATAAATTTATTAATATTTGCACTTCACCTTACTCAAGCATGCACTTTTTTTGTGCTTCTTGCAGTGCGCTTTTTGCCTTGACTATACTAATTAGATAATTACAAAACTGCCCTAATCTTGGAGATAAAGAAAATAAGTATATTGAGTCTTAACTAAATCTGATATAACCATACCCACAATATATATGGAAAAACATTTCCAATAGGCAGAGAAAATAAAAAATATGCCGAAACATAAAAATAAATTTTAAGAAAAAATTACATAAACCAAATAACTATCCGTTCCTAAAATTACCTTCCAAATGGCTCTCGTGAGCCCTATATTTATAGGCAAACGCCTGCTGTCCCTCACCACCTCATTATTTTTCTTTTTCTTTTTTTGTTAACTTAAGTGATCCAGTGGATCCCTCAAGAGGTGGACCCACATAATAAAATCAATCAGAGACAGAATTATTATGAAGTTTTTTCACATAAAGGGGGAAAAAAATACTGAAAAAGTCCTATGGTTGGATTGCTTGGAACTAAAGCATATGGGATAAACACAGGGTTTGAACCATCCTGTAGGACATTATCATAGCTTTGTTAAATAGTAGAAAAGACACATCAAATGAAGTTAGCTTACCATGGTTAGAGCCATTTAAAGTCAAGTTGTTATCTGATGAAGACCGAGCATCTTTTAACCACCCAACGGGTGGATTACCCTTCATGTCTTTATCTTTTGTATTGGCTGCACAATCTCCATATCTTCGCAACCTTTTGAGCTTCTGTCCTCGTTTGATGCTTCCCAAAATGCAAGTGGGACTCAAATACCAATTTCTACTAGAGTTGCTTTTTGTATCTTCCAATGGGGAAGAATGAATTGGAGAGGAAAAGGCACATCTAACATCACTGACTCCAGCAATATTTCCTTCCCATTCAACTCTTTCAGCAATTAGTACTTCCTGTTTCTGTCTCCCACATCTTTTTTCACTTGATTGCCCTGGAATTTCATACCTTCCACCACATCAGCCACTAGTCAATTCAATAGGTCAAAATTTCACATTAAGCTCAAACATATGGTGGAGAGATGGTACTACCATTTACTGGAGACTCTGGAACAACTCCACTTGCAATGTAATTTGTAAGCCGGGGGCTAAGCTCTGTGTCCATGAGACAATTGTATAATCCATCTCCCTGAATCGTTAAGCCCTTTGCATCAAGAACTTCAGGTACTCCTCCAGAATGAATTGATCCTTTCAATGAAACATCATCTAAGCTATTTGTACCAGGATGCTCAACTAGTGCCACTGACTCTTGTTGTTTAGCATCAGAATTGCACAATCTAAATGTTGAGAGTGATTCACCCCTCATTCCTCGTTCCTGAGAAGAACTTTGCAGCCCAGAGGCTTCCTCTTCCAATTCCCCAGATTTCCCCAGAGATGCACCAGAACACTGTTGCTTTAGAAAATTTGGAAATTGTTTGCCACTTCCCCTCTCCTTGGCAGAAAAGCTTGTAAATGGGAGTGAAGGGATGGATAGGATCAAAACATTGCCATGAGCATCAACTGATACAAAATCCGAACCAAATAGGTACAAATGAGGTGTAGGTTTCTGGTCAGTGGGACTGGAGTGGCTATAAGTCTCTGCAGTACCCACAGAAGGTGGCAATCCTTCAGTTCTTGACACATTCTTTAGTATATGTCTCTGAGAGTCAGAATTGGTAATCAACACATCTGCAAAGGACATATAAATTCACTCATTCTAGTAGAAGATAATACCAGATGAAAGGTGTTTTGAAAATAAATTTAATGAAGCGTTACCAAGTCTCAAATGCAAATTTCAGACAGAAATTTCATCATAAAATTGATCACAGTTACCAAACACACTATCATAATAGACCCATACTGCTGACATTTCAGAAACTTCTATAAATGCCAATGTCAAGATTGATAGCAGAGCTCTTTGCAGAAAAGGTATTCCCTACAAAATTGTGAGAATAACCATGAAAACCAACTGTTTTCAAACCAGAACAGGTGGTCAATACAATTTTTATAAGAAAATCAAACAAGTGCTTACATTTTTCAACATTCCCACGTACACAATTCTCTGATCTGCATCTATCCATACTTGTTGAAATAGACCTATGATCTTAACATCTTTTGTGTGTGTGTGTGTGTGTACGTGTGGAGAAAAATGAAAATCCTCATTGATAAATGAGAGCAAGAGAGTGAAAAGCGAGAAAATTAGACCAAGCTACATGTGAATGCTATGGCTAAGAACATCTCTTTAGATGGCCCACAAGTTTCTAAAACAAGATATTTTTGTTTTTTTGTTGATTCATTTGTCTCACATAGGAAAAGCGTATAGGGGCTCCCCTTGCAAATCGACTATAGAGTAACTCTAACCAAAATAATTTTTTTTTTAAGTAATTAATTGTATTAATGAGCAAGAATGTACAGTCACTAAACACAGTAAGAGTTACAGCAAAATTTAGTCCTAGAACTAGAATTTCACAAATTTTATGAAGATAGAGTAAAACCAAATTCAAGATACAAGAAGCTTAGAATAAGCTAAAATCTATCTATCTAAGAACATTGGTTGAGGTAGTGGGGATCCCAAGCAAGTCAAGTTCCTTCTCTCCAAATGCAGTATACTGTTGCTAAAAGTGCTACTCTCTATATTGGTATCATTGGGTAGCTTCCTGATGATAGGTGCATGAGTCTTGTTGTTGCATTATGCCAAAATAGGAAAGATATTAGGCATTTAAGTTCCGTCAAGACTATCTTCCCTACCTATTTTGAGTATGTACACTTGAAAAACAAGTGATCATGGTTCTCATTTCCATTTGAACATAAGAAACATACTGTTGAGGTAGATATTCCCCAGTTATAGAGCTTATCTAGAGTGTGAAGTTTCCTTTTCCAAGCTAACCACATGATAAATGAGTGTCATGACATGAAATACTTGTTCCAGATCATCTTGGCCTAACTGCCCAAAGAATCATGACATTCTGATTAGATAAAGCCTTGTAAGCGCTTTTCAGGAAAATATTCCAAATACCTCCTTATCCCATATAAACCTGTTGTAGGTTAGGTATTATATTTGATGGTATTGTAAACCCATTCCAAAAATTGTTTTGTAGAAATTTCCAACCATTGCCCTGTATAATTGAACACAGTCTAGCATTCAAACGGAGCCCTAAAGCAAAGATTTTTCTAGTGCTGTGTAACATATTTAAAGGTCCATTGGCAGCCAAAAGTCTGACCATAGAGATATAGAGAGACCATCATCCACTTCCCATTTAAACATGTTTCTTGCTAACTGGCAAAGTTTCAGCAGTTTATACCAACTCCATGAACACTTAGCATGTCTTTTAGTTTCCCAAAATGAAGATTCTTTGAGAAAATTGGAATGAACCCATTCACCCCAAACACTTCTTATTGAATCTCCACATAAGTGCCAGATATGTTCGAGTTAGGCTGCTTTGCTCCATATTTCAAGTTTAGGAATGCCCAAACCCCCTTGATCGATTGGAGTGCATACTTCTTGCCATCTTAGCTTGGCTTCTATTGAAATATTAGGCCTCCCACTCCATAAAAAGTTGCACATAAGTCTTTCAATGGATTCCACTACCCTTTTTGGAAGAATAAACATTGAAGCCCAATATTATTGCATTGAGAATAGGACTGACTTTATAAGTTGGAGTCTTCCAGCATAAGATAAGAATTTTGAGGTCCATGAATTGATTTTGGCCAAAATTCTATCAATTAGAACTTCGCAATCTATTTTACAGAGTTTAGAAGCTAGAAGTAGTACCCCAAGGTAGCGGATGGGGAGTTTCCCATCTTTAAACTCTATTATTTATAGTATCTGAGCCTTTGCTAGAGAAGGTATATTAGATAAGAATACAAGGCTTTTGTTGCTATTTACTTTGAGACTTGAGAGAGAATAAATATTTTTAATTATTCCTTAAGCGCTCTAATTGACTCAAGATTACCTTTACAAAAGATTAAAAGGTTGTCTGCAAAACACAAGTATGTGAGTCGATCTTTCTTACATCTCCAGTATTATAAGAATCTAGAATTATTAATGAGTTGCCTTAATATCCCTGAGTAGACTTCCATGCCAAGTACAAACAGGTACGAAGACATTAGATCACCTTGTCTGAGGCCTCTTAAACTAGGGATAAAACCAACCAATTCTCCATTAATGTTGAAATTAAATTTTGGGGTAGAAATACATTGCATCACCAGCTTGATAAAATGTGCAAGGAAATTCATGCTTGTGAGCACTGCTTCTATAAAGCTCCAATTTATTGTGTCATAGGCTTTATGAATGTCTATTTTCAACATACACCTTAGAGCCCCCTTATTGTTTGGTACCCATTTGCCAGTTCTTATGCTATAAATATGTTATCCGAGATACGACGTTCTCCAATGAAAGCAGATTGTTCTTTCCCCACTAACAATGTTAGAAAAATTTTCATTCTAGATGCCAGTAGCTTGGCTATTGCTTTGTAAATTGTGTTGCAGCAGGAGATTGGTCTAAAATCAGCAAGATTTGTGGGATTAGCAACCTTAGGAACAAGGGAGACTACTGTGCAATTCAGTTCCCTTAGCATATTTCCCGATCCCATAAACTCTTTACCCCTTTGATCATATCTTCTCCAATAATATGCCATGTTTTTTTGAAAAACCTAGCAAAAAAAACATCTGGACCAAGAGCTTTGTTGTCAACTTGGTCAAAAAAAGCCTTTTTAATCTCCTCATCCAAGAATGGACTACTGATTTGCAAGACCTATTGCTCCGACAATCTTATATAAATATAGTCTTGTACTTCTGTGTTTGTGATGACAATTTGCTGTCCTCCCATCAATCTGGAGAAGTATGCTACTATTTCCCTCTTTACCTCCTCATTCCCCCTAATCTCTATTCCATCCTCCTTTTTCAGCCTGTGAATAGCATTCCTGTTTTGGCTATGACTGATCATTTTATGGAAGTAAGAAGTGTTCTTATCTCCCAATTTCAACCATTTCACCTTCGACTTTTGTCTAGATAGACTTTCTTCTGCTCCCCTTAGCATGTAATACTCCTTAAAAGCTTCTTTTGCTCGGTCAATTAATGCTATAACTCCTTTTGCAATTGACCTTTGAATCGTCATTAGATGTTCCTTTGCTAACTTGACTCTTTCTAAAAGGTGTGAGAATTTGGCATTGTTCCAATTTTTAAGTTCCTTCTTCAATAATTTCATTTTAGTTACTATTTGGAACATTTTGGATCCTTCGATTTCACGTGACCAAATTGCTTCAACCTTAGGGAGGAACTCCTGCGATTCCATTCAAAACTCAAAGAATTTGAATGGAATTTTTCTTTTTCCTGACCTCTTCCCCATATGTAAAACTCCTGTTGAATGATTAGAAAGGATAAGGGCTATAAAAGCGAACATCACAATTGGGTAGGTCGTTTAGCCATCTTTGGTTAACCAATATCCTATCTAATTTTTTCAGAATTGGATTATCCAATTGTTTATTCTACCAAGAGTAGAAGTCCCCCCCAAATCAAAGGTCATCCAGCTCCGCTTCATCAAGGAAATTTACAAAATCCATCATTGCCGGTGTTTTCCTTGTATTACCTCCTTTCCTCTCATTGATCAATCTAATCACATTGAAGTCCCCTAGTACCATCCATGGATGATTAGACATGGATGAAGCCAACTCAGCTAAGTGCTTCCATAGTAATTTCCTCCCATTTTCAGAATTGGATTCATAGACAAACATGGCATAAAAGGAAACGTTTGATCCAAGATGAGTGCAAAAAAAAGTGGGTAAACTGTTTGTGCTCTTTCCATTCTAATACTCCAGATTCTTAGGTCCCACATCAACCATATCCTCTTTCTAGCAAATGAATTAATTCTAAACTCCCAATTTGCCATTAAAAATGACTTAACCCTCTCTTCATTATTCTGGTTTACTCTAGTTTCCAACAACCCCACTACTGATATTTCATTCTCCCTACAAACCTTCCTTATTTCTACACACTTCAATAGGTCATTAAGACCTCTTATGTTCCATGAAGCTAGATTCATTATAATGAAAAACTTTTTCAAGTATAATGCCCCTAGCGTTTGTAAACCTTTTTCTTCCTCCTCTTCCTTACACTCAAACTAGATGATCTCCCTTCACTAAATGAAGCTGAGTTAATCACCTCATGGTTTCTAAATGTACCAGACAACTTTTGAGAACTTGGTGTAGTAATTTTGTACTTTGCTAGTGCTTCCTAGTTCCTCACTATAGTTTGTTCTTTCTTTACGCTCTTCCTCCTTCATCTCCTCTACCTTGTTTTCATATTCCTCCACTTTCCCTCTACTTACAGGAGTTTCAAGAATTTGTGAAGGTATAATCTCTGGTTCCAGCTCAATTGGTTCATTAGGCTTAGAGTTTTTAGGCTCTATGTTTACCTCCAATCCCTTCAACATGCTTTCCATCAACATCATCATTGCCTTTGTTTTTTTATCCCTTACGTTGTACCTTTACCCACATTATTTTCCTTCGTGGGGTTCTCCTTTGGCACTTGACTATCCACCGGTTTCACTGTGTTACATGTATGTTAAAGACCTTACATGTTGAACAACGTGGTGGTAGCCATTCGTATTCCACCAAAATCTCCATTAACTTCCCATCTTCTCTTTCTAGCGCCATCCGATGTACCACTTCCTCATTAGCATCCACTTCCACCATTACCCTAGCTTGATTAGCTATCGCTTGGCATGCCGTAAGCATAACAACTTGGATGGGTTTTCCAACAGCACTTGCTATGTAACTCCCCTAATGAGTGAAGGTATTCACAAGAAATTCCTGAAAATATTACCCATGCTGAAACTTTTGATGGTTGTGGTTTGTTTAACAGCATTTCGATTTGCCATTTTTGTAGTACTAACAATCTTTTAGCAAAGAACCATGGCCTTTCTAGGATATTATTCAAGAACAAGTCATTTGCAAATTGGAAGTAGAAGAATCCTTCCTTGTTGCAAAGGACATTTGTTATCGCATAATCCTTCCATATCCTTAGTGCCTTGGCTTGCACAAGAGAGAATGGTAATTTTTTTCCCAAGAAGAAGCCTACAAGTGTGTGTTCCCAGTTCTTCGCTCCTTAGACAGCAACCGAAGGAGGAGGTTTGATCTTTGGTAACACCCACAAGAAATAGGAGGGTAATACTCCAATTTGAACTCCGACCTTTGGGGACGAGGGGTTGTGCTTCCAACTGCCTCAGCGAAGCTTCTTGCTTGATGAAATGGATGTTGTGATTTTGTACTCCGTTTCTCATTGTCCTCTGTTTTTCCCTTCATTCGTTCCATCGAAGGGTTGTCTCCCATGTTGGATGTTCTCTCTTGATCAGCCCTCTCAATTGATGGTGCTTTTCCTTTGTCCACATAGGAATTTCCACCCTTGCCTAAGATCTTCTCATCTTCCAATGAAATAGTGCTCTTGTTCCTACTAACGAAAATTCCATTTACTGCGGAAGGGAATGTCTCTTCTTCAGCAAGGGACACCGATTCAACTATCTTGGACGTTACACCTTGGACTCCGGAATTGTGGCCTTAGGATAAACCTTGCGGTATATTATCTCCTAATGGGTGTTGAATTCCCGCAATATGCTCACGATGATTAGAACTGCTTGCCATAATCTAATTTAATTTGTTGTTTTAGGTTTATAATTGAAGGTTTTGTGTCTATTTTTCCCTAAAAGAAGTGGTCTTTTAGGGGGGGTAAGGTTCGGCTAGGTTAGAGAGAAGGGAGAGTGTTTTCTCTATCTTAGGGGGTGGTAGGTGAAAGAAAAATTCCTTCTAACCAAAATAAAATTCTCACCTTAAGAAATCACTTTTCTAGGGCCAAAATGACCCAAACATTCTATAAGCACACACAACTGCTCCTTTCTGATTAGACACCCATCCTATTGTCCCATACCTCTTCTCCTCTCCTAATTTTGCCCTCTGCAACCTCAATCCAATCAGATGACATGCCCTTGCCAACACACCTATATCCTCTATTATTTGGATGAAGGTATAAGGACACAATACAATTAAGGACACAATCACAACCTCAATTCAATGTTCCAAACATATCTATGAACTCCTAAACACACTTAGATATATTGGAATACCCTCACATAAAAGAGATGAGGGAGGTTAGGACTCACTTTCCTCAAACTAGGTTTCCATTTGATTCTAACTTTCCCAAGAGTACCTTCCTAGGTGGCTATATGAGTAAAGGGCCTTTAAATTCCTTTAGAACCACCACTTCTATTTAACACTTTCTCTTGTCAATGCTACTTGAAAGATGTCCCTCTAGTATAGCGCAACTTTTTTGCAATATGTGCACTACAAATTCTTCCTAACACTTTGTCTATCTCTTTCCCTTTTTCCACAATCTCATTCCTATTCTTCCCAACTTCATTTCCATACCTTGCGAAGATCATAACTAACTCATAAGTCTGCCAACTGTTAGCAGATCGATTGAAAGATCTAGTAATAGGACGATTTAGATTTAGTTCTTCTTGATAAACCTGTTTGTCCTTCTTCTTCATTCCTAGTCAACCTTTGATTAATATGGTTAAGGTTGCTTTAAAGAGAACCCTGGATCTCCAGGGGATCAACATGGAAAAAAATTCCAAAAAACAACTTGGACATATCCACATCCATGTGTTCTGTTATTCGTATAATGTTCCAACATCAAGGCAATTACAAAACGTCCTCTAACTACCCTTCCTAGGATACATTTTGACACATACACATCCTTTGCACATATGCAATCCATGCACACTTGCCACTTAGGCAAATCAGACATGCATCCTTTTATTCTAACATATCTTACAAAATTTATTATAGAAAATGCACTATCTATAGAAATAAAATAACTACTTGTCTTCTTTCGAGTATACACATGCTTAAAGGGAATAACATTACTCCCCCCTTCAAGAACAGTGTGACATCAGGCACAAAATGAGGATAAAAAAGTTTGAGCAGATCGGCATCTTCCCAAGAGGCTTCTGATGGGGAATAATTTTGCCAGTGGATGAGCAGTTTAGTGGAGGTAGCTAATTTGCAGACTTCCAAGATCGCCTGTGGAGTAGGAATAACACGTCCTTTATCCATATCAAGGAGTGAAGGATGAGCTAGAGTTGGTTTCATGAAATTTCTTCAGGCAAGAAACATGGAACAATGGGTGGATGCAAACCAAGTCTAGAAGTTGGAGACAATACATGACTGAGCCAATTCTCTCCATGATTGCAAAAGGGCCATAAAAGGAGGGGATAATTTAGTGTATTTTTTATGGCCAAGGATTGTTAACAATAGGGTTATAGTTTAAGCAGGACCAAGTCACCTAAATCAAATTGGAGGTCTCGAAGTTTAGTGTCATAGGTTTTCTTCATGTGTTGATATGCTTGTAAGCGTTTATCCCAAACTTGTTGGATAGTTTGATCGTGGTCCAGTAGAGCCTGTTCCACCACTTCCAGCTTAAGTAGAGCCTAGACAATAGCTAAGGAGATGTGGTGGAGGTTATCCATAAACAATTTGAAATGGGGTGGATTTCAAAGTGGAGTGATATCTAATATTGTAGCAATATTCCACCCATGAAATCCAGTCAATCCACTTCTTAGGATGATCACCTACAAAACATCTCAAAAACATTTCAATTGTGCAGCTAGTAACTTCCGTTTGACCATCACTTTATGGATGATAAGCAAATGAAAAAAAATAGTTTGGTGCCACATAACTTGAAGAGCTTGTGCCAGAATACACTCGTGAAGGTGGCATCTCTGCCACTCATGACTGTTTCGAGAAACCCATAGAGGTAGACAATGCCATCGAAGCAAGCGCATGTAACAGAAGTTGTAGTGTAAGGGTGGGATAAAGGCACAAAGTGGGCGTACTTGGAAAAGTGATCGACGACAACAAACAGAACCAATTTTTCATAAGATGAAGGCAAGCCATCTATGAAGTCCATTGATATGTCTGACCAAACACGGTAAGGAACTTGGAGTGGTTGAAGAAGTCTAGCCAATTGCAGATGTTCATTTTTATTCCGTTGGTAGGTCAAGTAAGCATGGACAAAATCTTGAACTTGCTTCTTGAGTCCTCGCCAGAAGAAATCACGTGTTACCCGAAATAATGTCTTCTGATATCCTTCATGAGCCACATTATGAATAGCTTCAATGATGGAAAAATAGAGTGTGGATGTTGGAAGGACATAAACCTTCCATTTGTAAAAAATTAACCCATTTTTTAAGCTACAGTCCTGACCAAGTTCCTAACCCTCAATCTGTTGGACCACTTGCTGTAGCTCAGGGTGAACTCGGATTTCCTATTTAATGGAGTCAAAAATCTACAATTAGGGACAAGAAATGGATAACAACACTCCCTCCTAATCATTCTTGCATGACAAAGCATCAACAACCCAATTTTCACACCCAACCTAGTATTTAATGTGAAAATCAAACCCCAACAGCTAGCTAATCCAATGTTGTTGTGGAGAGGTGGTAACCCTTTGCTCAAGAAGAAATTTAAGACTATAGTGGTCCGTTTGTACTTGAAACTTGCGACCCCATAAATAAGCTCACCAATGTTGAATTGCTTTAGCTAATCCAATTAGTTCCTTCTCGTATGCTGGGAGCTTTAGGTGCCTCTAGGCAAAAGGTTGGCGATAAAAGGCGATTGGACGTGCTTCTTGCTACAGAACTACCCCAATACCAATGTCTAAAGCATCACACTTTACAATAAACCCCATGTCAAAATTAGGAAGAGCCAACACAAGGGCTTTTGTCATTGCATCCCTTAAGGCCAAGAAGGTTACTTCAGCTTGCTCATTCCACAAAAAACTGTTCTTTCTTAAGAAGCTGGGTTAGAGGTGCAGCAATTGGACCATAGTCCTTCACGAATTTCCGATAATACCCAATTAACCCAAGAAATCCTCTTAACGCTTTAACTGAGTCAAGTATTGGCCACGTTACCATAGCATCAATCTTTTGAGGATCTGCTTGGACACCTTTCCCTGAAATGATGTAACTAAGGTATGACACCCTTGTTTGCGCAAAAATACACTTTGATTGTTTCCAATACAACTGATGTTTTTGGAGAAGAAGGAAAACCATCTTAATGGCATGATTAGCATGGAGCATTAGTTAAACTGAATGGCATGATTAAAAATTCAAAGTAGCCGTGATGAGTTCGAAACGCAGTCTTATCCACATCTAAGGGGTGCATCCTAACTTGATGGTACTCGAAACAAAAATCCAGTTTTGAAAAATAGCATGCTCCATGTAATTCTTCTAACAATTCGTCAATAATTGGTATAGGAAACTTATCTTAAATGGTCTTCTCATTTAGAGCACGATATTCAACACAAAATCTCTATGTCTGATCTGCCTTCCTGACCAACAAAACTGGGGATGAGAAAAGAGATTGGCTAGGTTAAATCACTCCTTTAGCTAACATCTCATCACATTGCCTTTCAATTTCATCCTTCTAGTTGTGTGGATAACAATAGGGGTGTACCACAATTGGAAGAGCCCCTTGGAGTAAACGTATTTGGTGATCACAGGATCTCCATAGTGGAAGTCCCATTGGGTTACTAAAAACTTCTGAAAATTCTACTAACATCAGCTTCAAGTCCCTTTCCCGATCTGCTTTGTCCTCCTGCATGATAGCGACTTCAAAAGGAACTTCTCTTCCTACTACTCCACATAATATTACTTGCTTCCAATTCATGATAAATTTCATCTTCATTGATGAAAATCCCAAGCACTTAGGCCTAAGGACTTAAGCCAATTCACCCCTAACACCACTTCCACTCCACATAGCAATAGGGAATATAAATCCACAAAGAATGAATTTTCTCCAACTTGCAACACCACTTTTCTGCAGATTCCTTGGCTTTGCACACTTTCGCCATTCGCCACCACCACCTTCAAACATTCCTTAGGTTGTACTAGCAAGCGACTTAACTGAACCAAGCTCGCATTCACAAAGCTATGGATACTTCAAAATCCACTAGAATCAATATCAAACAATCCTTTATCAATCCTTGTACCTTCATCGTTCTCAGTTGAGAGAGACCAACCATGGCTTGCAAGGAAATTTCTAACTCCCCTTCGACATCCTCCTCTTGACTTAACTCCTCCATCGAATTATCAAAACTAGGATGCTCTTCCATTTCTAACCAAAAAAGTTGTTTACATTTATGTCCCATGATGAATGGCTCATCACAGTTGAAACAAAGTCACTTCTCTCTCCAACTTGCCAATTCTAATCTACTCGGCCTACAAACATACTAACTTTTGCTACTTGTACTATTGGGAGTAAGATTCCTTCTAGTTGTTTTTGTCTCTTCTTTCACGAAATGGATCCCTCTCTTCTCGTACAAACAGGTTAAGGCCATGGCTTGATTCAGACTTCGGGGTTGATATAATTCAACTTCCTCTGCAATATACTCCTTTAGCCCACTAATAAAAATTGCAACTTCATTCTAAGGTATTAGGGAGGTTGTATGAGCGGCCAATTGTTCGAATTTCCTCTAGTAAATTTCCACTGTGCCTGTTTGCTGGAGTTTTGAGAGTTCACCTAGTTTAGTGGTACTCAGGGAGGACCAAATCGGAGGTCATACATCATTTTTAACTTTTCCCACGTCATTCTAAGCTTTTCTCGTTCCAACTTCAAAAACCACAGTTGCACGTCTCCCATGTGAAATGCGGCTAACTCCACCATATCCATCATTGCTATCTTTTGATGTTAAAAGAAGTGCTCACAATGATTTAACTAGCCAATGGGATCAACATTTCCTTTGTATTTAGGAAAATCGATCTTAGAATATTTTGGAGTAACTACTCCCCTCTCAAAACGACTATCCTAACTGTCCTCACCTTCTTTTGTCCCCTGGTAGTTCATTCCACCATCCAACTAACCATCAAAAACTCAACAACCAAAAGCTCTTCATGACTAACTAGCAATTTCCACGCTCAACTGTTGCTATCTCAACTCTATTCTCTCTCGATCCTCTTTGTACATCAACAAGAAGGCCTCGAATTGTTGTTGCAATTGTTTGATTTCTTCCATTGAACACAACTTTGATACCAATTTGTTAAAAAATCAATTTAGAGATCTAGCAATAGGATGATTTAGATTTAGTTCTTCTTGATAAACCTGTTTGTCCTTATTCTTCTTCCTTCCTAGTTGACCTATGATTAATATGGTTGGGGCTACTTTAGAGAGAACCCTGGATCTCTAAGGGAGGAACACGGAAAAAAATTCTAGAAAACAACTTGGACATATACACATCCATGTGTTCTATTGTTCATATAATGTTCCAACATCAAGGCAGTTACAAAACGTCCTCTAAATGCCCTTCCTAGGATACGTTTTGACACATACACATCCTTTGCACGGATGCACACCACGCATACTTGCCACCTGGGCAAACCGGACACACATCCTTTTATTATAAAATATCCTACCAAATTTATTATAGAAAATGCACTAACTATCTAAAGAAATAAACTAACTATTTTTCTTCCTTCGGGTATGCACATGCTTAAAGGGAATAACACCAACTATCAAGCATTATAGTTCATTTTCTTTCAATCTCGAATGATGGTATACTTCACTAAAGGTTGGTGGATCATCTTTTCGCAAAACATGAATTGGTCAAAGTCTGAATTTAAACCTATAACAAACTCAAATACGTGTTCCATCTACACAAATTCATTAGTGTTCCAATGTCCTCACTACATCTCATCTCCAAACTTTAGTAGCAATCTAACTCAAGCCAGTAACCATTCTTTATATTATAATACTCAATCATAGCAAGATGTTTGTCAAGTCCAACTATACTTTTCTTGATCTCAAAAATGAGAGTTGCATTTTGAGCATTGAAGAACATCTTCAACATAGTCTTCCAAATGTCTTTGGCAGTAGTAGGAACATACAATTCTTCTAATTTCAAGTTGCATGGAGTACCACAACTTAAACATGACCACTAACTTCTCTTTGCTGCACCATGTGTTGTGTCTTCTGATTTGATCCTTTCCCATTGATATGACTCAAACCTTCCTTTCCATGTTAAGTAAGTTCTCACAACTCATGACCATTGCAGATAATTTTTCCCATCTAACCAGTAAGAAGAGTGCATACTTTGAACTTCAAAGTCAGTTGTATGGCTAGAGGAAGACACCTCAAACGGGTTTACTTTGTTTGTAGTCTTAGAGGTCTTTTCTATAATGCCTCATCCCAAGCTTTATCACAAAGGACCTCCATGTAGAAGTCCTTCACCCCGCTCCTTGATAGGCTTAAAGTTAGTCTAAACCACTACTCCATTCCTATAATCAATGAGGGACTTCAATCACTTAGGATATCACAATTCACCCTCAGCCTTCTCTTCTCAAACTCGCTGTATCCTCATTGCATCACCTCATAGTAACTTTTTTCCCCTTTATTAGGGTGCAATTCGGAGCACTTTTGTAGGAAAATTAGATGCTCTGTTTATTTTTTTATCATTTTTTTTCCTCTTCTGTGTGTAGATGTTTTTTTTTTAATAGTTGAATTAATGTAGAAAGTTGGTAGAATTAATGTTGTGAGGTAGTAGTTGGCATTGGTGCAATAATATTATTGCTATCAACCATGTTAGGATTATCAATAAACAGGTCCTCTAAGTACAAATGAAGAACTTAAAATAATTTTACATATATTTTACAACATGGTATCAGAGCTCCAATCAATGTTATCAACCAAAAGTGCATAGAGGATAGCATCAAATACATGAAGATGCTTGGAAAGATCGAACCTTTAATTTCTCAAAAGGATTGAATTGCAATCTAGATGAAGTGCACAGTCAATTGTTATGGAAACTAACCCTTCCAATCTTGAAAGAGGCGTTGCTAAAGCTATTGATGTAAAAAACCTAAGTCCATCACATTAAAGCAAGATAGGTGAGTTTGTGTTTATGGTGTTTACTAAAAGAGGATGGTTCTTACTCTCTCACAAGGTATGGATCAAGAGAATTGGATAATTGACACACCTCAAAACACATATAATTCAGCATTATTTTGAATCCCTTACTACATGTGACAACACGAGTTAGATTTTAGTAGCAAATGGAGATTGTATAGTGGCTAAAGGGAAAGAAACTGTGTATCTTTGCTAATCTGAAATTATATGACACTATATGTTCTCAAATTGCAATATAATTTACGGTCAATAAGTAAATGAGAAAGTGATAAGAATTATCTAGTGATCTTCTTTTTAAATGGCTGTGTTTTGCAAGATCAATCTTAGGAGAGGACAATTAGAAATGTTAAGTGATGTTCCCAATTATCAAGTTGAACCAAGCACAAACTAAATTGCTACTTGGATTAGAATAGGGTTAGGATTTCTATATTGAGTGTTTAGGGATAATTAAGGTTGATATAGTCTTAAACAAGGATGTTACACATCAAGTCTAATTCAAATCACACACACAGATTAGATATTACACACGAAAATTTGGGTGTGGTTCTATTTGCCACAATCAGAAATTGATAAGAACACAAATAGAGAGTAAAACTCAATGATATTGATAATATGGAAGATATCGACACTACAGAGAGTTTTGGTCCTAATATACTAATATTAAGGGCATTCTTGTAATTAAATGACATTAAAACACTCAATAACAAGAACAAAAAAATAAATAAATAAACAAGAAAGTTCAACCCAATGAAATAGCTTCTCTAAGTTCCCTGGACTTGAAGCAAGTTGCAATCAGAATCAGAAGCTACGTGACAACAATTAAATCAATATGATCAGAAGTTATCGTCTGTGATCAAAAGCATAAGCAGCTAGAAATAGGATCAGAAGTAGGAATAATCAAAGGCCCGTGTTCAGAATCAGAATTGATTATGAGATAAAAATCCATGTTCACAGTCAGAAGTGATCATGAGACTACAGCCCCATGTTCAGAATCAAAAGTGATTATGAAATTAAAGTGTTTCCTATAGTTTTCAGAATTTCTGACTTATCTTCTGACCAATCCTAGCGGAACTTCTGACATAATTTCTGATCAGTTCTGGTCCTTATTCTCAAAATATAAGGTTAAAGTGTTGCGCTAATGCATCAGAATTCAACATAAATGCTTGCTGTCCTATAGCACTAAAGTGGGAAAATGAATTTACGAATTCAAACTCATCAGCAAATGGTTCATTCAGTAAAATTCAACTAATAAGATTTTGTAGTCCTCTAGTTCGAGCTCTTGTGATTGATCCTAAAGGCTGACTCCCATCACTAAGGGACTAAATGGCTTCTACTACCTCCCTAGTAAAAGTCCTAGATCTAGAATAAAATTAGAGTGTGAGTTTCAATTTCTAATGAGTCAAACTTAATGGTATGGCATAAACTTCTAGGTCATCCTAGTTTTCTTTATATGAGTCAATTGAATCCAAAATTATTCAAAAAATAAAATAATTTTTGTTTTCAAATGTGAGCATTGCATCATGGAAAAGTTGTCAAAAAGTCCTTATCAAATTAAACCTCCCAACATTTTCGATTGATACACAATGATATTTGGAGTCCATCTCGAATTCTAACTTACACTAGGCATAGGTCGTTTGCTATCTTTATTGACAATCATACAAAGGTTTGCTAGGTATTCCTTCTTAAGGAACAATCTGATATAAACCAAGTTTTTATACAATTCCACATATTTGTCACACAAGTGTTTTGAGAAAATAACTAAAATCCTTCATACTAATAATGGGAAGGAATATATCTCCAATGAATTTGGCGACTATCTAAGTGATAGTGGAATTTTTTCATTCATGTGCATGGACTCCTCAACAGAATGGAGTTGTAGAGGGGGAAAATAGACACTTAAATGCCAAATCCATGATGTTTGCTTATTCTGTTCCAAATAATTTCTGGTGAGAGGCAGTATTAATGGCTACTTATCTCATGAATCGTGTTCCATCAAAAATCCTTCATTTTCAAACCCCTATTAAAGTTCTTGAGTCATATCCCCAAGTTAATCTTCTAAACTTTTTGCCTCCTAAAGTACTCAAGTGTGTTGCATTCATTCTCAATAATGCACCAAATAAACACAACCTAAAATCCAAAGATGCTTAATGTGTATTTGTCAATTATTCTCCCACTCAAAAAGGATACAAATATTACCATCCTCCTACTAAGCGGGTGTATATCACAACAAACTTAGTTTCCTTGAAAATCAACCTTACTTCAACAATACTGACCAAGGGGAGCAACAATTGCAGATGATTGAGAGGAGATTTCCTTGGTTCTTGATGTCCATCCTATCCTGAGTCTTCGAGTTCTAATCCTGAAGTCCAACCACAGCTACATGATCCTCTCTCCAGTCCTTAGAGCCGTATTAGTCATCAATCCCCTTCCCAGAGGATGGACCGGCCTAGGGGTTAGTTAAAATTTTCCCATGTTAAAACCTGTTTGTGATCTATAGTCAGAGGAAACAACAATCCAAGTATACACTAGAAGGCCAAAAGTTTGTGTGCATGACCCAATATCTCCTCCTGAAACCTAGTCCAATCAACTGTTGGAGATGAAAAACAAATTGAAGCCCAAGCACAAGATATGCTTTCTCCCCCTGAATAAACCGCTGGAGATGAAAATCAAATTGAAGCCCAGGCAGAAGATATGCTTCCCATAGCCTTAAGAAAAGGAAAGAGAGAATGTGCAAGGTATCCTATCTCTAATTATTTGACCTACTATAATCTTTCTCCTAAATATAAGGCTTGTTTAGCACAAGCAGATGTAAAGGAAGTTCATAAAAATATTTAACAAGCTTTAAAACAGCAAAAATGGAGGGGTGGTATTAGAGGATTTGAGAGCAATATATCTAAACACCTGCGATATCATATTTTGAGATATATCAAGAGAACTCATGGAGAGGGTCTTTTCATAGAAAAGATTGAAACCAAGAAGATTGAAGCATTTATAGATACAGATTGGGATTCAGATGTAACTGATTGCAAGTCTACAAGAGGTTACTACACTAAGTTACGAGGAAAATTGATAACTTGGAGGAGCAAGAAACAGCCAGTAATTGCCAGAAGCAATGCTGAAGCTGAGTATAGAGCAATAGCACAAGGTACTTGTGAAGTTATTTGACTTCAAAGTTTGCTGCATGATTTGCAGACACACATGTTTATGGTATGATAGCATATCAGTTTTTGAGTGTGGTTAAGAATCCAGTCCAACATAATCGCATAAAGCATGTTAGATCAGATCATTGCTTCATCGGATCAAAAATTGAAGGTGGAATTAAGTTACAACATGTTTCAACCTACAATTAAGAAGCTGATGTATTACTGAAGTTTTATCAAAACAATCTTTTGTAGAGCTTTTATGCAAGCGAGGAAAGATAGATACCATTTCCTGAGCTTAAGAGGAGACATAGGAAATCTGTTGTCATTTGGTTATTTTATGGTTTATCTTTTGGTTGTTTATTATTTTCCTTTTTGATTCAAGCTATTTCATGTAGAATAATTACAATAGAGTTAAATTGTTTTGACTGTAATTTTTTAAGTTTAATTTCTTTCCTTTTATGTTGTCTTAGCTTACTGATCATGCAAACAAGGATTAGTAAGGCTTCTTGTATACATTCACATCCTTGTAATTAATTAAAATATGTTGAGTTTCATATAATTATTCCTTCAGTTAGTAATATCAATTACCATTGCACCAACGTCAATTAACCTACAAGATTAATTCTACAAATGAATGGAACTACTACACTATCTCACAACATTAATAAGCCTTTTCTTTCTTTTTTTTTGGATAATTAACATTAATAAACTAATATCAATTTTCAAAAAAATTCTCTCTTTTCCCTATAATATCATGATTCCGAAACTATCTAATCTAACAATATATATTCTAACTGATATTAATGAAAGACTTCAAAGTTATTATGAATTAGCAGACAATAAAATGAATATCAGCAGCTATCCGAACTGATAAGCTAGTTTTAGTAATGTAATCCTCTTTATATGCAGATGCAAATACCTGTTCTGTCATGATCGTTTTTTTCATTTGACTGGACATCCACTTGCTCAAGAGGAGCAACTTCATCCTGAACCAGAGAAGAAGCATGGAATGCTGAGAACAAGGCTCCTTAGATAAAAAATTTTAAAAATAATAATAAAAAAAAAAATCAACAGCAAACAAGCAAACCTTAATGAAACTATCGTCCTCATCTCTATCAAACTGCAGTCCTTGCAAACATTGCATTGTGTCGATCAGCATTCCTGTTTGGTGTGAATGCATAACTTTATGCACTCCAGATGGAAATGTTTGAAAGTGAGGAAAGGCAATGAGGGAAGGCCTCCACTTATTTTCAGATTTGTTGAAATACTTAAAAATTAAATCGGTCTCTCCAACAGTTAGGCTGTCTGTTACAATAGATGTCTCAACGGCTTGATCATATTTCGTTCGCTTTCCACGAGGAACAAATTTTTCAATTGCCAGCTCAACAAACTGAACATCAGGTCTGAAAGCATGTGGAACCTACAAAAGAGGAATACATGGACTAAGAAAAGCTACAAGCACAATAGACAACTGGCTACAAATCAGACCAGACAAGCCACCATTCGAGGACTGGAATGGAAATTAAAGCTAGCAGTTCCCCCATTTCTCATGAGCTTCCTTATAGTTTTGCTACTAGCTTGTTTTCGCATGTAACCACTCAGCTCTGACCCTTGACAAGCTAATACAAGTGAAAACCGTCAAGGAATAGATGGACAAATATTTAAATAATAAAAAGATATTGGCGACTTTTGCATTTTTTTTCCCTTTTTTTGAGTTATGATCTAGAACCTATGATAGTAAAATAACAACATATTAATAATAACAATAATGATAATAATAAGGCAATGGATATCAACACGTCCATCATGCTTCCTTCCAGTTCTTCCCATGCGCTGTACCATCCTCAGAGGCGATATATTAGCATCAAAACATACTACTAGATCAACTTCCATGATGTCCAGACCCTCCTCACCAATTGATGTGGCCACGATAACATTATATCCACCAGCCCGAAACTTCTGTAAATTAGAGTAATGAGATGATAGAGGGAGAAAAGAAGAGCAACATATTACATAATTACCTTTAAACCATCAGCCCTCTAACTTTGTAAAATAGAGGAAATGAAATAAAGCAAGGAGAAAAGAAGAGAAATATTTCACACAGTACCTCCAAAACTGCCTGCTGAACCTTCTGAGACTGACCCTTCACAGTTTTTCCTGCAAGCATCAATGATTATTTTCTGAACATTGGGTGAATTGCCCTATGCTTGACACAGGTGCAGTACCTATACATGAAAGACGGCTATGGAACACCTAATACACGAGGAAACCAAATCTCAATAATGAGTTTGAAATCCATAGGGTTTGAAATAGTCACTCGAAGGCAGGCCAGACTAAACTTCCTGGCCTATCTTGGATAAAATTTGTGCATAAGTAAATTAACTAAATCAATGAATTTTAATGGATGTGTTATGTTTACTAGTTGTTCAGAGGAGAATTTTTGCATACATAAGGAAAAGGATCCTCAGAGTTACACTTGACCCAAGCTCAAGGCAAGTGCAAGCTCAAGCATGACGTCAAGCATGCTCTTGAAGGGGAATAATGCTACACTTGACCCAAGCTCAAGTGCAACACAATATACAGTAGCTCCATTCAAGCACGTATATAAGTGCTTGAACAAAAAGGATCCCTAGAGTCTTCTATCATGTCATGTTGTATTTTTTGTCCTTGTTATTTTAAATTTTTCTCATGTTACTTTATGTTATCTGTTAGTCACGTTAACATTTTTTTATTGTCAAATTATTGTTAGTATGTCCGTTTGTTGTTGTATGATGTAGAGGGAGGGGGAGGTATGGTGGTCAGTCATGGTCAGTGTACTGTGCAGGGAGTGTATCTGATATTGTGGGTAGTGGAATTTATATAAGAGAGAAATCAGGACTAGCAGTTATCTCCAAAACTGTTGTGTACTATGCTGAAAAGGAGGCTTTGGCCTGGCAAATGAAAAATGCCCAAACTTTATCTCCAAATTATTTCCTTTTGACATGAGATTGTTGGGATCTCTCTAACAAGCTCTAGCCAATTCCAACCATAGGGAAACATGGTAGAAAATAATTAAGATCAAAAGGTGAACCTGATATTATACTGAACAGACCTACTAATAGTTTTTTCTGATTCTGTAACACAACTGGAGCAAATGTCTGCTCACGGTAAATTCCATAAGTCTGCATGTATCCCTGTGTTGCTAACCTTGTTTTTGGTCTCTCAATACTTCCATCAACATTATGTTGAATTGTGGAAATCTATTAGCTACTAACAACCTTCTTATCCTAAGGTAAATCTACCACTTCCCATATTTTATTCTCACATAAAGCTAACATCTTCCCATTAACTACCTTCATTCCCCCAAGTTTTTTCAAGAGCTTCATGAATATTGTGAGTAATCTTTACTGCATCTACCCAAGTTATAAAAGCTTGAAAATCAGGAGCTTAATCAGTAAAGGAAATTGGAGATAAAATGTCCCTACACCTGATCTTTTTCCTATTCGAAGTTGAACTCAAGTATCGATCAACTTAAAAAATTTTCCCATCCCTTGCAAACCACTTGTATCATGCCTGATTCTTTCTCATTATCCGGTTCGAGATCAATTTGCAGGATGATGACTGACAGATTAGAGGAGACTGATCCTAAAAGTGGAAGTCCAATAATAGAAGTATTTCTAGATATTGATTGGATTGGAAGCTTAGGAAATAGCAAGTCAACTATTAGTTATTATACAAAATTATAGGGAAATTTTTACATTAGTGTGAATAGGTTCACATCAAGAGATACATAACTCTAGGGAATATTTTGTGGGCTAATTTCACTAAAACCTGGAGTCTGAAAGGGGATTGACTGTCTAAGACTACAAGTGAGATACATCAATGATTAAGATTTTCAACACACTCCTCCTGAACAAAGTATCATTGAAGAAATATTGAGATTAACAAAAGGACACATTAGAGGAAGTATAGATATCTCTTACTTAAGGTGGCAGCATTCATAAGCCTTTTCACTAAGTGAATAGCCGATAAGAACACATCTAAGGCATTTAACACGCATCTAAAGAATTTTAACATTCTTACATGAGAAAATTGTTAGAACAGCACACTCAGAGGAGTTTGAAAGTTCAAGGGCTTAAAGGAAAGTCTATTTAAGAGATATGCAGCAGTTCATAATGCTTTCCCTAATAAGAATTTGGGAATGAACAAGCAAATATAATACATTGAGCTAACTTCAAAAGGTGACATTTCTCTTTTCGGCCAGACCATTTTGTTGGGTGAATAGACACAAGAAACTTGATGTGAAATACCCTACTATATCAAATATTGATTAGGAGTTGAATAATTTCCACCCATTATTTGTTTGCAAGATTGGATAGGATTTTAGAAAGCATTGCCAACCAATTAGTGGAAGGCTTTAAATAATTCAAGAGCGTTAAACTTTTCTCTCATAAGATAGACTCAACATACTGTCATGTAGTCATCAATAAAAGTAACAAACCAATGAAAGCCAGAAAAGTGTGGAATTCTAGTTGGATCACAAATGCCACTATGAATCAAATGATGTTTGAGATAGCTCATATGATTAAGCATTGTAAGAATTAGTAGTTTGTTAAAACACAACCCTCGTATGGAAATTTTTCCTTTTTATTCATAAATAGATATGAAAAGAAACGTTTCCAGTAGGACATACTTAGATAACCTAATCGTTTTATTGGAGATATAGTTAGTTGCAGTCTTACAATCTAGCTGTTAGTCAGTAGACAACCTATGGGTGACTCACACCAATCACTCAACATAAATTGATTGGAGTGAACCAAGAATGGTTCCAACTGTCAAATTAATAGTTAGCAAGAGGAACATTAGGCTATCTAACTGGAACTATCATAGCACACCCAGCCACTTCTGATGATTGTTAAGAGGAATGGTTCACAGTATTTGTGAATTCTTGTGGTTAAAAATTATTATAAAATATATAGGAGGAGAAGGAGCAATGCAGTGTACTGTAATAACAAATCTGGAATTGGCATTGCACATAATGTAGTTCAACATGATTGGACCCAACATAAAGTTGGATAGATACTTTAGAGAAGAGAAAGTGGAAGTGGATTGATTTTTACTCCATATATCATCAAGCAATTGACAGATGCTCAATCAGCGACAAGATTTCAGCACATCATTAGCAGTCTGGAAATAGAAATCACCAATCTGAGGTGTGTGTACAAAATCTCAGGTATCTTGGAATACTTAGGTCCTAAAATTATAGGTGTATAAATAGTAATAGAATTTTTTTTTCATTATCATACACATTCTTGTTGCCTAGTTTGCTTTTACGATCATGGGATCTAGAATAATCCCAGCTTGTACTCAAGCCTATAACTGAGCAATTGTATTATAAACTTTTTAATACAAGAAATCATACTGATTTCCATAGCTGCTATTTAAAGTGACCATGGGAGGTAATTAAATAGCACATCATGAATCTCTCAAGGTCGACCATGCAAAAGAAGGAAGAGGTAGACTGAAAGGACATTAAAGGAAACCTAAGAAGAAGTGCCTAACCTTGTGAAGTCATGCTTCAAAATATAATGCAAAAGAAGGAAGGGTAGACTAGAAAGGCATTAGAAGAGGTAGGCTAGAAAGGCATCATAAGAAAACATAAGAAAAAAGACCTAACCATAGGAAGGACATGGTCCAAAATAAATGCAGAGACATTGCAAGGCTTTCCATATTGGGTAATAAGACCAAGTCTTTCAGTGTTGTGATAAGAAGAAGGCAAAGGTAACAGCAAAAAATTGAAGCACAAACCTGCACTTTGACCAATGAACTGTGCAGCTTTAATTATATCACCATGGTTTGATAATGCATCCATTATGTCCCTAATATAATTTAGAACCAAATAGTTGCTGATTAGTTACATTTAAAACTTTAAAGAAAGCATTCTTGGAATAGAATAAACAAAAATAAATAAATGAATCCATAACACAGATGTTTACAAAACTATGGTTCACCTGACACTGCCCCTAAAATTTGAGAAAATGATAACCCTGGAATTTCTAGCATCATTCTTTTCTGCAAATAGAGAACAAACCATCACATGGACAAGCAAAAAAGAATCTGTTCACACCAGCAAATGAACAACTCAGATGTTCATCATTGACTAAATCAAATGACCTAGATGTTTGATTCACAAATCCATGCATTCAATTAAAAAGGGGAAAGTGCAAACTACCCCTTAAACTTTGACCTTAGTACCCCTGAAATTAACAAAGTGTGCATTAGCACCCCCTAAAATATGATAAAATGGCAATATAAAGAACATTTGATTTTTCAATATATTAAAAAAATAATAATAATAATAAGACTAGAATTTTAGGGGTATTAAAGTATACATTGATAAATTTGAAAAGATATTTCATATCAAGATTAAAGTTTAGGAAGGTCATTTGTCAATTTATCAAAGCTTAGGAGGTGTTAAAGCACACTTTAAAAGTTCAAGGGTATACATACACCAAGATCAAAGTTTAGGGAAGGTTGAAGGAATTTATGAACATTGAGATAAAGAAATATAAACCAGGAAGACAATCTTTTATTCATTTAGCTGTCAAATATATACACAGGAGACTTCCCAGATTTTTCCCACAACACATAATTGAATCTCCTAAAAATATGCAATAACTGAAAAATAGGAGATAGTTTATCTGAGATAGTCCACTGAAGGGGGAAGTCCACACCATAGTTTTTTCTAATGAAATAAAGCTACAGGTCTATCATTCTTAGAAGCAGAACTTTTCCAATTCCAAGGTAGTGGAGTATATATGGTTTACACCCTAATTGTCCAATTCTAGCTACCTCCATTTCCAAGAAGAATTTCAATTCACCAAGCTCCATAGTTTCAAGCTCCCTTTTGATTCCCTGTTTAAGGTCAATTTCCAAAGGGTTATCCCCTTTAATAATAATATCATCCACATATACGATCAAGAACAATTTTAAACCATTCTTTCCCAGCTTAATGAACAAGGTATGCTATGCTCGGCTTTGCTTATAGCCCAACCAAATCATTGTATCACTTAACTTTTTAAACCAAGCCCTTGGGGACTGCTTTAACCCATCTAAGGATTTGTCATACAACTTTCCAGTGTTACTACTCAAATTAAATCCAACGGGATTTGCATATAAATCTACTCTCCTACATCTCCATTTAGAAATGCATTTTTTACATCTAATTGATTTAATGGCCACTCCAAATTGGCTGCAAGTGATAGAAGAACTCTAATAGAGTTTATCTTAGCTATTGGAGAAAATATTTCCTAACAATCAATACCATAGGTTTATGTGTAACCTAGGCCACCAAACGAACCTTGCACCACTCTACACTTCCATCTAACTTATATTTTATACTAAATACCCATTTACTACCTACTGCTCTTATACCAACAAGCAAGTCCACAATATCCCAAGATTCTAAAGCAATGCTTTCATCTCCTCTAACACAGCTTGCTTCCATTTCAGTTTCTCCATAGCTTCATGAATATCTTTGGGTTTTTCTTCAGTATCCACTCATGTTAAACATGCCCTATACTCAAGGGATAAAATTGAGTAAGTTAAATATTTGAAAATAGGATATTTCGCACATACCAGTTTCTCCCTATGCAGAGCTGTAGGCAACTCAAGTCCCTTTATCTCTGGAACCTCCACCATTGTATTACCATCTCTGGACTACCGGACCTGGACCTCCAGGTTCATTGATAGATAGAGCAAAGGAAACTTTGGCCGCCCGGTATAAACTCTAATAGCTGCTGTCTATGGAACATTGCATGGGTCAAAGGTAACCTCTAACATGAACTGATGATCAGAATCAATCGCAATGCACCTGTTGCAAGGTTGACGCTTTAATACTAGTAGACTTGTCTGCAACACTTGATGGACTAGGACCTGATGATGGAGAAGGACCAGACTTGGGCTGCTTAGGAACCATTCTAGAATATATTAGTGTGCTAGGAATAGGCTGGACTTAGGCTAATAGGGGAACATTAGTTTGACTGTCCAATGAATCTGTGTTTCCCTGACCTAACATTGCAAAGTATGATTGATTCTCAAGGAATGATACATCAGATGTAACAAAGACATGCCGCATAGGTTGATGATAGCACTCATATCCTTTTTGTCATAGACAGTACCCAATAAACACACATTTAAATGCCTTCGATTCAAGCCTATGTTTATTTGGTGTGTTATTTAGAATAAAAACCATTCATCCAAATACTCAAGGAGGTAAAGAGTTAAGTAAATGTACATGAGAACGAAACTAAGTAGGACACTAAGGGGTGTCTAAGCTTAAGGATTTTTAAGGGAACTCAATTGATGAGATACCCTGCTGTTAGCAATGCATCTCCCCAGAACATATATGGGACAGAAATAGCAAGTATCATGGCTTACGCGGTTTCAAGCAAGTGCTGTGTTTTTCATTTGCACTTCCATTTTGATGAGGGGTGTATGCACATGATGTTTAGTGGATAATTCCATCATCTTTAAGATATTAGCTAAGGTCATTTGAATTTTACTCCCTCCCATTATCTATGCAAAGTATCCAAATATTTCTTATACAAATATTGTACTATACAAGTATTTATATACGTATACAAGCTTGGTATTCTATTAACTAAGAGATGTGGGACTAGTGTACATATATCATTTAACACTCCCCCTCAAGCTGGAGCATATAAATCATATGCACCAAGCTTGTTACAAATATATCCAATACGAAAACCCCTAAGAGATTAGCTAATTAATCATTTGAGTTAACATGACTAGTGATAATATAGTCAGAGTTGATCTTCTCTCAAATGAAGTGACAGTCAATCTCTATATGTTTAATTCTCTCATGAAAGACTAGATTGGAGGATATATGTAATGCAACTTGATTATCACAAATTAGTTGCATTTGTGATATTTCACAAAATTTTAATTCCTAAACTGTTTCAACTAAATCAACTCACAAGTTGCTAAGGCCATGGCAAAGTATTCTGTTTCTACACTGGATCTAGCCACAACATCTTGCTTCTTCCTTTTTCATGATATTAAGTTACCTCCAATCAACACACAATAACCTGAGGTAGATCTTCTATCAGATGGAGAACCTGCCCAATCAACATCACAATATCCAATTACCTAGGAATGACCCCGATTTTCATATAGTAAGCCTCTACCTGGAGCATTCTTAATATATTTAAGAATCCTAACAACTACATTCCAATGACTATTACAGGATGATTGGAGAAACTAGCTAACAACACTAACCGCAAATGATATATCAGATCGAGTGATAGTAAAATAACTAAGTCTACTAATCAACTGACGAAATCTATCAGGATCTGCAAATAACTCCCCCTATCCTGGTAATAATTTCGCATTAGGATCCATTGGAGAATCTACAGTCTTACAATTGAACATCTCAGCTTCTTCAAAAAGATCTAAAGCATATTTTCTTTGGGAAAAAACTATACCGGAACTGGATTAAGCCACTTCAATACTAAGGAAGTACCTTAACAAGCCAAAATCTTTGGTCTGAAAATACTTGAAAAGATGTGCTTTCAAGTCAGTAATACCATCCTAATCGTTACCAGTTATGACAATATCATCTACATAGACAATTAAGTAAATGCATCTCCCCTTAGATTTGTACTTATAAAACACTGAATGATCAAATGAACTACGAGTCATACCAAACTCTATAACCACCGTACTGAACCGGCCAAACTAAGCACGAGGAGACTATTTCAACCCATAAAGTGAGCGACGAAGTTTACATACCATATTAGACTCCCCTTAAGCAACAAAGCCAGGCGGTTGCTCCATATAAATTTCCTCATGGAGTTCACCATGAAGAAAGGCATTTTTGATGTCCAACTGATATAAAGGCCAGTGTTTCATAGCTGCAATGGATAGAAACAAGCGAATAGATGATATCTTAGCAACAAGAGAAAAAGTATCAACATAGTCCAAACCATACACCTGAATATAACCTTTGGCAACTAATCGAGCCTTAAGCCAATCAACATGACCATCAAGACCAACTTTTACAGCATAAACCCATTGGCACCCAACTAAAAACTTTCCAAGAGGTAAAGGAACCAAGTCCCAAGTATCATTAGCATGTAAAACAGTCATTTCTTCTACCATTGCCTATGTCCATCCTAGATCTGAAAGTGCCTCACTTACATTTTTAGGAACAGAAACGGAAGATAAAGATAAAACAACATTGCAATAAAATGGGGACAACCGATGATAACTGAGAAAATTATATATAGGGTAGAGATTACGAGTAGAACGAATACATTTTTGGAGAGCAATTGGAAGGTCTGTTTCAAAGACGTCCTTAGTTAGTGGAGGCATTGGATCAAAATGTGAGTCGGTAGATGCATCTGAAGGAGGTAGAGATACTAAGGAGGGTAGGTTTCGAGAGCGTCGATGGTATACCTACAACGGTGAAGAGAAAGAACCAGAGTCATAAACAAGAGGAACAGACTCAAGAATGGCAAGGACAGACTCAGGAAGAGCTAATTGAGATGGAATAGGTAGAACCTCGAACATAGGACTATCAGATGAAGATGAGGAATAGAAAGGAGAAGATTCAAAAAAAGTGACATCAGAAGACAAATAGTAACGACGAATAATGGGAGAATAGCATTTTTAACCCTTTTTAAGTTTGGAGTAACCAAGAAAAACACACTTAATAGATCGAGCTGAGAGTTTATCCTAACTAGGAAACATATCATGATGGTGGTGTAAAAGAAGTGTACAAGCAGTCTCAATTAGATGTCGACTTTTATGTTCAACAACACCATTTGTTGAGATTTGTAAGCACAAGAAGATTGATGTAAAATTCCATATGATGACATAAATTGAGTAAAAAAATACTCAAGAGCATTATCACTACGCAAGACTTGTATAGATGTATTAAACTGAGTTTTGATTTCAATACAAAAAGACTCAAAAATAAAAAATAGTTCGAAACAATTTTTCATCAAATATAACTAAGTATATCGAGAATGGTCATCAATAAAGGTTACAAAATATTGAAAACCTAAAACAAAGATGACACAACTAGGGCCTCAAATATCTAAATGAATTATAGAAAAAGGAGATGTAGCCTGATTATTGACTCTCTTAGGAAACTAAGTCCTAGACTGTTTTCCAAGTTGACATGACTCACATTCTAAAGCACATAAATGCGATAAGTAAAGAACCATCTTCTGAAGTTTGGCAAAACTAAGATGGCCCAACCAATTATGAAGAAGAATTGGAAAGACTATAGCAGAACATGTAATAGAAGAAGCTGGTGACTTATTGATGTAGTAAAGCCCTTGTGACTCACATCCTATGCTAATCGTTTATCCCGTACTGAGGTCCTGGAAAATAACAGAATGAGGATCAAATTTAACATAACAATTTAGTGCACGAGTGATTTTACTAACAAAGACAAGATTAAAAAAACAATGAAGAATATAAAGAACATGTTCCAATGGCAAAGATGATAAGGGTTGTGCACTACACATCACTTTAGCAACTGTATGTGAAATATTTGCTACAGTTACTGATAGTAATGAGGTAGATTCAACAAAATGAGAAAACGGTTAAGGATTACCAAAAATATGATCAAAAGCACTAGAATCAACCACCCATGAGCCTAAAGAAGAAGACTAAGTGAGACACGCAACAGATTTACAAGTATGAGCAAAGGAAGCAGTAGAAGATGATGACCACTTTGAAGCTTGATACTGAAGGCAATTTTCTAGATTAGCTCCTGTGAATAGAAGAGAATCCTGATGCTGTTCTTCAAATGATGCAAAATTAGTATTTTGTATGATGTTAACACATGAAGGACGTCTATGTAACTTAGAGCATTTGTCTTTAGTATGTCCCCACCGATGACAATAAGTACATCTAAGACGATCTCCCTTATTGCCTCCACAATCTCCACCTTGTGCTTCTTTGAATTTATTGAACCTCTAGGAGCCACATGAGAAAAAGTTGAATTGTCCACAAGAGGAAAACCAGATAAAGGTGCATTAGGGATGGATGAAACACGAAGAAGGTGGGAAAAAACTTCATCCATAGATGGTACAATAGGACTAGCCAGTATTTAATCACGAATTGGAGCAAGATCAGGACCAAGCATAGCAAGAATGCAGACCATAAAGAATTTGTCCCTCTGAGTTAAATTGATGAAGGATGAAACACTTTTAATTCCTAGATGATTTCAAGTTCTTTTTGTTGTAAATCGAGTGGAAATCATTTAGAATTGGTACTTAATAGCATAATGTATCGCTTTCAGGTGATGTGGAACCTATCACAAAGAAATCAATTGCATTCATCAAGAAAAGAAAAGGAAAAGCCAAGCTTTTTGCCCATACACCCCTCCATACAAGGCGTATGGAATCCATACGGGGCCGTATCAACCCAGACCAGCCCCTCCAAAATGCACAGAAGGCGCTACGCCCCTTCCATATGGGGCGTATGGATCAGCGGCGACTTTAATTTTCCCGATATTTGCCCCTTTTCTCTTACTTTGTACATGTCTATATATATATATTTAAGTGGAGAGAGAAAGGGGCAGACTTAGGGTTTACATTTAACACACACCTCACTTTCCTCTCTTGGAACAACACAAGAGGATCATTATCTCAACCAAAGCATTCAAGATTCGAACTTCCGGGTGGTAATCATGAACTCTAGTTGCTCTCCTATCAATTGTAATTACATTCTCTCTCTCATGGAGGAGTAATCTAGAGATCTAGATCTCTTTTGAAACCATTCTTGTCATGTGATGAAGGATTGATCTTAATGAAGATATATTGATGTTCTTTTGTTTCATTACTTGTTCTTGATGTGTATCTTAGATTTATATTTCCGAAGTATGAATCTATGTTTGATTTCATTCAAGTTGATTGAGAAATTGCTTGTATGATTAGATCTAAGGGTAATGAATGAGATTTGATCGTGATTCTAAGATAGGATAGCGAAAATCTTCTATTTACCAACCGAACGGTGAGAGAGTCAAGTGCTTCATGCAATCCTAGGTTGCTATTGGTTGAGAAGAGATTCTAAGCGGATAAACCTAGGATTAGATAAGCTAATAGATTTGAGAAAACTATTATTTTGACTAAGGAAACTCCACAACTTAAGAACTGGATTGTTTGATCTTTTCTTTCTAATGATTCGCATGGCATGAATGGGATTAGAGAGAGGTCTAAGTTGCTTAGTTGTTGATTCGAACTCGTGTTTTGTTAAGTTCCTTTTCTTTAGCTCAGTACATTTTATAATTTGTCTCTTTTAGTTAAGTTCATTAAATCATTTACTCGCCTTGATCGGTTGGATAATAGGAACGGAGTAAATATTAGTAATTGGTGAATTTTAATCTTCCTTGGAACGACCCTGATTTCGAACACTATATTATGCTACGATAGATGCGCTTGCCTATTGCATCGTAGTTAGAAGCAAGGAACAGGTTTATAAATTATTAAGCTACGATCCGCAACGATCATAAATCATCGTTGAGCGACTAACTGGGAGGAAGGAAAGAGTTATACTTAGCCTTAATAGATGCTCATCTCCCAAGAAAATCAATAATAGACATACATGACTATCTCAAATTAAGCAGGTTAGAAATTACCGAATACAAACGCTGTATGTCATTAGTATAAAGAGTCTTTGCTTAAATCCATACATCATAGCATGTGCGATAATGATTGTAAATGGATGAAAGGAAGAATCAATGGATTGCCATAGAAGACTCAATAGTAAAGCATCAGCTCGTATCCAATTATTTCTATTTTCTTTCTCCATATCTTCTACTCTAGTGGTCAAGTGACCCCATAAACCTTGACTCATACACCATAACTTGACTGTTGTAGACCAAGATAAATAATTTGAACTACCCATCAGTTTCTCAGTTGCAAAGGCAAGAGAAAGAGATAATAAGCTCGAAAAAGGACTAATTTTTTATGAGGAACTATCATAAGCCATATTGGATTAAGAGAACACCTTAAAAAGGAATGAAAAAAGGTGAAAAGAACAAACACACAATGGTACTTGATGGCAGTCAGTGGCGGTCAATGGCGATCGACGGTGAACAGTGGTGGTTGACTGTGGATGAAGGCAAACAAAGGCGGAAGAGGACGGTGTTGTTGTTCCACGCCTTAATAAAGCAAAACAATCACTATGAACCCTCAAATAATTAGATATAAAGGACAGCGACGGCACGTAGAGGAGCTTCCGACAACAGGCTTCTAAGATATGACACGGAGAAGAGAGGAATACGTGATGTGATCAAATTTCAAATCCAACACCGAAAAGTATGTCCCCGCCGAAATTAAGGTACAGTAAACAGCACCTCGCCACCAAAATTTGGGTTTTTTTTTTTTTAAGTGTTTGGGCAAATTTAGGGTTTATCGTTCCTTAGCTCCGATACCATGTTAAGAGGAAAGGAAAATAGGGAGAGAAGAGAAACCTTAATTCTTATTCACATACAAATATTATACTATACAAGGATTATATACGTATACAAGCTTAGTATTCTATTAACTAAGAGATGTGAGACTAGTGTACATATATCATTTAACAAAATGCATTTGTAACAACTTTGTAAAATTGTTGTAATATTCACAATCAAATTTATCTTTAAGGAATGATCACCAATAAAGGTTACAAAACATCTATGCCCTGACTCCTGAGTAGGTTAAGATACATGAGGGGTCCCAAATATCAATGTAAATAATTGAAACAGTTTAGATTTGTAGAAATCAAAGATTTTGAGGAAAAAAATAATAATTTTCCACTAATTGTAATGTTACATTGTACATCTTTTTAAAAACAAAATTTCTCTTAAATAAGGAATGTATAAATACATAAAGATATGTCAAATATAAAATATTCTAAAAAGATATTATACTACTAGACTTTCCTAAAATATCTACACTAAATATACTCTATCTTGTATATTTACTCACGAGATACATGGCTTAGATTTACAACATACCCCCCGCTTAAAGCTAGTGCATACAAGTTCCACATGCTCAGCTTGCCTACAAGTTCTTCAAAGTGATCTTTGACTAGGCCTTTTGTCATTAGATTTGCTTCTTCTTGTTGACTTAGTACATAAACAATGCAAATAATTCCATCATCAATCTTCTCCTTGATAAAGTGTCTATCCACCTCCACATGCTTAGTTCTATCATGATGAACTGGATTGTGTGCAATACTTATGGCTGATTTATTGTCACTACATAACTTCATTGTGCTGCTCTTGTTAAGTTGTAGCTCCTCTAACAACCGCTTGATCCAAATCAATTCACACACCTTGAGCAATGGCTTTAAACTCAACCTCAACACTACTACGAGTTGCTTCTTGCTTCTCCACGTCACTAAATTACCCCACACTTTAGTACAATATCCGATCGTAGATCTACGATTTTCAATTAATCCTACCCAATCAGCATCAGTAAATGCTTCTACACTTCTTCCTTCATTTTCTTGAAAAACAATCCATTTCCAAGTGTTCCCTTCAAAAATCAAAAAATCCTATATGCTGCCTCTAAGTTCTCCTTAAGAGGATGATGCATACATTAACTTACCAAACTAACTGCAAAAGCAATATCCAGACGAGTATGAAACAAGTATATTAACTTTCCAACAAGTTGTTGAAACCTTCCTTTGTCTACTAGCTCTTCTTCGCCTTTGTTCTTACTTTTACCCTTTGATTCAACTGGTGTTGCTGCTGGTTTACAACCTAGCATTTCTATTTCTTCCAACAAATCTATTACATACTTCCTTTGTGAAACAGAGATTCCTTCTTTACTTCTTGCAACTTCCATTCCTAGAAAATAACATAGCTGACCAAGATCTTTTACTTCAAATTCTTGAGCTAAGAACTTCTTAAGTTCCTCTAGCTCTTCAAGATCATTACCAATTAGGATTATGTCATCAACATAGACAATTAAAATGGCTACTTTACCATTGTCTAAGTGTTTAAAGAACAACGTATGATCAGCCTGTCCTTGCATATAGCCACGCCTTTTAACTACTTGGTCAAAGCGTTTAAACCAAACCTGTGGAGATTGCTTTAACCCATATAGTGACTTGTTCAAGTAACACACATTTCCTCTTCCATATATGTCTTCAAAACCTGGTGGAATTCTCATAAACACCTCTTCTTCCAAATTTTCATTCAAGAATGCATTCTTAATATCCAACTGTTGTAAGGGCCAATCAAGATTAGCAACAAGTGATAATACAACTCTGACTATATTGAGTTAGCCACCGGCGCAAATGTCTCCACATAGTCTACTCCATGTGTTGGTGCTTTGTACCTCTCTACTGTTCCATCAGCCTTATATTTCAGGTTAAAGACCCATTTGCATCCCACAATGTGCTTATTCTTTAGATGAGTGACTATTTCCCAAGTTTTGTTTTTTTCCAATGCCATCATCTCTTCTTCTACTACCACTTTAAATTCTGACTATCTAAGTGCCTGCTCAAAGTCTTGTGGTATAGCTATCTCATCAAGTTTAGCTACAAAAGCTCTATACTTTGGAGTTAATTTACCAAAGCCTAGGAATTTGGAGATTGGATGTAATGTACAACTTCTTATTCCCTTTCTTTTTGCAATTGGGAGATCTTGTTCTAACATTACATTGCTATCTTGATCATGGGAAATATCAACACATTCCAAAGTAGTCAATGGCTCACTTACTCGATTGCCTACCCTTGGTTCGGATTCTTGGAGGGAAGGTTCTGTAGATGATTGTACCTTATTGCTTCAACGTCGTGTATGGACCCTTACCTCATTGTCTCCACATGTCTTTTATTCCGATTGTAAGCTTGCTTGTTCTGTGCCTGTCCATTGTTCTAGTTGTGTGTCTGATTGCTCTTTATCTCTATCTAACTCCATGGTTATGAGTGGCACTATAGGTCAATTTTCTAGGATGAGAGTGGGCAAACAAGTTTCCCAAAAACCAGTTTCTAGTGTTGTTTCCCAGACTTGAATTGTTTGAAAAAAAAAGATTTAGACTCATGAAAGGTCACTTCTATAGACACATACATACGCCTGGTTTGAGGGCTATAGCATTTATATCTCTTTTCTGTAGATGAATATCTTAGGAAAACACACTTATGGGCTCTTGGTTCAAGCTTATTTCAAATTGTGCTTAGAATGTGAACAAAAGACACACCCGAATGTCTTTAGAGGAAGATTGGAGAGTGAGTGAGTTTGAGGATTAGTTTTCAAAAGAAGAGATAAGGGAGTTTGATGTTGCAGGACACGAGATGGCATTCGATGTATCAGATAAGCTACAGTTAATACAGCTTCGTCCCATAATTGCTTTAAAACATAAGTGGTAAACATAAGAGCTCGAGCTACTTCTAACAAGTGCCTGTTTTTTCTTTCAGCAATTCCATTTTGTTGAGATATTCCTACACATGAGCTCTTATGAATAATACCATGAGTTCTTAGATAGTCACCTAGAATGGTATTGAAGTATTTTGTACCATTGTCGATGTGAAGAATTTTGAGATTGGCATTAAACTAGGTTTTTATCGTGGCATGGAAGTTTTTGAAAATATTTGCAACATCAGATTTTTTTTTAAGAAGATACACCCAACATACTCCAGTGTGATCATCGATAAAGGTGATGAACCATCTAGTATTTGATATATTTTGAACCCTTGATGGTCCCCAAATATCACTATAAATCAACCGGAAAGGTTAGGATTCTTTATAAGGGCGAGATCGAAAAATAGCTCGAGTATGCTTTGCAAATTGATAAACTTCACAATGAAATGAACTCAAGATTTTATTTCTAAACAGCGAAGGAAATAGACGCTTTAAATAGGGAAAACTAGGATGACCTAATCTGTAATGCCATCTCATAATTTCATCACAATTGGAGGTGGCATTACAACTAAAAGAAAAAAGGGTCTTGTCTTGAGCTTAAATGGGCTGTTCAACATCAAGGTAGTACAGCCCGCCACATTCCTTTGCGCTCCCAATCATCTTCCCCAAGAGCAGTTCTTGGAATTCACAACCAAATGGTAAGAATTTTGCAATACACTTCTGATCATGAGTAAGTTTGCTTATAGAGAGAAGGTTGCACGAGAGGTCAGGAACATGGAGAACTTTATTAGAGTAATGTGGGCTGAAATACGAACTGAACCTTCCCCAACAACCATAGACATGGAACCATCAGCTATTTTTATTTTAAAATTACTTGGACATGGTCTATATGTAGTAAACTGTTGAGATTGTCTTGTCATGTGATCCGATGCTCCAGAGTCATCAATCCATGAAGAATCATCAACAGTAAGAGCTATAGGCAAATTACCTAAATTGGTTGCATGACATGCAAATGTTACAAGTTGTTTTCTGGAGTTCTTAGCATGACTTAAAAGACGTTGAAGCTGCTCTATTTGCTCGAGAGTGAACGGATTCAAATCAACCTTTCCAACATTGTATCCACGTGTTCCCAATGCATTCCTTAGCTTCCAATCAATTGGTTTTCCCTTTAATTTCTAGCACATATCCTTAGTATGTTCCTTTTCATGGCAACGCTCACACCAAACTCTTTCCCATCAATTAGAGCGACTCTCACCAGCATTGTTATTCCACCGTGTTACTAGAGCAGCATGATCAGTATTGGGACCTAGGACCAAGCCAAGCATGACACACTTGCGACTTTCTTCCCATCAGACTTCAGCAAATGCTTCTCGAATGGATGGTAGAGAGGATTTTCCCAATATTCGTCCACGCACTTCATCCAGGCCCTTACTCAACCCATACAAAAAATCAAATAACCTTTCCTTATTCAACATCTTGTATAGAAGTGCATCTTCAATGCACTTCCACTCAGCATCATAGAATAGGTCAATCTCTTGTTAAAGATTGTGTAGAATACTGTAATATTAGGTCATGGTCAGGTTTAATTGTTTTTTATCCCTAAGCTTCAATTTGAGTTCAAATACTTGGGCAAAGTTTTCTAGGTCAGAGAAAGTTTCCTTTACGGCATCCCACACCTCCTTAGCCATTGATAGGAAAAGTTATGTGCGCCCAATCTCGGTCTCCATGGAATTAATTAGCCATGCAATTATCATCGAGTTCTCGGAGTCCCACTTGTGATACTCGTGACTTCCAACTTCTAGCGCCTTGATCCCCCGGTTAAGTACCTTATGAGTCCTCTTCCACAGATATACAAGGTCACCAATCGTGACCACTGTAAAAAATTAACACCATTCAACTTGTGAATGGTGATCAGCATGGATGAATTTTCCAGATTCAATGGTGCAATAGGAATTGGATCTATCTCATTTATCTTAGCCATTTCCGATTGTCAATGCCTAGGAATTGCACTAAAATTTTTCTTTAGATTTTTTGGATCAGAGAGGCAGCTCTGACATCATGTAGAAATCAAAGATTTTGAGGAAGAAAATAATAATTTTCCACTAATTGTAATATTACATTATACATCCTTTTAAAAAGAAAATTTTCCTCTTAAATAAGGAATGTATAAATACATAAAAATATGCCAAATATAAAATATTCTAGGAAGATATTATACTACTAGACTTTCCTAAAATATCTACACTAAATATAAACTCTATCTTGCATATTTATTCATGAGATACACAGCTTAGATTTACAAAAAGATTTTTTATATTGTTGGATTTAATAAGAGCTTTTGGAAAATTCAGCCATGATGCAATGTTCGCAATGGAAATCAACAACTCTTTTATTACTAAATAACTTGGGATACATGTGACTCATATGAGCAAAGCTTGGATGGCCTAACCACCAATGCCATAGCATTATTTTAGACTCGTAACCATGGAGATCAAAGATTCAGACACTGGCTGAGCCCTACACCTAGGACTTCCAAAGATTGGATATAGGCCGTAGTGTTCCTTTGCACTACCAATCATCTTTCCCAAAGACTGGTCCTACAAAACACAAGAAGATGACCTTGACAATTCATATCTTTAGTTAACTTATAGATAGCAAATTGTATTGTAACTCCAGTACAAATAAGACATAATTCAGCCTTAATTTTTCTAAGTGAATTGTTCCCTTTCTTTTCACAATCACACATTCTCCATTAGCAACTGAAGTTCTGTTCAGGTTATCACATGCGGTAAAGGAGTCAAACAAACACTTGGAGTTACACGTGATCCAAAGAACCCATATCAATTATCCAAGACTCACGTTCCTTGCTTTGTGCAAGTGAAAGAGCATTACCTTTTTGGGCAATTGCTATGGAAGATGACTCATCTAACTTACTATAACTAGAGGATACTTGAGTTTGACTTAGAAGCTGTTGAAGAAATGCTATCTGTTCAGGTGAAAAATTCATAGCCAACGCTGATGAAGGACCACCTGCACTACCTTCAGTCACTTCAGCAAACTATGCATTTTTCCAGGCTTGACTATTCGCCTGCCACCAAATTCTGAGTTTATCTAGCTTTCCATGCAACCTCCAACATGTCTCCTGAGTATGATTGGGCCAGTAACAATGATCACACCATTGCTTTTCTTTAGATTGCTTATCTTAGACAATTTCCAAGGCCAAGGCTAAGTTTATCGCTGGTGCATGGGCTATGGCATCATCACCTTGCTGCTGCTCTCTTCTAGTCGCACTTCAGCAAAAGCTTCCTTAAGGCTAGGGAATGGTCACCTTCCTAGCAACCAACCTCACACTTCATCTAGGTCAGAGTTTAACCATCGTAGGAAGTCAAAGATCTGGTCCTTCTCAAGCATCCGCTTATATTTGAGACTATTATCAACACGATTCCAATCTATCTCATATAAGAAATCCATCTCCTGCCATAGTTCCACCAATAGATCGTGATACTTGATAACACTTGAATTACCTTGATAGTCATCTGCAGTCTACACCAAATTCAAAACACTGAGAAGTATTTTCCATATCAGAATAAATCTCTTGTATATAATCTCATATCTCTTTTGCGGTTTCACAGAACAGATAAGTTCTTCCGATCCTAGGCTCCATTGAATTTATAAGCTACACCATCACCAGGAAGTTTTGTGCTTCCCAAGAATCATACTCATTCGTTCCAGCTTCTGGAACTTTTGTAGCTCCAATCAAATACCCTAATTTCCAGGACCATGAATCACCAACTCCACCAACTAAAACCATTCACAGAAATTTTCTCTGTTCAACTTATGTCATGTTTTCCAGAGGGAACTTTGAGCCAACACAAGGACTAGCGATGAAAGTTTGCTTCGATTGGGAATAACAGGAGCATACATGCCAAATTTGAGCTTCATCCCAGGTGATGTGTCCCAAGAATTTTAAGAAGTATCGACCATTGCTAATTAAATTCAATCAATCACAGATTGACTAAAGATCTGATATCATGATGGAATTAATGAGCATTAAGATAAAAGATATATGAATCAGGAAGACTCCCTCTTTTATTCATTTAGCTGTCAAATATGTACACAGGAAACTTCCCAAATTTTTCCCACAACATATGTAATCAAATCTCATAAAAATATGCAGTAACTGAAAATTATGAGATAGACTATCTATTTCACGAGAACAACAATTAGAAGGATAAAGAATAATAACAACCAGAAAAAATAAACTACTCTAATTTTGTAGGGTTATTTGCATTTTCCTCAAAAGAAAATGTAATATTAACACTATCAAAAGCATAGAAGGTTTACCTATAATGAAAAAGAATGGTTGATTTTGGACATAATAAATCATGATAAGTACCACGACGAGTAGAACAGAATTTCTTAATGTAAATTTGAGTTTCAGTGAAAATTACGGATTTGAAATTCCTCTTTTAAAATGGAAAGGTAAAACAAGATTTTGTCACTAAAACATTTGCAGATTAGCAACTACAGATTGAATATATTATAGAGAAGTGTAGAACTCACACTTTAATTGTCAATATAGAAAACAATAGTACGATAAAAAAGCAGGATGACACCTTGAAATTTCATATTGAGGTACTTGTAAAAGATGTTGTGAAGCTGTTCAAGATTCATGAAGATTTTTCAACATTACCACTACTACAGCTCCATACTCTGCAGTTACAATCGTGCATATTTGCATCATGACCATTTTGAAATTGCTTGGTTCCTCAAATCATCAGATAAAACAAAAACAAGTTGAAGTTACATGTCCTACATGTTAGCAGAATTGCACAAAATTCTTGCATGGAGCATGATTATAAAGGAAACAACGATTTGGTCTCAAATGTACTCCCAACAAGGATGTCTGAACCAGAAGATATAAGAAGATGGGTGTTTCCAAGAAATACTACCCAGCGGTTAAGAATATAATGAGGAAAAAGAAATAAGTCACTTACTGAAATGATCCATCAGTACTTCCAACATTTTTGATAACTTTGGGTCGGGTGCACCTTGAGACAACGTACGCTGCATCAAGAACTTAGCTCTTGTGATGTCTTCATTTCTGGCCATTAAATTAGCAAAAGACCTGCAATTAGGGCATCAACTTTCAAGTCAGTTCAAAGTTGTCAAGATCCAAGACCACATATCATATTATACTATTGAGTGTTACTAATGACAACATACACCAATTCACTTAAGCTAGTATCAGCAGAAATGCCAAGCCATGTCCTATGAAAACCTTATGGTTGGTGATGTTTTCTTTTCTCCACCCCAAAATATAAACATGCAATTCCATACCCTTGTTGCAACTTCTCTTGAAGCATCTCATGTGCAGGCTTTATTCCATGGCTTGAGAGTAATTTACGTATGTGATAGAGGGTAATTAGTGCTGCAAAGAACCATTCAACTTCTCCATATTTTGTTTGAGGAAGCTTTGGTGGAGGAGCTTGCCGGAATTTGTCCCTCGAATTTAGTAAATCTGACGGACTTAACTGAAAAAGTTACAGATGGTATCAACTCCACTTCATAAATTGGCATATAGAGGGGATGCAACAATTATACAAGTACAGTAGAAAAACAGCTAAACAAGAAGAAACAAATGCACTCCGAGTGATTACTCGATGAAAGGAACCATAACAAACTCATGTAGAGACTTTAGGTTTACCATTATTTGTATGGTTTTACATTAATATTTCCCACTCCCTTTTATGTTTAGTCAAAAATATAATTTAAAGCTCATTAGTATAACAGAACAAAGGAGACAAATGATGCCACGAAGTGAACTTGGGGCCAAAAAACCCATACTAACAGATTACTTTGCTCTTAGAATTAGCAAGTATGAAACAGTAACAGTATTTGCAGATTTTTGGAGATATGGTTCTATACTCTTTATTAGGAAAAAGCCATTCCTAGTTCCAGATAGGGCTGAGCAAAAAAACGGATCAAACAATAAATCAAACCGAACCAACGGCTATATTAGGATCGAACCATCATTTTAGGTTAAAACAATCGCAAACCGAACCAAACCGTTTTCTTTCAGTAAACTAAATTGAACAGTAAGAAATTAAAAAAAAAAAAAGGAAAATAGCAATTAAAATCTAGAGTAACTCACTACTTTTTTAATTTTGTATTTTTGCTTAATGACTTATATAAAAAAAAAAAAAAGAATTATCTAAAGAAAGATAATAAAATCTCCTTAAATATATCATATGGGCATTAAAAATTTAATCTTTTTTATATCAAATATAATTTTTCATCAATTATTAACCTGTGTTAAAAAAAATTAACACATATAAAAATAGTTTAAACTATGGACCGAACCTTTTTTTAAGTTCAAAAAAATTACATATCGAACTTTATGGTTCGGTTCAATTATGGAAAAAAACCAGACCATAATATACGGTTCAGTTTAGTTCAAAGGACTAACCATACCAAGCCAAATCATGCCCACCCCTAGTTCCAAAGTACAAGAAGATAGAAGCATATTCTTATTATAGGAAAAAGAACCTCCATAAAGCACTAAAGCAAAGACTGCAAACCTCCAAAAGCAAATCTCCCTCTACATTACTTCAGACTGCCTATTAAACATCTGCAAGATGGCTGCTGCCATTTTGACAATAAACTAATCAGGATCAATAATGTTTTCATCGCAATAAACTGGCTTTCAGATTTCATATTCAAACCAGTAGGCTTAATAGATTAAATTGATAGTGTAATATATTTTTCATTCACTGTTCAGTTGTAAGGTCCCTCTCTTCCCTAGCTTTCCACCTCTCAATCCCCAACTAGCACAAGTGATCCTCCATTCATAATATAGCCAATGACACACCTACGAATACATAACCAGAAGAGTGATTTCCTCGAGACCAACAAAGCAGATATTAAATTCATGACAGAATGGTTCGGGCATTTGCTGATTGCACTTATTTAACAGATCCAACAAATATAACTGTTGAAAGTTTGACCGAATTTAATTCATTTTGACAAGATTTATTTCAAATAAACTATCTATATTTCTGTTATCCTAGAGGGGAAAAGGAACTTATAGGGACCAGCTCCATGGAGAAACATACAGTTTTATAGTCTCTGTTCAGAAGAATCCCCATTCCATTGAGTCTGACTGCATAGGTACGTATCACATTCAAAAGCAAATCACTTATCTCATTAGCATCTTTTCCCATAGCAACCTGTTAAAACCACTTTAAATGGTAAGCCAGCAGCAGATTCCTAGAGACAAATTGTTGAAACAAAACTATATTTGTATATGTATATATACCTCAATCAACTCTATTTTTCTGCTGTGGACATATGGGCTGACATCAGGATCACTCTCATTGCGGTACTCAAGAGTCGATATAAGCAAATTGTCGATTACATGCTGAATGGTCTGTTGTTTTGCTGACAATTGAATTTCATAAGGGCTATAATATGTTACATTTATTAGTTAAAAAGAAAAAAAAAATGAAGAACCACTTACATCCAGGGGTTGCAGTCAAAGCTAATATTCTCAGCTGCACTGTTACTGCCAGCAACTGCAAATCACATGCTATGATGATCACAAGAAATTACCAATTAAAAAGTCAATGCTTAAAAGATAATGTATAATATATGAAAGAAAAACTGAACAAAGGGGACCTCACGAACAACAACAGAATATGAGTAATTTCCCACAGCTCGATGGGCTTCATCAATCACCAAGCAGACCAAATGTTTTACTAAACATGTGCCTGCAAGAACATAATTCATCAGAAAAATATGTGGTATGGACAATTTTTAGTTCATAAACAACTTCAATTTTCCATCCATAAAAGATGAAGCTATCATATATCACATCTAAGATATTAAACCTCATTTTCAAATATTTTCTTATGCAGTATATAAACATCCATCATTCCAAACATCCATGTTTCTAAACAAAAATTCAAGAAAATTCAGTGGTAACGTTTTCTTTTCCGGGAAGCACATTATAACATTCCACACCCATTTTGTAGTATAGATATATAGCGATAAAGCCAAAACAATGATGTCACAGCAATTAATCACAAGCTCCAGTGGCGGTGTGTTTGTGGTGTAGCTGCTGGTCAGCATGTGTATCATGTCTATCACTGTGATGTGTCCATGTGTTGTGTTGTTTGTCATGTATCATATGGCGTTAGTGGGTCATGTGTCGGTTAAAATTATATTGTTAGTGTTAGGAGTGTCTATAGGGAGCAGTTTGCATTATGGAATGAAAATAGGGAAGTGGCTCAAGTGATAACCACTACTCTTGTACTTGTTAAAAAGGCAGAAAATTAATGAAGGCGGCAAGCCTATTTTTCTCCAAAATTTTCAGAACTTAAGTGTTCGAAAAGATCATAGGATTCTCTCTATAACAAGCTCTAAAAAAAAAAGCCCTAAAATAAATGTTAAAAATCCGATCTGTAACAAATGATCAAGGGAAGAGAGAGAAAATTGGAATTCATAAGAGCCCCCAAGAAACAAAATCTTTTCTCCATTGATTCTTGACTCTTGAAAAGCTTAACTCCCCTGGTAAATCCTCATGGAATGAGGGGTTGGCATTGTGTAGATATAAACCGTCTTTCTTCTTTTCTGAAGCTTGTATGAAGTATATAGCTTTTAAAAGTTTAACAAATCCAAGCAAATAACTCACCAGATTGGATATCTTTCTCCAATACTTGTGGAGTAACAAAAAAAACTCGTTTAGATTTCCAAAAGAAGGCCCGCTTCACAGGGCTTATCTTGCCTGTCATGTCAATTGTCCATTCCTGCAATCAGTTGAATTCCCATCCTCAGCACCCCCATATTAATTCAAGAAGGCAACTTTTCAAAAACCAAATGAAAGCAAACAGTTTGGTTGTCTAGTAAAAAGAAATCTGACTTGCGGTATTCCCACGATATTATGGCAAGCTTCAATTTGCTGCATGACAAGGGGCCGGGAGGGAGCTGTAAAAACTATTTTCCCTGCATCAGAGATAGTGTACTAAGTATCATACTTTAGTGTTCCACAACCAAATTGCATTTATAATATGTTAAGAAAAGAAGAAACTTTTTGAAGTTAACATGTTGAGATGCATATTGACTTCCACTGCATTTCATTCTGCAAAAACAATAAAGAAATGCAAAACATGTGATTGAAATAAAAACATGTCCCAGCAGCTTCACTGAATTCATACAAGTTTTCTGCCATAGACAATTTTTGAAATTCCTTGCACAGGACAGGCCTTTTTGAGAGCGCTCCAAAAAAGTAACAGAAAGAGAAGGGAGGCACCACAATATTTGCAGGGGATGTGATCCCTTTTCTGCTTGTCGTTTTGCTATCTATACTCGCCCTTTTTCTTGGCTTCCAAGAGGACTCCAGTTGTATAGTTGGTTATATGCACCATGATTAAAAAAAAATTATAAATTCCCAAATTTTCTGTAACTTTCCTCAAAATATAGCCACATTCCATAAAATCTTCCTCCAGGTCCATAAAAATCCATTCCTGCTTGGTAACCATCCAAAGAGGTTCAGAACAATTCTCTATACTTCTTTTTTCACTTAATTCATTTTCCTTTTCCTCCACGATAGTTCTTTATTTTTGTAACGTTTTTCATTACTCTCATTTATATTCCATAACTGTCAATATATTGTACTGCTGTATCCCTAGCTGACTAGGGGAATAAAATGTCTTCCTCCCATGTCTATCTTATTAAAGGAACTTCTCAATGACCTTATAATTCATAATGTAATTTCCCAAATTTTCTTAATTAGGGCATCTTTTGACAGTTTGTGGCTTTTCTTGAATTTAAATATTTAATTAGAATTGTAATATCCCTTAAAATTTTGTAAAGTTACTTTGGTTACCAATTTACTAGTAAATTTACTAGTGGCATGAACATTGATGGGCCAGCAAGATAGATCAGGTCCCCTTCCCCCGGTTATAATAGCGGTTAGCCAAAAACAAAGAAAAAAAATTCCTAACTTTTTCTTCCTTGCCCCAGTCTTTCACAATAATCCACAAGTTTTGCAATTGCTCCTGTAAATTTCCTAACTTTTTGCAAGTTCCTCAAGATTTAGTCATGGACCTTAGAAGTTTGTAAATAGGCTGCTGGCTGTCACATAGTTTCCAACCAGACAGACACTAAAAGCTCCTTTTGCCCATACATAAAGCTATAATTTCTTGATTTATTTAATCCAACATCAGCCAGCATCATCCCGTACAAAAACAAGGATATGGGTAAGGAGTCTTAAAAGAAAGCCACTACTCTAAATAAAAAGCAGGAATCTTTACATAAATAACTCACGCTCTTGCAATCCAGTTAGGGAAGAAAAGATATGGGTGAGCAAGAAGTATTTCTAATGCAGATTGAGATGGCAGGTCTGGACCTAGACTAGAAGCACTGAAGGCAAGGATTAAGCATCCAATAAAAGTCTATATATTACATATTAAAAAAAAAATATTTTGTTGAGGAAAAGAAAGAGATTACGCAAAGACCAATTCCTGGAGTGCTATTCCAAAAAATTGTACTATCAACCCATTATTTGATAAATCTCAATTAATGAAAATATCCTATTATTTTTTCATCAACTTTAAACTTCCTTGGAATGATTTAAGTATGTTTACTTGGTGGTGGAGGTGATGGAGTAGAAATGGTGGTTTACTAGTTGTCTGGTAGTTGTGGTAGTTTGGTGGTGATTGTGCTACTGGTGCCATTTTGTGAGGTGATGGAGGCAGTGGATTAGTAGGAATGGTGGTATAGTGGCGATGGCAAAGGCTGTGGTGCTAGTGCAGGGGTGCTAGTGGTGGTGATGAATGGGAATGGTGTGTTGGTGGCGATGATGGAGGCTGTGATGCAATGGTGGCAGTAGTGCTGATTGTGGTGCACCAATCACCATGCCAGTGCCGGTGGTGGTGAGAGTCGGTGCAAGTGGTGCTATAGAGAGAACTTTTAACTAAGCTGTATTTTGGAAATTAAACCATAATAATAGGCTCAGAGAAAGGATGAGGTTCCGAAATCAGAATTCCTTTGGAATGAGATTATTTATTTGTTATAGCTATCAAACACAATAAGGGGAACTAGGACTCTTCACAAACCAAACATGGCCTACGCATGGAAAATTATGGTGATCAACAAAAAGATAGCATAGAATTGACTAGAAGTAGCGAACGTATTACCCTCTGGAAACCATCTGAAATAATTATAGATCACAACAGAGGCAATAAGTGTCTTCCCAAGGCCCGTTGGCAATGCGACCAATGTATTAGAAAAAAGAGCTGTCTTCGTTATCGCAAATTGGTAGTCACGAAAAGGTATATTCACTACATAAAAGCAGAAACAGAGGTCAATCTTCATAGCTGCTATCTTAACATTAAAAATCATCTAAATCTTTATTATACTGCCCGAATACTGATCCACAAACACTTACATAAACATCAATACAAACTTTATACAGTGAGTATAAACCATAGCTTATTCAATTAAGGGTGTCCTCTCTTTTCATTGGAAAACGTCGTGGACTTTTTTTTTCCCTTATATTTGTTATAATGAAAAACTCACAAGCAATAAATATTATTGTAGCAATCCCCAAGCTTACATACAATAGCGACAATAGTGGTAAGTGATGCTGAGACACAATAGAAGTGACGGATCTGATGCTTAACATCCACACTCAAAATACTAATAAACAATGTAGGAGAATAATTTCCTCCTTTTGAAATTAAAAAACATCTTTTTCTCATTTTGCTATAGACATTTCCCCGTGTTTAACCTCGAACACGAGAGACTACTAAATATTTTACAATTTTAAAACCTTAATTATGACATACATCGCAGAAAGTTCACAAAAAATAAAAAAAAAATCCATGGAACAAATCACGCTTAACTAAATTACTTTCAGGACCACTCATTGCCCACGAACTTTAATTTAAGCTTAATAAGAAGTTCCAATGATCATACTACCAAAAAAAAAAAAATCCTTATTTCTTTAGATTCAATAAATGTGGGCTTATGCACCATTAAGAAGTAAAAAGATAGCAAATGTATCCGAACTATCTGGTAGAAGAAAAATAGAATTTGTGGTAAAATTACATTTTGTAAAGAAATGATAATGGAATCAAGACCTGGGTAAATCCAAGTCTTGGCTGTATCAGCATCAATGCTAACGAGGCTAGGACCATCATTCCCGTCAACAAAAGCACTGTCATAAACCCGAAAATCCCGTGCCGGTGGCTCGGTTCCCAAGATAGCTCGTCCAACGAACTTATCAAGCGTAGTCTGCCGAGAAGCCCCGACGTCTATGTTCCGTAAAGGAAGGTGGACATTAACATTGGGGCCGTTGAGAATGGTAGTTTCGGAAGGGACAAAGGTTGGTGTTGTGTATGGGTGAGAAGTGGAGGTTTTAGAATTCTGACAGACCACGTCGATTTGTCTTACCGCTGCATCCCAATCGAATTCCTGTGGGTATACAGCAGCAGCAAAATAATAATGATGATGGTGATAAATATCAAAGGTTAGAATTTTGAGCGTGAAGTTGAAGTGAAATAATAATAATAACAATAATAAATGGGTATGGAGAGAGAAATTGAAAAAACCATCTTACGTCGTCGTCGTTGTCGTCGATGATTATGTGAGGAGGGTTATCGTTGGAGTCCATGCAATCCACCCTCTGTTGTCTCGGCTCTTGCAGACAGACGGGAAAAGAGAATGTGAGTGCGCTTGCCTTCTCGTTTCTAACTTGCTATAGAAGCTAGAAAGTTTAGTTGGCGGCAAAAAATTGAAAATAGGCGTCGCTCGTTGGAAGCCCGGCAGAACCGCATTGCAGAGTTCATTTTTTTATGTTTCCCCCAAAAAATATAGAGCTATGGGCTTGTTTTTGTTCGGATTTTTTTCGTCCTTTGGTACGTTTGGTATTATGTGTATTTTGTTAAATATATGTATTTAGTAAAAATAAAATATTAAACAAATAAAAAAAAAATATATATATACCCTTTTTTAAAATTAAATATTTAAAATATTTCTAAAATTTTAACTTATTTATCTATTATTTTATTCATTATTATAAAAATATCAACTAATATCTTCTTTTTTAATGTATAAAATATATTTTTAAATATTTTTCTCTTAAAAGTACATAAACTTTTATTTCTCAATCACCATTTTAATCATAATTATTAAGATAAGATAGTTTTCCAATTACTAAATTTCATATCAAATTCAAATATAATACAAATAAGATACAAATCAAAAAAAAAAATCAAACAAGCTCAAAGAGCAAAAAAGAAAATCCTAAAATATGGTGAAAAAGGGAAAAAAAATTGGGACAGTGGCACAAAAATGTACCTAAGCTTTTAGAAAATGTCTAATTTAATACCTAAACTTATAATTTGATAAATTTAATACCCAATTGAAAGCTTTCATGTCAACATTGCTACCCTAAATAATTCTCCCAATGACACCTATCTAGTCAAATTATTACTAATACATGAATGACACGTAGTAGATGAATGAGAAGAATTTCCTATGTGACATACTTACTCTACACATGTGGAAGGCAAGAAGGAAAACTTGAAAGAAAGAAGAAAATAAAATAAAATAAATAAAATAGAGAAGCTAACAAAATGGAAAAAGAAGTACCAAAAAAAAAAAAAAATCTTCTCTCTATCACATGAAACTAAACTTGAACCATGTATATTTTTTACTCCATAAAATACTCTATCCTATCTTTTGCATATCAAAACAGTGAAACCCTAACCTACTACAATCAATAGGAAAATTGAATTAAAGAGTAAAAATTGTTACTTTCCGTTATTTATATATGTAATTTGTGATGTAAGACCCCACCATGACTTAAGAAAGTGGAAAACAATTGTCTGATTTAGAGACATACAACTAGACGTGATGACCTCACCACCAAACAATCAAAGCAAGAAGGAATCTTGACCTCAAAATCAACAATGGAAGGACCACAAAGGTAAGTTGTTGTCCTTGTCATGTTAAAATTTTTTTACTTTCGAATCAGTTTTGTGGGTGACGGTTCCCTTTTTGCGTGTCTAAACAAGTTCCCTGCTCATAAGTGCATTAATAGACATTATTTTTGTTAGTGAACAAGGTTAACTTCAATATATTGGTTGGTGACCATTTCTCATGCTTTGAAGGCAACATTGTGTACCAAGATGGTTTAAAAGTGCAATGGACAAGTGACCTAAGCTCACTTACTCATGAGAGTCTCAATAACTTGCTTAATAATATCGAGTACATGAACATCTATACATACCAATTTCTCATTCTAATAAAGGGTTTAGATAATAGGTTGATGAATTTAGGCAATGAACCGGCTTTTTATTGCTATGCAAAGTGTTTTAAGGGGTCAATATCGTGCTTTTATATATGTTGAACATGAAGAGAGAAAGGACAGCTATGTTGCTTTAGGTGTTGAAAGTAGTAGCAATGGTAGTGATAGTAACAATAAGAAGGATGAAGTAATCGAAGTGGATTGTTTATTATATAATGATGATGAGGAAGTCATAGCAGCTTAACAAAAGAAAAAATCTTATTTAGCTACTAAGGGTAAATATGTTGTGGAAGGTCTTTAGACTTTGGTTTAGACAACATTAGAGGATTATTGGGATAAATTTAGGAATGCAAATGATAAAAGGAAGGAGTGAGAGTGCAAGAGGGAGAGGAAGGGGGGAGTGACTTTATTCTCAGATGATGAGGGACGTTTTTCTCAAGTTCAAGTGATAAATCTGATGAGGTGAGGCCACATAAACGCCCTAAGAGTAAGACTACTATGATTCATCTATAGTTACACCACACATATGTGTCAATATGGTTTTTGATGGCTCGTCACAATTCAAAGAGGCCATGAAAAAGTACTCAATACATCATCATTAGCATCTAGAGATGACATTAAATGATAAGAGGAGAACACAATTCAAGTATAGCAATGAGAAGTGTGAGTTTGCTATTTTTGCATCATACAAGAGTTGATCTAAATAGTTCGTTTCTAAGACATTTGAGGAGAGGCATAGCAAATATTGCAGGCCATCATTTGGGAATGAGAGAGTGACATACAAGGTGCTTGCAAAACACTTCTTATCTAGATAAGGTTGACTCCTAATATGAAAGCTTAGGATATGAAGAAGCTGGCTAAAGAAGAACTAATGGTAGATGTGACATTTAATCAGTGTAGGTGAGCCAAGGAAATGTTTATTTTAGTGATTAAGAGGAGGTGTGAGTGTGAGATAACACAAGTTTGGAACTATGCATATGAAGTTCACAAGACTAGAAAGGAGCAGGAGAACACATGTAATGTTGTATCATTGAGGTTTACTCCAAACCATGCCCTATACTTTAAGCATATGTTTATATGCTTTAAAGGATGCAAGATGGGCTTTATATTTGGTTGTAGGTTAGTATTATACATTGATGGTTGTTTCCTTAAAGGTGATTTGAAGGGGGAGCTTTTGCTTGCTATTGCTTAAGATGCTAATGATCAAATGTATCTTGTTGCTTGGGTTTATGTCGAATGTTAGAATCCTAATAGTTAAGCATGGTTTCTAGAGTAGCTTTCACTTATGGCTAGCATTAGTCATTGGGTTTCACCATCATTAGTGACATGCGAAAGGTTAGTGAAGTTTCCTTCTTCCCATTAATTTTGTTTTATATACAATGAATGATATTGATTGCTATTGTATTTCATTTTAGGGTTTAGTAGAGGTTGTTAGGAAAAAAATTCCTAATTTGGAGCATCGATATTGTGCAAGGCATTTTTTTGCGAACTAGAGGAAGAAACATAAGGGTGGTGAGTTGCAAAAATTGTTTTGGGCTACTTGTAAAGCCATGGTGGAATTTGACTTAGATGAGATTGTTATGAGGATAATTGAATTGATGCTTGAAGCAAACCAGGATCTACTAAAGTTAAACCCAAGGCATTGGTGTAGGGCATTCTTCCAAATGGAGGCAAAATGTGATGTTGTGGACAATAACATGTCAAAGACCTTTAACTCAACTATACTTGAGGCTAGGTACATGTTAATTGTTTCTATGTTGGAATGCATAAGTAAGGTGATAATGGCTATGATAATAGCTAAGAGAGACAATAGCAAGAAGTGGACTTAGCAATAAACTTCATGTGCAAGTGTTAAGATTTAAAGAAATAAGGATGCTAGTACCAATTGCCACCCCATACCTAATGGAAGGCTTGCTTTTGAGGTCCATTAGATGATGAATTCCTTTATTGTAGACTTGGAGGGCAAGAGTTGTAGATACAATGCATAGGGGTTGAGTGGAATTCCTTGCGCACATGCATGTAGTGCTATCTTATACTTAGGATGGGATGTTGAAGATTTTGTAAGCAATTGGTACACCAAGGATATGTATGACTGCAATTATAGTTATACATTAGATCTAGTTAGAAGCTCCAAGTATTAACATAAAACGAATCAAGAGAAAATGTTGTCACCTATCATTTAGAAACACCTAGGGAGGCGTAAGTTGACAAGGTGAAGAGAAGAGGGTGAAGGGAGCAAAGGGTGGAACAAAGTTGACATGAAATCTAACATGCAAGTTGTGTAAGAAAGAGGGACATAATAGCAAAGGGTATCCTATAAAGAAGATCCATAAGAGGGTAAAGCGCAAATACAATATAATTAATTTGTTAGCTCTTTGATTTACTTCCTTTGTTAAAAATATAAATTTTATGTTGTGTAGGTTGTAAAACAAGTTGTTGGGCCTAACTAAAAAAAAATGAAAGAAAAAGAAGACAAACTACTGATGATGTTTTTTTTTCTAGGGTGGGGGGGATAGGTTTAAGTGTGGGGTTGACTTACTTCCTTTGTTCAAAATATAAATTTTATCTTATGTCTCCCAAATTACTATTGGAGGTGTTACGAGTGATACTTATGAGGGTGTTAATGATGGCCATGGGGGATAATCTCCTTGTTAGTGAAGGCCAGGGAGGTGTTGCTAAATGTGTTATGGGTGATGGCCATGAGGGTCGGGTCTCTACTAGTGATAGCCATGGGGGTGTTGTTGGAAGTGTTACAAGCGATGGCCTTGAGAGTATTGTTGGAGGAGTTACAACTAATGGCTATGAAGGTGTTAGTGATGGCCATATGGGTGTTGGGGTCTTTGCTAATGGGGATGTTGGGGTCTTTACTGGTGATAGCCATAGGGTGTTGGGAATTCTACAAGTGATGGTGGTGGTGTTGTTGAAGTATCCATTGAGAGTGTACTTGTCTTGTAGGGAAGCTCACACTCACTCCTTATAAAGACTTTAGGTAGATCTTGTTATAATTGACTCACGACACAACCACTCTCTAACAACAATGTCCTCCTTTTGGTGGCTACTCCTCCTCTTGATCTTTTCCCATATAAGTCCTTTAACTCATGACACATATACCCTCTAGTAATGATGTCTTCCTTTTGGTGGTTGCTTTGAACTTAACCTATACGAGCCTCTCTATCCATAAGAACTACCCACTTAAATGATACTCTAGGTAGCATTTAGGTGGCTTGATGTGGTTGAAATGTTGGCCTTGATACCACTTGTCACAAGGATGGGAGGTTCCATCTTTCTAAAGTATTCGTGTGACACTTGACCATTCTTTGATTTGCATAATTATCTCATCCATGAGCCAATCCTCATTTCTATCATTTTAGGATTAGTTCTAAACTCATCTTTCATTTTAGGAGTGCCCTCTTGGCTTTGCCACAATTCATCACGTGATTGAGAGGACCAATTACCTCAATTGGTTTCGACTTGCCGTGGCCATCATCAGGATAGCAGCATTAACTTGAGTCTTGATTAGTTTGGTTATAGAAGACCAAATCTGCTTTTAGAGAACTCAACCCTCTAAAACAAATTATCCTACTAATACCACTCACTATACCTTATACCCAAGTTGATCCCTTCATGCTTACTGTAAACTCTTAGACCGTGACATCTAGTAGTGTTCACTTGAAAAAATTCTCCTCATTGTGCATATAAGGGTCCAACTACTAAGCTAGTCCATTTTTCTCATTTTAGCTTAGTTTTAAATCATATTTAAGCCTTTCCCTTTAGGCCATGGCCTCTCCATTCAATGGTTTTTGAAAATGTGTTTTAGCATTTTTTTTTTGTTTAAATGCAAATTGTTATTTATTCCTATTTTTTTTTTCTTTTGAAAACTTTATTCCTATTTTTCCCTTTTCTTTTACCTTTCTTTATTTTTGTTTCTTTTTCATTTTCATTTTTTTTCTAAATTTTTCTATTTTTCATTTTTAAGAATTTTGTTTTGTTGTATTTGCTACACTAAAGAGGGCAAAAATGGAATGTTTATGACCGTAGAAAAAGTTTTTAGTAATAGATGACAATGGATTCATACTTTTATAATACAAATAGATAGGTAGATATACAAACGATGGATATTTAATAAAAATTACGGCACCAAAAATGGTGGGTTATTGGGATGATGTGATCATCAAATTTGGTATCCCATAAGCATGTAATAGGTTGGAATAGGATTTCTCGCTTCACACAGCGCAAAAAGTTGGGCTTTGGCTCGGACATTCTGTGGTTGGTTTTACATCATTAAAAATGGCGTACAATAAGATTTTTTCGGTCAGCCATCGATCAACAAGGGACATAAGGCAAGCTATGTTGCATGGATAGGGACACTAGACGTGGCAGTTATATTAAAGACAGGACATGGACGGGCGAGATAAACAAAGTTCAAACTGAATGTTACAAGTGTTTGATTCTCAAACATAAAAGAAAATGGATATTATACGAAGTTGAATATGAGGAGCGAGCGATTCTACTCGGTCTCAAATAGCGGTCTTCAATCATGATTCAGCAAGTGATAATTCTGCAAATTGCAATCCTAGGTCATTTGTTAAATGTATACATGCTTTAGAGTCTTTAAGCAATTTGGCAAGTTTCTTGAAGGAGTATGAAATAAGGAGTCAGGACTTAAAATCAATTGAACAAAGAAGTTGATTTTACTTGTCTAACAAAGATGGGCATCCAAGTGGAACACAGGTGAAAAATATTATGACTTTTGTTGAGAATTCTCTTCTAATCTGGTATTTAGGGGCCCCTCTATTTGTAGGAAAGAAAGGAAAGAGTAAAATGATCTTTTCTACAGTATGATTTCGAAAGTCATGCATATAGTCTGTGGTTGAGTTAACAAACTTTTTTTCTCCTATGCGTGAAAGAACCCTCTTCTTCCTGTAAAATATGCAAAAGGGAAGCACCTTTTTGGAGTGGAAAAACATAAACGTAACACTTTCACCGTAAAGAAAAGACTACTATTGCTTGGTGCATGACAATAGAGAAATTAGCAATGGGTTTTGGGCGAGGGAAAGCTCGATTTTTTGTCTTCAGAGAAAGTAAAATGGATTGAGAGGAATCTATCAAATATATTGGTTGTACTGCTCAAAATGTTGATACAGATGGAAAGAACAGAACAAATGATGGGAATATGATCTTTAATCATTAATGCGTGATCGAAGCTGTTTTAATCAAATATTTTCAATAGTTGCAGGTACTCCTTTGACTCATGCTCAACTAAGAAGCTACGAAGAGGTGGTAAATCATATCAACTTCACGTTCGCACAACCGTTTCACTAAGTAAAATGGTCGATGCCAAGACTCCGCGAGGTTAAATGGAATGCCAATGTGAGTTTCTATCAAGAAAGCGCATGAATATAGCCAGGGCGGTTGAGGACGAAGAAGGAAAAATTATCTTCGGTTATGGTGCTCAAGTTAGTCTTAAATTCAGTTATAGAGGCAGATTTGTGTTCAAGTGGCTCACGAGAAGTAAAGCTCCACGACAAGTGTATGATGTACTGAATTCCTCTGAAAAATCCCAAAGCTTTGAAACGTAAGTTAAGCTAAGACGTATATAAGATTGCAGGTAGGCTAGCTAACTTAGCTAAGACGGTACAATAGATTCTTCTTTGATTCATTTGTTTTGTGCTGCTATGGGATTATTAGCTTTGAAGGGAAAGGGTGCTCCCAGATTGTGAAGTATATCTCTGTAGCCATTTTGTTTCATCCAATAAGTGTTAGCTTTTACCTTCCTGCCCGGAGTTTCAAATGTATTGAAAGGCTAAAAAGATGACAAATGAATATGCAAACTCAAATGTTAAACGAAAGGTTTCCCCCACCCAGCAAAAACTCTTCGTCCCATGCACAGGCGCCTCTAGCCAAGGCCACGGCGATGGCAAACTCTTATGATTCTGTTCCTTCTTTTCTCATTTGAATATCAAAAGCTTTGCTTCTTTATTCCAATCTGATTCAATTGAGTCATCAAATAGGGGCTCCTCAAGACTTCTATTTACAAAGGTTAGCCTGCTAATTTTGTATCTGAAGATGAGGAAAACAGTTCCGCAACTTCTCTTCGATTGGCTTTTATTTACGGTTGAGACTAGATCTTGTCTCACTTGTCTTGGTTCTATTAAAAGCAATATTCCATAATCGCCTAACTGATGATGGTCATGTTCTTTTAACATTCTATGGCAGATTGAACATTTCTCCATGAAGCTTTTAAATTGGGCAACTTTTAACCCCGACACTAAATGCCCATATTTCAAGCTTAACTTGCTCATACAAAGGGTATAGAAGAAGTCCCTAGTGTTCAAGGTTTCAGTGGACTAACCACCAGGACATAAGCTAAAAAGCTAAAGGAGCAACTTCAACTGTTTGTCCAAAAATGGTTTGATAATGGTTATTCACATGTGGAATTTTGGAATCTAAGATAATTAATTTCCTTGAAGATGGGCAACCAGAGGATAATAAAGGTGAAATTAAGGCCTTAAATGTAATAAATGTTTGCAAAAGATGTTATAAATATCTTAAAACCCTTTCATCTTCTTTTAGGTTATATAACCTATATATAAAGCACTCTTAGTTTGTAGAAAAAAGATAGATGGTATCTTTTTTTGAGTTATATGAGAGAGCTTGTTTTATTTTGTGTGTGTGTGTTTTTTTTATGCATAAGGTGTTAAATTGAATTGCAATTGAGATTTTCTTATGTAATCCGATTTTTCTTCCTATTTCTCTTGTTCTTGAATACTTTTGATCTAGGGCTCAAGGGAATTTCGAATTCATATCTTGAATTCTTATCAAAACATGTTTTAGGGTAATTGAACAAACCGATACGATTACCTTGGTGAGAATCAAATTCTGATTTGGTTGATAATGAGTTCTAAGCATAATTAGATCCTAAGGTTCCGCATCACTTGCTTTCACACAGTTAAAAGTTACATTTCTTCAACAAAAGCCTTTCTTTTCTTAGTTGTCTCTTCTTTCCCACAGTTAGACTTTTATTATTTTTAAAAATACTATTGTTTTATCTTGACCAATGTAATCTAAGGTTGCTATCTTAAACTCTAAAAGTATAATAGTGATCACACTTTGTCCCTCTATAGGTACCTATTATCATGCTGGTGTTAAATAATAAGTGGTGTTTTGTTGTTGTTTTTCTTTTTTCTTTTTTCCTTAAAAAACAAAAAGAAAAGTTGATAGTGTTATTGACTATCCATTTTAATTTGTAGCAAAAGAGGGATGACAAATGTCTCCTAAATAGGGTAAGCATTGACATCACAATTCTTGTAGCTTCAAAAAAAGGTTATTCAAATAGATTGTGGCTTAACATTTGTTTATAACCAAAAGGAGATGAAACCTTAAGATAGTGAAGTTCACTCATCGATTGGTTCAATTATTTAGAAAACTATTATTTATAAGAAGAGAGAAGTATTCTCATTTAGAATAGTGCTTGATGAGCTGTGATAAAAAGACAAAAAAAAAAAATTTATCCAAAATTTAACATAACCAACATGTTGTATTTACACAGACCAAAATTAGAGTCATAAACGAGCTTAGGTAAGATGAGTTGAGTTGAGATTTTGAAAGCTTAAGCTTAAGTAGTTAGAAAATTATTAAATTTGAGTTAAACTAAGTTTTTAATGAACTTGAAAATTACATACATTAACTTGAACTCATTAAGAAATCTAAAACTCAAGCTCAACTCATTTGGATAAATGAGCCTAAGCTCGTTTACATAAATGACTTAAGCTTGTGCTCGTTAAGAAATCTAAATCTTTAGTCTGAATTGTTTAGATAAATGAGCCTAAGCTTGTTTACATAAAGGAGCCCGAGCTTGATTCTTTGAGGTCATTTCAAAATAATGTTTTATATTGATTCGTTGAAGGGATTGTGTTTTTACTAGAGAGCATCATTTTGTTTAACCTTTTAAATGAAAGAATAAACTAGGTTAAAAAAAATTTATAGTGATATTATTTTCTCTTTTTAGATTTATTTTATTTTATTTTAAGATTTATTTGTATAGAAAGTTATAAGTTAATGTTATAAATTTAAATAGATGGTTTAGATTAAATTGTTTGAAATAGGATTGTTCATAATTATGACTATACCATATAATCACTTTTACATGATTATATCATAGAAATGATCTCTCATGTTATATATATATATTAATTTGCGAGTTTGCTTTTGAATTCCATTTGTAAACTAATTTATTAATAATATAAATGAATTTGCTTGTAAACTTATGAGCTCGTTAACATTATAAATAAGTTTGCTATCGATTTAGTGCGAGTTAGTTTATAAACAATATAAACGAGCTTACTCATAAATTTACGTTGGGAGCTTGAGCAGCTCGTTCATTAGTCATTATTTCTGTTATTATTATTTTTTTTTTGGAGATTTAAGACCTTTGAAATTCTTAGTGGTGGAATGCTTCAAATGTAGACATCGCGTTGGCATAAGGGCTTGCTTTTATCGAAGAGCTACATTAATTGTGATGAACTTCCAGATCACCACGTTCCAGTCAAATTTTAATTAACACCATTTCGTTTGATTTATTTTATTGAATCCGTTTTGATATTAATGACTTTGTAAGAATTTAGTGAGATTTGAGAATACATAAATGATAAAAGTCGGAAGAAATGACCACACAGGTTCTAAATCTATGATTTGAGTTTCATTTCCCTCTATTTAATAGGTCTTAAGGATTAAGGAAATATATGTTTATGTTTTTAATTTGGGATTCTATTTCTATATTGATCTCAAAACTGAATCAAGTCCACCATATTTCAATCGAGTCTTTTTTATATATTTTGAAAAAGTTATTTTCAGTTCTTTCTATTTGTATAGTTGTAACAATTAATTACTTCTTAATTATATATTTTGAATTAATCTTTTTTCTCTGTCGACCGATTGAAAGTTGGCCACAATTGTCTATGCTTCATAAAGTTGACTGTAATACACAGTACCTCAACTTGCTGGACTGCTGTTCTCTGTAGATGTGGAGAACAAGTATAAGCAAAGTTTTATGACGCAGACGAATTCATTTTTCCATGAGAAAATACTGTGTTGTGTGCGTATCCCAGACTTGACCACGTCTTGCAGCACAAACACTTCCAGAGCTTCTTTTACGTGTGAATACAATAACTGCAGTCGATAAATTCCTAAATTTCAAGCACTTTCAGACGAGACTATTTCTCACGCGGAACGCTTCCATGCAAATACAGCTCGACGTCTTCATTGTGACATACCGAATCAGAAATCTTGTCGGATTAGATAAAAGTCATAAGATGGATTGGGTCAAATAAAGAATATTATTACTAATCTATAGCGGAACAATCCCAAAGCATTTTATCACATATATCTCACATGATCCATGACACCACGTATTTTACTGTTGTGTCTAAATTACAAATATAATTATAATATTTTATACAATATCCGCTTTTTACATTTTTAATCACATAAGAAAGCACATGAATTGACAAATAAAAAATATTTAGGCGAGAATAGAGTTTTGGTATACTACGTAGGTTTACCGAATTAAACTATTTCGTCATGAAAATTATGAAAATATTGCAAGAGATAGTTATGCATTGCCTTTCAATATTTCGAATAAAAAAAAGAAGAAATAATTTATTTTTTATTTTTATTTTTTTATCATTTCATCACTTAAAAATTTCTAGATAATGAGGGTAAAAAAATCAATTGTATGGTTAATTATGTATTCTTAGGGCATATCACCTCTTGTATTCATAGTTGTCAAAATCACGAGTTAACTCGCACGTTTCTACGATTTTACGAGTTGGTGAACACATTTCGAGTCAACTTGCATGTAAAAATGTTTTTGAAGTAAAATCGTAGTAAAATCGCGATTTTGAGCAGTAAAATAATCAAAATCGCGATTTTACTACATTTCCACTAATTCCACAATATTGCAAAACTAAGTAAAATTTCAACCATCCGAATCCGAATAAACAAATATGTAATAATATCTATTCATAGCTCAAGCCCAAACTTTTAATAAACAACTATGAGATTAATTGTTAAAAGCCCTATAGCGTTCAGGGGCACTACTCCCTTGAAACTCTCGCCAGGGCGGCTTCCCTGGACCCCCGCCCGCTTAGCGTGGGGCAGGACCCACGTGCTTTCCTGTCATAGGGGAGTATGAGTCATACCCCAACATGTTTGTCGGTTATCACTCCTCTTTTGTCAATGTGTTATATTGCATTGAAGTCTTTGTGTTTGTGTTCGTTGATTGTTAGTCTTCTTGTTCCTATTTGTGATCATGTTTGTATTAAAGCACTCGTATTTAATTGCTGCAACTTTCCTTATTTTAACTAATATTTTTGTAATAGTAAATAAAATAAAGGGAAGATAACTTTAACTTTATAAGAATTTTTTAGATTTTTAATTTTATAGGAAATGTACAAATGTATTTATATTTCTATCTTTTCAATATATTATTCTTATAGTTAAGTAAATGTGAGATATTGTTAAGTAAATATATTTTGAATTAATAATCACGAATAGTGCAAAAATTTACCTAGTAATATATAATTTTGAATGTTTTTCTTATTATAGTATCTTCTTTATTATGTACTTTTGGTTAGTAGTTATTTTTCATTTTTTAATATTACTCATTTCTAATGGTATATCTTCATTATTAATTTTTATTTATTAGTAATTTCTTAAATTCACAATTGATTTTTAAATTTTATCTATTATCTTTTAGCTTTTGTATATATAACTAGGTGAAACTTGTTTTATATATGATTTATCATTTTAGAAATAAAATATCTATATTATACAACTTATGCTTGATTATCTATATTATAACTTTTATTGCAAATTTGCAATTTATGACTAAAATAAATACTCAATTTCCTTATTTCTATTATTTATTATATTTTTAATAACTATTGTAAGTAAATTTATAATATTTGAAAGTTATTTTACATAGGTTGTAGAAACTTACATTTCTACATTCCGATTTTACATACCCCTTAACGATTCTACGTAAAATCGCAATTTTGATAACCTTGCTTGTATCACTAAATACACCAAAGGAGAAATAGTCCAACTTTGTCCGTTGTCCTGCAACTGATTTCCTGGCTGCCACTAATACTACCTAGAGGCAGTCTTTCTTTACTACATTGACATTTCTTTCCCATTTGACTTCATGATGCTTATAAATATTCTAGCACACCCAAAACATCATCACAGCCAAGCATTGCATAGCCTTCTAAACTTAGATCACATTGCATTCTCTCTTCTCATATAGTACGATATTCATTTTGGTTCATCTATTAATTAAATAACATCTTGATCTATCAATAAAATGACAAGTAAAACATTATTCATGTCATCACTTAATACTATTTCCCTTAGCTATTTTTACTCTTTCTGTGCATGGTCAAGCACGAGAGTTGGCTTCTATGCAAAATCATGTCCACGAGCTGAATCGATTGTTCGATCAACAGTTCAGTCACATTTTACATCCAATCCAACCATTGCACCTGGATTGCTAAGAATGCACTTTCATGACTGCTTTGTACAAGGTTGCGATGGTTCTATTCTCATTGATGGATCCAACACTGAAAAAACAGCACAATCAAATCAGTTATTAAACGGGTATGAAGTCATTGAAGATGCTAAGACTAAGCTTGAAGCTGCTTGTCCTGGAATTGTATCTTGTGCAGACATCCTTGCTCTTGCTGCTCGCGATTCTGTAGTCTTAGTAAGTAGTGGTTACCAATATCATTAATTTCCATGTCAATGGCTAGAAGAGGAATACACACTTTTGATGCACTTGCCCTAGAATATATATGATTACAAAATAATATAATTTTAACTTCTTGGTTTAGTTTCCATGGGGGTAACATTTACATGCACTCTTTCTAATACTTGCTTTGTTTTTATAGGAAAGTATATGGTTATTATAAAAAGAAAAATACCACTTCCCATTCCAATACTTTTATGACTAATTCATTTTCCTATGTTATGGGGAACATAATATGGAATTGAATATTTAATAATATAAATATAGGTAAATGGTTGTTGGCGTGATTGAAGATACGATAATCTAATATGATCCCACTACCTTAATTTAATTACTTGACTATAAAAAGCCATAATTTAATTTAAATTACGTAGTTAATGGCATTTTTTTTAATTATCATCAAATATAAAGTTGGATTAGTCTTATTTACGTTGATTTTATCTATTATTCTTCCATGGGCATCTAAACACACAACCGCATGTATATTATAAATTGTAACTCAAATCACGATATTAACCAATCAATAACCTTATATAAATCTCTTGTAGACAAATGGAGCAAGTTGGCAAGTGCCAACAGGAAGGAGAGACGGTAGAGTATCATTGGCATCTGAAGCTTCAAATTTACCAGGAGCCACTGATTCGATAGATGTACAAAAGCAAAAATTTTCTGACATGGGACTCTCTACTCAAGATCTTGTCACCCTCGTTGGTAAGCATATTGTATAACACTATCATGTCACAATCTATCAATTACCATTATGAAAATCTAGACAAATTAGAAGAATAATAAATACTTGCCTCTATATTATAATCAAATTACTTTTTACCAAGCACACGAAGTGTGATGAAAATATTGAATAGGATTTGTATTCGATTTGCGATATTTACTAGTAAGTATAGAAGGATAAATATATTATATTTATCACTTTCGTGGATCCACGTTAGAAACATTATGATTGTTTATCACGAAAATTATTACATGTCAAATAATAATAGTTTAAGCATTTGCCTACCCTTAATAAATCTGTATGATGTATCACTTCTATTGAAGTTTTTCTCGTGCAATTATTGATATAATTCGATATTTTAATATGTTATTTTAGTAGGAGATTATTCTATTAGTAGAGGCTTAATGTGGTATCATATTTTTTGATAATTAGGAGGACACACCATTGGCACTTCGGCTTGCCAACTCTTTAGATACAGACTATACAACTTCACAACAACCGGAAAGGGTGCCGACCCTTCCATTGATGCCACCTTCCTCCCCCAGCTCCAAGCGCTTTGTCCTCTAAATGGCGATGCATCAAGACGAGTGGGCCTAGACAATGGGAGCACAGGCAAATTCGATACATCCTTCTTCAGTAACCTGAGGTGTGGTAGAGGAATATTGGAGTCTGATCAAAAGTTGTGGACGGATGCTTCAACCAGGACTTATGTGCAAAGGTTCCTAGGAAATAGAGGTTCGCTCGGATTAAGCTTTAATGTTGAGTTTGGAAGGTCCATGGTGAAGATGAGTAACATTGGTGTGAAGACTGGTGCTGATGGAGAAATTCGCAGAATTTGCTCTCAAATAAATTGATGATTTTATTATATGTGTAGTTGATAGTTGTGTGAAACAAAAATAATGAAAACAGCAGTAAAAAGGTTGGTTGTTTTGCTTAGAGGATAATAGTGAAATTCGTTTTGTACTTTTATTTCTTGCAAATCATACATGAAGATTATATAAAGAGAACAGAAATTCTTCCGTTTGAATTTATAGCATGGACTATAAAGAACTTATAATATAGATTGCCTAATGCTTGTAATATGTCTTATTATATTAATTAAAAAAGGAGAGGAAAAAAATCTCAAAATGTTGAAGACGCTTTGTAAAATTTAATTCCTTCGATCACATATATTACAAAAGAATTCATTTCAAAATCCATTTAAGCTAACTAAAATCTTGGTGATGGTCTAATTCTTGTGATATATCTTATTATATTACTTACAAAAGGAGAGGAAAAAAAAATCTCGAAATGTCAAAGACGCTTTGTGAAATTTCATTCCTTGGATCTCATATATTACAAAATAATTCGTATCAAAATCCATTTTATACTAACTAAAATCTTGGTGATGCTTTTGTGATTGCAAGGTAAGCAAGTGATGCTCACCTCACTTCTACAAGTCATGCACTAATTATGAAATTAACTCCCTTTTTAATAGTGAAAACAATACACACCAATTGACTAGACTTACAATAAGTAAAAATAGTGGAACCGGTGACAATACAACATGTGTACCGGTCATTTAGTAGTGTAAGGTGAGTAACTAAGGTCATTTTTTTTTTTATGAGGAAGAAAAAGAAAAAAAAGCCAAACTAAGTAGTAGACTATAGTGACACTAATCTAAGCTAAGTGAGATGAAAACTGATGTGACAAATATGTAATCAAAACTAAATTAAGAGAAACTTAACAATGCTACTGATTGTAGATTTTAGCAAATTCTCAGCTATTGTGGTCAAATTCTTTCAATGAATTGAATATTTCTGCTCTAAGATGTAAACCAACTTCTAACAATAATATCACTTTTCTAATGAGTTAAACCAACATCTTAAAGACATGCTAGGTTAATCTGAACATCAGCAATAAGTAGTTTGTAAACCTAAAGAAAGAGTAAATAACATTAGCTATCTTGCTTCACCAATTAGTCTAAATGGAGTTGACATATTGGCAAGTTCCATCACTTTGCATATAACTTGAACAAGATATTCTTGACATGTATATTGAGTCATTCATGAACTCTTTTACCAAATAACACACTTGAACATGGAGTATTGGCCAAAAGAATATATAAGTATTGGCCTCAATTACAAAAAAAAAAAAGTGCAATTCATGCACATACACATCATAGATGTTTGGCATATAGACAACTAAAAAACATCCAAAAAGGTCTACAATAGTCCAACCCCAATTAGTCATCCAATTTGAAAACTTCATCAATTGATGCACTTATTGCATCGCGTACTTGTAAACTTCCTCTATGTGCAATTATCTGGTAACTCATGTGTCCCATTGACCTTGCAAATGAGCTATTAAGAATCTAGTTGAATGTTTTAAAAAGAAGAATATGATTAGATACAAAAATTATATATTTTGAGCATTACATGCTTTGATCATCAAAATCTGTAATTAACATTGAAAATAATTCAAAAATTTTCACCTTCAAAACATTTCAACAAAAAATAACATAAAAAAAGAACATCTCTTATCCCATTGTTCTTTTACAATGGATGCAAACTCTCTAACTATCTAAACAATTTGCATTATAAATTAAGAACATTTTTCATAATGTAAAAAAAAAGAGTAGATGAATTAAATTGTATATTTTAGTACCTCAGTTTAGGTGCTCTGTGTTGTCAGAACTTAAGCGATGTTAATCACAACTACAACCTGGGTCAAAGTTTGTGTGTTATGTTTAGCTACTACAACTCCAACATCATCATAAACTCTAGTCTCTTTCTCTACATGTACAACTCCATTATTTTTGACACCTAAGACCCCTCCAATATGTCTTCCCCTACTATGGATCCCTCTAACCCTAAATTGGGGATCATAACTACCTCTACCACACCCTTTGGATGTTCTACCACCCCTAATACTTCCTTCCTCATTTGCTTCCACTCTAATCAAGCTCCCTCTACAACCCGTAGCGTTATGCCCCAGTTGCTTACAATGAGAATAATGTCTAATATATGCCACTCTCTTAGACAACTTCTAGTATTGTTGTGGCACCTTATCTAGTCCTTTATTTCATTTCTTCCATGGTCTACCTGGAGAAACTCACCACCTGTATAGATTTATTTTCCTCTGTCTAGAGTCTTGCCAACCCTTATAGGTAAGTAAGAAATGAGCTCAAGTGTAACAGGCATCAACATAATTATACATCATGGTTCTCTATGACTATAGTAGCTAATGCAGGTATGCATGGTATTCTAGTCAATTGCCACTCACCAAAACTACATTCCTTTCCATTCAAACCCATTTTTTATACGAAACCTATAGTATCCACCTCAAAATAACAATCTTTAACATACTTAGAAATACATTGCATTACCTCATTTCTCCTTGCATCTATCTTTTTCATGATAGCCTAACAAATGTTGCTATGCCTTCTTGTAGCCTTCTCTCTCTTTGCTTGGAAACAAGACATTAGTTAATAGTCTCCATCATAGACACTATTGGTTTATCCTTAGCTACAATGATGTTGTTGTTGAAGGATTCACATATGTTGATAACAATTAGGTCACACTTGCTCCCTTTGTCGAAGTGACTCCTTATCCATGTGGTTGGATGTAATTCACTTAAATATTTAAAACTTTCTAGTGATTTGGTTTGCAATCAAGTCATGTGATGATGAAACTTATTTAAGGCATATGCCCGTGTTGTGCCCATAAATCCTCTTTCAATGTTGCACCTCTAAATCCATCATTGCAAAAGTTTGCATACAAATGTTGAATGCAAACATGATGTGCACAATGCATGGCTACTTTGTTTAAGCTTTCCACGAGACCTTATAAGCACAAAGTAGTGTTCAAATTATAAAGCTATCTAAGAAATCACTAGAATGTTCTTCATATATATATATAGGGAAAAGTACACTTTTAGTCCTCAATGTTTACCTTTATTTCTATTTGAGTTATTAACTTTTTTTTTCTTTTATTTGTGTAATGTCCCGAAAATTTTAAAAAATTATATAAAAATTAAAGAAAATAAGCGAAACAATAGATACTTCTAGGCCGGGGTAGCGAGAATGACAATTTTGCAATATTAAATTTTTTGATAAATATATGACGAAAAATTTAAAACATCACGATATATTGATATTATTTTAATAATTTACGAATAACAAAAAACTTATGAGAAATAATAATAGGCTTTAAAATAGAAAAATGAGGAAGACATGAAATCCGTTTAATAAGTATAACAAACAATGAAAAATAGATATTTAAAATAATTGGAAAGAATAATTATATACAAAGGAAAAGGATAACGGGTGTAGAATTTCAAATTATATGAAATACATTACTAAATAAATTTAGAAAACGAAGTAATTGAAAAATATTTGTATATAGGTATATAAATAAATAAATAAAAATAATTATAAGTCCTAATTGTAGCTCATGCAATTTAAATTAAAAGAATAAATTTCTCGAAACATAAATTACGAACAATATTAGGTTAAATAATGAAATTAATTAAAATTATAAATTTAGGAATTTCAAATGAAAATTTAAAGTAAATATTTATGTTCGAAATAATCAAATTACTTAGACATAAAGTTTCGTAATAAAATATTAAAAATAAATCGCCGTACACGTGCAAAATGTTAAAATATAATATAATATATAAATATAAATATATGCATATGACGGTGTGAATAAGAAAAAAAAATGCTATAAAAAGGGAAAGAAAACTCCAGAATGTACGAGAGAAAATGTGAGAGAAGGAGCAGGGGACAGTGAGAGAATGAGAGAAGAGGAGAAAAGGATGTGTGTCGAGTCTAATTTTTGATTTTCCATTCCTAATCCGATCTATACTAGACCCTATGCTCATCTAATGTAGACCCTCGACTTGAGTTAGGAATTTCATTTTATTTGGAGTTGCCACCTAACTGTAGTTGGAAAAAACTGAATTAGGACCAATTGAGCAGATTAATCCTAATTTCAACCACTAGTTGTCGTGATTTCCTTTTTCATTTTTGTGAAAAGAGGAAAGGGAAAATAAGAGTTTCTGGATTCGGTGGCTAACCTATTAAAACCCTAAGGTTACCACCCTATTCTCCTAAAATCTAAACCTTTTCCAAATGTATTTATTTTATTTTTGTTATCTTTTTATTGTGTTTTTGAATAAATTATTCTAGGAAAATAATTTTTTTGTTCTTTTTAGAGTTGCCCCAAATGGGTGTCTACGTACCTGCTATTTAGGATCAAACAGGCCATAGTTCGCTTTTCCTGAAAAACTTTAATGTGTTGGTGATTTTTAATTATAAAATTTCTTTTGATTTACGTTTTTATCATTTTAGTATTTTTTTCTAAAAAAATCTAAGCTTAAACTTGATAATTTGATTTTTTGAAAAAAAAAATAATCTTAAGGAAAAACCAATTTTGATTTTATTTAAGAAAATGATTTTTCTAAGTGATAAAAGTTTCATTTCTCTATTTTTCAACCCATTTCTACTATTATAAATTTTTATTAATTTTTATGATTTTTATTAATTTTTATTGATTTTTATAATTTTCATTAATTTTTATTGAAAAATTTTCTCCTATATTATTTATCTATCATAAACTAAAATCTAATTTTTTATTGTTTTTTTTTCTAATATATATTTTATCATTTTCTTTATATATTTTTATATTTTATATTTTTTATTATTATAATTATTATTTATTTTTACTATTACTCATCCTAAATTAAACCCTAAAAAAAAACTAATCTAAATTATAATATTTTTTTCATTTTTGAATTATAAACGACAAGAAATTAAAAAAAAAAGAAATAATAAAAAAAAAAAAAATCTGACTTACTTGGATTCGGGTCGGTTCAGTTGGGTCGGATCGGGTCGAAGCGGGTCGGGTCGGGTTGATCGGTCATGGCGGCTGGGGATGCTCATTGACGGCATTCTAGCAGCCTTTCAAAGCAGTTGAGGTGTCGTTTCCTAGGTTTTTGGGGGTGGGGAACTCAACCGTGGTGGTGGATTTCTCCAAAAACGCCTCCTGGTGGCAGCTCGGTGCTTGATCGGTGGTTGCGGCTTGGAAACTCTGGCGAGGCTTCGATTTTCTCTCTTTTCTCTCTTTTTCTCACTTTTGATCCGTGATCCTGCTTCCTCCCTTCCTCCTCTATTTATAGGCACAAGAAATTGAGTTGGATAAGCTCGAATTTCCTCCGATTGAAGCAAATCGGATTTCGGTTGAAAAACCCATCTTCGATTTGTGTAAATCCTTTGATTTGTTGCGATTTGATTTCAATTGGATGATGTTTATCCTATTTCTGTTGAATATCTGTTGGATTTGTGCAAAAAATCGAATCAAAACGGCGAAATTCTATTTTTCCCCCACCGGTGACGATCTCGGACGAAGGTTGAAGATGATCACGCGCTCGGCGCGTGCGCCCATTCTAGCCAATCAGCTGTTGACACGTGTCCCAAGCGAGGAAAAAAATTTGCAAAACGCGGAATCTGCCTCCCCCGCTTTTCGAACCCCTGACTTGACCCCCTCCCGCGCACACAGGGCCATGGCTCAGACTAGCTGAGCTAGCCCACTTACTCGATTTTTTTATTTTCGCAATTTTCATATATGCAACGCAATTTTTTATTATTTTTGTATTTTTTGAAATTTCAAAAATTTGTAAAAATTATTTAATCCCTTTTATTACTATTTCTGCAATTATTTTCCAAAATTGATGTATTTTTCCTATTTATTTTATTTTTTGAATATTTTTCCTATTTTTGCTAAATTAGAAAAAATGTAAAGAAAATGGAAAAAATTGAAAATTGATTATTATTAATTATTAGAGCAAGAGTGGGGTTTACAAAGAGAAAAAGAAAAATTGAAGAAAAAAAATTGTAACTTCCACATACGACTTCCAATTGACGATCCGAGACTACCAACGTGTTCCTTGAGATAAGTACAACTCACAAGACTAATTTTATGTGAAACGGAATTATTTTTTTTAGTATAGGTACTAATGTCAAATATGTAAAAATTTTAGTATTTAGCCTAGCAATTAACTGTATTAATTAGAAATACTATAGATATGAGTATCCTGAGTTCGAATAGTATATAATAGTGTATTTTTACTTATGTTTTGAGTATGGAAAAATTACTTAAAAATATACTTGAAATTTTTTGTAAAACGGAGGAAAGTGAAACTTGGCAATGAAGATCTTGCGGTGTGTATGGGGATGAGGAAGTGATCCGGTGTGTGAAATTGTGTATGGATGTGTTGGTGTGTGTGGCATAGAGTTGAAGGGTATGTGCGTGAAAGTGTGTGTGTGTGTGTGTGTGTCGTGTATGTTTTTGCGAGTTTGTATGTGTGATATATGTGTGTGAGTGTGTGTGGTGTATGTGTGTATGAGTGTGCGTTGTGTATGTACATGGTATGTGTGTGTAAGGAGTGTGGTGTAGGTGTGCATGTGTGCGTGAATGTGTGGTGTGTAGGTGTGTGTGTGCTAGAGTATGTGTGAGAAGAGAATGTGAGTGTGTATATGTGTTAGTGTAAGTGTGTGTACGCGTATGTGTGCATGTGTTGGTGAGTAAAGGGGGTATGATGTGTGTGTGTGTAAGTGTGGAGATGTGTGTATGTGTGGGCAAATGTGTGGTGTGTAGGTGTAAGGGAGATATGAAGGTGCATGAGAGTATGTGTAGAGTGTGAGTGCGGTGTATCTGTGTGATATTTGAAGTATAAGTATGTAGCAAAGAGTAGGAGGGAAAAGAATTGGGAAAAGGGGAAAGAAGGAATGAAACGGTGAAGTCGAGGAGGAAAAAGGGAATTTTATGAGGAAAGCAAGTATGTATGTATGTGGAATTGAATGGGAAAGAAGAGATATTATTGGTATAGAAACAATAGCTCAAGTAGCTTGACCAAGTGATCAAGTTATAAAAGGAAGTCTTGGAAATGCATGTGTGCCTCGCATGTTTGTATATGGAAGTATGCGTTGCATGTATACGCATGCGTTTGTGCATGCGTGTGTATATGTATTGATGGAAAGGAGTATGTGTTGGAATATATGAAGATATGAGTGGTAGATTCGTGTATGAGATGTGTGTATACACAATGGAAAAGGTTTATGGGTGTGAAATGTAATGGGTTCGATTTTGAGATTTAGAGGGATTATTGATGCTATTTATGAATGATATTGCTTGAATTGTTAGTAGATTGCTTTATTTTCTTTATGTGTATTGGCTTGTTATTGAATACTGATTGATCACCCTAAATTGAGTAATTAAAGGCTGGGGCTTAATATAAACAGGACATGGATTACATGAGATATTGCATAAATTTGAAGGCCATCACTACTACAGGGGCATTCGGAAGTAATTGTGATATTACTGAACCGTCCTGTGTGAACTAAGGGATTAGGGGATTGTTAACGCCTTGCTAGTTCCTAGTCCGGTATGTTCCTTAAGGGTGTTGCTCCGACTGATGTCAAGACACGGGAGAGTTGCTTCAACTGATGTCAAAACATGGGAGTGTTGCTTTGACTGATGCCAAAGGCATGAGAGTGTTCATTATTAAAGTAAAGATATTATAAATATCAAAGTGATAAGATAATTAAACCGAGTAATGAGACTTGGGTACTGATGGTGGCTTCGAAATCCCTAACCCAAGGTTAAGGTAAACCCTAGACTTCACGTTGGTTACTGGAAGACCACGTAAGATGCTGCGTTCATATGGTTGTTTATGCATAGTATATGATTTGATAACTTGATTGAAATTGCTTGTGCGTGTGTAGTATTGAGAGTATTGCACTCCCATTCACTGAGCCGTAGTGTGCTCACCCCTCCACAGACTGTTTTGTAGGTAAAAGTAGTAAAAGCTTGGGATGGGATGAGATGTGAAATGTCGAATGTTCTTGGAAGCTTGGAACGATAAAGTAAGAAATTGATTGATAGGCTTTTTAGATAAGATGTTATTTTAGGGCCCTAATGTAAGGTTTGGTTTTATTCCATTTTACTAGTTGGTAGGGAATACCGACTCTACGATTTTGGTTAACCGTGGGGTATGTAATCCATAGTTATATTTTATTATATAATTATATGTAATATGATTAGTCATAAATGTAATTGACTATTTAAAGTCTTACGATCTCTAACTTGTAAGACAGTTATCATGTAACGGGTGCACATGTGCCATGGTAGCTTTTAGTGGAAACTCCTAGGCTCCCCTTTTTGAGTCCTCAAGGTTTTCAAATATGAAAAAAATAGAACTTTCATTAAATACGTTAAATTTTCAATTCATTTGGCGTACACAGGGGGCGTGACAATTTGAGTCCTCAAGGTTTTCAAATCTGACAAAAATAGAACTTTCATTAAATACGTTAAATTTTCAATTCATTTGGCGTACACAGTGGCTTTCAATTAGCTTTAGGTTAGTTGGTTAAGATGGTTAGGGTATATATAATTTTTTTGGCTCATTTTCTTAATTTTAATTATTATTTCTATATATTTTAATTATTTTTATTACATTACACTTAATATTATTTTTATAACATTATGTAATTAAATATATTAATATCATCATTTTTTCAATTTAATTATTATAAACCAATTTGAAATTGACACGTGTCATGTATTAATATAAAACTTAATATCTTTAACAAAAGTCCACCCCCCTCTTCTTTTTTTTTTTTTTTTTTAAGATTTTGAAAATATTATAGACTTAAATAGAAGAAAAAAAGAATTAATGACTCAAATATAAAAATAGGTAAGTATACTTTTCCCTATATATATATATTAGGGGGGTGGAGGAAAGCATCATTACCTTTTGCTTATCTAACAAAAAAGTGCATCTTACATGCCTATTAAGATCAATGTTGTCTAACAACAATTGAAATGTAAAAAAGAAACAACAAGTTTTTGAGCCATTTAAACAAGTGTATACAACTATACAAACTTAAATTGGGTTTAAACCATAATAATTAATTACTTGTAGAAACCAAATCCATGAATCCTTCATCTCCACCTCTACTATAGCTATCACAATAGGAAACGTACCATTATTAGCATCCCTACCAAAAACGCATAATAAATGCCCACTAAAAGGCCCCTTTAGCTGGCAATCGTTTGTACCTATCCATAGTCTTCAACCTCTAACAAAACCAACCTTCATAGCTTTCAAACAAATATACATTCTCCTAAACTTTGAGTTAAGGACATAGTAGGGTAACCTAATTTCAAAATTGCTATGCTATTTCAATTGCAAGTAAGAAGAGTGTAAACATAATCGTATAACTTGTTGTATTGCTCCACATAGCTGCCATGCAATATGTTATTAGCAACCACTTTCATACGGTACACTTGCCATAGAGAGATCTCCACCTTAAAATGCCACCTCATTATTCCTTGCATGGCCTCTATCTTTATGTTAGGTTACTCACATATGAGTGCTAAATACTGTTTTTCCAATAATCTTAATGTGATGATGCGACTCTTGTGCACAAGAGCACAAGTATGCACTTTACTAACCTTCTTTGTGTATATGTCCCATGGGCTCCTTATAGCTTTATCTTTTTCATTCTTAATGTATTTGATATCTCTCTCTATATTATCATTATATGCCCTCACTGCCTTCCTAAACATGTCCGCATTCAAAAATTTCATTCTAATAGCTAAACATGGACTTTCAATATCATTCTCATAAAAAAGAGAATCCGGATTCGAAGCTACATTATCTTCATTCTTTGACTTGACCAGGCTCCTTAACTTATCACTTATCGCATAAACACTCTCTTGGCCATCATAAACACTCTCTTGCCAAAGATGAATAAGCATAATAAGAATTATGGTTTGATACTTGATTTTATGGACATATAAAGAGGGAAATCAAGAAAAAAACTTGTTGGTTATGAAAAACAAGATGAAAAATCGAACATTTTATTAGTTGTACAACATTGGTGGGATTTAGAAAAATACGACACAATATGAGTTGATTTGACTCATATAATGCGTTGCTTTTGAAAACATCAAATATAAAAAGATACAAATGAAATTAGAAATCTGGCTTCATTTATTACATACCTCATTAACATTGATTAGTACACTTCTGAACACTTCCTACTACTAATTAGAAAACTAATCTCAAATACTTGATTGCCACAATTACATTGTAAGGAATAAAGCATTAGGGGTAAACTAAAATAGAAATGGTAAGTTTTTAACATTACACATAGCTAAACATGTAGAATAATTTAAGATTATTACTTGTAAAAGTAAGAAGAACAAAGGTTAATGGTGTTATCATGAGATAAGAACTCGACCCATAAAATAAATTATTAAGGTCTTTAACAAATAAAATTTAATAATATAGGATAATATACTACCAAACATAAAGGACCATATATTAAGCAACATTGCAATGTTACTAGCAAAAAAAATATATGCATTTTTTTGCAAAAAAGCCTGCATCTTTAATAAGACAACTCAAACATTGGAGACCACTTATAAATCAACATATAATGTTGAAAAGCACAAATGAAAATTCACTTTCACATTAAAAGTTTGTGACTTTGCACATTTTTCACATAAATGCTAATAAGACTACTCATGGAAACACAATTATTTCAACATGATAGTCATGGAAAGGCAAAAAAGAAGCAATTTTTAAAGTAAAGTTAGCAACTTTTTTCACTCATTTTGAAATCCAGTTTTCATGGTTGTCAAATTCGTGATTTCTACTCAGAATTGGAATGAATAGAATCGATAAAATTGTATAGAACCATATAAAATCGTTAGAATTATATACCTAAACTTATAATTCTATAAAAAATCTATATATAAATGATTTTGTATCTATTTTAATTATGAATAACTTTTTAAAATTATAAACTTGTAGAATTGTATAATAAACTTGCAATTTTAACAACCATGTCAGTTCACCAAAATAAATCCATTGCTGGCTAAAACATGATGCTTTTCGAATTCGTAGTGTTTATTGTTTATGATATAATTTTTGTTAAGAAACATAGAAGAGATTATAACTATAAATGACTTTACAATGAGAATTTTATGTTTACTTTTTTTCTTTAAGGGGCAAATGCAATATTTCATAGCCATAACAACCTATTTTATGATTTGCCTCGCCTTGCCTCAAAATACTAGTGTCAAACCTTATCCTAAAGAATGTCCACAATTATCTAATCTTATACCTGAAAAATAAATAAATAAATAAAATTTCCCTAAACAAGGTGAGTCGAAGCCTAATATGTAACCAAACACACATGAATGCCACAAGTATGCATGCATAGACATACTTGATCTAAGGCAACAAGCACCAAGTTATTATCTTTGACATTTGTCATCAAACATCATAGTTCAAAGTCATATGCATTTAACTCTAGACTTGAAGTATCTCATGGCTCCACAAAACACGTTTTCAATAATTAGACGAGATCTACATTACGTTATCCTTTAGTTGTGTTCTCTTATAGTCATCGTCAGATTAGTCCATTAAGAGACTAGTCCACTCACAAATGTTCATCACAAGACCCCATAGCTCTTATAGTGACCTAATCCGTAGAATCTCTTTGCAATCTCTTAGTCCACTTTCATAGTGACACCATGATTAGCAACTTGCTAAGAACATCAACGCCTAAAACTACTAAATCATTTTAGTGTATGACTCCATTAAGAACACCACCTCACACTGATCATTGGGTGCTATATTGATTCACCAATAATTTGGATCCTTTGCCATAGCTAAACACTAGCAACAAATAATTATGTTATCACTTTGGTTATGGTATATTTTTTTACTAGCTTAACAAGTACAAAACATTAACCAAGGTCGTGTACCTATGTCTTATGCCACCAAACTTTTCTCTCTTCATTAATATTGCTTAACCCTGATTTACATTATATAATGACAAATAAAAAATCTATACTTAATTAAAAACTATGATCATAACCTAATGCTAGATCTTTGATTAATTACTTAAAGGTTTGTATTTAGGAAGGTACTTAGTTAATTCTAACTCCACATTAAGATTTTAATAGTTATAACAACAAACAGATATTAAATATAAAAATAATTAATAAACAACTTATTAAATAAAAGCTTTTAATTTATTCATTCATCCTTTTGTATCTATATGTATAGGTATTGCTATTATCTATATTATCATAATAGCAATACCTATACGTATAGATACAAAAGGATGAATGAATAAATTAAAAAATTTTATTTAATAAGTTGTTTATTAATTATTTTTATAGACATACAAACACACACTCCGTTCACATTTATTGTTATACTTACTATTATATAGACTCATATATGTCACTATTACTTCTCATTTTACTATTTATACTACTTACTTCTTTTATATATAAATTATGTTTGTACATACATACACTTTTTATTTACTTTTATTATCACAACGTAATTAGTTATTCTTTCCTTGTTATTAATATTTTATGCTTGACTTGTAGCTGCATTTATTATTATTAGTGTTTGCTATTAATATTAGAGAGTTCATTTACCATATTGGTATATAGTTAATATATAAATTTATTGTCAATTTTATAACTTTTCTATTACATCTAATCACTATTTTTCCCCCAACATTTTATAAGTCAATTATAAAATAAGTTTAAGGGTCAATTATAATGCCTTACTTTTACCTAAAATTTTATTAAAATAAGATTTATCGAATTCTTTAATAGAATAAGTTAATTATAACCTCTTATAAGTTGGTTGTAAAAATAAATATTTTTCATCTATCATACCATCTTTATCTAGCATCAAACAACTTATAATATATTATATTAATTATAACTAGCATTGACCTTGCATAAAAATTAAGGGTTGAATGATTCCAAAATCTTTAAAATAACTTTTTCCAAAAACTTTATTTAAGAAGCTGCAATTCATTCATCTTAAATCTACCTTTGTTGGCTCATTAAATCATAACATTAATTTCTATAGGAAACTTAGTTGCGAAAATCATTTACAATCACTTTGCATAATCTAATATCAATGCTTCAAGAATTCATAACTTTGAGATAATTAAAAGAAAATCCCAAAACATCTTTAACAAAATTTATCAACACTTATCAATACCTTAATTTCATTACAGGAACAACTCACTACAATGAAGTCTATGACGTAAAATCCAACAACCAAATGATTCCTTCTTTAACCAATCTTATAACAACACTTTTCTTTTCCTTATTCTATTACAAAATAATCTAATATGTTAAGAATTAATGACAATTTCAATATTCCATAAAATTAACGCTTTCGAATTCCGTAATTTTGTAGATTACTTAGAAATCCCAATTCTCTCTTAACAAATCTATTAACAAAATATAACAATTCCTTTAATCCATCTTACAAATTATCCATTGCATCATTAATTAATAACATAATCAATAACGTTTGAAACTCTAGACTCCATATACTACTAAAATCCAAAATCATTTGAAACTTAATAATCCTATTTCCAAAACCCAAAATAATTCATAAAACCCTATACCACAATTCTTATCTCCAATATTATGAAAATTCAACCATATTAGCTTCGATATTTACAAGGACTAAAGTCATAACTTTATTTCAATTTCATAGGGCATTTGAAACACTTGTTAATTCCATTAACAAAGGATTTTTTTAAGCATAAGTAATATGCCTAAACTCCTCAAATCCTCATGAACATATAATCTATTCTTCATATATTAACATTAGATTAACCCTAAGTCCTCAATAATACCTTTACAAAAATGAACTATATTTTATGATGCTAAATCCTCCATTCATCATCAATAACCAAATAAGTATTGAATGATCTTATCTTTAGGTGGATCCTAGCAAAATACTGATGGTAATATGCACACACCCTCCATCAATTAAACCCACAAATCACCAGTGTTTTGCATACACACCGATTGGAAGGACTGGTGATTTGGTGGTTGAGGGTGGAGAATTAGAGCACTCTTATAGTCTCCTTTGTTTTAGCTTAGGAGCATAGGAAGACATCAGTCGGGTTACTCCGATTCTCCACCCTTGACCACCACTCTGACTATCATCCTCCACTGCATCAATGGTCGAACCAAGTAGGTGGGTCAACAAGCCATCCTCCACTGCGTCGTTCCAATGTCCCCAATAGGTTGAGCAATAGCTGGAAGCTATCATCTCTCCTCCTTTACGTCTAGATCTAATTAGGTTTGTATTTCCTCCTTTTTGGACATTTTAATTTAATTTTTAGCTATTTTTTAAAATACATATAAATAAATAAATAAATTTCTAAGACCCTTTTTTTTATAAAAGTTAAATTTTCATATATAATATATATATTTTTTCATTTTAGATTTAAAAAAAAATATTTTAGACACTTTAATTTTTTTTTGAAATTTTAAATAAAAAATTAATTTTTTAGAGACTTTAGCTTTTAATTTTTTTTAGTTTAAAAAAAGTTATAAAATTTTCCTAACAATTTAGAATTTATGCGAACTACGATCAATTTGAGCCCAAATAGTAGGTACGTAGGCACCTATGAGGTAACCTTAATAATTTTTTTTAAATTTTTTTTGAAAATTAAATTTTAATTTTGGAAGGTTAAAGTAGTAACCATAAGGTTTTAATAGGATAACCCTCGATTCTAAAATCTCTTGTTTTATTTAAATGTTTTACGTAGATTAGTAGCTAAATTAAGACTGATCTACTTAATTAGTCTTAATTTAATATTTCTCCCAATCTTGATTGGGTGGCGACTTCTTTTTCTCTAAATTAGATGAAAATAATTTTTTTTCCTAATCTTAATTGAGGATTTATATTAAATGAGCATAGGGTTTAGTGTAAATCGGATTAGGAAAAATGAACTAGAATTTAGGCTCGACAAGATAGCGACTTCATTAGAGACTGCTAAGTGGGCTAGCCACTTAAACTTACCAAAAATAGAATTTATTTTTGAAAATTATTTATTGAAATAATTATTTTTAGATTTTTATCTATAAATAGTTTTACTGACTTTTGTTTATATAGGATTTAGGATTTTTTTTCTATTAGTGTGTGTTAGATATGGTTGGACTCGAGCCATCTTAGGACCTTAAAAGGAGAGCCATCGTGTAAGTTCCAGGTGTAGTGGAATGACCACCACTCGGGATTGATTAGGCTATCCCACTCAAGTTTTGACATGACTTGTGGACTATTTCTTTGAAAATGAGTGAAGCCACAGAACTTGGAGACCTTTAGAGCCCACCTAAATTGCATACACTTTTCATTAACCATAATTAAAGTTGCAACCCAATTAATGATAGTGTCCTACAATTAATTATGTAAACCCTTCTATGTGTATCTTAAATGTATATTTGTAAATAAACATTATATTTCCTTGTAAATATATTTTCCTATATATTAGAATTATGATGTAAACACTTGGTCTTAATCAGGTTGCGACTTAATGATTGCTGTATTACTTTAATGGTTCTCACATTTTTATGTTGCCATGCATTTTTTTATTACCTTTTTTTTTCTTTTTAAAAAGATCAAATGGGTCATAAATATTACTCATGAAATTGGCAATTGTCTAGATCAATGGTAATCAATCAACAAGGCAATGAGCAAGAAGTCAATGGTATGCCAAGCATACCCAACTCTCGGGTCCAACTACCTGAAGTAGAGGTAAATTATTGGAGAGAAAGAGCTAAGGGGGCAGAATTAGATGTGTAAATTCTTTTGGCCCAAGCTAAAAGAACTGAAGGTGTCCATGAATGGTTGTTGAAGATGCTGCAACAACTAGCAACATAATTGTGGGATTAAATTAAGGATATTCAATCTTGTCAGCTGATCTAGAAATAATTGTCAAGTTCCCGAATAATAATAATAAATTATATTTTTTCATGAGTCGTTTGATCTCTTTTTAACTTTAGTTCTTTTTTTTTTCAATAATAATGCAAGAGAGAGAGAGAAGAGAGAGAAATAAGAAATAGATACTAGACTTTGTAAATAATTTTTCTAATCATTAAAAATTCAATTTTACTTAATGTCCTTTACCAAACAAAAAAAAAAAATCAGTTGTCTTTCATCTCCCTATAAATATTAGTTATTCCACTCATCTTCATTTCCTTAAAAACTTAGAGTCTCAATCATTGTTTTAGTTAATGTCTAAATTCTTTTTATTTTAAAGAAAAAAAATACTAATAGATACAGATTCACTTAGGATTCTAGCCTCTAAGTAATCGGGCATATTACCTAAACTCATAATGGCTATTGACAATAATAACAACAATAATAGAACTGATACCTCTAGTGACTCAAAGATATCTACTCTAGAATAGATTGTGAAGAAGATGGCTAAACAAATCTAATTTCTCACCGAAAGTATCACTCTTTTTAGGCTCCTCCAAACATCACAAGAGGGGCATTCAAAGGCCCACCTTGGAGAGGCAATTGAAATTCCACCTTAAGAAGGAATTAGGCCCAACACAGCAATCAACATGGACCTTAATATTGAGAATGTAAAAGAGGAACTGGAAAACAAACAAAAGGAAATGAAGAGAAAATTACTCTAACAATTCTCTAACAAGTTGAGAGTTTTGAGAGATCATGAAGAGTTCGATCAAATCATTGGCATTGCTACAAATGACATAGATGCTTATCTAGAAAAATTCAAAGTACTAGACTTTGAAAAATATGATGGGCTTGGATGCCCTAAGCTCCACATAAGGTTATATTTATGCAAGATGGCTTGTTACACCAAATAGAAGTAGCTATTGATAAAAACTTTCCAAGATAGTTTGATTCTGCCCGCACTGACTTAATATGCCCAACTAAATCTAAATGAGATCGATATATGGGACAAATTAGCTCATGTATTTTATGACCAATATAAGTTCAACATGGAAATAGTCCCTTCAATATGGGATCTTTGAAGAATGAAAAAAAGTAACAAGGAAACCTTTAAGGACTATGCCAAAAGATGGAGGGGCATCGTAGCTGGAATCAACCCTCCTTTCCTAGAAAAAGATCTCACCTCTGCATTCATCAACACATTAGATGAACCATATTATGGGCATTTGATTGGTAGCACTGTGTTCAATTTTGGAGATATAGTAGCTACTGGTAGTAGGATTAAAGAAGCCATCAAAATGGGGAAGCTGACAAGAAAAAGACTAACCCCACTAGATGCTGATGCAACTATAAATACTACAATATTAGAGCCCCCACAAAGCAAGAAAGGCCTAAAGATACCTAGAAGGAAATTCACTCAAATTCTTATCTCATTGTCATAAGTTTTTAATCATCTAAGGAGAGATGGCTTGTTGTATCCTAAAGATCCGATGTCAGGACACAAGCTAAGAAAATATGATCCAAATGCACAATGTAAATACTACATGGGTCAATAGGGAAATGCTATAAATAATTGTTGGGAGATAAAAAATAGATCCAAGACTTAATAGATGCAGGGGCAATCTAACTAGACTTTATCCATGATTGGAGGCATACTATCAACATGTTGAACTTAGAGGAAACCGAAATGGTCCAAAGTCTGGAAGAAATACTAGTGCCTTTTAAGCAACTAGTCCATGATTTAAAACAAGCTGGTCATCTACAAGAGGTAGACATGAATAATCGAACCCAAGACAAAATCGAGTTGCAAAGGTTAATAGCATTTGGGATCATCGAGAAAGAAAAAGATATAGGGAAGAAGCCTATCGTTCAACAAGAGGTTTTATCCTATGAAGAAAGGCTCAAAATTCTTGAAGAAAAGGTAACAACCCTAAGGGAAAGGATTAGGGACCTAGAAATGACCATGGGCCTTATATTGAAAAGATTCCAACTTGCAATTATTTTAAAGAAAACACCACTCCTTCAAACTTAGTGAGAATTATTGAGCCCTAACACTAATAAGGGGCTAAAAAGAAAAAAAGCTAGAGGCTAACTCACTGAACAAGAAAATGCAAGCCTAACGTCATGGAAGGTAATTTACTCCATTCAAGATCACGATGGCTCAAGCCTTCATTAAGTTAAGAGAAACTAGGATCATATCTTATGAAACCCCTAAACCAAACTACAGGCCAAGGAACTATAACCCAAACTCACAGTGTGACTATCATATAGGTCAAATAAGTCACTTAACTGAAAATTGCTGGAGGCTGAAGAATAAAATTCAAGACCTCATAGATTCAATGATTATTTAGCCAGACCTCTTGGAAGTTAGTGACAGTCTTTCTCAAAGCCATGAAGGACCATCTTTAGTGCCCAATGTTGAAAGTTTGCTACTACCACATGATAAGTTGACTAATAATCTAAAACGATTAGGGATATTAGAATGAGGGGCAAATGTTAGTCAAGAGGGTAAATTTTTGCCAAAGTTGTAATAGCAAAAGAAACAAATCATTTGAATAAAAGTTATCTATTGGAATTTCTCTTAATTTTAAAGGCACGATGTTTAAGATACTCATCTTGAGGCATTAAGATCTTTTAAGGACATTTGGCCATTCAAGCTAAATACGACATCTCACTAGCTAAAAAGTTTAAGATGAAAAGAGACAAACCACATCCTAAACACCAACCTTAAAACACTTGAGAAGTTGAGTGTCATCATTGTAAGGTTTTTGGACTCATTCCACAAAGGAGGTCCATCTTGAATTTAGTAAGTAATTTAAAATGATGTTAGGCATTCATTTCTATATCCTAAACACAATTATCTCTTGTTTGCCTAGTTAAGCCTTTTTAAAACCCCCATAATGGTGCAATTGGGCCATCCGTTAAGAGAAAAAGATTAACTAATTTATACTTGCCCTAGTAGCATCAATTCAAGAATAATCAATTATCATCAATAATTTATTTTCTTTGAGACTAAGAAAAATTTACAAGCACCTCTTATGACAAAAGAAGAAGAAGAAGAAGAAGAAGAAGAAGAAGAAGAAGAAGAAGGTTGATACATAATCAAGAATGAGCATAAAAAGACCGCTAGCTTCTAGAAACTACAATTCTAAACTAAGGTACACCCATAACATCACTCCTCTTTAAAGGATTTTCAAATTAGAAGAATATTTTATCCTAGTCAAAAGTTGTTTTTGAAATTGGGGCAAGTACACCTCTAGTTTTTCTTAAAAACTCTTGACTTGTAAACATGTATCATTATCTTTCTAAAAATAGACCTTTTCATTGGCATCTCTTTGAGACCGATAACCAAAAAGCCCATGTTCCATTATAAATATAAAAAAGACCTAACAGATTGATTTAAGCGTATCACTTACAAGATAGACTATAATTTTTGGAATTGGAGTCAAGAGAGAGATCTAGACTAAGAGAAGGAAACTAAAGTCTTCTTAGACTAAACTAATCATTAGTGTGATATCTACTTTCAAGCAAACTAATGATTGAAGCCATTCCTAGCGGAATAAAAGTAATTCTCCCAAGTTTGAAGATCAATATTCTAATAAAGGAGTTCAAAGCCTCTAAAGAAGAGTTTAAAGCCCCTAAAGAATGAGATACCTTAAAGAGGAAGAAATCCCCTCAAGAAATGGTTCCCAGATAGAACCAACCATTATGGGTAAGTGGAAAAGGCTTATTGCTTAGTAAGAGTGCTTGGGAACCTATAAAGAATTTATATTTATTAGTAAATCTTAAAAAAAATATTCAAAGATTGTTGAATTTGGAAAGCTCTTAAAGACTAAGTTCGTTCTTTTCAACATAGCCAATTCTTGTTTAAGTCAAAGTTAGTCAATTTTCCTTAGGGCCAATTTTGTCCACTTTAGCCTATTATCCCTAACAGTTAAGTTTCATCCAAGTCGAAAGTCTTAATCTTGTTAGTGACCTTTGTCACTAATTCAATTTAAGGAGACTTTTATCCCTAATGTCGGTTTCATTCTAATTCTTTAAGTTATAAGATCTCTTTTGTCATAATACCTATGGATCACTTTGCTCTTTAGAGCGCCATCCAATTTTAGGATTGTTTGCTCTTTAAAGTGCTGTCTTGAGTTAAAGAAAATGGATCACTTGCTCTTTAGAGTGGAGCGTTATCTAGTTTTAGGATTGCTTGCTCTTTAGAGTGCTATCCTAAATTAAAGTAAATAGATCACTAGCTCATCAGAGTATTATCCAATTTTAGGATCGCCTGCTCTTTAGAGCGTTGTCTTGAGTTAAAGAAAATGGATCACTTGCTCTTTAGATCATTATCCAATTTTAGGACTGCTTGCTCTTTAGAGCCCTACCTTAAGTTAAAGTAAATGGATCACTTTCTCATTAAAGCATTAACTAGTTTTAGGATCACTTGCTCATTGGAGTGCTATCCTAAGTTAATGGATTTCCTGCTCTTTGGAGCACTACCCTGAGTTAAAGAAAATGGATCACTTGCTCTTTAGAGCGTTATCCAATTTTAGGATCGCTTGCTCTTTAAAGAGTTACCTTAAGTTAAAAGTAAATGGATCACTTGCTCATTAAAGTGTTATACAGTTTTAGGATCGCCTACTTATTAGAGTGCTATCTTAAGTTAATGGATCACTTGCTCTTTGGAGTGCTATCTTAACTTAAAGGAAATGGATCACTTTCTCTTTAAAGTGTTATCCAATTTTAGGATCGGCTGCTCTTTAGAGCATTATCTTAAATTAAAGTAAATGGATCACTTGCTCATCAGAGCGTTATCCGCTATCCTAACTTAAAGGAAATGGATCACTTGCTCTTTAAAGTGTTATCCAATTTTAGGATCGATTGCTCTTTAGAGCATTATCTTAAATTAAAGTAAATGGATCACTTGCTCATCAGAGCGTTATCCAGTTTTAGGATCGCTTGCTCATTAGAGTGTTATCCTAAGTTAGTGGATCACCTGCTCTTTGGAGCGCTATCCTAAATTACAATAAATGGATCACTTGCTCTTAAGAGCATTATCCCATTTTAGAGCGTTATCCTAAATTATAGTAAATAGATTACTTGCTCGTCAGAGCGTTATCCAGTTTTATGATTGCTTGGTCTTTAAGATGCTATCTTATGTTAAAGTAAATGGATCGCTTGCTCATAAGAAGCGTTGTCCCTATTTTCAAGATTTTTCAAGTTTTCAAATAGTTAGCTTATTAGAACACCAATAAAGCTTTTTTAGGCAAAAATGGCTTGTCTCTTAGGTTTTTGTGTAAAGTTTTCCTTAAACTTCACCTTAAACAGGAGCAGTTGTAAACATTCCATTTTTACTCCCTCTAGTTTATTACTATTTATTTATTTTTTAATAAAAAATTTAAAAAATCATAATAAATGTAATTTGTTTGCATAACAAAACCAAAGCATAGGCTAATAGCCAAATGGAAAACACACATACACAAAAACTCCTTGATCTTAGGTTCTAATTGTAGAAGGGGCAAAAATTTTTAAGCAATGGAAAAGTGTGTTCAACACACTTTTTCTTCTTCCAGCAGACAGTAGAAAATGTGTGTTCAAAACACGTTTTCTTCTTTCAGAAAATAGTAAAAAATGTGTTTTGAACACATGTTTTTATTATTCATCATCTTTTTCCTCCTAGTCGCGATTCACTAGTTTTTCCTTCCTAGGATAGTCACTTTCAGAGCAGTTTTTACCCTTTTTTCTTTGTGATTTCACCAAATTAATGGTGAAATCATGAAGATCACATTCCCTACTATGCATCTAAGCCAAGAATCAATCCAAAAACACTTGATTAATTAGTTAAAATTAGCATGGAGCATGGGAAATGGAAAAAAAAAAATCATCTTATGTGAATATTGTTCTTGCTCGAATTTTTTAATGTAAATGGAAGCTTCCATGGACATTTTCAAGAAAAAACGAGCATCTAGGGATTCCTTTCGACTAATACATTCATTCGAATTTTAGCCAAATTCATTGAATCAAAGTTGAAATTGGTTAAAAATAAAAAAATGTTCCTTAGCCAAAAATAAACTTCTCATCGATTTTCTCTCTCTAACTGAGTCCCTTTCTCTCTTTAGGAATTAGCTCTTATAGTCACTTCTAGGAGAAAGCACCACCAGCCCTAGGTTGCCCATCATTGGAAACTCTAAGAAATCTCCTTTATTTTAGCTTAGGAACATGGGAAGATATCAGTTGGGTTACTTCCGATTCTCCATCGCTAACCACCACTCTGACCACCTTCCTTCGTTGCATTTAGGGTCGAACCAAGTAGGTGGGTCAACAAGCCATCCTCCACCACGTTGCTTCGACATCCCTAGTAGGCTGAGCAACTGCCAGAAGCTATCATCTCTCCTCCTCCATGTTTGGATCAAACTAGGTTCATATTTCTTCCTTTTTTTGACATTTTAATTTAATTTTTTTAGCTATTGAAAAAAAATGCATATAAATAAATAAATAAATTTCTAAGACCTTTTTTAAAAATAAAATTTTAATTTTTAGATATAAAAAATTAATATGTATATATATATTTTTACATTTTAGATTTAAAAAAAAGAGTTTTTAGAAACTTTAATTTTTTTTGACATTTTAGATAAAAAATAATTTTTCAAATACTTTAACATTTAATTTTTTTTAGTTTAAAAAAAAATTCATAAAATTTTCCTAACAATTTAGAATGTATGCGAACTATGACCAACCTGATCTTGAATAAAGGGGTACATAGGCACCTATGGGGTGACCTCAATAATTTTTTTTAAAAGTAAATTTTAATTTTGGAAGGTTAAAATGGTAATTATAAAGTTTTAATAGGATAACTCATGATTCCAAAATCTCTGATTTTATTTAAACATTTTATGCGAACTAGTAGCTAAATTAAGATTGATATGCTTAATTAGTCTTAATTTAATATTTTTCTTGATCTTAATGGGGTGGCAAATTCTTTTTCTTTAAATTAGATAAAAATAATTTTTTTTCCTAATCTTAGTCTTGAATTTACATTAAATGACATATGGTTTAGTGTAAATCAAATTAGGAAAAATGAATCGGAATTTAGGCTCGACAAAAGGTAAGATCTTACAAGGTAGAATTCTTTAATTGATGAAAATCACTATCAAAGGAAGAAGCTTTTGACATGAAAAGGGCTAAGCGGTAGGAATAGTTTAGTAATTCATACTTTACATGACTACACTTAAGTAGCATCTTTTTTAAAATCAGTTTATTAGGTCTAGTTAGGCTTTGGATTTTATTTTACTTAAAAAATAGAAGATCAAGGTTAGGTTTTCACTTAAGAGGGCTATAAGGGAAATTTACCAACTTGTCTTAGTCTTTAGATTATTTTCCGGGGCACTTCAACAAAGATAAGGGAATGCTTTTATAATTTACTCTTTATAAAAACGTGCTTTTAAATTTCATGACCATTATGCCATTGTTAGATTAGTAAGAAAATTAATCAAAATAAAAAATACATAAAATTAAGGAGAATGGACCACTTTTTTATTTTTTAGTTTTTGAAGGTTTTATTATTAATAATATTATTTGTTTGGAGCTAGATGACTATTCACAGGTTTATATATACATCTTTTAGGATTTAAGAGTTTAAGTGTTTAATTTAAAGTAAATAATAAATAAGCATGTATCACACTTCACACTAAATTTACCAAAAAGGAAAAAGAAATGAGGAGTTAAATCCTTTGAGATCAGCATTCGGCAATTTCCCTTGGTCGGAAATGAGATTGATGTTTAAAAGGACCAGTCACTCGATTCTCATCCATCCAACAATCCAAGCACTCTTTATGAAACACGCGATTTACAATTCAAAAGCTCTCTAACTTCATCACTTTCCCAATCCAACATAAGCAAATCGAACAATCTTCTTCACCTGCACCATTCTAACCATTTCTTTCTATAGACACTTGCCTTAATCTGCTCGTTTAGAGTATGCACTAGCACGAGTGATAGAAATGGAACTTTCCACTCAAATAATTAACAAAGACATTGTCTGGATTTCGGTGATCTAGTCTTCTTGTGAATAGGACATACAAAGATGAGTACAAGTGGGCATGAGCACTAGTTTGAGTCAAACAACATTTTTACACATCGATATAGCAAATTTCATGCCTATATAAGGAAGCACCACCTTCCTTTTTCTTTTTATTTGGTTCTTTGATAACATAATAGAAAATTAAATGCTAGAAGATAAATGTTTAGAATTAAATTTAAATAGAACGAAACATTTTAGTGATTTAAACAAAGGATTAACTTTATATAAGTGATGTTAGTAAAATATGACATTATATAAAATTGTACAATTAGAGAACCATGTAATGTTCAAATAGATGATGAAAATTACAAATTAGAGTATGAATGTTTTGTGCATTTAATGCAGCACGTCACTATTACACCAAAACCTTTTATTTTATATCTGAACCATTTAAAAAGTTTCATCTTAACCATAAATATTTATCCTTTGATATATAATTTTCCCTAAATATTAATGGATACTTCAAGGTCAATTGTTAAAAGTAAAAGATTCTTTATAAGGGAAATTGCAAATAACCCTCCCAAACTTTCACCTAAGTGTGGATATACCCCCTTAACTTTCAAATATTGCAAATCACTTGCTTAAACTTCAATAAATTGGCAATATGAATGACATTTACTTTTTTAATTCATAAAAGACACTAAATTTTAAGTTTTAGAGGATGTTAAAGCACATTTTGATAAGTTAGATGGGGTGTTTTCACACCAAGATTAAGATTTAGGGGATTATTTGCCAATTATCAAAATTTAAGAGGCCATTTATAACATTTAAAAGTTTAGGGGAGTATATGTGCACCTAGATCAAAGTTTTCGCACATTGGGGTAGGGGGTGTTGTGGTGGGGTTGTGTTTGTATTTTCCCCTTCTTTTTATTATACTTCTTTGTTACAATGTCATGCATGATAAAAACTAAGGGCCCATTTGGTTCATCTTTTTTTTTTTTTTCCCATTTAGTAAATATTCATTTGGCGTTCATTTATGTTATAGGCCAATGTAGCCTTGATTAAGCTTAGCACTGAACCAAGTAAACACTTGGGCTAGTTAAGATAAATATAAAAAGTAAATCTAACTCCCTTAATAATGCACTCTATTAAATCTCTCCTAGTGTAAGTTGATCTCTTTAAGGAAGATTTACTTACCATAAATATCACAATATTTCAACATTATAAATAAGGGATTACCCTAATTAGAAAAGGTATCATATACTCTCTGCAAGTTTGATTATTCATGTTGTTACATTGCTTCCTTAAGTTAAGTGTCGAAGTTTAAGCACCAGAGACAATTCTTGTGCTTGATAACTCATGTTTATTTATCTTGTAGTCCATATTCTATTAAAATGAAGACTTATCTTGGCTTAGGACCAATCTACGACAGTAACAATAGTCAGTTCAACAATCCAAAGTTTAGAGAATTTTGTGGCAAGTGTGGGATCAACATCCATTACTCCTTGGTGGCCCATCCACAATTAGATGGACAAGCTAAGGCCACTAACAAAGTTATTCTTCAGAGACTCAAGAAGAAGGTTGACCAAGTGAAGGGGAAGTGCCCCTCCCCCCCCACCCCACCTTACATACTGTGGGGCTGCCAAACAACTCTAAGAATGGGAGAGTCTCTTCAATTTAACTTTCAAAACTATGGTAATTTTACTAATTGAGCTTGAACTTTCCAACCTTCTCACCCATGACTTGGACCTACAAATCAATAAGATCGATCTCTGAGCCAACCTTAATTTCCTTAAAGAGCTAAGACACCAAGCCGGTTAATGAGTGGTGGCATATTATCAATGAGCAAGCAGATATTATGACTAGAAGCATAAGTAATTTGACTTAGCGACCTCATATGTAAAAAGCTTGGAGTCACCTAATTAAGAGAAGGCCAAGGAAAGTTAGCCCCAAATTGGAAAGATCTAGTATGAGCATGAAAAATGATTAGCTATGGAGAATATGAATTAGAGAGGCTCAATGAAACTTCCATCCCTAAGACATGGAATGTAGAGAATTTATTATTGCATTTCGATTAAATTTTAAAGCTTAGTTTATGAAGTTCACTTTAATGTAAACACTTTCAACACTTAATAAGATTACATTGCCTCAATGGTTTGCAAGGTTTATGTCTTGTTGTATTTTAATCCATCTTATAAGGAACATGAATTTAAGCTCAACCAAATAAGCATGATTAGCGACTCAAGTCTTAAGCCTCATTAAGGTAATAGGACATTTGAGGGTCCCCACATAGTAACTAAGTGTATAAGCCTTTAGGCTATAATTGGCTGAGGTAAGCAGACTTGTAATCTGCTCCAGAACAATGGGATATCTTCACCAACTAAGTTTAAGCTTAAATGTTGAAGGTACTCCCTACAAATGATAGGACCCCTAGTCTCACATACTTTTTTATCAGAACACAATTTGATCTATAATGTAACAAAGAATAATACTTAAAAAGTATATAGTAATAATACAAGTGAAAAGGAGAGAAGAAAGGACAAAAACAAGTTTCATTAATTAACAATCTAAAACATTTATAGCTACAAGTCTTTGAGGTTAGCAAATTCCCCATATAAGTCTTACAACAAAAATTGAAAAGAAAAAAAAATACAAAGTAAAGACAAAAAAAAAGGAAAAAAGGAAAAGGGAGATCAACATGCTTGATTGTCACTTAGAGCTAGAGTCAGCTAGGGTAAGACCTTAATAGGAACCTTTGATAAACTCAGAACTAATTGCCTTCCATCAAGGTAACTAGCTCATCTTCACATGCAAGTCGAATGATCTAGCTCTTTGGAATAGGTGCATAGTATAGCCCCGCTGCGTTTGTATTAACCTCACAAATAGTGCTTTTAATCCCATCAAGGCCTAACCTAGAAGTGGAAGGCTCATCAAACAAAGGTCTAATCAGTTTGTGATCCTCCCTATCATCTAAATAAATATCTAGGGCAAGCTCACCACGAACATCCTCATCCCCTTCTTCCTTAAACAATCTCAATATTGCACTATTCACCACCTTAGCCTACACCATCGAAATCTAGGGTTGACTTAAAGGTCCCATTGCTTCTGTTGCCACAACTTAAATGGGAATAGTCCCTTATTTGAGAAGAACAAGTTGATCTTATAAAGTTTGAGAAAAAGACTTAGCCATACCTTCATATTGAACTTGAGAATGAAAAGAGAAAATTTGATGAAAGTGAAGTAAAGAAGTTGTAAAGATCAAGAACAAGTGTAGAAATTTGAAAGAAGTTTAGGAGAACTTTAAACATGTAAGGAGATAAGAAAATGCAACAGTGGAAAATATGGATGTTTAACATCCTTATATAGGTAGATATAGAATGTGTACACAACTCTTGAGGACATACCAAATTACGCCATTCATCTCACTATTGGATAAAGCGCCACAATTGTTTTGGCCTTTATGGCTACCCTTTTCCCTAAGGCAACACATGTACTTATGCATTAATGCATTAATTTGCTCGCGCATGTGTAAGATTCGAAATTGATAGTTGAAACAACAAAAGCATACTCAACAAGCTTCTCTACTCTATTAGGCCTCATTTCACGAGATTAAGAGGTTTACCTTAGTCTTGAGGACAAGTGTTATAGGCCAATATGACCTTAGGCCCTAAGGCAAAACTTTACTAAGCTTAGCACCAAACCAAGTAAATACCTAAACTAGTCGAGATAAATATGGAAAGTAAATCTAACTCTCATAAGAACATATTCTAATAAATATTTCCTAGAATAAGTGGGATGTCTTTAGGGAAGATTTACTTACCATAAATATCACAATACTCCAACATTATAAATAAAGGATTACCTTAGCTAGGTAAGACATCAAATACTCTCTGCAAGTTTGTTACTCACACGAGCGTTAAAGTCTAAGTACTAGAAACAACTCTAGTACTCGATAGCTCACATTTATTCATCTAGCAAACTATATTCTATCAAATTGAAGACTCATCTTGGCTTAAGATCAATCTACAACAGTAAGAGCAATAGGCAATTTGAATATGTGTATTTGTCAAGAATATGATACCAAAAAGATGAAAATAAAAATATATATATACCCCCTTTACAAAATTAAATACCTAATATATCTCTAAAAATTTGGACTTATTTACCCTTTTTTTTTCATTTGACAAGAATTCCAATTAATATCTTTTTTTCTAATTCATAAAATATATATTTTAAATCTTTTCTCTTAAAAGTATATAAACTATTACTTCCTAATTCCAATTTCCCAATCATCATTTTTATTATAATTATGAAGATAAGATATAAATAAGATAGTTTTTCAAACACTAAATTTTAAATAGATATAAATCAAATACAAATAAAAAAAAGACAAATAAAGCAAACCCTAAATTTGAAAGTCTATTAGACAGATGACACACCACATTAACGATCTATGAGACACTTGAGAACGGAGTAAAAAATTATCCACACTAGTTAATATTACTTCTCTAAAGCCTATTTACTTTGAGATAATAAAATAAATATGAAATAATTATTCTTTAAATACCTTTTATTATCTTTTTTATTGTTAATTAATTTAGGAATTTTTATTGCTTATAACTATTCTATTCCCTCTATAGGTAGTATTTTTTATTCCCGTTCTATAGAATTAAAAATTCAAGTAGTGGACAACTATACCTTCAAAAAATAACTATTGATTATATTTCATAATGGCCAAATAGGGATATATTGGTATTTTGATCATATTTTTAATTTAATAATACAATTAATAAGGTGAAATAAATATTGGAATAAGTATTTTTTGTAATAAAAGTTTACACAAAATAATTATTGGAATATAAATTTCTAACTTGTTACCAGTAAGAATCATTCCTAGTGAATGAATAATTTTTCCATTACTTATTTATTTTATTCTAGAAAAGAAATGAGCCATAACTAAAATGGAGGAAAAACTATATGGCAACATTTGTAAATATTGTATTTTTTTTTTTAAAATTGCAAATCTTGTACCGGAAATAATTATTCAAAAAATAGCACCTACAATGACAGAAGGAAATACATGAGTTGGCAATATAAGATTCATTCATATGAATATATAAGTACATAAAATGAGAATACTTACTCCCATTTATGGCTTGAACTTAGAACGTGGGGATATCTCCCCTCAGATCCTCAAGGAAACATGAGAACCACACTTCTATCGTGCTCACATGTGGGAACTATGGTTTAGTAGATGTAGTGGTGATATGAAAGATCCTAAGCCATAGCTACACTTCCATCTCACTCTTGTATAGGAATTGCTATCAAGTGGAAGTGGTAATGGAATGAAGAATCTTGACCTTCTTTAATAGTGATGGGAATCTACCCTACGATTCTACCTATGGGGGAACTTGACTCGGATGTATGAGCCTAGACATCCACATATGGCCATTTTTATCTAATAATGTTTGATTTTTGCACTTTAGCAGGTACATTGATATGTTTTACAAGATGGCCAAATAACATGCACTAAGGATCAACTTGCGGGACATTCTTGTACTCACATCCAACGATCCACAATGTGTCCACTTGACTTGAAGAACCGGCCACTTAGTGGCATATGTGTAATTTGTTTTGAACATTTTTACCCTAATTGGATTAAGTATAAATACTTGCTAACTAGGGTTTTTAGGGAGCTTTTGTCAATTTTGAAAAATACACTTTGTTGTTGTGAGAGAGAGAGTTCCTCTTGCTAAAACATCCACTTTTATCAATTTCGAGGAAATTGTGGCGAGTTTGGCTTGGAATTTCTTGTGAGAAATATCAAGATCTTCTAAGTTTTTTCTTTTTATTACTAGTGTGTAATATCTAGTGATAATAGGTTGATTTATCTACTTATTGTTCACGCTAATTTAGGGTTCATATTGCTAGGATTACAAACTAATTTTAGAGATTGGAATTCTCTTGTGATTCATCTAATTTGGTTCACGCCATTGAGATTTGTTCATCCTTGACTCACGTTAATTTTAAGTATAATTGAGCATTTGTAGATTGATTAATCATTTTTATTGAGTTCATGTGCTTGCATTCATTTTTAAGCACATCATAATTTGGTATCAGAGCATAGGAATTAAGGAAGGGCTTTGCGTGATCATCATTTGACAATTAGGGTTCTTAGAGTTAATTTCTTGATCCGAAATTGTTGAAGTGAATTGTAGTAATGCTTATGGAGTATATTTCATTCTTCTTGTTGTTGATTGAAGTAGACGTAGAAAACTTGTGGTAGCTTGCTTTCCTTGAGTTTTCCGTGAGTAAGAAGGAGTGATCCTTGGTGATCATTTGAAAAAGTGGAAATTTGAAACAAGAAGAGTGAATTGTGTGTTGGTAATTTTCGGAAATTGTATTTGTCATTTGTAAATTCCAGATTTGCCTTGTGGAGATAAGGAAAATATTTGAAATTCAAACACCTTCTTTAAGTTTAAAGCAATTCATTGAGTAGCATTGATTGAGTATTATTTGAATTTGAATTTGCCTCTTACCATTTGTGGAGAAGGTTGCATTAAGAGTGTTTTTGAATTTTTTGTCGTGTGGTGGAGTTAGTGTCGTGTGTGTATTGAGTTGACAGGGTGTTACAACGTGTGGTGTTGTGTGTGTTGAAGTGAGAAAGTGCTACACTTGAAGTGGTGCTGAGGTTTGAAAGTGAATTGTACTGTGTTTGTGTTGTATGTGTGGTGGTGTGAGTGTGTAGTGAAGAAAGTTGTAAATTGTTGTGGAGTTATGTTGAGAAGAAGGTGTTGCATGTGGAGTATAAGATTGTGTATGTGCCGTGATTAGAAAGGGAAATTTATTGGTAAAATTTGAATTTCAAAACAAGCATTAAAGTGTGGAAGTTATTAAGTATTGATACTTAAACACTTGCTTGGTTGAATTCAATAACTTACTATTTGGAAGTGTTTAATTATTGCTCAAACTTATTATTGCCATAATTGAAGTGTAGGGAAGTGTGTGTTGTATTGGTTGCTTGTTGCACCGTAGGTGTATAAGTGTGTGTGTGTGTTGCTGTAGTGTGTGAAGCTACATAGAGTTTGTGTTTATTTTGTAGGTGATTTGATTGTTGTGGCGGGTGAAGTGTTGTTGTAGTGAAGGGAGTGTGCTGCAATTGTTTTAGACTATATTTGTACTTCGACAAATCAAATCTACAACTATGTCGAATGACAGTGTGAATGGGGGCATTAGCAATGAGGCCAATAGCTAAGTTGGTGGAGGATAGGGTCATCATACTGTAGGTGGGAGAACTTTGGAGGAATAGCTTCAGGACCTCACCACTATTGTTGCTACACTAGCAACAAAGATTGACAGGATGATGATGCCACAACCACTAGTGGCGAATCCTCAGGCACCACCACCTAAAGTAGCTCCTCAAAACATTCAAAGGGAGGGAGTAGTAGGAGGAGGAAACATGGGAAGGAGACTAGAAGGAGATCATTATGCCTTTAGGGAGGAGAGGGATAATAACTTTGGGGTTAATCCTTACCTGAACAAGGATTTCAAGCTACCTAGGGGTCTAGAATATGTGAAGCTATAGATGCCTTCATTTGATGGCAGGGGTTCAGCAGATGACTATATAGATTGGGAGGATAAGGTTGAGGGCCTTTTTGAGTGTTATGAGATAGATGATAACACCAGAGTTTGTCTTGTTGTTGTTGAGTTCATAGGGTATGCTGCTTGTGGTGGAAGAATTTGGTGATTAGCAGACGAAGGGATGGGGAGGCTGAAATTCACACATGGAGAGACATGAAAAGGGTCTTGAGGAAGAGGTTTATTCCTGAGTACTATAGGCATGAACTATTTATGTGTTTATAGACATTAAGACAGGGAGGCAAAATAGCGGATGACTATGTACAGGAGTTTGAAACTTTAATGATTAGATATAGGTCAATAGAGCCTCCTGAGTAAACCTTAGCACGTTTTGTGTCTGAGTTGAAGTATGAGATAGCCTATGTCATTGTGCTGTAGAGGTATAGTATACTTGATGAGGCTATATAGTTAGCCTTGAAAGTGGAAAGGTAGAGGCGATTTAACCCATTCCGGGTTACTAGTAATAGGCTTAGTAGTGCTAATGGTTAGTTGGGTAGACCAAAGGGAGCAGGCAAGCATGTTAGGGTAGTAGACAGAGTTACCCCTAGCACAGACAAAGAGAAAATTATTTCTGGGAAGGGCAAAGAGGTAGTTAGATTTGATGTTAGGCAAACAGTACCGGGGTCGACTAGTGGGAAGATGCGCTAGATTAAATGCTTCAAATGCATGGGATTTGGACATATAGCTGCATAGTGTCCCAATAAGAGAGTAATGATAGTTATGGAGGGCACCGAAGAAGAAGATGAAGAAGAAGCTGTCGGGCCTACAGATCTATCGATGGCTTTGCAGGAGTACTATGATGATCAGAATGTTGAGACACATGAGGATCAAAAGGGTGAACATTACTTACCTATTAACGTGTTGCACAGGGTTTTGACTTTATCTCCAGATGCTGGGGACATATAGAGGGAGAACCTATTCCACACACCTTGCTGGATTCGAGGTAACCTTTGTGTGTTATTCATTGATAGTGGTAGTTGCACTAATGTCATATCTGCTGCATTAGTAGATAATTTACAACTAGCCACTAGCCTGCATCCTAGCCCTTACAAATTGCATTGGTTGGATGACCGAGGTAGTCTGCATGTTACACAGAGGGCAAAGGTGCCAATCGGTGTAAGAGAAAAATACAGTGATGAGATTATCTGTGATGTGCTTCCTATGTGCGCCTTTCACTTATTGTTGGGTAGACCCTGGCTGTTTGATAGAAAGGTGTTACATGACGGGTTTAGAAACACTTACATGTTTCGAAAGGATGGTACACGAATAGTCGTGATGCTTATGTCTCCATCTAAGGTGCGCTCTTTCCAAGAACAAATTAGAAATACTTCTAGTTCTTCCAAACGTCCAGCAAATAGGCAAACCAAGACATTGGGTTTCAGTCCAAGAGATGACCCTTTAGATTTGAGGGAAAATCTTTTAGAGGCCCGAGGAGATGATAGGAATCTACCCTGCGATTCTAGTTGTGGGGGAACCTGACTTGGATGTATGAGCCCAGACATCCACATATGGCCATTTTTATCTAATAATGTTTGATTTTTGCACTTTAGCAGGTATATTGATCGGTTTTACAAGATGGCCAAATAACATGCACTAAGGATCAACTTGTGGGACATTCTTAGACTTACATCCAACGGTCTACAATGTGTCTACTTGACATGAAGAACCGGCTACTTGGAAACCATCTTTTGCACTTGTAATTGTCATTTGAAGAATCGACCAATTTTTGTTTATTTTGGTACTTGTACTTTGATTTTAGAACTAGCCACTTAGTGGCATATGTGTAATTTGTTTTGAACATTTTTACCCTAATTGGAGCAAATATAAATATTTGCTAACTAGGGTTTTTAGGGAGCTTTTGTCAATTTTGAAAAATACACTTTGTTGCCATGAGAGAGAGAGTTCCTCTTGCTAAAACATTCACTCTTATCAATTTCTAGGAAATTATGGCGAGTTTGGCTTGGAATTTCTTATGAGTAATATCAAGATCTTCTAAGTTGCTTCCTTTTATTACTAGTGTGTAATATCTAGTGATAATAGGTTGATTTATCAACTTGTTGTTCATGCCAATTTAGGGTTTATATTGCTAGGATTACAAACCAATTTTAGAGATTGAAATTGCATTTTATATGTAATTTGATTGGTATTGGAATTCCCTTGTGATTCATCTAATTTGGTTCACGCCATTGAGATTTGTTCGTCCTTGATTCACGCCAATTTTAAGTATAATTGAGCATTTGTAAACTAATTAATCATTTGGATTGAGTTCATGTGCTTGGATTGATTTTTAAGCACATCAAATAGAGCAATGTGTATTGACCTTGTGGTGGTGTACTTCGCCTAAAAACTCCATCTTAATGGCAGCAACTTCTTGAGAATAGTAAATCAACTCCTGTTTAATTGTGATAAGAATTCTTCTACTGAATAAAAGGAACAAAGATCCTATCACACTCATAATCAAAGGAAGAAGAGGGACAAAATCCCTATCAGTTGTCAAACTTGGAGCAAACTTAAAAGAACAAAGTTTCTATTTGCTCTCCAAGAAAACTTATGATGAAGGTTGCAATGAGGATGTCCACTATGGTTAAACTCAGACACACTTCATTCTTATGTTGAGTTATTGATAAATCAAGCCTTTATATTGCCTGAAATTGCAAGGGAAAAATACCTTGTGCAACCATTATTGCCTATGTGTAGAAATTAAAAAAAAAATGGTGGTATTCCAATGATCTAACTTAACAAGGGAAGCATATCATTTTTTCTTTTTCTGGCAATCATGGGCTTATATCAAACAGTAAGGTGACTAAGGGATTTAATGCGGTCATATACTTAGGCAAGTGTACTTAGGGGATACTTGTGGACATGGTTTATATTTCCCATCTCCATAGAATGTAAAGCCAACAATTTTGTAATAGTGGACCAACTGCTTATGACTTGATCTCAGGGGCATCTTTTCGCATGAAAAGTTTTGTGATTGATAAGACTTAAAAGGATGAACTTAAAGCTCTACGAAGTTGAATTCTATTTTAAGCTAGTGCAACATGTCATCTGTGAGATCCATCTGCACTTCCATTTCATCAGGCTTTGAGATGCGATTAACATCTCCTTCTTCATCTATATCACTGTTTGCGCCTTGGGGCAACTCAAGATGACAGCTTCATTTGCTGTTCAATGCCCATCTCTTCAATTGCAAGCAGGACTCGAACACTGGAAGTAAATTTATCAAGCATGTATATGAAAGATCGAGCGTGGTCAAATTTGGAAGCTAGTGTAAAGAATAAAGCCCATCAGAACCGACACATGGGCAAGACATCAATGTCAAGGACTCAATTAATGGAAACGATGGCAAATCAGTCAAATGGTACACCGAGTTGAAGCCAACCCCGAATTGGCCGGTTTTTATGCTTCAGAGTGTTTACTACTCCCTCCAATGTGTGAGATACTAATGAAATTATCCTCCAGCACAGTAGTAAAAATAAGACTTGGCATCGCTTTCACAAAGCAACCACTCATCCCATGAAATTCACGGACAAGAGGGGCTCGAGGCCGCTGTCTCCTAATGCGGTGCCTACGAACAAAGAAACAAGTGGCAAGAACTGCTGACATAGCGAGTAGAGAAATAAAGGAGATTTTCCATTATTGACCAGGCTGAGTTTTCAAAGCTTCGAATTATCCATCTCTCCACATTAGAGGAACGCGATTTCCATGCTCCCTATTCTGACCACCAGGAAACACCTTCAGAGTATTATCTTGGCCTTGCTTGAAGCCAGAGAAGTTTTCGAGAAAGTTGGTGGAATTGTTCCAGGGATTGAATGAGAATCCTGAGCTAAAAAGGTGATTTTCATTGTTGCTCTTTGCAATTTTCGCGTCATCAGGGCTTTCACTCCCAATTTCAGAAATCTGAAAAGGCAACAATCCTAAGGATGAAGGTAGTCCAGACGAGAAGTATCTTCAAGACAAAGACGAACGACGGTGGCACTGGCATCATCGGCGTTCTGGATGATCTCTTTGAGTATTGTTGTGCCTTCGAGATAGTTCAAGAGGACTTCGCGGATTTGGCGCGTGAGGTTACGGCACCGAAGAGAGAGACACCAGCACATCGTCTCCAATGCTGACCGACTTCCGGTCACACTTCAGACTGGTTTCAGACTGCGTCGAACCTCGTGAACAAGGCATGAACCATCGGGACAGATCCGACTGGTTTCAGACTGCAATGGAAAAACTCGATTTTGCGGCGCAAGCAAAGTCAGCCTCTTCGTGCAACAAATTGGTGATTCCATGTGAAGAAGTAGAAAGAAAGAAATAAATAAATAAAAAGAGGAGACTTGGCTCTTGGGAATTTAGCTAAGTGGGGCACTGCTCCGATGATGTGCGGGATCAGCTGCTTCTTGAATTTCGGGTCTTCTCGGAGGATTCCACAAATCCTGGAGTCACTTGGAGATTGTCGCTTGAAAGGATGGAAATATTTGTTGACGATAGCGTCATCCATCCACAGAGTGGTAATTGAGTGACTGATACTTCCTTCAAAGCCATCGTCACCAATTCAGAATCGAGCCAAGCGAACTCGGATTGGAAAGTATATACCACGAAGACATATATAATTAATGTGAAGAGATTTATTGATAAAGTGTAAAGATCTTAAATAGACTTAAATTATGACAATAATATTTGAAGTCAGGTGATATATGATAAGATTTGTCCAAGATTAGAGAAGATTTGAGAATATTCAAGACTAATTCTATTTTGATATTGACGCATTGCATCTCCGTTTGAAGAACTTTGAAGAGTTATAACTTTTCGCTTATGTGGAGTTACGGGGCTCATAATTTATAAAAAAAGACTGATTTGAGTCTACTATGACTAGGACTAAACCATTATGTTGTTTGTCTCATTATTGAGTATCAAATGTGCGCATTTTCATGACTTATTGGCTGATAAAATCTTTATTTTTTTTTGAGCCACAATGTTCTTTCTTTGTTTTTTTTTTCATGAAAGATATAAACAAAATCATTACATAGGCATTTAAGACACTCAACAACATATGAAGAGCATGGAGAAACCTATTGAAAATCTAATCTTAACAGTTATATTGCAAGGAATATCATGGTGTCAAGCAATCCTTCACTCTATTCCTCCCAAGTGATATCCTATCACAATCTCAAGTAATTATGCATTTTTGATTGCCTAAAGACAACAAGTGCAATTGAATAATACTACAAGCCTGCACAACGAGAGAAAAATCTAAATTATATGCAATGTTGGCACTTGGCTATTGTAATATAAATCATACAAATGTATATATAATAGTGGTACAGCTATTCCACAAGCGTGCATGCGCCAAGCAATTTTCAAGCCATTAGAAAAGCTTATTTGATGCCCAAACCCCTACGACTTCATTTAAAGGACTTTAGTCAGGAGGCAAAAATATAGAGAGCTAAAAATATTACGTAAATATATTGGATTAAGCCCATTAATTATTTGGTTTGACTTACTGGGTTAAGTGATAGAGTTTAGTAAGTTTGGTCCAATTATTAGGATGACTATGGGAGAATTGGCTTAGTGGGCTTGGAGTAAGGATCATTAGACTAGTCATCCACATCTAACCTTTTTTAGGCAAGTTCTTGCACTTATGAGAAAGGCTATTAATCTTGAACCTATAGCAAGTTCATTAGGATAACCCTAGAATGAATGGACTCTATTTCGTCTGTTGATCGCTAATGTGATTTGACAAATGTCATCAAGCTCAATAGTCTATAAATACTCAACCATTCCTCCTCATTAAAGGATTTTCTCGGATTCTAGAGATTAGAAAATGATGTTTCGTTTAGAATTTTCTGCTCTTGAAGATCAAATAAGAGTTCAAGCTATTACCATCACTAAGCTTTAACGACCGTATTATTTATCCGCATCAGTACGTAGTGATGATTGTTGAAACATGATGAATAAATAATGGGAATGGATCCTTTAAAATTATTTAAATTCATTTATTTGATTTAAGCTATATTTAATATATATATTTATATATTTCCGGTTCTACTATAGTCAACCTATGATATATATTAATTCAATATGTCTGTGACCTATTCATTAATAACTTATGTGTAATAAAAATTAAGCGGAATAAAGATAAAAGATGACACATACGTACACTTTCCATTTTGTAAGGAACAATTTTGGGCAAGTGCATGAGTAAAGAAGCTAAAAAAAGGTATCAAAAGAGAGAGAGAGAGAGAGTGAGTACGTATTTGTGCTATGCAGCATTATCATAAAAGCTTTACAAATACAATAAGTGCATCACGTCACGGTTGATGAAATGTAATCAAATGTAAGGGGACCATCGGGTTATATACTTAAATATTATCATTTAAAAAATATGAAAATATTATACTCGTAAAAATTATTACTAAAATAGGTTGTGAAGTCGCAGATCGCATATGCACCTTTAGCAATACTAGAAAATTTTACGTCCATGCCTTCAATACAACACCAGTTAATTTTTTTTTCCTGTAAACCTACAAATCTTATCCTGCAAACCTATAAAGTATATAATATTGTAAACTTATAAAGAAATTGCAAACTTATAAAATTATTACAAAAGTATGTCTACAAACCTATAAAAGTGATATAGTAAATTTACACAGTAATATATAGGAAAAAATTTATACCAACAGTTTCTAATATAAATGTAAATCCTTAGTTTATATTTTCACATTTCCATGTTTTAATTTCCTCTATAAACCTCACTCTTTATCATTGTTTGAAAATTTTTGTTTCCATAATTTATATTTTACGCAGGTTTTACTTTGTTTCAACGTATGTGGAAATATCTTCATCAAGATCTCAGTATGTTTTCTTAACAAAAATTTCATTTTTGTTGTTGTTACACCACTTTGGATAAATGCAAAAAAAAAAAATGTAAATATATAAATTGCATAAATTTTATTAAAATAGTAGTTATTATTACTATTAATTAGTAATTAAATAATTGTTAATATATAATTATTTAATATTAGTAAATGAATTATGTACATATGTTATTATAATGTATTTTTGTAAACATAGTCATTAAATTAAGTTATTGTTAATTAACTATTAATTAGCAGTGATTAATTGTTAATTAATTGGTATAAAATTAATTAGCAAATAATTCATATTCATTGTAAATTAAAAAATTGGTATGGTTTTATAAAATTAGTCTTAAATAGTTCTTAATTATCCATTAATTAAAGGTGATTAGTCATTAATATGTCATTAATTAATTGTTATAAAATTAATTAGTAAAGAATTTCTTATTCGTTGCAGATAAAAATTATTTGTATGGTTTTGTAGAATTAGTCATAAAAGTAGGTAGTTGTTAATTATTCGTTAATTAAAGGTGATTAATCATTAATATGTCATTCATTAATTTGTATAAAATTAATTAGTGACAAATTTTATATTCGTTGCAAATAAAAAAATATTTATATGGTTTTGTAAAACTAGGCATAAAAGTAAGTAGTTGTTAATTATATGTTAATTAAATGTGTTTAGTTGTTAATATGTCGTTAATTAATTGTTATAAAATTAATTAGTGAAAAATTTTGTATTTGCTGCAAAGTGAAAATATTTGTATGGTTTTGTAGAATGAGTTATAAAATTAATTAGTTATTAATCATCTGTTAATCAAATGGGATTGGTGGTTAATACATCATTAATTAATTGCTATAAAATTAATTAGTGAAAAATTTGGTATTCGTTACAAATGTAAAATATTTATATGGTTTTGTAGAATTAAGCATAAAATTAAGTAGTCGTTAATTATTTGTTAATTAATTATTATAAAAGTAATTAGTGAAAAATTTTGTATTTGTTGCCAAGTTAAAATATTTGTATGGTTTTATAGAATGAGTTATAAAATTAATTAGTTATTAATTAGCTATTAATCAAATGGGATTAGTGGTTAATCATTAATTAATTGCTATAAAATTAATTAGTGAAAAATTTTGTATTCATTGCAAATGTAAAATATTTGTATGGTTTTGTAGAATTAAGCATAAAAGTAATTAGTTGTTAATATATCATTAATTAATTATTGAAAAATTTTGTATTTTTTGTAGAGTGAAAATATTTGTATGGTTTTGTAGAATGAGTTATAAAATTAATTAGTTATTTATTATCCATTAATCAAAGGGGGATTAGTGGTTAATACATCATTAATTAATTGCTATAAAATTAATTAGTGAAAAATTTTATATTCGTTGCAAATGTAATATATTTGTATGGTTTCATAGTATTAGTCATAAAATTAAGTAATTAACATTTATTTATTAATTAAATACGATTAGTCATTAATATGTCGTTAATTAATTGTTATACAATTAATTAGTGAAAAATTAAGTATTAGTTACAAAGTGAAAATATTTGTATGGTTTTGCATAATAGATGGAGCTTGGATCTTTCAATTCTTCAGTCTTGACTCAGCAGGCAAGTCATCGATCACAGGTCGTTTGGGATGGAGAGGTAATCGATGTTTCACTTATTTATTAGTTTATGTTATATTAGAAATAGGAAAACATTTCACATGTTGGCATAGGATCAAGCAACCCTCGCTATTCGACAAAATGAGTTGTCACTTTGTCGCAACGAGCATACCATCTCTTTCGATACCTGAAAGGAGCTATACTTGTAGTTGGCTGGCTTCGAATGTGTGAGTCGTCTGTTGTACATACTCTTTGATTGGCACATGATTACAACGTTAGTGGAGCAATGGCGTCCAAAGACGTACACATTCCACATGTTGACGGGAGAGTTTACAATCACGCTATCGGATGTGGAGATCCAGTTGGGACTCCTTGTAGATGGATAGGCACTATAGGGAGTAGTTGCCTGGATTGGGGAGTGATATACGAAAAACTGTTGGGGGCGAGACCGGGGTCTAGTGGTAGGGGGGCCGCATTAGTATGATATGGCTCCGTGATATGTTATGATTGATCCCACTGGACACCGAGGTGGAGAAAATATATCAAGCTATCCGTATATACATATTGCAGCTCTTGGGGGGATTTATCTTTGCCAATAAATCTAGTGCCCTCGTCACACGATGTGGTTGCCTTTGTTGGAACATATTGACATCGTTAGGATATATAGCTGGGGTTTGCATGTCTGGCATAGTTGTATTGGCAACTATGTCTCGCATCATCACTATCGGCATGCGAGATTGGAGGGGTTGTTATATTGCTACAGTGTAGACCTGGGATAGATTTCCCTACTTTGCACCCATTAGTCGACACGGACTATCTGTACTAGCTAGATGTTCACTAGCGGCATGTTAGAATACGCGGAGGGACATGCAGTTTCACCCCACCCATGTAGTCAGCTTATATCGGGATACGTTGGATAGGCAAAATATGTCACATTTACCCTTGTAATCAAAATTTTTCCCTTACAATTAATCATATTTATCATTTGAAGTCAATAAAATTTCCTATTTTTAGGTTGAATGGGAGCTATACGATGGGAATTTAATTAATCTCCTGCTATATTTCTCTAAAGCTGGCATGCACATTTGGATTGCTCGGGCGCCACTTATTTGTTTCCACATTGTTGAGTGGTATTTCCTCGATCGAGTGGCGAAGCAGTTCGGTAGGTTTCAATATATCCTATAGCTGGTGAACATGCAGCCAGAGCTCCATGAAATTGACATGTGTGACCAGATTAATGTTGATTGGACTGACTTATATTCAGTGTATTTAAACATGTGGGAACAGTGGGTTGGTCGAGTCATTCTTATGGAAGGCCCTCGTGGTGTGCATGATACTTACCTACAATGGTATGGATCGATCAACAGACGATACATTGGATGCACGGAGGCTGTTATTAGATTTCTGGTATGAACAATTTACATAAAAAACTTACTAATGTCCAAATAATCACATGATCATGTTAACTTTAATTTACGTTTTGTTCGTACTTGTAGGGCGATACCTTATGACAAATTTGCTTATCGCCAGATATAGATATAACCCTGAGAATAACTGCTCAAGGTCTTTAGTTCATGCTTCACCAAAGGGGGTAGGGGGGGGAGTGGGGCGACAACGACCCCGAAATAGAGATCAGCTATAGGAAAATCCCAAGCAAGATGAACAGATGCATATTGATTCTGGCGCGGTGCATGTTAGCTCAAAACCAATGGTTAGCCAATGAGAGACACTGCATCGGCATTCTATTAGTGGTTTTGTCCTAACACCGCTAGCTCCACAGAAGCAACGCCTTGTAAAGCAACCTATGCACCAGGGTGAATCATCTAATTAGCTAATAAAGTGGAGTCTCGTATCTCCATGAGCGTTTGATAGTACTCCCCACTAGCATCCAACCTAGGAGTCTAAATCTCCTCTAGCTCTGCATGCAAGGCTAGCCAATGCCTTTACCCAGCTAGCTAGGCATTTGACTAGGGGTAGGAGATAGGGATAGGAAGTGACGATTTTTTGCAGAGTATTTGCACATGTATATGGTCCACTGCAATGATTAAATTTATGTATTTTTATAATTTGTAATAAATTAGTACACATTTCATACACTAACACTGTTACCTCTTGCTATTTTCACATGCAATGTGTACATATACCTTTTTACAACTTTGAATATTTCATAACATTTAACAAATGTCTAAAAAAATTGACATTCAAAACAACTTCTCAATAAATGAAAAAAAATTGTAACTATAAATACAGAATATGAAGCATCCCCTCCTTTTGCCATATCTTCACATAAACTTGATGAAGTAGTCGACAATTCACTTAAGTTGCAAAAGAGAAAAAGCTAATGTTAGCATCACGAATGCAATGGTGAATGTGATGAAATATGTATTGGTATCCATCGGTTACCATTATCACATTGATGTGGGTACGTCCTTCTGTTATGGCCCCCCCCCCCCCCCCTCTACAAAGTCCACATGTGATTTGATTTAGATGCTCTCTAATGTTCATCTCTATGTGGTATCTTTTCCGCTTCAGCTTTCCCTTCTTCCATATGAGATCTCCCCTTGGGCAAAGTGATGGGAAGTGCACTAGCTCCCAATCCAACTCGTCCCCAATAGGCATGAAGTGCATCGTATATGTTTGGTCCTGATATGTCCATCTATACCAATCAAGTATAGGATATGTTATATCAAGCCTAAGTGAGGCAGCCATTGCATATGCGTAGGAGCATGGAATTCTATAGATTTACCACTTCTGGCAATTGCATGTGCTATAGGCAAAGTCAACAACGTACGTTTAGCCCCCTCCCCTTAACCCACTAGCGATGCGGTAGCTACTGGTGAGGACTTCAAATACCATCGTGCTTGTTATAATCGATGACCCTATGGTTGCTAGCTCGTGAACTCCATTGGTCGATTTTTTTGGCTGCATATTTGGTGAAAATTCTACCATTCGCTATATTCTTCAATGCCTTCGTTCGCTTCTGGACAAAGTACCCAACACAGTTATAGAACATTTTCTTCACCAAAGCAGTCACAAGTAACCCTTGAGCCCCTTTCAATACGGAATTATAGCTTTCAACAACATTGAAGGTCATATACTTAAACCAATAGCAACTATCATGCGTCGGCGTCCACATATCCAATGGCACGTCGTTAAACCAGTCTAAAGCATTCGACTTAATCATCCCCTCCTGCTCCATCACATAATTTAACTTGCGAGATTGTGCTTGCAATTCGGCATATGTGACTAACTTCTTGCACCAAGTGTTTTTATGCGCTGAGTTGAAGTTGCTCACAATGTGTCAAAGGTAGAATCCATTCGCTACTTCTTAGACTGCTGATCTGATGCCTGCATGTCTATTTGATATGAGGCAAATGGTTTCACAACCTTCACGGTCGTTGACAACATATTCCTTAAGTTTCCTCAAAAACCAGCCCCATGTCTTAGTTGTCTCCTGATCAACCAGAGTGAATGCTAGTGGAAGTATATGGTTATTGTCATCAAACGCCACAAGCAACTAGCAACTTATGGGTGTACTTCCTATATAGAAAAGTAGCATCGATAGTAACAACAGGTCTCTATGCTACGATGCGCGACCTAAAGTATCATAATACCCATTTGAAGGTGGACACATCGAGGGTACTCAATCTGCTCCACCCCCAATCTATTCGTGTTTCGGGATTTATTTTTTCTACTGCACTGAGAAGTTTTGGCAATTCATTGTAAGACTTCTCCTAGTTCCTGTACATGGGCTTGATAGCCTATTTCTTTCTTTCCCTCCTAAACCCATCTCCTGCTGATTCTATAGCCAAATTTCTGTTAGATAATAGAAGTTAGCTCAGCTACCTTCATATCAAGATTCTCCCTAAAAAGATTTACAAATCGACTGGTAAGGAGATTGCAATCTAATTGTGAGTGATCCTGGCCAATCAACGAGTTATTGCATGTGTGTGAACCTTCGAATCTTGTAACCATGAACATGCCCTCCAATTTCTTCTTTCGAGCCCGAAGCCTCTATTTACAACCGTCGTCCCTTTTCAAACAATAAACAGACCATAGCAGTGGACTGGACTCTACAATAGTGAAGTTGCAATAATTCTTCACATGGTAAGACTTCACTGTTTGAATGACATCTACTTTCGTCCTAAATCTCATGCCCTGATAGAAGTCATTACTATTGCTTGAACCACTACAAAGATTGGTTTGCTTCTACTCGAAATAAATCTAACCACTATTGCCCCTATAATTGTAATACAGAACAGGATCTTTAACTGGTATGGTTGGTGGTTCATCCTGCTTTGCTCGATGTATTGGCTGTCTCAAGTAGGTATGTATAGTTGGAGACTCTTCTTCTGATACTTCATCTCCCTCATTTTCACTATCCTCATTTTCCTCATCGGAACTCTCCTCGTTATCACTACTCTCTTGCTTAACACCCATTCCACCATTGGTGTTAGTTGTAGCCTTCACTTCCACATGAGACATGTATGAATCCTGTGTGTCTAGTCGTTGTAATATTGGAGTAATTGCTCTATCTATTTCATCTTCATCATTCATTTCCATCGAGGTTAGAATTGAGGGTTGAAATGTCAACAACTCCGACTGCATTTTTCCAATGTCATGTGATGAATGTAGTCAATTGCTTGCATCAAATGTCTGCCTTACTGAAAGGCCCTGTTGAATTGTTAGAAATTCTGATGGATAATTGTTGTATGCCACAATTTCCATATGATTCAGTCGCTTCAATAAAATTTTCAACGTCTTCATCGACTCTGATTGCCATCAACGCATAGCATGTATTACCCCCATAGAACATAGGATGCTTGTGAATTATCTCAACCCCCACTTCAGTTGAATCAACTTCAATGCTGTGACATATTTTGTATAAAAATTTGCTGTAGTTGACATTTTTCTTCATTTTCAACTTTTTTACCAAATCTCTATCATACTCCGGCTCTTAATTACTAGCCACAATATTTCCAAATGCGTAGATCATTAGTTTCATGTAATTAACCATTTTTTCCCTATCCATAGTATATATAAATTATAAACTTTTAAATAAACATGACAATTTCCAATAACAACATTCTAAAAATTAAAAAAATAAAAATAATTTCCATAACATTTCAAATATTAACCTTTTTTCCCATTATTGTCAAATGATTTTTTTTTTCTAAAAATCTATTAAAAGTTATTTTTTCATAACCTTTTCACTATTAAAAATTCCAACAATTTCCGTATCATTTTACAACACTGTAAAAATTATTTCATATTCAAGATATTATAAATTTTCATCAGAATTATTATTTTTTATTTTCAATAATATTTATAAAAAAACTGAGAGTAATATTTTCATAATAATATTTATACAAAAAAACTTTTTCCTGTCGTTTCTCATTTTAATTGTACTTTTAATTTTCCTCCTATTATCCTTCGATTATTTCCAAACAATTTTTTTTCTAAATATTTGTCCAAAATAAATTTTTAATTATATTTTCCACTAATTTTTTTTAAAAATCCGTATAATACTACAATAATTATTCCATACTCTATATATTTCACATCTTTTACAATAGCAAATCCTCATTCTAATACAAAAATTAATATTGCATGTTATACATTGCAACATCTATATATATCATATTTAATAAATTATAATCTAACAACAACGAGTGATGCTTTCTATAAATTATGCAATTATACTAATATTTTTCTAAAATCTTACATCAAATACAAACACAGATAAAAAAACTTCAAGATAGATAAAGAAAAACTTCAACTTTTCTAAAAAAAAATATACGACAATTGATCAGTTGTTCGGGAACATTTAGATCTAGAATTTCCAATGCAAAATTTCTTCTTCTTCTTCCTCTTTCCTATGTGTGAGAATGGGCAAAAAACTAGATCTGGGTGAGTGGGTATTTTCTGTGTGTTGTGTGTTTCTCACTCTTACTGTATTTATATTTTTTAGTTTCTATACTGTCATCACGTGTTTATAAATCAACGGTGAGTATAGATAGAATAAAAAATTAGATAGTAGGATGTTGTACTGAAGGCACAGGCCATTGTACTAAAGGCGTGGATCTTGTTCATGTCTTCAATGTAAAATTTTCCAATATCACTAAAGGTACATACGCAATCTGTAACTTCACAATTTATTTTAATAATAATTTTTACAGATATAATATTTATATATTTTAAAAATAATAATATTTAAATATATAACCTAAGGACCATGATCAAATAACCTTTCAATTTCCATAAAGTTGTGGCCGCCGCATGCCTATCCACCAACTATGTAGCTTTAAATTTACACCTATATTTAACAATATTGTTGTCCAAAATTGTTGTCTAATATTGGGAAGTGGATCCATCATGGATGGATATCTCCTCCTTTCGATGTGTAGGCAATAAGGATTTTCATGTTAGGTTGGATCCCATCCCTTAAAGTGGTTGCAAGCTGAAACCAATCTAAAAAAAGTCAGACTACTGAAAAACCAAGTATGCATCTACCCATCTATAACGAATGACATATTATTAATGTACATGTTGAAATATCTCAAAGCCAATAAAGATAATAATTAAATTTAAAGAAATTAAATAAAATTAATTTAAAATTTTAAATAAAATTTTATAATTTAAAATTGCCAATGTGACTCTACATGTGTAATTTAAGATCAAGGATAAGATAATAATTAATTAATTAAGATATTTATCAAAAGTAAAAAAATTAAAATTTATTATTTCTTATTAGATAATTAATTTCTAAATCCAATTTACTAAAATAATCTTAAGTAATTTAATTACTTAAGGGTATGATGATAGAATGGAAATTAGAAATAACATACCTTAAATTAAAATGTAGGTTACTAAAATACCCCCACATATCTTAAGTAACCAAAGAGGTCAAGTAGGGGTAAGTTGGTAATTTAATGATCCAAGGTGAGCTCTCCATTGTCTCTCTCTCTCTAACAGTGCGGAGCTTTAAGATAATATTGAGAGGGTTTTTGGATTTTTTGCAAGGTGAAATTAGAAAATTAAGGATCAATCCAAGTACTCTAAAAGATTTAAGCTACGAACCAAGCCTAATTTGAATCTAGAAGTGGAAATCAAGAGCAATTGAAGCTTGAGGTGGCATGATTTTTCAAGTGTCTAGGGTCCATTAGGAGTTTGAAGGAATTTTGGAAGTTTCAAAGTGTAATCGAAGGTTCTTGGAGTTAAGGAGGTGAGGTAGGTTGTAAACCCTAAGAATTTGTAGATTTAATGAACAATCGCTTAGAGATAAATTAGATATAGATTGAGAAGTCGATAGGGAACTTAGCTTTGATCTTAGAAAACTTTCTTAGATGATGAGTTACCTAAAAATGAGATTCATGAAAAATAGAAGTTAGAACCTAATAGAGCTTAAACCCTAGCAACGATCGATCGAAACCCTAATATCACCAAAGACCCTAAATCAAATGATAGATCTTAGAACCATTAGAAAAACCCTAAGAATGGCCCTAAACTACAAATTCAAAATCTAAATCGATTTAGATTCCTTAAACCTAATGATTAAATCCGTAATGTATCAAACATTGACATGATTAAGTGAGATTAAATTATGACCAATAAGTAGACAACATTAATCAACAAATTAACAAGCCTACTCTAAGAAATTTTAAAAGCATGTGGATAAGACCATCAAATGCAACTATTTCTCATTTAAACATAAATTAATAAAGCTAACTAAGCTACCTTAAATTACCATAATACATAAATATAAGATAATCAAAGTAACCAACGCAATAAAAAAAAATTATAAATGGGATAAGACAAGCATGTATCAGCCATCTAGGAAAGGAGAAGGACAAGATAATTTCTTTTATCATCTAAGAGTAGAGTAGATGCTAGCTAAGGTGAGGTATCAAGTGAGAGTAGAGATTTGCCTAAAATGGCAAAGAGAATTTGACCTAAGATAAAGTATTAACCAATGGTCAACTATAATACTCATTAATTATCTTGTCTTATACACATTAGTGCCCTTTAAGTGAACCAAACTAGAAAAATTAAACACATACACATGCTTCCTTATATCAGCACCTCCTTATCATACACTCACTACCACACTCGTTACTTCATTCTGATTTCCTCTTAAGAAAACACCACATACACAAACCTCCATATCCAAGCAACTCCACCATTCATTCCAATTCATTTTCATCTCAACCATTTCTTGGATAAATCAAGAGAAAGAGTTGCACGAAACACCTAACCACCCTACCACTAGGCCAACATCCAAGCACCACCACACTAACATAAAAAACACCACTAACAAATCATCTAATCCTCTTTAACTAAAACCATCAAAACATACCACCATAAGAGACATTTGGAGGACGTGAACCTAGGAGTCTTGGGTAGTAACCACAAGCTTAGAGGAGGAGGAGGAGGAGGAGGACAACAGGTGGGACTAAGGGAGGTTCAACTAGAAGGTGCACTAAGGGAGGTTTAACTAGAAGGTCGTCCACTCCAACATAGTGCACTCTTTGTAACCACCCTTTCTTTCTTGTAAGTTTCTTATGTATATTAAGTTAAAGTAGCATGAAATTTTTTTGCTCTTGTAATACATTTGTACGTAAAAATATTGTAGGCAAAAATAACTCTTGAGAATGATCTTGATTAAGACACTATTTCCTTGTAATAATGCATCTACCAACTCTTGATCTTGATTTTAGAAGTAGGAGAGTAAGAATAAATTGAAAAAAAAAAAGAGAGAAGAAGATGTAACCATAACCTTATTGCTTCTTTGGCCATGGAACTTAGAAGCTCATAGAAACACATCTCCATGACTTATCAAGTTGAATGCAAAGTTTAGTAACACTTGGATACAAATAACAAGGGTCAAAATTGATAAAGTTGGAAAATCTAAAGAACATTGATCAACAACCCTCTAACTGATGCCCGAGGAAGGAAATACCAAATTTTATAAAGTTTAGAACCTAAAAATGACAAAAGTCAGTGGATTTAGCTAGGAAATAAAACCTCTTAAGCCAACTCTAATAAATAAATCCTTAGAAGTGATTACAAGCAAAACCGAAAAGAGCAATATTAACACTATCCTAAAGAGCTTAGAAAAAAAAAAGTCCACAGTAAGGTAAATCAATCTAACTTCACTAAATGAGGGTCCAAAAATAACACCAAGTTAGTTTAGAAGTAGATCCTTTAGTCTAAGACACCTAATAATGCAAAAAGGCCCAAAATTAAGCTTAACAAACGGACCCAGGAAGCTATTTGGTCTAAGAAGTTGCACATATCCAATGACCAAAATGACCTCAAAAAATGAAAAGTATGCGTAAAGACTATAAGAACATGAAAATGGACTTAAAATGAAAAAAAGTTATATCTAAAGCACGGAATTAGTTGAAAGTAACACTTATGGCAAATTTACCTAAGAAAATAGTACCCTTTTATGCACCCAACCGCCTACTTATGAAAAATTGTTATTTTATTCAAGTGATACCGACTTCAATTCAAATTTACCACCCGATTACTACGATTAGTAACCGATGGCCGGATCAATATTCTCATGACTACTGTATTTACTTGTGATTGTAGTATAGTGTACTTAATTGATTATTTGAAATTTGATTACTCTACATGGAGGATTATGGGAGTTGCTTGTAAACGACCATATATGCTTGTTGTGACAAGATACTGTAATATGAAATAAAGTTATCAAATTGTGATGTGAATGCATTAGATCTATATAGTATCAAGTGTCTATGAATAATTGGTTAGTTGTCGAATAATCTAATTTAATTTAATTCGACCTTAAATAATATTAAATTGCATAGAGAAGGCCATTGACATCATGCGATGATATGGAAAGGTTGTATGGAAGTGTACTTTGTACATAGCCTCACCTTCATGCTTGGGAACTATTAGGTACCGAAAAATGCTACCCTCTAATTAAGGTCTAGTCTAGGGATTCACTGCTTAAGGATGGATGAGACTATAGATGCTATTCACATCCACACACCATATGGGCATATATATGTATATATGAATTCAATATATTTTATTATAACAGTAAAGAAAAAAAATCAAATTTCTTTTTTTTTTTAATCCAATTGAAAGGTTAGCTCGATGTGATTAGAATTTGGAATCGATGTGTAGTTTATTATTTCCTAACCCCCGATAACATAAGGCATTAAATCCGTGTTGTATATAGTTTCCAGTTCACTACATATATTGGTGTGTTCACTTGTTTGTCATGCATTCATATGTTTGATTAAATAATTTGCTTGTTATAGAGTGATCGTATAGTGGGAAGTAGGGTTGTCAAAAGTGCGATTTTACTTGGGATTAAATAGTATAAAGTCAGTAGAATTGTATAAAATCGTATAGAATTGGTAACTTGTAGAATCGTATATCTAAACTCATAATTATATCAAAAGTTTATACTTAAATGATTTTTATTCCATTTTGATTATGAAAAACTTGATAAAATTGCAAACTCGTAGAATTGTACAATTAACTCGTGATTTTAACAACCATAGTAGGAAGAATACATCACTAAGTTGAATGTAGCTTACACCCTTATAGTCGGTCTTTGTTATAGGAACCTTGTTGGCTAGAGCCTAGCAAATGCATGCTAGAGTTTAGTGTTTGAATAATGGGAAGAGCAAAGAAAAAGATGAAAGCATGAGAGATCATTTTATTATCTTTATGGACTCTTAGTGATATTATGTGCTATCTATCTTTTGTTGCTAGCAAATACTTAGACTGCCTAGTAGTTCTTATTTATCGATCATTGATTTTACCCATTGGGTATTTTGCTGGGATGGTAATCCCTACTTATTATTATTATTACTATTATTTTTATTATATTTAAAATAAATTTTTAATTTATATTTCTTTTGAATTTTTTGGACATGGCAATTCCTACTTCGTGTAATTGGATGTAAGTACCCTTTATATACCATATGGTAAACCTTTAAGTAGTAAAGGAGTTATTCTCAGGTTTCCGTATAGAATATGATGGGCTTTTACGTTTAGGATACCTACCGAGAAGTGACATAGGTGGTTAATTTATACTTACTTGTAGTTTGAGTTTAGAATTCTTGATGAATAATTGTTGATTATATGTTGGATATTGAATTGGTAGAGATATATTAATGTTTGATGTTTTGATATAATGAACATTGAAGATTAATATGATAGTGTAGGTTTCATGAAGCTATGAATGCATTCTTTATTTGATTTTTGAGATTTGGGGTTGTAAAATATATAATTGTAAGTTAAATATGTTAATTAACCTAATGGAAGTATGCTGATGAAGAGAAAATAATGAAATAGGTATGTTCTTGTGGTAATCGAATCATGTGGTATTAAAAGGGTATTTGGATTATTCAAAAATAGTGTTTTGATATGTTGGAATGATTTGTAATTGATAGAATTTGTTTGAATGGTAATTAGAAGAATAGAATTTAAATGTTGTTGATTATTGAAAATTTGAGCATGATTAGTAGAGTTCATAGCTACTGGAATTTTTGGTGTTAATCTAGAAATTTTGGGTGTTAAATTAACACTAAAATGAAGTTAAGATATTAATTTAATGATGGAAAGAAGTTTGGAAACATTTGGTTTTGGTTTGAGTTAATTTAGAGCTAAAATGGACAAGTTATGGTGATTTGAAATGGAAATTTGTATTTGGAAAGTTTTTACATTTTTGGAGTGCTAAAATTGTTGAAAATTTGGAAATTAATGATAAAATAGATAGAGGAAAGGGTTAGGAATCATTTGAGTTTGTTTGACTTGATTTGGATTTGAAATGAAAAAGTTATGCATGATTTTATGAAGTGTGTTCCAGAAAACAAATTTATAGAAGATTGATAAGTTCATGATGAATTGTGTTGATTTTAATGGAGTTTGAATGTTATTTAATAAGGACTTTAAATCTGAAAATTTGTTTATAATTGTTCATATTTTTTATGTTTTGATCCATTAGGATGATGCTTTGGTTAATAATAGTTATTAGTGTAAGTTAACTTATCGAGTTAAGAGTGAATACTATAAACTTGTTCTTGTATTCAAGAAGATTCAACTCATTCTTCATAATATAAGTTTGATTCAAATTGTTCATCCAAAATCACTAAAAATGTGTTTTTATTTGAAATTTGAGTTAATTACATCTTCATGTACTTTTTGCTTTAAGAATTGATTTTTATAAACCATTTTGCCAAAATCACAATAATTTTCTTCCAACATATGCTTAAAGATTTGATTTTTAAATTGATCAAAGTTGTTTTGAAAAATGGGTTTGACTTTCATTAGGATGGTTAGTATTAGAAGTAAATAAGTAACCTTGTTATATAGGATACTCACTTATACTCTACTCAATTGAGTAGGTTTTAGGTAGTTATTAAGGGTTATGAGGTAGGTTCTGGATACAAATTCTCTCAAACTTGTTCTCACATAGTAAGGCATGGTTATAGCATCTTCCTACCCTGTACTTACCCTAGAAACTATACTATGGGATATATAGAATATAGGTTCTAAGGTATCTTGTAATTATCCTATAAAATGTTATTAAATAATATTAATAAATAAATAGTAAATGACAATATATATATATATATATATTGGAAATAAATGTTTTTCTAAGAAAAAAAAGGACCTACTTAAATCCGTAAGTTAATAACCCTAAACGGTTAAACCATAATAGATAATGAGCAAATAAAATTAGGTAATAAACCATAGTGGGCTTGTTTATGTTAAATAAATTAAATACATCTATGAGCTTAATCCTACCCAATATGGTTAGGCCCATTTCCTCTTCTTGGGCTTATAACTCATATGGGCTTAGGCTAAAAAATAACATGACATGGGCTTAAAATAATACATTAAACCTATTAGACCTAAAATAACTAAATAATTAACTTAGGTAATTAGGTTAGTTAATTGACTTGATTACCTAAATTAATTGGGTTAATTAATTGATAATACACTTAATTAATCAACAATTATCTTAGTGGGTTCAATTAAAAAATTAATTGGGTTCACTTTCCTTTAGGGCTAAAAACCCCAATTGGTCATCGTAAGACATATAGACATAGATTTATAAGATAATAGGAAACTTAAAACTAAAATGGGGGCTTGACCTTGAAGAATCTAAATAAGTAAGATCTAAATTAAATTAAGGACTAATATAGATTAGATAATTAAATTGGTAATTAAAAAGTATAATAACATGAATAAATTAAATTGATAAGCCTTAAATAATGAATGGACTTAATTGTAGTTAGAGACTAACTAGGCCCTCATACCCCATTTGGACCCATAACTAGTATGAGCCTTAGATATATAGAAGTCTAAGAAGCTAAACCCATAATAATACTAATAATATTTTATTATCTAAGTATAAATTACTAACTTATAACTCTTCTTTTCAATTGCATAACAATTAAATGATTATGATTACTAGGAATGCCTTCAGTTTCGAAGGACCTTTGACCTTTTAAGTACGCAATGACATGTGTGTTGTGTACTAGAGTAGAAATAGAAAATATTAGACCTAACTAATGATTAAACTTGGTTAAATTGACCATATGTTGCATGTGCTTAGTCACTTAAGCTAGCAAGTGATACCTCTTGATAGGGATTATAGCTATAGTCGTATACCCTAAAATGACATGATAGTTTAGATGCTTAGGCCATCAAGAATGGCTCGGAAGGTAGCTAATAAGTGAAATCACATTAGATAATGGGCACTATAAATGGAGAAAGGCATATTAGGAGTTGTCCGAGGTTATAGGTTTCAACAGGTGATACAATATAGCTGAATTATGATCAATGAGGACTGCATAATGGTGATGACATTTAGAAAAGGCTACTTTTCAATTTTGAGGTTTTGTGTATTGATGTGGAGTCTATCTACTCCTATTATCTCCTAATGATCGCTTTGGTGGTATTAGTTCCTAGATTTCCTATCATGTATCCTGAGTCATGAGTACTATTATGTTGGATGTTTGTTTAATTAATTGTTATTATAAAATAAATTGCTGCTTGTTATATTAGAAATTGGCCCATGTGACATCCATGCTTATGTATGTGTTACTGTATACTAGGCTCTTGTGGTCCACTCCTTTTTTCAAGTGTGGATGACTCTTCCTTACAAACCCTTTCATGCAACTCTTGGGATATAACTTTAAGGAGAAGTTTTAGGCTTGCGCAAGTGATGTAATGGATGAGGACAATTATTATTAGTTGGATTGTTTTTAGACTTCGATTGCCAAACTTGTATGAATTATATTTTGGGAGCCACCTGTGGTTTTATAGATTGTTTAAATCTAGTTTTGGATCTTTATGTGGGCTAAATGGGCCTTAAGACTAGTGTTATGTTGAGACTTAGTCTTGAGACTTAGCCTCTACCAGTAGCTATTCAAATTAAGTAGACAACAAAATGTTGTTATAAATTTAGTTAAACAATTTCAAGATTCTAAAGCTAGATTAAAAGTCTACTTAACTAATTGTAAGCTTTACATGTTTTATTTAAATGAAACATATGATAGATTATCGTTACCTTTTAGGTTTTGGCATTTAAAAGTCTCTATTCCAATTTTATTTATAAATATGTTGGAATTAATTCTAAGGCATTTTGACATGAATACTCATAATAAAAAAGAATGAGAAGGAGATCTTAAAATATCTAAAAGACAATATTTGCAGCATCTCGTGAATCTATACTTGTCATTAGCATTTGACAGTGAATGTTTCAAAAACCGACAATATCCCTTCATAAAAGGGAGAATAGGCATTGAATTTACACACAAAAAAAATTAGCACATCTTTCCCAAGTAGCTAACCTAGCTCTTGTGGTCAGGACTCACGAGGTCCTACATATGATAACAAGAATAACACTACGGTGCTATCCATTCACGCATGTTGGAGTTGATCTATGCATGAGCGATGGTTGTCATTGCTTTTGCCTTTGTCCTAAGTGTAGTAATTAGTCAGTTGTTCATCCTCATCAGTTCCATCTGATTCATTACTTTTACGCTTTTATATTTCAATTATCCTTCAATTTCCCAATTTCACTTGTTTGAAATCCTCAATGGAAAAAAACCATAATTTTACTAGATGTAGGATCTTCTATGATTGTTTAGATTATTAATCGTGTCTAGAGATTGTATCATAAATTCCTAATCTTATTGGTTGTTCATCTTGATCATTTAATAGAACTTACAATCTGCGTATTTTAATAAAAATAATCCTCAAATTCTATCTTAATTTTTTCAATTCCTATTGGAAGACCGCTAGAAAGATGAAATATGAAATGAAAATGTACATACATCTTATAGTCCCCATGACGACTCCTCTTCTAGTTACGACCGAAGGCTAGAATGATATTACAATGGGGAGAGGCCTCTTATCTACGAAGTCTCCAATTTTGGGATGCTTAGGTCTTAGTGTTGGGGAAATTTTACTATATGTACATATATGTTCATCCTTTATCATTTTGTATATTGTGCTTTCATTTTACACTTTGCATGATTGCATATGTTTTTTTTTTTTTTTTCCATTAGGCAATTGTTAACTTGATTGTTAATAAGGTCATGTGGCACGTGCATGACATCAAATAAGCCCTAAAACCACAAAACACGGTCCCGTTTCCCCAACCAATGCACAAAATTCCTCTTCCTTCATCATCTCTCTTAGATGAAAAGTGCAAGATTTAGGGTTTGTAAATCTCTTATGGAGTTTTGATGATAATAAATTTTTTATTTCATAATAGCATTTTAAATATAATCTTTATATAATGAAACAATATGTCTTGTGCATTAATAAGTAAATAAATGTATTCGTTGAGTTGTTTTATGAAGTAAATATAATACGTATTTACTAAATATGTTATGTGTTCTTAGTATGTCAAGTGAAGAATTTCAATATCTTTGCTTTATAAGTCATGAGAAGAATTTAAATATGTTTGCTTTGTGCTATTATAAAATAAACTTTGTTATGTTATGATTGTGAAGTTTGTTATGTTATAACTCACTTATTTAAATTAATTAAGTAATATGTTATTGAATATATATATATATATATATATGTTTTATGGATTGATAAGATGAAGTGGTGAACATGATAATAGCTATTTCGTATTTAGTTGATACCTATATGAAGAATTGGATTTGTTGAATATACTTTTATAATAGTGATTGTTGACATACATATATAATATATATTGCTGTTAGCATAATATCAATATAAAGAGATGATTTGTTGAATATATATTCTTGACGATATCTTTTCATATATGAATGATGACAAAAATAAGGTATTGACAAGATATTGACAAAATACGGATTAAATATGCTTTGGAATATTTGTTGTATGTTTGACATGTAAAAAATATATTTAATTAAAATGTTATAAATAGCTTGATAAAGAAAAGTTGTAGATAATATATATATTGAATATACATGTGGTTATGTTGTGATATTAATCTAATGCACATTTACATATTAAATATCAATTTCATGCATATATGAACTTTATGAATGTGTTTGTGACATTATTTATATAAAGAGATCTTTTAATATTAACGGTCAAGAGTTCTTATGAAAATATAATGAGAATATCCATTCCTTATTAAATGCTATATGGAATATTTTTGTAAGAATAATCTTTTTAAATGAAGGATATCAAAAGGTTTATAAAAACTTTCTTAAATAAATTTGGTGCATTTAAAGCTTTCTTAATCGAAAATATATGTACTAAGATCTTGATATTTTTATGAATATATATGTCTCACATTTTTATTAAATATTGATAGGATGAACAAGGGAATTTAATGTATCAAGATTAGAATACCTAGTATTTACCAATTAAGTACATTTAGGTAATGTTCATGGGTAAGAGAACTCGAATGGATTTTAATACCAATGATTAATCTTGAGATTTCTTAAATATTATTTAGAAAATAATAATAAAATTTAGAAAATGAAATAGTAAAAAGAAATTCTCAATGTTTTTTTTTTTTCAAAAGTTAAAATGAAAGTTTTCAAAAAGTTAAAAAGAATGTTTTCAAAAAGTTCAAAGGAATGTTTAACAAGTTAGAAATAATATGTTGGATGTTGCTTGGACAATTTATAAACAAATATGTTAGACAAAGGAAGTCTTAAGATGTGTCTCATTCTAAGATTGGAAGAATCTTTTTTATAAATGGAAAACATATTTGCTTATATCTTTTCTATAAGAAGCTTATTATAAACTTGTGCCTTAATAGGAATTAATTCAAATCTTTATCTTGTTCTTAAAGCTGTATATTTTCCTATGCCCAAATCCTCCTAATCAAAGTTTTTCAAGCAGTAAAATATTTAATATAAAAAATCTAATAAATCAAGGAAGAATTAAGAAGTAATCATTGCATATTTTGATCCTTATAGAGGGTTAAAAATATTATGTAAATATATTGAGCTAAGCCCATTAATTATTTGGTTTGACTCATTGGGCTAAGTGATGGGGCTTAATGAGTCCAATCATTTGACTTAGGAAGAATTGGCTTGGTGGGATCAAAATAGGGATCATTAGACTGGTCCATCCGTGTTCAACTTTTCTCAAGCAAGCTCATGTACTTATAAGGAAGGCTACTTGTCTTGGGCCTATGGTAAGCTCATTAGGATAATCCTAAATTGAGTAGATTCCATCTCGCCTATTAATTGCTAAAGTGATCCAACGGATGTCATCAAGCCTAAGCGTATATAAATACTCAGCCATTCTTCCACATTAAAGGACCTTTTTTTCCCCAATTCCTGAGATTAGAAAAACGATGTTCCACTAAGAGTTTTTTGCTCTCAAAGATCAAACAAAAAATTAAGCGAAGAACAATCTCTATTGCTCAAGAACTGTAAGGTTGACGCTTGAGGTCCCCTTAACTCCCTTGTTTATCACTTGTGCATTCAAGACACTTGAAATTGCCTGTTCCTCCTCCCTGCCTCTCTCTTCCTAGTCATCCCATCACGTGCCATCTCTGAATTGCTTTTCTCTAAAGTCACGTACAGTGCGGTACTCGCATGATATGTACGTGACCACTCCTACCAGGACCCCCCATCTACATTTTGGTGACTCCACTAGGGACAGAGTTAAGTGATAGAAGAGTAATAACACCTCCTAGGAAGAGAGGGCCATATGACAATATCTATTAAGAACAAGATCCTAACACTGAACCGATGGAGCAAAACCTGCCTCAAATGCAGAAAAATACTGGTCAAGGCAATTCACAACTTGAGGCTCCCATAGATCCTGCACAAATGATGTAGACTAAGCAGAGAACATAAGGATTTTGAATCAACTTATGACCATGTTTGCTCCACTTGTCATAGGGTTGGCTACCACTACAGTTATGCAACAAGGTGTAGCTTTGCCAAACATCAACATTGCTACACAGCAAGGTGCCACCCATGCAACTCCATCATACGTAGTTCATCTTATTAACCCTCTTATGGATGAGGAGAACTTTCCCCAGGAGCAAACCACTCAACCAGGTGTTCCACCTCCTAATGTTCTCGGTGGATTTAGCTGCTAGCTTACTCCCATACATGCTTCCATGGTATATATCCCAAGATCTTCCTTTGTAACAAAGGAAGACTTAGACATATACTTAAAGGAAATATAAGCAAAGTCAACTATAGGAGTACCAGAGTTAAGACTCCCTTACCATTAGCACATTGCTGAAAAGTCGTATCCTAAGGACTATGTTAGTCCTAACTTCATCTTGTTCAATGGTAAGAAAGGGAGTGCTAAAGAAAATTTACTTAAGTTTATCGAGACCTTGGAAGTATACAAGCTGGATGATGACCTGAAACTCAAAGAATTTTCCAAATCATTGATGAAAAAGGCATATACTTAGTATGTTAACCTCCCTGCAAGGTCAGTTGATTCATGAGAGTCTATGTGTAAGCTATTCTTGGATAAATTCTTCTCTACTCATGAATGGGTCATGATCACGGACATGGGAAGAACACGGTAGTACCCCAAGGAAGACTTAATGGATTATATAGAACACTTTAGGGAGCACACACTTGACATCCAAGATGTATGTGATGAAAGAGAGTTAGTGAAGATCTGTATCCAAGGGATATTCACTAAGTATGTCGTCCACTTAAAAATCTTAGTCTAAGTTCTTTTTCTACACTAGTCGAGACTGCAAGGAGAACTAACAACTTCATTGCAAGACAACGAGGAGAAAACGGAAGGTTTGGGAAATGACTAACATCTACTAGCTCGGCCCAAGTTGATACCTCTAGAGACAATAAGAAGCCAAGGAACAATACATCCCGGGGATCTACATTAGTTCCCTCTTTCCCATGCCCAATGGGAAAGGTAAATACTTTGTTTGACCAATGGTTATGAGATTGGAATATCAAGCTCCCAATAGTGGATCGTTTACTAACACAAAATGAGGAGAATGATCTTAAATTTTGCAGGTACCACTGATTCATAGGTCATCCTACGAAAGAGTGTTGGACTTTGAAGAAGATTTTTAATGATAAAGTTTGTAATGGGGAAATTATCATAGAAAACAACGATGTCCGTAATAATCCACTTCCTATACATAATAATCAACGAGGTACTACAAATGCCATCAGCCACAATCTTAGCATTAAAGAAGGAGATATGTCACATGCCGAGGTGTGTAATGTACAAGAGGCTATAACCAAGAATAATGAGGACGCATGTATGCTAGAAGTAGCTGCCCTAATGAAGACGGCTAACTTTAGAAATTTTTTTAATTTACTGGGGTTTAACGAGGATGCAACCCTTGCAGCAGTAATTGCCCTTACCTAAATTGTAGAGAGATAGTCTAGCACAACCTATACGAAGAATGGCAAAGATGCATGAGAATGCAATTCTCTTTACTAACGCGGACATGTGCGCTTGGAACCCCAATCATAACCGTCCTCTTTATGTGGAAAGCATACTAAATAGGCATCCCATTAAAAGGACATTCATAGATAATGGCTCTTTTATAAACATAATATCAACGTCTATACTCAAGGCTGCAGGGATAGATAACTAAAGCCTAATGAGACAACCTATTGCCGTGAATAGTTTCATTGATGTGCCTACATACACAGTAGAGTATGTTAATGTAAGCTTTTAAGTAGGCCCTATATAAAGCTCCACATGATTCTATGTGATCAACGTGCCTATAGCCTACCATCTGCTGGTTAGAAGAAAGTGGTTACACGATCACAATCTCATACCCTCAACATGGCATCGGTGCATTAAGGGCTATTGGAAGGAAAAAGACATATTCATTCCCACTACAAATAATCCATTCGATCATAATGAGGCATACTTCACTGAAGCTGCATTTTTCGATGAATACACTAAAGAGAGGGAGATTGCTATTGCAAAACCCTCTAGCACACCACTACCCACTTAAGAGGACACTTAAGAGAAAGAAGAGAATGTGAGGCTCTCGTAGGGGCAAGAAAGAGCAAAAAAGAAATAAGGGAATAGAAAGTTTCATTAACGAAGATGGGTGAAGGGTGTACTCCTTATGACAGTATACAAGATCTGAGGAAGATAGATTGTCAAGACTTAAGAAGGATATTATATGAAAGACTTCATCTGATAGTGATCGGTGATTTATTAAGCACTAAAGTCAAGGTTAAAACTTAACATTTATTTTGTAAATGAAGAGCAAATTTCGCCACAAAAGATGAAAGTTTCATTTTTTTTTTTAATCTTTGCAGTATAGTCTTATATACTTGCGCTTTAAGCCTAGGTAACGCCCTAGCATCTTGAATCTCATGCCTTAAGCCCAAGCAAAGCCTTGGCATCACAACTCCCATGCCTTAAGCCCAGGCGACGCCTTGACATTTAGCTCTCATGCTAATGCTTCCAATTATGAGCAGAGCTTGCTCATTCCTTTAAAGCTAGCCATAAAGCTACTTCTCAACTTGAGCAGCATTTAGCTAGTTTACTTATATACCCCAATGAATCATCATGTTAGAATTTATACAAAATTTATGATTCATTGAAACAAAATATATAACGGGTAATGTAAACATTGATGTTGACTGGTAAGAGCTTTGACTCTTAGGTGCACAATGGAAAGCTTGACATATACAGTGTAGACTGTTAAAAGCTTTGACTCCCAGGTGCATGATGGAAAGTCAAGCATACACAGTGCAGATTGGTAAGAGCTTTGATTACCTAGGCGCACAATAGAAAGTTAGGCATGAACAGTGCATACTAGTATGGGCTTTGACTCCTAGGCACATGACAAAAAGTCAAGCATATACAGTGTAGACTGGTAAGAGCATTGTCTCCTAAGCGCATCATAGGCTATTGCAGTTAAGTAAGAAAATCAATCTATTTATGCTCAATCATAAAATTTCTATTTGGAGTATTTTTAATCTCCTAGTAACTTATACTAAATAGTCAAGTAGTGGGAAATACCTCCTTGACTAGTAAAAGAGAGCTCATGACTTCAAGCAATGAATGTCATTATCGCTGCTTAAGCGCGATTGAATATCTTCTCTAAATAATTTTCTTTTTATACATCATCACTAGCAAGAGAGGACTTTTCTCTAATGCACGAGATGACTTTAGAGGCTTCTTAGATCTTAAGAGTCTAAGCAATCTCGTATTCATGATGCCCCTCTAAGTGGATCTTTACATCGCTGCTGCTAAGTGAAGGCATTGCCTCCTAAGTGCATGATGACTTACACATATTTAAATAGTGCAGACTTCTAAGAGGCCATTTGATGGCACTATTAGATGGGATGGCACAACAAAATTGTAAGAGAAAAAGTTTTACCAGAAATCTAAAGTTGCTACCTCGTCTCGATGAGACATGTCAGCAACTGGGGGAGGAGAGATATTTCAGGTGCAGCACACAAAGAAGCAACGCATCAACATAAGCATCATTCTTACTCCTCAACTTGTACCTCAATATCAAAGCAGCTTCAACGGATCATTTAGATCTTCAATGCTATCACCATCGTCAACCTAAAAAAAAAAAAGCTTCTAGGATGCTTGACCAATAACAGCTAGTCAAGGGATGTAATCTCCAGTCGGTACATAGATGTCCCGGTCTTATTCAAAAGAGCTATGCACTCTGACGTCAAGGATGACATGCTCTACCCAAGCCTTCCACTTGGAGGGTGACTACTTGAGAGTGCAGTCTGGGTAACAAACAAAGGTAACTCTCTTCTTTCATTCATAAAGCACAACACCAAATCGCCTTTGATGATGACCCTCTAGTCTGCTTGAGGCTCGCTATACTCAAGACTTAATTCACTTGAGGTTGGCTTTGCTTGAGACCTACTAAGGCCTACTACACACCAAGCTTACTATGCTCAAGTCCCTCTACGTGCAACACATGCTATGGTCAAGGCTCACTACGCCTAAGACCTGCTAGGGCCTATTGTGTGCAAGGCTCGCTTTATTGGAGGTCTACTATACTCGACCTTGTGACATCTTTGCTCTGATAGAATTGACGAACCAACTTCTATCACCTACAATGATAAAAAGAAGTACATGAGGTATCAATATAAGATTTATTCATGTAAGTATACAAAATGAGAATACTTACTCTTGTATATGGCTTGGACCTAGAACTTGAGGATATCTCCCCTCAAATTCTCAAAGAAACTTGAAAATCACTCTTCCATCACGCTCACTTGTGAGGACCATGGTTAAGTGAATGTAGTAATGGCATAAAGGATCCTAAGTCATAGCTACACTTTCATCTTGCTCTTGTGTGGAAACCACAATTGAGTGGAAGTAATAATGGCATAAAGAATCTTGGTTTTCTTCAAGAGAGCAATATTATCATACACTAATGATTCGCCTAATGGACTGTTGGTTTGTGTGATTGAAAGTGAAGCAAGACTGCTGGAGTTGATTAGCCCAAATGGCACAACAAAAGGTCATCAAATTAGATATAATTGTTTTGAGTGGTTGAAATGCTCAGCGTTGAAAAATAGGAGAAAAGCCGTATTCATATAGCAAAAGAAGTTTCACTTTGACGATGATCGTCGTACTAAACTGACACTCATAATTCTTGCGTGAAGAGTTGTTTAAACCATTTCTATCTTCAAAAAAATTTCTTAAATGATGCTGACTGAAACATTTACAAGACCATCTGCAGTCGGAGATTGGATTTCCCCAACCCTCAATGTCCATTTAGTCAACTTCTAGTACCACTTTACCAGGAGTGCCCCCTTTCTCTTTGTCTTTATGAACCTCTCTAACTTGTGTAATGGGGAACGTCTTTGCAACGAGAATATGTAGCTTCCTAGTTTCAGAGAGCCGACGAATCTCTTCTAACCTATCTGCATCAGCCCTTATATATGTCCATGAATATTCTGTTAATTATTTGCAGACCACAGTAGAAAGTAAGATCCAAGTCAGGAAGTTAATAATGCTAAAGATGTGGATGTTAATTTTCAGGGAAAAAGAAAGTATGATGAATGATCCATCTGCTGTCAGATTTATTTTCTTATTTGCTCTAGCTTATTTCTGTAAAGAAGTTAAAGGTTGGAATAAGCCTGAACAGGTACACAACATTTGACAGAGCATTCCCCTCGTACCAATGAATACTGACAAGATTGGAGGTCAACTGATAATCATCCCTTCAGCTTTAGCAACATGAGTTGCCATTGAAAAAAAATGCATTTAGAAAGGTTTCTTGAGATGTTGTCTCATCTTAATTGGCGTGCTTTATGGCACTAAACTAAAACCAATAATAATGCAAACATAGAATATAAAGTTGTCTTAGAACACCCCCTCAGCTACAAATAACATAGAAATGTCATAATCAATTTACCCAAAGGGGAAAAGAAGATATTATCACAATTCATACCTATTCCATGTGATAACCGGTATTGGAATTTCTTTGCTGCTAACAGTGCAGTTGATGCAGGAAGACCAATAAATAGTCCAAACCTATCAGATATAGATGCCGCTTCACCTTATAGTAAAAGAGGACCAAAAAAGTAAGGTTCATGAATTATAGCAGTGACATGAACAAGCAGATATCCCAGCTTCAAAACAAGAGTAAAATGCGTCATTATACTACCTGGAGGGTCATATAGTCATCTCTAGACTTCTTACAAACAAATTGCAAACATAATTTAAAAGAGACAACAGGATCTGCTACCTTGACTTCCACTTCAGAATATAACTCCCTGAGATCTTTCATAATAAAATCCAAGTATAACTCTCCAGTTCCTAAAATACTCACTGGGATTTAGAGATTTTGCAGCTGTTTTAACAATAGGAAGAGTATTGAACTGAAGAGGACGGAATATATATACATCCTCATCATAATCAACATTACACAGGGTAGCAGTTTTTGTGATTGAAGCATCAATGCCTTCAATAAGAACCAATGAACCTGTAGGAGCTTCAGCTATAGGTATCCTATATCGAGCTTAATATATCAATATGGGATGCCTTACTTCTCATAGATATTCCCAAGGAAGCCCCTAATCCATCTTGTTCGACCACAAATCAGAAACTTAAGGGATGGCTTTGGAGCAGAGGTACCGTTCTTTGAAGTGAGCATCGCATTCGTTCCTTGTGCTCTGAAAGCACACAATCCACAAGAGAGCTTCTTCAGACCCTTACGGTTGATCGTGAAAGCGGCGAGTCCAGAGTCGGTGACATCGCGGCAAGACCTCAGCTTCAGGCGTATGAGGTTACGACATCGAAGAGAGAGACACCAGCACGTCGTCTCCAATGCTGACCGATTTTTGGTCACACTTCAGACTAGTTTCCGATTGCATCAAACCTCGTGAACAAAGCATGAACCATCGAGATAGATCCGACTGGTTTCAAACTGCAATGGAAAAAACTAGATTTTACAGCGCAAGCAAAGTCAATCTCTTCGGGCAACGAATTGGTGATTCCCTGTGAAGAAGTAGAAAAGAAGAAATAAGTAAATAAAGCAGTTGGAATTTCATTTGCATTCTCTCTGCTCCAAAGCCTGCAAGCTAAAGGGTTTATTGATTGAATGAGGCCAGAAGGAATTGGGGGTCGCATACATCATTGGAAGTTAAAAAAAAAAAGAAGGTTAAATCAGTCTATACAAAAATAGTAGTTGATGGCCCACACGGATTTGACAATCACGATTGCATGGATGATGCTGGGGCTTCTGCTGATCCCTTACGGATAGGACACCAATTCTTTAGCCAGAGTCATTGATGTACGCAGTCCATGTGGTACCTTTGTTTGCAATGTAACCTTCCTACTTTGTCACTAACAGCATATTCTTCCTGGTTTATACTACATTTAACATCATCATTTTCCCTGCAAAGTTTAGCTTTTCCATCTTCAGAAATTGATTGCTGCACCCCTACAATACCATCCATGCTGTAGTGTTGCATGATTTCCTAATCCAATAGAGAATCGTGGATGTTTACATCTGCAAGACTAGATGACAATATAGTCCGAGAACTTTTAGCAATACCAGTTTGTCGACTATGAACACTTGCAACACTTAAGGCTATTTCAGTAGAAAATTTGTGTGATGAGCTAGAAGCATTTCCATCAGCAAACGAATCAGAATGATGCGTATGCAGTGACAATACTGGGGATCGGTTTCGCAACCCACTATGGATAGGACCTTGATATAGCCAATACAGTGTCCTTTGGATCCTACCTAGCGGTGGACTGACTCTATAATTTTCCATAAGCTGCACCTGCAAAAGAGAAATACTACGCACGCTTGGTTGGAGTCCAGTTGAGAATTTTGAGCAGCATTCTCGTCACCTCATCGAGCCTGAACTCCTAATCCAGGCACGGCTAGCAATGGCAGTGGAGGTACGAGACAATCTAAAGATAGCCTGTACAGCCAAGTACTTAAATTTCTCGAGATACTACTTCAAAGAGTTTTCCGTAATTTTACTTCAAATTACAAAACGCCAATTCACAAACAATCCAAGTACCCGATCGTTCAAGATAGTTAAAAAAAAAAGAGAGAGAGAGAAAGCTTCGCCGATTGTATCAGGCTACATGAAGAAAGTATATGTAGAACCATTGTCAATCCATGAATCATGCCATCGGCATTGTTCCTAAACTTAAAGAACCTCACCTGCGATTGAGGAGCGAGCGTGGCTGTTAGATCACCTTTGAACCTCCAGCGTCTGGTGATGCGACTATGATTACTGAAACAAGAATCAAACCTGCAACGTCTTTATCCCAGAATGGAACTTGCAGCGGCCGGCAAAGCAATTCCAATTACTATGAATGAAAGAGAATAGATATCAATGATCTAAATCTAGAAATTAATGGATTCCAAGATCTTATTAATATGTAAAATTAAACTTGATATTTATTAAGATACATATATATATATATATATTAGAATAGAAAAGTAAATTCTCATTATGATGATTCAGTTAAATAAATATATTTTATATAGATATTTACTCTGAAACATATGTGGTATGATACTTTGAAGGATCTATTAGTAATATATCAAATATATACAATACGCTAAGATGGCGTCAAACATGAAGTTACTATTATTATCCAAAACTTCTGCACCTATCAAAATTAATATGCGCATAATATGTGGATTTACTAGTGCATTTCTATGGAGTAAAATCAGTAAGTCAATTGAAGTCATTAACGGAGAATTGAGACATTGAAGACAACTTAATGAGCTAGATACTCTACAAAAAAAAAAAAAAAAAAATGGAAGGCAATTTAACAAGCCAAATACTCCAAATATATATATATGGATTGTCTATTAAAGAAAATTTATGCATATGTTGTTTTATAAGCAAAGTCATTTCAATGAGCTTAAAGAAGACACATGCAATTAAATTGTGCTGTAAACTTACGCATTAAAATAAATAAATAAATAAATTATATGCAGTGTTGGCTCTAAGCTCTTATAATATGAATCATGCAAGACGTGTATGTGACAGTGGTGCAGCTATTAAACAAGTGCACATGCGCCAAACAATTTCACAGCCATTAAAAAGGCTTATCTAATGCTTAAACCTCTTCGACCTCATTTGAAGGATTTTAGTCAAGGAGCAAAATGTAGAGGGCTAAAAATATTATGTAAATATATTAGGCTAAGCCCACTGATTATTTGGCTTGACTCATTGGGTTAGGTGATAGAGCTTAATGAGTCCAATCCAATTATTGGGATGACTCAGGGAGAATTGGCTTAGTGAGCTCGAAACAAGGATTGTTGGACCGGTCCATTTGCGTCCAACCTTTCTCAAGCAGGCTCATGTATTTATGAGGAAAGCTACTGGTCTTGAGCCATGGCAAGCTCATTAAAATAACCCTAATTGAGAAGATTCCATCATCGCCCGTTAATCAATAAAGTGATCTAATGGATGTCATCAGGCCTAAGAGTCTATAAATATTCAGCCATTCCTCCTCATTAAAGGACCTTTTTTTCCTGAATTCCTGATATCAGAGAAACGGTGTTCCACTAAAAGTTCTTTACTCTCAAAGATCAAATAAGAGATCAGGCGAAGAACGATCTCTATTGCCCAAGAACTGTAAGGTTGATGCTTGAGGTTCCCTTAACTCCCTTGTCTATCACTTGTGCATTCGAGATGCTTAAGATTGCCTGTTCCTCCTCCCTACCCCTCTTTCCTAGTCATCCTATCACATGCCATCTTTGAATTGCTTTTCTCTAAAGTCACATGTAATGCGGTACCCACGTGATATACACATGACCACTCCTACCGGGACCCCCTGTCTACAATCCTTCTATCATTTAACAAGCTTGACTACTTAAAAACAGAAGTGACGACCTAGAGTAAAGCATGAAGGTTTATAGAGTGTACATATTACGCATGTGGCTAAGTATAGCTAACAAGCTTAACCGCTGTATAAACAGAAGTGAAGACTTAGAGCAAAGCACGAGAGTGAGTATTGCTAGCAAGAAATGTCTTGTTAAGATTGTATTCTCTTTACTAGTAAGCTAGTAGCTAGAAATATCATCTAGTGCTTTTCTAGAAAAGAGTGTTGAGGGTACGAACGATTACTAACTAACAGATTCAGACAATAAGTACATAAAATATATATTATTGGTTTCCTTTGGGTAAGCACAACAAGATATATCATCATCATTATAATTGAATGTCAATAAAACTTAAGAGAGTAATTAAACACACACCATCTTATTTATATAGCATCTTTCGATACATATATGTACTAGATGAGTAAATGCTAATTTTCCTTCCTTTATATTTATTAATCATAAAATATCGATTTACCTTTGGGTAAATCCTTAATTTCTATCAATTAATAAACTTTACATAATAAGCATTGCAAGATATTATTTTAAATTATATGATTATAAACATTTAATTAATTTGGTCACTTTAGTGACTAACAAATTAATATTAACTTAATGTCATATAATTAAAATATCAAATTTTATTATACTTTATGCGTAATAATATTTAACATTATAGTTCATAAAATTCATTACAAATAAAGCATGATTTGTAATATTATAAACAAACATAATAAATAATATGAAATAAAAACATAAAACATAATAATTATACTTAAGAACAAAACATCCTTTTGGCATTATTTATTTATAGCTTAAATAATCTGATTCCATATTTTGGTAAACTCTAGTTTGAAGTTGGTGCCAAAAGCTATAAAGATGATGATGAACCAAACATCAAACGTAGACAAGAAATATAAAGAATTCAATGATCAATGATCATCTTTTACCGATTAACTATTATATATATTATTATTGTCTCAATTTCGTTGAAAACAAACTTTATCGATTCAATTCCTTGACACGTACAAATACCTTAAGCAAATTTATTCTCATTTAAATGTGAATTTCATATTATATATATTTTCTTAAAGGTCAAAACCATCATAAACAACATAAACATTAAATTCTATAAACAAATAACATCATAATCTTCACAAACATAAATACCCATATCATAATTTTCATTCTAATTAATCATAATCTTCCATAATTATTATAACCCATAATTTTAATTATCATTATAAACCCTAATTTATAATGGGTGTATCATAATATTAATCTAAGGATTATTATTTATTCAAAACCATGAGGCTCTGGTACCTCATGTTAAAAAATTAATTAATTCTCTTAAAGATTTAACACCATTAATATTAAACTTTTATACCCATATAAATCTTGAATATAATAATAATTACTTAAATATAGTAAAATAAACTGCTTACCGTGAGTAAAATTCAACATGATGAAGAGTTTTCTTGTTTTTAATCTTCAATAAAAATTGATTTCTCTCCCTTAACTCTCTTATTGTAATAGATAGTTTGATGGACAACCAAAATATGTTCTTTTAACTTTTTTATAACTGTTAACCCTAATGGGTAGAGAAAACACTAGTTTATATACCTACATAATAAATAAATAAATAAATCTGGTACGTTCATCAAGTATCTATATTAATGGTTAAGATTTAACATATTATTAAATACAGAAAACCTTAAACCAAATTTAATATGAGCTAATTTAAATATGGGTTAAGACACAAGGCCACATTTCTTACATTGTTATAATCACACAATCCTCTTGTCCTCTTGTTTGGATTATTAGTGGATTCTCAGTAGTTGAATTGATAGTATTGGTAAAGAGGGCATAGGCATAAGGTTGAATTTTATACATCTAGATGCATTTATCTCTCTCTTTCTCTCTAGTCTTACTTTATTATCTATTTGCTTATTTTAATTTGAGCTTCAACTTGCATATTCAAGCATATTTATTTACAATAGTAGCAGGCTGATGTGCATCACTCTAATATAAAATCAAATTACTTTTGCATGAAAAATTTGATTAAGGGTATAATTTAATTTGAGTTTAATTTTTTTTTTAGACAACTAAGGTTGATTTGATGTCATGTCTACTTCACGTGACCTTAACACTAGCAAGTAGTTCACAATTGCTTAATGGAATAAAACATAGGTAATGGTTTGCATAAAAAAAGAAAGAAAGAAGTAAGTAGAAATTGCAAATAACCCTTCGAAACTTTAATTTAGGTACAAATTTATCCCCAATAATTTTTAAATGTTACAAATAATCTCCCTTAACTTTGTTAAATTAGCTATATAAAGGGCACTTGCTTTTTTAGATTAAAAAACTCACTAAGTTTAAAATTTGGGAGGCACTAAAGAACATTCTGATAAATTCAAAGAAAGTTTTTGCATCAAGATTAAAGTTTAGGGGTTATTTATAGCTTTTGAGAATTATTTGCCAATTTATCAAAGTTTAGGAGGATGATTTGGAATTTTTAAAAGTTTAAGGACTATATCCTTACCTAAGTCAAAATTTAGGAAATTATTTACATTTCCTCCAAAATAATAATAATAACTTAGGTCATTTTTTTTGCCGAAGCCCTAAAACATTGGTCTATTTTTAATTTATTATTATTTTTGTTGTAATTTCCCTTTAAAAAAATGACATAGATATGTTTATGTATGGTGATAAAATATGAAAATTCAAGTTATGTAATTAAAAAGAAATAATACTAGTATGAAAAATGAACAAAAAAAGGGGCAAAAACTCAAGTTATGTAACTTCATTTTTTCAAAAAAGGAAACATATCGTTCAATAATTAAAAATAAAAATAGAATCGCATTCCTTTAGGTGGTTTAATTATAACATCAGCAAGTAAAAGCTTAACTAAAGGATTTGGGGGTTTGACTCCTAAAACACATGATCCCTTTTTACATATGAAGAATATTGAAAATTAGTGACATAAATATTAATTTTCCAATAATAGGATGGACCATCCCTCCCAATATTTATAATATGTTAGTAGTCAAACAAAAAAAAAAACCTTAAGTAGTAGCTTTAAAACTCAAATTACATAATTTTAAAAGATAAGATTGATATACAAAATGAAAATGTAGAAAAATTCAATTATTGCCTTTACAATAAATCCTATCTTATAAAATCTACAAAACTTTCGAGGGCCTATTATTAAAGAAGAATACCGAACTTGAGTAATCACCATCGTCATCGCGCTGGCCCGCAAACATATTGTTTTCTATTTGCCAAATCATTTTGTTTTTTCCATACTTCAATGTCAAATCTTATCTAATAAAAAATTATGTATCAATATATATATAGAGGATAAATTGCATAGATTATTTTTTAAAATTTTTGTAATTTTATAGACAACCTTACTTTTCAAAAGTGAGCACTTAAATTCGTGGAATAGATATGAGGTTCAACTTATATATTTATTTGGCTAATGTGAAAAATATTATAAAACAAATAATTTACCATGTTATCTAAATGCTGATACGTCATACACATAATTAAATTTTAATTTATTTATGATGATTTATTTATATTTAGAATTATTATAAGTTTTCAATTTTAAATATTCAATTATTATTAGTTGATAAAATCAAGTATACTATGTCTTATTATATATATATATATATATACTCACTTTCACTTGAATAATATAAATTAATAGGTACATATAGTTTCTTTATTTTAATAATTGTCGATGCATATATGAATAAAATTATATCATGGGAGCATATGTTTAGCTCAATTTTCAATTTCAATCCCTATTTTACAGTTTTTTTTTCACATTTTTCTAATGAGTTCTATTTTAGAAGGAACTCAAGAGGTAACTTCCACAATATCCATTAAAAGTACATTAACAATGCTATTAATGGACATTAATTGAAGTCTTTTTTTCAAATTTCTTTTACAAAATGTAAAATATATGAATATGCTTAATAAGCTAAGAAATTGGTTTTAAATTCCATTATAATCTAAAGGTCAAGCGATAAAAGCAAAATATTGTTTATCAATGACTAGATGGATTTGAATTTAAGTTTTTATTTTTCTATCATTATTCAAAATATCAGTAATCAATGATAGGATCAATCCAAATTTCTATTTTTATTTTTCTTTCGGAGTAGCATTACTCAAAATATTTATAGTTTTCTTTTTTTTCTTGCAATAGAAAAAATCTATATAGTTTAAAAAAATTAAAGTAAAATATAAACTTTAAAGAAATTTATATCTATAATGCAAAAAAAAAGGTTATTAATGACATGTAAACTATGTTAATATTTAAATAATATGCTAAATTATTTGTTTTATAATATTTCAACACCAGTAAGTTAGATTATAAGCTATTATAGAGTTTAAAATAATGGGTTTCACATTATTTTAGAAGTGTAAATATTTAATTTTAAAAGAGGATGTCTGTATAATTATAATAATTTTTAAGGATGATAGATAATTTTTTTTTAAATTAATAGGTCAATATATAAACAAATGAATAGGGCCCTCTCTGAAAGGACATGGGCCACTAACATTAATGGCTTTTAAAGAGTGGTTTACTTAAAACAGGAACATTCAAACATGTGAGTCATGTTAAAGATTTGACAATATTACCATGTTAACAGCTAATAACAACATTACAAGACAAAAAAAAAAAAAAACACTAAGCTTATGCACTTACCGAGGAATTATATTTCTGAAAAAAAAAAGAAGAAGAAGAAAAATAACGGGGAGTCAAATCCATGTGAGAGTGAGACCGGAATTTGGCATTTGGCATTTGGCAAATTCCCCTTGGTTGGAAATAAGATAGACCGACAACAGATAAGACAAGTCAATCGAGTCTCCTCTAACCAAAAATGCCTGTGGATTGGCACGAGTGAAGCAAATGATATGAACCTTCCATTCTTGCAAGTAATAAGAACATTGACTGGGATTTGGTGGACGAGACACGAGAGACTGTTTCTTCATGTGAATTTATTCGAAATATACCAGTACTATGTGTACAAGGGGACATGAAAACTAAGTTTGACGTGAAACATCTTACAGATGGATGTAGCTAATTCCTCCGTCGCTGCACAAGGAAAACAATAACCAATCAAACAAGTAGTGAAAAACATTGACTGACATTGGGTGGTCGAGAGACTGTTGCTTCATGTGAATTCAACTTTTACCAGAACGGCTACAAGTGGACAAGAACATTAAGTTTGATGTGAAACATCTACGCATGGAGATAGCAAATTTCCATGGCTATACAAGGAAGTGCCATACCTCAATTTTCCTTTTTCAACCTGTTTTAATTTTTTTTTATATCTAATTTATATCCATTTAAAATTTAATATTTTAAAAATTATCTTATTTATATTTTATCTATTTCTATTTCATAATTATAATGAGATGATGATCAGAAAATGAGAATTTAGAAAGTGAAGATTTATATACTTTTAAGGAAAAAAAAGTTTATAAGATATATCATACTCATTGAAAAGGGGTATTTTAATTAGTTTTTTTTTAAATGATTAAAATGAAGTATAAATAAATCTAACTTTATATGGATTTATTAGGTATTTTAGCTTTTTAAGAGGAATTGGATTATCATAGGTTAATACAGCCTTTGGCCTTAAGGCTTACCTCAGTTAAGCTTAGCACCAAACCAAGTAAACACCTAAACTAACTGAGATGAATATGGAAAGTAAGTCTAGTTCTCTTAAGAGCACACTCTATTGAATCTTTCATAGAATAAATGGGTGTCTTTAGGGAAGATTTATTTTCCATAAATATCACAGCCCTCCAACATTATAAATAAGAGATTACCCCAACCAATTAAGGCATTGAATACTTTACAAATTTGACTACTCATGCCATTATGCTACTTCTCTAACTTCAGTGCCGAAGTCCAAGTACCAAGGACAACTCCGGTGCCTAATAGCTTACGTTTGTTTATCTTATAGGCAATATTTTATCAAGTCGAAGGCTCATCTCGGCCCAAGACTAATCCACCGTAGCAAAAGAAATAAAAAATTGTTGCCTATTGTCTACAACCTTAAAAATTCATCATGGTTGGCATGAAAACCACCACACGGTCCAATAGAAAATCTGATAAAAACACTATTAATGACTGCAACCCACTAGTTGAATTGAGCAATCCATCCCTAGTACCACCAGTGCCTACAAAGCAACAAATTAATATCTAGAGCAATGAGGATAGAGTTACATGTCTTGAGTGACAACTGGCTAAACTAGTGGCTGAGAATAGACACTTGCACGACCAAGTAAATGAAATTCACAAATGCTGTTAATGTAATTCTCAACCATGCAATAAATAGCAAGGTGATAGTGTGTCACACTATAATGGGAACACACCATAACACTAGAACTAAGCTCTTCTTCCAGGGGGTGAGATGCACAACAATAGGAATGACAATTTTGAGACATAATCAACACACTAGCTGGACCATCATTAGATGATATCAATAACATGATTAAATGCCTCAACAAGATCAAAGACGTAAAGAAACCTAAGCCATGGGACATGTTCACCATCGAAAACTCTCCTTTTGCATAGGAGATCTAAGATGATTAACTCTTAACACATATCCAAATTCTTTCGATGAAGTTTATGATGGGACAACTGATCCATCTGAGAACCTAAGTTATTATACTGCTCAAATAAACCTCCTTGGCATCTTCGATACCATTGCTTGTAAGGCTTTTCCAAGTACCCTCAAGGAAGCAACTCGTACTTGGTATAGAGACCTTAAGCCCAACACCATCTCAAGTTTCAAGGAGCTCGTCATGTAGTTTTATTAGTATTTCTAACAAGCAAAATGTTAGAATGTAACTCCTCCACTCTCAACTTAATAAATAGAAGTAAGACGAGACACTTCGAGATTACATCTCAAGGTTCAATAGGCCGTTCTCAAATTCCCAATGTAGATATAAGTGTCACCCTAAATGCATCTATAAGTGGGGTAAAAGACTGATCCTAGTTCTTTTACTCCTTCATGCTCCACAACCCAAAGAATTTCAAGGAATATCAAGAACAGGCAATAAATTATATTGCCTAAGAAGATGCCATGCCGACAAGAAGATACGTTGAGTATGAGTCCTTAGATAAGAGAAAGGAAGGCAAGGAATGGCCCTCAATGAAGGATAGGCTTGGCTCTAAAGTTAAAAATAATGGGTTTGCTTGAAATGGAGATAGTAGCAAGAAGCAAGCCATTCCTTTATATAAGCAGCACACGCTTCACTCAATAAACCTTAAGCTAATATCTTTATGGAAATATGAGATAGGAGCATTATCACATGGCCAAATAAAATGAGAAGCAATGCATAAAAAGGAACTTAAACAAATACTACAACTTTCACTAAGATAGGGGCTACACAATTGAAAATTGTATACAGCTGAAGAATGCCTTCAAGGATCTTACTCGACGAAGTTATCTTCATGAGTATATTGCCAAGGCTAAATGACCTCCAAAGTGAGGCTGCCGTGAGGAAAGTGAAAGAGAACATGAGCTAGAAACTCGACCCACCAAAGGAACAATCAATATGATAGTGGGTAGATCAACAGTAAAGGGTAGTTGAGCTATCGAAGTAAAGCCTATACCCAATTAAGGAACTATCAAAGTATGCTTAATGCACAAACGAAAAGACCAAGAGTGGGTACCACAATTACATTTTCTAATAATGACCTAAAAGTCATCATGACCCCTCATGATGATGCCTTTGTAGTCCAAGCTTGCATTGTTGACTTCAAGGTCTACATGGTACTAATTGAGAACGATAGCTTTACGGACATTATATACAAAAAAGCCTTCAACTAAATGAAAGAATAGGCTAAGGAAAAGTTAAAGCCACATGACCAAGAGCTCAATGATTTCAATAATCATTCTATCGAACCAGAGGGCATCATAACCCTCCCTCTAAAGCTCAGAGACAACCCCCATACAACCAAGTGCTTATAGATTTCATTATCATTAACATGTGGCCAACATACGACATCATCTTAAGTGGACCATCACAAAATGCAATGGGAATGATTACCTTGAAAAATCACCTAATGGCCAAATTCATTACTCATACAAGGGTGAGAATATGTAAAAGAGATCGGCAAGTATCTCAGAATTGCTACCTCTAGGCCCTCTCACAACAAGAAGTGCTTACCATTAAAGCTAGACCTGATGAAAAACTAAGAGCAAGGGAGAAGTAGGCTAAAGAAACCGAAGTAAAAAAAAAAATGGCAATCTTCTCGAATAAACCACAAAGGTAGGAATAATGGTCTAAATAGAGCTACCTCAATAGCTAATTGATTTCCCAGCAAATTTTGATGTTTTTTCTTAGTCCCCTTTCAACATGCTTGGAATTCCACTAGAAGTGATGATGCATCGACTCAACATTGATATGACCATTAAGGTCATAAAACAAAAGGAAAGACATTTTTCTTTAGAGCGTTAAGCTACCATACAAGAGGAGGTACAACAATTGTTGAAAGCAAGATTCATAAAGGAGGAACCTTGCCTACTAGGCTAGCAAACTATGTGCTAATCAAGAAGTCCAATGGGAAGTATTGAATGTGTATTAACTACACCAACCTTAACAAAGCCTGCCCAAAGAACTGTTTCCTTCTCTTATGATCGATCAGCCGGTTGGCTTAACCCTTAGTTATGCACTCTTTAAGTTCATGGATGCTTTCTCGAGCTATAATTAGATTAGGATACAGGAACTAACTAGTAGGTCTACACCTTCTTTGTCACTAACTTTGGGACATATTGCTACAATGCTATGCCTTTTAAACTAAAAATGCTAGAGCAACATATCAGAGGCTGATGATGAAGATGTTTATGCACCAAACTAGTCTCAATGTAGAAGCATATGTCAACGATATGATAGTGAAAAGAAAGGAACTTGAAGAACACTTGATAGATTTAAAAGAGACTTTCAAATGCTTTATCAATATAGTATGAAGCTGAATCACTAGAAGTGTATATTCGAGGTATCATTCGGGAAGTTCCTTAGTCACATGGTTACTTTTCTAAGGAATGGATGCCAATTTTAAAGAAAATTAAGGCCTATATTGGATATGCAACCTCTTAGAATAGTCAAAGAAGTTTAAAGACTCATAGGATGGATTGTAACTCTAAGCATGTTTGTGTCCAAATTTGTGGATAAGTGCATTGAATTTTTCAAGATCCTAAAGAACCTTGTAGAATTCCAATGGATAGAAGAATGTCAAAAAGCATTTGACGAGCTGAAGTGCTTCTTCACTACACTACTAGTTCTACTAAAACCAATCTTTGGAGAAGAGCTTTATCTCTAGCTCTCAATTAGTGGTCGTGCTCTTTCCTTAGTCCTTGTCCAAGCAAATAGATGAGTGGTTGTCCTTACTAACTAGCCTTTAAGGCAAATTCTTCAAAAGACTAATGCATCAAGATGAATGGTTTGTTATGCCTTAAAGCTTGATGCATACAGTATCGAATACCAAACATGTAAGGTAGTGAAGGCATAGGTATTGGCTGGTTTCATTGCTACATCAATAATGGAAAACAAAGTGCCTACTTGAAGTTGATGAGAAGCCCACTTAGACTCTCTATGTTGATGGTTTATTCACTTAAGGGGAGAGTAGAGCAACACTTGCATTAAGCAGACCTCATCATGTTGAGGTCTAATATGCTCTAAAGTTTGGATTCCCAACTAATATTAATGTGGCAAAGTATAAAGCCCTCATTGCTAGATTAAAAATGGCTAAGGGAATTAGAGCGAGAAAGATTGAAATTTTTTGGGATTCATAACGCATAGTCCAACAAGTTAATGGGGAATATGTGGTTAAAGATGAAGGGATGACCAAATACTTAGGGGTCATTAAATCCCTATGCTCGAACTTTCCATCATTGAACATCATGAAGATTCTCTAAGCTAAGAATGCCAACGTAGATTGGCTATCAAAGCTAGCCTCATCATACCTCTTTGACCTAGATAGAAAAGTATTAGTGGAATTCTTTCCTAAGAAAAGTACTAGCAAGTATCAACCAGAGTGCGATGTTAATGAGACCCAACTCCCCACAAAGCTATGCTGGATGGACTTGATCATAATGTACTTGACAAATGGTATCATACCTAAAGAAAGGAAAAAGACTAAGGTCTTGATGCAGAAAGTAGCCTCATATACACTTCTTGATGGGCAACTTTATAGAAGGGCATAGAACTTGCCACTCCTCAAGTGTCTTCGACCCATCGAGGCCTAACACTCATACTGGAATGTGAAATAACCACATCATGGGCCACACCTTAGCCATTAAGGCATTTCAAGTGGGGTATTGTTGGCCTACCATGAAGAAAGATGCTAAAGCAATTTTGTAGCAATGTGACAAATGTCAAAAGCATGCTCCAATCGACAAGCAACCAAGCAATGCACTCATACTAATTACAAGCCTATGGCCTTTTGCCTAGTAGGGACTTGACATCTTCAAACCATTCCCCCAAGGCGACAGGTTAGCAACAATACCTCAAAGTTGAACTCATGGCCAATATTACTAAGCATAGTGTTAGGGACATCGTCAGCAAAGCCATACTTTGTTGCTTAGCATAAGAAGTGCCATCTTCACCAACAACGAGACAATTTGAAATTCAGAGAATTTTATAACAAGTATGAGATCAAAATCTATTACACCTTGATGGCTCATCCACAATCAAATGGACAAGTCAAGACCACTAACGAAGTTATTCTTTTGAGCCTTGAGAAGAGGGTTGACTAGGCAAAAGGGAAGTGGGCTTACAAGCTCCAATGATTTGCAAAGTTTATGTCTTGTTGTGTATTAATTTTTTTTATAAAGAACATGAATCTAAGTTTAATTATATAGCTGCGATTAACGAGTTAAGTCCTAAGAAAAGAAAAGGAAAAAAAGAAAAGGTTGGCTCTCCATCTAAAAATGATTAAAATATACGAAGTAAAAGATAATGAGTGTTGCATGGGAGCTCTAGAAGGGAAGAACCTCCTATATCTTGATAAATTGTATCTAAGCAAAAAGTTTCAAGTTACATTGAGTCACATAAATAATACCTAAGTGAAATTAATGTGGGGGGTAGTTTTATTGACAAAGGGCTCATATGAGTCAAGCTTAGAGCGGCCATAAAAAAGAAGACAGTATTGTGAAAGAGAGGTAATTGTATACTGAAAACTCAAAGTTTGCTGGCATATAATGGTTATGAGGAGTATAAAACCTCCATTTCTCAAATGGGAGGCTAAATATCTATTTCTATTAAACAAATGGAATTATCCTTTATCATTATAAAAAATAAAAAGAAAAAAAGCTAACTAATAACTTAAATTTATAGCGGTTAAGCTATATATATATATTTTTTCCCCAAATTGAGTTTATTGATCATCTAAGATTTATTATTCTTTTTGGGAAAACTTTATTTTTAAAAAAACAATTATTGAAAAAATAATTTTTAGAGTATCTTTATGAAATCACATGTTAAGATTGTAATTTTTAAATATGACATAAATTGTACATTGAATTTGTGACTTCTATTTTCAAATCATATATTGGGTATAGAAATACAATTTAGAAAATCATATATTTAATATATAATTTTTAAATAAAAATCGTATAATGTCATTTTAAAAATGATTCACCCCTATTGACAACTTAGCGGGGTCAAAAAAGTGAAAACAACACGAATTCACACTTTTTGAGGAACTATCGTGCAAGTGCTGCAGAGTGGAAATGATAAAAATATCAAGAGAAGATGTGTTCAGCATTGCCACGAAGGCTTCGAAAGTTGCAAATGGCAATAATTGTGACACCGTCGATGAAGTATTTTTAAAACGCAAAAAGACCGTGTGGTCACATCACTCTTTCGGCTGCTATCGGCAACCCACTTGCGTTCGTATCCAATGAGCAGTTTTAAATTTACAGCAATATTTTAGCAATTAATATTGTCCATTATTGTATTAGGATGGTTGCTGAATAAGGATAGAGGGACGGGTTTTATCAAAGATTTAGTGTTTCTTAAAATTCGGCCTATATATATATAAACCCAAACAAGAAAAAAACCCTACCCATATAACCGATGGGGTCTACATGAAGGTCTCCTTTCCATTTTATTAATGAATGCCCCCTTGGCCAAAGAAAAAAAAAGGAAAAAATGCTTATGCCCAAACATATTCAGACATAGAATGATAAACAATTACAAACTCTAGTGAGCCCCGAGAAGATCTCGTGAATCTTACAAAAATAGACAATACAGAAACAGACAATACCACACTTGCTCTCCCCACTGACAAATCAAATCTCCTCCACCATCTCTATTTTTTATTGAAACAGATCAAACCTGTAAAAACGAAAAGAACAATGTTTTTGAAAATTTAAAGAAAAACAAAAAAAAAAAAAAGAAAAGAGAAGGAAATTAAAGTAAGCATTTAATAAAGTTATCCCTATTTTTAGGAACACTATTGTTACATGAAATACTAGTTTTTCCATACATTTTAACCCGATCTTCATATCCGATCGATCTCTTCAAGATGGAAAATTTCTACCTATTTATTTCCATTTTTCATACATTTCCAATAATGGAACTGAACCTACCTATCTCTCAGCATGGAATTAGGCCCTAGCTCGTCCCGCAGCCGGAAACAAGATAGATCTACACAGCGGACATGTCACTTGACTCTGCTCTACCCAATCATCCAAGCACTCCCTATGAAACACATGACAACAGTTCAACAGCTCTCTAACCCCATCACTCTTCGCGATAGAACTCAAGCAAATCGCACAATCTTCTTCCTCACGAACACCGTTGTCAGCATTCCTCTCTAGGAACTCAGAATACTTCACTATGGGAACCCTTCTCTTTATAAGACTCGTTACTGTTTGGACAGGCACAAGCGAAGGACACGAACCTTCCATTATTAGAACATGGCTATCGGGTATCATCACTTGGTCGTGATGAGAGTTATTGGTTTCTTCTCCTCCTCCTCCTCCTTCTTGGGACTTGAAATTCAATCCTAGATGTGCAAAAACTGTTACCAAGATGAATTTGAAGTGAAAGAGAAGGTTTGGTATGGATGTTATGATGGCCATACATTTGTTGAGTTTCATGGCTGTGCTCGCGCAGGTACAGGAGTGTCGAGACACGAGAGGCCTTTATTTTGCGACGGTGTGTAGATACTTTTATTTTTAAAGAAGCACGGTATCTCGAAAGTGCCGTTAAAGGCGTCAAACCATACAAAACATGGATTAACTTTGTCCACCGAATGATTGCTTTAGGATTTAGTTTTTATTATTCGTTTCTCATTTTAAAATTTTAATTATAGCTTGATTAGAGTCCGATTTACTTACTTCATACAACTAGTGAATAGTTCATTTAATCAAGTTAAATTCATAGCAGCCACTAAATAAAATCCTAAATAGTTATTTAGCAAAGATGGATTTCAGTAAGAAATTGTACGTTTATGAATGGGGACCAAAATCTATCAAAATGCTTCATAATAAATAAGTTTTGATGTATTTAAGACATTGTGGTGGTTGGTAGCATAATGGTTCAAAGCTTATTCATGTGAAGCATTAGGAGGTGAAGGTTATGGGTTTAAGCCTAAGCTCCTCATAATTTCCTTTTATTCGCTTCAAGGGAATATTAAACAAATTTGGATTGGGGCACTCATTCATGTCAAGCATTGGGACTTGGGTGTGGTGACGCAGCGCGGAAAGCGAAAACGAAACGAATCCAAAATTGGATTGGTTTCCCACAATAAAGAAACACTCTTTGATGCAGATTTAGTTGCGCACAACCTGGAAATTGGAGAAAATTCTCTCTCAAAATGTATTCAAATATGATAATCAAAACGTAACCCTAATCTATCTGACAAAAGAGTATTTATATGGCCTCGTAAAATATCTAAAAGGGGAAAATCTAAGCGTACACGTGGAAGAAATAATAAGATACGCGTCTACAAACGGTCTCATACACAACCGTGTATGTAAGCCGTGTATGACTGTGAATATTCTTGACTAGGTACACGGTCATGTTTCTAGCCGTGTAAGGAAGCCGTGTACGCGTCTGTGGAAATCTTGATCGAATACACGGTCGCGATGCACGGTCGTGTATGGGGGCCGTGTATGATTCTGTGGAAATCTGGATTGAATACACGGTCGCGATGCACGACCGTCTCCTAGCCGTGTAAGGAAGCCGTGTATGCTTCTGTGGAAATCTGGATCGAATACACGGTCTCGATGCACGGCCGTGTATGGGGGCCGTGTATGACTCTAGGAAATCTACCAATCACTACACGGCCGTGTGTCCCGTGTCCCTTGTGCCTCCATCATTCTCCCCCACCAATGGAGAACTCGACCCCGAGTTCTCGTCCGGATATAGAGGCGTATCATTGGAATGAAAAGGTGACAAGTCCGCCACATTGAAAGTGCAGGAGATATTCATATCTTTCGGGAGTTGTACAACATATGCGTTGTCATTGATCTTCTGTACAACTTCATAGGGACCGTACTTCCTGGGTTGAAGTTTCCCATACTTCCCTACAGGGAGTCGCTCTTTTCGAAGGTAAACCATTACCTGATCGCCCACTGCAAAGAGCTTCTTCGTCTATGCTTATCTGCATCCCCTTTGTATCGTGTGTTGGATTCCACTATCTTTCGCTTAACTTCCTCAGTAGTGGCTTAGTGTTGCTCCGCCATATGTTTAGCCGCCACATCACCCACCATGTCCTTGGGTAATTTGAGCAGGTCCAGCGCATGTTGTGGTGTCTTTGTGTATACCACTGAGAATGGAGACCTTCCAATAGTTCGGTGGACAGAACTATTGTAAGCGAATTCAGCTTGAGCCAATGCTTGATCCCACTGTCCCGGCTTCTCACCGCAGATGCTTCTGATGAGGTTTCCGAGGGTCCTGTTAGTTACCTCGGTCTGTCCGTCGGTTTGAGGATGAGCGGTGCTGCTGTAATTCAGGGATGAATCAAACATAAACCAGAGGGTCTTCCAAAAGTGACTAAGGAATTTGCTATCCTGTCAGATGTGATGGACTTTGGGACTCCATGCAACCGCACCACTTCCTTGAAGAACAGCCGCGCAATAGCCCGTGCGTCAGCGGTCTTCCTGTATGGGATGAAATGAGCCATCTTGGAAAACCTATCAACTACAACAAACACAGAGTCAGCACCTCGTTGGTACGAGGCAAACCCAGTATAAAGTCCATCGACAAATCCTCCCAAATGTTTGAGGGCACGGGAAGAGGAGTATATAGGCCAGTGTTTTGGGATTGCCCCTTAGACACCTGACAAATGTAGCACCTCTCCACAATCCGATGCACATCCTTCCTTAACCGAGGCCAAAAGTATCTGGCGGTAACTGCGGCTAGGGTCTTATCTCTACCCATATGTCCCGCCAGTCCTCCACCATGCAGATCCCTGATAAGCTTTTCCCGCAAAGAAGATTCGGGAATGCACAGCTGGTTCCCTTTCATCAAGTACCCCTCATGTATATGATAGTCGTCACACGGTTCCCTGTTGGCACACTTAATCCAAGTGTCCTTAAAGTCGCTATCATTCTCATATAGTTCCTTTAGCTTCTCAAAACCGACAATGTTTGTACTTAAAGTAAGCAGGACATTCGCTCTTCTACTCAGGGCGTCCGCGACCTTGTTTTGCACACCTGACTTGTGCATCAACCTGAAAGGAAACCTCTGCAAGAACTCAATCCACTTGGCGTGCATATCCTTACTAATTCGGGTCTGACCACTCAAGTGTTTAAGAGCCCCACAATCCGAATACAAAATGAACTCTTTCCCGACCAGATAGTGTTCCCACACTTTAAGGGCCCTTACCACGGCGTAGAATTCCTTATCATAGGTAGACCAAGTCCTCCTTGCTTCACACAACTTCTCACTGTAAAAGGCTATTGGTCTTTTCTCCTGTGATAGTACTGCACCGACTCCGACCCCACTAGCGTCGCAATCCACTTCGAACAACTTTTCAAAGTCTGGTAGCGCTAGTACAGGCGCGCTACACAATCTCTGCTTCAAGTTCATGAAGCTCAATTTAGATTCTTCGCCCCATTGGAACTTTCCCTTCTTTAAGCGTTCGGTCAGGGGGGCAGCAACAGTACTAAAATGCCTAATGAACCTTCTGTAGAAGCTAGCTAGGCCGAGGAAGCTTCTCAATTCTGTAACGGTTCTGGGAACAGGCCATTCTCTAATTGCTTTCACCTTCTCATCGTCCACCATCACTCCCTCACTACTAACCACAAACCCAAGGAACAACAGTCGCCTTGACATAAATGTGCACTTTTTGAGATTAGCGAACAACTTATTCACCTTTAATGTAGACAACACACACCTTAGATGCTCTAAATGTTCTTCTTCGGATTTACTGTATATTAGAATATCGTCAAAGTACACAACAAGGAAACGACCATTGAAAGGTTTCAATACCTGGTTCATTACCCTCATGAAGGTGCTCGGTGCGTTACTCAACCCAAATGGCATCACTAGCCACTCATACAACCCCTCCTTGGTCTTAAAAAGCCGTTTTCCACTCGTCTCCAGGGCGGATCCGAATCTGGTGATATCCACTCCGCAAGTCTATCTTGGAGAAGATAGTAGCGCCACTTCAACGGTCCAACATATCCCGATGCGGGGTATAGGGAATTTATACCCTATGGTAATCTTGTTGATAGCTCGGCTATCAACACACATCCTCCAGCTCCTATCTTTCTTGGGAGTTAACAACGCTGGAACCGCACATGGGCTTAAGCTATCCCGGATGAAACCTTTGTCCAAAAGATCTTGGACCTTCTCCTATAGAATCCCGGCTTCCTTGGGATTCATCCTGTAATGCGGGAGGTTTGGAGAGACTAGCTCCAGGCACCAGGTCTATCTGGTGTTGAATATCCCTCAGAGGGGGTAGTCCTCGGGTAGGTCGTCTGGAACCACTTCCTTGAACTCCTCAAGAAGATCCTTCACTGCCCCTGGCACTTCTCCATCAAGCTCCTCCCCTCCTTCGGTCACTCCTTTCACGATGAGGGCGTGCACCACTCGCGACTCCCTTAAGTCCTCCATCACTTCCTTCTCTGATTGAGTGATAGTTAAGAATGAGTGACTCTCAACCTTCTTCTCTTTAGCACGTCCTTCCCTTTTCAACGGCAATAAGGTGTACTTCACACCCTCCTTCTCCAACCTGTAGACATTTTCTTTACCCGCATGTTGCGCGTCCACGTCAAATTGCCATGGCCTCCCGAACAAGATGTGGCAAGCATCCATGTCTACAATGTCGCAGAATGCTTCATCGCGGTACTTTCCTATTGAGAAAGGTATCCAGCCAATAGTGTAAGGATTCGGGTGCTTCTCGACGGGCAGCTGCAGTTGTGTCACAACCTCCCTTCCTATGATGTTCTCGCAACTGCCACTGTCTACTATTAACTCAAATAGCTTCCCCATGATAGTACACTGTGTGCGAAACAACTGGTGCCTCTGCGTGAACTCTTCTTGCTTTGGGGTGAGCATCATGCGCCGAATTACGTATGTTGGCTCCGCTGCTTCTTCTTCTTCCTCATAATATTCTCCCTCTCCATCGGGCTCACAGTAGATTTCCTCATCATCTTCCCTATCGAGGATGTTGACGCTCTTCCTCGCTGGGCATTCGTTTGACCGATGACCCGGTTGGTTGCATCGGAAACATTTGCCCAATATAGGTTTGGCATAGGGGTTGTTTTGTCTTTGAGCTCCCTTCTGCTCCATTGGCTTCTTCCCCTCACTTTTCTCCTCCCTCCTAGACATGTCCTCAATTGGTTTATATGGTGTAGTCCTACTTTTCTCAAGTACCGGTCGACTACCACCACCTATAGCTTCGCCTACATACCCTTTCCGTCCTCCCCCATATCTACTCCCTTGCTCCTGTAACACAAGTTCGGCTCGGAGAGCCAAGTTCTTTGCTTCTACGAGGGTTCTCACCATTGTCACCCCAATCTTGTCTTTAATTTGTAGTTTCAGTCCTTCTACATACCTAGCAACTTGCTGACCTTCGCTCTCCCTCAAATCATTCCGCTCTGCCAGCCTCATGAACTCGCCGTATACTCATGCACGGAACGTTGTCCTTGGCGGCACCGCTGATATTGTTGGAACAATATCTGCTCATAATCCGGCGGGAGGAAGTCATGTTGCAGCAACTGCTTCATGCGATACCATGATCTCACCGGGTGCTTTCCTTCCCTCTGCCTCCTACTTTGCAATCTCTCCCACCATGCCGAAGCACCACTCTTCAACCTACATGCCACCAGCCTTACACGACGGTCTTCGGGAATTTCCATGTAGTCGAAGAACCGGTCTACTTCCGCTAACCAATCAAGGAAGCGTTCGATGTTGAGACTGCCATCGAACCATGGAATATCAACCTTCAGACGGTAGTCTCCTCCATCCCCGTGATCATAACCCCCACGGTTCCTCCTATGCTCACCTTCTCTAGGGTGGTTTCCATAATGAGCCATCCGATGACCACCGCCTCTTCCACCACGTCCTCACCGCGGTCTACTTCCGTACGAATCATCACTCTCTTCGCTGGACTCCTCACTCTCCACGCGTCCCCACCTGTTCTCAACAATAGGTCGGATTATGCGTCCCCCGAATTCCTCCATCGCACGTGGTGGATTCCTGCCAGCGCCACCAACCCTATTAGGGTCTACCACCAGAGCATCGAAACGCTCGATCAGTTCATCAAGGCGCCGTTCCATACGCCCGACCTTCTGATGCATTGCGTCGAACTCTGCCCTAGGAACCCATTGATGGTTCCCTTGAAACCTCGCATCTTGAACACCGTCAAGAACACGACCGCTATCGTCGCCTTGATGAGTTGACATCTCCACAGGAAATAGCCTTGCTCTAATACCAACTGACGCAGTGCGGAAAGCGAAAACGAAACGAATCCGAAATTGGATTGGTTTCCCACAATAAAGAAACACTCTTTGATGCAAATCTAGTTGCGCACAACCCGGAAATTGGAGAAAATTCTCTCTCAAAGTGTATTCAAATATGATAATCAAAATGTAACCCTAATCTATCTGACAAAAGAGTATTTATATGGCCCCGTAAAATATCTAAAAGGGGAAAATCTAAGCGTACACGTGGAAGAAATAATAAGATACGCGTCTACAAACGGTCTCATATACGGTCGTGTATGTAAGCCGTGTATGACTCTGTGAATATTCTTGACTAGGTACACGGTCATGTTTCTAACCGTGTACGCGTATGTGGAAATCTTGATCGAATACATGGTCGCGATGCACGGTCGTGTATGGGGGCCGTGTATGATTATGTGGAAATCTGGATTGAATACACGGTCGCGATGCACGGCCGTCTCCTAGTCGTGTAAGGAAGCCGTGTATGCTTCTGTGGAAATCTGGATCGAATACACGGTCTCGATGCACGGCCGTGTATGGGGGCCGTGTATGACTCTGTGGAAATCTACCAATCACTACACGGCTGTGTGTCCCGTGTCCCTTGTGCCTCCATCATGTGGGTCTGGGCCGTGCACCCCGTGAACGAGACAGTCAATTTCATTCTTTTAGATTTACTTATACATAATCACACTCAAATAAAATTGCAGTATTAGAAATGTGGAATAAAAATCTAGAAAATAAAATAAAAAGATAAAAGACAGTCTTAATCTCAAATTGTTAAGGTTTAAGAACTTCTTTTTTAGTAAAAGTTTATAAATATTCAACAAAATTCTACTTTAAATTTATTTATTTATTGTATTATTAATAACGATATATTAATTTAAATTTTATTTATTTTTTGTGTTGTTAATAATAACACGTTAATTACTGTAAATGGAAATTAATTTTTCCTATTTCATAGAAAAATAGTTTAAATTTTTAATATTATATAAGAAAATGTTTTATTTTTTTAATTTTCTAATCTTTTATCTTTATTTTTTTTTCTAATGGACTCGATGGTTCTATGAGCTTAGTGGTTAGACTAGCTTGAGACTTATAGACCCAGGTCTAACCCATACAGTAAGTCATAAGCAGTGTCATGGATCAAGTCTTTATAACATCTCCATTTTCTCATGAGATTAAAACATGTCACTTTTAAGTTATAAAAAGCCAACAAATTAAATTAAGAGAGTTGGCAAAGGCAGATAGAATTCTAAATCTTAGGCATAGTGGAGGAGATCTAGTTACATTAGTCACATGTGTACTGTGTGCATCTCGTGCTACACATGACTTAAAAAAAGTGAGATATGATGATCCGTGGAGGATAATTAAGAGTGATAAGTGTAGAGGAGGAGTAGATAATCTTTGAAAGCTCAAATGCATTAGTGATAAGTAAAGGATCTATATTACATCAATCCCATGGTTCTTAGAGCAAGCAAGTATATTCTTTATTCAGAACTCTATTTGATTTTTTATAAAAGTAATCTAATAGCACTTTTATATTTATCTCAATTTTTTTGAAATCTCAAATGAGAAAAAACTTTGATTGTCAATGTCATCTATTGGATCGTATTGACGATCAATAGTTAGGATGAATTTTCTTATTGATGGATTACTTTATAGGTTTCTCTTGAGTCTAAACATAAAAAGCCTTTTTTATTGTATAAGTTTTATTGAGAAAGGTTGAAGTCGGATAAGTTTATCTAACGGTTCATATTTTAAGCTTATTATGCCATTTTTTTTTAATTATTTCGAAATTTATGAATTTGACTATTTAATCCTTAGCACTTAGTTCAGAGAATTAAATCCCCTTTATCAAAGTTCTTCAAATAAAATCAAAGAAATTTGGATAACGGTATATTTTTCAAATAGTTAGGTCACTGTCCGGCACATGTATGCTTATAGTTTAGCTACATGACTGCCAAGGATGCTCACATAGTTGCGTTCCATTTATTTTTTAGTCAAGTTTTAAAAGTGCTCATCACCTGTACCGTAAAATAATGTCTTTTTCTCTTCTTGATGCAGGAGCTCATAGTATTACTTGATCACAGTATGGCGTTTTAAGCTCGTCGAGACTGTAACGCCCTCAAGGCAGATATATATATTCATTCCAAAGAGAGAGAACATCCTAGGAATTGCGATATTGCCCAGACGAAACATAGATAATGGTCTACTTGAGCTCATGATTGCGAACAAAAACCTCACTGGAGGATCAAATGATTTTGGGACATAGAGGAAGTATTTTAATTTCCTGGATGCAAAAGCAAAGCCCTAGACATCATTAGGCGGCCAAAGCTTTTTGAGAAGCATACCATGCACAAAATCAAGTTTAATTGGAGACTCAAACATCAAATGAGGATGTTGTCACAGTTAGTGAGCTTCTTTGTTTGTAAGAACTTGGTCACATATCGAGATTGTCTCGCATTTTCAACTAGCGAATTTCCCTGGAGCATAGCCGACCTCAGACTTTCTCAAAGTATAGATTTCTTTTCTTATTTGAAATATCAACTACAGCTTATTGCGTCTTCTTATTCTCTTTTATTTTCTTCTTACCTGCCTTTGTCAAATCTCGATAAATATAGAATCAATCCCGTCCCTTATATACACAAATCATATTAAAAATAAATAAAAAATCAAACGCTTGTCCGAACTATAGATTTTCTTGTGCCAAAATAGAAAGCCGACTATTTACGCGAGGATACATCATAAATTTTCCAATTCCTGTAGACTTATTTTCCAAGTCAAGCCTTCTGTAATACCATTTTTATAAATTACAGATCTTGCGATCCATTCAAGTCGCACACGGTCAAGAGAAGGCGGCGGAGGCGAACGAGTATCGATGATAGTTTCCTAGCTATCATTACTTCTACTTGTCACCAAAATTGAGCTTGAAGGTGGTAGCGTTGCTACTCGTCATTTAAAGCTCAACGTCGTAAAGAATTCTATAGCTCATCCTCACAGCGCATCGGTCGCACTCCGTTTTCCAGTTTCATCTTCTTTGTTACGCATCTCCGCACTTTTAGCTCTCTCTCTCTTTCTTTTTTTTTCTTTTTAAATTCCCTTTAGCTGACATCTATACCTCGTTTGTTAACGCCTTGAATTTATTTCCAAGAAGCCAAAATTCATGTTGCACAGCATGTTTTTTGGTACCGATTTTGTTATCTATACATCTTGTCACCATGTGGTTCTTGCAAGCAATGAGCAATACGGGGCTACTCCACCAAGCGTGTCATCGTCATTTACATATTTGAGTTCTTTTGTTCCATCAGATAATAATCTCTCTGGTAGGACTCTTTACACATGACAAATGGGAACTTATGCTTCTTCATCATGATAACTAATGCGATCATCAATGGTATGATTGACCTTAACGGATGGAGATGGACTAGAATCCTTATATAATGGAACTGAAGAAATAAATCTTGCTACCAATTGATGTAAACTTGCGGCTTCATAATAATAGAAGAGGAGAAATTGTAGTCAGAAGACCACTTCAAGTAAATTTTTGGGAAGGTGTAGAATCCCTCACTCCCATAGGCCAATGGAGTCAAAATATCTCATCCTTTTGCTGAGATGAATAGTAGTTTTGGAGCATTTATTAGTGTTGATTTCCATAGGAAGCCCATCAGTTGAAGAAAGAAACCGTTGTTAAGATGATCTTTTCCACTTAAGTCAATGGTTACTTCCCATTTACATTGTGCACGAAATTGTTTCTCTAAAATAGTGAACCAATACTCAACTTCGGGCATCGATCTCAGCACTTGTTAAGTCTTTGCATCTATCAAAAGCGAGACTCTTCAGCTCATTTCTCGAGATTTCAACCTTCTCCAATAAAACAAGTCTGATGATAGAAATTTTTTGAAATGAGTTCATGAAGTGTCTTGTTATGGCCTTAATTTCTCTTGGACTATATGTATGAACCTTGACTTAGCATTCCATTAGAGTGAAATAGCTTCAGGCTATATGAACTCCCTTCCATGAGTCTGACACATTATTTGATGAATGCCTTTGAACTTTTGTCACTGAATTGCTTCTTGAACGTACGTCGTTTCATATATATGACACCACGGCTTGAAGTAGACAAACTTCGCTCTATTTGAAATTGTGTCTGCCATTAGCATGCTCTTCAATTGTCGTGCAACTGAATTTCCAACTTCAAACAATATTTTCATGAATATTTTGTTTTGTGCTCTGTCTTGCTAAACCCTCGTATATTCATGGGAGTTCTAATCTTCATTGTATTCTCCTTTTTTTTATCAATGAATGCATCATTCTTTTTTTATAATGGCTATACCTTATAAATATGTGACTATGGTCATTCTGTAATGAAAGACCACCTCTAGCATATTATCCTTGTTTTCTAAGTCAAACACACGTAGCTTTGACGTATACATGAGGGATTAACAAAATGGCTTAATAAAAGGCTAGCCATAAGGCCCATTTAAGCTTGCCAAAAAATGTTTGGTGGCTTGTAGTTGTTGTGACTTCAAGAAAGATTGACTTCTTTTATTGTATTTATTTATTTATTTTTAATATTAAGTTGCCTTTGCTTTCTTGTATGATACTCTGCAGGTAAGACAGCATCAAGTAATGAAACCGTTGAGATCTAGTTAGTCTTTTTTCTCTTCCCTCAAGTGTTGGTGGTGACAGTATTTTTACTGTTGCACACCTCTTCAAAGAGAGTAACATTGAAGATCTTGGGAGCACTCATCTTAATGCATTTCTACACTCAGTTGTCTATGGTGAGCACCTATGCATACATTTCTTCCTCCAGTTGCTAGCCTATCTATACAAGAAAGGGTAGCAATTGTGAATGCCATTATCACCTCAAAAGAGAATGACTTATATAGATTTGTTATAGCATGCATCCAGCACTACTATTTCAAATATCCTCTACCGTAGAGGGAGACTTTCAGTTGAACTTCCATGTTCAAAAACCTATCTAGTTAGTATGATGGTAGACATGCTGGAGAAGGTAATATTGTTGTCTAAAGGACTTGGAGTCCTCTTGTCTTTGAGAAGTATTAACGCTTTGAAGGAGCTTGTTGCCTTGACTACAATGTAGTATGCTGACAATTGCTGTTTAGACAAAGAAGTCAGCTTAAGGGAAGTATCATGGGGAAAAGTAGGTAATCCTCTTACTAAAAGAGTATCGTGCGCTTATAAGCAATGATGATGGAGATCACCAAGAGGAAAACCTAGGCTTAAGGAATGTATGATTGGGGTGCCAAGTTATTTCCTAGATTTAGAGATGCAAGTAAGCATCACGTACCAAGGAGAATACTCTACTACAAGGCAATGATGATAGCTAGTTGCTAAGGTATTACTTTGACTTGAGGCATGGAAGCTGAGATACCAAGGCATTGTCTGGACTTAAGATGTGGAAGTTAAGATGCTAGGGCATTACTTGAACTTAAGGCATAGAAGCCAAAATACTAGGATGTTACTTAGGCTTAAGGTGTGGAAGTCGAGATGTCAGGTTATCACATGGGCTTAAGGCATATAGGCTAAGATGTTAGGGTATTTTTTAGGCTTAAGGTGTGAAAGTCTAGATTCATGGTTTGGAAAGCCTCTTGGGAAGGACTCATGGTTGTGAGGCCACTTAAACTATTATTTTTAAGGAGTCTCTTAGGTGATGGTTCTAACTTGTTGATCATGATGTCTAAGTGGTTCCTTTTGAGAAGGCACTTGATTGTGCTTAAGCAGCGATAGTGGCATTTGTTGAATCGAGTAAAAAAATTCTATTATATTGGTAAGGGGGGTATTTTCCACTACGTAAGTACTTGATATGACTTAACAATGTATTACCTATAACTAAATTGCAAAGGCTATGATGCTAGGGCATTACCTAGGCTAAAAGTGTAAAAAGTTAAGATTTCATGGCTATGCTTAAACTTAAAGCAGAAAAGCTTGGATGCTAGGGAGATGCTTAGACGTAAAAGTATGGAAGCTAGGATGTTAGAGTGCTGCCTAGGCTTGAAGGAGATGAACACAAAGAATGATAACAAAAAGATTAAAATTTTAATATTGAATAGCGAAATTCACTTTCATTTACAAATGGAATAGTAAGGCTACCACTACCTTTAATATCTAATTAACTATTAATCATTATTAGAAGACTCATATATTATCATCTAGGCATCATGGCTTAGGATTGGATTACTGTGGACATTGTTATCTTCAATGATAAGCTCTCTGTTTTGAATCTACTCAATAAATATCCATTTTAAACTTCGACAATCCTTAGTAGGGTTGATGAGGATCGGCTAGCATCATGAAGGAAGGAACCAAAATCTCATGATCCATTACATGGTATTGGAGGCCCGATGACCCAAGCTAGGGCTAAAAGAATGAATGAAGCTCTATAAGGATTAGTCATGGACTTGCAGGCCCAGGAATTAAGCTACACAGAAGGAAAACATACATGTGTCAACTTGATTCATGTGACCATGGAAGGATGAAATATTTTAGGAATATTATATATTTGCGTGAACACTACATTAGAGGATACATTTGATTTTGTTATTATTTGTTGGTTTGTTTTCCATGTTATTTAGTTGCCTACTTGGTAACACAAGAATAAGGATAGAATAGGTAACTTAGGATTTCCATATTGTGTTGTGTGCTATATACATGATCGTGCTAGGGGCTGGCTAAGAGACACTTTGATATGTGAAAACACATCCTTTTTTTTTTTGTGAGATATAAAATACTTCTTTTTGTTTTTTTGGAAAAGAACTTTTCCATAGGATTCTTAATCGAATTACTAGGAATAAATTTTGATAACTTAGGTTACAGTCAACGAGTTTGATTAGGGTCTAGTTACGCATCACTTATTTAAGACGATCCTAGAGATAATTGAAACCAACTAGCATCGCTGGGGTTCCAGGTTTAACATACCTAGGGTTACACACATCATTTGGTATAGGAGTTTCGACTTCTCGAATAAAGTAAATTCTATCATTTTCTTTAATTTGTCTATTATTCTTTTCTATAGTCATTTGTTGTTCTTTTCCATATTCATTTATTATTCTTTTCCATATTTATATTTGAAAAAAAAAATTGTATAAAAAAAAATTCTGTTGTTCTTTTCCATATTCGTCTGTTGTTCTTTTCCATATTCATATTTGAAAAAAAAAATTTGTATAAAAGAATTCTATTCTTTTCCTTATTTATTTGTTGTCTTTTCCATATTCATAGACATAAGTCATATATATATAAACAAATTTCATACTTATTCGGTCATTACAATCCATTCGGGTCGATGGTATTTAGGTTTTCTTGAACAAAGTGTTCAATTCATAGCTTATCTACAAAAAAAAAAAAAATCAAATTCGTTTTCAAAAGAAAGAATCAAGAATCGAAATTAAAAAAAAAAGGAATTCGGCCTTGAAAGAATTACAATTGCAGAAATCACAAGATAGTTTCTTGAATTGTCAGTTACATAATTGGTTAAGTCAATTCACTTTCCATACCAATTGTTTCCAATTCCAACCGTGATAGATACTTTGTGATTTCTAAATTTTGCATCCGAAAATTACATTCCATAATCATTCATTGTGTTTCGGTGCAAATTATGTCCTTTTGTGTTTGATTGCATATCTGTTCAATGGTGAATCTTTTCCATATTAATTAGATTGTGTAGTTAGTCTTCCTTCATTCACGTGACTTAGGCCGATAGTCATCATTAGTGTTGACTTAGTAACTTGAGTTTAGGTGTTCTAAATTGAGTTCCTAGTAAAAGAATTACAAAAAGTAGGTGAGATCATATTTTGTGAGATATATACATGAGTAGAATTATGAGCATATCATTTGTGAGTAATACATGAGTGAGTGTGAGGAACATATTTATATATTTTTTGTAATTGTGATCGTAACTTGCTGCAAATTATTAGAATTATGTCGGGATAGAATACTAATGGAGGAGAAAGTTAGGTGATGTTTGAGGAATTGATGGGGGAGATGAAGAGGATCCTAACGGGTGAACTAGAGTAGATCCATGACATGATGGATAGGATGGAAAGGAGTATGGAACCGTCTAGCAGTATCACTGTTATGCGAGGAGTAGGTAGACATAATAGGGGAGGAGTTAGGATAAATGAAGAAGAGGAATCTGATTTTGGAGATTAGCAACACGTGAGGGATAGGGGAAGTATCCAGAGGCATGATAGTAATTTAGGAAATATTAAGTTGAAAATCCCAACTTTTCAGGGAAAGAATGATCTAGAATTGTATTTAGAATGGGAGAGGAAGATGGATCATGTCTTTGAATGTCACAACTACACTGAGGAGAAAAAGATAAAATTAGCTACAGTAAAGTTTTTAGATTACGCCAGTGTATGATGGGATCAGTTGGTGCGTAATAAGCGCAGGTATGGAGAGCGACCTATTAGCACTTAGGAGGAGATGAAAACGATCATGCAAAAGCGTTTTATTCCTAATCACTATCATTGGGACTTACTTAGGAAAGTCCAAGGGTTAACTCAAGAGAATAATAGTGTAGAGGATTATTACAAAGAGTTGGAGATGGCCATGATTAGGGCGAGAATTGAGGAGGATGATGAGGCCATTATGGCTAGATTCATCAACGGATTGAATCGGGAGATAGCTGATGTAGTAGATCTTCACCATTACTTAGATATGGAAGAGTTACTGCATAGAACTATTAAAGTAGAGTGGTAGCTAAAATACAAGAGTGAGTAGAGGACTGGCTTGACTTCCAAAACTCCATGGAAGTCCATGTGGAAGAGAAACTCTACTAATTCAAAGCCTAAGGAGGACGTGAGGGCTAAGAATCTAGTTGCTGCACCTAAGGGAAAGACTGACACTAAACCCCCTTCCAAGACTAGAGATATAAAGTGTTTTAGGTGTCAGGGATTTGGGCACATTGCATCCCAATGTCCAAATCAGAGGGCTATAATTATCAATGATAGTGGGAATGTAGAGAGTGTGAGCTCTGGGGAAGAGGAGGAGTCACCATCATAGGAGTATGAGGATGTTGACTTAAAGGGACCCGTGAGTGGCGAGTTGTATGTTATGAGGAGAGTGCTTAGTGTACAACGCCAGGAGGATGGTGAGGGGATCCGGTGTGAACATATTTTTCATACACGGTGTCATGTGCAGGGTAGAGTCTGTAGCTTGATAATCAATAGTGGCAGCTGCATTAATATTGCTAGCACTTTGCTAGTAGAAAATATGCAGTTGAAAGCAGTGAAGCATCCTAGACCATGTCGATTGCAGTGGTTGAGTGATTGTGGGGAGGTTAAGGTGACCAAGTAGGTACTTATAGCCTACTCTATAGGGAGCTACAAAGACGAGGTTATGTGTGATGCGATACCTGTGCAGGCTAGCTACATCTTGTTAGGGCAACCTTGTCAGTTTGATAGGAAGGTTATGTACGATGGGTACAAGAACCAATATTCTTTTGTTTTAAACAAAAGGAAAGTGGTTCTCATGCCTCAGAAGCCATGGGAAGCTAGTGAAGAACAAATGAGAATTGCAAAGGAATTCAGGGAAAAACACTCGAGTACACGTGAGAAAAATAAAACGAGTGAAAAACAAACACTTGTGAGCAAAGAGGGAAAATATACACAAACACTAAGAGCAAAGGGAATGGCGAGGAAGAGTGAGGTTAAGAGTGCAGTGATGGCAAAACAACAATTACTTGTACTTATGTACAAGGATTTATATTTTTCTAATGCTAACATTAACTCTTTTATGCCTAATGTTGTTTCTTTGTTGCAGGAATTCGAAGACTTGTTCTTTGAAGAAGTGTCGCAAGGATTATCCCCTCTACGGGGGATAGAGCATCAAATTGATTTCATGCCAGGTACTTCCATTCCAAACCGACCAGCATATAGAACCAATCCAGAGGAGGCCAAGGAAATTTAGAAACAAGTGGATGGGCTGATGGAAAAAGGGTTCGTGCAAGAGAGTTTGAGCCCATGCTTAGTTCTAGTGATCTTAGTGCCTAAGAAGGATGGGACGTGGCATATGTGCATGGATTGCAGGGCGATCGACAAAATCACAGTTAAGTACATACATCTCATGCCTAGATTAGATGACATGCTTGATGAGTTGTATGGTGCATGCTTGTTTTCAAAAATTGACCTTAAAAACAGCTATTACCAAATTCGTATGAAAGAGGGTGATGAGTGGAAAACTGCCTTTAAAACCAAACATGGACTATAGGAATGGATGGTAATGCCTTTTGAGTTAACTAATGTACCTAGTACCTTCATGAGATTAATGAATCATGTATTGCGTCCATTCTTAAGAAATTTTTTTGTAGTTTATTTTGATGATATCTTGATATACAATAGGACTTTGGATGATCATGTACAACATCTGCAAAGTATTTTTACTGTTTTAAGGGAAAACCAATTATATGTCAACTTCAAAAAGTGCATGTTTGGTATGGAATTTGTGGTTTTCCTTGGTTTGTTGTAGGAGCAGATGGAATAGCTGTAGATGATGAGAAAGTGAAGGCAATTCGAGATTGGCTAACACCCCAAAACGCCAATGATGTTAGGAGCTTCCATGGTCTAGCCAGTTTTTATAGGCGATTCGTAAGAGACCTCAGTTCCATTGCTGCTCTATTGAATGATTTGGTGAAGAAGAATGTTGGATTCCAGTGGACCGAAATACATGAGCAGGCATTCTAGACATTGAAAGGTAAGTTAACTAACGTTCCTTTGTTAGTATTACCAAAATTTGATAAGTTTTTGAGATTGAATGTGATGCTTCCGAGAAAGGTATTAGTGGTGTTTTAATGCAGGATTCTAAACCAATAGCCTATTTCAGTGAGAAACTCCAAGGTGCTACGTTAAACTATCCAGTATATGATAAGGAGTTATATGCCCTAGGGAGAACATTGCAGGCATGACAGCATTACCTATGGCTTAAGGAATTCATCATCCATTTTGATCATGAGAGCTTGAAGTACCTGAAGACGTAAGGAAAGCTAAACAAGAGGCACGCCAAGTGGTTGGAGTTTATTGAAACCTTTCCATACATCATCAAATACAAGCAAGGTAAGGAAAATGTGGTGGCAGACACCCTTTCTAGGAGGTATTCTTTACTGACCTCTTTACATACTAAATTGCTTGGGTTTGAAAGTATGAAAGAATTATATGAACATGATGTTAATTTTAATCAAATTTGGTTTGCTTGTTCTGAAAGCGGGTATGGGGACTACTATAGGCATGTGGGATATTTGTTTAAGAAAGATAAATTATGTGTGCCTAGAGTTCCATATGTGAATTGCTAGTGAGGGAGACGCATGGGGGTGGTCTCATGGGACATTTTGGAGTAAATAAAACTTTGGATATCTTGCATGAATATTTTTACTGGCCTAGGATGAGACATAATGTACAACTTGTGTCTAAAATCTAAAATCATGTTGGAAGGCTAAATCTAAAATCATGTAGGATGAGATATCTTGCATTGCATGTAGGAAGGCTAAGTCTAAAATCATGCCCCATGGGGAGTATCTTCCCTTACCTATGCCTGGTTAGCCTTGGACTGACATTTCCATGGATTTCAATTAGGTTTGCCTAGATCTCTGAATGGTAAATATAGCATATTTGTTGTCGTCAATAGGTTTAATAAAATGACTCACTTTATTGCCCGTTCTAAAACTAATGATGCTCCACATATAGCTGATTTATTCTTTAGGGAGATCGTTAGATTGCATGGTTTACCTAACTCTATCGTTAGTGATAGAGATGTGAAGTTTTAAGCCACTTTTGGCGCACCTTATGGAATAGGCTAGGCACTAAACTACTGTTTTCCACTGTGGCACATCCTCAAATAGATGGACAAATAGAAGTTGTTAATAGGAAACTTTCCACATTGCTACGAGTTGTGATTGATAAAAATTTGAAGCAATGTGAAACATGTTTGCCTCATGTAGAGTTTGCATATAATAGGACTATACATTCTACTACATTGTACTCTCCATTTGAGGTTGTGTATGGATTAATCCCTTAACTCCATTAGATATATTGCCTTTACCGACTAACGAGTTTGTTGATCTTGATGGTATAAAGAAGGCAAAATTTGTTAGGGATTTACATACGCAGGTACGGGCTAACATTGAAAAGAAGAATGAACACTATGCCCGACAAGCATATAAAGGACGTGTTAAAGCTATATTTCAACTTGGTGATTGGGTTTGGGTACATCTAAGGAAGGAACGTTTTGCTGAACAATGTAAATCTAAGTTGCATCCTAGGGGTGATGGACCTTTCCAAGTGGTGGAGCGCATCAATGACAATGCTTATAAGATAGATTTGCCAAGCCACTATGGTAACGTTAGTGCTACCTTTAACGTTTCTGATCTTACTCTTTATGATGCAGGTGATTCGAGGATGAATCGTTTTGAAGAAGGAGGGAATGATGAGGATCAACTAGCATTACAAAGGAAGGAACCAAAATCTCATGATCCATTACATGGTATTGGAGGCCCGATGACCCGAGCTAGAGCTAAAATGATGAACGAAGCTCTACAAGGACTAGTCATAGACTTGTAGGCCCAGGAATCAAGCTACATAGAAGGAAAACATACATGTGTCAACTTAATTCACATGAGCATGGAAGAATGAAATATTTTAGGAATATTATATATTTACATGGACACTACATTAGAGGATACATTCGATTTTGTTATTATTTGTTGATTTATTTTCCATGTTATTTAGTTGCCTACTTGGTGACACAAGAATAAGGATAAAATAGGTAACTTAGGATTTCCATATTGTGTTGTGTGCTATATATATGACCGTACTAGGGGCCAGCTAAGAGACAACTTTAATATATGAAAACACATCTTTTTTCGTGAGATACGAAATACCTCTTTTTGTTCTTTTGGAAAAGAACTTTTCCATAAGATTCTTAACCGAATTACTAGGAATAACTTTTGATAACTTAGGTTACAGTCAATGGGTTTGATTGGGGTCTAGTTACGCATCGCTTATTCAAGACGATCCTCGGGGTAATTAAAACCAACTAGCATCGTTGGGGTTCTAGGTTTAACATACCTAAGGTTACACGTATCAGGGGTGGTCTACCATTATGTTACATAGACAATATTTAGGGTCTCTCCTTTCATTCATCATAAGTTAGCATTCAACTCTTGACAACTTGGTGTCCTCATCTTGTAGCCAACAGTTAAGAACAACATGTACTTTGCTCATTGAGCATGGGAATGGAGGAACTCCAATTGAACTTCTTTGTGTCAATCTTAGACTTTTTGCTGCTTCTAAGGTCTTCACCCCGTACTAAGGAAATAGATGCTATTTGTTTGTCGAGCTTACCACCTTCTCATTGTTGCTTAGTTAGGGAGTTGTTGGTTCTTTGTGCATTTTCCACAAGGGCAGCAAAAGAATATAGAGAAGGATTTTCTAAGTATACAACATACTTAGAGAACATCCCTTATATGCAAATCTTCACCAACTCCTTCTCATCACATATGTCTTGAATATATAACAAGCGATCTCTAGAGCGCTTAATGTACTCCATTAGATCTTCTTTAGGTTTCTGTTGAATACTTTCGATGTTAGTTAAAGTGACCATTTCTTATGTGGAGAAAAATTTCTCAAAAAAAAATTTACATTTGCTCCGTTATGAATTTACTAATCTAAGGGAGAGGTTAATGTACCACATGAACACTTCTTCTTCTTCTTTTTTTTTTTTTTGGTAAGAGGCTTTGAAAAATCCGTTAACCTGACATCGTCATCTAGCTTGTAGACAGTTAAAGTCTTGATAAACTTTATCAAGTGTTCCTTCGCATTTCCCTTCTTTCCATTGAACAACATAAACTTAGGACTTACATAGTCTTTAAGGTATAGCGTGGTAATAATGCGATGATTGTATGGGAAATTGAAATCTAGCACTCCTATAGTGGATTTCATTCATATCTCTCTTAGGTATAGATCTAGGTCCTCTTTAGTGACAAATGAACCTTTAGGGTAGATATAACAGCTTCCACTAATGTGACAGGGGTATGATTAAGGTGGCTTGCAGATCTACTGGGCATAACACATGGAGCAACACGTAAGGTTAAAGAACCTCTAAGTTGAACTCCCGCATCTTTGACTTCAGGTGCTAGGTGTTGCATGGGCATAGGATTCAATGTAGGGACTTTTGCTGTGTAGCTATAACAAGGATTGGGAAAGCCTAGCATGGATTAGGTGAAGAAGGCATAAGTTACACCACTTTCTTATTGGGTTCTTGAATTGCGCACATCATTTGCACAAGAGTTAATATAACTTCATCTATAGTGTTTCCTTGATTAACCTCTTCAATTGGTGGCAAAGTTTACTTAGTAACTTCATGAATCATGTCATGGTGCATTTATTAAACTTAGATAATGCTGTCACTAAGGTTGTTTGCCCTCTTCCTAGTATGTGCCATCATCAAGTTGTTAACTTGCTCCATTACTAGTGGAGTCACTAAAAATGTAGTGGAGGCAATTTGGTTACAATGGATAAGTGTATGCTACATGTGTCTTACGCTACACGTGGCCTTAGAGAAGTACTGTATGATCACTTGTAGAAGATGAATAAAAGTGATAGGTAGGGAGGAGGAGCAAGCAATCTCAAGGAGCTTGAATACATTAATGACAAGTGAAGGAGCTATATAGCATCAACCCCATAGTTCTTAGAGAAAGGCAGTGTGTTCTTTATTCTGAGCTTTATTTAATCTTTTATGAAAGTAAGTTGACAACATCTCTGTGTTTATCTCAACATTTCTAAAATCCCAAATGAGGAAGAATTTTGAGTATTTATAGAGTTTGGCCATCAACTTCATTTGTTGGATTGCATTGATAGTAAATGGCTAGGATGAATATTCTTGTTAATGGATCACTCCATGGGCTTCTCTTAAGTCCAGGGCTATGGAAAGTCTCTCTAAATGCATAAGCTTCCCTATGAAAAATTGAGAGTGAATGAGTCGATCCAATGGTCTCCACTCTAAACTCACCATGCTAAATCTCCCGTGGTCATTCCAAAATCTATAGACTTGACTCATTGAACCTTGACACTTAGTCCAAAGACTCAAATCTAGGTTATCATTGGGCTTAAAGCCTATAATCCATTTTAGCCCTCTATAGTATTATTAGAGTATTTTGTATAGCATAGAGTTAAGAATAGTCTTTCTTCTTTTCTACTAGGATTATAACATTTAGTCTCTTGTATAAATATATCATTACTATACTATACTTCATTAAGCCTATATTTTATCAAATAATAAAATTATGTGCATGATACCAAACCTAAAACCCTAAGATAATTAATTAACCCTAATCATACCCTAGTTTCAACCACAAGCATTGTTGTCACTCCAATGACAACCCCTAATGATAGCTAACATTGGAAACTCCATCACTAGCAACACTATTGAGCTCATTGTCATTAATGCTTCTCAAATCATAAATATCACTCTTCAACACACCACCAACCATCACTAAGCATCTAAGGTGCCATCTCAAAGTTGGTTTTATTTATTTTTTGTTGACCTTTTTTTTCCTTGTAGAGATGGCCTTATTCTATCCTGTTCATTTGTTCAACCTTCTTACTCGCCAAGCAAAGTGTGGCAAAAAGGAAGTTTAGGGAGAGAAGAGGGGTGAGTCGGTGGCTTTGCCTGCTAGGAAACCTTTGGCTGGTGGGATCATCATAAGGAGCCTGAAAGCCGCTTTTTCTTCTAGTCTTGCCCTTATGGCTATCAAGGGGAGGAGAAAGTCCCTAGCTAGTGATTTAGGGTGATACCAATGGGCCTTCAATAGGAGCAAGGCAACTGGTCCGAAGCATGGTTATACGAAGAGGTGATCTTTATTTCTATTGACACGGAGACCAGGACCGTCACCTCCAACGTAAGTGGGGATGCTACAGTAGAGCACCAATAAAAGCAGCATCGTAACGTAACTAGTGTGGGAGGAACATCAGGGGAACAACGATCCACCAAAGACCCCTAACTCCACCAATTCTAGTGTCCTACTTCCAATTGTGACTCTAGCTTTGGAGGGAAGGGCTACGGTGACTTGTTTGAGGGGATCCTCAATCCTTAGAAAAGGGCTACGATCGAGAATTTAGCTACGCAGATGTTAATAGCAAACCTTCGCACCCTTTTTTGGGCTCGTCTCACCAAGGTACCTATTACCAATCGTTATTCCTTTTGCAACTTTATAACAACTTCTTTTTTTGTTCGGCCATTTTTACTACTACTTGTGTTCTATAGACTATGAAAGTTGCCTATGGGGTCCTTTTCACCTATGCTAAAGGCTAGCGGTAGGTACATGACTGAACTACTGAATTCTCATCATATTTCAAAATGTTCACCCAGTAATATAACCACCCATTTTCAAAAGCGTAGGGTGGTGGAGGTGGAGTTGAAAGAAGCTTAGGAGGAGCTTAAGACTATAAGGGAAGACTATCACCGTAAAGTAGCTAAAGAGGTTAAAGAGGCAGTCAGCTATATCAACTCTTTAACAAAGAAGGTTCTGGCCTTCTAGAAATGAGAGTCTTAGCTCACATCTAAGCTACGACAGGAGAAGGTGATTGTTGGGGACTTCAAGTGTGATTTGGACATGGCTCACTAGTGCCTCAATTAGAGAAATGAAAAAGATGTTTGGATGAAGGAGTATATCAATGATCTTGAGAAGCTTGTAGCTGAATAAGATGCAAAGATTCGAGAGTTAGAGGAGAAGGAAAGGATTGCCAAAAAGCAGTACTACAAGGAGATTCAAAGCCTTGATGACTACACCAATCAACTTGTCAAGGCCATGGAGGGGGTACTAGAGGATCATGAAATGTTAGATCTATGAAAAAGATCCTTCATTTGATCTCTCTTGGTTTAGGGAGAAAATGAAGAAACTTGATACTCCTCTAGACGAGAGGGAAGAGCTGGATAGGGCAGTGGTTAAGGGTGAGGAAGAATCAAGGGATGATAGTCTGCCTCAATTGCCTAAGGCGATATTGGTTGATGATGCTTCTCTTCCCCCTCTTATAGAAATTGAATAGATTCCTTCTCCTCCACTTGATGTCATAGAAGAAGTGCTTCCACCTCCACCTATTAAGGAAGCTCCACCTCCGCTTCCTCCCATAGGTCAGACTAAAAATATGCTCGAGCTTGCTTAAGAAGAGATAATGTCAACTCTGGTTACCTTTACACTTTGGTGTCTGTTAAATATTATCTAATTTTTACTTGGTAATCTATTTTACTTTAAATTAGTTCTTATATTTGTAATTTAATGTGAATTCTATAGATCTAAGTATAATTAGTTAGAATGTCTATATGGACTAGGTAAACATTCTCGGTTCATTAGGTGGTATATCCTAGTTACTTAAGTTTAGGTCTATTTAGTTAAGATATGCCCTTAAGCCGTATTAAGTACCATTGATCAGTGTACAATCTAATCAGTCATGGGTAGGTGCTGACTTGTTAATCGAAGTGCCATCGTTAAGCAAGCTTAAGAGTGGTCAATGAAGGCCATCTCTATAATGGTGTCAGAATACGAGTCTGACCATTTTAATGGAAGTAAGTGCTCATTCACTAAGTGCTTAGCGAAGTTCATTAGTGCCTTGCTGAGGCTTATAACTTTACTTATTAATCATGATGTCCTATGATTAGGTTTGATTGCTTTTGTTTAAATGAAAGTTTGTAAATATAAGCACAAAAATTGAGAGTGAATTATAATTCTATTAAGTAGTAGGAAAGTTTACAATCACAAGTGGAAATTTAAAGCATGTGTTAAACATCATCTAGGAGTTACTCGAAATAAGAGTGTAAGTTATTTGTGTTCTAAGTTTGTGGAATTGAATGGCTGTTCAATTTCTCCAACTCATATGTTCCATACCTAACCATCTTTCTAACTCAAACAGGGTCTTCCCAATTCAATGCTAACTTGCCTTACCCCTCTCTTGAACCAATGTTTCAAGTTTTCGATAGATTAGGTCTCTCGATCGAAAGACCTTATGTTTCACTTTCTTATCATAATATCTTGTTGTCCGTTGCTAGTGAGCTACTACCTTATAATTGACTTAGACTTGGAGTTCCTCAATAAGGACAAGGTTAACTTGAAGACCAATCTCATTTACTTGGGAATCAAATTTCTAGGTGCAAAGATTCTATAGCTTAAGCTCGACAAAGAGGACAGCTATAATGCTAAAGGCTAGTCTAAAAGGGCTTTCTCCAATCACAGTTCACGGGGTCATTCAGTATCCCTAAAGAATATAAGGGAGCTCATTTGCCTACTTCCCTTTGGCTTAGTCAACTCTCTTCTTAAGGCTTTGGAGGATTACCTTATTGGTGGCTTCAACTTGGCCATTCAATTGTAGGTAGGTGATCGAGGTGAAATGGATCTTAATTTTATATCTTATGCAAAACTCTCAAAATTTGGCATTGTCAAACTGAGTACCATGGTTAGCTACAATGGCATTAGGGATCCTAAATTGACCAAGTATAGCATGGGTAACAAAGTCTTTGACACTATGCTTAATGATCTTGGAAATTGCTTTGGCTTTGAGCCACTTCATGAGATAATTCACGACCATAATGATGTACTAAAGTTATCCTATGGCTTTAAGGAATGGCCTAAGGATATTGAGCCCCATTAAGCGAAAGGCTATAGGCTCGTACTTGGCATTAGGTTGCTACTTGGTTGTTTGTCCACTAAAGCATGCTTATGGCACTTATCGCATTGCTGCATGATCACCTTAACATCCCTCTTTATAGTAGGCCAGTAATATCCAACTTAGAGTGCTTTGATGACTAGGGCATGTCCCATTATGTGGTTATTACATACTTTTGCGTGAAGTTCGATTAGCAAGTGTTTTGCTTTAGAAGGTCAAAGGCATTTGAGTAGTGGTAAACTGTATGCTCTTCTATAGAGCTGTTCATCAAGCAAGGTGTACTAGGTTTCTTTTTGTCTCAAAGCTTTTGCCTTTTTTACTATTGTCAAGGATAACCCCACTTACTAGGTATTCAACAATCTGATATATATGGCATAGCCTTTGTAGAGCTTGGTCTAATTAGCGAGGCATTCTAGTGGGAACTTGTTAATGCTTATCTACGGGAGGAATTTAATAAACACTTCCCATCTAGGTTAGAGAGGGATGTTGAGGCCAACTTGGATAGGTTGCCTGCCTTGGCATTTTAAGCTTGAGGGATCTTTGTGATGCTTCATGATGTGAAACTAGAGCATAAGGACTTCACGACTTCTACATACTTAGTCATGCCTTCCTCTTTAACCACATACTTTCTATTGACCTATTGGACTATCAATTAAGAGTTAGAAAAAATCTCAATCATTTCCGCTCCTATTCCCTTCACCAATTTTGACCCAACAATGAAAGCTTCATATTCTGCCTTGTTATTACTGGTTAAGAATCCAAACTTTAGAGTGTAGTGAATTTTAACACCATGTGGGCTACACAGAATAAGCTTTGTTCTACTCCTTCCTTTAGTGGACAAGCTATTGACATGGACAGCCTATATGGACTTTTCTTGATCATTAGTGGGGGTTTCATCGTTAATTACTAACTCAATTATAAAGTCAACTAGAACATGTGCCTTTATAGTTTCTTGTAGTTGATACTAAACGTTGTATGTGTTAAGCTTTAAGGCGTATAGGACCATCTTGCCCAATGCATCTAGTTTCTAGAGAGTCTACCTTAAGGGCTAGTTAATGAGGACCACAATAGGGTAGGCTTTGAAGTATAGGCGTAGCTTTCGTGTTGAAATTACTGCACCTAAGATGAATTTCTCCAACTTCGAATACCTACGCTCTGGGCCTTATAAGATGTAGCTCACATAATACATTGGTTAGTGCTCTTTACCATCTGCTTGCATTAATACTAAAGAGAGGGCTCGACTAGAAATGGAGAGGTAGAGATAAAGTTTTTCTCTAGTGATAGGTTTGGATAAGACTGGTGGCGTCGCAAGGAAGCACTTCAACTTGTTAAATGCCTCTTAATACTCAATAGTCCACTGAAATTTTGTATAGTTCTTCAAGACTTTAAAGAATGAGGTACATTTATCTATTAACCTAGAGATAAAATTGTTTAACACAGTAATGTGCCCTTTTAGTCTTTGGAATTCCTTAACTATCTTTGGTGGTTACATGTCCAAGATAGCCTTGATCTTCTTAGGGTTGGCTTCAATTCCTCATAAGTAGCTATGAAACTAAGGAATTTACCCGATGTTACACTAAAGGCACACTTCTAAGGGCTTAGCTTTATGCTAAACTATCACAATGTTTGGAAGGTCTTGTCTAAGTTGGCGATGTGCTGGTGAGGCTCTTTGCTCTTCATGATCATGTCATAAATGTAAACTTTAATATTTCTTCTAATTAGGTGCATGGACATCTTAGTCAATAGCCTCTAGTATGCTGCACTAATATTCTTGAGCCTAAAGGGCATAACATTATAACATTATGTCCCAAAGTTGGTGATGAAATTAGTGATGAAGGACATATGGACCTGGTCGGGCTTGTGCATCTTAATTTGATTATAGCTTGAAAAGGCATCCATAAAGCTTAGTACGGCATGGCCCAAGGTTAAATCAACTAATTGATCGATTTGTGAGAATGGAAAACAATCCTTTGGGCAGGCCTTATTGAGATTAGTGTAGTTGATACACATCCACCACTTCCCTTTATACTTCTTCACCAATACACAATTGGCTAACCATGTGGGATATGGCTCTTCTCATATAAATCCGACCTTCAAGAGTATCTATAGTTCCTCTTTAATGGTTATTCACTGCATTGGGGAAAAGTGCCCCTTCTTTTGCTTGACCACCTTTATGTTATGGTTAATGTTCAACTTATGTGTGATCTCCTTAAAGGGGATTCCAAGCATGTTGGATAGCAACCATGCGAAAATGTCTATGTTAGATTGGAGGAAAACAATTAATTACCAACAGAGCTCAATTGAGACTGTTGTACCAATCTTTGTAGTTTGTTTAGGTGAACTACCATTTTGAACATCCTCTATTTCTTTAGTAGGTTCCCCTTTTGATCCTGGTTTTCCTCACTGGTAGATTCCACTATAAGGACTTCTTGTTGGGAGAGGACTTGAGGATATAAGTTCTTAGAGGTTTGTTGTTCATTGTTACAAACGCCAACGCTTATTGAAGTTATGAACTTAGCCTCCAGGTGTTTCTTTGAGGCTACCATTCCTATAGTACTTTGCGATGGGCACCAAGGATGACATTGTTGGGGGATCATGCATTAATAATTAGGAAATCATCTAAGATCTACATATTGTGTGGTCCATCTCTGAGCTCAATAGGGAAGGTTATGATGCCCTCAAGCTTTATTAACTAGTTATTGAAGCTAAAAAGCTCATTATCATAGGGTTTAAGCTTTGCCTCAACTTGATCTTTCATTTAGTCAAAAGCTTTCTTATATATGATGTCTGTGAAACTACCATTGTTAATTAAGATTTTGCAGACATCAAAATCTACAATTCTAGCTTGGATCACAATGGCATTGTCGTGGGGAAACATTGCACCATTAAGGTCATTATAAAAAAAAGTGATCATAGTGTCTATTATAGGGCACTTTGCCTAAGTACTAAGTACATTCTAATAGCATCTAGATTGGGCATACACCTTACATTGTGACATGGGTTGTTCTCCTGCAACTGGTCCTCCAACAATCCTATTTATGGTACCTCCTATGGGGTAAGCTTGTTACTCCTACTCCATTTCCTCTCTTTCTTTCCTCACTTTGAGGGTTTGTCATTCTTTATGATGTATGCTTGTAATATCCTCATTAGATGAGGTCTTCAAGGACATTCTTTCAATGGTATGTCCCCTATCTCTATGAAAGTCACAATATTTATTAGAGTTTCTTTTGGTTAGATTATTCCTCATCTTGTTAGGCTAAGTGATGATGCCTCAATCTCATATGGCCTACACAATGTTAAAATTTAGTATACATATTTAAAACATATACAATATGCCATTAAGCATTTACTTTTAAATTAAAACTTGAATTATCTATGAGAATTGAAGCATATCATAAATGACAAATGCAATGACAACATAAAAAAATGTAGTAGGAAAAAATAAAGAATATATATATAAATATATATATATATAAGCTTTCATAATTATATTTTATCATAGATAGATACATATTTGTGCCTGTGATAAAAATGTTTAGGCATCATGTATACAAAAAATAGAGACCACCTAAAGAGTTATAAACCCTTTATTTCCACATCCTAATTTATTGGAATTCAATCTCCATATCTAAAGTGACCAACATAATGTAAAAGAAAGTAAAAACTATCAAAGTGGAGAAGATTTACTAATTCATAGAAATCAATATTCGCTTGTTTATGAGATAAGCGATATACAATTGAATGGGTTAATGAAGAAATTTCCTAACAAAAAAATTAAGTTATTAGCAAACAAAAAAAAGTGAGATATGTTAATGAATTTTTTTCTTTCACTAAGATATGATAATGAATTTATTTCATTATTTTTCTTTCAAATTGTTATCATGGGCATACTCTATATAAATCATTAGAATATTTTGTTTCTCCTTTCCTAGGTTGCACCAAAGATGCCTATTTAGAGGATCTTAATTTGTTGGTTCATCTTATTTTTAGTAAACAGATCCACTTTATGTTTATTATCATTTTTATTATTTTCTATTAAAAAAATATAAGAAGTCTCAATTTTTATATCCCATTTGAAAAAAATTCTAAAGGGGCCTAGTTTTTGAAGAGAATCAATTTGTTATAATTTTTTTTATTGAGAAAAATGCACTAAATGTCAAAAGGTATTTTTTTTAAGTAGAAAAGTGCATTATATTAATAATAAAACCATTTATTGAGTAAAGTAAATAAAAGAAACTTAATGGAATAACATGCATAAAAGCATTGCACATTAGTAAAAATAGCACTAATAAACTAATTAGTCATGCTAAATTGATTACAATACATTAAACATGATCTTTATTAGTTTTATATAAAGTCAATACTTTTAATTTTATTTATAAATTAAAAAAATACATAAAAGAAGAAGAATTACATATGCCTAACATGAATGGTTGTGGTTAATCAATGTTGTTATAATAGTAGGTGGCAAGAATAGGGTAATCGAATCACCTCTTAGGGTTCACCACTTCAAAACCTTTCAATGAATTTTTTGATGCATTTCCGTTGGGCGACTCAATTTGCAATACTCAATTTGTAAGATATGCATGTAAACTCTATATTGTAAGAGAACACCAAATTAGTTAGTAAAACTGATGTCAATCATAAATTCGACTTAGGTTATGAACCTAAAAATGTTAAGATCTTAGTTTAGGTTTCAACTTCGACTAAACTGGTTGAAAATTGGGCAAATTCTAGAGAGAAGCGGCCCCAAGGTTTGAGTTAAGGTTCTAGAGAGAGGAATCAATTATTTTCCTTTTAATAGTGAAAATTAATTGAAATTGATTAATGAATCTTATTCCTTACTTATAGAGGGCTTGAAAAACCCTAACTTTCTCATTACTCTTGTATGAAATGACTCAAATTAAATATTTTCATACCCATTTAGTGTATTTGCCCCATTTTAGTGCAACTTGAGCCCCATTTGTTTGTTATTTTATGTAAATAAGATATGTAATAACCGCATGTTTACTTCAAAGGAATAGTTATTCCATTTCCCCTAATATGATTCACCATTTCGATGTTCACTTACATTTTAAATACAGTAATAGCGATTCATATAGAATTATGATTATGTAAAATAACGAATAGCAATTCATGCTTTTGCCCTCATGAATTTCTATTCAATAGTTTTTTCTTCTTCATCTTCTCATGAATGCCCCTATATTGGAAACACCATCATCACTACATCTATTATCTAGTAAAATAAATATACATCACTACTAGGGGTATAATAGATATTTTACTTTTATTACTAATTAATTCTTTACTTTTTTTAACTTTAACTAAATAATATAATAGGTATGTAATAGTTATGGCAATGCTATTATATTTCTATTGAATTACAATTTAATTCCCTCCTTATTCCATACGGTGAAATGAATAGCCTGTAAATTATATAACACATCCTTTTTTAATTTGCATATTTAATTTTAAAAAATTTTCACAAAATCAAGAGTAATTTTGCCTTAAAATTTTGGTTTGGAAGCTTCTCATTTTAGTTTCCATTAATGTGTTTCATTGGGATTTTGAATGAATAAGAAGTGATAAGATGAGAGGGACCCACTTAGCTTCATGAGCTTGAGACAAAAATAAATTTGGTCTCAATTTCGATCTACTGACCTCCTCTCACAATAGCATACCTAAGCTCAAAGCCATTGGGCTATTCTTAATAATTATGGCTTGGGTCCATTGGTTCCCATAAAATTGAATTTCTGCCCCCTTGTGATTAACAAGTTTAGTATGCATATGTGAAGTGTAATTTTCAAAATTGAATCAATTTGGTAGAATTATAAGTTCCAATTTGTTGGTGGTCCAACTTGCATGAAAAGTAAATTTTTGCGTAAAATGAGCAAATTATTTTAAATTGAGACCTTGTTTGAAGTCACTTTTCACTTAGATTAATCTTCTTCCAACTCTTAAAAATAAGTAATTGGGTCAAGTAAAAAAAATTAATTTTTAATAAAAATCAATGCCTTTTACTATAACTCTAATTCTATCAAATTACATATGTATATCTCAACCTTAAAATCCATCTTTGGCCTTGAAAATTAATCTCAACCCTTGAGCAAGTTATTTCCATCCTCAAAATTCCATTTTTGCAATTTTTTGTTGTTCATTTCTTATTTTTCCTATCTTTTTTGCATATTTTTTGTGTTTTTATTTTTTATTTTTTTTTATCTTTTTCCATTTTGTGTTTTCAAATATTTTTCTTAGGTATTTACTTATTTTTCTATTCCTCTATATTTCTCCCAAATTTTTCATGCTTTCTTTAGCTTTTCTTATCATTATTATTATTTTTTTTAATTTTTTATGTTTATTATTATTAAACTAAATGGGAACAAAAATGGAAAATCTACACTGTTTTGGGGGACTTTAGTCATGCAAATTTCTCATGAAGTTTTGATGATAAAAAATATTATATCTTGTAATAGCTTTTTATGTATAATCATCATATAATAATTGTAATTGTTTGCATAACCTCTATGATAGCTAAGCTCATATCTTGTAATAGCATTTTATATATAGTCATCATATAATAAATGTAATTGTATGCATAACTACTTTGTGCTTTAATAAATAAATATATTTGCTTAGTAGAAATAAATAGGATATGTGTTTACTTTATATAACAAATATGCTCTTAATATGTCTTGTGCAGAATGTGAATATCTTACTTTGTATGCCATGTGAAGAATATGAATATATTTGCTTTGTGCTATGATAAAATAGCCAATGACTTTGATTGTGAAGAATATGAACATGAATAGTCAATTATGTTATTGAAAAATATATATGTGTTATTGATATTTTATAAATGAAGCTTTAAATATTTATTTTGAGTGAGTGCGTGATGATATTTATTTATTTGTTGAAATATAATATTTATATGAGAAATTGATTTGTTGAATATATATGTTCTTGCCAATCTTTTCATATATGATTTGAAGAAAAACTAAGGTATTGACAAAATATGGATTAGACGTGTCTTGAAATATTTGTTGTATGTTTGACATGTAAAAAATATATATTTGTGCTTGTCAACATCCAATCAATATTTTATACATGGCTTGATAAAGAAAAGTTATTGATAGAACATATATTGTGTCATGCCTCAAAAAGCCAAGTAATAATAATTTGCCATATACATGTAAGGATATCCTACTATTTAAGTTGGTTTCCATTCAATTTTAGATTATCAAAATCATTTGATTAAGTTTAGAAAAACATTAGAGGGAGCTAAGATCAAAAGGGAATACCTTTTTAACATAAGCTTCAAGGGCATTTCATAGCATACTAGACATGACTCTAGGTTTGAGCCGAAAACATAAATAATAGTCTAACATTAAAGTCCATAAATATAGTGTATAGTCTATCTATTTGAAATGATAATGTGAATAAAGCAACTCTAACATCTTATGATAGTAAATGTCTAACATGATATTAAGAACAAAAAGGGCAATAAGCAAGATTAGTAGCCCCATTAACATCAAACTTTGCTAGAAAATCATCACCATAACCATTCGAATCATAGTAGATGTCCATGTAGGCATCCTTACTTTAAAAAGAAGGAGAATAAGCTCAAAAGAACTTGACATAACAACAACCATAGGCATACACATAGCATATCACACTGGGCCTACAACTAATGTAGAAAACAATTCTTATTTAAAATTTTAATTTAGTTGTAAACAATCAAGCAACATAAAAGTACTCATGACTTTGTACAACAAAACGGGCAACATAGGGGTTCGATCCCAATGGCTATCGAGGATGTAGGAATGATCTAGATTCCATGCAAACCAACAACAACCTAAAAGTAATCTCATATGGATTTCAACACCATTATCTAGATGTTGTTGATTGTAGTCTATCCATAACATATTGCACATGTATCCACATACCATCGTATGATACCTATTATGATTTCTCTCCATTTTCAATGGCCATTATGTCAATGTAATTCCCTCTTATCAATTACTCGCTAAGCTACCATTGATAGCCTAAGTGCCTAACTACTGTGTCATCCAAGTAATTATGCTCGTAGACATAATCTTAGTCCAAGAGTGTTGCTTGTTGATCCGAGATGATCAAGGACACGCAACACTTAATTAAATAGGCTAAGTTTACATATTAGTCCGGTTCTTAGAGTTCTACCTTAGCATACGATACGCATGGTTACTAAATACCTGAATCAACAAGCTTGAGAAGATAAGCAAGGTGTATCTCAATGTCCAACTCAAAATATCATTATTAAAGATTAATATTAAATTAGTCATAATTAAATTTTACTATTAATCCTATCCTAAGTGTTGATTTAGTTTTATTTCACTTAGATCATTATTCATGCCCATGGTCTCCTATTAAAGCTAAGGCCCATGTTAGATATAGGCTCAAAAAGGAAAAATTGACCCAATTAGTCTTAAACTAGCTTGGCCCATTAACCACTTATGGTTTAATTGATTTAGGTTATTACTAGTTCTTATTGACAAGTTAATTTCTGAATCTCTTATTAACCTTAGTCTAATTAGATCTATTCCTTCATTATTTATTAAAAGCTAGTCGAATGAACTTTGGCCCATAATTAGTCCAAGCCTTTAATTCTATAATAAACCTAAGTCTTATTTATTATTAAAGCTCATAAGGGTGATGGGTCCTGAGAGAAGGGAACAAGCCTAATTAATTCGGAATTGGGCCCATTAAGCTAATTATTCAATTAATTAATTTAATTATTAATTATTAGAGTTCTTAGAGTTCTACCATAGCACGCGATACGCATGGTTACTAAATACCTAAATTAACAAGCTTGAGAAGATAAGCAAGGTGTATCTCAATGTCCAACTCAAAATCTCATTATTAAAGATTAATATTAAATTAGTCATAATTAAATTTTAATGTTAATCTTATCCTAAGTGTTGATTTAGTTTTATTTCACTTAGATCATTATTCATGCCCATGGTCTCCTATTAAACCTAAGGCCCATATTAGATATAGGCTCAAGAAGGAAAAATTGACCTAATTAGTCTTAAACTAGCTTGGCCCATTATCCACTAGTTCTTATTAACTAATTAATTTCTGAATCTCTTATTAACCTTAGTCTAATTAGATCTATTCTTCATTATTTATTAAAAGCTAAGTCTAATGAGCCTTAGCCCATAGTTAGTCCAAGCCTTTAATTCTATTATAAACCTAAGTCTTATTTATTATTAAAGCTCATAAGGGTGATGGGTCTTGAGAGAAGAAAACAAGCTTAATTAATTCAGAATTGGGCCCACTAAGCTAATTATTCGATTTATTTATTTATTTATTGATTAAGAGAATTAGACTAATTAATTGAGGTAATCAAATCAATTAACTAACTAATTATTTAAGTTAATCATTTAATCACTTTAGGCCCATTAGTCTCAATATTTTATTTAAACCCCAAGTCTTGCTATTTTATCTTAGGCCCATATGGGTTATATAGGCCAAAGAAGAGGGAACAAGCCCAACCATTTTAGGATGGGTTAGGCCCATTAAGATAATTAATTTATTTAGCCCAATTAATTTAAACCCATTACAATTCATTACTTAATTCAATTTAATTACTATCCGTATCAATTTATTTATGCCCAATCACTTAGAAATTTTATGAATTTCAAGAGCATCAACTTTAAGTTAAGGTAAGTCGCTCATAGATGGGCCCATTTGAGTGATGGGCCAACCTTAGGGGTTTCTATGAGTTAGCCTATATGAAAGCCCATCTAAAGGTTTTACATATTTTAGTTTACGATTTAATCTATTATGCCCATTTCTACACAAGTCCCAATAAAATAATAATAAATACCTTTTTACAAGCCTACTCTACTCAAAATGAATCAAATATACTTTGTTACCAACTTTGATTCAAATATTAAAATCAAAACTGAGTTTGATGTGTTATGACTTTAAAGATTTTGATCATCAAACTTGAATCTCCAATTAAAAAGCTATTTGAAAATGTAATTAGTTAAATTTAGGTGGAAAACATATTTTTGATAAAAATTGATTATCAAAGTAGATCAAAAAGGGTTTTTCACTAAGAATACTTTGAATGTTCATATGAACATTCAAATGCGTTCTTGAAACTCAACACACAATAGGTTTTGAAATTAGTTAAAATTTACACCTTCATTATACCATATCACTAGCACTTATTGAGATACTTCCAAGAATCATCATATATATCAAATGTGTATTAAAATCACTCATGAATATTCATAAATGCTGGAAATTTCTGGAAATTTTGAAAAATAGTTTAAATTGCAAATTCCAAGTTCAAAATCACAACTTTATGCATCTAATTCATCATATATGCATTATATCACTTTAATATCATATCCTAATGCTAAAATCATCACATATACCATCAAAAATCATGTTGAACATGGAAATCATACTTTATTAAAAGATTGAATATGCTGGAATTTCTTATGAATTGGACACTCAAAGTATCATTAAACCTACTAAACATATTTCTAGGCTTACGTTAGCACCTTATCAACCTATAAGTATCATATAGCATCTATTCATTTCCTAAGCTAAAATTTACCTCTCAAAACATCATTTAAACATATTAACACATCCAAGATGAAAATAAAAGCAAAATAAATCATAAGAAACTCGCAAGGGGTGGCAACATGCTTAGAGGAGGGCTCCACTTGCAACTTTAAATCTTAAACTTACTATTAACCTATCAAAACTTTGTCTAACCTCTAGATTAGCACGTTAACTAAACATATAACACTTTGAATCAACAAATCAAACCTAATATAGGCTAGGAGAGTGGCGACATGCATTACATCTCCAACTTCCTACATTTCATTTCACAAAACATGAATTTAGCACATCATAGTTGAATGAAATCACAAGATAAGTTCACTAACTCATTAAAATCACTCACATGACACATTAAGCTCTAACATATCATAAATGACACATGGTATAACAAGAGTTTTCCATCATTTCTTTCATTCAAACTTCAAATAACATTCATAAACATGCATTCTAACCACTAAAGCACTCAATCTTACACCAATGCCTCATATTTAGCTAAGATAAGCCACTTACCTCTTAAAGAACCTAACGACTCCTTGGAACCAAGCTTGGTTGCCACATAGGAGTTCTAAGATGAAGCTTTTCTTCAATATATTTTGCTTAATCCTTTAAGCAATTAAAAATACATCTTTAGTGCTAACCTTAATGATTAAGCCCTTCAACGTCAAAAATTGATGGAGGAATCACTTACCTTTCTTGATAAGACCCATGTGTAAGCTTACCATTCCTCTTGATGTTCTCCTCTTGAAGATTCACCTAAGTTACATCACAAAACCAAGCTAGATTAGTAGAGGGTTTAACTTAAAACTAAGAGTTTAAGCTTAATGTAACTAAGGGTTTAGCTAATCTAGGGTTTTCTTATCTTAAAAATTTTCTAGAGGAAGAGGAAGAGTGGGCAAGAAAGTGGCTGGCACAAGAGGGGTATTTATAGGGGTATGTGCTTGTCCAAAACCCTAGGTTGACATGTGGATACCAAATGTCATTGTGCCTTTTGTTCTTATGTTTACATGTGTCATTCCTTTGTGCAATTGGGGTTTCTAGTTAACTAATCATCAAATTAAACTTCAATTGAGATAATTAACATTTCAAGTCACTTAATTCACCATCTTGACCTACTTATTAGGGTTTCTCATTATATTTAGGTGTAGGGGCAAAATGGTCATTTTTGAAAAATTGACCCTAAATTTTAGGAATCCTTCCTAATTGACATAAAAAAATCCGCTTATTGATTTAATTACTTTTATTTGATGACTTGGGTTATTTCATATTGAATATAGATGTAGTTATGTTGTGATATTAATCTAATGCACATTTACATACTAAATATATATTTTATGCATATGAATTTTATGAATGCGTTTGTGATATCATTTATTCAAAGAGATATTTCAATATTAACTATCAAGAGTCATTATGAAAAGATAATGAGAATACCTTTTCCTTACCTAATGCTATATGGATTATTCTTGTAAGGATTGTCTTTTTAAAGGAAGGATATCAAAAGATTTATAATAACTTTCTTTAATAAATTTTGGTGTTTTTAAAGCTTTTTTTTATCGAAAATATATGTAATGAGATTTTAATATTTTTATGAATATATATGTTTCATATTTTTATTGAGTGTTGATAAGATGAATAAGAAAATATGGTATATCAAGATTAAAAGATTCAACACTTACCTATTGAGTACATTTGAATAATGTACTTGGATAAAAGAACCAAAATGAATCTTTTATCAGTAGTTAATCTTAAGGGTCCTCAAATAATTTTTAGAAAATAAATATTGAAACTTGCAAAATCAAATAATGAAAAGAAATTTTTCTATGGCGTAGGAATAATATATAATGGGTTTTTAAAGTGCTAAAGAAAAGTTTTTAAAAGTCTAAAAATAGTTCTCAAAAGTTTTTACAAGTTGGAAAGAAGTGCTAAAGAAAAGTTTTTAAAAGTCTAAAAATAGTTCTCAAAAGTTTTTACAAGTTGGAAAGAACGTTCTGTATGATGGATGGATGTTTCACAATTAATATGTTAGTAAGAGAATGTTATAAGATATGATACAGTCCGATATAGGAAGAATCCTTTTATAAATGGAAAGCGCATAAGCCAATATCTTTTGTTTAGGAAGCTTAGGTTTAAAATGCACATTTCAAAAGGAATTGATTCAAACTCTTTTCCACATTTACAAACTTGCATATTTTCTCAAATCATTACCTTCCTAAACGTAGTTTTTCTAAGTAGTTTAATAATTTAATTCCAAGATCATATAATTCAAGGAAGAATCAAAATGTAGCCATTGAAAATTTGATCATTCTATCTTTAGACAACTCGACCACTATATAAATAGAGGCGAAGACCAAGAGTGTAACAGAGCTTTTACAATAGTATACATTGCATCATGTGAAGTTAAGTATTGCAAGCAAGAAGTGCTCTTGAGAGATTGTAAGCATTTTCAACTATTATGTGTTGTCTTTTCAAAAGAAGTAGCTCTTGTAAGAGTGTGTAGCGAGTGTCTATGGAGACTTGTGATTTAAACTTAAAAATTTAATTTGAGAAGTGAGTTATGTGTGAAGCTTTAAGGGTTAAGACTAGTGAGGGTTGGTAGAATCAGGAGAACCATAAAGGACATAGAAACAACAAGCTTCTACTAGTTGCCACTAGAGTTGTCATGATTATAGACTCACTTGTATTTGTTGTTAAAAAGAAATAGCAGATTTCCAACGGTTGAGTTGATAGTGCTAATAAAGAAGAAATAGGCTGAAGGTTGAACCTTTATATATTTAAGCTTTATCTCTTTCCCTCTCTCTCTCTTCACATTCCTTTATGTTATTTATCTCACTACTTGTTATTATGCTTTAACTTACATATTCAACTATTTTTACTTAAGGTAAAAGCGGATAGACGCACACAACTCTAAAATAATATAAGGTGCTTTAATATTATAACTTAATCAAGGGGTTAATTAAACTTAATCTTAATTTTGTAAACAACCAATTTGGCCCTCTTTTGGTTGCCATTCTAGGACCTACAAGTTGTTTTTATGATTGAACAAAATTTTCCTTTTATGAAGTAGTATTTGGATAGAGAATTTGATGGTTCAATTATGGCATCCTAGTTTTGGGGCATGACAAAGGGAGCACTAACATAAGCATAAAGAACATTAATGGTTTATTTGAAATATATGAGATTTGGTTAAATATAATAGAAGCTTGATATGTTGAAATGACTCATTTAAAATATGAAAAACTTGATTAAATTTTAACGGAAGTATAATAAAATTCTATTGTAATTTTTCTTTTCTCTTTAGTAGTATTTTTTTTTTTTTAAAAAAAAAGTGGCTTATGACTTGAGAGAAGTGTTAAAGCATATATTTACAGTAATTTGGTATTTGGTGGTCATTTTGCAAGTAACTAGCTAAATACTATAACTGGTGAGTATGGCATGCGATAATTTTTGAGCTTGTGGGTTTCATCGTCTTCTTTCAGTGAAATTCGGATAGCATATTGCGCGAATTTTATCCAAAACCAAAACCGAAAAACCTCCCTTTTTCTTTCAAACTTCTTCCAATGGCGTCTTCACCCTCAACAACGCACCAAATTCTCTCTCCACTCCTATCTTCAACGACGAAGACCAGCTCCAAACCCTCATCTTCCTTCTTATCATCCCGAACCTCCACTAATACCTTATCTTCAAACCCAAATGCCTCTCTCTATTTCCTCAATACAAGGAACCACTCAACACTTCACTCTCCTTCTAGAAAGTCCCTCTCCGTCACCGCCATGGCTCCTCCGAAACCCGGTGGCAAAGCAAAGAAAGGTACTTCATCCATATTCAATTACATTTGATTATGCCATTGCTTGTTTTGTATTTTTTTACTGTTTGTTTCAATCGAGTTTCGTTTTATTACCTGAATTCCGTTTGAGATTTGAATGAAAGGTTCAAGATAGTGGGGGCAAATATGAGGCTCCATTTTCACAGTTCTGAATAGATTATGTATATTTCATATAGAATATTTCGCGAATTTTTTGTAGAATTTGTTACAATCTAGTATTTACCTTGGTCGGATATTATTCTGGTAATGAAGAATGGTTGTGTTTGCTGTGGCTTGTGGTCGGACGAGGCAGATGTTAGTGGTTAACAGAAAGAATATGTATATAGGCCTGAAGAACATGTTCTATTGAAAATGAGAAGAAAATGTCTTTATTTAAAGAAAAGGAAGTCATTTAGACAGTTCTTAGTTACAGAAATTGACAACCGATATTAGCTGCGCTGGCATCTCACTGATGCTTCTTTGATATCCAAAGTAATTTCTTGCCATAACGAAGGAAAAATTGCTACAAATGAAATAGTGTAGGATATGTTTTCCTTGAAAGCAAGTGCACTATTACAAATTGAGATCGTTTTAATGAAATAGAAAGGTCTTGTACTTCTATGCTGACTGTCCAATGGGGTGCAGAAAACTGAGGCATGGTCATGGGAACAACTTGAACTATTAAAGGATAATGTCAAAACTAAAGTGATAATGTATCGGGGAGTATGGCTTCATGATGTAGCTTCCAATGCTTAAGTTAGTGATCATGATGAACGGATGAGAAAATTATATAATGAAAGTGTTTAAGTGAATCGATACACATTCTAGGCTCAGCATGCTATTTTTGATGGACAACCTTGTGATCATAAGCTTTTTACAATGTGTGTATGATCATATGTGTGATCTCAATTTTTCAGTGTGTGAGCATGGTCTTTGGCTTGTGTAGACAGGATCTGCTGTGGAAGATCCAAATGTATATATCTCTGGTGTCTTATTGAGTGATACATAATTGTCAATAGAATTTCATGAGTTGCAAATGACTTCCGAACTTTGATTGCCTTCCCTTTTCTTCTAAGTTCAAACCTCAAGTTTTTCAATTGGATTCCTCATACTGATTAAACAATATGGCCTGTTTCAAATTACCAAAAAAAAGGTCTGTGTCATGATATATATGCTTGGTGATGTCATACTGCAGTGGTTGGATTGATCAAACTTGCCCTAGAGGCAGGGAAAGCCACTCCTGCACCACCTGTGGGTCCTGCGTTGGGTGCAAAGGGTGTTAACATTATGGCCTTCTGTAAAGATTATAATGCCAAGACTGCTGATAAAGCTGGATATGTTATTCCTGTTGAGATTACAGTTTATGATGTAAGTTCTTTCAATCTGTGAAATCTCTTTTGATACTTCAATCAATATGAATGTTGTTGAATGTGCAGTGCGGTTTTCTTTTGTAGGATAAGAGTTTTACATTTATTTTGAAGACACCACCAGCTTCTGTTTTGCTGCTGAAGGCTGCAGGTAATGTCCATATAAAGTTTTTGATGGTTTGTTGTAGTGTGCTATGGTGCTGTTCACTGTCTTTTGTATGTCTGTTGGTGATTTATTGAACTCTAGCATTTTCTTTTTCTTTGGGGATAATTATACTTTGGCATTCTCACAGCATACTTATTGGTGAAACAAACTTTGTGGTGAATAGACTTTGCAGTACAATATTGATTCTAAGTCAAATTGATGCAGCGTGAAGGGACAAACAAATAAGAGGGAAGTTAATAATTCGTAATTTTTAATATATATCTTGTTTATATTGTCCATAGGGTATTTAAAGGCATAAAACCCTAAAATTATTAAAGAAACTGAATAAAAGAGAACAAGAAACCAAATTAATCAAAGATAAATTTTCCTAACTGGGTGAAAAATTTTTGTCATCTCTATAATCACTGAAAACATGCAATTTTGGCATCAAAAATTGTGCCAAACTGCAAAGCCATTTGCATCGGCTCGAAGTAGACTCATATTAGTGTTTGTTGATAAATTATAAGCTCCGTAACTTATCATAACTAAAAAGTTATGACTCTTCAAAGTCAACTTATTTGTGAGCTCAAAATTAGGTTTCTCCTAATCTAGTAGCTTTTGACTTCTTTTGATTTTGACCATTGCTGCTTCTCATCACTTCTGACTAGTTTTTGAATGAACTAGATCAGCTTCTGATTGTTCTTCCTCTGCTCCTGATTCCTTTGCTTTTGGTTCCTTGGCTTTCTGATGATCCAAATGCTTCATAATGTGTAAGCCTATCTCTTTTGCATTACAAACATTACCAGAAATTAAATGCTTCAGAAGTATAGGATGTATTTGGTTGTCTATCGTGAAAATGATGAGCAGTGTGATGATTGAATGTGAATTTATTATACATTCTTGAGCATGGAACCAAATGATCTTAATTGAAAACTGCTTTTAGGTGGCAAATTTGGTTGAATTTTTGAGACAGTGAAGCTGGTGGAATTAGCATATTTGAAGTTTTATTATTGACACTTGTATGTTAGAATCGTGAAATAGCAGGCAGAGGTGCTCCAGCTGCATATTTTATCTGACTGTTTGGATATATTCCAGCTGCTGGAACTTTTTGACACTTTGGGTCAACTTGAAAGGAGTAATTACAAAAAAATAAAAAGAAAAAAACTATTGGAGTATGTTGATCCAGCTTTGCTCAAAAGTTGAAGACATCTTCTATTCCTTTGTTTGTACCCTTTTCTCTGTTTGTTCAGCTGGGCATAGTGTATTTGAGCTAAATCTTGCTGCAGATGCCTAATTAACGTTTCATTAGAGATGATAATAGCGCTTTACTATCCAGTTCCTGGATACTGCCAAATTCTCCATAAGGGATGAGCCTACTTGTGGGTTTTTTTTTTTTTTTGGGTGGGGTCTGTGTGGAGGTGTGGTGGGTGAACATGGAGTGTACGTTTAAAGACAATGTGGTTTATCCTAGGTTTTTGATCTTCTCAAAAGGATTTGAAGCTGTGTGAGAAACTGGCGACGGCCCACAACTACATGAAAGTTTTTGGGGTTTCAGCATCTCTAGGGTCTTACCCTCGTCTGGATGGCGAATCAGATGCTGGCTTAGCCTAGCCAAGCCCATTCAATATACCATTATGAATTGTATTCATTTGTTTCTTATATGGACTATATTGGTATAAAAATTATCTTGCTCATAGGATGAGATGAGGTAGAACATATACAAGGTGATAACATCATCTCTTTTTTCTACTATATACACATTAAAAGTATTTTCCTAAAAGCTTCTTTGAAAAGTTTTCTTTTCCAGAAACTCCCCAGTGATTTGAGTTGTATGCATTGATAGGGAATGTTATTAGTCTGTCAAAGTGTTTGCGGACTATTAATCCTGTGACATGAGATTGCAAAGAAACTTTCCTTTTAGTACCATAGTGATACTTTCATCTTGAGTACCCACAATCTTCCAAGTATAATATGATCCGTTAGTATGACGAAAAGGAAGAATTTTAAACCTAGTGATTTTTGCAGGGGTGGAGAAAGGCTCAAAGGACCCGAAAATGGAGAAAGTGGGAAAGATCACTATCGACCAATTGCGTGCAATTGCTCAAGAGAAGCTACCAGATTTGAACTGTACAAACATTGAGTCCGCAATGAGAATCATAGCCGGGACTGCTGCTAATATGGGAATTGACGTTGACCCGCCGTTCTAGAGCCCAAAAAGAAAGCAGTACTTTAGTTTTAGTAATTTCAGCGTTGTAACAATCCTTATTTGTTGTATTTAGAGTGGCTAAGATTATGTTCAGAAATTTCAGAATTCAATTTTGTTAGAAAGTTTACGTTTCGGTATCTGATGGTTCCGTCTATTGAATTCACTTGATGGTCCTGAGCGGGTCTCAGGAGCACCTGCTTTGGGGACATTGACTAAATTGTAATATAATAAAATTCACAAAATCAAGGAAACACAATTTCATTGAGATCAACCGAGAAGGATTGACAAAAAACGAAATCAACCTTATAGAGCTACACGCCACCAATCCATATGATTTTGTGTACATGGTTACAAACCGAGTCTGAACCAAACCCAACCCAGAACTGGCCCTGTATAGCCAGTTTGCAACCCATATGTGGACCTAGAGGGTCAATGAGTTCATGGTGATTCAAGCCAATAGATCCATAAAAAAATTATAATAAAAAAATAAAATAAACTGAAAATAATATTAAAAAATTTAAACTACAGACATATGAAATAAGTGTAATTAATTCTCATTCACAACATTTAATATGTTGTCATTAACAATATAAGAAATAAATACATCATAAAAGTATGTCAAGTTTAATATTCATAAGCTCCAATGAGAGGAAGTTCTTATTTCTTAGTAACATAGGACTAAAATCGACTTTTGCGTTTTCATTTTTTTTGTGTGTAAACTTTTTGTTTCATTATTAAGATAACAATTCCACTTGAATGCGGTTCTATATAAATAAATATAAATCTATTTTAAGTTATTTATAAAAAGAGCTAAAAACTATTAAAAGTTTAAACATATAGTTTGTTTTTTAATTTTAAATTAATCTTTATTTTAATTTAAGAAAATTAAAAAAAAAGTTGGTGCATGGGGTATAGAGCCAACCTATAACTCACCAGTTCCATGGAACTAGCTCGTGAATCAAGCCTACGATTCCAGTTTTGGTTCCCTATTTTAGGGACTTAGACCTAATGGGTTTGGGGTTGGTTTTGGAATGATTTCACTTTGTGCTTGTGTCTACAATGGTGGATCTAAAGTTACTATATTGAAATTGAATTTCTTCCTTTGTAACTCAAAAAACTCCTTTTCATGCTTTTCATTAACATCATTGTGCACTGCTATATAAGTGCACTTTCTTTTCTCTTTTTTATTCAATTGTTGCATATCTCCTAATTAATTTTTGCAATTGCATCTTTTGATTGATTCTAATGTATATGACGCAATAAGTGTTTTATTTATTTTTTTTTATTAGTCATGGCTTTTGGACCTATATGAGTTGGACCCAAAAGCCCAGCAATCTCCCCCTTTAACTTATATGGGAAGTTCCATCACACTAACTATCTATCGACAATTCCCTAAGTAGTGCTTTGGTCATCATGTCTAAACTGTTGCCATCAACATGGATCTTCTCTAGTTTTAAGAGCTTTGCCTCTAATACATCTCAAATCTAATTATATCTAACATTAATATGTTTTGATCTGGAATGGAAAGTGGGATTCTTACCGAGATGTATCGCACTCTAGTTATCGCAACACAAACTCAAAATTTCCTACTCTTGCTTAAGCTCTTCTAAAAATTATGTCATCAACAAGACTTCCTTGTAAGCTTTAGTGGTGGATAATGCAACGCATTTTTGTAATATAGATTGCCAAGACACCACTTCCTTTGCATAAGTAATTAGATAGTTGAAAGTAAACTTCCGAGAATCAAGATTTTTTGCCATATCAATATCTATAAACCCCTACAGTACCAATTTACTACCACTAAACTGCAAACACAATCTGGAAGTGCCTTTGAGGTACTTGACAATCCATTCAATTGTGATCCAATGTCTTTTACTAAGATTCGAGAGATATCGACTAACAACACCAACAACATGAGCAATATTTGGTCTAGTGCACACTGTAACATACATTAGACTCCCAACAGCAAAAGCATATGGTATATTCTTCATGGTTTCTTTATTTGCCTCACTTTTAAGACATTGTCGAGAACTAAGTTTAAAGTAACCTGCAAGTGGAGAATAAACAAGTTTTCCTATGCTTAAGTTGAACCTCTTTGATACCCTTTCTAGGTATCTCTTTTGTGATAACCACAACTTATGGATCTTCTTATCACATGTGATTCTCATATCATGAATTTGGTGTGGGTCCTAAATCTTTTCATGGAAAAAGACTTGCTTAAAGAATTTTCAATTCTTGAATCTACTTGGTATCATGGCCAATAATCAACATTTCATCAACATATAATAAAAAGATAATAAACTCACCACTGTTGAATTTCTTTATAAACACATAATGGTTTGATGCAATCTTAGTATATCTGTAGTCAATCATGAGGAAGTCAAACTTCTTACCACTGCCTAGGAGCCTGTTTCAACCTCCTATAAACAAAATGCTCCATTCCCTTGACACTAAAACCCTTAGCCTGCTTCTCATCTAACTACTCAATCTCCAAGTTTAAACTGGTAGCTATCTCGAGAACAACTCAAATGGATGGCATCTTCATCATTGGTGAGAAATTTTCATTAAAGTCAATACCTTCTTCTAATTGAACCCCTTCATAACTAATCTTGCCTTGTACCTAGATTATGAGCTATTCTCTCCAATCTTCAGTCTATATACCTATTTATTTTGTAGAGGTTGCTTGCCTTTAAGTAATTATACTAAGTCATAAATTTGATTCCCATGCATAGACTTCATCTCTTCTTGCATGACTTTTATCCATTTTGTTTCTACTCAGGTAGCATTGCTTTTTTATTACACTTTGGCTCTCCTTAGTTTGTTAACATCACATACTCATTTGGTGTGTATCAAGTAGGTCTTCACTCTCTTGTAGATCTCCTCAACTCTACTTGCTGATTAAGTTCTTTGGGAGTTTCATCATCTTCAATTAGATCTTATATGTCTCCCCATCACTATTAGGATCTTTAGCTAAGGGCACTGATCTACAATGGTAGGGATCTCATATGAGGATCTAGACTTCTTTGGCTTCTCTTTGTCTTCAATGGTCTAGTCTTCTAGAAAGATCACATCTCTACTTTTGATAATTTTCTTCTTTATTAGATCCCACAATCTATATTCATGCTCATCATGTGCCTAACTTAGAAATATGCACTGCTTTGAATTTTCATCAAATTGCTCTTTCATCCTTGGGTTATACACAAATTCCTTGCAACAAAAAACTTGAAAGTGATCATAAGAAACATTTTTTACTTCTCCATACTCTCTTTGGGATATCACCATCTAGAGCATAAGATTGAGATAGGTTGATGAAGTCAAATGCTATCTTCATTACTTCACATCAGAAAGATTTAAGCAACTAACATACACTTGATCCTCTCGGTAATAGTGAAATTCATCCTTTCTATAATGCCATTTTGCTATGGGCTCTTTGGCATTGTCTTGTCAAGTTTAATCCCATGATCTTTAAAATAGTCCTTAAAGGAACCTCTATATTCACCATGATTATCTACTTGAACACATTTCAACTGTCTTCTTGTTTCTCTCTTCATTCTAGTATGAAATTACTTAAACACATCCAAAACTTGATCTTTGGATTTTAAGGAAAAAGTTCACAACTTTTTAAAGTGGTCATCAGTAAAAATCACAAAATAGAGCATCACCAATTGACCTATCTTTCATGTAACCGACATATGCATGAGCTAGATCAAGTACATGAGCTTTCCTAGAAGGCGAATTTCTATGAAATTCAACCTTATGTTGTTTACCAGTAAGACAATTGGTGCAGGTTTTCAGAGGAGTACTTTTTACATCAAGTAGAAGTTACTTCTTAACAAGTAAGTATAGCCCTTTCTTGCTCTATGTGTCTAAGCTGCTTATGCCAAAGTTCTATTGATAACTCATCAATTATAATCACTTCTATTTTACTTAGTTTTATTGACATTAAGTAAAGGGTGCCATTTTTTATTTCCTTTTTCCACTATAAGAGAGGCTTACAATATCCTTCATCATCAAGCTTTTCTATATATATGAGGTTTAGGCAATATTTGGGATGTGTCTGACATCTTTAAGAATGAGCCTATAGCTAGTATTAGTCTTTAAAATAATATTTCCAATGCCAACAATTGTGGATGTCCCATCGTTTCCCATCCTAACATTGTCATAACTATTAGTAGTGTAGGTTAAGAAGAATTTACCTTGTGATGTTACATGAAAGGAGGCACTGGAGTCAATAACCCAATCACTGTCATGGCATGCAAGACTAATATAATTGTCATCATAGGCAACAATAATTTCACCATCTACTGTTGTTGTCTTTGCATATTCACCTTTTCCCGTTGCCTTTACTTTAGCCTACTCTCTTTTCCATATTCTACACTCCTACTTTAAATGTCATGGCTTGTCATAGTAATAACATTTAATACTCTTTCTTAATTTGAATCTTCCCTAAGATTTGTTAGATGAACATCTAGTCTTGCTTCTACTACGCCTTTTCTGTTTATTAGTAATTAGTGCCCAAGTCTTAGAATTGACACTTTGCTCCTTTTTTTCTGGCTTCTTTATTCATTAAGCTATCTTTCACCATTCAAACAATGAGCTTTTCATTCGGAGTAGAATTACTAATAGACACTATAAGTGTCTTCTAACTATCAAGTAGTGAACTCAATAATAATAGTGTTCGTATCTCATCATCAAGCATCTACTTTAAGGCAATCAATTGATTCATAAGACCCTAAAAAATCATTCAAGTGCTTTGTTGTATTGGATCCATCCTTATATTTTAAATTTACCACTCTTCTAATCAAGGTGGTTTTATTCATGGAAATTTGTCTCTCGTACATAGATTCTAATTTCTTCCATAACACATTTGCTTTGGTTTCTTGAGTAACATGATGATACACATTGTGATCTACTCATTATTGGATATGATCGATAGTTTTTCTATACATGATTGCCCAATTTTGATTAGATTTATCATTTGGCTTTGCACTACCACTTGTTATGAAAATTATAATAATAACTAGTTAAAGCTCTATACTATGTACGGGTTATATATATATATATATATATACACACATACACACTTTAAAAATTATTGTAATTAACATTTCTAATGGTATATATTCATATATTGTTATAAATACAGTGTGCAATTTAATTATATTAATAAATATACTATTTTTTGGTTTAATATAATTACTAATAGGATTTTTCCATATTTGTTTCAAGCATTATGTAATTAGAAAGAGTCACAACTCTTCAAATTATGAAAATGTAAGATCATGTGATAAAATTTATATTTTTTTCTTATTAAATCATGTAAAGGTTACAACTCTTCATGCCAAGGCTGTAACATAGATATATGTATATATATATACATACATATATCTATCTATCTATTTTTTTTTTTTTGGTGCAAAACACATATCCCTTAATACCATTGAAAAGATATTACTACTAATAATTAGAAGTAAGTAAGTAAGTAATCCTATTGTTCAAGGTATCAACTTGTACCCCATTCGATCAAGTAGGTTTTATGTGAGTATTAAGGGTTACAAAGTAAGTTTTGAATATATATTTTCTGGAACTTGTTCTTACAAGGTAGAGTAATGGGTATGAAGTTTTCCTACCTTATACCTACCATAGAATTTATGCTTTAAACTTACAGAGTATAGGTTTTAGGGTACCTTGTATTTATCCTATAAAAATGTTATTAAATAATATTAATAGATGAATAGTAAATGATAATATTATAATTTTTTTTGCTATAAATGTTTTATTGAAAAATTAAAAAAAAAAGTTTAAGTCCATAAATTAAGAACCTTAAATGATTCAACTTAATATTGCCCTTCTTTCTTTTTCTAATTCTTCCTTATTTTCTTCTCTAATTTTAGATTTTATGCTCTTTTGCTTTATTCTTTTTTCCATTTGCTAAGTAATAGCATTGTATAACTTGAAATAATTAAGATCGAAAAATTACTTTTTTTTTATTTTACATATTTTCTTACAAGTTGCATAAATTTTGCATATTTAGAACTTATAATTCACATATAGATTACTTTTTTTAATATTATATAAACTTGAAACTTACAGAAAAAAGATTAAATAGTTTCAAAGGGTACCTTATACCTTGTAGGTTTTACAAGGTATAGGATATGTAGTAGTTCTAAGGTATTACATGATAAGTTTCAGTTTTAAAATTTAGGAACTTGTACTTTATAGGGTATATGATATGAGTAGAGTCTCATACCCTGCCTAATTGGTGCCCACTCACCCTTACTACTAATAAAGAATGTGTACTACCAAAAGGTATCAACAATAAAATGCTATAAAAAGAAAAACTTTGTCAAATCTTATATGCAAAAGCTATTGTAAAAATATTGTTATTTGTGGTTGATAAGTATAAATTAACACTTGTATTTTAGATGAATTCTATTTGTTTGTGTAATAATTTGATGTTATCTTGAAGAATTTTGATACTTAAAATAGAAATATTTCAGTTTCAGGGATGAGGACCACTATTTTGAGAAGAGATATCGATTTGGATTGAAATCGGAGAGGTATACACAAAGAAAAATACTTTTTGGAAGGAACAGCAGATATACACGGTCGTATGAAGGAATCAAGAGACTACACGGGTCGGATACACACCCGTACATCTGACCGTGTATCAGCGTGGAAGAAGATTTTTTAGGACAGACCAGTACACGGTTGGAATACACACCTATGTAACCCAACCGAGCATAAGAACACATTGAGGAGGACACACGGTTGAGTTACACACCCGTGTAATCAACCGTGTACGAAGAACAAAGAAGACAGAGGCATACACGGCTATTACAAACGGCCGTGTGGGATATACACACCCAAAGTTCACTGAGTCAGAGAGATACACGGTTTATATACACGCCCATGTAGTATGACCGTGTGTCTATCGAAGGAAAGATATCTTCAAATCGATTTTAAATCTTTCGTCCATATTTGAAGGATATCTCCTACATGCCAGAGAGGAAGCTACCCTAGGTATAAATAGTCGTCTTTGAAGAGAGAGAAAAGGAGAAAAAAAAAAGAAGAAAAGAGAGAGGACGAAAAAGAGAGCACCAAAGAGGAGGCCGAAAGGCCAAAAGGCTGAAGAGGCCGATGAAGCCGAAGGGATGCGAAAGAGAAGGTGAAGGGAATGAGAAAAGAAGAAGATGACACCGAAGGGCTCATGCACAGGGGTTTTATCTTTCTTTTTCATTCTATTTCATTGAGTTATATCTTGAAAATCCTTAGTGGCTAGTTGTTTCATACCCGAACCTTACGAATTCTAATTGTCATGTAATATGAGATTGATTGCATAGCTAATGAATATTGGAATTTTCTGAATTTATTCATGTTGTTTATATATTGTTGCTAATTTGATGTATGGCCAACATTAAGTTTGCATTGATTTCTTAGAAGATGATTGGGAAATCTCTTGTTTGAATAGATCTTACATGAATAAAGGAATTCGTATGTAATCTAGGGATAGAGAACGTGAATTTTCCGTATTAGGTTAAATTAGATAATTTGATCTAATTGAGGGTTCAAGAGTGTTAATGCAATTCTAATTGGATTTTGATAGAAGAGGGATCTTTATCAAAGCGATTAGGGTTAGGAGCTAATGATTCTGGGAAGAACATTAGCTTAGTGTTAGATACTCTGCGATTTAGAGATAACCATTGCTCGTTAACTAATTTATTGAAAGGGTAAAGTTACCTAGCAATTAGAGGAGTAGTAAAGGGTAGGGTATGTTCTTAGTTATCAAATTAATAATCAAGTTATAGTGTTATTTTTAATTGCTATAGGTTTTGTTAAGTATTCTTAATTTAATCTGAAACCTCTCGAATTTGTGCGGTTAGATAGTTGGTTTAGAGTTAGTATTAGTACTTGCTGGTCCTTGAGGAGACGATACCCAAACTCAACTCTATACTATTACAATAGATAGGTGCACTTGCCTACTTGATCGTAACAGAGAGTCAAAAAAGGGATTTTTAAATTTGAGTGATTGCGATCATCAACAAGTTTTTGGCGCCGTTGCCGGGGATCGGCGATATTAAGAAAGCTCAACACTGACTACTCTAACCAATGCATTTCTTTAGGTAAGTTTTTCTTTCTTTAATCAATTTAAATTACTCTTTATTTCATTTCAGAGATTCTGTTAGATGAGAGAAGTACATGACTTTAGTCATGAGAAGGTCGGGGATACTACATGTTGGGATTTCTTTTCAAGAACTCATGGTCCTATGCACATGAATGCTATTGATTGGATTGCTTCTGCAAAAGTGGATGCTAGATGCGCGATTCTGATATCGATCCAGGGGAGTCTTGTTTCTCTTTTTCTTTTATTTCCATTTTCTTCCCTCTTTTGTGTAGTCAATGTAGACATTAGGGACAATGTCTAAATCTAAGTGAGGGAGAGGACTGAGATAAGAAGCATGAAATATAAGTGTTAATGAATCAAAATTATTAAGTTTCCCCACTTATAATGTATTTAGTGAATTACTAACAATCAAGAATTGCTGAGATTTTATTAAATTACTTATTGTGATGAAAATTCTTCGGAATTTTGCAAATGTTTACTCTCTTATCTTGTTTTATAAATACTTTACTACAATTACAAGTTGAAATCCAAGTGAAGAGAATTACTTGTTGTTTAAGCAGTTATTTCAAGAAGTGAGAGTGAACTAAGATCTCTAGTAGGTTTAGTATGCTCTTTCTTTTGCTAATAATGTGAGTTATGCAATTTTGAGTAAAGGAGTAGAGGATACTTGTAACTTGGTGATTTCTTTTCGTAATTGTCGGAACTGAGAACTTTTGTAATTTCTTATATGCAAAAGCTATTGTAAAAATATTGTTATTTGTGGTCTTTGATGAGCAACATCAAAAGAGCAAAATTAGATAAATTTTACATTTTGTTATTTGTTTGTATGAAGACATTTATATGTGTTCATATTTATTGTAAAAATAGTCTTCAATTTATCAATTATATATTGCATTAAGTATGAAAATGTTGCAACTCTTTATAAGTACAACAGGTGCATGGGATTTGTTCATTATACACATAATAGAAAGTAAAAAAAAAAAAAGAAATAAAAGAATTATAAATAACCAAAAGACGTAATGTAAAAATATAAATTAATGAAAAAAAATTTATAATCAGCTAAAAAGGAATTACTAATAAAAAGGTACATGTCACAAATATGACGATTAATGATCTTTTCATGCGTATATGAAATAATATGTCAATTAGAAAGAGTTATTATTATTCAAACTATGGAAGTGTAATATGAGTTATATCATTTACATTATAAAAATTGTTAACATGATGGAAAGGCATAAAGTGACAAAGATAAAAAAATTATAATTAGTAAAAGCTTGTCACTAATAAAAAGGTGAACGTCATAAAATATGAAAAGTGATAAGATTATTGAAAGCCATAAAAATAAGATATATAGTTGAATATATAAGTTTTCACTTGATAGTATTGTAATATAGATATAAAAGTTATTGATATAGATTTATACACACATACATATCAATATATATCGTAGAAATGGAACTAAAATTACAAACTCAAATAAGATTGTAATGCCCTGAAACCTAGGCTATACTATTTCCAACCACGTGTCCTTATCTTACAAAAACATATTAAGGCTCCGAAACAATTCTAATACATTTTAGCCTGTAACTCTTATATAAAAACATTTTATACATCCTCAAAATTTAAGTAATTTTATAAAACATATCCCTTATCTAATGCAGCGAAAGTCTTTGAACAAAAAAATAACATCCCTTAAAAAGGTATTATCTAATACAGTCAAATAACATAATCTTCCTAAATATAATCACCATAATAGTAATGGTAATCTTTATCTTTCTCTCTCTATGGTTCACCCAAACCCAAATTATCTTTTAGGTTCTGATCAACCTTGGCACCTGCATTTAAAAATTGTTGCCTGAAGGGTGAGCTAATGCCTAATACGTATAACATAAACACATATGCATGAATAAACATGAACAAGTATCACACACATCATGCTATACTTAAAACACAAACAACCATTTCTTAATGCAATTTATGTCTATAAGCATCAACATGGTACTCATGACCCTTTAACACACTTGAGCATGATTTGGTGATGGGAACTACTACTATAGGCCCCACACTCATGATCCCTTGATCCTTAAACTTGGTAATGGGAACTGCCACTATGGGCCTCACATCTATGTTCACTTAAACCACTTAATCCTCATTCAGCCCAAATCATTTCCTAGTATGACTTTACTAGGGACAACGTCACATAAGGATCATTAGGGTGCCTCTTAAGGATCTGCCACTATGGGCCCCTAAGCCGAGCCAAGCACATACAACATATAACTTAAACACTTAAACCAACTCATCAATTAAATCAAGTTCCATACATAGACTAACTTAAACAAACACAAATCAACATGCAAGCTACACGTACCTTGAATCCTAGCCTTAAGCACTTCTTGGTCTTAGACTTAAACTAAATTGAAATCTGTTCACATCAACAAGCTCTTCTTAGTATTTAATCTAAGATCAATATTATTCTCTTATTTCTCTTAATCCTATTTATTTAATTTCTCTAGGGCCTTAGTAGCTATTTAGGTTGTGTGGAAATTAGTTTAATTTGAAGTTAAATGAATATATAATTACTTTATACTTTATTCAACATGTCTTTGTTGGAAACCGTGTTACTTAATACGGGCTGAAGCACGACCGTATTAAGGGTCGTTTATCTTTTGGTCTGAAGTTTGGCTTCAACATGGTTAGAACATGACTGTGTTGGCAGGTCGTGTTCTTCTTAATTCAAAATGGTCGAAACACAACCGTATTAGGAGGTCGTGTTACCCTTGACTCAACATGGTCGAAACATGACCGTATTAGGAGGCTGTATATCTCTCAGTGTATCTTTCTAATTCAATACGGTCGAAACACAACCGTATTAGGAAGCTATGTACTCGTCGGTAAGTTTCCACGAACCCTAATTATTTTACTTTAAATTATCCTAAATCTAATCCTCTCTATTCCTAAGCTTAATTATATCTCTAAAACATGTAAATGCATTTAAATTACAAGGAGTTTCGCACTTACATCAAAATTGCATACCTTGTATCCTTGAACTATTGATTCCCGTTCTCCTATCGTACTTTCTTAAACCTCGAGTCCTAATGCGCACACGTTACCCATGAGGTCCAATTCTAATAACATAATTTGAAATTCTTATAAAGATCTTTACCCTATATACTTATAATTAAGTCACTCCTTTTTCCTTTCATCGTCTTAGGGTTTCTCGTAGGGAGCGTTTGTCCTCTGCAGATTTCCGTTTCATTACTCAAAATGACAAAGAAGGCTCTCTAGGTTAATTTTGAGTATTTATACTCTATGTGTGAAATGTCCAAATTGCCCCTCGAATTTTTATAAAATTCTCGTCCTTGTCCTTAGCTTACTTTATAATGTTATAACATATATATGGAAGAATGTAATACCTGAAGATACATCATTAAAAATATTTAGGTATTATATTCTCCCCCCTTTATAAAAACTTTCATCCTTGAAAGTACTTGAATCGGAAGAGTTCTAGATACTTCTTCCTCATTTCTGCTTCCAGTTCTCATGTTGCTTCTCTTTCTATTTGGTTTGTCTATTGCACCTTAACATAAGGGATTGTTTTCCGTCTTAGTACCCGTTCCTTAGTGTCTAGAATTTTGATTAGCTTTTCTAAAGACGTCAGGTTTGGCTGTACATTCAATGGTTCCAAAGCCACTATTTGATCTAGGTCGGGTACATATTTCCTTAGCATGGATACATGGAATACATCATGTACTCCAGCCAAATTTAGTAGAAGAGCTAACTTGTAAGCCACAGTGCCTATTCTTTCTAAGATCTCAAACGGGCCTATATACCTTGAGTTTTGCTTTCCTTTTAACCTGAATTTGATCACTCCCTTTGTTGGAGAAATCCTCAATAATACCTTATCTCCCACTTGAAATTCTAAAGGGCGTTTTTTCTTGTTTGCATAGCTCTTTTGTCGAGATTAGGCCGTTTGTATTCTCTACCTGATTAGTTTCACTTTATCTACCGCGTTTTGTACTAACTCCGGCCCCATTATCTATCTTTCTCCCACTTCATCCCAATGTAGCGGGGATTTGCACCTTTTTCCATAAAGAGCTTCATATGGTGCCATGTGGATGGTTACTTGGTAATTGTTATTATAGGCAAACTCCACCAGAGGTATATGCTCATTCCAATTTTCTCCAAAATCTAATGCACATGCCCTTAGCAAATCCTCCAATATTTGTTTAGTCCTTTCAGACTGATCATCTGTCTATAGGTGGAATGCTATGCTGAATTGTAGTTTGGTGCCTAATGCCTTACGTAGGTTGCTCCAAAATCTACTCACAAACCTTGTGTCTTTATTAAAAGTGATTGTCACTAGTACTCCATGCAGTCTTACTATCTTCTGCATATTATCTGAGCCAATTTCTCTAATTTGTACCATACTCTGATAGGTATGAAATGAGCAGACTTGGTTAATCTATTTACTATGACCCAAATTGCATCTTGCTTCTCCTTGGTGTTTGGGAAGGCTATAACAAAGTCCATTGTCACATGCTCCCATTTCCACTCTAGTATTGGAAGAGGCTATAATTCTCCAGTTATTTTCTGGTGTTCTATTTTGATTTGCTAGCTTGTGAGGCATTTAGCTACATATTCTACTATTTCTCTCTTTATGTTTTGCCACCAATAACAACTCTTCATGTCCTCATACATCTTGGTACTTCTAGGATGTATTGTGTAGGAAAAGTGATGTACCTCTATCATTATCTCTCTCTTCAATTCTACATCCTTTAGCACACATAGCCTCATTTTGTACCTTAAGGTCCCTTCTGCATCTAAGTTGAATTTTGGTGCCTTGCTTTGTTCCATTCTGCTCTTGATCTCTTGAATGTCTTTATCTTCCATTTGATTAGCTTTAATCTTGTCCATTATGGTTGGTTGAATCCTTAAGGTAACCATTTTTGCTCTTACTTCTTGTGTTAAAATTTCTAACTCCAATTTGCACATATCTTCCAATAACTCCTTCTACGAAGTGATGAGAGTGGCTACATTACCCTATTTCTTTCTACTAAGGGCGTTTGCTACCACATTGGCTTTTCTTGGATGGTATTGTATCTCCAGGTTGTAATCTTTAATTAACTCCAACCATCTCATCTGTCTCATATTCAGCTCTTTCTACATAAATATGTACTTTGGGCTTCTATGGTAAGTGAAGGTTTTGCACCTTTCTCCATATATGCCTCCATAGCTTTAAAGCTAGTACTACAACTGCCAATTCTAAGTCATGAGTTGGGTATTTCTTTTCATGCGACTTCAGTTGTTGAAATGTGTAAGCTATTACGTAACCACCTTGCATCAATATACATCCCAACTCTTGAATTGAGGCATCATTATACACTATAAACTCTTCTCCACTCTTAGGTAAAGTCAAAATTAGCACCGACACCGGTTTCTCTTTGAGCATTTGAAAGTTGGCTTCACATTTGTCATCCCATTCAAATTTCACATTCTTCTTTATCAATCTAGTGAGAGGAGTTGTTATTTTGGAAAACCCTTCTACAAATCTCCTGTAATAGCCTACTAGACCCAAGAAGCTTCTTACCTCTGTAACTGTCTTTGGTTTATGCCAATCTACTATTGTTCTCACCTTTTCTAGGTCTACAGATATCCCATCCCTATTAACGACATGACTTAAGAAGATTACTTATTCCAGCTAGAATTCACATTTACTGAATTTGGTATACAACTTCTCATCTTGTAACCTATCCAATACTAGTCTCAAGTGCTCTTCATGCTCTTCAGTGCTTTTAGAGTATATCGGGATATCTTCTATAAAGACGATTACAAATTTATTTAGAAAATCCCTAAATACTCTGTTCATTAAATCCATGAATGCAGCTGGTGCATTCATTAGTCCAAAGGGCATTACCAAAAACTCGTAGTGCCCATACTTAGTCTAGAATGCTGTTTTTTGGATGTCCTTTTCTTTGATTTTGAGTTGATTGTAGCTTGATCTCAAGTCTACTTTAGAGAACACTTGAGCTCCTTGCAATTGGTCAAACATGTCATCTATCATGGGAAGAGGATACTTGTTCTTTATTGTAACCTTGTTTAACTCTCTGTAATCTATATAGAGTCTCATGCTTCCATCTTTCTTCTTTACAAACAGGACTGGTGCACCCCAAGGAGAGACATTAAGTCATATAAAACCATTATCTTATAGCTCTTGTAATTGTTTCCTTAATTCTTCCAATTTCACTAATCTTATCCTGTAGATTGGTTTTAATATGGGTACTGTACCCTATACTAAGTCAATATTGAATTCTATTTCCCTAGCTGGGGTAAACCAGGAAGATTTTTTAGAAACATATTAGGAAATTCCCTCACTATCTGTACTCCTTCCATCTTAACTTCTTCACTGGCTTTAATAGATATAGTTGCCAGTACACTTTTTCCCCACATCTCATCGGTAGGCAATCTAGTGGGTCTCTGTACTTCTAACTTGTATTCAAAATATCCATCCCCCGGTATATTAAATTGCACCACCATGTTGTGATAGTCAATGGTAGCATGATATTTTGATAGCTAGTTGACACCCAATATAATGTCAAACTCTATCATTTCCAATACCAGGAGGTCTACTAGCATCACCCTACCATGTATTTCTATTTCAACTCATCTGCATATCCTACCTATTCTTCCTCTTACTCTTAAAGGAGTATTAACAGCTAGGCAATCATTCATGTTATCAACATTTGACGCACATGCACATACAAAATTCTTAGACATATAAGATACAGACACACCAATATCGAATAGCACATATGCATTGTACGAGTGTACTGGAAGCATACCTGCAATGTTATCTACATCTGGGATATCTTGGTGCTGCTATTGTTGAATAGCAAACACTTTGGTAGGAACTCTTTGTCTAAGACCTCTTGCCTATGGTCTACCTCCCTATCCTCTCACTAGAGGTCTAGTTGCCTATTGAACTAGCCTTGTTTGGTTTCTGATTTGTCCTTGAGGACAGTTAACTGCCTTGTGTCCCCTCTGGTTGCATACATGATAGAAGATTAGGAGAACTGACCTTTTAGTGCAATGTCTGCTAATATGCCCAGTCTTCCCACAAGAGAAACATGCCCCATCTGGCCATCTGCACTCTCTTAACTCATGGGGTCCGTAACATCTAGGCCTGTTGTTGTGAGTGCTAAAGGCACTTACTTGACTTGGAGAGGAGGAGCTATAGCTCTGGGTGTTTTGCTTTGCAGCAGGTGATGTCTTTTACCCTTATCTTGCCCCATTCTACTAAAGGCGGGTCTTTTTCCTAGAGCTATTACTGCTCTGCAGCTCCTCTATTCTTCTATGATCTTCTTATTTTGCTTGAGGTACTTTGCTTTATCAACCAGTTTAGTATATGTATTTAGCTGAAAGGCCCCTACTGCAAGTTGTAGGTCCAATTCTAATTCTCTTAGGAACCTTCTGGCTTGAGACCTATCATCATTGCATATATTCTCGGGAAGGAATTGAATGAGGTGATTCAACTCTACCTCATACTCTTCAACTATTCGGTTCCCTTATTCACAATTGTAGTATTCATTTTCCATTCTGTCTTTGGAGTTACTAGGGAAGTATCTCTGATAGAACAACTCCTTAAATATAGCCTAGTTCATGCATTCCCTACAAGCTTAGGAACCAAAGCCTACCATTTTGCTGCAGTTCCCTTTAGCATGAATGTGGCATAATTCACCTTCATATCTTCTAGTATCTAGAAGGCAGCGAAAGTCTTCTCAATTTCTCGTACCCAATCTTCAGCCTCGATTGGGTCATCCACTCTAGGGTTAAATTCCTTAGCCACTCTTATAAACCTATCAAAGCTGATGGGTTCATTAGCATTCTTGTGCTGTGGAACATTAGGCGCTTGGTGTTGTTGTGCTAGTAATCCACTAGGTGGATCATAATGTGCAATAGTTAAACTGTCTCTTTAGCCATTTAACCTCTTTTCCCTTGTGGCTATGGGAGTTAAACTTCCTCCTCATTAGGGTTATCATGTCTAACACCCCTTCAAGCTCCTGATCCGGTGATTCTTCTTGAAGGCATTCTATTTAAGAAGAGATAATCGGATCTACTTGAGTTAATATCAATCATGGTTAGTTTCATAGTGTGTAAGTATATACACATAACACATGGGTCTACTCATATATATAACTTAGCAGTTAGAAGAACGTAAGTAAAGTAATAATACAAGAAATAATTACATAATTAAATAAACGTCACATATTTTACCCACTCTTTTCATGTCTCACTATTTTACAGATCAGATGCTTAATTTCTCTAACGATTATATCTTATGCTTTACTGGTTTAAAACTTATGGCTATTGATCATCACTTAGTTTTAAGGGTCATTACCTAAGCTCTTTAGGATCAACGACCTATGCTATATAGATCAAAACTTAACTCATAAGGATCATCAACCTATTCTCTATAGATTCAAACTTAAGTCTCTAAAGATCATAAACCTAAAGCTTTGATACCACCCAAGATGTAACGCCCCAAAACCGAGGCTGCGCTACTGCCCGCCACATGTCTTTATCTCACAAGAACATGCTAAGGTTCTAAAACAACTCTAGTACATTTTAGCTTGTAACTCTTATATAAAAAAAATTTCATACATCCTCAAAATTCAAATAATTTCATAAACCATATCCCTTATCTAACGCAGCAGAAGTCTTTGAACATAAAAATAATACCCCTTAAAAAGGTATTGTTTAATAAAGTCAAATAACATAATCTTCCTAAATTCTAATCAAAATAACTGTAATGGTAATATTCATCTTCCTCTCTCTATGGTTCACCTAGACCCAAATTATCTTTTGGGTTCTCATCTCCCTTAACACCTGCATCTAAAACTTATTCCCCGAAGGGTGAGCTAATGCCCAGTATGTATAATACAAACACACACGCATAAACAAACATGAACAAGTATCACACACATCATGCAATACTTAAACACAGACAACCATTTCTTAATACAATTTATGTCCACAAGCATCAACAGGGTACTCATGATCCCCTTAACACACTTAACACACTAGAGCATGATTTGGTGATGGGAACTGCCATTACGGGCCCCACACCAATGTTCACTTAAATTGCTTCATCCAGGTAATGGGAACTGCCACTACAAGCCCCACACCCATATACACTTAAACTTGGTGATGGGAACTGTCATTACGGGCCCCATACTCATGTTCACTTAAATTACTTAATCCTCAATCAACCTAGATCATTTCCTAGTATGACTCCACCGGGGACAACATTACATAAGGATCATTGGGGTGCCCTATAGGGATCTACCACTATGGGCCCCTAGGCTGAGCCAAGCGCATACAATATGCAACTTAAACACTTAAACCAATTCATCAATTAAATCAAGTTCCATACACATACTAACTTAAACAAGCAGAAATCAATATGCAAGTTACACATACCTTGAATCCTAACCTTAGGCACTTCTCGGTCTTAGACTTAAACTAAATTGAAATCTGTTCACATTAATAAGCTCTTCTTAGTACTTAATCTAAGATCAATATCATTCTCTTATTTCCCTTAGTCCTATATATTTAATTTCTCTAACGCCTTACTAGCTATTTAGGTTGCGTGGAAATTGGTTTAATTTGAAGTTAAATGAATATATAATTACTTTATACTTTATTCAACATAGCCATGTTGGGGACCGTGTTGCTCAACACGGGCTGAAGCACGACTGTGTTAAGGGTAGTGTATCTTTCGGTGTAAAGTTTGGCTTCAACATGGTTGGAACATGACTATGTTAGGAGGCCGTGTTCTTCTTAATTCAACATGGTCGAAACATGACTGTATTAGGAGGCCGTGTTCTTCTTAATTCAACATGGTCGAAACATGACTGTATTAGGAGGCCGTGTTACCCTTAACTCAACACAGTTGAAACACGACAGTATTGGGAAGTCATGTACCTTTCGACAAATTTCCACTAACCTTAATTCTTTTACTTTAAATTCTCCCAAATCCAATCCTCTCTATTCCTAAACTCAATTATATCTCTAAAACTTGTAAATGCATCTAAATTACAAGGATTTTAGCACTTACATCAAAATTACACACGTCGTATCCTTGAGCCGTTGATTCTAGTTCTCCTGTCGTCCTTTCTTAAACCTCAAGTCCTAATGCGCACACGATACCTATGAGGTCTAATTCCAATAACATAATTTGAAATTCGTATAAAGATCCTTACCTCGCGTACTTGGAATTAAGTCGCTCCTTTTTCCTTTCGTTGTCTTAGGGTTTCTTGTAGGTACTATCTGTCCTCTGCGAATTTTTGTTTCACTACTCAATATGACAAAGGAGGCTCTCTAGGTTAATTTGGAATATTTATACTATATGTGTGAAATGTTTAAATTGCCCCTCAAATTTTTATAAAATTCTCATTCTTGTCCTTAGCTTACTTTATAATCAAATTTTTATAAAATTCTCGTTCTTATCCTTAGCTTACTTTATAATGTTATAGCATATATATATATATATATATATATCTATTGATACATCATTAAAAATATTTAGGTATTACAAAGATGGAGCATTATACATATATAGTAATAAAACCAAACTCAATTAAATTTTAAATCAACCTTATACTATTTTACTAATTAAAAATTGCAATTTTCACTCGAAACTCCTCAATTTTTATTGTTAGCTAATAAATAGAACAAAGAAAAAGAAAAAAAAATTCTTTCATCACTTTCTCTCTTTAAAACAAATATCGAAAATTGTCACTCTAAAACTTCTCTGTCTTAACTATTACTTAACAAGTATAAAAGGATAAAAAAAAGCTCCTTAATAAACTTCTTTCTCTGAAACAAATGTTGCTTCTCTAATATCCTTAACAAAGTAGAAGTCAATAAATATCTTATTTCCTTTCAAACTCTTTTCTTTTCATCTTATTTCCTTTCAAACTCTTTTCTTTTCATTTGATTGGATTTGCCAATTATCCTTTTATTTTCTTCGAAACATGCTTCCAATGTCTTGAGGTTTGACTTTATCCTATCATCATCTTTGATACTTTTTTAGCCCCACTACCATCTTTGGTCTTGTTTGTCACCTCAATTGTTGCTAGATAGTCTTGACCTATAAACATTTAAAAAACAAATATAATTAGGACAAAGACCATTAAACTTTAAGGTGAGGAATATAAACATTGAAAAACTTTAAAAATAAGAACTTATAAAATCTATTTTGAAAGGTTAGACAATATAAGAATAATAATATTAATAAAGCGAAGCAAAATTTACTACATAAATTAAAAAAAAAATCATAGAAATCTTAAAAAAAAAACCTAGAACCCATTGGACAACCTTTTTCTATGTAGAAGATTGGATGCTTGGATGATTCCATTTTTGTTGGGATGCAGTGATTGGTGCATTGCAACTCAATGGTGTTTAGGATATATTTATTCAACTTTTTTTTAATTAAAACAATAGAAGGGAAAGAGTACTAGAAAAAAAAAAAAACAATTTGGAAACTTTTGTTATTGAAAGATGGAAAATAGGATTAGAAACCTTTATTTGAGATCTTATATGATGATATATGGAGGTTCAATGAATTTCGTTGTTGTTGGCAATCTTCTTTTCTAGATTGGCATTATTTCCAACCATATATAATTATAGAGGAAGTACCTTAAAAAAAATATAAACAATTAATAGAATTTTTTGAATAATTATTATTTTTAAAAAGTTAAATAAAAAAGGTACAATGGCATGAAAGCTTTTGAAATGCATAAAAAAAAGGGTCTTTTCTTTTCTGAATTATATATTATAAATAGAGTAAAAAAATCAATTAATAATAATCACATCAAAATTAAACATGGAAAACTCTAGTAAGAGAAGAAACCATGACATCACAGAGCAAAAACTTTCAATATCACCAAATAATGGGTTTATTGTAGTTTGTTTATTTTTTTTTTTACTAGTTAAACTAATAGATATAAAAAGCTTTACAAAAATGATGAATATGGATTAAATTTTAATACAAGAGAATTGATGAAATCACGAAAAACAGGAGACTAGAATCTTGTAGAGCTGTACACCACGAATCCAGCGGTTGAAGTTTCGTGACAACTGAGATTTAATAGCGGATTGTACACTTGAAGTTGCTTCACTGAGATTGAATTTTCTCCTTCTTGGAAATTCGTACATGGTACGAACAAACAAAATTCCTTGTCATGCTATTGTTGTCGTCACTGTGCACTTCCATATAATATAACTGCGTTTTCATTTTTATTATTATTATTATTATTATATTTCAGCCAGTCACTATTGGGTTTCCTATTTCTCTTCCTACGACAAAGCAGGCTTCTTTACTTGAATTTAGCAGGGTTTTCTTTGCTTGGTAACACGGTGTTAAAAGACGAAACGACAACTTGAAGGAGGAATGATATACTATATACTAACTTTTACGTCTCTATTGACTTAAGGTCTCGTGGGTACGGATTACTGAGGTTGTTACCCTGACGATCATATGGGCTTTTGCTTGTATACAACGAATTAGATAGGCGTGCACATAATGTCTGGATACCTGTGTGACAACTTATGTATTTACAAGAATACACACATATATATATATTTTAATAATGTTGATCATCACTTAAAAGATGCAACATTTTAAAAATTTTGTATTTTTAAAAAAGTATCTATAAGATATGATTTTAACTTTTTATAATATATATGTAAGGATTTCTCCGATAGTTCTATATATATATATATATATATATCGTTTTATATTAACTTATTTATAATAATAAAGTGTCTTTCAAATATTATTATCTGCCTTAACCTATGCATCCACTCTCACATTTCGCATGTCCATTCTCCTTATTATTTGGAAATACACTACTTTACATTAAGACTGCATAGATCATATAATTTGAATTTATGTTGATTTATTTTACTTTAATTATATTTTATGCACTCATTACGGATGCATAATCCGCTAGTACCATACAATACAAAATTAATATGGAGTAGCATGAAGCACCAAGACATGGCAATGCCATGCCAGCTATATACAAGTATTTGATTTCACGGACACTTTGGCTGCGTCTGTCTATTCAAGTCCAGTCGTGAAAGGAACACATATGTTTATTTTTACGACGACATTCAATTCTACTGGGGAAAAGGGCGATCGAAGATGGAAGCAACCATCCCTCCTCCCCCTTGGATGAGAGGGAGAACTTGACTCAATGCAAGCCAAAACACCAAAAGCTTCTTCTTTTTTTATTTATTTAATTTATTTTAGAGAGACAAACAGGATAAATGATGTTATGGATCCTTAAAAGTAGAGAACAATGTAGCTGAAGAAGGGGGTGGGTGGGTGTTGGAGAAGGGGAAGGGCTCCGGACTCTCCAAGTTCCAAAAAAAAAAATTAATTATAAAATTAAAAAAAATTATATATATTATGTATATAATTTAAAAGCAATTATTAATAAAATATAGTATATAATTTAGTAGTAAATATAAAGTTTTTATATTAGAGATTATGGGTTTAATTCCCATGATATTGGCATTATCTTTTTTACTTTATTTATTTATTTTTTTTATAGTAACTAATAGCATTAAATTTTATTAATTATTAAATTATAATAAACTAATTAAATTATCTTAAGTTATTATTTATTTGTTAGTAGTTATCATAAATAATAATTACATTAATACTATAAATATTTCAACCTTATTCCATAAAATATTAATAAATAATAATCATATCATTTGATATATATATATATATATATATATATTACAATTAATATTATGAAAATGAATATGAATTTTTGAGTGATTGATTAAGCAATTAATCATATGAAATAGATACTTTTTATACTATTACTAATAATATAATTTTATAATCAAAGAATACTTATCATATTGTAATTATGATTTAAATATAATAAGAATGTCTCCACTTTCACGTTTCTGTATCCGCTCCTAAATCCAAATAATCTTAGAGCGTGAGAGGGTGTTAGGAAAATCAACTTCACAAAAATGGAAGAGGATCCCATCTGAGCGCCATGGCAAAATACAATGATGATAGTTAAGATCTAGGTTTCAAATTCTTGCTACGGAAACTATCCATATTGTTTAAAAACTGGGGAAATTTCAATATGATTAGAGTGGGGCAAGCAAGGATTCCATGTTGTCTCGTTCCAATCTATGCATGATGTTCGGTGGATTTTTGTGAAGTACTTACTTCATAAATGGGCTCTTTCTAGCAACTAGAAAATGGACCGCAAATTTCAAGCCTTCATTAGCGGATATCATTCGCCATTTGCTTTGAGGAAGATTGGAGAAGGGTTAGGTCCAGTCTTAAGGTTGGATACCTACACTATTAGAGAGGAAAGAGGGGTTTTGCCCGTGTCTATGTTCAAATAATTTTTAGTATTCCTTTGGTTCAAATTCTAAGTATTGAAATTGAGAAATTCATTAAAATAATATTTTTTTAAATAATCACGAAATAAAGTATTTATCAAACTTATTTTCAAAATAAGTTGTGAAGCACGGATCGAAAACTCCCATTTAGCGATTTGTATTGAAAGGCGCATTCCAGATATGTGCCTTCAATATCTATCTCAATTTTTTTTTTTAAATTGAGAAAATTTATCATTGAATTTTTTTATGAAAAATCAAAATCATTTTTTTATAAAAAAATCCAATGATAAATTTTCTCAAATTATTATTTTTTGTTTTAAAAAAATTAAAAGCTTACATAAGAATAACAAAAAAATAATAATTTTCACAAATTTAAAAATTACAAAAATTGATTTTAAATTTATTAAAAAAATTCATACCCCTTTATCTTATAGTATACGAACAAAAAGAAAAAGAAAAAGAAAAACTGATGCGATTTACTTTTCCAACTCTAAAATGTCATAACTTTTCACACGTGTTGAGCTATAGAGTCCATAATATATAAAAAAAATTATCAATTTGAGTCTACCATAGCTAGGACTAAACGACTATGATGTTTGCTTTTTTTTTTTTTTTTTAAGGGTGTTGGCTATTGGATTGATAAAAAAAAAAAGGAGAAACAATGTAATTTGCTTGTACTAAAGGCATATACCCAAAATGCGTCTTTAGTACATGTTGAAGGCAAGTTCCCTATTCGCACATTTACCACCTATTTCAGGAATAAGTTTACCAGATATACTATTTCACAATTATTTAAAAAAAAACTTTATTTTAGTGGATTTCCCTATTGAAACTAATGCGTACTATCGATAGATGAAATTCATATATGGGCTTAAGGGCCATGCATGGCCAAGCCCATCAGTCTGACATGGGAAGTTTGGCATTAAAACCAAAACCTAGCCTAAGACATCATGAGCCTAGACAGTTGCAATGTAGGGATGACTAGTTAATGATGGTTTGAACATGTTTGGGCATCACATCAACTCTATACCCTATAAGACGACAAATGACATCCTAGGCTTAAGGCTACTAGCCTACATGGGAATCCTTCTATGAAAGCCTAGTTTCTAACTTTTAAGGGATCTTCTTTTGAACCCTATGGTTTGAACTCTTAGACCTTCACTCACTCTTTTATTCTTTCTCATGACTTACAACTAACTTAAGTATCGGAGTGGTAGTGCCAGACCAAATTTTGGTGTTTTCCCTAGTTATGTTTTCTTTTGTAGGTTGTTGAAGCTCACTACTAAGTTAAATGAAAATACACCATCAACATTTGGTACCCACCATGTAAGTGGTATATCGAAACCACTCATAAACACTTGGAGTAAACACTTCACCATGACATGCTCTAAGTAAAAAACAAGCAATTTTTAACCACAAACCAACCCCAAACACTCCCTTTCACCATGATTTGCTGCACCACCACCACTAAGCGAAATTATCAAACATTATGCTTCTAAACCCTTCAAGGCCATAAGGTGATGATGATTGACTAGCCAAGAAAAAGCTTATACTATAGTAAATAGTTACTAAGCATGAATGGTTAAGAATCTACCTCGACAACCTCAAGCAAAAATGGTCACAACCTATGGCCCTACCTAATCAACAGGCAAATGATTGTGACTTTATTGAGTCACCATAAACAACAACAATAATAACGCTGGTAATTTACCTCTTATGTCGTGCAATAGAGCCCTAATGAGAGTTGACCCCCCTTGATTGCCTCATGTAGTCAAGTCAAGTAGCCTAGCCAACAAGTCTTAGGACTTAACACGAAACAAACTTTGCGATGTGCTAACTCCTAGATAGTTTCCTTTCACTTGACATAGACTTGGCCTCTTTAGGTCTACAAGTTTAACCCATGAGAACAACTTATAGCCTTGGCTCACAAGTCTCACAATCATCTTGATCTCACAGGGTGGTTGAATGACCCTAAGGACCTAACTTCTTTAGGCCCATAAATCCTTTGGACTCCCCATGTTTGAGATGATGTGAGCGACGTTAGGGATATAGCCTCTGAAGCCCATAAGTCCCTACATTTCCTACCTTAGCAAAGATTCAAAAAGTTGGTTTAATTGAAGGACCATGTCTTGACTTGAACATTTGATGTGAATAATTAAAGATGCATCCAATCCAATTCCTTTTGGCTTATGGATTGTTTAAAACTAGGGTAAATGTCATATTTAGTACTTAACTTTATCCATTTTTGTAATTAACTACCTAAAGTTTAAACATGTCAATTTATTGACTATAAAATTTTCATGGTCATTTATAGTACCTGAATAGGTTAGTTAATTTTAAAAATCAGTAAAGTTTATGTAATTAATTGTAAAGATAAAGTAGGTGATTAATTGCAAAAATATTTAAAGTTCGGATAGTAAATCAACACTTTAAAACTTTAGGTAGTTAATTGCAAAAATAGCAAAGTTCAGGTATTAAATGTGATATTAATTCTTAAAAATAAAAACAAAAATAGTAGGAGAAAAAGAAGAAGGGTGAATAGAATGCAAAGGACAAGTTGATATCATTATAAATGCTAAATGGCACTTATAATCACAAGTTACAATAGATAAATTAGTACACATTACAAACAAACTCGACTATTGTGCATTCCTACATTATAAGTTAGGGGACTTGAAATACTCTCATTGTGTGCAACTTTATAATGGTAGAAGGGTAAGAAAGAGGATTGCCAGGAGTTAGGCTTGAATTAGAAAATCATCTAATGACGAGCCTAGCCCTTCGATATCTTAACAAATAGCACTAATGCCTTTTCGTAGATGTTGCACCAACATCATATCCTCTAACCTAGCTATAAAGTCATCTGCACACATTCGCGAAAGGAGCCTCTACATATCTTGCCTCTACCTTTATCGCTACCAATGGCAAGAGAAAAGGGGGAACCAGACCTAAGTTACCATTGTTGGGTCACCGCCACCTCTACTGCCAAGGACTCCATTGACAAACAAGGAGCTTGTAGGCACAAACAATTCATGGCCCTGTCTCCTTCCCTAGTCACATATAACTCATAAGGATTGGATTTAGTAAGGTCTCATGCAACCGGTCTTCAAGATATTCATCCCTTCTTCTTGGAGTAGCCAGCTTGATCACCTTTTCATATGCTTTTACTACTACCATTGCCAAACTTTAGGGGGATGGGGGGTGGTGAGGGGAAGGAGTGGACCCTATAGTTGCTACCACTTTGTGTTTTCGTTTGTCTATAACCAATTGATTACCTACATTTGATTAGTTAAGACATTAGAAGAAGTGCCACTCATTCTTACCTTTGAAAGCATGAAGTAAAATGAGATAAAAGAGAGAGAGAGAAGATGAAGTAGAAGGAAAAAATGAAAAAAAAGAGGAAATTTTTTTGAAAATAAATGATGAAGAAATGCCAAAAGTGTTAAAAGAATTCATCTCATGTGTATTTACAAACACATGACAAAAGGGGTAATCATTACCCATGCTACCAAAATGTATGGTTAATGTAACCATTGTAGCAGTAGGTCACTAAAAGAGAGGCATGTGGAATCTAGGAAAGAGAAATAGGTGCATAAGACTATAGTTGATTGCACAATTATGTATACTATACGAATACCAACCCTATCCTACCATAGGTTTACGAGCATTAAATGCATGTAATGTGACATAAGAAAGGCGTCATACGAGTAACAACTTGAATGCATGAGCCTTAAGATGAGAATGCATCATTTGGGCAACACCTCGAATGAACAATCCCTTAAAGGCCTTGTCCGTATAGTGTTTTAAATGAGCAAGCCCCAAGATAAAAAGGTCTCATTCAAGCAATGCCCTAAAGGAACAAGCCCTAAGATGAACCAACCTCGATTGAATAATGCCTTAGATGAGCAAGCCATTGAAAGCCTTATTTGAGCAACACCTCAAATGAATAGGCCCTAAGACAAAAAGGTCTCTTCTAAGCAATGTCTCGAATGAACAGGCCCTAAGATAAAAAGGCTTTGTTTAAGAAATGCTTTAGACAAATAGGCCCCAAGATAAAAAGGTGTTGTCTTAGCAACGCTTTGGATGAGTATGCCCCAATATAAAAACGCTTCATCCAAGCAACACCTAGGATGAGTAGGCCTCAAGTTGAAAAGGCCTCATTTAAATAATGCCCTAGATGAATAGGCCCTACGATAAGTTATCCTCACTTGAGCAACGACTTAGATGAATTAGCCACTAAAGGCTTTGTTTAGGTAACGTCGTGGATGAATAGGCCCTAAGATAAACTGGTTTTGTCTAAGTAATGCTTCAAATGAACAGGCCTTAAAGTAAGTAGCCTTATCCAAGTAACACCTAGATCAGCATGCCCCAAGATAACAGGCCTCGATGCAAGTTGACCTCACCCAAATGGTGCCCTGGACATATTAAGCCTTAGGGTAAGCATATTTTGCCCCATAGTACCTTGATAGGTCTTGGCCAGAAGTTTGACTTAGTTGTTACACAAAAGAGTAAGCCACCTAAACTGAACACTAAGAATGGATGTCATCATAGTCTTGACCTCATTAGCGATATACTCTCTTTACTGATTAGTCACCAAAGAGAGTAGGAGGCAAGTGTTGATGGGCAAAATTTGTATATAGGCTGAGGGCCATGCATGGCTAAGCCTATTAGCCCAACACAGGAAGTCCGGTGTTGAAATTAGAACTTGGCCTAAGACATTATGAGCCTAGAGGGTTGCAATGCAAGGATGACTGGTTAATGACACTCTAAACAGGTCCCGACATCACATTATCCCTATGCCCTAAAAGGTGACAAATGACATCTTAGGCCTAAGGTTACCAGCTAGCCTATATGTGGGAATCCCTCTATAAACACCTATTTTCTAAGTTCCAAGGGATCTTCTTCTGAACCTTGAGGTCTAAACTTTTATACCCTCACTCACTCTTATATTCTTTCTCATGACTTGCAACTGACTTAAGCAGTAGAGTGGCCATGTTAGAGTAAACTTCGATGCCCACCCTAGTTGTATTCTCTTTTGTAGGCCATTGAAGTTCGCTACTAAGTTAGATGAAAATACACCATTAACAAGTACAAGGCCCAACATGAGGGCTTTCGTTCATGAAGTGCTAAGGACTATAAAAAAATGATAAAGCGAAAGATAAAACTGTTAGTAATAATAAAAATAAAGTGGAAGACAGTGAATTTGATGTGGATGTGATTCAAGTTAACAATAAGTTAGATGATCACTTGGAGAGGTCTGTGATAAGGATAGAGGAGATGGAAAGTAGTATGCGGGAGTTAGAAAGTCATGTTGTAATAGAAGAGGAATAGAGAAAGTACAAAAATTTGATATAAGTCCAAAGAACGAAAAGGCAAATGAAGGGACAATCTCTAAAGGAAGTAACTAAACGGTTAAGATGAAATAGGAATGAGGTAAGGAATTACATAGCTGCCTTGAAAGTATGAAATGAAAGAGAAGCAGAAAAACTGAGAAAAGTACATTATAATATAGAGATAGCAAATGTTAAATTGAAAGATGTGCAATTAATTGAGTTTCATAGGCATAATATGGTTTTTAACACAATCAAGAAAGTGTCTATAAGAAACATTTGAAAGAAAGTGGAACATCCCATATTACCAAGAAGAAAAAAAAGTTCACTAAGGTCTTGAACAAAGGGGAAGACTGAATAACATAAAAAAAAAAGCAAGAAGGAATAACCAAAACCAAAATATATCAATGGTAGTAAGGTTCTACTTGCAGCATTGTCACTTCCTTAGACTAACAACAATTAAAAATTTTGGTGGATGCACTCAATTGAGTCCTAGGTAAGAGTGTTAGTAAAAGTGGAAAGGATCACTAGCTTAGATAATTGGAGACATGGGTGAGAGAAAGTGCCATCGATTTATATTTAGGGAATTGTATCCACTTAGCCAAATGATTGTTGATAAGCTAAGGCAAATAATAGTGAGAGAAGGAATGTTGGAGATAGTGATCTTAAACATAGAATGGATGTAAAACCCTTAAAGGATCTTAGGTAATAGGGATTGAAATTATAGAGAAGTGGTTCAACCTATGTTACTGTGGGAGGGAGTACCTTTGGGCTTGTTGCTATTTCCAATAGTGTACCTTATAAATAAAGGGGAGTTTGAGCTATAGATGTTCAAACTGGACAAGCCAGTGTTGCTACCGTTGATGACAAGCTACAAAATTTGTTGGTTTTGGATTGAAGTGCTCCATTTGTGCAGTTCTTGGGCAAGAGCTATGAAATGGACTCGCTTCTTAGCTTTTATGCTAAATCATATTCTCATGGATATCCTTACAATGGGTATTATTTCCCTTCCGTTAAAAAATCTAACACAAAACTTGGATGGAGATACGTCACATCACAAAAAGCAAGTGATTAAAGAGTCATTGCAAACTTAACAACTTGATGTCCTCATTCTATTAGAAATTGGTGAAGAAGGGATGCCATGGAGTTAAGTCAAACTCTTAGATTTGATCATATTACTTGTGTTGATGTAGTAGGGTTGAATGGTAGAATAGCCATTATGTGTAGTGAAGCTGGAGCAACGATCAATTGATTGTTTTCCTAACAACAAGAGATTCATTTGATGATTGAGGTACTAAATTATGGTATATTTTGGTTTTTAACTGCTATTTATATTGGTACTAGATTTGGGAAAAAGAGGTGCTTTAGGAAAATTTAGAAAAAGTGGCTACCATTTTGAGAGGCCTATAGGTAGCTATTGTTGATTTCAATTAGGTCTTGTTGAGTGACAAGAAGTGTGCTAAAGTAGGGTACACAGATATCATAAGTGTATGAATTCTTGTGGACTTTAATCTACGTTATGTAGGTAGCATATCAATATGGAGCAATATGTGTAAGGATTTGCTCCCTTATTTAAACCTAAATCAATCGTACTTGGGTGATGTGCTTAAATTCCATAGGTCGGATTTAGGTCATAATCAAAAGTGCAACCAATGAATGAAGTTTAAATCATTTTGGTGCTTTTAGGTTTATGATGTAGAAAATCAAATGTTTTTATGTTTTTTTTTAATGATTTTTAAATCAATTGTAATGAAAGGATATAAACAACTAGCCAAATTAGGATTCAATAAATGAATTATTGAGAGTGTTTAAACTTTCATAATTGATATGACCTATAATTTATGGGAATTAAACTTAGATTAATTGAAGTAGCTAATATGAGCCACAATTAGATCAATTCAAAAGGACCACCACAATTAGAAGAATATTCTAATCGATAGGATCAATGAGGACAAATCATTTCAAGAAGAATAAAGGTGCCACATAGCACTCGGAAAGAGTTGATAATAACAATTCTCATTCAAGGACAAAAATCAACTACAACTATCTGGTAAGGTTGCTTAAGTATTTATATATGGATACAAGGTAACTACTATGAAAAAGGAAAGTACCATAAAGGAATAAAATAATTATCTAAAAGTAAATAAAATAACTACACTCCAAATTCTTTGAGTTATATAGTATTCTCTTTCCTAATCTAAAAAGATTTGGATTAATTTCCATTTAAGACAAGATTTACTCTCATAAATATCACTATAAAAAGCTTCTCTTATTGTGCTTATCAAAATAGTCATCCAAAAGGTCTTTGGTTTGTTATAAAAAAAGTAACCACCTTGTCTTTGGAATCAAACCCTTTGTTTCTTTCAAAAGATGGCTTGCATTTGGAACCAACACCATAAGTCTTCCTTTTTGATGAACTACTCATACTTTTGACTTGATTCCTTTAGCAATTCTTTATTAGATTTTCTTCTACAACAATTCTCTACAACCTTCGCTTGTATGATGAACTGATGTGCCTAAATTCATAGACTGAACCTAAACACAACTAGCACACTCTAGGTTCTCTCTAAAAGAATAAGCTTAGGACAATTAATCACTAAGCAATTAGAACTAGAGATCAAACTATTTGATTCTAAGGATAATTTAGCCACTAGATTGGCAATTGAGAATGCCTTATTTATGTCTTTTATGTAATTTATGGAAACAATAAAATGAATAGGGATATGGATGACTCCTCTAATGGATATGATGAATTAGGAGAAGATCAAGTTATATACAACCTACTTGATATGATGTACAAGAAAAATGTATGGTTTTTAACTCCCTATATTTTTTATAGATAGAACTCTATCGTATAGGCCATAAATAGGAAGATACACTTAGGATATAACTTCAAATGAACTCGAGTAAGGTCTAGGAGCTAGAGATGACTTGATATATTATAAGTTGACTTGAGTCAACTTCGTTAGATCAAAAGTCAATTTGAGTCAACTGGCTTAACCAGACTTAGTGACTTAAGTCTTCCCTTCTACATCTCTGAGAAGACAAGAGTGGACTGAAGGTGTTAAAACTTAGACTTGAGATGACTTAGGATAGACTTGGAAGATAAGACACTATAGATTTACATGATACTCTTTTCTAATAGAATTGATGGATTTGACTTAGTAAAAGTTTAGTAAAAAACCGTCAACTACACTATCTTCCACTAAACTTCTTACTTAAGGGTTTAGTGTTATTCGCATTTTTTCATCTAGTAGCTTAAATCCAAATTTAGTTAAAATTTATCTATTGTTATAGTATTCAGCTCTAAGTATTCCTTGAGTATTGTATCTAAAGACCCTAACTCAGTTGATTAAAGTCTTCTCCAAATCGACTTAAGTCAACTCTTAATAGGTAATTAGATGACTCAAGAAAACTTACTTTGACTTGAGTTAACTCATTTCTAATTTAATCCAATCTCACCTTACTCATTAGGGTTAATACTGTGAAACTTAGATTAGTAAGATAAAGTCTAAACCAATAACGAATTAACCCTTAAATGTACTCAAAATTGATAGTACCTAAACTTCGACCTAGAAACTATAATTGATCAAGCTTGAAACCATATCCTAATCTTACTAATTATAACTTTTTTTTTTCATAAGTCATTATTCCAACCTTAATAACCAAAACATATGAAAAAACCTAGAGGAAAGCACTTAATACTCAACCAGTACACATTCTATTATGGTGCCACATTAAGTTTCATTTTTCCATAAGAATCTTCGAATTTTCAAAACTATATCCTATCTTATCTCTTAGAAAGTGACCCTTTATCCTGCCTTAGCTTGACTTATCTTCTTAGGCTTAGTTTCCACAAGATAATTACGAGGAAAAGAAACACTTAAGGTTAGTTCATATCGCTCCATCACAACATGTAAAACAAGTCGTAAAATTCTACATGAAAAGACATGCAAAACCAATTCACCTTCACTCCATTTAGCATGTAAATTCTTCCAATATGTGTCTAGTTCTTCTAGCTCAACATCATCATACCCTAAACTTATCTAATCTTGACTAAATTGCATGAAAATGATCCAAGAAGTAACTAGTTCCTTCCATGTGCATTCACCTTTCACTTTTACTAATTCATATCTCATCATATCCTATTCCATCTTATCTTATCTCTATCATATATTATCCTAACCTATCCTAATTTACCCTAACTTGTCTTTCATAAACTAGGAAAAAAAATGGAAAAAGGACAAGCACATGGCTAGCTAGATCAAGTAAAAGTTCACCAATGTGATTTTATGTTAAGTCTTAACCAACATTACTCTACATCATCCTAACTTATCCTAAAGCATCATTACCTAGCCTATTCACCTTATCCTAAGCAATAATTCATACCTAAAATCATCCAATTATTACCCCTTCTATGTGTGGATAATAGACTCTCAATCATGTGTAAGACAAAAAAAAAAAAAAAATTAGTATACATAGGGAGGTAAAAAGAGTAGTCAAAATGGGTGAATTCCACTCTACTTCCTTTCCCTTTCTCCTGCCGGCTTTAACCATTCCCATTCACATTTCTTACCTAACATTCCACTCAATTAAGAAAAATCAAATAACTCTTTAGCCCTGCACTCTTCCCTAAAATCGATAAATAGCTTGAGGATCACTTCTTGCAATAACTATGGTAAGAAACTTCCTAGAAGTTTGGTAAAATTTTTGGTGAATTTCTAGAAGAAGTTACTAACTCAAATTATTTCTTATGTTATAGGTGTTTTGTCATATTTTTCTAAGGGATTTCCAACCAAGAAAGGTAATCTCAATTAAACTTAATCATCTTCATAATATAGTCCTTAAATATTATACTAATACTTCATATTTCTAAAGTTGTAGGTTCCATTAACCATTCTACTCCAAGAATTCTTATCTTTAAAATGTAATACTGTTCCACTATTCTTTTCCTTAGATATATTGAAATCTTTAATATTTACAAAAGTTTAAAGAAAGGATGTTTAAGGGCTTTTCTCAAACATTTAGGACCTATGACCATTTCTAACTTACTTCGGACTTTATTCTATTGAACTTATCCTTGGACATATACTTTCCCTTTTATGACATGATTTGAGAACATGGTTTACTTTGACAAGGATTTAAGTATGGACCTTAACAATAGACCAAACCCCAGACAAAGGACCAATAAGATCTAATAGTAAATACCTTAAAAGATTATAATAAGATTTGGTGTTAAGAATAAGATGTTAAAATAGTATATTTTAGTAATAGTTATTCTTATGTATATCTCTTTTATATCTAATTATTTAGGTTTTTTTAGAAGACTTCTAATCTTTACCTAAGGATTATTACGATCCTTAAGAAATGGCTAGGTGGGTATCAATAGTGATTGCCACTTGTTTGTATTTGCAATGTTAACTATACTTAAATTTGAAGCTAATGAACCCATGCATGTGTTTTGTATGATTGATTTGATTGTTTGGTTGGAAATGGACTAAAAGAGAAAAAAATATCTACAAATTGGTTAGTCACCTATCAAATTATGATAAGTATATCACAACCTTGATATAAAAGGGAGTATGCATATCATCTCTTGCATATTTCTACTATATTCCCTCATAATCACATAGGTAATGAAAGGATGTCTTGAGGAAGTGACCTATTTTAACAATACACATATAATTTAAGGATTGCCATGTATTGATATGAATTCATATTTATTATTCTGTTTTGGGTTCATATATCTAGAGGTAAATGGGTTAGGAAAACATTATTTTCCTTGGTTTGTCCTGAGTCCTTATGCAAAAGATCCTTCTTTTGGCATAACTTTTGATATATAGAGTATGGTCTTGAGATTTGTGTAGCTAAGGATGTGTGAAAATGGTTTTAAATTGGTTAATCAAAATCTGATGGAATTACAAAAGATTCTTAACCCAAGGTCAAAGGAGGGTTAAAATGGTCAGAAATATTCTTAGACTTTATGTAATTTCTGATTAACTACATGAGATGTTTGGCATATGCTTGTTCATGCATTCATTCATTAAAGTGATAACTTACTAGTTATTGCATGAAAGGCGGTTTTGAGCTAGGATCTCACTAAGCTAAACATAGCTTACACCTCAATAGTTTTCCATTTTTGTAAGCATTGTACTAGTTTTACCTCAATAGGACGCAGCCAGCAGTGATAATCATCAAGATAGATGTGGGTGGGTGAGTGAGGATGAAGACTAATATAATAGATATTTATAACTTTAAGTGGACTTTTTCTATTATGGATGAATGTAGTATTTAATCCTTATACTATATTCCTATATATCTATGCTTGTAAGACTTTATATTTTATCTTATTTGTAAAGCAGTACTTATTTTCAATTATCATATCATTATTGAGCTATTATCTTTATGGAGGTTTTTAGATTAATGATACCCTATGTACTATGTTGAAGTTTTTGTGTGCTAGAATATAACTAATCAAGGACAACAGTATCAAACATGATAGGCTATTATGACTAGGGTATCCCTTAAGGCATGATAGGTTTGCTCGAAAAAAATCAAGAAAGACTAATAGGAGTGGAATATTGAATGAAGAAAACTTACAAACATGGACAAAGATAATATCATTTAACATAACCAATTCTTTATTGGGTTACATATGAATATTTATATAAGAGTAGTTATAACTAAGAAAAATAAATGTAAAGGAAAGTAAATAAATCTAAAATAAGAAATTGAATAACTGCTATGTCCCTTTGATTAGTTCCTTTGGATTCTTAAGTTTGATAAATGTAACTTCTATAATTGTCCAAAGAAATATGCTTTATTTAACCTAGAACTCTAGCACCTTCTTCAATCTTTGGAAGGATTGATGTTCAAGTTGACTCGAGAATAGTTCAGAAATCATATACTTTCTTCTTATTGGAATTCCTCTAATTGGAAACAGTAACAACATTACAATTAGAGCTAGCATGACCCTTGCTTTTAGAATCAGTTTCTCCTCTTTCTTCTAATAGTACGAAGTTCCTTCCTAAATTAATGTTATATACTAGTTACCCTTTGGAATAAGCTTGCTCTTCACTTAGTAAAGTTCCATGCAACACCCTATCCACTAAGTGGTTTAACCCTTTTGTCCATGCTTAAGTCATGGGTCTTCCTAGTGTCAGTATTCGATTTAGAACTTGATTCCCATCATTTCCTTAGGGTTGATGAAGTTTGGCACTTAAATTTATAGAGTCTTCTATAGAATCTTCATCTTAATTTGATACATAAGCTGATAAATCTGCAACATTGAATGTAGCAATAATACCTCTAAACCCATTAAGCAACTCTAACTGATAAGTATTACCATTTATCTTCTTAAAAACTTTGAATGGTTATTAACTTCATGTGCTAACTTCTATTGCCTTTGATTTGAAAACCTCTCTCTTTGAAGATGTAACCATACTAAATCATCGAGTTGAAATTCCTTATGCTTCCTTCGCTTATCTCCATACTTCTTTTGTTTAGCTATTAGCTTTGTCATTTCTTAGTTACCTTTTGATGTAGTTTTTGAATCTCCTTGATCGTTTCAACTACATTGATGCTTTCTTCCCTAAAAGCTGCTATAGATAACATATCCAAAGGAGCAGTAGGATTATACCTATATATAACTTTGAAAGGTGATTTTCTTATCAAATTGTGAGTTGACCAGCTATAAGCAAATTCCATAATAGGTAAACATTCATCCCAATCTGCTAAGTTCTTTCCTACAGTTGCTTCTAATAATGCTCCCTAAGTATAGCTAGCTACTTTTGTTTGTCCATCAGTATGAGGATGAAAAATAGTACTAAACTTTACCTTAGTTCTTAATCTCTTCCTCAAGGTCTTGCAAAAGAAACTTAGAAATTTGACGTCTCTATCAAATACAATGTTGTGAGAAATTCCATGTATCGTAACAACTTCCTGCAAAAACAAATTAGAAATATATAATGCATTATCTATCTTATGGCACGGAATGAAATGTCCCATATTGCTGAGCCTGTCTACCACCATCGGAATAGAATCCTTTTCCCTAGCAGTCTTTGGTGGTTCAAAACAAAATCCATACTAGTATCTATCAACGGCTTAGATAGTAAGGGCAAAGGTATGTAAACCCTAAAAGTCTCCTACCTATTCTTAGCCTTCTTATACATTACTTAATTTGGTATTATATTGTGTGCATCCTTCATCATGTTAGGTGACTAAAAATATTCCTTCAATAATTCACAAGTTCTTTTCTCTTTAAAGTGCTCGAATAATTCTCCTTAATGTGCTTCTTTCACCAACAATTCTCTCATCGAACCTATAGGGATGCATAATTCCTTTTCAAAATAGATATCCTTCCATCAAATAGTAATCATTTATAGCAATTCTACCTCTACATCTTAACACCATAAGACTAAAGAATTGATCTTTAGCATACTACATCTTGGAAAAGCTAAAACAAAGTAATCTCATCTGCATAGTTATAGTTAACACATACCTTTATGATAATGCATATGCAACAACACTTGCACATCCCTTCTTGTACTTAATAACATAAATAAAGCTCTCTAAAAACTCATCCTACTTTGCTTGCCTTTGAGATAATTTTTATTAGCCCTTCAAGTACTTTAGAGATTCATAACTTGTATAGATAATGAACTCTTTTGGAAGCAAATAATGCTGCCAAACAGTAAGAGCTCTAATTATGAGTAGAGTTCTTTATCATGTATTGAAAAATTAAGTGTTGCTCCACTTAACTTTTCTCTAAAGTAAATAATAGGTTGCTTTTCCTGCATTAGGACAACCTTAATACTAACTCTAAATGCAGCACATTATAGTTCAAAGGTCTTCTCAAAATCAGGAAGAACTAATATAGGAGTAGTAGTAAGCCTTTAATTCCATCTCCTCAAAACTCTTTTGTGCTTTTTATTCCACTTAAATTCCACATTTTTCCTTGTTAACTTCATTAATGAAGCTACAATAGTACTAAAGTTCTTGACAAACTTGCATTAAAATGAAGCAAGCCTATTAAAACTCCTAACTTCAACCATCGACTTTAGAATTGACCACTGCACAATAGCTTTGACCTTCTTAGGGCCAGTCTTAACTCCTCCTCTCGATACAACAAACCCCAAAACACCACTTCTTTTTAAAAAAACGTACACTTCTTTAAGTTGCCATATAATTGCTCTCCTCTCAGCATAAGAAATACATAATGCAGATGCTTCTGATGACTATCTAGGTCATGACTACAAACAAGAATATTATTAAAGTAAACCATGATAAACTTACCAATGAAATCTCAAAAAACATGATTCATTAGCCTCATAAAAGTACTTAGTGCATTAGTCAATTTTGACCATCCACTCATAATGATCATGCTTAGTCTTGAAAATAGTTTTCCACTCATCTCCAATCTTCATTTGGATTTGATGGCAGCCACTTTTCAAGTCAATTTTCGAAAAGATCCTAACATTGTGCATCCCATCTAAAATGTCATCAAGTTATGGAATAGGATATACGTACTTGATAGTAATCTTGTTAACATCACAACTATCCACACACATGCTCCATGGTTTATCCTTTATTAGAACTAACAAAACTAGTACAACATATGGACTTTTACTCTCCCTAACATACCCTCTATCAATTAGTTCATCCACTTCTCTTTTCAATTCCTTTGCTTCTTTAGGATTGATCCAATAAGCTAGCTTATTTAATAGGAATATGATCAATTTTGTACTCAAAACCTCATATAGGAGGCAACCCTTTAGTCAACTCCTTTGGAAACACATCTATAAGCTCCACCAACAATGTTTGAATAGCTTCAAGAATAAATCCTCGAGCTTCGGAACTCAAGGCCTATCAAATGTACAACATGTACATTAGACCACTAGTTTTAATAACATTTTGGATCTCCCCTTAAGTTATAACCAATGACTTCTTCCAATTCTTAACTAATCTCAGTCGAGTTATCCTTGCTTCCAATTGATTCATAAGTAACAACAAAATCTTCTTACCATCCTTAGTAAAAACATAAGTATTTTGATACCCAACATGTAAAACTCTTACCATCCATAGTAAAAACAAGTATTTCGATACTCGTTATGTACTACTCGAAGATCAAAGAACCATGTTCTTCCCAACAATATGTGAGAAGCACTCATGGGTAGAACATCACATTCTATCTCATCTTTGTAGTGATTAGGAATGTAAATCAAAACCTTAACTTGTTTGGTAACATGTACAACTCCTATTTCACTAAGCCAATGAAGTTTGTAAGGCTTAAGATAGTTGGAAATAGGAAGTTTTAGTTTTTCCACTAAAGCAATAGTAGCTACATTGGTATAGCTTCATCTATTTATGATCATAGCACAAATATGTCTCTTAATTTAACACTTGATATGAAATAGGTTTTCCTTTGATCTTTGTTTGACGTAACATCTACACTTAAAGTATGTCTCATCACTAAGGAAATCAGATCTCCCTCAATTCCCTTAGTGCTATCCACCTTTTCATCATACTGCTTTAGAACACCATTAGGATCATCTTCTCCACTATCTTCACTTTCAACATCACCTCCTTCATTATCATCACTTTTTATTTTTTTGACATTGTGCAACTATATGCCCAAATCTAAGGTATATAAAACATTTGAATTGATTACTACACTTTCTAGTCAACCTTTGATCATCTCCATTGGTTTAACATCTTTCCTCTCCTATAGTTTCTTATCATTCTTTCTTTTCTCACTCTTTCTCTCTTTACTCCTTGATCTCATAGAGCCTTTAGATTTTGCTATAGAGGGCACCCTATAAGGATTTCTAATCAATTGGCACTCCACTTTGATAACCAATTATGTAGCTTCCTACAAGGTATCAATCTTTTGCAGCTCCATTATTTTAAAGATGTCATACTTCAATCCTATTATAAAGTGAGAAATAGTGCACTCCTTTGGTTCCATAACCTCATATCATATGATAAGCATCTTAAACTCCTTAACATCCCCTTCCACATTGAGTCCTCCTTGTTTCAAGGTTTAAAGCCTCATGTACATCTCCTATTTATTCTATTTAGGGACAAAGCGTATGTGCATCAAGTGTTTTATTTCTTCCTAAGTTTCTACTTTTCCTTCTCCTCTCCTCATCCTTTGAGCCTTCAATTTTTTCTACCATAAGGCAGCATACCCTTTGAACTCCAAAGTGGCTAACCTCACTTTTGTTTTCTCATTATAATTATGATAATAATAAAAAAAATTTCTATCTAATGCTCCTAATCAAATTATTTTTCTATAGATTTTTGTCCCTCAAAAGGTGGAATCTTCATCTTAATTGTCTTTACTCCTCATGTTTGATAGTTTTCTCTATTGTTCACCTCCACTTCGAAATTATCTCCATCACTTTCATCAAGTTTTACAACCACTCTTTAGCCTTGTGCATGTGCACCTCTTTTTTACGCTTCTAAATTTCTTAACCTAACATTTATGGCCCTGATAGACTTTGCCAAATCTCATAGGGTATTAGCCATGGTAACCTTCGCATTATCCTTTGCCCTTCTTTGGCTTACTTTACCATCATGTTCATTATTTCTAGACATCCTTATGCCAATAACCACTCTTACTTTACCTTTAATTGTAAAACTTTTGCTTTGATACCAAAAGATGATGTGCCTAAATTAGTAAATTGGACCTAAACACAATTGGCTCACTCTAAGATCTTTCAAAAGACAATGATTCACTGAACAATTAGAACGAGAGATCAAACTATTCAATTTAGGTAGAATTCAGCCACTAGACTCGCAATTGACAATGTGTTATTTATGTATTTTATGTAGTTTATGAAAACAATAATAAAATAAGGATATCAATGACTCCTCTAATAGATAGGACTAGGGACGGTAATGCGGGCCGTCTGGGCCGCCCCGCCCCGACCCGCACGGCCCGCGGGTCATCGCGGGTTGGCCTGTAGTGGCCCGCAAGGCTAGTGGGTCGGAAAAATCGACTCGCCCCGCCCCGCGGGCCAACCCGCGATGACCCGCAATTTTTTTTTCTTTAAGTAAATAATTAAAAAAAAAAACCTAAAACCAGCTGTGGACGGTGGGGTTTGGGGTGGGCTGCCAGCTGCATTGGACTTGGAACTTGTACAACCTGCCGTGTGGGCTGCTCTGCTGCCAGCTGCGGCCTGCGGACGAGGTGCACGGAGCCACGGACGGACGACGACCTGCGTGCGGGCTATGGAGTGTGGACTGTGCTGTTGTTGTGGATTGTGGTGTTTGGCTCTAGTGTGTTGTGTGTGTGTGTGTGTTCAAGTTCTTCAGTTCTTCCTTCTGGCTTGGCTTCTATGCACGGGGCCGTGGCAAGGTAATTTCAATTTGAATCGCAGCTGCTGCAGCACTCGTTGCTGGCGTCACTTCAATCGGTCATCTCACGTCTCAGTCGGCGGCGGCGGTGCAGGGCATGGTCGTCACTCGTCATGTCGTCCTCGTTAAGTCCAAGTCGTCATCATGTTCAGCAACCAGCAGGAGCAGGTCGTGCATGCCATCATGTCCAACCGACAGTCGTTGCCGTGCCGTGTAGTTCTGCTTCTGCAACTGCAGAATCAGGCGGGTTGGCCCGCAGCCCGCGGGGATTGCCCGCCCCGCCCCGCGGATCAAGCGGGTGTGGGCCAAAATGGCCCGCATCACTGCGGGTCAGATTTTTTTTGCCCGCCACGCATATTTTTGCGGGTGGGGCGAGTCAGCCCGCGGACCCGCCCCGCAATTCCCAGGCCTAGATATGACACATCCGGGGAATATCGAACTACACATTACCTAATATGACACAAAAATAGAATGCATGGTTTGCTCACCACAATCTAAAAAGATTGATAAAAGCAAAATATTGAATGAGAAGAACTCATACAATATAGACAAAGATAATATCATTTAACGTAACTAATTCTTCATAGGATTACATATGAATATTTATATGAGAGCAGCTGTAACTAAGAAAAATAACTGCAAAGGAAAGTAAATAAATCTAAAATAAGAAATTGAATAACTGCTATATCGCTCTGATTAACTCCTCTAGATTCTCAAATGTCCTAACTAAGGCTTGTATAGCTAGATTGGCATGGAAGCTTAATAACATGAATCATCTTTGCATCCCTCTGAAGGAAAGGGTGTTTTAGAAAGAGAGTTATAAGAATGGTTCGAAGATTATGAGAGTATTGATAGTCCTTAGAAGTGGGTGGAAGAAAATTTCTAGTGAAGTTGAAGTCAAGGAAACAGACATATTTCTAGTTAATGGATTATACTAAGGAAGGTCCTCATTGTTCGATATTGTATGGCCCTTTATCTAGGGAGGCTTGACAGGTGAAACTCAATATGGCTTGATTAGACGTGGATGCTTGGAATGAGGATCTTATTAGCTATCCCATGTATAATGATATGAAACTTGTGCTAAGGATAGAACTATGATAGGGAAGAAAAGAAATCTTGGAAGTGGGAAACTAATGGAGTGCTGACATCTAAATTGACTTATAGGGTATTAGTAGGTGTAGCGGACTTGATTGTGAAGAGAAAAAATTTATGTGGATTTGGAAGGTTCTCACTTACCCTAGTATTTAAATTTTCAAATATATTGTTGTTTACATGATGGCCTTTTGATTAGACATAATCTTAAAAGAAGAGGACTAAATAAGGCAGATAGATGTCCCTTTTATGATAGTGAGCAGGAACCTAGTAGTCATATTTTCAAAGAATGCAATTCAAGTAAAGGCATTTGGTTAGGTGTGAAGCATGGTTATTAAATTCATGATTTCACTTGGAATTTGAAGGTATAGAATTGGTCGAATCTTATAAAATCATATAGAATAGGTATAATTGGACATTTGTAGAATTGTACACTTAAACTCATAATTCTATCAAAAGTCTATACTTAAATGATTTTGCATCCATTTTGAGAATGAAAAGTTTTGTAAAATTATAAACTCATAGAATCGTATAGTTAACTTGTGATTTTAACAACCATAGTGTGAAGAGTAACACAAATTTTAGAAGATCTTTTGATTATGACTTTAAGCGATGGCTAGTATATAACTATGTTGCTTCTAGTAGCTAAAAAGCCATAGTTAGACATTGGCAATGCACATTTTCTTTTACACTTTAGGCTACTTGAAATGAGTGAAATAGAAGATGCTTTAGTTAAAATGAATCAAGGCTTAATTGAATATAAAATGCTTTAGTTACAATTTTAGAATTTCAGTCTTTAAAAGTTAGAAAGAATTTGAATGGAAAGCGAGAAATAGATAAGTTATAGTGCCTCTAACCCCCCAACCCAAAAAAGAAAAGGGGATGGAGTAAGCTTAATTGTGAAGGTTCATTTAATATTTCTTCTAGTAGAGCTAGTTTAGAGAGTGCTAAGTAATGAAAATGGAACATGTCTGGGTGGTTTTGTGAGAAGAATTAATATGATTTCTCCAATTAAAGCAAAATTTTGGATTATGTTTTGGGGGGTTAGCCTTACTCTCAAACATCGGGTCATGAATTTGATCTTAAAAATGAACTCATAAGAAGCCATAGATTGGATTAGTAATCTAAATCTTAATATGGAGTCTTTACCTAATGCAATCTTATTACATAGGCAAAAACTCCAGATGTCGAAGCAAGTCTAAGCTCATCAGATATCCCATGAACTGCAATGGAGGAGCTTATGAAGCTTAGAGAATGTTGTTTTGGAGAATGTTTGTTTTAGTGTTTTGCTAGAGGATATGTTTGTTAATGGCTTCTTGGAGTGAATTTGTTGGATGCTAGGACATGAGTCCTTTTGGTTGTGTTTTTGCTGGCTCAACCAATGTAGTTGGTGTATTTGTTCTCATTAGTTATATTGCTGTTGCAAGTTTTCGTTTTCATAATGAATGAACGCTTCATAGAGGAAAATCTTTTAGTGTTTAAGGGCCATTTGTGTGCATGTGAGTATATAGATACGTATAGTTCATACCTCTTCCATCTTTCAATAGGTGGGAATAGAAATCTTGAATTTGAGTACCTTTTCATTAGAGTTAAAATAAAATTCATGTTTTTTTTTAGTCATATATGTTGTCTTTAGTGTGTACTCTTACATGTTATCTAGGAAAATAATTTTTCACATTTTCTTTACATTTTTGAAGGAAAAGCATATTTTTAGTCATCCACGTTTAGCTATTTTTGAATTTAAATTCTTAACTTTTTTTCTTCTATTAAAGTCCTTAATATTTTTAAAACTTACAAAAAGAAGACTTCTATCAAATTTATTGAGTTTTCCATTAATCATGACACATATTAACTTCAAATTGGTCTATAATAATTAAATTAACAAAATGATTATATTAAATATTTTTATTTAAATAATATAATAAAATAATTTTAAATATATTTAATGATATAATATAATAAAATATATATAAAATAATAATTAAAACTAAGAAAATTGGATGAAAATTTTTTGTGTACCCTTACCAAATTGGGTTACCAGTCCAAGGTTATTTGGAAGCCAAAACATACTTAATATGAATAGAAAATTTAACTTATTTAATAAAAGTTCTATTTTCGTAAAATTTTAAAAATGTTGATGACTTAAATGGAAGAAAGAAATTATTGAGGACTTAAATAAAAAGTAGACAAATATTAAGGATTAAAATGGTACTTTTCTCCTTTTTTAGTATTAAAAAGGGAAATATTTAATTGAATATTTTATTTTAAGTGAAAAGATTAGCAAAAGAGCAACTTTATTAACATTATACCTTTCATACGATAAAAAAGGAATAATTGAAAATATGCCCCCCTAAATCACTAATTGGGTGTAGATACGTTCCCTTAAACTTCTATAACACGTATTATCTTTCTATAACTTTTAAAAATATGAAAATAGCCTTAGGCTATTGTTGGAATTTCAAAACTGTTGGTAAAAAAAAAAAATACATGGTGACATTTTTTGGACTTTAGAGGTGGTGTATGCACATTCTCAAAGGCTATAGGGAGGAGAGTCACATTATGAGAATTGAATGGGCCTCTCTACATCTGATCAATAATTTAGGAAGTGTATTTGCAATTGCCCATAGAAAAGTGGTAAAGATGCCATGCCTCAAAGTTGAAGGGCATTGCAACTTACACTCGATGAACACATGCTAGACTCAAATGCTTCTTTCTTTCCTCTTTATCCTAAATAGTTTACCTAGAGGATAGTTAACAATGAGTTTGACAATGGGTAAACTATGATACCAAATAAGAAAAATTGCTATACATGCATAAACAATAGACAAAGCATAATATACAACTTATATAATTAATGCAACAATCAATACGTCCCATTTAAGGTATCAATTTAGTCCGACAAGTTAGTAATAGAAGTCAATTCATCGTGATTTTTCATTGCACAACTGACCCCATAAGTGGATCCTTAATCCACCTATTATGAGTAGTTTAGATACAAATAGTCATAGGGCATAGGTAAGTTACCACAATGCTTTTACCTTAAAAAATAAATGCTTTTCTTTTAAATATTTATTCTACACTAAGAAAGAAAAGCCTATTTTGCATTCAAAATAATATAAGGCTTACTTTAAAATGTTGAAAGAAAAACTTCTTTAGATGTTAATTATAAATGTGTTTATTAGAAGTTATTCAACTCAACACTATTAAGTATATTCTGATGGTCAAACTCCTTCATTTTGGCTTTCTTCAATTTTTTTTAAAATGAATGTACACAAATCATATATATATAAACACTTTAAAAATTAATATTATTGTCTATTATTAATGTCTCTTCATAAAAGAATTAATCAGGATCATTACACAACCTAGAAAAGAAAATAAATAAAAAGAAAAAAGAAATAAACAAAAATTCATTAAGAAGTTGATTTCTAAGCTATGCTTCCATTGTGCATCTTAAAAATAAATTTATTGTTAATTGGTGGAGCTACATAAGTCAAAAGGTTTTGTAACACTCCAAAACTCAGGACTCTATAACTCGCCACATGTCACTATTAAGTACCGGCACACTAAGGCTCCAAATCTTCAATACACATTCAACCTATTAATATTCATTGTAGATCGAAGTCATTAAACTTTGTCGAGTCTAATTTAAAATTTTTTCATTATGTTCCTAATTCGATTCATATTAGATCTCATGCTTATCTAATATAAATCCTCGACTTGAACTAGGAGGTTTTTATTTATTTGGAGTCGCTACCCAACTGAGGTTAGAAAAAATTATGGAATTAGAACTAATTGAGTGGATTAATTCTAATTTAAACAACTAGTCAACGAAATCTCCTCTTTTTATTTTTAAAAATAAAAAAGAAGAAAGAAAAACCAGAGATTCTCGACTCGGTGGCTATCTTATTAAAACTCTAAAGTTACCATCTTATCCTTTTGAAATATGAGTCATGTTTTGATATCTTTCAAAATTACACTAATAAAGATTTGGAAAATGATTTTTTATTCCTTTTTAGAGTTACCTCATAAGGGTGCTTGTACCTATTATTCAAAATCAAACAAACTATAGTTCGCTTTTTATAAAACTTTAGTGGATTAGTTTAAGTTTTGATTATGAAAACACCTCGGGTTTACGTTCGTTGTCATTTTTAAGATTTTAAAAGAAATTCTAAACTTAAACTTTGATATTTTTTTCTTTTAAAAAAACTTTGATTTAAGGAAAACCAATTTTGGATTTATTCTAAAAAAAAAAAGAATTTTCTAAGTGATAATATAATTCATTATTTATTAATCTACCTTTATTTAATCTTGATTTTCATTTATTTTATTTATTTTTTATATTATGTTAGACATATTTATTTACTTATAAAAAAATCTAAAACCTAATTAAAATAAAAAAAATATTTTTTTTTATTTTTGGATTATTAAAAAATTCTTTATTTCTAATAAAATAACTAAATAAATGGATAATTAAAGTGAATAAATAAAATTGAATAAAATAAAAAATAAATAAAATTAACTAACCTAGATGCGGATCGTAGGTCAAATCAGGTTGGGTCAGCTCGGGTCACGGCAGTCGGAAGATCCTTGTCAGCGACATTCTAGTGGCTTTCGAAGGCGGTTGAGGGTTGGTTCTAAGCTTTTCGAGGGTAAGTAATCCAACTGTGGTGGTAGATTTCTTCAAAAACACTTCTAGGTGGTGGTTCGTAGCTTGGTCGGCGGTCTCAGCTAGGAAGAACTCCAGTGAGCTTCAAAACCTCTGATTTTTCACTTTTTTCCTTACTTTTGATCCGTAATTTAGCTTTCCCCCATCGTGCTCTATTTATAGGCACCGGAAATCAAGCTGGATAAGCTTGGATTTCCCTTCGATAGGCTCGAATTGTATCCACGGTTAAAACCCATCTACGATTTGCTCTATATTCTTGTAATGTTTTTATTTTGTTATGATTTGTGTTAATTGGATGATGTTTATCTTATTTTTTAAAAAGATTTGTTGGATTTGTGCAAAAAATCGTATCAATAAGGTCGGATTTTGTTTTTTTTTTTCCATAGTCGACGATTGTTTCAAATGGAGGTTGAAGACAATCACGCGCTCAACGCGTGCATTCCCTCTATCCAATCAAAAGCTGACACTTGTCCTGGGTGAGAAAAAAAAAATTGCAAAATGCGAATTTGCTTCCCCCGCATTTTGAACCCCTGACTGAGCACACACCTCCCTCGCGCACGTGCGCGTGCAATCATGCTAATCTCAAAGCCCGAACCCACTGAGTTAGCCCACTTTCTCTCTCTCTTTTTTTTTTTTATTAATCGCAAATTATACATATGCATTGCAATTTTTATTATTTTTATATTATTTTAAAATTCAAAAAATTTGTAAAAATTATTTAACATCTTTTATTATTATTTCTATCATCATTTTCCAAAATTGGTGTATTATTCCTATTTATTTTATTTTTTCAATATTTTTTCTTTTATTTTTGCAAAATAGAAGGAAAATTGAAAAATTTGAAAAAAATGAAAAATTATTTGTGATTAAGGGGCAAAAATGAGGTGTTTACAACTGCCTCTCTTTATAGTAAAGTTTGAAAAACTTAATTATAAAGACACATAAATGCCATTTTTTGCTGATAGACTGAGTGGATGACGCCATAGTTGGCTGGTTATCTGAACTTGATTCTAGTAGGAAAAATGCTCCATGAGCTAATGATCCCACGAATTCTTTGTGATGATTAATACTGCTTGAGGAGTGATCTTAAACAATCTAACAACTTGGAGTAAGATATCATCTAGAAAAGTGCTTTATGAGCTAACAAATCGATGATAGGAAACATCTCAAGATTGTTTATGGAGTGTGTTATTATGAGTGAACTAACTGATAATAGGAAGCACCCTACAGGACTAGCGAATGTAAAGAGGAGATTATTTATGGAAGCACTCTTATGAGCTGGCCACCTGATAACAGAAAGCGTCTTGCTAGACTAATGACTGTTGAAGAAGAAATGTTCTAAAAGAGTTCTCTTACGAGCTGACTAATCAATGATAGAAAGCGTCTCATTTAGACTTGTAACCCTAAAAGGAATTATCTAGAAAACTACTCTTATGAGTTAACTAATCGATAATAGGAAGTGTCTCATTTAGATTCGCAATCCTAAAAGGAAATTATCTAGAAAAGTGCTCTTATAAGCTGACTAATCGATGATAGGAAATGTCTCATTTAGACTCACAATCCTAAAAGGAAATTATCTAGAAAAGTTCTCTTATGAGCTGACTAATCAATGATAGGAAGTGTCTCATTTAGACTCGTAATCCTAAAAGGAAATTATTTAGAAAAGTGCTTTATTGAGCTGACTAATCGATGATAGGAAGCGTCTCATTTAGACTCACAATCTTAAAAGGAAATTACCTAGAAAAGTGCTCTTATGAGCTAACTAATCGATGATAGGAAGCGTCTCATGTAAACTCGCAATCCTAAAAGGAAATTATTTAGAAAAGTGCTCTATTGAGTTGACTAATCAATGATAGGAAGCATCTCAGTTAGACTCGCAATCCTAAAAGGAAATTATCTAGAAAAGTGTTCTATTGAGCTGACTAATCAATGATAGGAAGTGTATCTTCGGATTTACAATCCTAAGAAAGTTTAGGAAAGTGGCCCATTATGGGTTATCTCTAAGAAAGTATATCTAAGAAAGTGCCCCATTGTGGGCTAACTAACCGATAGCAATGTCTGGGTGTGTCTTATTAACCCAACCTTTCCAACAATGTTTCTCAGAACATGTGACTCATGATGAATGATGATCATTTACCCTAAATGCTTATTAGTTTATCGTAGATAGTAACCAAACAACCGAACCTTCGTGATGGTTTGCTCCTTCTTTGCTTACTCTTGCTTGAAACAAGGCTGAGGGCTTTAATGTATTTTCTTTCTTGTGAGCATGGCTCTGTGATTGTGGTGTTATCCTATTAATGTACCGAGTCTAATGCTCAGCATAGGTGGAATTATATAAAAAAAATCCATTGAGATTTATTCATCGTTTCAATGTTTATTATTCATTGTGAAGCAATGGGTAGTGTGTGTTTATGAAAGTTTGTTTAATGACAATTGGTCAAGATAATCAATCATTCATAAACATTAACTTTTCTTCTAGAAGGAATGAAAACTAAAATCAACGAAATTTATACTGAATATTGGCATTCATGAGCCTTAGCAAAATTTCAATTTTCCTGCCTAAGGATAGTACATCTTAACAGCATCCGTATTAATGGGTTCTCTCAATTCTAGACCATCCATTTGGGCTAATATTAAGGCCCCTCCGATAAAACCTTTTTTTTATCACATATGGGCCTTCATAGTTTGGGTAAACTTACCCCTTGAATCTTGAGCATTTAGGAGAACTTTCTTTAGCACTGGATCTCCTTCTCTAAAACATCGAGGTCTCAATTTCTTATTTAATGCTCGGGCTATTCTTTGTTAGTAGCACTGGCCATAATATAACGCAACAAGTCTTTTTTCGTTGATCAAATTCAATTGATTAAGCCTATTCTTTACTCACTCCGATTCATCTAACTACACTTCTGATAGGATCCTAAAGGATGGTATTTCGACTTCGATTGACAAAACTGCCTCAGTACCATATACTAGAGAATACGGGGTAGCTCTAGTAGATGTTTAAATTGAGGTTCTATAAGCCATGAGGGTGAATGGTAACATCTCTTAGTAATCTTTATATGTGATGGTCATCTTTTCAATAATTCTTTTGATGTTCTTGTTGGCCGCTTCCACTGCTCCATTCATTTGAGGTCAGTAAGGAGTTGAATTTCTGTGGTTTTTATGGAACTATTAGCACAAATCTGTTATCAATTTGCTGTTGAGGTTGGTGTTGTTGTTGGTGATAATTGATTCAAGAACTCCATATCAGGCTATTATGTCCCTCTTCAGGAATCAATTTATTACCCCTTTTGTGATGCTAGCATATGATGAAGCTTATACCCACTTGGTGAAATAATCAATAGCTACTAGTATGAATCTGTAATCATTGGATGCCTTTGGAGTGATTAGCTCGATGATGTCGATTCCCTACATGGAGAACGCCATGGTGTGGACAATGAATGAAGTTCTTTAGGTGGGGCATTTATTTGGTTTGCATAGACTTGACACAAGTGACGGTGCTTGGCATATTTGATGTAGTCTGATTCCATTGATAACCAATAGTAGCCCATTCTCATGATTTTTCGGGCCAGCATGTATCCATTCATGTAAAGGCCTGCATACTCCTTCATGCACTTCTTTCATCAGTTCACATGCCTCTTTTTTGTCCACACACCTTAGCAATGTGGTGTCAGGTCATCTTTTATAAAGCAGAGGCCCATTTAATAAGAAATGACTTGCTATCCTCCTGAGTATTCTTTGGTCATTTTTTGGTAGCCATTTCAAGGTATTTGCCTTCTTAGAGGAAAGTTTTGATATCGTAATACCATGGCTTGTTATCTTGTGCTTTTTTTATTACCAGACAATAGACGCGTTGATTTTCAATTTCTATTTTTAGTGGTTAGACTTCAGCTCCCCTTGTCATCCGAGTCATAGATGCTAGTGTGGCAAGGGCATCTACAAACTGATTTTGAGTCCTCAAGATGTATGTGAAGGTGATTGTCTTGAATTCGTTGATCAGCTCTGACAAATGTTGATGGTATGGCACCAATTTAGGGTCTTTAGTTTTGTATTTCCCTAGTGTTTGTAATATGATGAGTGAAGAATCTCCGTATACTTATACTTCTAATTCACAGATTTTCATGTGGTAAGCCATTTTAAGGCCAAGGATGCACGTTTCGTATTCTGCAATATTATTAGTATACGGAAATGTAAGTCTTGTTGCTGAGGGGAATTGTGTTCCTTCTTGTGATATTAGCACTGCCCTGATCTCGCAACCGAATACATTGGTAGCTCTATCAAAGAACATCTTCCATTTAGGGCTTTGTTCTGTCTCGCAGTCTTCTACTGGTTTGCCCATCCACTGTTAAGATATTTTCATTAGGGAATTGAGTTTGTGATTCTTGGAGATCTCCCTCAATTAAGCATTCTGCCAACTGATCGACTAACGATTGCCTTTTATCGAATTTTGATTTATGTATATGATATCAAATTCTGATAAAAACATTTGTCATTTGGAGATTCTTCCTAATAAAACGGTTTCTTTGCTAAGTATTTCAAAGGATCGTGTCTTGTTAGCAACTCAATAGGATAGTAAAGGGTATACTACCTCAAACGGTGCATGACCCAAATCAAAGCACAACAAGTCATCTCTATTTCAGAATACCTCTGTTCCCCATCTATGAACTTCTTACTCAGATAGTATATGGAATGTTCCCTCCCTCTTTATCTTTTTGCCCCATCATGCACCTCATTGATTCAGGGAGTATCGTGAGGTACAAGAATAAGGGTTTTCCTTGTTTTTGGACTATTAAGATTAGGGGATTTATGAGGTAGTCCTTGATCATTTTAAATAATTTTTCGCATTCATCGTCCCATTTTACTGTGGCGTTCTTTTTTAGTAGACGGAATAGTGGACGACATTTATTCGTGAGTTGTGAGATGGAATGGGCTATGTAATTTAACCTTCCCAATAGACCTCTCACTTCCTTGATAGTACGCGGAGATGGTAGTTCCAATATGGCCTTTACTTTGTTAGGGTCAATTTTAATACCTTCTCGACTTATGACAAACCCTAACAGTTTGCCTGTTGTGATCCCAAGAGTGCATTTTTCAAGATTCAATTTCAGCTAAAACTTTCTCAATCGCTTGAACAATTTCCTTAAGATAACTGCATGGCTTTCTTCTTCTTTAGATTTAGCTATCATATCATCGACGTATACTTCGACTTCTCGATGCATCATGTCATGAAGTATCGCGACCATGGCTCTTTAATACGTTGCCTCCGCGTTCTTTAAACTAAAGGGTATAACTTTATAACAAAAAGTTCCCCATGTTGTGATAAAGGTTGTTTAGCCTTATCTTCCTCTGCCATTTTTATCTGATTATATCATGAGAAACCATTCATGAATGAGAAGAGATGGTTCCCTGCGGTATTATTTACTAGGACGTCAATATGAGGTAAAGGGAAATTGTCTTTAGGTATAGCTTGATTTAAGTCTTGGAAGTCTACGTACACCTATACTTTCCCATTCTTCTTTAGAATGGGGACTATATTTGCTACCCATTCTAGGTAGTCTGACACTTCAATGAACCCCACTTCTAATAGTTTCTTAACTTCCTCTTTAATCTTTAGTAAGATGTCAAGCCTAAATCTTCTTAACTTTTGTTTTTTAGGTTTGATATCTTCTCTTGTAGGAAGCTTGAGAACTACTATTGACTGGTCGAGTCTTAGCATGTTGCCATATGACCAGGCGAATACATCTGCATATTCAGTCAAGAGCTTGGTTATCTCACACTTTTGCTCGTCACTCAAATTAGCCTCAATCTTGAGGTTTTTGGGTTCCTCTATGCTTCCTAAATTAATTGTCTCAATTGGCTCGTCAATTGAGATTTTACTTTATTCATGTTGTTGCCAATTTCTTGTATTACTTCGTGGTTAAGGACATCGCTTCCAACAGTTGACCTAGCAATGTCAGAGACAATATCGATGTTTTCATTACTTACCTGCGCGAAATATCCCTAATGCTCGATAGTAGGGAATCTGTAGGGAAAGTCAAGCGAGAACATATATATAAGCAAAAGAAATAACTTGCAATTTATTGACATTTTATTTGAAGAATCACCATGGAAATTTGTTTAATAATTATTCCTTATCCTTGAGCTAACCCAGCGCTATTGATAAGATAACAGAACTAATTGTTAAGAGCTAGATGTCGATTAGACATACGAGAGGCTAAGCCCTCATTACTGACGTCAGTTTAGCTCATCCCTGGCTCTTAGATGGTAGTCGCCTGCAAGAAAGATTGTTGGAGGGGGTGGAAAATGCATCGGGGTATCATTCAACTTCTCTTTCCTTCTACTTTAGATACTTCTTACTTGTGCCTCTTCTTAGGATGTAGGAACATACTCTAGCTCAAACATCCCTTGTTATCCCTCCTTGAACTGATGCCCTTCCCTACTCATGACCATACTCACTTCATTGAACATTTGGAGCCCCAAATCTTCAAGACCGTCTTCCCCGATGTAAGGTATAGCGGTTTCTTTGTAGATAGCATAGTCCCGCTCTCCCAATACAGTGATCATTTGTCCATTTACTATGAACTTGACCTTTTGGTGGAGGCTTGAGGGTATAGCTTCGGCAGCGTGTATTCATGGCTTTCCTAATAGTAGACTGAAAGACCTTGGAATGTCAAGGACTTGGAATGAGATGTGGAACATTTGTGGACCAATCTCCACTGGTAAGCTGATTTTCCCTACTATCTCCTTATTAGATCCGTCGAAGGCCCTAACTATTGTCGAACTCGGCTCAATATTGCTCATATCAACTCTCAGTAAGTCGAGGGTGGCCAAAGGGCATACGTTAGAGAAGATCCATGTCTTTGAGAACTTTGGAGACGATTGTGTCATTGCATTTTACGACTATAAGTAGTGGTTTCGTGTGTTTGTCTCCATCTTCTCCAAGTTCCTTGAGGGAGAATGATATTTGATCCATAGCGAAGATTGATTATTTAAGCACTCTAAAAAGTGCTTCCTAGTGAGGCTCGAATGTTGTGAGGAGACCCATAAGCAATATTTAGGCTAGAACTTTATTGAGTTGTTCCATGATTTTATATTCACTTGCCTCGATCATTTTCATGAATGCAGGGAGCCCCTCTTCTTTTTCCTTCTCTAGTTCGACGCTAGGCTCTTCAACTGAGGTCTTGTATTTGAGATCATAAATCCTTCTTGTATAGGAGATTCCTCCTACGATAGGAGACTTTTCTTGATTAACAGCCTGATAGTCAAATGGTGCAACCTTATACTTATCTGAGGGTATTGGGACATTGAATACCTACTTCTTCTTTTGAATTCTCACCTCGGTCGTTTGTCCCTTATAGCACCTTATGACTATCGGCTTCGGGTTCGATTTGATCATGTTCACGGACTCATCTTTCTCCCTTGGTGGGTTATCTTCCTTTTCAAACTCAGGTCCCCACCCATTAAGTGGTCCATAAACGGCGGGAGTGAATGAATAGTTCACTAAGTACTCGAACCTCCTATATGACTCGCCTAGGGTACCAACTATTGGATCCCCGACTAACCACCTCTTCTTCAAATGTGATTTAGGGGCTTTATTTAAGGCTTAGCGTAGGCGATTTGTTTGCTACGCTATTGTCTTCACTTGTTTTGGGGACTCCTTTGATTTGTAGTATGGCTCTTTGGATGTGATCACATTGACTGTAGGCTTATGGTTGGGTAGTGGGTTAGTGTTGACATTGGGTGCCAGTACATTGACAAAATCTAATTTCACTATCCTGGCATCAATTAGATCTTAGATTTTGCTTCGGAGCCTCCAACATCTGTTTATGGAATGCCCCTCTGATCCTATATAATAATTGCATTTGAGGTTTAGATCAAAGTTTCTTGGCCTGTACCGATCATTGGGGATCTCAAAGCTGATCAGATTGTCTACTCATAATCAAGCAAAGACTTCGTTGAGTGAGATCGGTATTAAAGTGAATTGTCTTGGACCTTAGCAGCCTGGGTTTAATTTATCGGTGACTACTGGATCAGGGCATTCGTGGCCTAAAATGTCACACGAGAACCAACTCTATCAACCCTACTGGAATTAATCATGCTGACGGTAGATTCCTTGACTTTATTACCTCTCATGGGCTTTAGTGATGATGCAACTCTAGGATGGTCAATTATTTGAAGTCTCCCTAACGTAATGGCATTCTCTATTCGGCACCCTGCTGCCATTACCTCTACAAAACTAGACAACGTTTGTTCCACCAGATGTGTGAAATAAGTCTTCTCCAAAGTGTTGACAAAGAGGAATGTTAACTCTTTTTTCCAAAATTGAGGTTGTTACCCTAGTAGCTTGAGCCCTCTAATGTTGGGCGTACTCTTTAAAGGATTTGTTGTGCTTCTTTCAAAAGCTTCCCAAATTCATTACTGAAGGGGTAACCTCGATGTTAAATTTGTGTTGTTCGTAGAATGCCCGAGTGAGTCTTTCCTTAGTGTTGACTTAGCTAAAATCCAAGTGTGCATACTAGATGAAAGTAGGACCGGTGAGACTGTCTTAGAAGGTTTGGACCATGAGTTAATTATATTGTGCATATTGCTCATTTTCTATGCATACAACCTTGTATGCATCTTAGGACATCCAGTGCCATCATACTTTTCAAACTCTAGGACTTTGAATTTTTCTGGATAAGCTTCTTCCCTACAGATTGGTATATTGGTGATATCGATCTGCTTAAAGCTGTCAGGCCCTTCTAAGGTCTTCATCTTGTCTACCAATTACTAGAAAAGCTTCTTCTCTATCTCCTTTTACCTATCATCCATTTCCTTTTTTATGTCGTTTGAGGTGGGATTGAGGTGGACTTTTAGTTTATACTCGAATGTAGGGTTGAGGTAGGAGTTAATCTCCTCATATTCTGGAGGTTGAGTCTCTACTGCCTTTCCCTTTCTAACTCCTGAATGTTCTTCATGAGTCGGTTGGGTGGTGCGAAGGAGGCCGATGCTTTCAGTCAAGAGGTGGACTTTGTGCCACCAGTTGTTGGACCGTTTGTTCTAGGGATACGATCTTTGGGTCTGAGACGACATTTGCACTGGTGTTATCACGATTGTTGTTGTTGTTGCCATTGTTTGCCATCTTAGTCTTGGAGCGGGTGTGGATTGGACTCCTTGGAGGGTTTGGTTGTTTAGGAGTTATCTTTGATACATGGATTCGCATTTTTTAGTTGATGTATTTATGTAAATATGATGCATGTATCACACAGATGCTTGAGGGGGCAAACAATTGATTAATGATATAATACTGAAACTTTATTTTTATTAATATTGCAAACTTAGAGTTCGATACTGTAAAGACATAAAAAAGAAAAGATACAATATTGGTTTATTTCCTAGTTTCTAGTCTTCTTCTTCTTCGACAACATAGGCACCGATTCTTCGCCAATGATGGCTTCCAATTCTCTTATTCTTGCTTGGGTCTTTTCCAACTAAGCTTCCAAGGCTTTGTTCCTTTGGTCAGACTCTTTGAACTTGCTTCTCAGACATCTTTTTTTGTAGTATGTAGCTTCGAAGTAGGCTTCCATTCGAGCTCTTAACTATTCCATGTAGGTTTTCAATTCTTGACTTATATTGTTTGGCATAGGTTAAGTGACATCCGGGACTCGGTATGCCCTTTCTCCCATCCGGTATAGTTAGTAGATCACGCAATCTCTTGTGGCTTGATGTTTGCCTACTTCACCATCTAGGGTCCGAGGTCTATATTGGGGCTCTCAATTTGGGCTTCTCGTAAGGCTTTGACCTTTACCAGCTTAGCAATCTTCTTAGCTACTAGCAGACTTAGATCTTGGTATTCGAACGTGATTCCCTCCAACGATGGCTTGTAAACTATGTCTTAGATAGTACCAAACTAGCGGACTACCGAGTTCTGACGATAACCTGTGCACCTATTGATACCGATAAATGGAATAGCCTGAAAGTTCCTGCATATTAGGATGACCTTTTCATAGTAGCTCCATCTTACTGTCTAGAGGATATCATTGGCACTAAAACCTTTGAGTACTTTTACCCAATTGTGGCTACTAAGATCATCGAGCAGCTTTATCCTCTCCATGCAGGAATCTACAAGGTCTACTTGCTGAGCTAAAGATTTCCGGACCATGTTTAACTTGAAGCATTTGAGATGGCTCACAAACTAGATGAGGATGAGGTTAATGTTTAAGCGGAGGATTCCATAGCCCTTCTTCTTTACAAAATTCAAGTTCTTGATCTGTTCAGCTAGTAGAGCTAGGATATAAGACTTTCCTTCCAAGAATTGAGCTACCAGCTCTACAACTCTATAGAGGATGTGAAAAGTTTTAGTAAGAAAAAGGATAGTTGCAAATGCTGTCAGAATGAAAGCATAAACCTGTCTTTGCTTGTAACTTTTGGGATCTCCACATAAGATGTCCTTCCTGCTTCCATCATCACACCTAGCTATGAACCAAGCTTTTAGTTCATCCATTCGGAGGCAATATCCATTGTTGTTCCCCAATGCCCAGTTGATCGTTGTCTTGCGAATGCTCAGGAGTTTACTGAAAATACCAACCGACCTAGCTTCAAGATCTGGCACATATACCCCGTTGGTAAGTGATGGGGCTAGCAGAAGTTGGGTATATTCTTCCAGGGTTGGTGTAATCTCATGTAGCCCAATAAAGAAAGCCGTGGGCTCAATTTCCCATAGGTGCGAGATAGCCCGAATCAAAGGTAGGTTGATTTCCATCTTCATTAATGAGAGAATGGGCCCTATCTTTCCTTGAATGAAGGCTTGTTCCTCAAGGTCATACAAAGTGAGCCAATGGTCCAATACTAGTTTTGGATCCAAAGGTTTGCAGACTCGGATTTCCTTGTGGAGGAGACGGTCGATTATGGCATTGGCCATCTATCAGGATTACAACATACATTTCTAATTACACATGGAATCTTTTACAAAGTATCATTGATTCTGTTATAGGTAAATGTATCTGGACTCCGGATAATGAATACAGGAATTATATCATTAATCATTTTCCAGCCTATGACTTCATGTATGCAAATAAGTGGGTTCTAATAAGTCCCCAAGCTTTATAGCCTCCCGCATTCTCGAAGAAATGGATCTCAAGCCATATCGAAGCGTTGGGTGGGGTAGCTTAATCAGCCTCGAACAGTGATCATATCACTTCTCTTGGAAACTACACAATAGCCCTTTGTCCTAAAGTCCTAAGAAGGCCTAGGTTCGACCGTATCTACTCACACGATTGCATCCATGAAAACTCAAAAATAAAAATAAAGAAAACTTAAACATCATCAAATCCCTTAAAGAAAAGGTTAGTACCAGTAATATTTCACAGTGTAAAAATTCTAAGATATCTAAAAATGGTTATTTCAGGAGGTTCAAGTGGCTAGCCTACTATTATAATCCCCAACGGAGTCGCTATCTTATCGAGTTTAATTTTAAAATTTTTCATTATGTTCCTAGTCTGATTCATATTAGATCTTATGCTCATCCAATATAAATCCTAGAATTGAACTAGGAAGTTTTTATTTATTTAGAGTCGCCACCTAACTGAGGTTGGGAAAAATCATGGAATTAGAAGTAATTGAGCGGATTAATTATAATTTAGACAACTAGTCGACGAAATCTCTTCTTTTTATTTTTATAAATGAAAAAGAAGAAAGGAAAACTAGAGATTCTCGACTCGTGGGCTATCTTATTAAAACTCTAAAGTTACCACTTTATCCTTCTGAAATCTGAGTCATGTTCTAATATCTTTAAAAATTACACTAATAACGATTTGGAAAATGATTTTTTATTCCTTTTTAGAGTTGCCCATAAGGGTGCCTATGTACCCACTATTCGAGATCAAACAAGCCGTAGTTTGCTTTTTTATAAAACTTTAGTGGATTAGTTTAAGTTTTGATTATAAAAACACCTCAGGTTTACGTTTGTTATCATTTTAAAGATTTTAAAAGAAATTCTAAACTTAAACTTTAATAATTTTTTTTCTTTTCAGAAAAACTTTGATTTAAGGAAAACCAATTTTGGATTTATTCAAAAAAAAAAAGAATTTTCTAAGTGACACAATAATTCATTATTTATTAATCTACCTTTATTTAATCCTGATTTTCATTATTTTTTATTTTTATATTTTTATATTATATTAGACATATTTATTTACTTATCAAAAATCTAAAACCCAATTAAAATAAAAAATCTTTTATTTTATTTTATTTTTAGTTTATTAAAAAAATTCTTTATTTCTAATAAAATAACTAGATAAATGGATAATTAAAGTAAATAAATATAAATGAATAAAAGAAAATAAATAAATAAAGTTAACTAACCTAGATGTGGATTGCGGGTCGGATTGAGTCGGGTTGGGTCACGGCGGTCGGAGGATCTTCATCGGTGGCATTCCAGTAGCTTTTCGAAGGCGGTTAAGGGTTGCTTCTAAGCTTTTCGATGGTAGGTAATCCAACTATGGTGGTGGATTTCTTCAAAAACTCCTCTAGGTGGTGGTTCGTAGCTTGGTCAGCGGTCGTAGCTAAGAGGAACTCCAGCGAGCTTCGAAACCTCCGATTTTTCACTCTTTTCTCACTTTTATCCATGATTTAGCTTTCCCCCATCGTGCTCTATTTATAGGCACTGGAAATCGAGCTAGATAAGCTTAAATTTCCCTCCGACAGGCTCGAATCGTATCCACTGTTAAAACCCATCTCCGATTTTCTCTATATTCTTGTAATTTTTTTTTATTTTGTTATGATTTGTGTTAATTGGATGATGTTTATCTTATTTTTTTAAAAGATTTGTTGGATTTGTGCAAAAAATCGTATCAAAACGGCCGAATTTCGTTTTTTCCTATGGTTAGGGATTGTTTCAGATGGAGTTTGAAGATGATCATGCGCCCGGTGCGTGCATTCCCTCTGTCCAATCAAAAGCTAACACGTGTCCTGGGCGAGGAAAAAAAATTGTGGAACGTAGATTTTCTTCTCCCGTGTTTTGAACCCCTGATTGAGCACCCCCACCCCCCCCCCCCCCCCCCCCCCCCCCCCGGGGCACGCGTGCGCTAAGGCTGAAGCTCGGACCAGCTAGGCTAGCCCACTTTCTCATTTTTTTATTAATCGCAAATTATACACATGCGTTGCAATTTTATTATTTTTATATTATTTTGAAATTCAAAAAAAATTAAAAATTATTTAACATCTTTTATTATTATTTCTATTATCATTTTCCAAAATTGGTGTATTATTCTTATTTATTTTATTTTTGCAAAATAGAAGGAAAATTGAAAAAAATTGAAAAATTAAACATTATTTGTGATTAAGGAGCAAAAATGGGTGTGTTTACAAACTTCAATAATAAAATTGAATGATTCTCAAGTGAATCATATTGAACTCTAATCCCAAAACTAGGAAAACTATCTATCAACATATAATAGTTAATATAAAAGAAAGTTTAATAACTATCTTCACATCCTCAAATGAATAACTTAAAGTTTCTATCAAGTTCTTCATTGATTTTCACACTATTCCTCATCAATGTAATAGTAGTGCTTCCTTGCATATTCATCCAAATAATGACTCATTAAGTTTCCATTTTCATCATAATCAATATGTTCATCATTCTCACCTATAACTGAAAAATAAAAAAGAATGAGTTTAAGCTCAGTACGTGAGTACTACATAGACATGCGCATACTACACAAGCAACAACATCAACATGCATAAATGCAATAGTCACACACAACAAATCATTCTATTATTTATATTTACTTAATCCACATTTAACATAGGGGTACTTATGACCTCATTACACATATAATATTTACATAATATAATCATAAATTGGGAATTGCCATTGTGAGCCTCTTCTAATCCTAATCTTCCCTTGATCATTTCAATACACAGCTCCGTTAGGGACAACGCAGCATATCATTCATTGAGGTACCTCTTAGGGATTTACCATTATAGGCCCTTAGGCTGAGTCAAGCACAAGCAACATAGACAATTAACTCTAATATTCAATTAAATATATTTGATTACTAAGCTAATAATAATCATAAGTAACAAAACACGGTAAACATGTACCTGGAAAATTGTTTTCACTATTATCTCTTGTCTCGCTAAGAAAGGGATATAAACCTATTTAAGATAAAGAACTAAACTTAGTTCTATTTTACAATTAATTTAGGTTTACTAATTGGTTAAATATGTCCTATTTTACAATTAATTTAGGTTTATGCAAATGATAGAAAGGCAGCTTATATATCTTGATAAGGAATCCATAACTTTTAACTATTTACTGTTCTTAACCTTTGTTTTACTTTATAATAAATAAATAATATAAATATATTTTTACGTGTATTTACAGGTTCTAACATGATTTGACCCCCATGGCAAATGAAGTAGGTTTTGGCTACCAGATCCAACCCACGTTAAATGACGCTCCATCCTATCTTACATTCATTAGAGTGAGGCACTATGAATTTAGGTTTTTCCTCGCCCTATAGTCAGCTCTAGTTGTGGACATTGGCACATAACAGCCAAAAAAGTGATAGCTTCATACTAATTTCTCTACCTGTATTCAACCATTAAAATATTTCACTCCATCCCGATTCGTAATTGGCCTGAGCAATCAGTTCATGATCTACCTTATTCGTACTACCTTGATGTCAAGCATAGAAGTCAAATATTTCTAATACTTCGCAAAATAGAATATCATTATTAGTTTAGTTGAACATACAATGACCAGCAAATCAAATAAGGTAGAAAACGATCTTATCTAGAACTGCTTGGCATTCTTCAATTCACTTTAATAGCTAGAGCCTACGGATTTATCTTAAACAATAACTACTTTATTACATGTTCTAAGTTAAGTAAAAAAGTTTTAAGTCATCTAGCAAGGTACATTGTCTAAAGACCTTGGTGGATTACCTACCTAAAGTCTTTTTTGTCAATCCAAAATCCTTCTTTGTTTTCCTTTTGCTTGCATGAAAACTAGAGCCTATTAGTGCTTTGACACCACTTAAAAGAAATTTTGACGGGTACAAAAAGACAAAAATTGAAAGATAATCATTTTAAAACGTTGATGAAGACAAAAAAAACATAAATTGAAAGATAATCTTTTTAAAATGTTGATGAAGACGAACAATGCAATTTACTTATTGCATCTATGCATCATGAATCATTAACATATATAAAATTCACAGCTTCAATCATAACTTCACTAGCTTAAATGCAAGCCATTATACCATTTTTGTCTTCTTCTCTCCTTTTGGCAACCGGATATCGCCACCCTTGACACATGTCTCAGTTGGTTTGCTTATAAAATAATTCTAGGCAAGCAGTTCACATTTTACACTCTTTAACTTTTATAATTTCCCATTTTCTATTAAAGGGAAGGATTGTCAACTCTTTAAATTTTTACAATCCCATGTGTCAAATAATTTTGATGATTTCATCTCACACCTAAAGAGTGTATTACGTTCTCTTGCAATGGTAAAGTTCGACGACCTTAGTGGAGGGGATAAGCATCGTGAAAAGTAATAGTAAATAGTCTCCTAGATGTAAAGAACAATTATCCATCACTTAATGATTAGAAGAAGACGTCATCAATGTTGATGATTGCCACTAACTGGAGGATGGAAAAATGGCCCTAAGATATTTTACCCTGCTCTAACACAAGGAAGGGTTCTTTTGTCATGACCCAAAAAAAAGTTGTTTTTCTCTGAAGAAAGGCGCCAAATAAAATGGGAAAGTGGACAGTGATATATTATCGTAATCAATAAGAAAATCTATCTTAGATAAGATCGATAAGTTGGGATATAACTTCACGAATCTAAATATAATACGATATGATTATAAATAAATTTATAAATAAAAAAAATCAATACAAAACATAAATGGAATCAAACCTATTTAAATATGATAAGGTTTATGTTCGAATTCAGATTTAACTTGTAAATCTATTTATTAAATGAATCCCATAAACAGTTTAGGTTTGATCCACGAACCTATTTAATAATAAATAATTAATAATATATATAACATACATATAGATATACATAAATTATACCATGCATTAATATTAATATATATATATATATATATATATGTATATATGTATGTATGTTATAAGTTATACTTAGATATAGATAATAAATATAGTAAAAAAGTTGTTAAAAATGGCTACTCACGAACTCCTTATCCCTTAACTATAGCAATAAAAAAGGTTTCAATTCCTCAACAACCGGCAGCCACTTATTATCATCAGTCCATTCATGATGAAAAGGATACTATGTTCGTGACGCAACAATATGACCCCCTTGTTAAAGTGAAAATGTTAAAATGGAATGCATAGGTGTCGACCACGCTCAGTTTGTTCATTTTAGTTAGGGTTTTGTGTTGTCCTACTGGAGTGATCTCATGTATTCTATCCTTCATTAGAACAAGTCCTTCATATTTTCGTACTAGAGAACTTTTCCCATGCTTCTAAATCAACATGATGTTTTGGTAACTTTACTCCTAAATCTTATATTGAATTTAGCTCTAAATTCTTTCGATCCTTGATTGATTTATCGATAAAAGGATAAATTATACAAACACTTTCAATAAACTTTCAAAATTATATGAACTTCTAACTTTTAAAAAAGTTGACATTTATATCCCTAAAACGCAAATGTGGTAGTTTACATTGACATTTCAACTAACATTAGAGCTAGCAATTTATGTTAATGTGTTGTGTCTCATATTCGTATATAAACAGGTTCCTATATGAAAAACTTTAACATGTGACATAATTCGTTTATTAATTGTATATAAAAACCTAAACTCATGACTTAACTCATTTAATAAATGTATCTCATATCTAAGTTAGACATGCTTATCAATTAAGAGTTATAAATAAGTTTATAAAATACTTATATATAAAAAGTGGAAATGGTGATAAAAAAATTAACTTCTACAAATACTAATGACATAAAGTCTTGAAAGTTAACATAAAATTACAATCCAAAAAGCAATTTTAGTAAAGTCTCATCGAATATAACAAAGTTAAAAATTCATAAATTTCATAATGTTATTGAATTAACTTGAACCATGACTTAAATGGACATTATTGCTAGTGGTGATTTCAAATTTATCATTTTTTTTTATCAGATCTTCAAGAGAAACAATTAAAGAATATACAAAAAGAATGATATCAACGAAAATATAAGACACTAAAAATTTTATAAAATTAGTTTGATTTATTACGCCCGTCTTTGTAGGGCTAATTTTTTTGCCAATATAATTTACTGTTATTTCTCAATTGTTTTTCATAATTTAAAATGTGTTTGTACATAACTTTTCAACTTTATCTAAATGAAGAAAAGTTACTCTCATTTTGACTTTATATCATCGTAGATAAGCAACATGACATTCATAATGGATTTCTATACTAACCGTTAATTTAAACAAATAAATAGTAGCAAGAATATTGTCTTTCGGCTTCTTTAACACCCCCATTTAATTCAAATCGTGTTGGATAACATATCAATTGTCAATTCTCCTCAAAGGCATAAATAAAGAAATGGGAATTCATTGCTTGGTTAGTCTTGTTTATTTGTTTTTCTTATCAAGTACATATTCTTAATTAGAGTTTGAAAAACCTTTATTTAGGAATTTTTATGACAAATATCTATGGTTGCTTTAAACTGTGACTGTATGTTTTAAAATATTGTTTAAACTCTAGCTTGGCTTTTTGATATTGAAGGTTCTCAACTATGATCTAACTTATTACCAACAACTTTAAAAGACAGTAGAAGGCATTATATCTTAATGTATCATTCCTTTACCATAATTTTGATTTATGAAAATGTGTAACCTGATTTCATCATAATTTTTTTATCTTCTTGTTTTTGAAGAAATTTTCTAGCGGTAGATATGAAAACAATTTCAAGATATGTCAAATTTTTTGCTTTTATCATTATTTCCATATAGATGTTTTATTAAGCAAAGTACAGAAAAAGTTGGATTTGCTTAAAACATTCACAAGATGATTAATATTGTTACTAAAAATCATGCAAGACAAACAAAAAACAATGTAATATTATGTTCCAAGTAATTAAATGAAAAACTTCTATCATCTATTATTCAATTGAAGCAATTATATGAAAATTGTTAGGATTTTTATCACTACAAAATTTCACCAATCAAACTCAAACCCACGTTATAGGAATTACAACTAATTGAGTCCAGTGCTTAATAAACATTTTAAAACAACATAAATACTAACAATATGTTAAAACCCTAACAAATCTAAAAGTTAAGACTATTTACACAAATTTTATAGACTACTTGTTGCTAAAGAGAAGGAGAGGGATATATTGACTTACTTTTATCATTATTTCCCAATATTTCAAGTATAACTCTCTAGATATGATGACATGGTGCTTTTCAAATAACCAAAAGATGAGGAAGAGAGATTTATTCAAAAAAATTGAATTTATCCAAGAAAAAAAAATAAGATGAAGAAGAGAAATAGGAGAATTGAGAAAAAGAGAGAGAGAGATGATATGTTGTTGATGGCTTGGTGTGATATAGAAGGACCATGAAGCCTAAGTTACAAAATAAATATAATAGCGCTTGAGCATAATAATAATAATAAAAAAACAAATTAAATGAAATAAAGAAATATATATATCATTAATACTAAACGAGTTCAAGTCAAACCTAAGACTTGTTTACAAGACTTATTTAATAAATAGGTTTATACTTAAGGCATGGACCCCCGGTGTGAGGCTTCAGTTTTGTCACACCAAACTAACCCATCATCCAATTTTTTTTTCTTACTTTAACATTGACTGTCCATAGAAAAAGCAAGTCATAGACAATATAGTATGTTAAATTAATAATACAAATATAGAAACAAAAGAAATTTGTTTTTATTTTCTCTTATGCAAACTCTATCTCTTTGTTTTTTCTTTCATTCACAAGAAAAAGAAAAAAAATGCTTATGCAGATTGAGAAGGTGGGATTTAAATAAATACACTAAGATATATCATTTCGTTAATGATTAATTAATTTATAGTATTTTTTTTTAAAAAGGTTGATTTTTTTTTTTTTTGTTATTGTGTTTGATATTAGTATTTGAAATTTTTTTTCTATAATGCTATGTTTTATAAAAAAAATATTACTACTTGTTGTTATTTGTAGTGTGTTAGACATGATTTACGTAGATTCTATAATATGTAATATGCGATAATTAATTGTTACGTTAGTATAAGAATACTTTATACTAACAAAAAAATTAATATTATTTGTAAATGTCAAATTTAAAATATTCTCTATGTTGTTATAAAAAAATATTGTAATGGAAATTTGTAATTTTTGGTTTGTGAAATAATTTTTATGGTGTTATGATTTAAATTTGCATTTTTTTTCGTTGTGAAATAATGGGAAAAAAATAAAATTAAAATTGATATAGAAATTTGTGAATTTTTTTGGACTAATTTTTACAATTGTTATTTAAAATTGTCATTTTTAAAAAAAAAGCTGATAATTTATATATATTGTAGATAAGAAAATAAAGGTTGACTATGTGAAATTGATGATCTACGTGTTTGGAAATATTGTGGTTGATAACTGGGAGCCCGAATATGTCCCACACCTATGCATTAGTTGGATCAATTAGGTTGGACATGATGCATTCTATACTTGATTGGTACAAGTGGACATAGTAAGAGTTGACATATATGACGCACTTTATGCTCATAGCCAATGAGCTCGATTGGGAGTCAGTACACTTCCTATCACTCCACTTAAGGGAAAACCTCATATAAAAAAAGGAAAATCGCGACGAAAAAGATACTACATAGAAATGGACATTAGGGAGCGTCTAAACAAAATCACATGTAAACTTTGTCGAGCGGAAGGCAATAATAGAAGAACATGCCCACATCGACGTGATAATGGTAAATGATGGATACCAATACACATGATTTCATGAATATCAGCTTAACCTTATACATTTCATTTATCTATACATTGCATGCGTAATGCTAACATTATCTGTTTCTATTATGTAGGTTAGGTGAATGGGGAATCCTTCATAGAAGTTGATGATTCTTTTGCATTTATATTTAAATAAGTTGTAATTTCTTAAGTTGTTGTAATAAATTATTCTTTTTTTATTCTGTTGTATACACTTTTAAGTTTTCTTTCATAGTTGTTTGTAAGCCTTTTCAATATTCATTAGATTTATCAGATAATGTTAGACATTAGATTTATTAGACAAAGTTAATTTCCGTAAATGATGCAGTCGATAATGTTAAGAAATTCATCAACTAAAACCTGAAATGTAAGCTGTACATATGAAATTAATAACAAAAATAGACTGTTATTCCATCTTATTCTTTCCCCTAGTGAGCTATCTAGCCAGCTGGGCAAATGCATTTGTTGACTCTCTTGACGACCTTGAACATAGAGTAGAAGGAGCTTGTGACTTCTATGTTAGATGCTATTGTCAAATGCATAGGGAGGCACTTGACTCTATTCTGTAGGACGATTTAATGATTTACCCTAATACATAGGTTATTTACTAAAGTGTTTCTTTTGTGAGGCTAGCAGTGTTGGGATAAAACCACTGATGGAATGACAATGTGGCATTACGTATGTGTTGAAAATTAATTAAGCCCAAGCTATTGTACATCACATCAGAATCCATTGGGAACTGCTAGTCCTATGTTAGATTCTCTTATGCCTCACCCCAACTTCAAGGTTATCAACATCCCACAATCCTACAGTACGAAGGAATCGATTGCAATTGGCAGTCGATTGTGCCTCAGCCTCTACCTCCGTGACATTCTACCACTATGCTAGCAGGTACAATGTTATCTCCCCGTGACGATGCATGAAATGAAGACCATGAGTAGCTATTCTGATGGCTATGTCAAGATCCGATGATAGGAAGATTTGTTTTATTGTATCACCTTGCATATTATAGCAAAAAGTAAATAAAATAAGGAATAGTCATACAATGATTCACCTAACCAGTGTTCATGTTGTACTTACTAGAAATCTAGGGACAACTTTTATGCATCCGATATATTGTCAGTTGATCGATTCGTACCACTGCATATATTCCTCATGCACACTACTAGGCCCTTCTATGTACAGCACCTGATCAATATGTTGTTCCCACAAAGCTATATACACTACATATTGCATTAGCTAATCCACATCAACCCTCTTATGCAAGTCGATTTGATAAAGCTTTAGTTGTGTGTTCATCAGTTGTGGGATATATTGAAACCCCCTAAACTGCTTTATCACTCAGTCGAGATAATGCCACTCAATTATGTGGAAGCATATAAGTGACACTCGAGTGGTTTAAATGTGTATGCTGCTTTTGCAAAAATGTGGTAAGATATTAATTAGATTCCCAAAGTATAGCTCCCATTCAACCTAAAAGATAGAAAATAATATTCAATGTTAATGATCAATATGATGAAATCCAAAAAAAAAAAAAAAATTGGTTATTGAAATACTTGTGTCATGTTCTACTTATCGAGCGCATCTTCATATGTGCCTATAACATGGGTCGAGTTGAAACTGAGTATCCCTTCATGTGTTCCAACATGCAGCCAGGGGAGCTCCACTTTCTATAATTAGTCCATATCGGCTAAGGGGCACTATATGAGGGAATCTATCCTAGGCTCAAACCTGTAGGAGAATAGTAACCCCTCCAATCTCATGTGCTGACTGTGATGATGCAACACGAAGTTGCTAATATAACTAGGCTATACATGTGGACCCCCAAGTATATGACTCAACAATGTCAAAAATGCTCCAATAGAGTCCAAAACATTGCGTGGACTAGGGCACTGGATTTATCAACAAAGATAAATCCTCCTAGCAATTGCAATATATATGCACGTGTATGGCGATGGATTTGCTTTGCTTCGATACCTTCTAGAAGGATCTAGAACATATCACGTACCACATCATGCTAATGCAGCCCCTCCTACTGCTAAACCCCAGCCTTGCCCTAGCAATCTTTCACATACTTCACCCTAATCTAAGCGACCACTCCCTGTAACAACTCGACCATCAACGAAGAGGCCTAACTAGACCTCTATATCTTATAGGGTGATAGTAAACTCCTTCGTCGACATGTGGAATATGTGCGTCTCTAGTCTTCATCGCTCAACTAAGGCAATTATCATGTGCTAATCCAATGAAATGAATGGCAAGCAACACGCACTTGTGAATCCTACTAAATGCAAGTATAGCTCAATTTAAGGATCGATGGTGATGATGCACTCGTCGCAATGGAGTGACAACTCGTAACGTTGAATGACGAGGGTCGATTCATCCTAAAATGATAATAAGTGAAATGTTATACTATTTGTAATGAAACATAAAGTAATCAACAAGTTACAAGTTGTTTACCTTTCCATCCCAACCAGCCTATGATCAATGTCCCTCCTATTACATCAACACTAAAGGATTAAAGAGTTCAAACTCCATCTATTATGCAAAAAAATAAAAAAAATTAGTAAATGTTATCATTAATATGAAAATATTAATTAACAACTTATTAACGACTATTTACTGTCTAATTAACGATTAATTAACAGCAACTTAAGTTTACAACTACTTTTACAATAATATACAAAGATATTATATTTACAACCAATACTAAATTTTTTAGCAATTAATTTTCTCATGATTAATTAATGACATATTAATAACTAATTGTAGTTAATTAACAACAACTTTACAACTACCTTTACAAAAATACACAAACATATTATATTTATAATCAATCATAGGTTTTTCACTAATTATTTTTTTAATAATTAATTAATGGCATATTAGTTAATTAACGGTTAATTAACAATAACTTAATTTTACAACTACTTTCACAAAAAAAGCATACAAACATAAACATATTACTTTTGTAATCAACACAAAATTTTTTACTAGTTAATTTTTTAACAATTAATTAATGATATATTAACGATTAATTACTGATAATTAACAGTTAATTAGCAATAACTTAATTTTATAACTACTTTTATAAAAACACACAAGCATATTATATTTATGATCAACATAAAATTTTTTACTAATTAATTTTCTAATAATTAATTAATGACATATCAATAACTAATTACAGTTAATTAGCAATAACTTAATTTTACAACTACTTTTACAAAAACACACAAATATATTACATTTATGATCAACATAAATTTTTTTACTAATTAATTTTTAATAATTAATTAATGACATATTAATAACTAATTACTATTAATTAATAACAACTTAATTTTAAAACTATTTCTATAATAACATACAAAGATATTATATTAATAATTAATTAATAATTAATAATTACTTTTATTTACAACTACAAATGGAAATCTTTCATTTATGAAAAAAAAATTGAAAGTGTTACTCGAAATCGAAGCCTACCAAAATTGAATGGAACGTAATGAAGATAAAACGGGAAACAAAGCGGATAGGCTCCGTGGGCCTTGTTGAGGTGTTGGTCAAGTCACAAAAAATATACTCAATGGTATCTTTTTTATTTTTATTTTTCCCTATACCATTTTACTTACTAAACAAATAGGATTCAATAGATATAGGCACTAATTAAGTAAAATAAATAAATAAGAATTGGTTACTTTGACCTATTAGCAAAGCCCGCTATCATTTCTGTAGAAATAAGTAAGATCCTAAACGAAGAAATTAAATTTTGGGGAGGGCTGCCAAGGTAAAAATAAACAAAATCCTTTATCTGCATTAATTAGCTAGGGAACAAAATTTGCAAATTGTCTTATAATCACACTCCTCGTACTATATATAACATAACATCCTAATGTTTTCAGGTTCCTCTCGACAGCCTGAGTGCCATCTGTTCTTCTTCTTGGCACAACAATCCTTTGGAACCCAAATCAACCCTTCGTTACCAGGTTACGTCAAAAGGTAGTCTTTACTTTTACCCATTTTTGTTTTTGATATTCTTTGTTGATGGATTCTGCATGGCTTTCTTCTTCTCGTATATTGTACAAAGTTTGGAATATACCCAGAAGCCGTTTTGGATTCTGCTGAGCAGTTTATGAGTTGGGTTCGTGTCTTTTTGTTTCATTATTTATGGAGTTGGTTGCTTTCGGTTTCCCTTCACGTTTTCAGTATTTTTTTCTCTCCCTCTCTCGCTCTCTTATTCTCTGCTTTTACGGTATATCAACCTTTGTTCTTTATTCATCGTCTTTTGTCCTTCTTTTTTTTCCCCTCTGTTTCCCTTTATGAATTACTTGTTATTCATGGCAATTTCATGTCGTTAGTAGTTCATTTGATATTTCATTACCAACCCAAAAAAGATTAAACCCACAATGTTTGATAGGGCTTTTCCTCCCAGTCAATATACAGATTGAGTATGAATGCTCAGCGGGATTAACATTGTAGACGCGTATGTTGGTTTTTCATTTTTCTTTTTTTTGAGAGCAGATATTTTAGTACAAACCATAGGCAAATCCATGGATTGTATTATTTTCAAAATATCATAAAGTGAATCATCCATGTAGAGTGAATTTAATGCAATATATTGACTTAAATTTCTAGTAACAGGTTAAAATTTTGGAGATGCTGTACCGACTTTGCTGCGTCAATGGTGTCCTCACCAGTCATAATCAGACACCTATAGGCAATGAAAATTTACATTAGTTTGTTCAATTTGGTTAGGTGTTAGATTATGATTGATCGGTGATGTAGTAAAAAATCAAAAGAAATCAATTCCTTTCCTTCTTGGCTGTTCACACAGTATATCATGAATATTTATAGAAGTTGTGACTATTGCAAGATTTAATTTTAATGATTACAGTTGCTTCGTAGAGCTGGTTCTGTTTCTTCTTTGTTGGAGATGCAGTTTCTATATCTATTTTTCTTAATCATGGATAGGTAGTTTATGATTATGACTGTAATACCTTGTTCATTTGTAGAATACTCCCTGTAAGTACTCACGACATAAAAAGTTATGTGGGACTTCTGAAGTAATTTAATAGGGAACTAAAAGTGGGACGTTATATCTTCTTTTTTTGAGTTGGGGTGTGTGGGTGGGCAGGGAAATCTCCTGAAGAGGTTTGGAGGTGAGTATCCTTGACCAAAGGTTACCATGTTTGGGGGACCATGTGTATGATTCCAGTACTCTTTCTGTGAATGACATTCTTACCTACTTATAACTAATGCGGAATGGTTTGTAGTAGTGCAACCTATTACACAATCATCTGTATTAAGCTGGTTTGATAGATCTTATCCTCTAATTAACTTTATTTATTTCTTGTACTGCTACAGTAGCAAAATATTTTCTTATCCAGGTTTCAGTTGATATTATCGCGTTCTGATGTCTCTTAGTGTTTTCAATATTGCTAAATGCTTACGTATACCATGTTAAAGCTTTTGGTTTGCTTGCGAGATTTTAGTTGGTATCTTCTTGTATTTTTTTTACGCAGGAAGTAATGGAGCAACCCTGCCCCAGTACGTGTTTTTTGTCTTTTCATTCTTCTATTAAGCGCATGAAGTCATCTAGTGGTTACTTGTGCTGATAAATGACCAGGAAATGTATAAAAATTTATCAAATATTGATTCACTTTGTTGCCTTTCAGATGGATGCACTGAATTCTGAGCATGGACATATTATCGAAGTATGTGGAGATTTGCCTGTAGAGTCAGGTCGGGCTGGAATGAAGATCTGTGATGAGGTCCCTTGTGGATTTTCAGATGCCAGCAGTAGTTTAAAGGATGCTGCAGAGCGGTTGACTTCTATGCGGAAACTTGTGATGGCTGTTGTGTTATGCATCATATTCATGACTGTTGAAGTTGTTGGAGGTGTTAAAGCCAACAGCCTTGCAATCTTGACTGATGCAGCTCATCTGCTGTCTGATGTGGCTGCATTTGCCATATCATTATTCTCACTATGGGCATCAGGATGGGAAGCAACGCCACGCCAATCATATGGTTTCTTCAGGATTGAGATCCTTGGTGCTCTTGTGTCCATTCAGATGATATGGCTTCTTGCCGGAATTCTTGTCTATGAAGCCATTGTCAGATTAGTCAATGATACAGGTGAAGTTCAAGGTTACCTTATGTTTGTTGTTTCAGCATTTGGATTGGTGGTAAATATTGCCATGGCATTCTTGCTTGGTCATGATCATGGTCATGGGCATGGGCACGGGCATGGGCAATGGGCATGAGCATGATCATGGTCATGGTCATGGTCATGGTCACGGTCATGATCATAGCCACGAGGATCATTCTGCATCACATGACCATGGGTTGAGAATTACATCTACTGGTCATCACCATAATGACCATCACCATGAAGATGCCAAGCATGAGCATGATGATGATCCGCATCATCATAGTAATGAAACTCAGCCATTGATTGGCTCTTGTTGTGAGAACGAAGATGGGGCAAGCAACAAACCTAAACAGAAGAGGCAATGGAATATTAATGTGCAGGGAGCTTATCTTCATGTTCTCGGAGATTCCATTCAAAGTGTTGGGGTGATGATTGGTGGAGCAATTATATGGTACAAGCCTGAATGGAAGATTATTGATCTGATATGCACCCTTGTATTCTCGATAATCGTGCTGGGGACAACAATAAGGATGTTAAGGAACATTCTAGAGGTTCTGATGGAGAGTACACCCAGAGAGATTGATGCCACAAAACTAGAAAGAGGCCTTTGTGAGATGGATGAAGTAGTTGCTGTGCATGAATTGCATATCTGGGCAATAACTGTCGGCAAAGTGCTGCTTGCCTGTCACGTAAAAATAAAGCGGGATGCTGAATCTGACATGGTATTGAATAAGGTCGTAGAATACATAAGAAGAGTGTATAATATCAGCCATGTCACAATTCAAATAGAACGTGAATAGTTCCTAAAGGGAAGTGATTGTGTAGATGGAAGTTTGATGAAAAGTGGGTTGTAGTCTTGGATTTAGCGAGTCTCTGGTGCAGCATGACTGAGCTGTAATGGCGAGTAATTGAGGGTCCGAAAGGTGCATTTTGATTGTGAATTCCTTTTGTAGGAGAGATCAATTTCGGTCTTTTCTTATTCAGTATTGCTACAATGGATACAATAAACCTGAATGATCCACCTTCCACAACATTTGATTACCAGCATTATGTTTGCCGTAGTAGAAATTTACTTCTAGTTCCTATTTTATATTTGGCAATGTGAAGCATGAGTATGCTTGTACCATCTTGTTCTTCATTTGGTCTGTTTCCAGAACGGTTGATTAATTATTGACCTGCTTCTTGAGCCAATAGAGGCAGGTGTTATATGCCATCAGCACCTGTCCCAAAATGCAGCAGTGACATCATTATTTGTTAGACCATAGATGCATGTCATTTGTTATTCAAATATTTTAAGAATCCAAATCCAATAGCTGAAATGCTCTTGACTGCGCTATACGTATGCTCAGCAGCTTGCACTAAAGATTTTTCGCATGTCCTGATCTCTACCTTTCAGCTGAGAAATGTGTCTGACGATTTTACTGGTTCTGCTAATAATATTTTTTTCCACATGTAGAAGCTGAATATAGGATCCCTCCCCTTCTGAATGGTTTTTGTAGTGTCATCTCATTGTCCTGTTTTGGAGAAATGCTCAGAAGATTGTTCACTTTCTAAACTGATTCTGGAATCGAAAGCGTGTACGCATTACTTCAGCTAGTGAAGGCCAGCAGTTGGACTGGATAGTTGAAGTGGAGATACGATACTCTTAGGAAACCCATTATGTCATAAATATAGATTGAACATGGATAGCCTGACTTTTGACTCGTCAAGTGGAATCGAGATGTGCATGAAGGTGGTCTTAATTAAAGAGAGACAAATTATATGGTGACCTGAAAGGGTGGAACTCCAGGAAGAAGCAACTGGTTTCTTTTGTGCGTGCGTGTGTGTGCGCGCGCGCCCGCGCGCTGGTTTCTTGGGCGTTACATATACGTTGTGTATAATATACCTTGCATGGAGACGGCCGTCGTGTGCATACCGAGCTTGGAAGCATTTCATCATGCGTGTTCATACATCACAATGACAATGGAAAGAACACCAACTAATGGTTTTTTACGTTGATGCATGCCAGAAATTTCTATCGCTTGTTCATTTTATTAAACTTTTAAACGTTTTCACAATTTGATGTGACTCTTAGAGTGAAAAATAAAACAAATGTTCTTCTTAAATAAGGAATTATATATGTACTCCATCTAGGACAAAGAAAAGAATTGGTTCAATGTAAGAGAAATGGATAGTCCGATTAAATTATTAGTAGTGCTTCTTTTATTTATTTATTTATTTGTCTAAGTTGTTTATATTCGTGGATCTACGACTTATCGAATATTCATCCGACAGCCATTTGTTTTTCAATTTATTCGAACTCTCCTTGTGTAGATAATTACATTTTACAACCTAAAAGGGCATAATAATTTGCCACATATTATTTAGTTTTTATTCAATTTTAATTAAAAAAACATATTCATTAATTTTATTTGAAAATAAAATTACTAAAAAGTCCATATTATTCCGTAGTCCACAAGTCTAGAAAGTCCAACAAAGTTTATAGTCAAAGTATGGAGTCTATCAATTTTAACGATAGCAACCAAACAAAGTGTTGACACTCCAACTAATGAACTAAGTGAGTTATTTATTAGTCAAGTGTTCTCCCATAAAGGAAAAGTATGCCATTTTAATATACCTTAAATGGTCCACATCTCATGGCCATGCATTGTTGAGCACATTAAATTATCCATGTGACTACAAAGCCTTATGATATATTTGGTACGCATGAATGAACCTAGAATGGAATCGTGATTTTGAGTTTCACTTCATTTCTTATATTTGGATGTACTTTTAAAAATTAAAATTACAAAGAATCGTGATTTCATTTCGGTTTCTTTAATGATTATTAATTAAAATTACTTAATTAATATTCAATCTTATTATGATATTTAATAATTAATGGTACTTTTGATAAATATTATTTTATAAGCATTCCATTTTGTGTATGTTTCAAAACATGGGAATTGATTTTTCATTCCGAGCATGATTCGTTCTAATCCATTCCATATCATTTCTATATACTAAACGTGACATTATAGACTTAGGCATAACAATGCAATTAGTAAGCACATGTTCAACCAGTGAGCTGATAGCCTATCATGTGCATCTCCTATTAGGATGTGTTATGTCAAATGCATGAGAAACCCTACCCTCTCTCTCTCTCTTTTTTTCCTCACTCTTATGTTGCTACACGGGAAGGGCATGAGAATGTCAAATAGGAAATCCTATCAACTTGTTTTAAGCTAAGATAATAAGTTTATGAGCTTACTCTTACTTCACTAGTGAAAATGAAAGAATACTTCCATCTCCAAGTTTAACTCATTTAGCTTGCCTCTTTTCAAATGGAAAGCAATGTGAAACAAAATAACCAATTGTTGTGCTAGGTCTTAAGGTGGTTGGATCACCTGCAAAATAGAAACAAATTAGGCTATGAGGGAAGCTAGAGTTTATTCTGGTGTGATCACTTTGATGCTTAAGTTAACACAATCGAAGAATGAAGAAGATATGGGAGTATCGAGAGTATCAAGGATTCAAAATTCTTTTACTCGATAGTCTTTATCTTTTATTTTTAGGGGTTTTAGATGATGCTAATTTAGGAAATACACTAATTCCTAAGATTTTTTCCTAATATTGTAGGGGCGTATCTTTGACCAGCCGCTTTCCTTATTTCTATCATTCTTTCATGCTTATCTACTAGGCGATGGCGAAAAAGGTTCTTCAATGTAGCTTTGGCATGGCTGAAGGGTTAAGTGGAAGTTTATCTTGGGAAATCGACATTGTAACCGCAATTGCATAAATCATAAAGGATGTTTATCTCGATGATAGTGAGGAATGCTAACTGGTGCAGCTGCTATATACATTGGTTGAGGAGGGAAACACCCTTAACATGGTTCAAAGCCTCATGACTTATGAGGAATTAGTGGGGGTAAGGAAGTACTTCTAACCACAACCTTAAAGTTAGAAGATCAAGAAGCCACGGGCCGACGATCGTGTTGCCCTTATAGTTGGTCGTTGGTTCTATCGTTACCTTAAGCACATAGAATCTAAGTTACGAGCTTCAAATGAGTTCAGTTTTTTTTACCTAACATTGTGTTTCACCAACCCACTTGTATTAAACACCTGTAAACTTCTCATTGCATTTAAAGTGGTGTGAGCATTTTCTTGTCTAAACTATGCTACAACTGCTTTGCTACTTCTATAAGCTCAAGAAGTCAAACAATGGCTGGTATTACCTAACCAACCATCTAAGTAGGAAACTATTGGTAGAGCTAGATTCGTTTATGCATAGGTAAAAGAACAAGTTCTTGATCGTAAAATGCAAGACGGAGCCTGATTTTTGGACATAATGGGTTGAGTCAATCCGCACCTCTACTATTTGCTCTCTAGGTCCTAGTGATAGAGATGTGGTTAATCAGATAATAGCTAAGCTCTAAAAGATATTCAAAGGTTCGTGGAACACATTGACAGTTGTGGATGAGCACCTTTATGACAGGAAGCTCATGGGTAGTGTAGCTGTAGAGCGGAAAGAAGGTACATTTATAACTTTAGCCAGGCTAAAGTAAGCTATCACAGAGAATCATGTTTAACCAAGCTTACTAGGAGGATGAGTCTCCTCATAAGCTCCTAACTCGATATGGTATACTTCCTTTTAGTTTCTTATTTATACTAACAACCTTATCACAGTTTTCTTTTGTAGAAATGCAACTTCGTAAAGATAGTGCTATAGACTTAATCGTAAGGAGGAAGGTTGTTGTTGCCGCGAAGAAGACGGTGAGAGTTCCTTCTAAGGGTGTTAAAGTAAGGAGAGCCCCTGCTTTGCATCCTTGAGAAGTCCCCCTAACTATTAGTGAGGGTAGAAGGGTGGTAGGAGGTAGTAGGCTGCCTGAAGCCTGTAAGGTGGTACCTAAAGAGAAAAGAAAGGCTTTTAAAGGAGTTACCCCTTAACCAAGGAAAAGGGCCTACATCGATACTACTGAGGCAAGGTAAGGAGGCCAATAGGGTCGAGCTCCCCAAGGCATCGTGTAACTCATTGTAGAATCAAGAATCTACAGAGCAGCTCATGCAACGATGAGGCACAGGACCTACCTTATTAGCTAAGGAGAGGATGGAAAAGATTGCTTTCTTAACTTTAAGGCTTCAATCACCTTGGGCGGAAGGTTAAATCTATCATCCTCTTTGGTTGGTTCTTTGCTTCAGATAATGGTCTCGACGATGGGCGCAATAGTTATGAGGTCTTAAGGGGTAGTATTTTGCTTGAAGAAGAGGCCACCATTGAAGGTAACTTATGGGGAATGTCGCAGGAGGGCATTGAAAAACTTGTCCACAGAAATCTTTATGATGTAAACACTTGTATTGATTGCTTTATTTTCTCCCCCTCTCTTCTCTTCAAACCCTACCCCCTATCCCCCATCCCCTCTTTTTTTTTTTTTTTTTACATTGTATTTTAATGTGCAGTTTGTCAAGCATTTGATGAAGTCATTCAATCTCTTAGGGGCTAAGCTCAAGCAGGTAGAGGAGCTCCATTCTAAACATGAAGCCTTAACCTCCTAGCATTGTCGTCTCTATGGGAGCTACAAGCAGCTTTCTAATGACATATGTGATATGTCGTAGAAAACTAAGGATGCAAAAGAGGCCACTTGGAGAATCTAAGAGGAAGCTCACTATCAATTGACTCAAATGGAATAACTTTAGATGAAGGCCAAAGTCAAGGTTAGCCACCAAAGTCATGGGTGGATACAAAGGTTAAAGCCAACACAAACCTGGCCAACAAAGTGACTGAGCTTGAGAGATGTAATGGGAACTTGGCCGTTGAAGTCTAGAGGCTCTCTAACTAGCTCGATAGCACCAACAAGTAGTTGGAGAGTGCGAGTAAGTAGCTCAAGTCCCAAGAGGCAGCCTATGCAAAGAGAGAAGATAGTATTTATGCTGAACTTTGACAACTGTTTGATGGTGCCAAACAGGATAAAGCTCATTTGCTTGAGCTGGAGAACACTAGTGTAGGTGCGGCGGACCAAAAATCCCTAGGGCAAGAACTCTTTGAGAAGATCATGTCTAGTAAAGAGTGGTCTGACCTCAAGAGCACAAACTAATGGAAGGCATACATTAGGCCAAGGCTTAGATCTTGCAGGTACATCTCAACTATAATATCAGCTATCTGGATTACTATGATGATCCAACAGACATCATTATCGAGGACAAAGATGAAGTTGTTGAAGACGATCCAACAGTTAAGGTGGAAGTCAAAGGCTAATGGCACACCCCAAAGGGGGCCTGGAAGTTTCTGCTAAAAATTATCATGGCATGTGTGCACCCATTTCATGATAACCGACTTACGAGTCAGAGGTTGTAAGACTCTAAATAATTAATTACATTTATGATTAATCATATTACATATAATCATACCATAAAAATATAATTATGGATTTCATATCCCACGGTCAACCAAGATCGCAAAGAGTCGGAATCCCCTACCAATCAGTAAATGGAATAAAACCCCCAAGTCTCACAAATTCAATTTTTACATCAAGGTCCAAAAAGTAACATTTCATCTAAATAGTCTAACATTCACAATTCTTACTTCATCATTCTTGGCTTCCAAAAACTCTCGACACTTCACATCTTATTACATCCCAAGCTTTCATAATCTTTACTTGCAAAACATTTTTTGGAGGGTGAGCACACTATGGCTTAGTGAATGAGAGTGCAATATTCTCAATGTTACATACGCATAAGCAATTTCAAATCAAGTTATCAAATCATATGCTATGCATGAACAACCATATGAATGCAATATCTCACGCGGTCTTCCGATAATCAACGTGAAGTTTAGGGTTTACGCCCCCCTTGACCTTGGGTTAGGGATTCTGAAGCTACCATCAGTGCTCGGGTCTTACACGCAATATAAGTACTCTTATCACTTTATTATAACTGTGTCTTAGTTTTGATGATCTAGGCTCAGGTGCCTCTTTGCACCGAGCATTTACACACCCTCAAGAGATAGGTCAGACTCAGAACCGTCAAGGAACGACAATCCCCTAATCACTTAGTTCGCACTTAGCGAAACAGTAATCCTCTGATCACTTCCGATGCGTCCTGTAGTAGTAATGGCCTTCAATTTCATGCAATGTCTCATGTAATGCATGTCCAGTTTTATTTGAGTGCAATCCTTTAATTAATTGGTTTAAGACGATTAAACAATAGAAAATCATAGGCCAATCCACGTTCAAGGTAATAAAGTAAACTAACAAGCCTTTAAAGAATACAATTCCAATGACAAACATTAGGGACCCAATCGATCCCATAAGCAAAACCATTACACCTCATATTCGCATTTACCACAATAATAAGAGATCATACATTTCACATCACAGATAAGGCAAAGAAGGCCAAACCAACCAGATAGAAACGATCAAGCTAGACACGAAATTTTAGTTAAATAAAGTGTAATATAGTTCAAATCTCCTCGACCGTCAATCAACTACTCAAGTTTGAACTACAATCCTCATTTCTTGATGCCTCTATGCCATTTCACTCAAACCTCAAATCAACCACTCAAGTTTGATTTACAATTATCATTCCTTGACACCTCTGTGTCATTTCACCTCTTAAGTGCTTAGTTTTATGCACTTACGAGTCAAATAAAGTAGCCACATATATATCCCTTCCAAGACCTGAAATACTTACGTATAATATATATATATATATAATATATATAGATTTATAAATGTTTTCTTGACTAAAGGATAAGTTTGTTAAATATTTTTCCTTGTGTACTCAAGAGATGTAAGAAGGTAGAATTATTGCATTGAAAAACAAAGACTTTCATTTATGATTTGTATAACTATAGGTATAAATGTAACCTATATAAGTATAGTAGGAAAATCGTTTTGTCCAAGCATATATATGTGTATTCAAAATTAGATTCTTATACATGTACATAACAATACATAGTTTGTTCCATATGTCCATGTGTAAACACTAATTATACATATATATATAGAAAAAAAGTTAAGTTTACATGTATTAACTTAGTTTAAGAAAACAAAGATAAATTTGGATATTAAATCTGTAGTGGTAGCATTAGCAAAATGAGGCAAGGTGCTATCATCAAGATAGTGATATCTACCTTTAACCCATTCTAGTCTTTATATTGTTACAATAGTATTTATCTGTTATTTACCTAATTACTATTTTTTTATGACTTCCTTTCCAACTTCTTTACCCTATTGTTTAATAAGGAAATAATAAAAATTACAACAATTCCAATCACAATCAAACAAGGAAAGACACATATACCATATACTAAGATCCAACACAACATATAAAACAAATCACAACATTGTAGCATATCATTAAGTTTCTCACTTACCTGTTTATGGTCAGCATAATCCTAATCGTTATTAAGTGATTCTAACGTGTAGTCTCTTCACCAAACATAGTATCAAAGGATTAGCTATAGCGACTTTTCATTGGATTTCTCGATCTTCCGTTAACTCCTATCTCTTCTCAAACTCCCCAATGCCTTTCCCTACACTCACATACAAAATCATTTCACCGATAGCATGTACGCACTTCCAAGACTTTCTTTTATAACTCGATTACTTGATCAAGCTGCTTGAGCCACTGCTACTACATCAATGACATCTCTTTTCCTATTCAATTTCACACAAAGACACACTTGCTTTCTTCATGAAATTCCCTTTTCCTCCTTAACTTCACTGTTCCATTCCTTCTTTTCTCTTTTCCCTTATTATTGTCCTTTTTGGAATTTCTCGAATTCACCTCTCCTTTACATGAAGCAACTTTGAACCTTTTGTTTATCAATTTGTCTCTAATATCTTTCAACAAACTACTTGTAGGATAAGTTGTAGGATTAGTAGTCGCTAAAGGTTTTGTATCACCTTCTTTTTTTCTCTCCTTTATTGACATCTCTACCAATAAGGCTTCCCATCCTCTCTACCAATCTCCATTCCCACGCACGCTTCCATCACTACACATACACCAACCATCCTTTACACATGCACATGCCCACCTCCATCATAATAACGTCATATCGACATGTATACACAAGTTTCACCTATATACATACATAGGATCAATACCCTCTTGACTTCATCTCCCAGCTCTCATTCTCTTTTTCTTACCCTTTTTCGTCTTCAATTCCTACTTTCTCCATCTTCTAACTTTTTTTCTACCATTCTCCTTATTCTCTTCTTCCTCTTGGCTCCCTTACATGTAACATTTTTTTTTATCACTTCTTCGCTAAATTCCCTTCATTCCTTAGGCTTCTCCACTTCCCTATTTCTTTTTCTCATTTCTCTTCTCTCTTCTCTAGCCCACGTCTAGCTTCTCTACGGGTATGCCATTCATGCATGCTCAAAACATTTCCTAACATGCACACACCTTCAATTACACCTACACACATGACTCATAGCTACCATATCCAACTCAATTATAGGCATACAGACCTCAATACATGTTTTTAAACATATGATATGATGTATATATGTATTTGCAATACACTCCCATACCGCACATGCACACAATGTTATCAACCAAGTCTCCATTCTTGATCTTCACTTTTGATTTTTTTTTTTTTTATATAACCAATCCAATTCCTTTTCAAATGGTTCATCTAATTATAGAATTTTGTTTCCCTAAGGTTAAAGATTTAATGGAAATAGAAAATGGTTCTTCTTGGCGAAAAATCAAGATAGGATCATGTGAAGAGCCATTTCATAGAGTATCTTTCATAAGCTCTACCCTTTTTGCTTACTTGCATCCACATTCCTTCTATGCCTCTTGTACAATAACCACCACCTAATTCCATAATATGTGAGTTCCTCATTTTGGTAGTTGCTCCTCTTGAAACTCTCTAAAACAACAGAACCATGATCCTTCCCTGTTGATCCCAAGAATTTCTAATCGCACACAACACACGACAACCAGCTACTACTCTTCTTTCCTCCCCCGTCCTAACCACCTAATACCGACAACAACCAAGCCCCATCTTTCCTTACTCCTTTTCTCTTCTTCCTCGTTGTCCATCATACACTTGTATACATACCTATATATATATATATCTTTCCCTTCCTCCCATCACCTGGAACACTGCTGAAAACTCTCGCCTGGAGCTTTGGATGATACCTTCGCCGAACAAGGAAAAGTGAGAAAAAGAAGATGGAAGAACACGGGAAGGACTTCATACCGGCCGCTCCTCCTCATCGTCTATACATACATATATATATATATATAACAACCTGGGATGTTGGACCTTGCTAGACACTTAGATTCAACTTTTGCCCTTTTCATGATACAAACAAAACAAAAGTAATGCCCACAACTCTCACTTTCTCTTTGGATGTATGTACCATCTTTTGATCAATGGACTCCTAAAAAACAGCTACCTCCTTACAAACGATGACGAAAATTCACCAGAGCTAGCGTCTTTAGAGATTATTGTGGAGAATCCATTGTCCATCTACAAGGGGATCATCGGACTACCCCGACGAACAAAATTGTTGTCGTTGAATTCATTAGCAAAAGTCCTTTGTTCAAAGGTCTCGTCAGTGGAGTGTGCTTTAGGAGCTTATCGGATTAATTTCCGTGGCGTTCATCCCGACTTATCAATCGGTCTTTCATCCCGATTGTGGCGTCTTCATTTTATACCAAGGTTCTTGTCTCACTTATAGACAACGGATCGCGGTTTCCACTTTAGGTGTTTGGGCGTCTTAGGCAACGAATTCTGAACGTATTGGTATTGGGTTTCGTCACGGGTTGGCGTGGTTCGTATCAGTTTGGTATCAGAGCTTAGATTTGTCAAAACATCAAGTTCGGTTGAGGAAGGTAATATCAAAAACCCTAACTCCAATCGTTCATATCAATTATCGTATTCAATTTCGTAGTATTTATTGTCTTTTGATAGTGTAATATCGACTACGCGATTGTTAAAAAAAAAAGAGAAAAAATCACGACAAAAAAAAAAGAAGAGAAAAGAAAAGAAAAGAAAAACGTGATCAAGAGCAACAACCAAGACAAAAAAAAAAAATTTCGGATAGAAAAATAGAGGAAAATTTACGAACCCTAGAGTTGTTTTGAATTGGTGTAGTTCGGGTTAGTTCCAAGAGAATTGAGAAGAGGAAATTGGCGAGTTGATATCATCATTATTTGTGAGAATACATGAGTGACTGTGTGATATCATCATTTGAGCGAAACACGTAAGGGAGTGTATCGTGAGGTTTAATTATATATATATTTGTGTTAGTACTAATCTTTTCTGCAGGGACTATGTCGAGACAACATTCTCCTGAAGGTGAGAGGGGAAGGTTTGATGCTAGGTTAGTAATTGAGGTGTTGAGGGGAGAAATGAAGAGGATGTTCCAAGAGGGAATGGAACAAATTCATGAGACGGTAGAGTAAAGACTAGAGCAATCCACAAACGTATTCCAAGGGCGTAAGAGGGAGAGTCGTTCTAGGAGAGTACCGAAGGGTGGAGATGAAATGTCGGATGATGACTTTGATGAGCCTTCTATTGGGAGTTATAGAGGATATAGTGGTCGGAATAGAGGAACTAGAGATTGGGAAGATAGAGGAGATAGGAATAGAGAGGATGATCAATTGAGTAGCATAAAGATGAAGATTCCTCCTTTCCAAGGGAAGAATGATCTCGAGGCGTACTTAGAGTGGGAGAAAAAGGTGGAGATGGTGTTTGATTGTTACAACTATAGTGGGAGAAAGAAAGTAAAACTTGTTGCCATTGAATTTTCGGATTATGCTATAGTGTGGTGGGATCAATTAATGTTGAATAGAAGGAGGAGTGGCGAGCCACCTATTAAGTCTTGGGAAGAGATGAAAAGAGTAATGAAGAAGCGGTTTGTGCCTGCGTATTATTATCATGAATTGCACAACAAATTGCAAACTCTTAGGCAGGGAAGCCGAAGTGTAGATGAGTATTTCAAGGAGATGGAAGTCACTATGATTAGGGCGAATGTAGAGGAGGATAGAGAGGCTACAATGGCTAAGTTTCTTGCTGGGTTGAATAGAGAAATCCAAAATGTGGTTGAATTGTAGCATTATGTAGAATTGGAGGATATGGTTCACATGGCTATAAAGGTTGAGAACCAGCACAAGAGGAAAGGTAGTAGTAATGCACGGTTTCAACAAGGTAATGGTTCATCCACTTGGAAGACTAATCAATGGAAGAAGGAAGAAAAGCCTTTACCCACCAAACCAAAAGGGGAGCTGAGGCAAGCGGGTTCTACTCCTAGTAACCAAGGTAACCCTGATTCTTCTACTTCTAGAAATCGTGACATTAGATGTTTTAAATACCAAGGTAGAGGCCATATTGCTAGTCAATGTCCAAATAGGCGTGTGATGATTTTGTGTGATGATGGAGAGTATGAGACTGAGGGGGATAGTGAAGAAGATGATATGCCTCCATTAGAGGATGCTAGTGATGATGAGGAGCCTGCAATAGGGAGGTTAGTGGCAGTAGTGAAGCGAGCGTTGAATGTGCAGGTGAAGGAAGAAGAGGAGGTGCAAAGAGAGAATATATTTCATACTAGATGTTATCTAGGAGATCATATTTGTAGCTTGATCATTGATGGAGGAAGTTGCACCAATGTAGTGAGCAATTTTATTGTTGAGAGGTTGGGGCTCAAAACTGTTAGACACCCTAGTCTATATAAATTGTAGTGGTTGAATGATAGTGGAGAGACTAAGGTGAGTAAGCAAGCATTGATTGGTTTTTGCATTGGTAGATATGAGGATGAGGTGTTATGTGATGTAGTGTCAATGCAAGCATGTCATGTGTTGTTGGGGAGGCCATGGCAATTTGATAGGAAGGTTGTTCATGATGGCTTTTCTAACAAGTATACGCTTGTTCGCCAAGGAAAAAGCTTTAATCTTAAACCGTTAACACCCAAACAAGTGTATGAGGACCAGTTGCAGCTACAACAGTCTTTTGCAAAACATAAGGTGAGTGAAAAGCAGAGTGAGAGTGAGAGAGCAAAAGACAATGAGAAGAAAAAGGAATATAAGAGTCAAGATCAAAAGGAAAAGGAGAGGAAGGCTGGAAAGAGTGTGAGAGGCTAAGTTGAAGGGAATCAACTTTGGTGGTGAGTGAAAAGGAGAGGGCAACCTTGCAAAAAAAGAGTTGTGTGGCAAGAGCGAGTGTAGTAAGGAGAGCGTTAGTGATGAGGCAACCTATGTTGTTGCTGGTTTTTAAGGAAACATGTTTGGCTACTAACGAATTATCTAATGCTTTGCCTAGTGTGGTTGTGTCTATTGTGCAGGATTTTGAAAATGTCTTTCCGAAGGAACTCCAAAGGCAGGTAGATGAGTTAATGGAGAAGGGATACGTGAGAGAAGGCATGAGTCCATGTGCAGTGCCTGTGATTTTGGTGCCTAAGAAAGATGGGACATGGAGAATGTGTGTTGACTGCTGCGCCAAAGTATCATCATCCCATTCCTTGTTTAGATGACTTCTTAGATTGGTTATATGAGTATTGTGTCATTCCTCGTGAGCCATGGATAAACATTTCCATAGATTTTATGTTAAGATTATCTAGGCCTAGGCATGGTCGAGATTATATTTTTGTGGTTGTGGATAGGATTCCTAAAATGGTTCATTTCATTCCTTATCATAAAACTGATGATGCTATACACATTGTTGATTTGTTCTTTAGAAAGGTAGTGCGTCCGCATAGTATACCTAGAAGCATTGTTAGTGATCGAGATGAGAAATTTTTGAGTTATTTTTTGAGAGTATTGTGGGAAAAGTTGGGAACTAAACGGATGTTTTCAACTATCTGTCACCCACAAATTGATGGGCAAATTGATGTGGTTAACAGGACTTTAATTCAATTGTTAGGGGCAATCATAAAGAAGAACATTAGGACTTGGAAAGATTGTCTACCATTTGTGGAGTTTGCATATAATAGGGCTTTATATAGCACTACTCATTGTTCACCATTTGAGATTGTGTATGGTTTTAACCCATTGGTTCCTATTTATTTATTGCCATTGCCACTTAACAAGTCTGTGAGTTTTGATGCTGATTCTAAGGCAGATTTCGTGAGAAAGCTACATGCACAGGTAAAGATTAGGATTGTAAAACAAAATGCCAGGGTCGCTTCAAGGGTGAACAAGGATAGGAGACCCAAGATTTTTCAGCCTGGAGATTGGGTTTGGGTGCATTTTCGCAAGGAGAGTTTTCCATTGCAAAGGAGATCCAAGTTGAACCCTAGGGGAGACGGTCCATTTCCGATGCTTGAGAAAATCAATGATAATGCCTACAAGAAAAATTTACCAGGTGAGTATTCAGTAAGTGTCACATTTTATGTTACTGATCTGAGTCCATTTGATGCAGGCAATGATTTGAGGACAAATCCTTTTCAAGAGGAGGGGAATGATGAGATCCATGATGAGAGCCAAGCCGGAAGAAGAAATGTGGATCCTCTTGAAGTGTCGCCTGGACCGATCACAAGAAATCAAGCGAAACGATTCAAGGAAGCACTTAACGGGTTGATAAAGGTTGTCCATGAACCCGGAAAGGATTGGAGCAATCATGAAGTTGGAATAGATTGGAACAACCATGGGAAGACCCTTGCTTTTATACAAGTCACATCGGATACGGGTTGAAGAGGGTGTGTATGTTCAAGGCACGACCATGTAGGAATTCCAAGATTGCATAGAATCATACACGGCTATATACACGGCTAAAAGGCACGGCCGTGTATGGAGTCAAGCAAATCCACAAGGAAGGTACACGACCAAAGTACACGGTCGTGTATGTGGCCGGAATGTGCACAGAAAAGTACACGGTCGTGTATCCCCTGCCGGCCAGCATGTTTTGTTTTCGTGTTTTTACGCAACTTATCTAAGCTACGTCATTTTGGACTTGTTTTTCACGAATTGTAACCCTAGTATAAAAGCTCCTGGGGTTTAGAACAACTAAGAATTTACATCTTTGAACATTAAACACTTTTGAGAGGCACCTCTCTTGGTTCTTCTAGAACTAAATCGAACTTATCGGATTAATTTCCGTGGCGTTCATCCGACTTATCAATCGGTCTTTCATCCTGATTGTGGCGTCTTCATTTTATACCAAGGTTCTTGTCTCACTTATAGACAATGGGTCGCAGTTTCCACTTTAGGTGTTTGGGCGTCTTAGGCAATGAATTCCGAACGTATTGGTATTGGGTTTCGTCACGGGTTGGCAGTGGTTCGTATCAGTAGCTCACAAGGGGCAGTGGTGGCTAGTTTGATGGAGTGTAGTGGCTGGGGTGTAGTGTTATGGGTGTTCCATGTGGTCAAGATGATTGGAAAGAAAAAGAAGGAGGAAGAAACAGAATAAGGGACGGCTAGGATTGGAGAGGGGAGTGCATTCGTGACTAGGGACAAGGCGATGAGAAAAGAAAGGAAGGAAGAAGGAAAGAGAAGTAGAGGTTGTGTTAGGAGATGATGAGGAAAGGACGATGCAATCGAAAGAAGAAGAAGAAAGAAGAAAGGAAAGAAAGATGAAGTAGGGGATGGGGGGATAGCAAAGTTAGATGACATGACCCTGGAGCAGTCAACATGATGGAGGCAGTTGATTTGATCTTGTTACTGCTACTGTCCTTATAATGATGGAAATTAAATCACTTTAATATACTAATTTAATAAAATATGATGAAAATTTATAACAAACAATTAAGAGTAACTTTAAAATGTTGATATTATCATAACAATCTAAGCATGAGAAAAACTTAATAGTAATTAACAATTAGCTTTAAAATGCATATGCAAAAAAAAAAAAAAAATCACATGTCCTGTTTAACCCTTCCCTTCCACTGTAAAGCAACGCGTCAGCAGATCACATCAGCCGACCTCCATCACATCGGCTGCTCTAGTCATGTCGTCCTTCCATACTATCTCCCTTGTCCCATGCTTCTTCTTGTCCTTCCTTCATCTCATTTTCGTATCATCTCTCCTTAACGTTGATGGAGCCCTGTCTTCTATCCTTTGTCCTTCTCTCCCCCGTTCACTCTCTCCATCATTGTCTCTTCCCACTCCCACTTTAATTCCATATGTAAGTCTCATTCTGCCCTTCCCTTTCCATTTTCTCCATCGTCACAATGTAGTAAAATGCTCAAAGTATATTAAACGAGCTTAATCAACTGGAAACCCTTACCAATTGTCGCCCTCGCCACTAGAGTTAATGACTCTCAGGTTACAATTGCTCGAGATGACAGCTCTTCGAGATTTGGCTCACGCCTATCAAGTTCGTTGGGTGGCGCTACCAGTTGACAAATCACAGATACCCTCATTCGAAAGTCTCATCACTCATGTAGTATTGTGCTGGGTTCAGAGGGCTGCCATGTGGGCGGCTCTTCTCGTCGAGTACTGATGGTTCAGCTCAGAGTGGAATTTGTTTCACTTAAAACAAAAAGACTGCATTAGAATCAATGGGAGTGTTAATATGGCAAATGGCCATTGCTCCACTTAAGAATCAACATCCTATAATGGAGCCTAAGCTGTAGCTTGGTAAGGGAAAGCTAGAAAATGGAGTGGGAGACAACAGCAGCGAAGATAAAGATTATTCTTATTCGAGTGAGCTTTAGGAGGAATCAGTTCTAAAGAATGCACGTGCTACACTTGCTTATGATGATGGTTGTATGCGATTATATATGGCCTTTCAATTGGACATGTTGACATATAGTAAATATTTACTAAGGGTCAGTGGTCGTGCTCTAAGCATTGCTTGGAGTGCGGATGCAAGTGTAGTATACTCAAGAAGTAGTGATGGGTTAATAAGATGCCGAGATGCTAAGTTATGTCATGAGATCTATAGGATGACAGTTGGTTACGGAAAGTGGAGGTCATAGACCAGACCTTGTATATGATCATTGCTTGCTCTAAGGTCTGGAAAACTTGTAGGTGCTGATAGTAGTGGTTGTGTTCAGCTCTAGGACAGTAAACATAGCACTCCTTTACAAGCCTATTCTTCTCATAGGGTTAGTGTAAATGCACTTACAACCACTCCTAGCCACAATCGAGTGTTTTCTACTGGTTTCGATGGTTGGGAAAGACGCAATCAAACCTAATTGGTTAGGATCAGCATTAGATATGGTTTGATTAATACTCTTGTATCTAGCTTATAACCACAAGTACGAAGACAGAAAGAGGCAATTGAAGGACCTTTGCGGCATTGCTAATACAGCGAGATCAAATCCCAATTGTTTGCAAGGAAAATGTTTCATGAATCATGTGGAATCAGGCCCTTGGTTTGAGTCTAATCCATCTTCATAAAGCCTGAGCAACCTGTTCACTTGATATGGCTATGGAAATATAATAGTGAAACGAAAGGCAAAAGTCGACCCTTGCCCCATGCCTACCGGAATGACATAAAGCTTCTTCGTCCTAAACCACATGTGATATTTCCCTTAACTATGCATTAGACAAAGCCTATGATGTGTTCCTTAATGGTGACACAAGGAAAGCAATCTTTCCCATCATCTTTGAGGTTGATGTTAATAAAGACGTCGAAGCTTAGACCTCAGGTGTACATCATTGCCCTACAAAAGCACAACGATGGGCACAGTAAGGTTATTGTGAAGCCACAGGAGGATGCACTCTAGGAGGTAGCCATGATCAGCAGATGGAACTTGAAGGATCACTGCCTAAGTAATCTTATGGACCATATCAAAAATGTGGTTATCAATAAGCTCACCCTAAGTGTTCCTGACATACATGATCACTTAGTTGGGATTGAAAAGTGGATTGAAGATATTGAGAAGTTGTTAGAAAGGATCTCTTAGCATTCGATTATTATGATATATGGCATGGGTGGGATTGATTATTAGCCACCACCCAAGTTCCATGAAATATCCAGTGAGATTGTTGCCACCATAGGCGGACTTCCATTGTCTCTCGAAGTCATTGGTCCATCACTTCACAAACATGATGATGGCATATGGAAGATTAGATTGGGGAAACTAAAAGAGGTGAGTAGCAAAGGGAAGAAAGCCAAGGAGGGAGTGGTGTGTGGACTTGAGGAGAAAAGAGGGTTGCGAAGTGGAGCTGTGTGTGCGTGTAATTGTGTGCATGGTATGATTGTGTGTGTGTATGTATAGGTATGTGCTGGTGTGTGCATGGTGTGTGTAGAGTGTGTGTATGGTGTGTGTGTGGTGTTTGGTGTGTAAGAGATATGAAGTAGAAGAGGGAAAAGAATTGGGGAAAAAGAAATGGAAAATGGAAGATGTCTAGGAAGAAGAAAAACATAGAGAATTAGAAGGAAAGATTTGAAATACATACATACATAAATGTGGGCTGGAGAGGAGTGAAAAGAAATGAGAAGAAGAAGTGAGAAAGTAGAGAAGTCCGAGGGTTGAAGGGGGTCTAGCAAGGGAGCAATGGGGAAAGTTATAGGTAAGGGAGTCAAGAGGAAGAAAAGAATAAGGAGAAAGGAAGAAGAAAAGTTGGAAGATGGAGAAAGGGAGAATTGAAGATGGAAAAGGGTGAGGAAAAGATAAGAAGAGCTAGAAGATGAAGTCAAGAGAGTATTGATCTTGTACATGTGTGTGTAGGTGAAACTTGTGTGTACATGTATGTATGTCGTTATTACGCTGGAGGTGGGCATGTGTGTGTAAAAAGGATAGCCGATGTGTGTAGTGATGCAAGCGTAAGTGGGGATGAAGACCAGTAGAGAGGATGGGAAGCCTTGTTGGTGGAGATGTCAACAAAGGAGAGAAGAAAGAAGGTGATACAAAACCATTAGCAATTGCTAACCCTATGGTCTATCTTACGAGTAGTTCGTTGGAAGATATTAGAGACAAATTGATAAATGAAAGGTTTAAAGTTGCTACATGTAGAGGAGAAGCGAATTTGGGAAATTCCAAAAAGGAGAATAATAAGAGAAAAGAGAGGAGAAGGAATGGAACGGTGAAGCCGAGGAGGAAAAGGGAATTTCATGAAGAAAGCAAGTGTATCTGTGTGTGAAATTGAATAGGAAAAGAGGTGTCATCGATGTAGTAGCGGTGGCACGAGAAGTTTGATCAAGTAATCAAGTTATAAAAAGGAAGTCTTGGAAGTGCATGCGTGCCATTGGTGAAATGATTGTGTATGTAAGTGTAGAGAAAAGGCATTGGGGAGTTTAGGAAAAGATAGGAGTTAACGAGAGATTGAGAAATCCAACAGAAATTGCATGGAGTTGTTGTAGCTAATCCTTCAATACTATGTTCGGTGAAGAGACCACACGTCGGCATCACTTAATAACGATTAGGACTATGATGACCATAAACAAGTGAGTGAGAAACTTAATGATATGCTACAATGTTGTGATTGGTTTGATATGTTGTGTTGAATCTTGGTATATTGCATATGTGTTCCTTGTTTGTTTGTGATTCCAATTGTGGTGCTTTTATTATTTCCTTAACCGACTATAAGGTAAAGAAGTTAGGAAGGAAATCATACGAAGAAACCAGTAATTAGGTAAATTACGGATAAATACGAGAGTAACGATATGAAGATTAGAATGGACTATGGGTATATAACACCTTGCCCTAGTTTGCTAATGCTAACATTATGGATGTAATATCCAAATTTAGCTTAGGTTTCTTAAAATAAATTAATACATGTAAACTTAACTTTTTCTATGTATATATGTATAATGGGTGTTTATGCATAAATATATAGGACAAATTTTGTATCATTATGTACACGTATAATGATCTAACTCCATATATATATATATATAACGATTTTCCTACTATATCTATATAGGTTACTTTCATACCTATAATTATACAATCATAAACGGAAGTCTTTATTTTTCAATGCAATAATTTTATCCTCTTACTTCTCTTGAGTACACGAGGAAAAATATTTAACAAACTTATCATTTAGTTATATATATTATATATATAGATTTATAAATGTGTTTTTAACTAAATGATAAGTTTGTTAAATATTTTTCCTCGTGTACTCAAGAGAAGTATATATATATATTTATATTTTCTTATATACGTAGGCAATTGAGGACTTAGAAGGGATATATATATATATGGCTACCCTGTTTGACTCTTGACTATGTGTAAAATTGAGCACTTGAGGGGTACGATGACATAGGGGTGTCAAAGATTGATAATTGTAAGTCAATCCCAAGTGATTGATTTGACAGTAAGTGAAATAACACAGAGGTGTCAAGGAATGAGAACTATAAGTTGAACCCAAGTGGTTAATTGACGGTCGAAGAGATTTGAACTAGATTACACTATTATTTAGCTAAAATTTTGTGCCTAACTTGATCATTCCATCTGGTTAGCCTAGCTTTCCTTGCCTTATCTGTGATGTAAAATGTATGATCTCTTCTTATTGTGGTAAATGCAAATATGAAGTGTAATGTCTTTTTGCTTATGGGATTGATTAGGTGCCTAATGTTTGTCATTGAAATTGTATTCTTTAAAGGCTCATTAGTTTACTTTATTACCCTGAATGTGGATTAGCTTGTGATTTTCTATTGTTTGATCATCTTGAACCAATTAATTAAAGGATTAGACTCAAATAAAATTGAACATACATTACACGAGACATTGCATGAGATTGAAGGCCATCACTGCTACAGGACGCGTTGGAGAGCATAAACCCTAAACTTCACATCGGTTACCAAAAGACAATGTGAGATGCTGCATTCATATGGTTGCTTATGCATAGCATATGATCTGATAACTTGATTTGAAATTTCTTGTGCATGTGTAGCATTGAGAGTATTGCACTCTCATTCATTAAGTCGTAGTGTGCTCACCCCTCAACAGAACGTTTTGTAGGTAAAGATTATAAAAGCTTGGGATGGGATAAGATGTGAAGTGTCGAGAGATTTTGGAAGTCAAGAACGATGAAGTAAGAATTGTGAATGTTAGACTATTTAGATGAAATGTCACTTTTAGGACCCTAATGTAAAATATGAATTGATGAGACTCAAGATTTTATTCCTTTTATTGATTGGTAGGGGATTCCAACTCTCTACGATTTTGGTTGACTGTAGGACATGGAATCGATAATTATATTTTTGGTATGATTATATGTAATATGATTAGTCATAAATGTAATTAATTATTTAGAGTCTTACAATTTCTAACTTGTAAGACGGTTATCATGTAACGAGTACACACGTGCTATGATAATTTTTAGCGAAAACTTTCAAGCCCCCTTTGGGGCGTGACAATCTTGACCATCGTGGGAGGGAAGGGGTGTTGGGTAATGCATCGGATTTGATTTTTTTTTTTTTTTTACATATGCAAATTTATATATATATATGGATATATATATATATATGTTTTTTTTATTATTATTATTTCCACTATTAGTATTTTATCAAAATTTTAGAATTACGGAAATGATATCATTACTACTTAGCCTAGAAATAATTGTTATTACACTTATTTTAATATAGATTTTCTTAAATTTTTAAGTTGTTACAGCTAAGATCCTTAGGGCAATGAGCACAAGCTTGCTAAGGAATAGGGACATGTCAAAGAAGACCATAACCAAGAGAGGAGGTCAAGTAATGATAGGATCGAAGACATTCCCTTATAGCCTCCTAGCTTAAAGCCACCCTAAGATCTAATGCTACCATTGGAGTCACATCTTACAGAGAGAATCGTTGTGGCTAATGTTGATGAGATCATAAAAGCTCTAATCATCCCTTTCCTAAAAATTAGTTAACTGCTATTCTTATTTTAGAGACTATTATTTTTTTGAGTCAATATGCTGACTGTTAGATGTAAATTTTGAGAGACCTTGATTATATCCATTTGAAGCTCATATTTTTATGTTCATTTCCTACTTCTTTTATATGTTTCTTCTATATTTTACTTATTATTGCATGATATTCATTTAAACTTAGATTCCTATTTTGGCTAATTTTTATTTTTCAAGTTGTATTCGGAGGTATCCTCAAATGTCTTGACCTTAAGTCTTATGGATGAGTTACCCATAAATGTTTATAAATAAGCTTGAAGAGATTGGATACTCTGACTATTTAACAATAAACTAAGAGCTAAAAAGTCCACGCACTCCCTAAGGGGTGGGGATGCCAGCCATCAAAAGTTTGTTCATTAATTGAATTTAAATTGTGGACTTGATGTTACTAATAGTTCATTAACTGTGGTCAGGTTAAGACTAGTTACAATTAGGGGTTTGTTCATCCTAAAATAGGTTAGGACTTAGTTAAGTTTGTTTACCTCAAAATAGGTTGGGACAAAGCATAAGAACATAACTTACAACAATCAAATTTACAATGTACAATAATTTCATTAATTGTCAAAATGTTAAGTACATAAAAAAAAAGGAAAAATCTAATCAAAGTAGTGTCTAAGGTTGTTGGAATTCCAAGTTCAGGGAATAGGTTAGCCATCCAATGTCTCTAGCTTGCATGCTTTATTGCTTAAGATCTCAACAATCTGATTAGATCCTCTTAATTAGGTGCTAGCTTTCCTTAACCTTCTCAAGATCCGGCTGCCTTAACTTCTTACAAACTAGGTCATAAAGTTGGAAAATCTTGATTGGATTCTCCTAATTTGGTGCTAGCTTTCTTTGACCTTCTTGAGATATGGTTGCCTCTAAACTCCTATAAACTAGGTCATTAGGGTGAAAGACCTTATTCCTAATCTTTTTATCATAATAGTGAGTAACTCAATGTTAATATGTGGCTACTTGAATTCGAGTAGTATCTTGAATCTCTTAAATGGTTTCGAGGTTAGCTTGTAATCTTAACTGGTTGGTTACCAAGTCAATATTTTGTGTTTGACCAATGGGGTGGATGGCATTAGAGCCAAAGGCAAGCCTAAATAGCATTTCTCCTATAGAAGTTCAATGAGTAGTTCAATATCCCTATAAGATAGTTGGAAGCTCATCTGCCCACCTACCTTTGACCTGATCCACCTTCTTTTTTATGCTTGTCTATTATACTATAGATGTGCTATGGAGGTGTGGTGAACCTTAATGTGATTGTTGTTGCAAAATTTTCTAAAATTTTGGTTATCAAACTATGTCTCATTATCTATTACCAACATGTATGGAATACTATATCTATTGAGGATATTGTTAAGGATAATGGCTTCAACATTTCTTTCAGTAATCTTGCCTGTCACTTCAGCCTCTATTCATTTAGTGAAGTAATCTACAATGATAATGATAAATTGACGTTATCCAAGCACTTAGAAAAGGGTCCTAGAATGTCTAATCCCCATTGAGCAAAGGGTCAAAGACTGATGAGGGACTACAAATAGTTGTTTGGTGTGTGCTCTATAGGTGTATGCTTTTGGCATTGCGCACACTTTCTCACGAAACGCTCTGAGTCTTCCTTCATAATGGGCCAGTACTAACCAAGTCTGAGTGCTTTAAGGTAAAGGGCCTCATAGTGTAATTTGTGGCTTTGTACATGAGCTTCTTAGCCTTCTTTTTATCTTGTGGAAGTATATCACTCTTTAAGTAGTCCATGATTAGGGTCCATCCAACATAGTTCAGTCAACGTAGGATGAATTTTCATGACTTGAGCCAACTTCTTTTTTATGCTATTGTTTGGAAGGTATTTGGTAAAGACCTTTTTCTCCCATTTGTCAAGGTTAGGGATGCTTGTAGATGCTAGTTTTGATAGCTTATTAGCCTCAGAATTCTCAGCTCGAAGAACTTTGGTAATGCTTTAGGAGGGAAATTCTAAGGTGAGATTCTTGACGACTTGAAGGTAATCACTCATCGCCGAATCCTTGACAGTATATTCTACATTCACTTGTTGGACAGCGAGTTAGGAATCTAAATATATCTATATCTTCTCAACACCTATCTCCTTTGCCAATTTGAGGCCACAATAATGGCTTTATATTCTGCTTTATTATTAATTGTTAAGAACCTAAATTTGAGAGCATAAAACACCTTTTCCCCATGAGGTCCCTATAACATGAGGCCTGCTCCACTCTTCCTTTCGGAGTGGATGAGTCATCAACATGAAGAGTCTATAGTGACTTGTCGCTATTATCCACCATGTCATCATCCACTGCGTATTCCACCATGAAATTAGTAATGACTTGAGCTTTTATTACTTCCCTTGATCGGTATTGTACCCTGAAAGCACTCAACTCAAAGGCATACTTCATCAATTAACCTAATGTATCCAGCTTGTGCAATATGTTCTACAGTAGTTGATCAATTAGGACTATGGCTTGATGTGCTTCAAAATAAGGTCGTAGTCTTCTAACTGAGATCACTATTGCGAGGGCGAATTTTTCTACCTTTGAGTACTTAGCTTGAAGCCTTTATAGGACATAACTCATGTAGTAAACTGACTTATACTCCTTCCTTTCAGCTCATACTAATATAGAAGAGAGATCTCGGTTATTGATCGAGAGATATAAAAACAAATCCTCACTTGGAACTGGTTTTGAGAGTATAGGTGGATTTGTCAATAACTGCTTCAACTTCTTGAGTGCAACATGATATTATTCAGTCCATTGAAAATTTACTAGGTTCTTTAAGACCTTGAAGAACTTAGAACACTTATTTCCACTTTTACAAACAAACTTATTTAGCATGGCAACTTGTCCCATGAGTTGTTATACTTCTTTTATTGACTTGGGAGATTGTATATCGAGTACAACTTGTATCTTCTTTGGGCTAGCCTTGATGTTGTGCTATATGACCATGAATTCAAGGAACTTACCCAAGGCATCCCTAAAGATGCACTTTTAGGGGTTTAGTTTCATATTGTATTGCCTTAAGATGTTGAAAGTCTTTTATAAGTCTTAGAAATGGTCTTTGGCTTTTATGCTCTTGATGATCATATCGTTAACATACACTTCAATGTTTTACCTAATTTATTGTTCAAATATCTTCATCACTAACCTTTAGTACATAGTCCTGGCACTTTGAGGCCAAAAGGCATCACTTTATAGTAGTAAGTGCCAAAGTTAGTAACAAATGAAGTGTGTTCTTCATCCTTTGGCTCCATCTTGATTTGATTATATCCAAAGAAAGCATCCATGAAACTATAGAGGGCATGGTCGAAGGTGATTCAATGAATTGGTTGATTTGAGGGAGGAGAAAACAATCCTTTAGGTAGGCTCTATTCAAGTCTGTGTAGTCTATACACATTTGCTACTTCCCATTAGACTTCTTGACTTGTACATAATTAGTTAGTCAAGTTAGGTAACATTCTTTTCTAATGAATCATGCTTTTAGCAGCTTTTATACATCTTTCTTGATAGTTTCCTATTGCTCTGGTATAAAGTGTCTTTTTTTTCACACTTGATGACTTTAGCATTGCTATCAATATTAAGGTGGTGCGTCATCACCTCAAGGGAGATGCTTGCCATGTTTAATGGGGACTAGGCAAACACATTGCTATTGGACCTAAGGAAATTGATGAGCTGATGTTTAAGTTCAATAGGCATTAACATCCCTACCAGCATGGTTTGCTTGGCATTGTCACCAAGCTAAATTTTTGTTATCTCCTCGACCGGTTCTCCCCTAAAACCCAGCTTCTCCTTAGGTCTAGCTTATACAGTAGAGATCTCCTCCTGGTTTAAGGCCTTCAAATATAATGTGTACACTAACTCTTACTCTCCTTGGCACATACCCACTCCTTCAAGCGTGAAGAATTTTTCCTTAAGGTACAGCGTTGAGGAGAGCATCTTGAATGTATATTGGCTTGGTCATTTGAGTATTACATTGTAGGGTGACTAGTAGTCTACCACCAAGAATTTTATATTGTGCTAGGCCACAATATAGTTGTCTTCAAACTCCACGAGGAGGGTGACAATGCTTGTAGCCCATACGGGTTGATTATTGAACTCATACAAATCATAATTGTATGGCTTCATACTGGTCTTGAGCTTAGGTTGCATTTGGTCAAAGGAGTGTTTAAAAATTATGTTTATAAAGCTACCTAGTGTCAACTAGGATTTTCCTTACATCAAATTGGTGATCCTTACACTAATCACCAGGGCATCCTCATAGGGGATTTGAACCTCCTTAAGGTCTTCATCCGAAAAGGACACATATACAAATGTATCCAATCTCGGTTTCTTATCGTATAGGCTCATCACTTACTAGTTAATTAGGCTAGCCTCCTCATTGGGAGCCCCTAACAATGATATTAATGAAACCATTGGAGGCTCTATTAAGACAATCTTTATATTTCCCTCTCATGGCTCATTGTGACCTTACTCTTCCTACCATCACTAAGTAAGTCGTTCAATGAAATTGTTAGGGTTAGCAATATAATCCCAAAGATAGTCGCATTGGACAAGATGTTTGAGAGAATTTTTCAGCTGATAGCACTCATCTGTATTATGACCCCTATCTCTGTAGAAGTCATAATATTTGTTAGAGTTTTTCTTATTTAGATTACCCTGTATTCTTGTTGGTTTAGACAGGACGCCCGTGTTGCAAACCTCTATGAAAATATCTCCCACTAACTGTTTTAGTGGAGTGTATGTTGTGAAACTTAGGGATGGCACATTTCCTATCTCTTGCACCATTATCTCATGAGGACCCTTCACCCTGCTTTGGGCTAAGCAATCTTTGATAGATCCCTTATTATCCTTCTTCTTATCTGACCTTCTCTGGTCCAACTACCTCCTACTAAAGATCAAGTCCTTTTGCTAGATGTACTTACTCACTTTTTCCCTAAACTCTTTAAAGCTATTAGGCTTGTTCTTCGTTAGGGATTTAAAGAAATCTCTAGCAAGCATGACACCTAGAATGATAACATCAAGGGCAATAACTTTATCGACATTGGGGATCTCTAAAATTATAATGATGAACCAAGCAAGCTAATCCTTAATTAGTTCATCATGACTCTACTTAATTAGATTCAGGGTTAATGAGTCCTTTACATGGGGCTTGTTAGCTAAAAAGTGTTATTAGAGCTAGCTAGCCAATTCATTGAATGAAGAGATGGAGTGTTATGGTAAATTGTGATACCACATATGAGCAGCCTTACGTAGGGTGCTTAAGAAAGCTTTGCAAGCGACTACATCGTTGAGGCTATACAGGTTTATCGTTGTTCTAAAATGGCATCAATGATCATCTAGGTTTATAGTCCTATCATATGTATGATGTTTGGAGGTAACACCTCATCTTGGATTGCTTGAGTGAATGGGGTTTGATTTATTGAAAATCGAGTAGATAGATCTACTTTCTTACTCTTTTTTAAGTCGGAGAGCCTCTTGATGTAGTCATCGATTTAGTCGATGTCCATATTATCGACCTATCTATTAGCCTGTATACAGGGCATCTAATGGCTTAAAGGTGTTGTTTCGAGTAGGATTGCCATTATAGCTACGTAATGCAACTAGCAAAGAAACATGGGAATGTGCTCTTCCTTGAGATGTCATAAGTAGGATTAGATCAGCAAGAGTGAGGTTGTGGTTTTCTACGAACCTAGCTTACTGAGTTACCTATTGAATTGATGCTGGCAGTAGTGGTGCAATATTGTTACGTGGTGGTTCTAGAGAATGTGTGGATACATTCTCCAATTCTAGCATATTATTGAGCTACTCCAATTCTACTACTCAGGCTTAGAGCTTTCCGTTATTGTTGTGTATAAACTTGTTTTAGGTTACTAGCGTTTTGTAAAAGTTTTCTAGATCTAGGAAATGTTAGGCTTCAATTTGTTGGGAGCTTGCATTTGTAGCCTGAGGTTATTGCTAGGACATTATGGCTTGGATGGTTTAATCCACTACCAAAAAATCCATAGTTTCTTTAGATTTGAATGTTTTGGAGCAATGTGCGATGTGTTTTCTCGTGAGTAAGATCGTGAAGATGAAACCAAATGATATGTTGAGTTTTTGAAAGGTGGTTGGATCACTTGCAAAATAGAAATAAATTAAGCTATGAGGGGAGTTGGAGTTTGTTTCGACATGGCCACTTCGATGCCTAAGTCAGTACAATCAAAGAATGAAGAGGCTATAGGAGTATGAGAGTATTAAGGATTCAAAAGTTCTTTACCTAGTAGTCTTTATCTTCTATTTATAGGGGTTATGGATGATCCTAATTTGAAAAGTACATTAATTCTCGAAAATTTTCTCTTAATATAGCAGGGGTGTATCTTTGACCAGCTCCTTTTCTTATTTGTATCATTCTTTTGTGCTTATCCATTATGGGGATAAGCGTAGAGATTTGAGTTGGAGGAAGTCAAGAACTTTAAATGTAAAATTGGACTCAAGTAATTTTGTGTGGAATCAAGTTAATATGTGAAAGTGGAGCTTGAACGGGAGTATAAGTGGGTTGAATGGGTCTTAGGGATCCAAGCCCAAAATGTTGTATCAACTTTAATAATCACTAGCTCTCCTTGAATGGGAGGTGATCTAGCCACATCTTTTCAATACAAATACCTTGTTACGACTTCACTTTAACCATTAATTAGGCACCACTTCATGCAATTAAGTTAACATCTTTGAGCATAGCTAACTCCTATAGTGTGATAGGTGGTGTGTACATAGCTCGACGAAGAATTCACTATTGATTTGTGATCACTAGTAATTCTAGCTTCATTTGAGCGAGTTGCAGCCTATAATTTAAATTGAGGAAAGTTTTTGGAGTAGGGGGCATGATGACTTAATGTCATCCTTACCTTCCTTAGGCTTATCACTAGCAGTTGGGGTTCTAAACTTAATGGTGATAACTGAGCATGAGGTTTGTGATTGCTATGGAACTTAGGCTACTACCTTATCACACAAGCTAATGATAGCCATGCACTACCTATGTCTACGTTCTTGAAGGCATAATTCTCTTTCAAGAGAATTCGCATCATGTCTCACCTTATAAAGTTCTTCACTATCCATCGAGTTTAATCACATGCTCCACTACTTATGTAGCCCTATTTGTTGCTTTGAGTTTCATTCTTTTAAATGTAAACCAGGTGGAATATCAACATATCATCTACATAAATGAATGGGTGTATACACATAGTTCCTAATAACTATTGTTTACGGCTTAGACTACTAAGGTATTTAATTTAATTCATTGTGTAGTTTCAATCTTAATGCTAGTGGTGGCATAGTAGAATGCTTTTGCTATTGATGTTCTTTCTAATCTCTGTATATTTCACTGCTCTATCTAAGATTTTCTCTACCCTTAATTACTCCATCTTAAGAGTTTCACTACTTATTGATAGGAATCAAAATCCATCAAGACCTATCATTAAGGCAAGAGCCAAAGATTTCAAATCTTGGCGATAAGGGCCCATTTTGAGCAAATCGACCATAAAATTATTCGTTTACTAACTCTTTTATTTTATTTATGTATTATATATTCCAACAGGCACACTTATCATATTTTATAAGGTGATGGACAAACTCACCCAAACTTAGCTTGTGGGTTATCTATGGACCGACTTGAACCGGCGATGAGTTGGGCCAACGAATCCTATGGAAGAGCTCACATGATGAAGACTATTTTCTTTTATTTTGTAATTGTTATTTGGACCATTTTAAATTGTATTTTCTTTTGGGACACTTTCATTTTGATTGCAATTTCCATTTAGGACCGGCCACCTTAAAAGTGGCATATTTGTAATTTTCTAACCCTAAAAGGAGCAAGTATAAATACTTGCTTAAAGTAGGGTTTGAGGAGGCCAAAATTTTCATAATACACTTCAAATTTTCATGAGAGGGCTTAGGATTTCCCTAGATCCAATTTCTCTTATCAATTTCAATTTCCAAGAGTTGAAATTGTGGCGAGTGCAACAAAGTGCAATTGTGAGTAATATCAATTTTTCTTTGTTGTGTTTTCTTTTCATCACTAGTGAGTCATATTTAGAGTTGATTTGGATGTTCTTGGTCAGATTTTTTATTGCAATTGTGATCAATTATCATGTTATCAGATTGAAAGGTTTTTAGTATTTGTTATCATCATCAATATTTGAATCATTTGTGACGTGAATGGTTATTGTTGGAAGAGGGTAAATCATGGCATTAGATCTAGTCATCTCGGTGTAATTCACGTCTATTTCACTTGTCATATTGTTATTTGGTGAAGATTAACCTTGTTGGATTGTTGATTGCATCTTTGGACCTTTGCATTTCATCAAAATTCCATTAGGGTTCATGCAATTTCCTAGTCCAATTGAATCGGTTCATATGTGTGATTTAGGATTGTTTCTTTGATTCATTTGCATGTACTTGGGCTTGATTATGAGCACATCATCTTTTGGTATCAGAGCATCCTCATACTTGGATTCATTCTTGATTCACATCTTAGTTGAAGAATCGGTCATAAACTTTGAGGATTTGACACCATTGTTCATATGATTGAAACTAGTTTGATTGACATTGTTTAATTGTCTTTCAAATTGGTTTTGCATGTACTTAATCTTGGTTTTGAGCACATCACTTATCCAAGTTTAAGCCTTGGGATTTGACTTAAGAAGCCATCAGTAGATGTTTTATGTCTATTTGTTCGAGATAATGCTTGTATCCTGTATATTACTGCAATTGTCGACGCAGTTAGTTGGTGCTTATTTCTCAGGTACCAAAGATTCCCATGTTGCCTTTCTCTAGAATGTAACCATGGGCAAAGAAGCATGGAAATTTAGTTCCTAGCTATGGGAATAATAATAGTAATTAAAAAAAAAAAAAAAACCATGGGAAAGCCAATTTCATTAGTAGGGACGCTGCTGGGCTCGGGCTGCAGTTCCATTCCTAGTGGAGCCCTTTTATTATTTATCAATAGCCTAACTACAGATAAGATGGGCTGAATGATGCATTCCACTGTAGGAGTCCCATCCGATAGTCCAGTCTGGTTTAACTTCATTCACCTAATAAACGCGAAACCCATCGAAAAGATAGTACCATGAAAGGGGCCCATCAGCACAAGATAGCCTCTTAACCATGTCGACAAGGGGAAAAAAAGAAGAAGAAGGAAACGATATGACATTGTGGAAATAGCTAGTATTCAGTACAACACAACAGAATTTTATACAAAAGAAAAAGGAAATGCAAATACGAGTTTAATATATTTAGAGGCTAACATTGTTGTGTCAGAAAAATCATGTCAGTTGAGACCTTATTATTGTCAACCCCCTTACTGACACATTAGAGTGGCACCATATTTATAGTTAATGGGAAAATGACAATAAGCCTACTATCCTTTTCAGTATTTCACTTTAGCAAGCCCTGCAATATTCACATGGAGAAGCCGCGCAATGCTTTATGAGCCGCACCACTACATAAGAATATGTCCTTCATGTTTTGGATTTCAAACAAGGCAACAATTTGCAATTAAATATCATGTAATGTTTGGTGGGTGATTCATCGGCAAAATAGTACCATTCAGTACAATGAATAATACCATCCTTCTTTCCCAAGGAAAACTGTTCAAAATTTTAGTGGAAAAAAGTATCAAAACAAACAACCTTTCTCCTCTTTCTACCCATGCCCTACCCTAGCTAGGTTGTGAATTTATTAGTTACTACCAATAATTGGTCCTTCTTTTTTTTTTTTTTTTTCTATTCATTTATGTTTTCAATAGACAGCATTGTGTCATATAATTACACAACTCCATGGTCTCATTTGGTTATTTTCATAAAATATCACATGTCTCATCAATTATTGGACATCCAAGTTTTTTCTTTTTATTTATGTCTCATCAATACATTCATTGCTAAGTTTATATTTATCTGAAAACTAATTTATCCATTTTATCGAGAGAGCTCTTCTTAATATCTCCTATAAACCTTTTGTATTTATATTCTTGTCCAAGGCAGTTAAGGGATTGATTGAAAACCATCATGTCAAATTACATGCTAAACTATATATATATATATATAACATCACACGATCAAAATGATTTTAAAACTTATGTTGGTAGCGATAGAGTAAATTGTATTAGATGTTCGCAAGTATCCTAAACAAGAAAATATTAATGGTGTTTATGGACACCCTGTTAACAATAAAAAAGAAAGTAATAATAATAAATAAATAAAAAGAAATTTTTGCATGATTCCATGTACCTTTTCTTTCGTAAAGTTTATAATTATCCATGAAAATACAAAAAAGTTTCTTTTTGTAAGTTTATTAATTAGTATCGTAGGCACAACTTTTTGGGCCCTTTAAAAATTAAGAATGTGGTATTCCTTAAATGATCAAATAGTTATTAATTAGTATCATAGCCACAACTTGTTGGGTACTTTAAAAATTAAGAATGTGGTATTCCTTAAATGATCAAATAGCTCTGGGAAAGAATCTATAAAATTTACCCTTACCTGGATATCGTCCAAGAACTTGTAAAAAACAAGGAGAAAATGTGGAAAGAAGGAAAACCAATGTTTTTGACGGTTTCTCCACATAATATTTTTGAGGATTTTCATAGGGTTCTTTTTTTTTTTTTTTTCTTAAATGAGAAAAGGTGCTTTTGACTTATTTGATGACTGCAGGATCATGTATTTATGCAAGTAGCCTTCTACATCATGAACACATAATGTATAATATTACTCGTATTATCAAGCAGATTATTATCAAAAGTATCCTATAATGAAATTCTCTCGATCATTCACATTGCATCCACAGTTATAGAAACTAATATTAAGTGAATCAGAATCAGTACTTTACAAAAAAAAAAAAAAAAAAAAAGATTAATAAGTCTTGCGCATTACAAATAGTTCAAACGAAATAAGCGAAAAATAAAGATGCATAAATTAGGGTTTTTATTTGCGGTAGCTGGTTACTGAGTGAGCCCCAATAGATAATAAATATAGTGTTTATATATTAATTTATTTTTCTTTCGCAACAGATTTGAATGCAAAAGATCAATTCCATCTTGAAATAAAGGCTAGAAGGTGAGAGGAAGGTCGGTAATATATCTTATTTCTAAGTTATATAAGTGGTACCGGCAACAATTTGTAGGCCTAGGTGCCCACATACCCTCATGGAAGTACGAAGACAACCCATATAGCTATTCACTCACATAGAGAAAAGGACAACACATGTAGTGGGGGGACCTCTAATTTTGGTAATTGATGAAATCCAATTGATTAGCCCATTAATAACATTCATTCAATCCAATATCACATCAATGCTTCTGTCCATGTGAAAATGAGAGAATCTACTCAGTGTAAAATAATACATGTAATTTGGTTCTGTTTGTGTTTACTTTTCTTTTCTGAATCATCTTTTTGGGTATGATTTGAGGTTAATCAATGCAGATTATGCATACTATATATCGTAAGCCTCAAATATGGTAAACTTGATGAAATATTTTTGTTCCTTTTAGGGTTAATTTCATGAAAAAAAAAAAACATATTATCATTTTTACCAATTTTTGCTTTGTACACCTGCATTTTAGTTTATGGATACTTTGCATACTTATGTCTAATTAGGTTAAAAATGAGCACATGAGATGTATATGGGGGATAAAAGACCTAAAATATGGAAGAAGCTAGGAAGTGTCCCCGGTTCTTTCTTGCCCACTCATATCTTAAATGCCTATTTTAACGTCTAATGAACTCTTCTTTTCATAGGGAAACTTGGCATGTGGATAAGCCAACAATGCCAGTCTGTTTTAACTCCCATTTATTTTTTACTTTGGAATCCTACATGGTGTATGTATTTGTTATTGGTAGCACTCTCTCCCACATGGTCCATATGATTCATATGGTCCATACACTATGCCTTCTAACAGCTCATTTATCTACCCAAGGTGATAATGTTGCACATAAATGGCTAAAAAGTAACTAAAAGAGGAAGGAAAGTAGCTACAAGTAACAAAGTGAAACAGTGAGTATGAAACAATGAAAGAAAATGGAAGAATGGGGGATGGTAGTGACTAGTGAGTGAAGACAAAAATTAGGGCAAAGAAAATATAAAAAAGAAGGATATAGAGAGTTGGGAGATAGGGAAATGGGCAACTGGGGTTTAGCTAGAAATTGCAGTTTGGGATACCTTAGCAATAATCTGGGTATACCCGGCATTGAATGAGGGAGATGACCCAGTGTAGGACAAAACCAGCCCTATTCCATCCCATCCAGGTGGGTCAGAAATCTCTCAGAATTTTTGTAATTTTTTTTTGTTTTTGTTTTGCAGACTGCCCCACCCTCAAGTCTTGTTCCTTTCTAAGTCTAAAATGTAAGCAATTCTATATAACCTGTTTGTTATCTTGATTAAGGAAATCGTTTGTTTTAAGAAAATACACATTTAGGGTTTCCTTAATATATTCCAAATTGCTTAATTTTGCTTTCTAATCTCACCTCTGTTGGCTCTCGATGCAATTTAGAGCATCAATTTGGCCAACTGGCAGGATCTCAACATTGTTATCAATGAATTAAGAGCCCATTGACCGATCGTGCATTTTGATACTTATTACATCGTCAACAATAACACCATTCTCTGAAATCATACATTGTTTTGTAGTCGTAAATCCAACCATTTTGGCCAAAAAGAAAAGGGGAGGGGCAATACGCGTGATTCTTAACCTCATGCTCTCTGTTAAAAGCAACGTAATGGCATCTTGATGTCGTAACTTAATCATATATGAAATTCTTGAGAAAGGGACTTCTTAAGATACATATTAAGAATCTGTTTTAGTTAAAATGTCAAATAGCATCTGAAAAGTTTGTAATTAAAATAACTCAACGAGAAATTAGACGATATATGTACCCTTGAGATGTTTTCTTAGTATAGCTTTTTCTTTTACATATCAAATACCTGTATTTATCTCATTATTCTTTTTTAAACTCTTTAGTAAAGCAATTTATATAACATTTATGTTTTGCAGAACAATATATGTATATAAAAAGGGAAATGAAAATTATTTTTGCGATAGAACTACTAAAAATTATAGTTGTTTCATTGAACATTTTTCTTCTGTTAACTTTTCAAATAAGATTGGGCAAAATAATTATTACTTGATGAAGTGAAATCTGATTTGTGCTTTCATTAAAGACACACCAACTCCACAACTTATGTTATCGTTGGCTTTGTCATGATTCGTGACTAGTTAACTGTTGTGGAACCTGAAAAATAACAAAAGATGGTCCCCTATTTGATTTTGAAGTTTTTAAATTTTGTATGAGAAAAAAAAGTATGATTTAATTTTTTTAAAGAAAGAGTTTGATGTATATATACATTGGATCCGGGTTTACTGATATCCTCCTGCTTCATGTATGCATCTTTAGGGCTATTGTATGAGGTGGTTTCGCATATCCCTGAGTAGTTACTATCATGTTCTGTATTTCAATCACTATAATTGTGGTTGTTTTTCTGGGATCGGCTGCCTCACTTTTGCACTGCAATTTTTAATGCACCGTCGTACCACTAAAAGCTTCGAACGTGGACCTATTTATGTATCTTTATTGTATATACTATGTAGGCATCATAACGTAGACCTATTTATGTATCTTTATTGTATATACTGTGTAGGCATTATAAGCCCCTTTGCTTTGGCCTTCATCGTTTTCTCTTTCATTTATTTATTTATTCACTTCTCCTTTTTGTACGTGTTCAGCTATGTACATCTATCTACTTTTCTTTCTCCCCCAGTGTAAATCCCCTTCTGCTAGCCAGGAAAAGGAACCTTGTGCATTAAAGCCATCCCTCCCTAATGACCAAGATGACCATGTTTCACGGGCATCTACACGTTGTAATGATTCCAAATAGATGGCAGTGTTTTCCACCGGTGTTATCATGGGGGACATAATTGATCCTAACTTAAGGGGACACAATGCAAGATTGTATAGGAGAAGCTTTCATCCACATCATGCCCGATGAATAAGAAAGAAAATAAGGATGGGAAGACACAAAGAAAGCAAAATTTCAAGGATTTAGTGTTTCAACTTATAGTAGCGATTGCTCTTAACTTTCTCAATTGATGGGATATAAGAGGAAAAAAAAACACTAAAAAACCTGTAACTATTTAGGCCGGAAACTTGAATCGTATAGATAAGTTTTATTGTTTTCCCACCATAATGTGAATAAACTGAAAAACGGAAAGTAATTATGTATTATTGTCAATAGAATTATAAGGTGTATAAATAAAGAAGAGTGAATGAGAGTAAAAATTACAAGTTTCCTATCTCGTGAATCTTAATATCCGGACCTTCCTAGAATAAATCGATGTCGACATAATTACATAATAATACAATTTGATTTCCTAATATCCGGGCCTTTTTAGAATAAATCAATGTCGACATAATTACATAATAATACAATTTGATTTCCTAATACTCCCCCTCAAGTTAGAGCATGGAGGTCCCGAATGCCCAACTTGCGAAGAAGAAAATAGAAGTGATCACGTCCTAAAGCCTTTGTGAAGATGTCGGCAAGTTGAAACTTAGTAGGCAAGTAGGAAGTGTAAAGCTCACCCAACTGAATCCGTTCCCTAATAAAGTGGCAGTCAACTTCGATATGCTTGGTATGCTTGTGAAAGACCAGATTTACCGAGATAAGCAAGGCTGACTGGTTGTCACAATACAACTAGATCGCGGTTGGATGGGTCACGCTGAGAGAAGAGAGAAGACTGCGAAGCCAAAGAAGCTCACTGGTGTTAACGACCATAGACCGATACTCAGCCTCGACCGAAGAACGAGATACGGTGGCTTGCTTCTTTGTTTGCCACAAGATGGGACAGCCCCTGAGCATGATGAAGTATCCCATGGTGGAGCGACGTGTAGTCGAACAGCTGGCCTAGTCAGAGTCGCAATACCCTGCCAACTGCAGAGATGTCGGTCGAGAATAGAAAATGCCCTGGCCCAGACTGTGCTTAAGATATCGGAGTACAAGGATAGCTACGTCCCAATGACTCTCGCGAGGCTCGTGCATGAACTATGTGAGCATGTGAACAGAATAGCAAAGCTCCGAGCACATGATGGTGAGATAAAGTAGACGACCGACGAGTCGACAATAACGGGCAAGGTCCGCGATAAAGGGAGCCGTCAACGATACGAGCTGATGACGCTGTTCCATAGGGAATGCAGTGGGTCTAGTAGCAGTGAGCCCACAATCGGCCAGTATCTCGAGCGTATACTTTCGTTGGGAGAGGAAGAGGCCCGAGCGTGTCTGAGTGATCTCAATGCCCAAGAAGAACTTCAGAGGCCCAAGATCCATGATCTTGAAGCAAGTCTTGAGGTATGTCTTGAAAGTTGAACAAAGAGTAGAATTATTGCCAGCAATAATGAGATCATCAACATAGACTAAGACCACCAAAATGTCAATGCCCCAATGAAAAGTGAACAAAGAATAATCGGCCTGGGATTGACTAAATCCATAGGTACGTAAAGCAACAGCGAATTTGGCAAACCAATTGCGAGAGGCTTGCCGTAAACCATATAAAGACTTATGTAACTAGCAAACCGAGTCTGCAAAGGTGGACGAATAACCAGGCGGAAGACACATTTAGACCTCTTCGTCGAAATCCCCACGAAGAAAAGCATTGTTCACATCCATCTGATGCAATTCCTAGTCATGGGCAAGTGAGACGGTGGGGAGATAGCGAACGGTGGTCACCTTTGCTATAGGAGCAAAGGTCTCATGAAAGTCAAGTCCTTCGATCTAAGTACATCCCTTGGCTACAAGCCGAGCTTTGTAGCGCTCGACACTCCCATCGAATCGTCTCTTAATCTTAAAGACCCACTTACACCCAATGGCTCGTTTCTCGGGTGGTAGTGGCTTAATGGTCCATGTCCCATTATCCTCAAGAGCACGTATCTCATCAGACATGGCAGCCCGCCAACGAACATTCGTGACTGCTTCGCGATAGGTACGGAGCTCAACGTCCAAATCAAGTGTTGCTAAATAAGCAAGATGCGACCGAGAAAAATTATTTTATGTGATAAAATTCCCAATCGGATAGACCGTACCTATGGAGGGGGATGAGACGGGCGTGGGACAAAAGGGAGGTGATGCAACCGTGTAGTAGATATAGTCAGCTAGACAAGCGGGGGGTTGACATGGTCGTCTAGACCGTTCTGAGGCAGTGACGTAAGCCGAAGATGGGTCGGTGGAGCACGAAGAGTCGATTGACCGGTAAGACATGGGATTGAGCTGAGAGGGAATGTGGCTAGATGCCGAAATTGGAAGGGAGGTCCGGGCCAAAGCTGACGAGTCAATGGTGGAGCCTTGCAAAGGACTTAGGCCTATGGACTAGGCCTGCAGGCTGGGAGATGGGGTATCATTGTTTTGGGCCGGATGAATGGGCTAAAGGGGAGCTTTTGTGTCTGGAGTTAGAAGGATAATGGGTTGGGTCAGATTGAATGGGCTTTCTGGATTATCTATCTGGGCTGAACTATTTGGGGTGAGACTATTGGGCCGGACTGAGCAATTTGTGCTAACTAGGCTGTGTGGGGTGGTTGGAAAACCGGGTGGCGGGTTGGATAGCAGTGTGTCGGCTGATGCAGGTTGGGCGAAAGGAAAAAAATTTTCATGGAAAATGACATCACGTGAAATTAATATTTCATGTGTTTCCAAATCATAGATTTTCCAACCCTTTGTATTGGGTGGATAGCCTAGAAAAATGCAACGTCGGGAACGGGATGCAAATTTATCAGGATTTTGAGGAAGAATTTTAGCATAACAAAGACACCCGAAAACTCGAAGATGATCATATGAAGTGGGTTTTTGAGAAATAATTTCTAGAGGTATCTTCCCTGATAGTAAGGGTGAAGGCATTCGATTGATTAAATGGACGGCCGTTAAGATGCATTCACCTCAAAATTTGAGTGGAAGATTGGCTTGGAAACATAAGGCTCGTGTCACATTTAAAATATGACGATGTTTTCTTTCAACACGACCATGTTGGGGACTGTAAACACAGGTCGTTTAATGAATAACGCCTTGAACATGGAAAAATGTTTGTAGTTGGGTGGCTAAAAATTCTTTTCCGTTATCGGTACGGATAAATTTGACACCACATTAGAAATGTGTACGAAGCATGATGCAAAAGGATGTCAAAAATTGGTAAACATCAGATTTATTTGTCATTAAATAAACCCAAGTGACTCGAGAATAATCATCGACAATGGTTAAAGAATAGTGTGCCCTAGAAATGGATTTTGTATGGTAGGGTCCCTAAATATCACAATGCAATAAATCGAAAATAAACTCAGCTCGTTTATTATTTAAAGGAAAAGGAGATTGCGTTTGTTTCGCACGACAACAAGTATCACAAACGATGTCATGTTCTTTATTAACTGGCAAACTAGAAATAGAGTTCACAAACGGTGCCACATTTCGACGGTGATCCCGGTCTCTGTTGAAGCCGACGCACAAACCCCCGTCGTCCCAATGCAATAGACCCCCTTTTGTAGCTCACCCATTCCAATCAATTTCCTTGAGGCTAGGTCCTGCAAATAGCAACGAGAGGAGAAAAATGTCACATAACAATTTAACTTGGTCGTAAGCTTGCCTATAGAGAGTAAATTGCATGAAAAATTCGGAATAAATAGGACATCTTACAAAATCAACTTCCTCCCGAGTCTAACGTCCTCGCGCATCGTTGTGTTGGAGACTTCACCATCAACCGTGGCGATGGGATAGGCCCCACGGATCCTCGTTCAGTTAACAAGCAATCCAAGATTACCGGTTATATGATCGGAGGCACCCGAATCAATAATCTACATACCAAAATTATTAATGATAGTACCTTCCAATTGATTGGCGGTGATAGTCGACTTAGATGGGTCGAGAAGCCCCAGCAATTGCAGAATTTCTGCTTCAGTCAGCTGGCATGACTCGGATTGGGCTGGGCTGTGATTGATCTGTGAGCCCAATTGTCTATAACGGGTCGGTGAATCTGTCCTGCTCACTAGACTGCTGCTGTTAGGACGGCCCAATCTACAGCTGAAAGAGAGAAGAGGCTTGCCTGAGTCCATTGGGCTGACACTGTGGGCTGCGTGGGCTGAACCTCTAAGGTCGGATTCTAAGCCAGCTTGGGGTTGATCTGTTCTACGGCGGGGCCTGGCTAAGTGGCCCAGATTGCTGTGGCCTCGTCTCCTAGTGGAATTGTCGCAGTGGGGCTCCTAATGCTCGAGAAACCCAATAATCTCATAGTAGCGGCTAATCATGTGGTCGGTTTTGCCGCAATTCTCACACCGGGGCTTATCATCACGCTCGGTTCCTCGACCTGCATGAAAACTCGATGTGGCCTCTCTCGTCTTACGATCACGGACAACGGCTTGCTGACATTCTTTCTACACAACTAAAGCATAAACACGATTCATTACCGGGAGTGGATCCTGACTTAGGATTTGCGATCGGATGGTGGAGAAGTTGTCGACGTTAAGGCCCATCAGGAATTGGTGGATCTTTTTAACTTCTTTCGCCTTCGTGTACCGATGCGTTGCTGGGCACGTACAATCTAGGGGTTCGGAATAATCATCAAGCTCATCCCATAAACATCTAAGGGCCGTGAAATACTCGGTCACAGAACGTCCCTCTCGTCGGAGTAGACTCAACTCCGTCTTTAATTGGTGGACTCGCGATGCGTTGCCCTGGGAGTACCGCTGCTTCAAGTCCTCCCATATGACCTTGGCGTCATTTGATGTGACGCTATTTTGTAACGAATTGTCTAGCAAATTGCAAAGCCAAGCCGACACCATATTGTTGCAAATGTTCCACCAATGACGATTCGGATTGTCGAGGCTCGACTCCTCAATTGAGCCGTCTACGAACCCGACTTTATTTTTGACGATGAGGGCTTGTCGAATTGCTCTTGACCAGCTTGGATAATTCTCTCTGGTGAGAAGTTGGGTTGTCAATATCATGCCGGTGTTATCCGGTGGATGGACATAGAATGGGGAAGAAACGATTAGGAATTTCATTTAATCGGGCTCCATTGGACGAGACTGTGACTAGCTGAACAAAGATAGATTAGGGTGGTCGACAGTTGAGAATTTTACGGCTCAAGCGTGAGGCTCTAATACCATGTGAATAAATCGAAAAACGGAAAGTAATTATGTATTATTGTCAATAGAATTACAAGGTGTTTAAATAAAGAAGAGTGAATGAATCTTAATATCCAGACCTTCCTAGAATAAATCGATGTCGACATAATTACATAATAATACAATTTGATTTCCTAATATCCGAGCCTTCCTAGAATAAACCGATGTCGACATAATTACATAATAATACAATTTGATTGCCTAATATATAATAAATAAAATAGAACATTTGGATTTCTACACATTATATGGGTCCAAAAGCCTTATCATTAATTTGCCCAATGATCACTTTTATTTAATGGATATAACTCCTTAACTCAATTAGATAATTAATAATGTATAATTAATTAATATGATGATCCACAAAATTATAGCAATCCGTCACTTTGGCCTCATATATTATCTCATAATTATATATCGTAAAATCCTTACTTACTGTCTATATCAAGTCACTTATTCAAATAATCTGATTTATCAATAATATCGATATACAATCAAAGCAACCTTTATCATTATTAGTCGTGTTATGACCCATCGACGTTTGTTGATATCAACATACTTGGCAACATGGATCAAATATAGATGTGTAGCATAAAAACTACATGCAATATGATCCTTAAAATGCCTGTTCCAATAAGTCTTGTATTATAATACTCCTTAATTGATGCATAACTACATTAGAAATATACATAGCTTTATTTCAAAAAATTCAAACTTACCATATATGAGTTAATTATAAAAATGTATAACACGATTGAAAGCAAATCTCCCACTATATTGTTATATCATCTAAATGAACAACACCCACATGACCAGAAAAAAAAAAAAAAAAAAACATTATACACTAAAGAAAAAAAATACTTTATAACTTTATCATATATTTTTAATATCCAATGCTTGTTTGCTATGTAATCATTCATAGAGAAAGCCCCCAAATTTGAAATCAAAATTTTGTAATATCAATTATACTGTTTTAAAAATATGACTTTACCATTTTTATATGACTTGTTTTATTTTACATAGTCTTTTTGTTATTGTAGATTCTATACGAACTTCTTGTCATATTAATTGCACCGACATTTGTTATCTAATAATTTGTTTTGAACTAATTCGACAAACTATGTTACAGTAATCTACTAAGCACAGTTGTTTTAAACGCTCGTGACAGGTATTGAAACACATTTATATACGGAAAATGTTATTTAGGTTATTAGAGCATCGATAATCTTCGATTAAATCTATTTCCGGTGCTCTATAACTGTCCAGTATATTTTTCATAAGATTATTGTTAAATATTTTAATATGTTTGAAATTTTTATTATAGAACTTTTTAGATTTTTTTTTTATATGACTAAAAAATTTACTTGTTAATAGAGTTAAAAAGTACTTATAGTCAAAAGAATTTTATTTATTTGTAAACCAACATATCAAAATTGTGTGATATTACACTTATATACTAAAGCTGGTTAAAGTTCGGCCTTAAATGTGAAAAATAATTTATTGGTACTAATGAGTTACATGTATTGTTAATATTGATGGGCAACTATCAATACTTTATTTAAGTCATATTAGAACTACTCATTGAAAAATATTTATTTGTCATTAGGGATGCAACCGGAGTGAGTTGTAATAAGGTATTCACCTCGATCAATTCGATAAAAACCTTTAGGGTTTGATCTTATGGGGTTTATGGTTAAGTTTGGGATATGGAATAAAACTCGATAAGGTTTAGGGTCGGGTTATGGGATTTAGAAAAAACTCAATAAGAACACCCAATCTAATAATTTTTTTTTAAATAATAAATTAATATTATAATTTATAATCGGTATATTTTATTTTATTATTTTTATATTTTTAATCAATATATTTTTATACTTTATTTTATTTTTATATTTAATTTCCCTCTTCTTTCCATCATAAGTAGATTAATAATTAATTAAAAAATGACATATGAAAATAAATTAAAGTATAAAAAAAAAAGATTTAATTGTTATTTGGTTCAGGTTTGGGTTGGGTTCGAGATGCTTCATTTGTTAATCGAGTCGGGTTCGGGTTAGGTAAAAAAAAAAAAAAACTATCGAATCAGGGCAAGTTTTAGGTATGTAATCCTTTGCCAGGTTGGGTTCGGGTTTCAACGAACCTGGCTCGTTTACATCCTTATTTGTCATTATAAAAATGCTATGGCAATGTACAAAAGAATTTAATTAAGAAGCACACTTATGTCTCTTTTTAATATTTAATAAGAAGAGAACTTTAGACTTTTTATAATATAATTGTGGATGTTTAGTACAATGCATAAAAGTTCAAATGAATAAACCTTTTAACTTTATTAATTGAAATTTAGCTACCAATTTATTTAAATAAATAGAATTAATAAATAAAACTTTTGTAACTTCTATTATCGACAAAATATATATATATATATATATATATATAACATAAAAAGTATTTAAACAAAATTTTGCAACTAAAACAAGAATAACAATACCATATAAATAAGTATTCTATAATTGATAACTTTGTAAAATTGTTTCATTACTAATGCAACAAAAAAATATCATTATCAATATGAAGTGATTAGAAAACATATGGTCATTGTGGAATTTCATACTTGAAGGAAGATTTGGACGAACATAAAGAGTGAATAAAGAAAAATCGTAAACTTGAACTAAAAGCAGAAATCCCTATAATATCTGCACGATGCTCAAATGGTGTATTAGCAATTGAAAAATCTATTTGTCCTGATTGACACTTCGCTACCATTTTTGATTGAGATTTATTATTCCTCTTTCTTTTCCACTAATCCAGCTATAGGGACCTTCTAGCTTACAATTCTTACAAAAAAATCTTGTTACCAATTTGATTTCTTCCTTTCTTTCTATCATTCATATGCACTTCTTTCTTATTCAAATAGAAAGAAACTCCTTTAACATTAGTAGATAAATGCCTTGTTATTTGTCTCTATTTTCTACTTGTTGGACTAGATAAAACACTCGATTAACAAAAGGTAAAGGCTTAAATGAGAGAATATGATTATAAATGGTTTCAAATCGCTCATTTAATCCCATTAAGAATTGAATTAGCTTGCCTTGTGTTTCAAATAAAGCAATTTGCTCAATTAATCCACAAGTACAATACTGGATGCATCCACATTTGGAATGAGGATAATTGTTCAAGAGTTGTAATTCATCCCAACATCTCTTTAGCCTATTACAATACTTGCCAACAAATTGATTTGCTTGCTTAAAAATAATTAGTTCATGTTCTAATTGAAAACTTAGTGGTCCATTTCCTTGACCATATTGTTCATTCACCTCCTTCCATGGCTCATGTGTAGATTTTGCATACAAGAAATTTTGTGAAATTTCATTCGTCATAGATTTCAATAGCCAACATCTCACCATATAATCGTTCTAATCCAATGAATTAGATCTGGAGAATTATCATTAGGTATCGGAATATTTCCATCACTAAAACCTAGCTTTAATTTGGCTTCTAATCCCATTTTAATTTCCCTACTCCATGTTAGATAATTCAATCCATTAAAAATGATGTTACCTATATCCATTCCTAGATTATATATATATTAATGCATGTATCGTTTTCATGAAATATATATATTATATAATTAACATTATTTTAAAGCCTTCGTTCGGGTCAAGTTCTTCCGTATCGGTATTTAATATTGACCCGGAAATGGACGCAGACACCCAATATGCACATGGAAATTTCATCCTCTGCTGTCATAAAATAACGACAAACATGTTGAAGCACGAGATGATAGATAATAATAATAATAAATAAAATAAAATAAGGAAAGGAAGATTAAAAAGGGAGTATCACGGGAATGGAGGCATATTAATTCCAAACAAATATCAACGTGGTCCATGCAAAGTCCTGACTGTGCAAGTAAATTGCACGCGACACTCCATGTACAGAGAGAGAGAGAGACTTAAAACCAGCAAAGCAAAAAGGCGGTAATTTGTTTTTATCATTATTAATTTTGTTTTTCTTTTCATTTCATTCTTGATGGGTGTGGTGTGGTTCATTGATTAGGTCTATTTAGCCCTAACCCTAGGCCTACTAAAAGCCTTCTCTTTCTAGAGTGGGGACTATGTCCCTCATCTCAGGTCCTTTGCCCATGAAAAGCAAATATATATATTTCTCGACTCTTTACTGGGGTGTCGTTTTTTGAACGAGGGTATCGTTGTCTCAGTGTTGGTATATGAACCTGTCTGTTCAATGTTCATAGTACACATTCATTCTCATTATTGTTACTGAAACGGCGGTGTGAATGTAACAGGAGTGCCCGCGTTCTCGTTGCCTGGCTGCACCTCATTTAGTTCCTATCCCATTTTTTTAAGGATAATATCCGGAGGAAGATTTTCGCAGAACAGAACCGCACCTTATTAATATGTCCAGCCACTTTCGCCAAACAATATGATCCAACACACTTAGCTTCTCTATTGATATGGTGGATTTTATACGACATGCTAGCCCACAATGGAAAAGCGATTCCACATTTTTCTTTTTTTTTTAGGGGGGTGGTTTTGCTTTAAACCTTGTACAACTCATCAAACTTCAGCCTTAAGAGAGAGATCTGCCCCTACTACTAAAAACCACACTTTAAACAAAATTTAAAAAATTAAGAAACAAACATTATTCTTCTCAAAATTTCAATTATTTTAATCTTACGACCTCTCCACTATTATATTGGAACTCAAATGGCTTTACACTATTTCATTTTTTTCTTTGTACTTTCCATTCTTGTAACCCTCTAACTAATCAACCTTTTGAAAGAAAGAAAAAAAATCATATAAAAATATAGGCTCTGTGAAAGCTGGCAATATGACCTCAACGCACAACGGTAATTTAAATACATTTTAAAATTATTGATTATGTCGTATGTTCAATAGACTTTTAAATTTCTGTCCACAAGTTTATAATTTTTAAAAATATAAACATTTCTTCAAATTATCACTAGAATAAAAAATATTCTTAAGGGATAGTGGATTACGTACTTAAATATAGTAATTTAAAAAAAATTGTAAATATTATACTCATAATAAATATTACTAAAATAAGTTTTAAGGTCACATATCATGTATGAGACTTTAGGTTAAAAAAAAAAAATTAATTGAAGGTACTGACCCAGTCCGTACTTTTAATACATGTATTTTTATTTTTATTTTTTGTTGAAGGCACAAAAATACAAATTCTTGCAATCATCCCTTCAATCTCACCATCCAATTTTGTATTCCTTTTACATAGACCTTGGATAAAAACCAAAAATCACGTGATAACAGTACATGAAATAAAAAATATAAATACAATAATAGTAGAATTTTCTCCAAAAACACTCATATCAAATCTATTTTTTTTTCTTTCGTTCGCATGCAAGAAGAAGAAGAAGTAATTCTGCATAAAAAATAAAGGATTTTACCCAGATCTGAGCAGTTTCTCAACAACTAATCAATTGTGGTATTTGTTTTTAGAAAAGTTCAAAAATTTTTTATCAGTGGTTGATGTATGATTTTAAGAAAATATTACTATAATATTATATTTTATAGAAAATGTTACTAATTATTGTTAGATTGTAATTTGTCAAATATGATTTACATAGATGTTATAATACATAATATGTGATGTTAATTTTTGTATTAGAATGGGGATTTGTTGCTATAAGGAATGTGAAATTTGTAGAATGTAGAATAATTCTTACAACATTATAAAATAATACGAAAATTATTGAAATATTTAGCATAAAAAGTGTTGTTAAAAAATAATTTCAGACAAATATTTAGAAACATTTTATTTGGAAATAATGGAAGAAAAATTAAAATTAGAAATGACACGAAAAATTTATTTTGTGCAAATATTAAGAATGTTATTGAAAATATAAAAAAAAATATTGTGATGAAAATTTGTAATATCTGGAATGTGAAATAATTTTTACAATATTATAAAATGATACGAAAATGATTGAAATTTTTAGCAACGAAAATGTCATTAAAAATAACATTTGACAAAGTTTTAGAAAAAATTCATTTGGCAATAATATGGAAAAAATTTTAAATTTGAAATGTTACGATTTTTTTTTTTTTGAAATTTTTAGAATGTTTTTATAGGAAATTATCATATTTTTTAAAAGTTTATAATTTATATATACTATGTATAGGGAAAGAATGGATGATTACGTGAAATTGATGATCTATGCATTTGGAAATATTGTAGCTGGTAATTGGGGGCCCAGAGTGTGACAGAGATCTGGTAAAGAAGTTGAAAATGAAGAAAAACATCAACTCTAACGAATTTTTATACAAAATATGTCATAGCATCGGAGTTGATCCAACCGAAGTGGGGTTGAGATAATTCACAGACATCCTATGTTCCATAGGGGCAATACATGTTATGCATTAATGGAAATTAGAGACGATGAAGACATTGAAAATTTTATTAAAACAACTAAATTATATGGAGATCGTGGCATACAACAATTGTTTATCAGAATTTCTGATAATGTAGCAGGCCCCTTAGTAAGGCAGACATTCGATACAAGCAATCAGTTACATTCGTCACATGACATTTCAAAAATGTAACTGAAGTCGTCGACATTTCAACCTTCAATTCAACCTCGATGGAAGTGAATGATAAGGATGAAATAGATAGAGTAGTTACTTCAGTATTATAACGACCAAACACATGGGATCCGTATATGGTTTGTGTGGGAGCGAAGACTACAACTAACACCAATGGTAGAATGGGTGTTGAGGAGGAGAGTAGCGATAACGGGGAGAGTTCCAATAAGGAAAATGAAGAAAGTGAGAAAGAACGAGATTAAGTACCTAAAGAAGACTCTCCAACCATACATACCTACTTGAGATAGCTAATATATCGATCAGAGCATGCTGAACCACCAACCATGCCAGTTAAAAATCTTGTTTCATATTATAATTTTGGGGGTGATAGTGGTTACATTTATTTCGAGTAGAAGCAAACTAATATTTATAGTGGTTCGAGTAGTAGTGGAGATTTCTACAAAGGCATGAGATTCATAATGAAGGCAGATGTCATTCAAGCAGTGAAGTCTTACCATGTAAAGAACCATTGCAACTTCACTATTGTAGAGTTTAGTTCACTACTGTGGTCTATTTATTGTTTAAGAAGGGACGACAGTTGTAAATGGAGGCTTCAAGCTCGAAAGAAGAAGTTAGAGGGCATGTTCGTGTTGACGAGATTTGAGGTCCACACACATGCAATAACCCGCTGATTAGTCAGGATCACTCACAGTTGGATTGCAATCTCCTTATCAGCCGATTTGTAAATCTTTTAAGAGACAATCCCGATAGGAAGGTGGCCGAGCTAACTTCTATTGTTGAACAAGAATTTAGCTACAGGATCAGTAGGAGACGGGTTTACGAAGCAAAGAAACGAGCTATAAAGCACGTGTACGGGAATTGGGAGAAGTCTTACGATGAACTACCTAAACTTCTCAATGTAATAGAAAATACAAATTCTAAAACACGAATAGATTGGGGGAGGAGTAGATTGAATTCCCTTAGTGTGTCTACTTTGAAGTAGGTATTTTGGGCAATTGGGCTGTGCATCACAGCATGGAGATTCCTTAGACCTGTTGTTACCATTGATGCCACATTTCTATATGGGAAGTACACCCATAAGTTGCTAGTTGCTTGTGACATTGATGACAACAACCATATACTTCTACTGGCATTCGCTCTAGTTGATCGGGAGACAACTGAGACATGGGACTGGTTTTTGAGAAAACCGAAGGAATATGTTATCGGCAACCATGAAAGTCATGAAACCATTTGCCTCATATCGGATAGACACACAAGCATCGGATCAATAGTCTAAGAAGAAGTGAATGGATGGCAACCTCCATTTATGGTGTGGCGGCTTTATCTCCGACACGTTGAAAGCAACTTCAACTTGGCATATAAAAACACTCGATGTAAGAGGTTGGTCACATATGCTGGGTTGCAAACACAATCTCGTAAGTTGAATTATGTGATGGCTTAGGTGAGGATGATTAAGTTGGATGCGTTGGACTGGTTTGATGATGTGCAATTGGATATGTGGACGCTAGCTTATAACGGTTGCTATCGGTTTGGGTATATGACCTCTAATGTTGTTGAAAGCTACAATTTCGAGTTAAAGGGGGCTTAGGGTTTACTTGTGATTGCTTTGGTGAAGAAAATGTTTTACAACTACATATAGTACTTTGTCTAGAAGCATACAAAGGCATTGAAGAATATGGCGAATGATAAAATTTTCACCAAGTATGTAACCTAAAAAATCGACTGATGGAGTTCACAAGCTAATAACCATAGGGTCATCGACTATAGCAAGCACGATAGAGTTTCCGAAGTCCTCACCAGTAGTTGTCGCGTCATCAGTGGGGTAAGGGGAGGGGGCCGAACATACGTTGTTGACTTTGCCCGCAACATATGCAGTTGTCAAAAGTGGCAAATATACAGAATTCTATGCTTCCACGCATATGCAGTAGTCGCCTCTCTTAGGCTTGATATGACGCACTCTATACCTGATTGGTATAGATGAATACATTAGAAGCAAACATATAGGGTGCACTTTATGCTTATAGGGGATGAGTTGGTTTAGGAGCTAGTACACTTCCCATCACTCTACTTAAGGGGGGATCTCACACGGAAGAAGAGAAAGCCAAGGTGAAAAAGATACCACGTGGAAGTGGACATTAAGGAGCGACCAAATCAAATCACATGTGGACTTTGTAGAGTGGGGGAGGGGTATAATAGAATAATGTGCCTACATCGACGCAATAATGATAATTGATGGATATCAATACATTTTTCATCATGTTCGACATTGCATTTATGATATGTAAATACCTCATTTTTGCCTCTAATGATCAATAATAATCAATTTTCCATTTTTTACAATTTTCCTTCTAATTTAGCAAAAATAGGGAAAATATTCAAAAAATAAAATAAATAGGAAAAATACATCAATTTTGGAAAATAATTGTAGAAATAATAAGAAAAGGAGTTAAATAATTTTTACAAATTTTTAGAATTTCAAAATAATAAAAAATATAATACATATATACAATTTGCGTAATAAATAAAAATGAGATTTGGGCCAGCTCAGTTGGCTCGTGTGTGCGCTTGGAACGTGCGAGAGAGGACCAAGGTCAGGAGTTTGAATCCCTCCGTAGGCACCCTGTGCAATTTTTTCCTTCTTTTCCTCTGATTTGCCACGTGGCAGCGTATGATTGGCCAAGAGGAGTCACGTGCCTCGCAAGTGATCATCTTCTTCGCTCGAACAGACGCGAGAGGAAGCCGGAGCAGGTTCGACAGAGCTGGGATTGTCCATTTTTTCTCGAATCTTTTGGATTACTATCGATCTTAAGCCAAATCCATCAGATAAATCACAAAAAAGCAATGGATTGACATCAAATTTCTGAGATAAGGCCGAATTCGAAACGGAAAAAAAAGATGGGTTTAACCAAACGACAGATTTGAGCTTATTTGGAGGATTTTTTGAGCGTCTATAAATAGGAATTGAAGGTAGGAAGCAAAGGCACGGATCAAAAGTGAGAAAAAGAGAAAAATCAGAGAGATCAAAGCCTCGCCGGAGTTCCTCGAGCCATGACCGCTGACCAAGCTTCGAACCGCCACTAGGAGGCGTTTTTGGAGAAATCTACCACCATGTTGAGTTCCCCACCCCTGAAAACCTAGGAAACGACTCCTCAACCTCCTCGAAAGGTCGTTGGAACACCGTTAACGAGCACCTCCAGCCACCGTGATCGTTCGAACCGACCCGACTCGCTTTGACCCGATCGACCCGACCCGCGCACAGACCCGGATCTAGGTAAGTCAGATTTTTCGATTTTTTTTGTATTTTTTATTTAGTTATTTATTTATTTACTGAATTTATTTATTTATCTGTTATTTATAATTCAAAAAAATAATAGAAAAATATTAGAATTTAGATTAGTTTTTTTTTTTTAGGATTTAGTTTAGGATGAATAATAGAAAATAATAATAAAAAAATTATAAAATCATAAAATCGTAAAAAAAAATAATAAACATCTATTAGAAAAAAATGATAAAATTTAGATTTTTAGTTTAGGGTAGATAAAATAATAAAAATAAGAGAAAAATTCTTGATTAATTAACAAAAATTAATAAAAATAATAAATAATAAAAAAATAAAAACAAATAATAATATTAGAGGTAGGTTAAAAATAGGGAAATAAATTTTTATCACTTAGAAAAATGTTTTTTAATAATAAATCCAAAATTGGTTTTTTTCCTTAAAATCGTTATTTTTTGAAAAATCAAATGATCAAGCTTAGGCTTAGATTTTTCCAAAAAAATACTAAAATGATAAAAATGTAAATCAAAAGTAATTTCATAATTAAAATTAACAAACACATTAAAGTTTTTCATGAAAAGCGAACTACAGCCCGTTTGATCCTAAATAGCAGGTACGTAGGCACCCGTTTGGGGTAACTCTAAAAAGAATAAAAAATCAGTTTTTTAGAATAAGTTATTCAAAAACACGATAAAAAGATAACAAAAAAATAAAATAAAAGACATTAGGATAAGGTTTAGATTTCAGGAGAATAGGGTGGTAACTTTAAGGTTTTAATAGGTTAGCCTCCGAATCCAGAAACTTTGGTTTTCCATTTCCTCTTTCACAAAAATGAAAAGACGAAATCTCACTGACTAGTGGTCCAAATTAGGATTAATCTACTCAATTAGTCCTAATTTAATCTTTTCCAACCACAGTTGGGTGGCGACTCTAAAATAAAATGAAATTTCTAATTCAAGTCGAGAATCTATATTAGATGAGCATATGATCTAATATAAATCGGATTAGGAATGGAAAATAAAAAATTAGACTCGACATGATACTAACATTTTCTTTTCTCCTTTTATAGGTTAAGTGAATCATCGACAACTTTATGCAGTTTGTTTTGGCACGGTAGAAGGCAAATGCTTGATATTCTATATATGTATTTGCAATTTCATAATTTATTAACGCGTTATATTGTATGTTAATTTATTTAGATATTTGTTAATTTTTTTTGAAAAATTTGAAGTTGTAAATTGGTATATGTACACATTGTATGTGAAAAAACATCAACTCAATCATTTTAATCAAACATATACATATGAAATGAATAACAATTGGTGGTTCCTATCCCTATCCCCTCTTATCTCCTTCCCTTAGTGAATTATCTAGCTAGTCGAGCAAAGGCATTGCTTAGCCTTGGACATAGAGCTAGCGGAGCTTTAGACTCCTGTGTTGGATGCTACTAGGGATTATCATTGAACAATTGCCGAGGTATGGGACTCCACTCTGTAGGCTAACTTAATGATTCGCCTTGGTACATAGGTTATTTTCCAAAGCGTTTCTTCTATGGAGCCGGCGGTATTAAGATAGGACCACTTATGGAATATTGATGTGGTGTCTTGTATTGGTTGAAAATTGGCCCTGAACTCAAGTACCTGAGCAACTATTCTCACGGTCTTATCCATATCTGGTGATAAGCAGATTTATTGTAAGATATCATCATATAAGTATAAACAAAATGTAAATTAAGGTTGACACGATCATGCAATTATTTAGACATTACGGAGTGTTGATGTAAATCGTACTTACCAAAAATCCAAAAACATTCCCTGTGCATTCAATGTATTGCTTGCTGATCAATCTATACCTTTGCAGGTAACTATCGTGCAAACCACGAGGGCTATCCATTTAAATGACTCGACCGACTCGTTATTCCCACATATTTAAATACATTACATGCTGGACCATCCAATTAACATCAATTCGGCTAAGCAGGTTGATTTCATGGAGCTCCCGGGTGCGTGTTCACTAGTTGTAAGATATATTGGAACTCACCGAATTGCCTAGCCACTCGATCTAGAAAATGCTACTCAACAATGTGGAAACAAATTAATGGCACCTGAGCTATCTAAATGTGCACACCAACTTTGCAATAATGAGGCAGGAGATTAATTAAATTCCCATTATACGACTCCCATTAAACTTAAAAATAAGAAATTATATTAACTTCAAATGATCAATATGATTAATTGCAAGGAAAAAAATTCGATTACTGAAGTACCTGTGACATGTTCTGCCTATCCAACGCATCCCAATATACGCCGGCAATGTGGGTGGGATGATATTGTGTGTCTTTCTACGTGTTCCAACGTGCCACCGGTGGACATCCAGCCTTTATAAATAGTTTGTGTTGACTAACGAGTGCGATGTGGGGAAATCTATCCCAAGCCTACACTTGTAGCAAAATGGTAGCCCCTCTAATCTCACATGTCGATGGTGATCACGCAACATAAAGTTGGCGATACAACCACGCCAGACAGTAGACCCCTAACTAGGCCCCAGCCTTACCCCTAATAGTTCTTTACATATCGCTCCCTAATCCAGGCAACTACTCCCTGTAACTACCTGACCATCTATAGGGAGTCCTAATTGGATCTTCACATTCTACAACGTTATTGTAAACTCCCTAGTTAGCATGTAGATTGTGCGCATCTCTGGATGCCATCGCTCTACCAATGTTGTAATCATGTGTCAATCTAGGGGTATATACGACAGATAACTCGCACCTTCGAATTCAGTCAAATGTAAGTATAGCTCCATTCGAGCATCGAGGAGGATGGTATGTTCATCGTGATGGAGTGAAAACTCACGCCTTTGAACAACGAGGGTTGCTTGATCCTATGTCGACAACACTTAAAATGTTTTACTATTTCTAATGCAACATAAACTAATTGATAAGTGAAAGGTCGTTTACCTCTCCCTCCCAATCGACCTGTGATTGATGACTCTCCTATTATCTCAAGACTGAAGGATTGAAAGGTCTAGGCTCTATCTATTATGCGAAATGGAATATATATAAAACAATTTAGTATATGTTACCACCAATATATTAATTTATGACTAATTGCCTTTAATTAATAGATAATTAATAACTATTTAATTTTATAACTGATTCTACAAAACAACACAACTATTTTACATTTACAGCAAATACAAAATTTTTCACTAGTTAATTTTATAACAACTAATTAACGATGTATTAATGACTAATTACTTAATTAATGGATAATTAATAACTACTTAATTTTATAACTGATTCTACAAAACAATACAACTATTTTACATTTGCAACAAATGCAAAATTTTTCACTAATTAATTTTATAACAATTAATTAATGACTAATCACTTTAAATTAAGGGATAATTAATAACTACTTACTTTTATAACCAATTCTATAAAATCATACAAATATTTTACATTTGCAACCAATACTAAAGTTTCACTAATTAATTTTATAACAATTAATTAACGGCATATTAATGACTAATCACCTTTAATTAATGGATAATTAATAACTACTTAACTTTATAACTCATTTTACTAAACCATACAAATATTTTACATTTACAAGAAATACATAATTTTTCACTAATTAATTTTATAACAATTAATTAATGATGTATTAATGACTAATCGCTTTTAATTAATGGATAATTCATAACTACTTAATTTTATAACCGATTCTATAAAAAAATACAACTATTTTACATTTGCAACAAATACAAAATTTTTCACTAATTAATTTTATAACAATTAATTAACGATATATTAACGACTAATCACATTTAATTAATGGATAATTAATAACTACTTAATTTAATAACTAATTGTATTAAAAAATTCATATATTTTACATTTATAATCAACACAAAGATTTTCACAAATTATTTTTATAATAATTATTTACGAATGACTAATTACTGCTAATTAATAACAATTTAATTTAACAACTACGTTTATAAAAATATGTTATAATAACATGTAAACATTATTCATTCACTAATATGAATTAATCATACATTAATAATTAATTAATTACTAATTAATAGTTAATTAATAATAACTACTATTTCAATAAAAATTGTGTAGTATATGTAATCACATGTGTTTTTCTATTTTGCATTTATCCTAGGTATACACTAGGAACAAAAAATAATTTTTTTCTTAACAAAATATACCAAAATCTTGATGAAGATATTTTTACACGTATTTCAACAGAGTAACACCTGCATGAAATAGAAATTACGAAAACAAAAATTTGTAAGTAATGAGATGGAGTGAAATTTGTAGAGGAAATTAAAAGATGAAAATATAAACATATGAATTGATGATTTGTATTTATATTATAAATTGTTGGTGTAATTTTTTTTTTGTGTATTATAAATCACATATTATGATACTGTATCACTTTTTTTTTATAGGTTTGCAGTATAATAATTTTGTACGTTTGCAGTAAACTTTTTCTTATGCATTTTATAGGTTTGCAGATTTAAAAAGATAATAATAAAACATGTATTGAAGTTCGAGCCTTCAAGAAAAAAGAAAAGTACTAAAGGTACGGACCTCGTCTGCATCTTTAAGCATTTTGCTCGAAGGCGTGAACCGAGTTTGTGTCTTTGTTAAATTTTTTTTCTTTAACTTAAAGTCACGTACGCGGTCTGCGCCTTCGAAACCTATTTTAGAAATATTTATTATGAGTACTATTTATGGAATTTTTTTAAAAAATTATTAGTATATAGTGACAACTTTGTAGCTTAAGCAATCTTGGGATATTTTTAAAATTTATGAAGAGGTAACAGTTTTTTTATTTTTTTTTTTTTCATATACATATTTTTTTTGTTTTTCTTTTTATTAGTGCAAACCAGGAAGGTTTCATTCATCAAAAAGAGAAGCAATCATACAAGTCGACCCAACTCAGGCATCCTGCAGAGTACAACGCAAAACCAATAACAGGAGGAAAAAAACAAACAACAGTAGGGCAAAAATTTTCATTTGTAGACTATCATTCTGAAATTTTTCCTTTTATTTTTCTTTTTTTTTTAATGAAGTGTTTTTTGATGAAAAATTAATTTTTGTAACACCAAATAAAAAAGTGTTTATGAGTTGCTTTTAGTGAAAAAGGCGCTTTTTTTATTCATCCAGCTAAACTTTTAGGCGGTCATATCATAAAAGTATATATAATATATATTGTAATATCTTTCATAAAATAAAAATAAAAATTAAAATAAGATATAGAAAGCTTGTGTGAAATGTTGGTAAAAACTATCTTCAAAGATCCAAATTTAAATAAGTTATCCGTAGAAGTCTTTCTTTTTTTTTTTTTTTTGGTAAACATGCTCAATGATTTGTAAAATCAGTTGAATGTTTGTAACTTGTTGAAATTAGTGACCTCAATATGATTTAAAAGTTTCGACTAAGTCAAATGCTAGTGACTTGACCTTTTTCTGGAAGTTTGTAATTTCACATTAAAATCATAACTTTCCTTTACATTATTCGTAACTCAACTTTCGGTCCCTAATGTGACTTTTAATTTTATCTTTTTTAATCACAAAACTACTATTATAGAATTCCTAATTCAACTTCTATAATTTTATGATTTTTTTTTGTAAAATCTCAATAGAATTTCAATTTAAAACCTTGAAATCGTTAGAATCATGACTTTATCCACTATTTTATGATTTTACATATTATATGATTTTGGATTTAATACTCTAACACAATGAGCTTTTTTATTAACTCATTATTCTTATGGTTTAACTAGCTCATTATTATTGGCTTGATGTTATAGTCTCAACTTAGGATAAGTAATGCTTTTAGCCTTTTTTTCCTTTGCTTACATTTCAATGCCACAATTACAAGCCTTTTTTCTAATTTTCTCGACTCAACTTTAGATTTGAATTTTGAGATCTCGTTTATAGCTATCCGATGATGAATGTATTGTTGAGGAAGGAAATATATTTAATTCATCAAATGAAAATTAATTGAATATCCTTTCAAGTACAAGAGGTAAGAAAAAAAAATGTGAAAAGTGATATTATAGAGGAAGGTGGTGCACATATAAGTATTTGGAAATTAATAGCATTGGTGCTAATAAAGATAAAATATGAATGGATACTTCAAATTATTTAGAGTTACGAGATATGAATTTATTAATAGCAATACCAATAATGGTGTTGGTGATAATGATGATGAGAATGACAACAATGATGATGGCGATGAGAGAATTAGTACTAGTTTTTTCTATAATAACAAGATAGTTGATGATTTGTTTTAGTATTACTATTTGCACTATGATTTTATGGACTTGCTCAATGATTTATGTTTGATTATTTTGTATTAAACTTATATTGTAAGTAGAATTTATAATGAATTTCTTTATTTTCATCATGTATTTCAAAATTTTATCAACTGCCATAAGTATTTTTACAATTCTTAACAATTAATTTATATAGATTTTAGAATTTTATGATTTCATATTTTGATTTTATAAACCTTTGGGTAATTTTTGGTAGAATTTTGATTTTGTTCCAAATTTAAATAAGCTATCCGCAATAGTACTTTTTTTTTTTTAATAAACACGCTTAATGATTTCTAAAATCACTTAAACGTCCGTAACTTTTTAAAATTAACGATCTAACTATGGGTTTAAAAGTCATGACTAAGTTAAATGCTATTTTTCTGCAAGTTTGTAATTTCCCCTTAAAATCATAGCTTTCCTTTACATTATTTGTAACACAACTTTCGGTTCCTAATGTCATTTTTTATTTTTCTTTTTTCTTTTTATTTTTAATTACAAAAATACTATTGTGAAAGTACTCAAAAGTTATAATTATCATCAAATAACTTTGTACAAGTTCGTAATTTTGCACAAAGCACACATGTACTTTAAATCGTAATATTATTATAAGAGATGAAAAATGCCATTAAATAATTGAGAATCAAAAAATTTATAAATGTACCAGCTATTAGGATATGTGTATTTTTTAGTAAACTGACTTATAATTTGGAATTTCCTCTATAGTTTGTAAACCCACTTAAATATCTATTACAAACCTTGTGATTTCAATCAATGGTCATAAGTATTCTTAAAGTATAACATTGTTACAAGTTTGCAACATTACTTTATTGCTATATATGATTTTAGTTTGAATTTTACAATTTGATTAATTAAAATTTATAGTTGTTCTCCTTTTCGTAAAACCTTTTTTTTTTTTTTTTTCTCTAACTTGGCTATGGATCTTGTAAAACTGTTAAGTCGATAATTACACTTTAACATCTTTAATTTGCCTCGAAGTAACGTAACAAAAGTCAAAGTTCACCAGAAAAAGAAGCTTATAGCCAGTAAAGAAATTGAATTGGAAAGGTAATTTGACTTGAAGATTATGTTGTTATGAGCATTTTTCATAGAGAATCACTTCGTAACATATTCAAGAAATTAAGTTTGGGTTTTGGTAAATGACCAAGGTGCCCTCGTTATAATGCCTAAGCTTTGTAAATAGTCTTAAATTCATAAATTTACTATATATTGTGTGTACGCTCACCCTAATGAAAAGTGTCTATAAGTTGCTTTTATGTGTTTTTTTTTTTTTCTTGTTCTTTTGGGGCAATTTTATGTGGTTGATTTAAAAAGAAAAAAAAGCAAAGTAATTATTGCAACCTCTAATTCATATTCTATAAGTTGTCTTCATTAGGAAAGTATTAGTACATTTATCATTGCACAGATTGAACATGGTGGAATATAATATAAATTACAGATCACACGTTGAAGATGGAACAGCAACAGGCATGCCATGCCTACGCTACGATGGCTGGTGTAGGATCAAGACTTGGAGTGGAACCAGAGAATTAGAGTAGAATAGAAACACAACCAACCAACCATATTGATAATAATCATCTACTGCTGAACTGTTGCACTGCCATAAAAGTCAGGACATAGCAATAATTAAGGAACATCAAAACATGACATGTAGACATAAACCAACATATGCATATCGCCTGCTATATATATATATATACTACTATACATCACTGATTCCAAACCATATAACAATTATCATATCGTAGGTTAGGCACAAGCTTTTTTTTACGCAATCATTCAGAGCTGGGGTAGGCATCAGACCAGATTTTAATTAAAAACCCAGCTGAAATTTGGTAATTTTATACTGAACCTCATTGACCCATCGCTGTCTTTCATCTTTAAACATGACCTACAACTGACAAGGCATGGCAATAATACTATACACAGATTTTTTGTTTTTTTTTTTTTTTTGTTTTGCAAACATAAATCGAAACCCCCTAAAATCGTTGTTCTTTTGGCCCGTAAAGAGGCCATTTAATGATCCAAAGCGGGTTTTGTTAGACTTTTGGGTTATTGTGCCAGGCTGCAAAAGGGGTGTTCAATAGTCATTTTCAATAAAAATAAAGTGAAGAAAATAAAGTGGGTTTCGTAGGGTATTGAATGGAAGGAAATAGCAGTTAGGGTTCAGAGAGACAGTTTCCAATTAGGTGAAGGATATGGGATTGCGCAAAATTTCGTTACGGTTGTCTGCTTGGTTTGTTGGCTTTGGCGCCTTTTGTAAACTTGGAAGGTTTTCTGCGACCATATGCTAAAAGCAGTCCACTCATGGGTCTATCCCTCTTTTTAAGTCCCTACCTAGATTCTAGGACCCTACTGCAGGTCACTTATGGAAACATTTTCACTGAGGGTTTGTTTATTATAAATCGGTATCAAATAGATCTACCAAAAAAAAAAAAAAATCACATTATTCAAATAAATTAAAAAAAATCAAAGAAAAGAGTTACAATCAAATGTGAAGAGAAAAGCTACTTTATGATAGTTATATAAAGATACTTATCCTCTAATGCTTGATAATTAAAATAAAAATAAAATAAAAAGCATTTTATTTTTCAAATAATTTTATATATAATTTATTTATGTAATCATTTACTTTTTTTATTTTAATTATAATACTAGTGCTATGTGCATTACTATAAAAATGAAATGTAACCGTAAGGTTCTTGTTATCTTAGCTTAGCCTATATCCATTTGCTTGTATTATCAAGACTTTTATTTGTATAAGTTTTACCTTATAATTACATGGTTGTTTTGTGAGCTCCATAAGTTGGACATGTTTGCTTAAAGAGGAAAAGCAATATCTATACTATTAAAGGGTAGCTAATTCAACCTTCAACCAAGTAATAAGAAGAATAATATAGGCTTAAACCAAAAGAGGATGCGTAAGTTGAGTTAGAAGTTGGGGCGTAAGAACAAGAATAACAAAGGAGGTAACAAATCAAATTGAAGGATAAGGAAGAATTTTGAAGATGAAGAATGAAAGTGAGACCCCGATGAGCTTGGTATGTCTTAATGTAGAAGTTTAGGATAGCTAATTCACTTATAAGTCCATTCTTAGCTCTTGAAAACTTAGGAATGTCTCTGAAGCTCACATATAATAAGCCCAAAAATCTTAGGATAGTGATTATACTGCTAATTTAAAAGAATTTTTGTTTAAACCCCTAAAACCTTAAATAGAGCTAAGAATATAGCAAAATAAGTTAAAGCCTAAAAATCAAGTAACTCTAAATAATAATAACACATGAATAGATGGAGTTTCTTAACATAATCAAGACAATTAAAAAAAGTAACTATAGAAAAATTTTATAAATACACAAACTTACCAAAACAAGGAAACTAAATATATCCTACTACTAGAAGGTGCATATGCCTGTGAAATAATTAACTAAAGTTGTGTCTAAAATATATATTTGTATATGCCATTGCTGCATAAGATAATGATAATAAGGAAAAGCAAGTAAATATTAAGTTAATACTAATGTAATTATATAATGCATACCATATGTGTAGATATATAATATAATAATAATTTTAGCATTTAGAAAGTAAAATTCCCTTCCATTTTCCCTCCTTATATCACACCTAAACCTCTCCAATAAACCATCTAAAAAATTTCTTTTATTCAAACTTCAAATCAAATTCTAGCTCATGATGATTATTTCTATCACATGACAACTAGTCAATGAAATTTCATTAATGGTTATAGTAAGCATAGTCATTCTAACATCTAACCTTTCTTAAATATTCCTAGAAAAAATCTGCATTTTTGTCATCATTAGCCCCTTAAATAAAACTAATATAAGCTTAATAAAATAAGGAAGAGAGAAAAAAATTTCCCTACCCATTTCCTCCCCATAACCAATGGTAGAACCACCATCACCATCTCCATTTCCACTTCAATTTTCTTTAAGAAAATCATTGAAACTACCATCAAACTTCCATTGAACCCTAGCTCTAGCATCTTCTATTATAATCCACACAATCAATAGGAGAAGGGAGTGAGTTCTTACTCATAAAATCTCAATTTAAGGTGAAAGCTTCCAATCAATTTTTCTATAACCTTAGATTCTACATCTAGGTTTATTTATAACTTCTTCTTGTAAATTGTAGCTTGTGGGGTTTCATAGATTTCAAAAACTTCATCCTAAGAAAGGTAAGACACTCTCTAAACTTACATGCAAGCCATCCTTGGTGTTTCCATACTTAAATTATTGATGCATGTAGGTATTTAGCCACTAAAATTTCTCCTGTGTAGTATTGATAGAAAACTTGTCTATTCTCACATTTTTTTGAGCTTTGCATGGCATACTCCCATTGTTCGGCTACAATACATGCCTCCAATTAGAGCTTACTCACTTGCATGTGGATAATTTTAAAAGTAATAGTCATCTCTAGTGATTAGATGAACACACATGTTGATAATTAACTTATGGCACTTGAAATATTGATAACATTATCTAATGGAAGCTGACCATATTAAAATTCTTACTTAAATTACCTAATCAAACACAATATTAATTAGAACAAGGAATTTAGAATGTGTTTATAGTCCCTCACAATAATTTGAAACCAAAATTGTAGGAAAAGCCAACTTTGATTAGCTTTTCGATAATTGTTAAGTTGAAAAATAAGAATTTGTCTTAAAACTTCCTTGAAATGTGTCACATATATGTACTTTAGTAATTTGATACTAGATGAATTATATCGAATCTAATAGTTCTTAAAGTCTACATAAGGATAAAAAGCTTTTCTTGAACCCATAAGAGGTTATAAACCCTATCTGACCACATTTGGCACCCTATATGCACTATTTGGATAATTTAAGTGCATAAGCTTTAAATAAAACTTAGATTAACCAAATAAAAGAAATCTAAGAAAATTAGAACCAATCGAGGAAATCTAAACAAAATAAAACCAATTGAGTCATAGGGAACTAGGATGTGATGATTAAACCCCACCAATTGAAATTCCAAAAACTATTGCGACCCCTATAGATCTCGAAATACTGAGCTTCCACCATTCACTTTTTTCTAACACCTAAAGTTTATTTTAATAAATTTTCATCTTAAAACTCGACCAATAAGGCTGTGAACCAACACCTAAGATGTATTCTAATAATATAGGATAAATTCACATAACTTATACCTTAAATTAATTGTGTAACTCATTAAAATAAGGATAAAAATTAAACTTAAAAAACATAAGGCATGTGAATGATTAAGTATGACTAAACTAATCCAAATGACTATAGGAAGACTAAGCCTCACTAAAACTACTTAGAACTTGTGAAATGAAGTGGCATTAACAAGAATAAACAAACTTCTATGAATAACTTAGTGTTTATAGGAGATAAACCAAGAATTTAGGATAGACTAAACTTTAGATAGAAAGGCAAACTTTATGTAGCATAGATGAATTTCTATAGCTTTTTAAGTTATTGATTTTATGTATCATATCTTAAGTGATCTTTCCTACCTTCGATAATTTCTACTCAAAGGATTGTCACTCTTATCAATTCTTATCAAAGAGGGCTACTTCTTTAGCTTCACAAGATGTCTATATAAATGGATACTCTATGCTTATTATGTTGTGTATACTTGTTAGTGTAGAATGGTTAGTGATTTCTAACTATATTGAAATTGGCCTATATGTGGGGATGTTAAGAAATTGAGTGCATGTGCTTAGATGCTTCATTTGGTTATGGACTTGGTTAATGAAGAAAATAAGCTGTTGCTTGATCTTTAACTGGACTGCTAGTAGTTTTGTAGATTTGTTGAGTGTCTGCCGTAATTGTTTGATCGCCCATAAAATGACAAAGTAACGATTTAGCTAAATTAATAACTTGTCATGCATATCATGCATATTGGATGTAAGAAGGATGATAGTGCTATGTGGTCACCTAAAAGGCGGTTTGGAGGTAATTCCCCACACAAAGTTACCTTATCTCAACCTTTGAAAACTATCATGCACTAAGGGATGTTGTCTTTTGATTGGGGCCTAATAATCCAATAAAAGTTCACTACTAGATAAGGATAGTGTTGGATTGTTGGTCTAGTTATCCAGTGTAAGGATGGGGAGGCTATGGTCTCAGTTATGTATTTGAAGGTTAAATAATGGGTTGCATCTACATCAGTTCACCAATAGACTTAAGTGATAAGGGCATGATTTTAGAGGCAATAAGTCATTGATTTACCCATGAGCTTAATGTGTATGTCATTGAGGTTTAAAGTTTGGAACTTGAGGTTGTCAAAAGAATTTGTCTCCCAACCCTTGGATCTCAAAGGCTGTAAATCCTAGTCCCATGTGATTGACCTTTACTTGAAAGCATGGTATGAGGGTTACACTCATTAAGTTGTAGTTTGCTCACTCCCTTATAGTTCTTTTTGCAGGTCACTCTAAAGTTAGGTGGGTTAGGATCTAAGCATAGAGTGTTCCTCCTCTCCTTTTTTATATGTCCTTTAGAATAAGTTATGTCTTGTAATATATTACAATGTATAGTTGTTGATAGTGAAAAGTAGACATAAGATTAATACAAGTACTATGGATTAGGATATTCATAAGTATTTAGGTTTGGATCCTGACACATTTGAGTCATTAAATTTTTGTAGAGTTGAATGGATTCCCTAGTGTCATTGTTTTGTAAGGGATATCAACTCTTCGCTATCCTAGAAGGACTTACTTTTGGAAATGAAAAGTATATGCTTTCTTTTATATACATCTATAAGTTTTATATTGAACATAAAAAAGTTAATAGGTATCATTAGTTAGAATTTCGTACTCTAACCATGAGAGGGTTGTCGTACATTGGGTACGTGTGTTGAATGATGGCTTAGAAGGATGCCATAACTAGGTCCTGCTTTGGGGTGTGACATATTGTGTCCAATTGACATTTTGATTGGGATCCTAATCTTGCAATAAAAAGTGTAAAATATTTTTGTAGTCATCTTTTGAACTTATGATTAATTTATCTATTGTGTCTAGGGGTGAACAAGTAACCTTACCAATGTGCAAACATAGGTTAAATCAGTGTTATAATTTATAAAATTAGGGGAGTTAGATGTAGACTACCCCTATGAGCTTACAACGTTTACAAGGAAAAAGTCATCCGAACTCTTCAAGAAAGAGGCAATAAGAACAATTTAGCTCAGGAACATGTTGTGCATTTGATTTCGAAGATTTTTAGGGTTTTGGTGGTTTATTCATATTACAGTCATCATTAATAGCAAAAAAGAAAAAAAAATGATAACTTTTCCACATGAGAGTAAATTCGATAATTAATTTGAAATTCTTGTTAGGATTTTGTTGATTTGCGGTTTAAATGTGTATGATCCGCAATAAAGTTTGTAATTTTTGAAATATTCTGTGATTATTTTCTGTTCAACAAATGGGCCTCTTCACTCTTGAGTACTTAGTTATTAACTGGAAGATGAATCTGTGTAAGCGAAAATGGTTATTTTATTAATTAATTGATTGATTTGATTATTTATTTATTTGCTTTTAGAAGATGATGCTGTGCGGTGTCTTGGTTGGCTCGGTAGATGAAGATGCGTCATTGGAGAAGATGATGTGCGCAGGAGAAGATGACTTAGTAAGCTTGCTTGTCGGCTGGAGATGATGTGCGTCATTGGAGAAGATGCGTCATTTTGATATTTTTCTCATAATTATTTAGCTTTTCATGATATATTGACCATAATTTCAGGGAAAAAAAAAAAAAAGGCACCCACAAACACAAAATTGTACAAAAATTATAACTACAGATTTTCAAGAATTGCTACCTCGTAATTATATTTTACAACTTGAAAAAGATTCATGATATAAGATTTTAACCATAATCATATTTATACGACGTAATTGTGAGATATAGCAAAATTACAAACTTTGAGTAGACTTGCGATTTTACAGCTGCATTACAAGACAGCAAAATTATGAGACATGAGTGATTTTTCCTTTTCATAAAGAAGTTACAAATCTTTGGAGATTTATTAGTTTTATAGAAAAGATAAAACAATTTTTTAAAAACTCATATTTTCCAATAGATGGTTATAGAAAAGAGGAGTATTGTGAAATTCTGTAAGAAGAATCACAAATTATAATGATAATTACATTTTATAAAGCAAAATTACCGAAAACATGCTTGACTACATAGTCTTAGGCAAATTTACAGAATTCGAAGTAGAATTATGGATTTTTATGAGAATTTGCGTGAAATTGCAGAAAAACTATGTAAACTTTTACATAGTTTAGGACTTTTATGAGCTATTTTGATATTTGTAAATAAAAGTAAATGATAATTAACAAATCATGAGATGAAGAAGACTCTTTTCTTCTCTACCCTTTTTCATAACTGATGTGCAAAATATATACAGCAGGAAAACAACTTCTCTAAGCAACTAATCCTACAAACTAGGAAAAAAAATCCTTTCCTTCCAAAATTGAAAAACTATCTTAGGAAAATACAAGATATACATGCCATATTTACATGCCATATTTACAAAACAAATCCCACAATTATCTCAATACCCTCCCTTAAGTTGGAGCATGGAGATCACAAATTCCCAACTTGCATAAGAACATATCATACTCGCGTTTCCTCAATGCTTTGGTAAAAATATCAGCAAGTTGTCTTGTTGTAGGAACAAAAGTAGGATAGATCGTCCCATCAAGCAATGCATCCCGAATGAAATGACAATCTACCTCGATGTGTTTGGTGCGCTCATGAAATACTGGGTTTTGAGAGATATGAAGAGCAGCCTGATTGTCACAAAATAGCGTTGCCGGCTGCGTATGGATAACACCAAAATCAGATAAAACACTCTTCAACCACTTGACTTCACAAGTGGTCATGGCCATTGAACGATATTCTGCTTCGGCAGAAGATCGAGATATAGTATGCTGTTTCTTTGTCTTCCATGATATGGGAGACAATCCTAAAAACACCAACCATCCAGTAAGAGAGCGACGAGTCAATGGACAACCCGCCCAGACTGCGTCACACCAACTAGTCAAAGTAAGATCACCCTTACTACGCAATAAAATACCCTGACCTGGGTTGGATTTGATATACCTAACAATGCGTAATGCTGCATCCCAGTGATCTTTCCATGGCTGCTGCACAAATTGAGACAAGACATGTACACAATATGACAATTCTAGCCTGGTAAAACACAAATAAATCAATCGGCCAATAAGACGTCGATAAGGCTTGGGATTATTCAACAAATTACTGGTTGACAGCACCAGTTGATGATTTTGCTCCATCAGAACCCCTACAGGCTTTGCCCCTATCAAACTTGCTTCTGAAATAATATCCAGGGCATATTTTCCCTGACACAAGAAAAACCCATCGGGACTACGAGCTACTTCCACCCCAAGAAAATATTTGAGAACACCCAAATCTTTCATATAAAAACAAGTACTCAAGTAATCCTTAAACTTCTGAATTGCTGCACTATCATTCCCAGAAACAATCAGGTCGTCAACATAAACCAAGATGTTAAGTCGTACCTCTCCTTGTTGCAAAGTAAGTAAAGAGTAGTCCGCATAAGATTGTGTGAAACCATAGGTTTTTAAAGCAGCAGATAGTTTCACAAACCACAACCAAGGAGCTTGTTTGAGCCCATACAAGGACTTCTATAATTTGCACACCTTATCTCTTCTCACAACTCTAAAACCAGGGGGTAACTTCATATATACATCCTCCTATAGATCTCCATGTAGAAATGCATTGTGGACATCCATCTGGTGAACTTCCTAGTTCTTGGCTGCGGCAACGGCCAAGAAAACATGAACAGTAACCATCTTTGTCACAGGAGCAAATGTTTCTATATAATCTACTCCTTCTTCCTGGTGATTACCAAATATAACCAAATGCGCCTTATAGCATTCCACCGTACCATCAGATTGATATTGGACTTTATACACCCATTTACAACCCAAGGCCTTCTTATTAGGTGGTAGATCAGTAATACGCCATGTGTCATTGTTCTTGAGCACATCAATTTCTTGCTGCATCGCAATCCTCCATTTTTCATGTCGAACAGCTTGGGAGTAACTAGTAGGTTCCTGCTCACCATGTAAAGTTGCAAGGAAAGCTTTATGTCGCAAAGAAAATCTATCACAATTCACATAGTGTGCAATGAGATAGTGGTTACCTGAGGTATGCTGCGTTGCGGGATCCGGTAGGGATGGACTCAATTTGCGAACCGTATGGGTAACAAAGTCTCATAGCAGTACTGAAGTCTTACGGTTCCGGTGACCACGTCCCAACAATTCTTCATCATTAGAAACGTCATTTTCATCACTACCATCTTCGGTTTTAGAAGAAGAAGTCTCGGTAGAGGGGAGAGATGTTGATGCTATTGTCCTATCACTTTGCTCAACTGGCGTAGTTTCAACATTGGGAAAAGTGGTTTTGATTTCTTGATTATGGGGCCTAGGAGAAGGGTTGTTGTCATCCACAATCCCCCTCCTTTCGGTCAGACCCCCTCGGACACCAAATGCATCATTAGTGAGATCTACATCCCATGTAAACGTAGATTCGACAGGATTTTGTGATGAAGGCAGTGTTTGAAAGGGAAACTCATTTTCAAAAAATTTTACGTCTCTAGACACGAAAAAAACATGTTTTTCAAGGTCATATAATCGCCACCCTTTCTTTCCATATGGATAGCCCATGAAAACGCATTTCCGACTTTACTCTCAAATTTATCTCCCAACCGTCCTTGCTTGTGGGCATAGCATAGAGACTAAAAAATTTTCAAGTGATCATAATTTGGGTTTTGTCCAAACAACACATGATAAGGTGTCTTTCCTTCTAAAACACTAAAAGGTGTTCTATTAATCAAATATCCTGTGGTTAACACACATTCTCCCCAAAAATCAATGGGCAAGTGTCCTTGAAAATGCAAGGCTCTAGCTACATTGAGAATATGTTGGTGTTTTCTCTCGACCCATCCATTTTGTTGAGGGGTACCAGTGCACGAAGTTTGAAAAATAACACCCTTTTCACAAAAATAACCGATCAACTTTTGAAACTCCGTTCCATTGTCACTTTTCACAATTTTAACTCTTTTATTAAATGGTGTTTCGACCATAGCAAATAAGTTCTTTAAGGTTTGAGCTACCTCAGTTTTGTCAATCAATAAAAATATCCAAACAGCACGGGAAAAATTATCTACCACAGTAAAAAAATATGAAGCACCGCATGAAGACAAAATCCAATAAGGATCCCATAAATCACAATGTATAAGTTCAAATATATCAGAAGCACGATGATGACTAACAGGAAATGGATCTCTAGATTGTTTTGCTCACAAACAAATATCACAACATTTATTCTTGCTATCACTATCTTTATTATGACTTACACTAGGCACTAACTTGGTCACTTTTAATGACGGGTGTCCCAACCGCAGATGCCATATCTCCAGACTCCCCTTATTTTCAATCTTCATTGCTCAAACTCGTGGCACTCCCTTGTAGTAGTAGAGTTTATCCCGTCTTTCACTCGCACCAATCAACATCCTTGAAGTGGGGTCCTGCATTACACACATGGAATTAGTGAAATATACAATACATTTAGATGAATCAACAAGTTGCGACACTGAAATTAAATTGCATTCTAGTCCAGGAATAAAGAGAACATTCGTGATACATAAATTTCCATCAAGAACAAGTTGTCCTTCCTTCGTTGCCATAGTCTCGCTCCCATCAGGAAGTCCAACAGGACAAGGATCAATGTCACGCACTCTTTTCATACCGTGCATGCTTCCCGTCATGTGATGTGAAGCCCCTGTATCAATTATCCAATTCGAGAGCTTACCACTCAATTTTTCAGCGGAATTTTTCTGACCATTGATCAGCTTCATCAAAGATGTCCACTGCTCCTGATTGAGACTGAGACTTGTTTTCACATCCTTCCCAGCCACTGCTACCACAACAGATCCTTTGTCTGTCACGCAAGTGCTATTGCTGGACACGCTATTTGCCCTTGCTGTCTCACACCCTCGTCCAACACCCGTCTGATTTTGGCGCTGTTGAGTGCTGTTCGAGTCGCGTCCTCGCCCTACACTCCTTCCATTTCCCTTTGGTCGATCACCCCTTTGTTTGCATTCCGCCAATTCGCTTCGAAGTTGTTAGATGCGTGGACCATTAGCTATCGAGAACCTGTCCTTAATGTCATTCCATAAACGTTCAGCTATTTCCTCGTGAGAGATAGTAGGCCTAAGTGATGATTCGATTGTATTACGAATCCATGATATCAATAGAGAATTAATCATCCACCAATCTTCAAGATCAGATGAATTGTCATCAGGCTTCTTGATTGTACCATCAAGGAAACCATATTTTTTCCGAGCTCGTAGAGTCATTCTCACAAACCGTGCCCATTCATTATAGTTTTCTCCTCTCAACTGTACTTGAGAGATCACCAATCCTGAATTATCTAACGAGGTAATATTGTAAGGAGAGATTGTTTTTCTTTGAGGAAGCATTTCTTCTTTAGCCTCACTTGTTTGTAATCCAACCATTGTTTTGTATCTATAATAGCTCTGATACCATGACAATTAACAAATCATGGGATGAAGAAGACTCTTTTCTTCTCTACCCTTTTTCATAACTGACGTGCGAAATATATACAGCAGGAAAACAACTTCTCCAAACAACTAATCCTACAAACTAGGAAAAAAAATCCTTTCCTACCAAAATTGAAAAACTGTCTTAGGAAAATACAAGATATACATGCCATATTTACAAAACAAATCCCACAATTATCTTCCGCAATTATCTCAATAGTAATGTTACAAATCTTATCAACTTTTACACTGGAAGTTACAAGAATACTACGGGATTTGTAAGTGTTTTGACAAAATAATATCGATGGTTTTCATGAGGTATGAGGAGAATCATGCAAGATTGTCAAGTTATGGTCTTGTGAGCAAGAATAATAGATATATTCATAAAGATTTATGAAATTGGTATATCTTAATATTCTTTATGCCTGGTAAGCACCGACATGAAATGTTGTGTTAGCGTAACTAAGAAATTTGCAAAATACAATAATTAAGTAATGAAAATGATAAAAATTAAAAATAAAAACTTGAAAGAAGCCCGATGGCAGCAAATTGCTATTGCCCACGTCGACCTTTTAACTAAACGGATCACAACTCTCTTAGGGTATGTTGGGTCGTTCTACTATTATTTTAGTATTGTGCTGGTATCATTTTAAACTAGGCATTTGAACAATAAAATTATCAGAAGAATATGTAAATATAACAAATGTAGAACAAATAAAGAACTGGTTGAGGACAAAACTGGTTTTATATTAATTCAAACCATAACAAGTAATAACTTGGATCTAACTACTTAGGCTAGTGAGTCCATGTGTTGAGATGACTTAAAAAGATTTACATGCAAATAGGAATTGAGTCCATGCCTTGATTAGCTATTTTCAGTGTTTCCTACGAATACTAATCGTTCAAAATTATCTGCTCTGTCCAGGAGCAACTTGCTATTATATTTGTTATTTTCCTCTCTGCATTTAATTTCTTATCAATGGAAGACACCAAACAGGTAATTAAAAAAACCACAAGTAAAATAATTTCGCCAACTCTATTATATTCTTATAGCGTCAATCAAACGATTGTATACGCAGGGTAGTAGAAAAGACCTAGGTACACAAGAATATATAATAAACGAGTGTTTTTAGTTTTATATATATATATATATATGTATATATATACATATATACCTAGACATATAATATAGGGTATGTGATGATGGGGTTGGCTGGGCAGTGGATTGTCCTGGCAAAGTTAAACAACAAAGCGCAAGTGCAATAATGCTATTATTTGCCGCTCTTTTGAGAATTGACAGAGCTCAGCTCTCGATGCTGTCCTGATTTCACTTCGTTCACAATTTCAAGTGTGGACAGAATATAGTCATTCGTTCGATAAATACTTTCAACTAGTGTTTGATTTGTAAGATAACATAATATAAAGAATAAGGTAGTATAATTTTTTTTATATTATATATATATACATATATAGTATTGAAAATAAATTTTTGTGATATATATTTATTTTATATTAGAAAAATGGAAGAATTGATTTTAAAATTTCATAATTATATTTATTTTACATTGTAAAATAGATTTTTTTAATTTTAATTCAATACTTATGAGAGGTGATTTAAATTGACATGGAAACCAAATATTAATTATAAAAAAACATGACAACTAAACGGTCAATCCAGTCTTAGACAAACGTACAATGAAATCCAACGATAGCCTAATCATGTACAACAACAAACGCATGATGGAAGAACATCATAAGTCAAATCCTGATTGAAAAGAGACGATCAAGATAAGCCATAGGATTCTGAGTGACTTCCAGTGGAATGGGTTCACACTTTGCGAGATAAGGTCTGATAAGTTGCATGCAAGATGATTTGATTTTGGGGTTTAAGTAGCATCCGTTGCACGAAATATGTGGCTGGCACTTAAAACTTGGTTTGGTGGAGCTTCTATCGCCAACATGAGACTTGACCCTTAAAAAGGCAGTCTAGTCTGGTCCTTCAATGACTTGATTACGCATTAGTACAACTGTATGTGTAAGCTTTTTCTTTATTTTTGTTTTCCCAATAACTGTTGATTGTATTTATTTGTCACTTAATATAACTATTTAAGTATGCATTCGTTAGTGATACAAAAGAAAGCATTTTTAGATCATAGAAAGCCAGGGATTAGAAGTAAAGAAATTAGAAGCAATAAGAAGCTCACCTAGTTCATTTGGAAGCTAGTCACAAGTAATAAGAAGCAAAAGAAGTTAGAAATTATTAAATTAGAAGAAGAGACCAATTTTTACAGTTTGTATGTGAATTAACTTTAAAGAGTGATAACTTTTTATTTATAAGGAATTATAAACCTTATAATATATTAATAATGATTAATTTAGGTCTACTTCGAATTAGTGTAAATGGCTTAAAACTCTTTTCAAAACCAAAATTACTTATTTTCAAGGTTATTGAGGTGTTCAAGAGTCTTTACCTAACTAGGAAAGTTTATCTTTGATGATTTGATTTACCATTTTCTTTCATTCAATTTCTTTAATAGTTTTAGGGTTTTAACCCTAAAAATACTATATGGACAATGTAATTGAATTGTATGGAAAAGTTATGAATTATTTTCTTTCTTCATATCTTGTATCTATCGCTAATAATTTAGGTTATGATTTCATGTACTAGCGGAGGAATTATGAAAGTGTGCCGCATGTCTATGACTATTAGATGGACTTAATGAGGGTCTTATTTATTTAATGACCATTGATTGTTTTGTTAATTTTCATGACAATTTTTTGGGATAGTGTGAATGTTTAGGTATCCTTAAGATTAAATTTTTTACATATATTTAGTTGATGAGACAAATATTTATTTGGTGTGAGGGAAAGAGTATGGGAGAAAAAAAATGTAGGATGAAAGAATTATGAAGATATTTGATTTATTTCATTGTGTTTACAATAAAGGGAAGAATCTTAATCATTATTAAAAACAAAATAATGTACGTAATATAAAATTACTAATATATCCATAAAAAATAAAAAGAAATAAGATAAAGAAGGGATATACTTGAAACTCAAACAGCTTTTTCTTTTCTTCCATTTCTCTTCAATTCGGAAGAAAATCAATTTAGTAGAGCCCATAGAAAAATTACCCTCCTAAATCCATTTTTGCATTTTCCTTTTTTTTCCAAATAAAAGAAAATATATTAAGAATCTTTTTTTTTTTTTTGATTTTCTTTCTCTCCTTAATTCTTTCCTTCATCTCAAACTTAGATTTTGATAGTGTGGAAGTATTTTCATACATAATTAGCGGATTGTGATAAGGACAACTCAAGAATACTGCATGTTTCGGCCCCGTGTAAAAATATATTGCAGAAACATCGATGGCATATATAATAAACAAAGTGTCTTATAACATGTACTATTAATATAACAAGAAGTAAGTTTATATAACGAATAATTCCAACATGGATTTAATAATAGGGGAAAAGAGAAAAAAAAAAAAAAACCCGGCCTCCCAATATAATGGTCATCCATCTGTGAATGATTTTTGGTTGAACCAGCATCGACCTAAATATTTGGTTGATAAACATTGAAGGAAATTATCAAGAAGGACATAATGAATGGAGAAAAAAAAGAAAAAAGAAAAAAAGTATTTAGCCTATTTGTCAAGTCATAGGTAAATAACTACAATGACTTACCACCAATTGGTGTGTCAATGATACTAATGAAGTTCTGATCATATATATAGTCAAATGGAATCGTTGCCTATATATTATCAATACCTAATATATATAGATATACTACATTTGCATCTGTATGTATATGATAAGGTATGATATATAACTTTATTCCACACCCTCGCCTAGCCATGTGGTTATTTAAGTTGAAGAAAACTGGCCAGATGACATGAGCCAACCATTCACTAAATGGTCCCAAACTGTGATTCAACATCTTACACCACTAGCCAAATTGCCCAATTTATATAAATAAAAGATGTAACTCACAAAAAGAGACTTCCGACTATTCTATAATAATTTTTATAGATCTAACTCGAATATCAATCGACTATTCTATAATGACTTCTATGGATCTAAGTCGAATATCAATTAATAATTTCTTAAAGAAAAGGAATAAAAATCAATCCTAAATTTCAAAAATACTTTTTTTTTTTTGGTTTAATCCAATTATAAATTTAGTTTCCACCTACGAAATTCTTTATTCTTCTGCACATATATAACAAGTTTGGAAAAGACAAAACTTGAAATTTTATGTTATTTCTATATAATCTCTCACATATACATATGTTTATATATATATATATATATATATAATCGCCATAAAGTAATATGGCTCTACAATGGGACCATATTGATCTGAAGTGATTTATAAAAACCTATACAAAATATTTTTGGAAAACTTTCAACGAACCATCATAATTGAATCGAACAACTCCTAGTCTCACCATGCATATGTCAATTATAAGCATTCATTTGCTTGCGAAGTAATCTGCATCACAATCTCTGTGCACGTATAAAACATGCACTTGATCCATAAACTCAATATATATATAAATATAAATACATACATACATCCAAGTCAACCATTTCTTCTCCATTTACCATAACCTAGTAAAATCATGATGATTGTCCATAAACTCAATATATATATATATATATATATATATATATTTTGGTTTAAGAAAATTATGTACTTATGAGTCACATGCCACTTTTCCCATTCTTTCACTCCAAATCTTATTATAGACAAGTCGATTTTTCAGATGATTAATCCAATGAAAATTAAATGCTAATATTCTCATTTCTCTGTCTTATTTTATACCTAGACAGCAACATCTACAGTTGTAATTTTCCATCCTGCGTAGGTTATGGGCCACTTGATAAAGCATACGTATTATGTGTTGGTGTATGCTTTTTTCTTCATGGAGGAGGAATATGAGGAGTGGTGCTGAGAAAGCTCAATTACTTCATTGAAATACATGTGCCCTAATTAATCAAGCCCATTGAAATTGAACTCGCGAAACACGCATATATACGTTTGCAATCAATCAACCCTACCCCCTTACATTTAAAGGTCAATGCACATTTTGATTGCACCAAGCAACCTAAGTTTTCAATGGAAGTTTGAAATATGTGTGCCCTAATTTAAGTCATATAGAGTAGAGGAAGCCCATAGGAGAGAACTCATGTACCTAACTAGCTAGATCAAGGATAATCCAAAATGAAGTAAATATAAATGCGGTTTATATTAGTGAATACAGCTCAGACACTTATTAGCTATTTAATAAGGTAATTCACGATTTCAATGTGATGATCGTACGTTTGACAATATCCACAAGTTCATTGGTAATATGGTTAAGTTTTCTAATAAAGTATGGCTGCTGAGTATTTAGAAAATTCAATTAACTAAAAACCCCAAGAAAACGTAGGCTCATTATAAGTAACATTGTTCCAAAGGGTTTTTTTTTTTTTTTTTTCTTTTTAGCGCTTAGAGACTTAATTATAAAGAGGTCAAATGTCTCTATCCAAAACCACACTGATATTATTAATCCACACAACTGTTTCCATGTCAATGGACAAATTAACATATTACAGCTTTTCGGGCTCATGGCAATAATTAACATAATAGAAATGCAGCTAATTTATACATTTTGAAAATTGACCTTGCACTTGCCTCTTAAAATGAAAACTCATTAAGGCAGTTAGAAAGGGAAATTCAAGAGACTGCTACAAGCAACGTGCCTAATCAGGGTGGTTCTTAGACATGCCTCACAGCCACACTGTCTGAGCTATATGCAAGAAAGAATACCCCAATAACGAGAAGAAATGTATGCAAATTTTCCCCAATAAAGATAAATTGGTCTACAATGTTCTCTCTCTCTCTCCTCTCTTTCCTTCTTTCTCTCTCCCTCCTTTACAGTGAAAAATTAGTGTAAATCAGATGTAAGGATGGGATAAAAAAAGTGCAATTCCAAACCTTCTCAACTTTTTAAAATCTTCATAACTTCCTTTTCCTTTAAATTTATCCAAAAATGGGCTTTAGTGAAAGGTAAACATTTCAATTACCACACTACCAATTATGCAGTCAAATTTGAAATCTCAATGGTATCTCAACCAAGCATAATCAAACACATAGGTAATAGAAATATTACATATCCACAAAAATTTGATCCACTCGCTAATATGTTAAATTGTGTTTGTTTGAGACAACTTTAAAACATCAAAATTGAGACAACAAATATCCATTACAATAATGGGCCTTTGTTGTTCTCTTTTTAGCATTGTTTTGACACTATTTTTAAATTGTGTTTGTTTACCAAAATGAGATAATGGAAAAGAAGAAGAAGAAGAGAAAACTATACTTATATAACCCTTTTGGAAAATTAAATATGTTGTGAAGTCTTATAAAAATAGACTTATTTACTTATTGCTATAGTTAATTTTATAGGGAAAAATAAAAATTGAAAAGTCAAATTATTATTATTTTTTTCAATGAATAAATCATATTACTTATAACTTTTTCCTTAAAAATTCATAAAGGCATTTTCCAACTCTCATTTTCCAGTAATTATTATCTTCACTATAATTATAACATGATATAAAAAAATAATTTTTCCATACATGGCTTTGGAATTGAAATGGATCATATGGTTTTTTAGATATCAGACTTAATACATATACATTTAAAATACATAATAGAAAGAGACAAGATTTTGAAGGTGGGGAAATCAAAAGCACCCAAAAGGAAAAGTGGAAATGAGTAACACAAAATCCGATTTTAATTCATGGTGGCATGAAGACAATTTTCTTGCTCAAGGACTTGTCCTTATCGTTGAAGAAATAGGCCTAATTTCTTCAAAATTAGAATTAAAAATTTTGAAGCTTCAATGGGCTTGGGAAGCAAATAAGACCAAATGGTGAAACACTGAAATCTTTAAATTTCTTTTGTAGAAAGGAAGCCAAATACAAAAATTAATGCCTTCCGTTGCTATATAACCTACATTTATCTTAGTTGGAGGTTTCAGAAACAGGAAAGCGGACAAGAGCATTTATTTGACAGCACAAGTCACAAGTTCAACTATCATGTACAGATCTCGCAGGAGAGTTAAAAAAGGCAAGAAGACGCTAATTTTATGATACAGCACCAACACTAAACTGTTGAACTGAGAAGCAAAAGCAAATGTACAATGTTCTATGTAGCATAAATGTAATGATAGTAGTGCTAAGTTTGAGCAGCTGGAGATTTAAGTGAGAAATCGTACCTTTTTGAAGGTGGCTGCTACTTTTACTCTGAACTTAATTGATGCAGGCACGCCCAAGGAAGCAGCGACAAGAGCAAAAAATCTTACGCTTGCTAAACAACAAAACAGGAAGGGAAGCAGAAACAGGATAGTGGGTGTATATCTTCCTATTACAGTAGCATGGTATAGCCAAGCCCATGAAGTTAGGAACCGAGAAATGAGGTTTCTTTTTTCTTTTTCTTTTTGTTTTGTCTTTCCCCTTCTTCTTCAAATCCAACACTTAGGAACTAAAATTTCAAGTACAAAAAAAGAAAAATAGAAGGCACACGAAATTTTGTAATTAAGACTATAACATTTTAATTAATCATGTAAAGATATTTGTACAATAGATAAAGGATGGCAGTTCCAATAATTAAGCTGAAGAAACTGATGAGTTGAAAAAGAAGTACTATCATTGAACTTCCGATACTTTCTTCTGTCACTCTTTGATTTGTTCTCTCTTCCATTACTTCACAAACCCCAGATTTCGTTTCTGTCAATAATTATTGCACTTTCTTAGGATGCCCGAAAAGAGCCAAAACGAGCAAACCACACTCACAACTTATCATCACCTGTGTAAATTGTACATGTCATCGCCTAATCACAATCTTGCACCGGACATTCAAGGAATGATGACTCATGGACAAGAGCTGATACAAGAAGGACCGATGAATTGACTTTCACGCCTTCCTGAAACTCTCTAAGTCATCTAAATGTCCAAGTCCAGTGACATGGACGAGGATGGAGTTTTTCCTTTGCTCAAAAACTCCGGGGGCACTGGTGTGCCATTGTAAAGCCTTAATTGTTGAGGCTGTGAATGTGATGACGAAGAAGATGGCGATGACGGAGATGGAGAGCTAATAAATTGATGGAGATGTTGTACTTGAACATGATGTGCATGTGATATTGATGTTGATGACAATATTTCACATTCTTCATCACTTTGATCTTGAATTGGACACTCCATGTTGACCCCAAAAAGCCTTAATCTCTTGGCTGCTGCCTTCCCTTCGACAACCGGCACGGATTCGAACACCATCGGCGGCTGCTCAATCAACGCTACACTACCATCACCTCCACGTTGCATTTGCATCACGTGTTGTGGGGCTACACTGTTTGATGATCGAAGGTAAATAACTGAGCCCCCACTTGTACTAGTACCACCACAAGGGTTTATCACAATATTGCCGACGTTATTGCCACTACTAATGTTCCCATAACCATAACAATAATTACTCCTATATGAGTTGAGATGCACATTAGACAAGTGATCCCCATGGGAGGCTGCTGCCACAGCCGGTCCAGGCCGCGACACCAGTGGAGTCCATGGAACCGACTGGTGGAACGAAAATTGGTGTTGGTGATAAGGCAATGATGGAAAACCTCCAGGACTGATCAAGGACCCAGGTTCGGGCGCATCCGGCCTCCGCCTCCAGTCGATAAAAAGGCGGTCCTTCCCGGCCTCACCGACACCGCGCTGGAATGAGACTATATCACCAGCATCCAGCTTCTTCTCTTTGACAAACCTGCTCCAACCCTTAGTCATGACATAGCTTTGGCTGCTGTTCCAATAAGAGTACCGAAACCGCCACGGCTTCCCGTTCCGGTCCTCGAAATTGAGCAGCAGCCCTTTTTCGTTTGTAGACGAATCCAGTGGGAAGTACTTCTCGGCGTGCTGTTTAGGTATCACCAAACGGTTGAGTTTACCGACATCGCTTGGAGTTACAACCTTATCAAACATGTGTTCTCTCTCAATTACAGTACTACTGGTAGTAGCAGTAGTAGTTGCTGTGTTGTTGGAAAGTTCTTGCCTTGAGGACTCATTCTCATTGGGTGGTGATATTTCCATGAGGTCTAGATGTCGTACATGTTCTTGTTCTTCATGCTCCAATTTGTTGTTACCAAACCAAGAGCTTGTCTGATTCCTGTAGATTTCTGATTTCCATTGACCAATGATACTTATGTATAAGAGAGTCGTAGAATCACGAGAATTTACGTTTTAAAGAAAACGAAAATGTTAAGAATTATGCATCCCTTTTTTAGTACTATATATATACATATATATATTTATATATATACACATACATATGGTTTCTTACCTTTGACAGCGATCTTGTCTTCATCATATGCTTCTCTTCCAGGACTCAAATCCATAATTTGTAAGCTCCAATTCCAATATTGCTATTCCAGCTCCCTGAGACTCAAGATCTAGTGAATTATTTAGTTTTCACAAGCAAAAAAAAAAAAAAAAAGAAAAACCAAATCGAAAAACCGAAAGAAGTGTAAAAAAGAGAAAATTTAAGCAAGTGGGTGTTTCGCGTTTTTCTGGGAAACAAAAATCTAGAAGAACTTCCAAGATTTTAAGTGAATGAGATATTTACAAGTCCTGAAAGTCTTGACCCAAGACAAGAACCTAAGCACACTGTCATGGGGAAGTTATGATGATTTAAACAGTACTAGCTCCATGTTGTTGCTGTGGTTGGTTTTGGCCCTTAAAAGTAGAGTAGTGTAATTGATGGTTTAGATGAAGGAAAAGGGGAAGAGAGGGAAAAGGAGATGAATCATATGGTTGATTTTCTTCAATTGTGTGCCTCCTCTAAAGTTAGGCAAATTTTCCCTTCCTCCTTTGTTGATTAAAATTCTCTCTCTCTCTCTCTCTCTCTCCCTCTTTTCATATTCACTCTTTTATTTATGAGAGAGAAAGTTAGAGTAGAGAAAGAGATTATAAGTAGGGACCTCAAGTATTATCTGGTTGGGCTCATGTGAACCTGTCCCTTTCATCATCCTGACGGCAATAAATATAATTTATGAATAATATTGTATAATGCATATTGTTTGTTATACAAAGGTAGGATAAAGTTTTTCTGTATTGTTCAATTTCTTTACTCGGTGATCTTAACTAATTATTTATTATTATAGGCACAATAAATCTTTAATGTAATATATACATATTTCAGCATGTAATTAATTAATTAATAAAAATGGAAATCATAAAACTATTAATTAATAAATGCCTTATATATGCTATTGACATTAAATATATTCGTATAGTTGCTTTTATGATAAGGCCTAAAAGGCCAGCTGTTTCGGAGAGCACGAGCTTGGAGTTGATGACTACAATCAATTGGGAGGGGTTATATAAATTGTACTTTTGATTGTTATGTAACATGTTGTGAATAATATTATAGAAAAATAAAGATTTTGGAATTAGAAATTGTCCAATTATAGTACATATGTAAATGGGTTGTTAGGGTTTTTGACTTAGTTTTGTTATGTATATGTTCGGTACGGATCCTCTGGCTGTAGGAGGCTTCTAAGATAGGAATTGGTTTTAAAGTCGTAATGCCAAACTTATTTCCCACCAGCACGGCTGCCAGCAAGTATGCACACTCATATTTTTTTTTAATTTTTCCTGTGATTAGATGCGGATTCACATCATCCCTTATTAAAAACATAGCTTTAATGATAACTGGATGATAAGATTGTTACCCTTATCGATGCATGTATATGGACATCTATTGACCCCATAATTGATGTGAAAGCAGTCCAATTTTACACCAGGAACAAGTATCTGTAGTAAAATAGGTTTCTACAATTGGGCAATGCATTTTTTTGGCAGCAAAAACATTGGGTAACGTATTTCGAATCGTATGTCATATTGATTGAATAGGATCACTCCACAAGCTCTTACATTTGCTAAACAATTAAGAACATAAAGCAGCGTGGAATGAAAATGATAGAAAAGCCTTACAACAAAATTAAAAAGACATCCCAAAAATTTCGAAACCATGCACTAATAGTACCACATGATAAAAGGTAATGTTATAAAATTTCCTGTATAATTCGATATGAAATCCATCGTTTCTATCACTACATGACTGTAATTACTTTTTGAGGTCGACTCGTAATCTGATTCGACAAGTATTGATTGCTAAAACATCTAATGTATATATTTATATACAAACATCAACTTGAGATTATGTTAAAGGAGAAAATTTCCCTGTATTAACTGAAATTACCTAGAAAATGGAATTAAAAAGAGGAGAAATTCAGTAATCACCCCCATATGTAATTTATATTTTGACTATGTGGCTTATTTTAGTACATATTCAAATTAAATAACAAGGGTCCAAGGTGCGCTCCTCCTCACGCTAGCAACAATGGATCGTTGAGTAATATAACTCATAGAATGAAAAAAACAAAAACCTAACACGCCTCCTTAGCCGTGCATTCAAAGAGCAAAAGGTAAGGGTTCTTTCTCTCCTTTTTGCACTTTTATTGTCTCCAATTTTAAAAAGACCCTAATTCCATATATTTATTGTGAAGTAGGAGATTCTAAGAAAAAAAGCGCTATGAGTTTTCACGAATCTTGAAGTTCATGGAAGATCTTGCGAAATGATAAACAATTAAACCTTAAACTTATGTTTCATTATAGATTTTGATGCTAATTGGACGTTTTCTGCAAAGATTCGAAGCATGGACATTTTTAAGCTTAAGATTGGCGATGCATAGAAGAAGTAATATTCGGGTTTCCTAATTGCACACAAGTAATGACTCAGTCTCGTGTGTTGAATTAATTATGATCATAGAAACCAAAAACTTCGTGTTTTATGAAGGACATTGGAAGGCGGCAAAGCAGTGTTTGAGAGTTGCGGTTGGTGCATAGAATTCCTTTGTTGTTATGCACTTTGGTTTGAGGAAAAAACATTTTTACTCTATTGATTAGAAGATGCTAATATTGGAGATAGTCGAATAAGAATTATTAAATTATGAATTAATGGAAATCGAGAATTTCAGGGAGGAAATTTGATTTTGATATTTGTTGTGGCATCAATCAATTAAATTATGTTATATTAATTCGAGGTTATGATCATTATTAAATTAATATGAAAAGAGCTATGTTGATACTATAAGTTATGGATTTTCAATTCAAGGCTAATATAGAAGTTGATTATAAACGTTTTAAGAGTCATGAGAATTAATTATTGTAAAAGTCAAAAGTTTGGAAATTAAAGTTAAAAGATTAAGTAATTGGAGAATGGAATGAAGAAAATAGGATTTATTATTGAATTGGGTGGAGAAGACAAAAGAATTATGGAAAGAGTTGTCATTGGATGTTTATAAAAAGATTTAATTAGGAAATTGTTTTTTGATTACCTGAAAGATGAAATCAATATTGAAAGTATGCTTTTAGGAAATACTGGGTTTGATTTTTGAAGTTTGAAACAAAAAAAAATAAAAATAAATATAAGGGTCAATTGAGCAAGAAAATATGTTGCATCTAAACTTAAATAGTTGATCAATCAAGAGATGCATGAGCAATCAGACGACCACATTAGGCCAGTCAAGTAGCCCCAAAAGCTTAGGTGATCAATTGGCCTTATTTTATTGGGTCAATTAGCCTTCTATGGCTTGATGGCTTGATGTAAAAAGAAAATATTAATTAAGTTAATTAATTAATTAATTATTAAGTTGTAACTTATTTTTTTAATTAGTTAAATCATAAGTTACTTAATAAGTTAAGACTTGTTAATTGTTAAGTTGTTAAATAGTTAATAGATTAAACATTAGTTAATAATTAATTAAACTCACCTAAAGTGTAATAACCTCAATATAGTTTTACAATTAATTAAACCTATTCCTAAAGTCCAATCTTTAGATATTTGATCAAAAACCAAGACTAAAGTTATAATCATAAATTTATTTACGAATAGCATGTGATGTATGTTCTACGATTGTATTGGGATTAGATATGAATTGTGATTTCAGGAACTTAATTACTCAAGGTTTGAGTATGTAGTTACATGCTTGTTGCTTGTGCCTATTAGGTTTAGAAAATTATGAACTTAATGAACATTGTAGCATTAAGTATTGGGTGTTGTGTCTACTTAGGAAAGGCTTAAATAGACTTAGGGGGATCAATGATTTAGGAAATTCCACCACACTATTGGCACTATATGATTGGTGTAAAATAGAATTCTATTGAAGAAATTCATTTAGCTGGACACTAATTTTTATATTAGTAGGTTGTTGACCTCAGTGGTGTCATGAACTAAGTCAATATGACAAAAAGAATCTACAGATGGTCCATGCTAATGTTATGGGATGCTACTATAGATGCTTGGTAGTGGACTAACACATTAATGTGGATTCGTTATTGTTCTTAAACATCACAATATATATATGTATGCATGTACATATGTATATATGTATGCCATGTGCTATTCCAAGTGTGGTTATTTTGGTACAACATAGGTTTACATTGTTTAAATGGATAATTCAAAGATAGTAAGTGGTGGTTGTGACATTAGCATAAGGTTATGTGTGTGTTTGTGTTTGCATGACATGTGCATGTGTTTGCATAGTTGTATACTAGGCATTATATATTGGAACTTGTGGAATTTGTAATTTAGATTTTAATGATGGTTTTGGCTACAAAATGTCTTTTGGATGTTGGATGGTAGCACTATTGAGGACTTTGAGTATTATGATGAGAATTGAAGCCCAATTAGATAATTGGTTTGAGGCTTTCATAATTGAATTTAGTTAAAGTTGGATTATCTTTACTTTTATGGAGATTTCTTATTTTAGTTATTCACTAGGCTAGAATGGATTTAGGTATTTCTAACGTTATGTTGAAGAAATCGTTGGAGAGACTTATTTATTTTCTTACGAGATAAATTTGAAGTTATTTAATGAGAAATATTGTGGATTATTTGTATATTTGTGTATTGTACCGGGTATTTAAGTTTTAGAATATCCATACTTTGCTATGGATATGTGATGTGCCTAAATGATCAAAGGATCCAAGCACATACATGCAACCAATTGAAACAAATTCAATCACTAAATCCAAGTCCTTAAGAGGCGTGGACCACTAAATATTATGAATCCAAATTTGTAAAATAAGTTGCTCTGATACCAAAAGGATGATGTGCCTAAATGAGAATTAAGCACAAGCAAACAATCCAAATAAAAACCCCAAAAGACAAGACCAATTCGGTACACTTTTAGAGCAAAATTGGATCGTAAACCCTAAATGCAATATTTATCCCGAATGATGTATTTCATACAACGATCAACATGGTGAAGTATTCCTCAATGAAGATCACAAATTATACTTGAAAAAGCCACGTGATTACTAATAAAAAACAACAAGAACCACTTACGTGATCCACCTTCCAAATGGATTGATTTCACTGTTCAAGAATTGTGCATAATGGATGAATCAAAAAACAAATATGATAGTAACTCAAATGAAGCACAATATTTTGAATAATACTAATTCAAATCTAACTAAGAAATGTTTCAATTCAACCTTAGATATGACACACTAGAGAAGAAAAGAAAACACAAAAAATAGAAATTGATACAATTCACAATTTCAAGTTGTTGCACTCGCCACAATTTCAACTCTTAGGATTGAAATTGATAAGAGGGGATTGAACTAGGATGAATCCTAAGCTCTCTCACATAAAAGTGATGTGTTTAATTTGAAAAATTCCTCCTCAAAACCCTACTTAAGCAAGTATTTATACTTGCTCCCTTTAGGGTTAAAAAGTCCACAAAATTACAACTATGCCACTTTTAGGGTGGCTGGTTTTAAATGAAAATTAAAAACAAATGAAAATTTCCCAAAAGAAAATTACAACATAAAATGGTCCAATAACAATTACAAAGTACAAAAATAATATAAATCTTTAGGAGCCAATGCTTCGAAGTGAAATCAATCGCAGTAGGCCTTTGGATGCAAATCTGATGATGTCTCGTAGCCATCAGCTAATGTAAGTCATTTGGCATCACATAGAGAAATATTGTTGTACCTATAAGATTATTACTCAAATATTTATTAGATAAAAAAATAAATTGAAATATGAATGATTTGGATCATCATCCAAATCGAGTTCTGAGAACATCTATGGTGCTAGAAAATTTCCCATCATCTCCTCGGGCTTCTGAAAGATTTGCCCTCAAATCTAGAGGGTCATTTTGGAACTGAACCCGGACATCTCTGTTAGCCTGTTCTCCCGGTTACCAGATGTAGTGGAAGTAGTTCTAATCTGCTCTTGAAACTGGTGCACCTCAGACGGAGTCATAGGTGATAGTACTATGTGAAACCTTCCCATACTAAACATATAGGTGTTCTTGAATCCATCATGTAACACCTTTCGATCAAACATCCAGGGCTTACCTAACAGTAAATGGAATGCATGCATAGGAATTACATCACATAGGATCTCATCGTGATATTTCTGTCCAACACTCATAGGTACCTTTGCCCTTAGCGTAACATGTATACTGCTCCGATTATCCAACCAATGCAAGTCATAAGGGTTAGGATGTGGACTAGTAGACAAATGTAATTTGTCTACTAGTGCAGTAGATATAATATTCGTGCAACTACCACTATCAATGATGAGTACATAAAGGTTATCTTTGATCCTACAAGAGGTGATACGAAATCGATTAGCTCTGATACTAAACTGATGCAAAATTGGTTTGATCGGATTCTTAACTTATACGAACCACGCCAACGTGTGACGAAACCTAATACCAATACGTTCGGAATTCGTTACCTAAGATGCCAAACACCCTCAAGTGGAAACCGCGACCCGTTGTCTATAAGCGAGGCAAGAACCTTGGTATAATATGAAAAAACCACAATCGGGATGAAAGACCGATTGATAAGTCGGGATGAACGCAATGGAAATAAAATCTGATAAGTTCTAGATTAGTTCTTTAAAGAACCAAGAGAGGAATTCTCTCATAAGTGTTTTCAAACTTTCATTGTTGTATATTCTATATTCTAACCATAGGAGCTTTATATTAGGGTTTACAATTCGTAACAATAAAGCCCAAAACGACATAACTTAGATAAGTTGCATAAAAATCAACAAAACAAACATGTAGGCCGTCGGCCTTGGAGCCGGTGTTGAAAATATACACGACCGGCGTTGGAGATGTACACGACCGTGTACTTCTAGCCGTGTATCTTTCTGTGGAAATCTTGCCAATGTACACGACCGTGTACTTCTAGTCATGTATCTTTCTGTGGAAATCTTGACAACATACACGGCCGTGCCTTTGAACCGTGTATACGATCGTGTATGATTTTGTGTAATCTCCAGACTCCTACACGGCCGTGCCTTGTAAAGACATGCCCTCTTCACCCCATATCCGGTATGACTTGTACAAGAGCAAGGGCATTCCCATGGTTGTTCCAATCCTTTCCAACTTCATGATTGCTCCAATCCTTTCCGGCTTCGTGGACATCCTTTATCAACCCGTTAAGTGCTTTCTTGAATCGTTTCGCTCGATTTCTTGTGATCGGTCCAGGTGGCACTTCAAGAGGATCCACATTCCATCTTTTGGCTTAGCTCTTATTTGGATCTCATCAAGAGGTGTGGAATATGTTCTCTCTCTGTATCTCTCTAGTATTAGGAGATAAGGTTAGAGCCTTACGTAACACATTAATAGGTAGATATTGTTCACCTATACGCTTCTCATGTGTTTCTGTAGTCTGATCATCATAATACTCTTGCAGTGCTACAGACAGGTCTGTAGGCTCAGCCTATTCGTCTTTAACCTCAACATCTTCCCTAGTGCCCTCCATAACAGTCATCACCCTCTTATTTGGACACTGTGCTACCATATGCCTAAATCCCGTGTATTTAAAGCATTTGATTTAGCGTACTTTTCCACTAGTAGGTCTAGGAACATTTTGCCTCATATCTAGTGTTATTACCTCTTTACCCTACCTAAAGGATATATTTTCTCTAGTAGTGCTAGGGGTAGTTTTGTCCAATGCTCTCACTATCTCACTTACCTCCTTTGTCCCTCTTGATCAACCATCAGCTGCCATGGGTCTGGTAGTAGTATTGGGCCTATTGCTCAGAGCCCTGAACAAGTTGGACCTCTTTTGCCTCTCCACTTTCAAGGCCAACTAAATAGCCTTATCAAGTGTACTATAGCGCTGCAGCTCAACAACACAGACTATCTCATATTTTAGCCCTGAGACGAAGTGTGCTATGGTTTGTTCTGGAGGTTCGATTGACTCACATCTAATCATGAGGGTTTCAAATTCCTGCATATAATCATCTATTGTCTTGCCTCCTTGCCTCAAAGTCTACAGTCACATAAACAGTTCCTATTTGTAGTGCTCAGGAATAAATCTTTTTCTCAACACCCTTTTCACATCCCTCCATGTCTGAATCTCAGCCTCCCTATCCCTACGCCTGTAATAATCAAATTCTTCCACCATAATGCAACGTATCCTGTAAACTTGATAGCAGCCAATCGGAATATGGTATTATCATCGATCTCATAACATTCAAAGAGACCCTCAACCTTGTCCTCCTAGTCCAAATAATCATCCGCTGATCCCTTATCGTCATAAGAAGGCATTTGTAGCTTTACATACTCCAGTCTTCGAGGCGGCCTGAAATCCCTATTTTGGTATGGATTAGCCCCAAAGTTGTCATCCCTCTCTTCTCTGTAAGGATGATGATCCCCATCTATCCTTTTATTTAAATTTCCTTCTCCCACTATTCTGTCTCTCTGAAGATTCTGTGGAGCTACTTGAGGTGGTGCTTGAAGGTTCACCACTAGTGGTTGTGGTAAAGTCATCCTATCAATCTTAGTTGCTAAAGTAGCAACTATGGTAGTAAGATCCTGGAGTTCTTCTTCCAAAGTCCTCCTACCTATGGCATTATGGCCCTAACCTCCACCAACCTGGCTATTGGCTTCATTGCCAATTCCCCCATTCGCACTTTCGTTGGACATGATGTGTTTTCAAGAAGTAGTTCTAAAATTCATAGCACACTCCTTTAACAATAGTATTCCAAACATTTTTATCAACTACGATGATGTAATAGCTCATGTCTCAAAGAGAATATCAAAGGCACAAGGAGAAATAATTTAGTACTCCAAATAAGTTTAATAAATGAAGTACATATGCAACTACTTTAAGTAGATGGAATTAAATTTAACAACAAGTGTTTAAGTAACTATTTCAATTACTTTCACACTTTAATGATTTGTTTGGAGTTTAATTTCCACCACTCAACCTTCCTTTTCTTGCCTTGATTTCACACTACAATTCAACCATAATGTGCAGCACTTCAATAAAATGCAAAAATACTCAAATCCACCACCACACTACTCCTCTTAGCCTATGGTGCTACTTCACTCATGCCTATTACAATTGTTCTCCAATTTACACAAAAAATAATCCACACTGAAATGCACATAACCTTCATAATTTTTTGCAAACACAACCCTATACACACTCCATGGTTCACACTCCCAAATATATAAGTTTCACCACTACAAACACTAAAGCAAACCACAACTTATACACCAAAGCAGTAACAATTCAAATTTGAAAATAAAACCACTTCACTAATTGCAACCCTTCCTCAAACGATAAGAAGTAATTTCAAATTTAAAAAACCATTCATTAACTTCTTCAACTTAATGTTTGTTTTGAAAATCAAATAATTTCGAAATCTTTCACACAACTCAAATCTGGAAATGCTCAATTACACCCTCTATTTTTCCGAAAACAAACATGTAAGGATCACAATTCTTTTTCCTACACAATTGCACTTCCGAATTTATATTCAAAATGAACTAACTCTCCTCTTCCTTCACGGTGAAGTCCACAACATAGAAGCTTCAACAAGTATTCAAAAATCACTCCAACAAGCAGTAAGTTCAACTTCCACTCAAGACAAATCACGCCACTCCAAGCAATTACAACAACAATTTCAATTTACTCTCAATTTTTGAATTAAAGATGTAAGAACATGAACCCTAAATTTTTTAAATTCAAAATCAAATAATCCTTCTCACAACCTCAAGCTCTGATACCAAAAAGATGATGTGCCTAAATGATCAAAGGATCTAAGCACATATATGCAACCAATTGAAACAAATTCAATCACTAAATCCAAGTCCACAAGAGGCATGAACCACTAAATATTATGAATCCAAATTTGTAAAATAATTTTCTTTGATAACAAAAAGATGATGTGCCTAAATGGCAATTAAGCACAAGAAAAATAATCCAAATAACAACCCCAAAAGACAAGACCAATTCAGTTCACTTTTAGAGCAAAATTGGACCGTAAACCTTAAATGCAATCTTTGATTCGAATGATGTATTTCATACAATGATCAACACGGTGAAGTATTTCTCAATGAAGATCACAAATTATACTTGAAAAAGCCATCGTGATTACTAGTAAAAAAACAACAAGAACCACTTACATGATCTACCTTCCAAATGGATTGATTTCATGGTTCAAGAATTGTATACAATGGATGAATCGAAAAAAAAGTATGATAGTATCTCAAATGAAGCACAATATTTTGAATAATACTAATTCAAATCTGACCAAGAAATGTTTCAATCTAAACCTAGATATGACACACTAGAGAAAAAAAGAAAACACAATAAATAGATATTGATATAACTCACAATTTCAAGTTGTTGCACTCGCCACAATTTCAACTCTTGGGATTGAAATTGATAAGAGGGGATTGAACTAGGATGAACCCTAAGCTCTCTCACGTAAAAGTGATGTGTTTAATCTAAAAAATTCCTCCTCAAAACCTTACTTAAGTAAGTATTTATACTTGCTCCCTTTAGGGTTAAAAAGTCCACAAAATTACAACTATGCCACTTTTAGGGTGGCCGGTCCTAAATCAAAATTTCAAACAAATGAAAGTGTCCCAAAAAAAATTACAACAAAAAATGGTCCAATAAAAATTACAAAGTACAAAAATAATATAAATCTTCAAGAGCCAATGCTTCAAAGTGAAATCAATCGTAGTGGGCCTTTGGATGCAAATCTAATGATGTCCCGTGGCCATCAACTAATGTAAGTCATTTGGCATCCCATGGAGAAATATTATTGTACCTGTGAGATTATTACTCAAATATTTATTAGATAAAAGAAATAAAGTGAAATATGAGTGATTTGGATCATCATCCAAATCGAGTTTTGAGAGCATTTATGGTGCCGAAAAATTTCCCATCAATATGTGGTCAAAGTTGTTACATCATGGGTTCTAGAATGTTTTTGTAACTTTAATAGTTTTTTGGGTGAAATAATTTACCTAAATGAAACTTAGTTATTAATTGTTGAAGAACTTGCAACTAAATTGTAAAGTTATAGGCTTCATGAGAGGTTGTTTAGAAGTACACTCCATGATAATGGAAAAATGAGAAGAAAAAGAGAAGAGAGACATATTAACTATAAGATATTTTTCCCTCCTTCAATATCATTATAGTTCAAATTAAAGAGAGTAAATATTAGAGTTGGTGAATGTTGACAAAATCCAAAACTTAAATATTCAAAGATTGTGTTGTAATTGTTAACTTAGCCACATAGAAGTTATACCATTAGTGTTGTGCAGAAATTTGATTTCTTCCATTTAGTGGATAATCCTACATTAAGATAATTGTAAATAGGAGTTTACAAAGAAATGCAACTATCTCACCTTTCATAAGTCAATAAGAACCATGCCAACCCTCATTAACTTTCAATAGCCAATGTTATATCTTGTCATAAAGTAGACCTAATCTCTAAACTCAGCAAATGTACCTAAGGATCTATGATATGCTCATTATACATTTGAACGACCTAATAAATTGTCTTACAAGTAATTGACTAACATCACCCATGCCATGAAGTGTCACTCACTTAGATTTTCTATTTGTTGAGTTATTCATATAAAGATGACAACTAAATTAATAATAGAGGAGCATAGGAAGAGAAAATGAATAAGCATTGCCTTATGAATGGCTAGACCTCTTCATGATTGTTAAACATGGTTTAGTGAATCATATTCATTTATTTGTCCACATTGGTATAGTCATAAGTACCCATAGGCTACACTTGATGCGTAAAAGCACATATACTAAATTCTAAAGGTAAATCTAGGTCATCTAGTGCCTAGGAGGCCTATTGATTAGGATTATATATAGTCAAAATACATAGAGCAAAATGGAATATTTTCTCGAGCAACATAGGTTTTTGTTATGGAATCCTTTAGATTACCTCTATTCTTAACATACCCTTTAAGAATGCCTAAGCACCTCTCTATTGAGTACATCCATCTATACTACATTAGAATGAAGATGTGTGCTTCTTTTAGTAAATCCACTATAAGATGAGTCACGATGTGAGAAGAAAATAGGTGGGAATATCATTTCTACCTCATAGAATGTTATGATTATGTTGTGCTCTATAGGGTTCAAAATGTCAACTCATAACTCCTTTGCACACATTGATATGAACTAACACTTCAAATTAAATGAGATTTGTGTGTGGGAACTAGGTATAAGTATTTGGGAATTATAATTTAGTGGATTTTTTTTAGGTATATTTGATCGAAAAATAAAGGGATATGGATGCAATTAACACTAGATATTACTTACTAGTATAAGAAATGAAATGGTATGTAGTTAGAATAACGATTGATATGACTCATAATTGCCAAATTGATTATGAAGTGTTAAAGGAATTGATATTACATATTAGTGCTAATAATGAGTTCACCATAATCAAATAACTGATAAGAGCACCAAGATTTAAAGAAAATTAATACTGCTCTCAATGATCCATAATAGTTTGAAGAAAATTTATGATGAAAGTTCAATAACAATGATAAGATAATGATAAAGGCTCCAATTGAAACCTTAATAAGGTTTTAAGACACTTTAGCGGAATTTTGGCAAATAAAAGGAAGTTTTATTAAATAAAGTAAATTAAAACTCGATTTAATCATCGTCTATAAATATCATGCCACTCAAACATCTCTATCATGCTTTTCGAATGGCATGATGACCATTCTATAGTTAGTATGATTTTAGCTATCATCCGAATGGAAATCCTTAGCCATTCACATGGGATGCTTACTGTTTGGATGGCTTCCTTTGGCTATTTGCTTAAGAGGCAAGGGTATTCTATACCAAGATCACCCTAACATGCCATTTGAATGTCATCTATCTATCATTTATGTGGTATAATTGTCTTGTAAATCCTTGATTCCCTACAACTTTTAATAGCTTTATCAACTAAATCTTGAAATTGGCTCACTCCTTGACTTCTTAGTTAGTAGTTCGAATTAATGATTACATCATTACCTTAAGGTAATAGAAGATTCATCCTCAAATCTATACCCTACAACTTCATAAATCAAGAAATATTGTGAGTAAAAATCAATCTTGACTTCCCCTTCTTCTTGTTGACCAAAGCTATCTAATCTTATATGATCTCTTCAGTGCCTATGGGTAGCAAGGTGAAATTCTAGCCTTCTTTCTAGAGTACTAAATATTTGTATATCCATCATATATATTTTTCCTACCATATTGTCATGGCCACCTTAGAATAAAAAAAAAAAAACATATTCATTGGTACAACGTCACAAATTACCTCATCTACATACTTTTGAATGTTTAGAGGAATCTTCACTTGTTTATGCACATAAATTACCACATGATCATTGAACCAGTGAATTACATATGGTTTAGGTTCCACTATAGTTAGAAGACCTGTTTTCTCAACAAACTTAGTTGACACAATGGTAGAATTCCTACCATCAATGATAATTACATAAAACCTCTCACTAGTAAGACACCTAGTGTGAAATAAATTCTCTTGCTATGCAACTTTATCCTTTACTTGTGCACTTAGGACTTTCTTAACCACTATTGACATTACAATTCCTTTCTCATCCTCAATCTTAATTTCCGTATTACTAGTTTTTGTTATGAATTCTTAAACTTTATTCAAAATCCCCTTTTGATTTCTATTGGCAAACTTAATTGAATATCTTCGTAGTGGAAAATATATAAAGATGTAACATAAAGAGTAGGGATAGAGAGAATTAGGCAGTCAATTTATAGTGGTTCTACCTTATATATCAATTCACTCTTCTAACCTTCACTGATAGGGATCTGATCATCTTTACTAGAATCATTCCACTATATCGATACAACTTTGAAGTTTACAATAATCAATCAAGCAACAACACAATTACTCTTTACTCTATCTCACTTAGACTTACTCTAAGCTAATTTCATAGAACTATATAGAATTAGTCACTTCTCATAGAAGCAACATCACAATTACTCTTTACTCTATCTCACTTAGACTAGCTAATTTCATAGAACTATAGAGAATTAGTCACTTCTCATAGAACCTTTACAAAAATTGAATTACAAATCTCTTTAAGGAAAACAATTTGAACCCTCTAAAAGTTTAGTTCATAAAAAACCATGATTTATGTTTTACTTCTTGTTGTTTCTCTCTTATGTGTGTATATATATAATATATTCTTCCAGTTTTAATATAATATTTATATTGCATGCCCTAGTAGCTTGATCCATTTTGAACATTGCTAAAAATTACTTTGGATATTCAATAGCTCCATTATGGTAACCTTATTTGTAATAATCAACTTTGATTGAATTTCCTATTTTATCTTTGAAGTGAGTTATTGTTCTTTCTTTTCTAACTTTTATCAATAATTAACTTTTCTATATTCTATTCTTTCCTTTAAAATTTGTATCCCCTTGATATGTATAATCTAACTTTAATGGAATGGGGTTAAATATATTATCCAAATATAGTCAACCATTAAAGGTAGGTCTTGTTACTTTATCTTTGGAAAACATTCTAAGCTATTGGAGACATGTCTTAAAAAAAATATGCTATTGAAATCTTTAAACTTTAGTTTTGATGAGTTCTAACCAATTCTAATACTTCATAGATAAATAAAAATTTATCTTTAAGTCATCTTTTTTTACTGTAAATATCCTGCATTCAAACTATAAATACATTATTCCCATAAACATGATTAGTAGAACGTGTTTATTTTTTATTATTATCAAAACTTAATTTTTGGTAGTCCATTTACACTCAACATTCTCAATATTTTTGATGATGATAAAACACCTTTACATTGCAAAATAAAATATAGAGAGCAAACAATTTAGAAAAATATTATATTTAAATTACATTTAGAGGAGAGCATTTTCTCCCTCTTAAATAATATTTTCCTTGCATATTACTTCATCTTCCTTTTTGTTATCATCAAAATAGATTAATATAAGGGAGACTTATAAAAGATTTTATAACTTTATATATATGTTTAAATAAATAACAAATATCTAAAAACATAAATTATCATCTATCAATCATCAAAAGTATCAACAATCCATAAAATTCAACAAATCAATAAATAATAAGGTCTAATAGATAGTAAATAGATGTTTAGCAAATCATTTGAAGTCTCTCCTTTTCTTCTTTATTATATGATTAATATACTTTGCAAATTCTCTTCTAAATTTCTTTATCTCCTCTTCCATGTGTTGGACCATCTCCATCTTAAATGAATCAAAACAAAATGAGAAGTTTTCAAATTGTTTTTCATTATGGGGTTGGTCAGTAGGAGCTTCTTCATGTTTAAGTGAAGAACAATTATAAGAAACAAGTCTCTTTAATGCTATAGCTATAGAATAAATGATGGGAATTTCTCCTTGCTCTAATGTGACGCTAAGAGGATACTCATCAATTTGCCTCATTAGCTCCTCAGTATCTACAAATTTAGAGGTTTGCTGATTCATCTTCTTAGGTGCCTTTATGTGAGTAACTTCAAAGATAGGCTCAAGTAGGAATAGTTCAATGGGTTCTTGTTTAGAAACTTCTTCTTCCCTTGTCTTCTATTCTTTCTTTGTGCTTCCACTGATCCCCCATCTTTTCTTGAACTCTGAAAGCTTCCCTATCCTCCTCTTTTTTGAGCTTTCCTCACTAGCATTATAATTTTGTTTATCCCTTGCTACTTAAATGTTTCTTTCTACTTTAAAACCTATATTTTCTATATATAACTTTAGAGGAGTTGCTATTGTTCTTGTTCATCTAACTTTTATACCCTTATGCTCCAATAATCTAGAATCATGCTCCCATGTACTAAATTATCAAACCTTTTCAAATGATGAATATGAGCAATTAAGTGAGTTGGTAGGTTTACTTGTAAAGTCATTATTTAGTCCAAAATTAATTTTATATTTAGCTCAATAATTGTGTTAGAACTTCCTCTTCTTAGTAGAAAACATTTATTTATGATTTTGTGTAAGATTTATATACACGTAGGAAAATCATTTATCCTTGTTTTCCTATAATCAAAAGCTAGCAACTTTCCTAAGTTCACTAACTTGTATAGTTCATCCTTTCTTAACATTGTAAAACTTTTGTCCTCTTCCTCATCTCTTAAGTTAAAACAAGAAATCAAATCCTCAATGATTTCTACTTGTACTCCATAATACTGGAAACAAGCTTAGGCTCATCATCTTGCAAATTTTTATTAAATTCTTTTGCAAAGTCCTTAGAAAAACCATTTTTCAAATTTCCTAAAGTCCTCTAGCCTTTGGTGTCTAGAATCTTTCTTGCATCTATTCCTTCTTTCCTTTGTTTTCTTTTCTAACATATGAGTTATTGTTATATCATCTTTTGGATCTGAGTCTATTATTATGGGATCACAACTTCAAACATTGAAGAAACTTCGATTTGATTCATGATTTTGATGACCTCTTGATATTGATTTTATTTTTGAAAAATAGATGAGATATTATGTTTGATTTAGATTATGCTACTCTAAAGAGAGATTTTGTTGTTGTGGGTTTTCTTTTTCTTTTAAAGTAATTTCCTATTTTATTAATTGCCTAGTTTATTTCAAAAATTTAAATCTATGTGATCTTGCAAAAGTTATCATAATTTTCAATAAGGATTCCCCTTGATTTTTTTTTTATCTTTTAATTTTATTACAGAGATGATCTTTCTAGATATGTAGTCCTATCAATATACAATTTTATTTTAATAAATAGTCTTATCAAACATTATCAAGCCTTATCTTATGAGTATAAAGTTTCTCTTGAATATTTTAAATGAAATTATTGGTGGGAAACTAGATACATACCTTTCTAAGGAATAACTAACTGGTTTCTTGTTTCCAAAACCACTTGTTGTTTAAAAAACTAATTTTGATTCAATGCTACTCTTTTTTTTTTTTTTTGCAAAAATTCTATTTGCTTTTGGAATCCGCTCAAACTTGGGTCCTTTAAAGTTTAAACTTGTAACTTTGTTATCTCTAAATTAATTTTATTGAATTGCTAATGCTTATGAAAACAATATTTTTTCAATATGACAAACTTTATTGCAAAAATAACAAATTTAGGGATTTAAATGCAAATACCTTTGTTTTAGATTTACATACCTTTTTCTATTCAAATATTCAGATTGATGAAACCTTTCATTTCTAATTGGATGTCTCCAGAAATACTAATAGGATTTGTTGTACTATCTGTTATAATTTACATGTACTCTATCTTCATGTATTTTCTTTTTGATTAGTTTTAGATTGTCGTTGTCTTCTTTCTTTATAGCTACTTCCTTACCTTTTTCTATTGTCATCTTACTTGTAATAGGTCTATTGTAAATTAATTCTTTTGCTTTTACAAACATAGTCTTATTAGTAGCATTTGGATTTTCACCTTTCTCAAATCTTAATCCATGTTTTGAAGAATAGAGTCTTTGACTTGATAAAAAGCATTGGTAGTTTTTTTTTTCTCTTTCATTACATTTATGAAATGTATAATTAAGTGATTGAAAAACGATCACCAATTCTTGTTTTTGAGCTGTTTATTTCATCTTTTAGAATTAGATTTCCATTTGTTAACTTTTCTTTTTTTACCTTTAGTGTTTAATTTTCATTTTTTAATAAATCATTTTCATTTGCTAGGAGAGAGTTAGCTTGACTTTTAGCTTCTTGTTCATCCTTTAGAGCCGAATTTCATTATCTAACCTTGCACTCAAGCTTTAGTTTTTGATAATGTGCTCAACATTTCAGCATACATTTTTTTAGGAATTTGCATCACAGTTGAAATCAAATTTCTACTTTACCATCAAACATAAATATTCTTTAAATGTTGCCTCCGAACATTTTGCTTCACTTTGTGATTCTTTTGGTTTGCTCCATGTCACTTATGGCTTATTTTACTTATGATATTTTTCTAATTTATTAGTGAGCATAGGACATTCATATTTGATATATTCAATCTTCTTGCATTCATAACATGTTACTTTATCAATATTTTTACCTACATGTGTTGACGTTAAGATCAAGTTTCTTATCTTGGTTCCTAAGTGCTTTGTTGAGACACTAAATCTACATTACTTGTGTTAATGTTAATATCAAATTTCTTACCTTGGTTCTTGAGTGCTTTATTGAGACACTAAACCACAATCAGAAAGGGAATCTAGATATTGTCAATGGGATCATAGGATAAATTTAGTAGTCATCAAAAAACACAAAAACATAGTCTAAAACACTAAATTGCAATTAAAAAGGGAATCTAGACATTGTTAGTGGAGTCGCACTCATCAAACCCATCCTTAAACTCATAGCCATAGTCTAAATCGTCACATGCATTATCAATATAAAGGTTATCACTTGAAATAGATAAGAGGAATGAGTTGCATTATACCCAGCACAATTGTAGTCACATACAAACATGCATTAATGCCTATAGCACATGTACCTAATTTTAATACAACAATTAGGGTTCATTAAGACATAAGTTTAAGTATAATAAATAGTGTTGAAGTACTTATGACTTTACTCAACACGATAAGGGTAACTGGGTTCTCATCCCACCACAACGAGCTATTGGGAGGTCGATTAGGATGATTAGATTGCACATCTAAAGCGAAAAATAGATAGTATTCTCATCTAGATATTACCACCGTTATCTAGACATCGATAATCATAGTCTACCCATAACATATTATATGCGACTCCTTGATGTACCTAAAACAATGATTTAATTGGATGATTCTAATTCTAAGGCAACAATCAATAGCAATCGACTTCCAAGATTCAAATAATGAACGATAACATAAAATAAATCCTAAACCCTTATCAGATATGACATACCAGTAAGAGAGTAGTCCTAGTACGGATTTATTGATATTACACACAACAATCCAATACCATCACTTGCCACAATCAAAGATTGATAAGAGTTTGAGAGGAAAAACCTTAAAGAGTTAAATTGTATATCTCAAGTCCCATGTCCATTGAGTGCTAAACACAAATTAAAGTACAAGGAAAATCAACACTATTCGGTCCAAGAAAGCCATTGAACTTGAACTAGATAAGCTGTTGGCTTTGACTTTGACACTGCTGGCTTTGAAGAATTAAAGGCCGCTAGCCTAAATGGTCGACCTAAGTGGCCAAAGCTACCGTGCTACACTGTTAGCCTAAATGATCAAAGCTGCTGGCCTTGAAGGTCGACTTAAGTCTTACATCGTCGGTTTTAGGGCCAGCCTAAATGTAGTATCGTCGGTTTTGAATCATCGAATGTTGTCCTGAACAATGACAAGTACATTTAATTGATAATGAAAATAATCATGCAAAATATATGAAGATATTATATGATGTTCTTCGGGTTCCATTTGATCACGTAAAAACTCTCATGCTAAGGTTTTACAATCCTTTGGCTCTAGCTTAAGTGATTGGTCCTATAATTGGAAGGATTTAATTCTTATCATCTCCTCAGATCTGTGGAAGATTTGTCCTCAAATTTGATGGTTCTTCTATTTTAGTTGTGCACTTCTGAGAATCCCTTGGGCTGAAAATCTTAGTCTGTAAGTGTTTGTTGTCTTGAAGTTGTGGTTGTCTTGAAGGCTTCTGAATTACCTATATCTGATTCACTCTATTTAGTTCATGCCCCAGTCCCTTCCTCTTTACTAACAAAGACATTCTGTCATTGGATTTATTGATTTGCTCTTGGGCTTCGCGTACCTGATGTTCTTAAGAATCCAAATCAACAAGCACAAGATACAAATGATTAATCAATCCATAAATGATCAATTGGACTCAAAATTGGCATGAACCAAATTAGATGTATTACAATGGAATTCCATTACCAATCAATTACATATAACAATGTAATTCCAATCTCTAAAATTGGCTTGTAATCTTAGCAATGTGAACCCCAATTTGACATGAACGAACAAGTAGAAAAATCAACCAATTATCACTAGATATTACACACTAGCAATAATAGGATGCAACTTAGAAAATCTTAATATAACTCATAAGAAATTCTAAGCCAAACTTGACACAATTTCTAAAGAAATTGATAAGAGTGGATGCTAGCAAGAGGTGACTCTCACACGGCGCAGTGTTTGAATTTTATCAAATTATCAAAAAGCTCCCTAAAAACTCTAGTTAGCAAGTATTTATAATTGCTCATATTAGGGTAAAATAAACCAAAAAAATTACAAAGTTGCCATTAGGTGACCAATTTAAAAATTACAATTACAAGTGCAAAAATGGTCTTTAAGTGGTTGGTTCTTCAAGTCAAGTGAACTTATTGTAGACCATTGAATGTGAGTCCAAGAATGTCCTTAATTTGATCCTTAACGTGTTTTATTCGTTATCTTGTAAAACCGATGATTGTACTTGCTAGAATGCACAACAATTATGTAATACAAAAGTAGACACTAAATTAACATTCTCAAGGTTTAGTTGTTTATGGAGGATCTTCATAGCTAGGTTTTGTAAACCCTTAGCTCGGGCTTTGGTGATTGGTCTTGTGGGAATCTAATTTCTATCATCTCCTCAAACCTCAAGAAGATTTGCCCTCAAATCTGATAGGTCTTCCTAAGTGTCATATGGTAAATATGGTGATAGATCTGCAACATTAAAGGTAGGAGAGACGCCATATTCCCCTGGTAATTTTATTTTGTAGGCGTTGTTGTTGATGTGCCTAACAACTCTGAAAGGTCCATTTGATTGGGGTGATAGCTTCTGTGACTTCTTACGAGGAAACCTGTCTTTGTTAAGATTAATCTAGACTAAGTCACAGGGATTATAAATTCTGGTTTTCCTGTGCCTGTTTCCTTGAAGTTTCTACTGCTCCTGTGTTTTCTGAAGACGTTTGGTTGTCTTCTCTTGAAGTTGCTGGATCTCCTTAGCTTGCTCAACTCTACTTAGGCTCTCTTCCTTTGTTGCTGGCCCTGCTATAAGATCCAATGGAATAGTAGGATTATAGCCATACACAACTTCAAAGGGAGACTTACTAGTTGAACTATGAGTAGACCTATTGTAAGCGAACTTGATAATATGAAGACACAAGTCCTAATTAGTAAAATTCTTGCCAACCATTGATCTTAGTAATGTGCCAAGAGTACGATTAACAACTTCAGTCTAGCCGTCAGTCTGTGGATGGCATGAGGTACTATACATAAGTTTAGTACCAAGTCTTCTCCATAGTGTTTTACAGAAGAAGCTAAGATACTTAGTGTCTCTGTCAGACACTATACTGTGTAGAACACCATGTAATTTAACAATCTCTTGCACAAAAGGTTAGATATAAAAGGGCATCATCTATTTTGTGACAAGGCACAAAATGAGACATTTTGCTGAATCTATCAACAACCACCATGATAGAATCCTTTCCCCTTTGAGTCCTAGGTAGGCCCAACACAAAATCCATACTAATATCAGTTCAGGGTTTAGTAGGTATAGGCAAAGGTATATATTCACCCTGAAAGCCTTTCTTTCCTTTTGCCCTTTTGCAAACTCCACACCTTTCCAACACCTTATGAACATCCCTTATCATACCTTTCCAATAAAAATTTCTTTCAACATGGCTAGGGTTCTCTTCTCACCAAAATGACCAGACAATCCTCCTGCACGTGCTTCCCTCACCAACAATTCCCTTACGGATCCATAAGGTATACACAATTTTGTAGTTTTATGCAAAAATCCCTCAATCATGTAATACCCCTCAAGCATCTTTCCCTTAGAAGATTTCTCAAATAATCATCATGCATATACTGTTTCTTCAGTAATTCAAAAACAAGCAGTTTTGATTGAAGAGAAGTGATAAGTACATACCTGCGTGACAAAGTATCAGCTACCATATTCTGGTTACCCTTTTTGTACTTAATAACATATGCAAAACTCTCCAAAAACTTCACCCATTTGGCTTAGCATTTAGAAAAATTTTGCTGACCCTTGAAATGCTTCAATGACTCATGATCTATGTAGATGATTAACTCTCTCAGAAGGAAATAATGCTGCCATGTCATCAAAGCCCTCACTAAGGAATAGAATTCCTTATCATATATGGAGTAGTTCAAAGTGGAAAATTTGAAAACAAAGAAGACCAAAAGGAGAGTTGATAATTTCAAAATTATAGTTTGAATTTTGAAAGCAAAGGAGAGTGAATGGAGTGTAGATGATTTCATAATTGTGGTTTTCTTTTACCATTTCCAAATTTGAAGAGTGTGGAGAAAGGGAAATTATTTCAAATTCAAACACCATTTTTTTTAAGTTGAAAGAAGTTATTGTGTGATAGTTGAGTGAATGACTATTTAAATTTGAATTTGTTTCTTACTATTTGTAGAAGAGGTTGTATTTAAAGTGGAATTTGAATTTATTACTGTCTTATTTGTAAGTGGCGATGTGAAGTGAGTTGTTGTGAGTGGCCAATTAGAGTTGTATTGTGAAGGAGTGTTGCAACGTGAAGTGTGAGTGTGTTAACGTGAAGGTGCCATATGTAAAGTAAGTTGTGGTGAAGTTAGTGCACCATAAGTGAATTGTTGATTGTGTGTGTATATGTGGCGGTATGAATGTGTGAGTGAGGGAATTGCCACTTGTGAATTTGTGCATTTATGTGTAGTGTAAGGTGCTACACATTGTGGTTATTTGTAGTGTAAAACCATGGCAAGAAAAGGAAAGTTTGAGTAGTAGAATTTGAATTTAAAAACAAAAATTAAAGTGTGAAAGTAATTGAACTAATTACTTAAACACTTGTAGTTGAATTTAATTCTATCTACTTGAAAGTAGTTGAGTGTACTTCATTTGTGGCTTGGTATTATACTTGAACCGTGGAAGTGTCAGGATAATTATTGTGTTGTTGGGTTTGAACACAATCATGTCTAGTAAAATGTTTCATTATACTAATGTATTGCGTCGAACATTGACTACTTTTACTACTAAGGATGATGAACAAAGGGAAAATTTGTTCCATACTTCTTGTTGGGTACAAGGAAATTTATGTGTCCTTATAGTTGATGGTGGTAGTTGTCCTAATGTGGTAGCAATATCGTTAGTATCAAAACTAAAACTTGCCACTACTCCACATCTTGAATTGTATAAATTGCATTGGCTTAGTGATTAGGGAGTTTGCATGTGACCCAAAGAGCTAGGGTATCTTTTAGTGTAGGGGATAAATACTGTGACAAAATTGAGTGTGATATTCTACCTATGTGTGCATCCCATATATTGCTTAGCAAGCCTTGGTTATATGATAGGAAGGTCTTACATGATCGCTTCAGGAATACTTATGTATTCCAAAAGGAGGGAAAACGTATTATTCTGAATTCGATGTCGCCTTCAGGGGTCCAAAAGGTTTAGCAACAGATCTGTAGACCATCAGAGATTCCTGAGAATCATAACCACATGAACTAACCTTTAGAGGCCACATTGTGTAGAAGCAAACATGCCAACCTTTAGAGGTTCCTAAGGCTCCTAGTTACATAAGCCAACACATAGTGGTCAACATTTGTCAGACACAAATGTACCAACCATCAAAGGATCCTAGGGGTGAGAGTGATATGAGTAGATCACTAAAGGGCCAGACTGTTCAGAGACATTTGTGTCCACCTTCAGAGGTTTCAGAGGGCCATAAGCGTTTGAGCTAACTATTGGAGGGCCATAAGGGTCAGTGACATACAGATGAGTTAGGAAAGGAGGAAACAAAATCAGTAGAATAGGTTGTGACAGGAGAGACCTCAATGGATAATGGGTCATTATTTGTGTTGTAGATGAGATACATCATAAAAATGGAGGAGAGAAAACAATCACCCCTTATGGTATTTTAGATATTGGGATTCTGCAGTGATACTTCTTCAAGTGGCTTTGATACGAACCACGCCAACCCGTGACGAAACCCAATACCAATACGTTCGGAAAATTCGTTGCCTAAGACACCCAAACACCTAAAGTGGAAACCGCGACCCGTTGTCTATAAGCGAGACAAGAATTGTGGTATAAAAATGAAGACGCTACAATCGGGATGAAAGACCGATTGATAAGTCGGGATGAACGCCACGGAAATCAATCCGATAAGTTCGATTTAGTTCTTGAAGAACCAAGAGAGGTGCCTCTCAAAAGTGTTTAATGTTCAAAGATGTATATATCTCCGTTGTTCTAAACCTTAGGAGCTTTTATACTAGGGTTACAATTTGTGTAAAAACAAGTCCAAAACGACGTAGTTTAGTTAAGTGACATAAACGCAAAAACAAGCTGCCCACAGGATACAAGGTCGTGCACGACGCGGTACTTGCGTGTCTTTGTGCATGAACATACACGCCCGTGTACTTTGGCCGTGTACTTTTCTGTGCAACCTCTGGCAACATACACGCCCGTGTACTTTGGCCGTGTATCTTTCTGTGCAACTTCTGGCAACATACACGCCCGTGTACTTTAGCCGTGTATCTTTCTATGGATTTGCTTGACTCCATACACGGCCGTGCCTTGAAAATACACGCCCTCTTCAACCCGTGTCCAGTATAACTTGTACAAAAGCAAGGGTCTTCCAATGGTTGTTCCAATCCGTTCCAACTTCATGATTGCTCCAATCCTTTCCGGCTTCATGGAAAACCTTTATCAACTCGTTAAGTGCTTCCTTGAATCGTTTTGCTCGATTTCTTATGATCGGTCTAGGCGACACTTCAAGAGGATCCACATTTCTTCTTCCGGCTTGGCTCTCATCCCAGATCTCATCAGGCTTGCTAGGAGGAAACAGAGTCTCTACTGCATTTGATTTATCAGATTTGAGGACAAATCCTTTTCAGGCCCGAGGAGATGTGATAACAGCATATTATCTCATGGTTTATCTTGTGATTTGGAGGTTGTTATTGTTAAATTTGAAAACAAATCACTAAGATAAAGATACTGAAGTGCTTGTATTTTGATATTTTAGGAATTAATGGACTCAGACAGGAAAAAAGTGCATTAGGAGCTGAAAAACATGAAGAAATGGACAAAATTAGTAGGCAAGGGATAACACACGACCATGGGAAGAGGCTGGAACCAAAAGAAATGGAGTTTGCAAAATGCCGAGGAGCCTATGGGGTGAGACCACGACCGTGCCTCATGTGGTGGTGGCAACACCACTTATCACACGGCTGTGGCACGTCATTTGGCTATCTATGGATGGACTAACCCCATGAAGCACAACCGTGCCTCATGTGGTGGAACACCTGCAAAAAATGCCGAGGAGCCTATGGGGTGAGACCACGGCCGTGTCTCATGTGGTGGTGGCAACACCACTGATGGGTGTCGAATCCAACAAAAATAAAACCTACTCCTAAACAATTATATGATTTGCATATAGTGGTGAGTAGGGTCAAATCCACAGAGATTGGTTAAACTTATTTCTATTCAAGGAGAATAAAAGGGAAAAGAAAAATGGGAGGGTTTTGTTTGTGAATCAAAATAAAGTAAAACAAGGTAAGAAAATCGGATATTAATAAAAGCCTAGCCAAAGGAATCAAGATAGTTTAATTCAAGGAATTGATCATCGATGCAAATGTTCTCTATTCTTGTTCCTAGATAAATTGGTTATGGTTATTAACAAGCTCTAACAACCTATCTCTCCTTACTTCCCCGATAACCTCAGACAAGCGCTTTGAATTATTTCTCTTATTGATTAAACAACCCTAGACAAGCGCTTAGGATTTAATCTATCAATAGCATTAAGATCTAGAGAGACCACCAATTCATGCCAGTAGATTATAAGATAACCTATTTAAACATGATCACACACCTCCATAACATGAATTCGATCATCTCTTTTATAACCAAACATGTTATTGTGTCACTAAGACTAGAACAATCAAACAATTACGGATTTGACGTGCTAGTTGACAATATATTAACTTGCTAATTGAGTAGAAGAGCTCTATTCATACCAATCGACAAAGATAATAATGACAAAACGATCAGAAAATATATGAATACCCGAAAGCAAAGAATAGAATAAATATAAGTCAATTAAACCTCACAATTCGTGGAGAATTAAACATCTATGACCCTTTGGCTAGAAAAGTAGCTTAGCTACTCATGTTCATCAATAAAACGAAAAATAAAAATAAAAACATAACAAGCCTCTGTTTCCGGCTGCCTGCTCCGCCTCCGCGTTTCCTTCTTGTCTCTAAGGTGATCCAAGATTCCAAGATTGCCCTAACCCTTTAGGGTTGGCTCTATTTATATTATTAGATGGATAGTATGTGATCTTTTGCTAGCAAGATACGGAAATATCTTTCCTTTTCCAAGTAGATTTCGAGAAGTGAAGATTCGTCTGCCTGACACGCCCCACCACATGGCCGTGGGTCAAGCCATGCCATCCTCTGTGCATATTCTTCAAGTCTTCATCCGCGCCCAGTTTGTACCACGGTTACACACACAGCAAGATTTCAAGCCATGCCTTCATCTGTGCATAATCTACAAGTCTTCATCCATGTCCAGTGTGTAACACGGTTACACCCACGGCTAGATTTCAAGCCGTGCCTTCATCTGGTTGATGTTCCACACTTTCTTCTCCTTGGCACGTTAGCTTCCACCACGGCTCCAAGCACGGTTGCTCCCACGGCTTCCACCACGGCCGTGCCTTAAGCCGTGTCTCTCTCTGTTCAAAGTCCACATTTCTGCCTTCTTGTCCAGTGAGGGGCACGGTTTGTACCTTAGCCGTGCCTCAAACCGTGCTAGTTCCTAGTTAGCTACACGGCCGTGTACTTCAATTACACGCCCATGTACTTCCCTCCGGTGGTGTAAATCCTTGTCTTTGAACCAAGTTGTAGATGGCTTCTCTAATTTACTTGAATTGGCATCCTTGACTCCAATTAACCTGATTTATCACGATGATAGAATTAAAGTACCATTTCCTTATGATTTCTATAAAATCAATAATAATTTAACACAATTTATACTATAAAGATTGAGTATAAAATGACTATATCAAATTCCCCCACACTTAAACTCTTGCTTGTCCTCAAGCAATTGCATCAAATCAATTGAGAAATCTGTCATAGATTATACAAACTTTCTTTTCATCATTCCAAGCATCTATTCATTTGTAATTCATGACTTGTAATTTAATGTCTACTACTTCAACCAAACTGGTTTCCTATGATCAAATTACTATGGACAAAATTCAATAGCTAATCTAAACAAAACAAACTTTAATCCTCATGTTTAGCAAAAGAATTTTTATTCCAAAAGTAAATACTTAATCCACTAAGGAAAAACACCCAATTAAACTTCATTGGATATTAGCAAACATATAATCCTTGTAGTATAAAGTAAAAGCATATGGTATAAGCTCTTTGCAAGATATTCTCCCTTTTATACATCTTTGTTTTATTCAATGAATGTTTACATTCATGTTCTTTTGATTTATTCAAGCATCTATTTTGACGGGTTTTTGCCCGCTTCTTTTCATGAACTTTTGCCTTTTTCGCCCTTATCGTTATAGTGAGTTCATTGAGTCGGCAACATCCCGAGCTCATCACTCAAGTGATCGGGTTTTGAGATACCCCTACAGACTCTTCCTCACTCTGACATTCAAGTTTGAATACTCTTAACTCAATTAGTTGAATCATTGGAGTAATGGCTATGCTTGATTTTTTTTTTTTCACTAAGTGTTATGATTGCTTTACAAACAACTTCAAAGAGTATACAATAGCTAATATAACCTAGAAGTAAACTTGTTTATTTTTCACTTAAGGACTCGACCTACTCTTAGACTTCCAATTCTAAGGCTAAATACAAGGTAAATTTGTTTCTTAAAGATTTCACTACTTAATTTTAACCAAGTATCCTAATCACAGCAGTGGGTGAGTAAAACATTTGAACAAGTCAATTTCACATATGCAATTTTGTGACTTGTGTTTATATTATTCATGAATTCTCTCAAATATTCCATTGTAACTTGTGCATTCATTGTTAAATCTATGGCTGGCTAGATTCAATTGGTGGGAAGAAGAATGAAACCCTAGATTGCTAAAGTGATAATTGTAGTCATGTTATTAGAAGGTATTTGTGGATTATTCATAATTGCAATTCCTATAATTTCGATTGAAATTCTTAAAGGTTTTAATTGTTAGAAATTTTATCAATATGGGAGTTGAGATAGAATTTGTTAGGGATTCTTAATTGGATTAATATAACAAAGCGGAAGCGGCGTTAATTAGTTGAATTAGGGTTTATCTGGAGTTTAAAGCAATGTTCTAATTAAGTATCCACTAAGGAATTAGGGGTAATTGCATTAGGGCATTAGGCAATTATAGCATTGGGAAGCGTATGGATGCAATTTAGAATCCTTTGTTAATTAGAGATATGGAAGTTGACTAATTAATTGAAGGTTTATCGTTATAAACCCATTTGAATAACCATACATAGGTTACTCTAAATAACGTGATGGCAATTTGATTAGCGTGTCTAGGGTGAATTCTTAATTCCCACCTTCTCAATTGAAAGGTCTATTTTATAATATTCTTATAGTTCTTGTTTGAGTAGATTTTATTTTAGTTTTTAATTAAGTAGTTAAAAGGTTCTTTCTTTGAATTGCCTAGATATCAGTAAAAGTTATTATAGGTTTAGTAATCTCTTTAGTCCTCGAGGGATCGACACTCTACTCAGCTATATATTACTTGATTCCGACCTAGTATACTTGCTAGAGAATTCACTACTCTTTTGTATATACGGTTCACAGTGATCAAGTTTTTGGCGCCGTTGCCGGGGACTATTAGATATTAGACTTCTTAGCTTTGTTGGTAATTTAGGCGCATTTTATTTTCATTTTATTGCATTTTATTGGATTTGGTCTTCTTTTCTCTTTGTAAGTGTGCATGCGAAGGAGTAGGAGTCTTGAAATTCTGCCTCTAGATCTTGAGATTGAGCGTACTTTCCTGCGTTTGAGAAGAGAGAACAGAAGAAGAGAAGAATCTGAGATGGCTAATGACAACAACAACAATTTGATGCAGGGTGCTACAAGAGCACTTCGTGAATATATAGTGCCAACTGTTTCCGGTTTAGCGATCAGGGGACTTGCCATTCAGGCCAACAATTTTGAATTGAAACCGACACTCATTCAAATGGTCTAAACAAGTCAATTTGGAGGATATCTAAATGAGAGCCCTGATGAGCATATTGCTGTATTTCTCCAATATTATAATACAATGAAGATGAATAACGTTGCAGATGACGTTATCAGATTGCAGCTTTTTCCTTTCTCATTAAGAGATAAAGCTAGAGCTTGTTTTTATTCATTCCCATAAGAGTCCATTACAACCTAGGCCAATCTCTCATCTAAATTTCTAATGAGATTTTTCCCACCGGCTAGGATAACAAGGTTAAGAAGTGACATCACTAATTTCACAAAATTTAATGGTGAATCACTTTATGAAGCCTGGGAGAGATTTAAGGAGGCAATCAGAAAATGCCCACATCATGGATTGCCGGATAATTTACTGATTGAGATTTTTTACCTCAGCTTGGATGAGACATTGAGGTCTCTAGTTGATGCTACATCTAGAGGTGCACTCATGGGCAAGACTTATGATGAAGCGAGTGCATTGATAGAAGAAATGGCTTCTAGTGCCCACAATTGGTAGAATGAGAGAGGTAAAGCTAGAGTGGCATTGGTGAATGATAATGATGCTATTGCCCTTTTGACGGCTCAAATTTCAGCTCTCACTACCCAAGTAGCTAAACTCACCTCATCATCTTCATTTAATGCAAATCAAGTTGCTCTTTGTGAGATTTGCTCAGGACCACATTCGACACTTGAATGCATTCATGGGAACCCTTTAGCTTCTTCATCTAGTGAGCATGTGAATTATGTCAACAATTTCGAAAGGGGTAATATGGGACCCTATTCGAACACTTATAATCCAAGGTGGCGTAATCATCTAAATTTCTCATGGAAGAATGGGAATAACACACTCAAACCACCACCTGGATTTCAGAAGCAAGGTCCCATTGAAAGTGCTCTTCCTTAGCAAAGTCAGTCTAGAATGGAAGAACTCATGTTGAGCTATATGCAAAAGACTGACACCATGTTGTAAAATCAACAGGCCACAATTTGAAATTTAGAGAATCAAATTGGTCAGATTTTGCAACAGTTGAGCAATAGACCATCTAGGTCTTTGCCTAGCAAACACCAAGGAGAATCCAAAGGTATCAATGCAATAATGTTGAGGAGTGGTAAGGAAGTGGAAAAAGTGAACATAGATGTTCAATCAAAAGAAGCAAGTTCAAAGAAAAGGGGAAGAAAAAGGTAGAGGAACCAAAACAACAATCATAAGAGGTGAAGCCTTACGTTCCTCCTATACCTTTTCCAGGGAGATTGAAGCAACAGCAATTAGATTCCCAATTTGCTAAATTCATGGAGGTGTTTAAGAAACTTCAAATCAACATTCCTTTTGCGGAGGCACTCCAGCAAATGCCTTCATATGCTAAATTCATGAAAGAGCTTCTCACCAAAAAGCGAAGAATTGATGAGAATGAACCTGTTATGCTTACAAGAGAATGTTCAATGATTCTTCAAAAGAACTTAACAAATATGCCAAGAAAACAAAGAGATTAGGGGAGTTTTACTGTTCCTTGCACAATTGGAAATGTTTATTTTGATAAAGTTCTTATTGATTCAGGTGTAAATATAAATTTGATGCCTTTCTCTATTTTTAGGAAATTGGGACTTGGAGATTGTAAGGAGACCCATGTCACCTTGTAACTTGCTGATAGAAATATCAAATATCCAAGAGGTATTGTAGAGAATGTTCTTGTAAAATTGGATAAGTTCTATTTTCCAGTCGATTTCATTGTTCTGGAGATGGAAGAGGATAGAGAAGTGCCCATGATTCTTGGTCGACCATTCTTAGCAACAGGTAAAGCTTTAATTGATGTGGAATAAGGTAAGCTCACTTTAAGAGTTATGGATGAAGAAATAACTTTCAATGTCTATGAGGCTATGAAAAGGTTTGATGAGTGTAAGTCTTGTTACATTATTGATAGTATTGATGAGCTTATTTCTGAGTCTTTTGAGGAGAAAACAAGTTTGAACACAATGGAGTTGGTTTGTAGAGATCTCGATGGTTGGGATGATGAAGATGAGCCTATGGAAGAATGTGTGGAACAAGTAGCTGAAATCAAGGCTCGATACTATGAGGAATTGGGCACAAGTGCAACAAAATTGGTGCCATCTTTGACACACCCTCTGGTGCTAGAACTTAAACCTTTACCTAGTCATTTAAAATATGCTTATTTGGGGATAGATGATACTTTGCCAATAATCATTTCTTCTTGTTTGACAGATGATCACGAGCAACAACTCTTAGGAGTTCTTAAGGAGCATAAGGAGGCGATAGGATGGACCATTGCAGATATCAAGGGAATCAACCCTCTAATCTATACTCATCGGATATTCCTAGAGGCTGAGTGTAAACCTATAGTTCAACCACAGAGACGACTCAACCCAACTCTCAAGGAGGTAGTAAAGAAAAAAGTTCTCAAACTACTGGATTAAGGTATTATCTATCCTATCTCAGATAGTAAATGGGTTAGTCCAGTGCAAGTAGTGCAAAAAAAGGGTGGTATGACTGTAGTGAAGAATGAGTCCAATGAATTAATTCCTACTCGTACCATGACTGGGTGGAGAGTTTGTATTGACTATAGGAAAGTGAATAATGCCACCCGTAAAGACCATTTCCCTCTCCGATTTATAGATTAAATGTTAGAAAAACTTGCGAGGAATGAGTATTACTGTTTTTTAGATGGTTATTTTGGTTATAATCAAATTCATATAGCACCCCCGAGGACCAGGAGAAAACCACCTTTACTTGTCCTTATGGCATATATGCCTTTAGGAGAATGCCCTTTAGTCTTTATAATGCACCTGCTACTTTCCAGAGGTGTATGATGTCTATATTTTCTGACATGTTAGAAAATTTCATTGAAATATTCATGGATGATTTTTCTGTCTTTGGTAAATCCTTTGAATCATGTCTGACAAATTTAGATTTTGTGCTCAAGAGATGTAAGGAGACTAATCTACTTTTGAACTGGGAGAAATGTCATTTTATGGTAAGAGAGGGAATTGTCTTAGGTCATAAGGTATCAGGAAAAGGGATTGAAGTTGATCGAGCGAAAGTGGAAGTGATTGAGAAGTTGCCACCACCCACTTCAGTCAAAGGAGTTAGAAGTTTCCTTGGACATGCTGGCTTCTATCAAAGATTTATCAGGGACTTCTCTAAAATCTCTAAACCCCTTTGCAATTTACTTGAAAAAGATGCTGCGTTTAATTTTGATGATAATTGTTTGTAGGTATTCAACCTATTGAAGGAGAAGCTCACTTTTGCACCTGTGATTATAGCATCTAATTGGGAGCTTCCATTCGAGCTTATGTGCGATGCCAGCGATTATGCTGTAGGAGCGATGCTTGGGTAGAGAAAAGGTAAGATATTTCATGTAATATATTATGCTAGTAGAACCTTAAATGAGGCCCAGCGAAACTATGCCACCACTGAGAAAGAGCTTTTAGCTATTATATTTGCTTGTGACAAGTTTCGGCCTTATTTGATAGGTTCTAAGATCATAGTATATATAGATCATGCAGCTCTTAAATATTTGTTTGCTAAAGCTGATGCTAAGCCAAGGTTGATTCATTGGATTTTACTGTTACAAGAGTTTGATCTAGAAATCAAAGACAAAAAGGGAACCGAGAATTTTTTAGCTGATCACTTATCCCGGTTGGAATCTGAATGTTTTGATTCACCTATTAATGAAAAGTTCCCTGATGAACAATTGTATGAAGTAGATATCAAAGGATTACCTTGGTATGCTGACATTATAAATTATTTGGTTAGTAAAATCACACCATATGGTTTATCATATCAACAGAAAAAAGAAGTTTTTGCATAATGTGAAATTTTATTTTTAGGATGAACCATATCTGTTCAAATATTGTGTTGACCAAATAATTAGGCGATGTGTCCTAGAAAATGAACTGCTTAGCATCATTCAGCATTGTCATTCAAAAGAAGCAGGAGGTCATTTTGGGGTGGAAAGAACTGCAGCAAAGATTTTATCTTGTGGATTTTATTGGCCCAGGTTGTTTCACGATTGTAGGAACTACATTATGTCATGTGCTCAATGCCAGAAGACTGGTAACATTTCTAGGAGACATGAATTACCATAGAACAGAATTCTTGTAATAGAGCTCTTTGATGTGTGGGGGATAGACTTTATGGGTCCTTTCCCTTCCTCTTTTTCAAACAAATACATTATCTTGGCTGTCGACTATGTTTCAAAATGGGTAGAAGCTGTTGCTCTACAAAGTAATGACACCAGAGTTGTGGTTAGATTTTTGAAAAAGAACATATTTTCAAGATTTGGGGTACCTAGAGCTATTATTAGTGATGGGGATCGCATTTATGCAACAGGCAATTTGAAAAACTTTTATCAAAATATGGGGTAACTCATAAAATTGCCACCCCTTATCATCTACAGACTTCTGGTCAAGTCGAGATATCCAATAGGGAGATTAAGCGTATTTTAGAGAAAACAATCAATGCATCTAGAAAAGATTGGTCTTTAAAACTTAATGATGCATTGTGGGCTTACAAAACTGCTTTTAAAACCCCTATAAGAATGTCCCCTTACAAGATAGTCTTTAGTAAATCATGTCATCTCTCAGTAGAGCTAGAGCACAAGGCATATTCGGCCATAAAATTCCTTAACTTTGATTTACAAGCTATAGGTAAAAAGCTATTGCTCCAGTTGAATCAATTGGCAGAAATGAGAGATGAAGCATATGAGAATGCTAGGATATACAAGGAGTGGACTAAGCGATGGCATGATAGGAAAATATTAAAACGAGAGTTTCTTCCAGGCCAGAAAGTTTTATTATATAACTCTCGATTAAAATTGTTTCTAAGTAAGTTAAGATCCTGATGGTTTAGACCATTTATTATTTCACAAGTTTTTCCTTATGGCATAGTGGAATTGAAAGCAGAAGACAATTGAACCTTTAAGGTGAATGGCCATCTTCTCAAGCGTTACCACGATAGGGAAAATCTTGATAAAGATACCACCATTGTGGATCTTACTCCCCTAAGGTAAGAAAAAGGAAAGTCAGGCTAGAGACTTTAAACTAAGCGCTCCATGGGAGGTAACCCATGCTTAAGGTTAGTATTCCTTAGTTTATTATTTACTTTTATGATTTGTTGTCAATTTACATAAAAAAAGAGAGAAATAGTGTTTTGCCGAGCTGGCTATGGGGAAAACCCATGGCCGTGGGTGGGTATATACCCACCACTTGTCACATGGCCGTGGCACGTCATTTGGCTATCTACATATGGACCAACCCCATGTAGCACGACCGTGTCTTTTCAAAAAAAAAAAAAAAAGAGAGAAAGAGTGTTTTGCTGAGCTGGCTATGGGGAAGACCAACGGCTGTGGGTAGGTATATACCCACCACTTGTCATACGGTCGTGGCACGTCATTTGGCTATCTACGGATGGACCAACCCCATGTAGCACGGTTGTGGGTCATGCCGTGCCCGACTTAGGTTTGTGTTTTAAACAAAACCCGCTTTTCATTTCTCATTTTATGTCTCTGTCTCCTTCTCTACGCATACAATTTCTCTTTATAAACTTACTCTCTCTCTCTCAAAATCCCTCCTCATTCCTTTGTTTTTCCTCTTAAAGTTTGGATTTTTCTTCCTCATTCCCACTCGTATAACATTGCAAGGTAAGATCTATCCTTCTTTTCCAATATTTCTGCAGATTTTTCAAGTTTTATGCATTTTCAATATGGGTTTATCCTCTTATACATGCATGGGTATTAATTTTTTTTTTGTATAAATCTGTAGACATCTTTTGTATATATGTGTTGTGGTGACTTTCTATGGGCTTAATGCAAAAACTTAGGGAGAACATGCCAATTGCATTGTGATTTTCAGACATGAATGAGCATAAAGATTGTATTTTTATGATGTTTTGGCATGATTCAAAGGATAGAGGTTGTGGAAATTTTTTATTTTTGTGAAGTCGTTATGTTACACGGTCGTGGGTTGAAAATACGAATTTTCACGCGAATTTTGCATGCAAATGACCCACGACCTTGGTATATGTGGGGGTGTAAGCTTTGGTGTTTGATATGGAAAATAAGATCATTTTGATAGATTATTTGGGTCTAGCATAGGTTAAATGTGTTTTCAAGAACTATGAATGTAAAAATTCTTTGTTTTTGTAGATTTCTCGAGACCAAGTGCCATCTTCTTCCAAAAAATGACCTCGCAAAGATAAAGGGCTTGCTAAACCAGTGTCACAGGGACAGTACTTCAATTTATCAATGAGAGAGTTCATTAAGAGATTGGGGATGTATGAAGACGAAGAATTTGTGGACTCTAAGGAGATGGCAAGGATGGATTTTGATTGGTACGACCAGATGTCAGCCTCTCGGTTGTGGCAGGAACTTGGGGTAAATGGTTATAATTCTTCTACATCTTGGGCATTCGATTTGAAGAACCCTACCCACAGGATATTGCATTATATCCTTGCTTGATCGACTAGTGGGAAAATAGACAGTGAGGGGATAGTGAGTGCATTCGACTCCTTGTAGATATGGTCCATGACTCAAAACCGGCATTTGAATGTTGGTTTAATAGCAGTAAAATGTTTCAGACGTTAGTGTGAGAGAAGCCGAAAGGGGATATTTGTGGGAGCTTGGATTACAAGATTGCTAAAGAATATGGGGGTGTTCCCGACTCAACCACCCAGTGATAAAGTTGGTTCTTCAACACTCATGACTAAGGGGGTCTTTAAGCAATGGGGCTTTGGTCCGATCCCAGTTGAAGAACAAGGTCCTCACAGAATGGAAGTTCCTGTAAATGAGAGGAGAGGTCTTTCTTCCTCTCTTGCACAATTCAAGGAAGATATCGAGGAAATAAAACGGGAACAACGAGTTCAAGGAAAGGCAATCAAGAGCATGAAAAAGTATATGTCCTCTTGCTTCACAAAAATTGGAGATGCATTGGGTATCTTTATTCCCCCGTGTGGGGGAAGTTCAGATGAGGACGTTGCACCTCAACCACCTCCGACTACACATTCATCCCCTACTATTGATCAGCCTTTGGCCATCATCCCGAGTTCGTCTACTGGTGGACCTCACATGAAGATCACACCCAGGCGCTCCACAAGTGTTAGAGAGCAACAAATAGAGCCTCTAGCTAAGGTATAAGAAGAAAGCTCTAGTTCTGAAGAGGTCGATTTAGGAGATGAGGAGGAGGAAGAGTTCGATGATGAAGAGGAGGATGATGATGATGATGATGATGATAAGTGATGGATTGACCTGAGCTTGAACTGCACTTTTATTTGGATTCTTTTTCAGTAAATAAAGATTCGGTGCGCTGAGGATTTGGAACTCGCATTTGAACTCACTTGTTCCGAAGCACTTCTATTTTAGGGAAGTTCCGTTTTTCCTAATTTACTTTTGTCAGTTTTTACTCTCCTTTTGTGCATATCAAATAGACAATTCGGACATTGTCTAAGTTAAGTGTGGGGGAGTGATTCTAGACTGATGTTTATATGATGATGATAAGATGCTTATTCTGTTATGGATTGTTTAATAACTTCCCTATCTTGAACTATTTTTTTTTTATCTGGAGAGGGTACTGTAATATAAAAAAAAAAGGGAGAAGAACTTGACTTGTTGAGGTGCCATACTCACTAATTGTTGTAACTAATTTACTTAGTTGAAATTAAATAGTAAAATCTTTAAGGACTAATTTTTCCTTATGTTTAGCTTTTGAATTTAAAGTCTAAGAGTAGGTCGAGTCCTCTTGTGCAAAATAAGCAAGTTTACTTCTAGGTGAATTTAGCTAGTATATTTTCTTTTGAATTGCTTTGAGAGTATTTTAACATACAGTGAAAGAGGTAAAACAAATTCTTTTCTTAGTGATTCCTTAAAAAAAAAAAGTGTATGGAAATTCAAAGCATTTACTCTAATGACTCAGGCAACTGAGTTAAGAGTATCTAATCTTAAATGTTAGTGTGAGGAAGAGTTTGTAGGGGTCCCTTTAAAACTTGGTCACTTGGGTGATGAGCCCGGGATATGCCGACTCAATGAACTCACAATAACGAGAAGAGTGGAAAGGCTAAATTTAAGTACTTTAATAGAAACCAAGTTGATATGGGCGGGCTTTAGTCCCTCAGAAGAGTGAAGTTTGACTCCGCTGTCAATTTTGGTAATTTAAAAAAACTTGACCAATCAAATCAAAGAGTAGAATGAGACTTGAAAAAGGGAGAAAATCTAGGGAAAGAATGGATACCGTATGCTTTCATTGTGTGTTAACTTATTTAGATAAGTAATTAAAGAGATTATATACTTGCTAGTTGCTAGTGAAGTTTAATTGAGTACTTTGCCTTGCTGAATTGAGAATTTACTTTCTGAAATAAGAATTCTATTGTTAAACACTAGGATTGGAAGATTATTCTTTCTAGATTAACTACTCAATTTTAACTATGGTACATTAGTTATATATTTCTATGTTAGTTAGAGTGGTACGCACCAACCATTCAAGTCATTAATCATGAAAGCAAGAATGAATGAGTTATTGAAAGAAGGAAATTTTGTACTTTCAATTATAGATTATTACATTGATTTTATTTCACTTGGGGACAAGCAAAAGTTCAAGTGTGGGGGAGTTGATAACATCATATTATCTCATGGTTTATCTTGTGATTTGGAGGTTGTTATTATTAAATTTGAAAACAAATCACCAAGATAAAGATACCGAAGTGCTTGTATTTTGATATTTTAGGAATCAATGGACTAAGACAGGAAAAGAGTGCATTAGGAGCTGAAAAACATGAAGAAATGAAGAAAATCAGTAGGCAAGGGATAACACTACGGCCGTGGGAAGAGGCTGGAACCAAAAGAAATGGAGTTTGCAAAATGCTGAGGAGCCTATGGGGTGAGACCATGACCGTGCCTCATGTGGTGGAACACCTGCGAAAAATGCCGAGGAGCCTATGGGGTGAGACCACGGCCGTACCTTATGTGGTGGTAGCAACACCACTTATCACACGACCGTGCCTCATGTGGTGGAACACCTACGGAAAATGCCGAGGAGCCTATGGGGTGAGACCACGACCGTGCCTCATGTGGTGGTGGCAACACCACTTATCATACGGTCGTGCCTCATGTGGTGGAACACCTGCGAAAAATGCGACTTTTCATTTTCTTGATTGTTTTTATATATTCCTTTGAGAAGAAACAAGAGGGGACTTTTGGCAATTTTCAGTTTTCAGACTTTTGTTCTTTGAGGGAATATTTCATTTTGATAATAAGAATAAGAGATTGAAACAAGTTTTCCTTGTGATCAATTGAGAAGTATTTATAGTTGGCCTTGGGAAGTGGTCTCTAGAGTTTTGTGTTTGAATTCTCTCCAACTTTATCACAAAATTGGTGATTTCTGATCTTTATTTATTTATGCAATTTTGTGACTTGTGTTTATATTATTCATGAATTCTCTCGAATATTCCATTGTAACTTGTGCATTCATTGTTAAATCTATGGCTGGCTAGATTCAATTGGTGGGAAGAAGAATGAAACCCTAGATTGCTAAAGTGATAATTGTAATCATGTTATTAGATTAAGGTATTTGTGGATTATTCATAATTGCAATTCCTATAATTTCGATTGAAATTCTTAAAGGTTTTAATTGTTAGAAATTTTATCAATACGGGAGTTGAGATAGAATTTGTTAGGAATTCTTAATTGGATTAATATAACAAAGCAGAAGCAGCGTTAATTAGTTGAATTAGGGTTTATCTAGAGTTTAAAGCAATGTTCTAATTAATTATCCACTAAGGAACTAGGTGTAATTGCATTAGGGCATTAGGCAATCATAGCACTGGGAAGTGTATGGATGTAATTTAGAATCCTTTGTTAATTAGAGATATGGAAGTTAACTAATTAATTGAAGGTTTATGGTTATAAACCCATTTGAATAACCATACACAGGTTACTCTAAATAACATGATGGCAATTTGATTAGCATGTCTAGGGTGAATTCTTAATTCCCACCTTCTCAATTGAAAGGTTTATTTTATAATATTCTCATAGTTCTTGTTTGAGTAGATTTTATTTCAGTTTTTAATTAAGTAGTTAAAAGGATCTTTCTTTGAATTGCCTAGATATCAGTAAAAGTTATTATAGGTTTAGTAATCTCTTTAGTCCTCGAGGGATCGACACTCTACTCACCTACATATTACTTGATTCTGACCCAGTATACTTGCTAGAGAATTCACTACTCTTTTATATATACGGTTTACAGTGATCAAGATGATAGGAATCAAAATCCATCAAGACCTATCATTAGGGCAAGAGCCAAAGGATTTCAAATCTTGGCGATGAGGGCCCATTTTTGAGCACATCGACCTTGAAATTATTTGTTTACTAACCTCTTTTATCTTATTCATATATTGTATATTCCAACAAGCACACTCATCGTGCTTTACAGGGCGATGGACAAACTCACTAAGACTTAGCTTGTGAGTTATCTATAGACCAACCTAAACCAGCGATGAGCTAGGCCGATGAATCTTATGGAAGAGTTAACATGATGAAGACTATTTTTATTTATAATTATTTCTTTAGACTATTTATGTTGTAATATTTCTTTTGGGACACTTTCATTTGCTTGTAATTGTCTTTTAAGACCGGCCACCCTAAAAGTGGCATAGTTGTAATTTTGTGGACATTTTAACCTTAAAGGGAGCAAGTATAAATACTTGTTTAAGTAGGGTTTTGAGGAGGTAGCCAAATTTTCAGAAAAAAAATGAAAACACTTCACCTTTGAGGTTAGGGTTTTTCCTAAAATCCAAATTGCTCTTATCAATTTCAATACCAAGAATTGAAATTGTGGCGAGTAGCAACAAAGAGAAATTGTGAGTAATATTAATTCCTTTTTGTTGTGTTTCCTTTTCATCACTAGTGAGTTATATCTAAGGTCGATCAAGATTGTTCTTAGTCAGATTTTGATTTCATTTGAAATCATTCTATCATGTTTTAAAATTGATTGGTTTTGATATTAGTTCTAACCATCAAATTCGCTTCATTTGAACCGTAGTTTACTTTGTTGGGAAAGGGGATCTCGGATTGGTTCTTGTTGTTTTATATGTTAATCACATAGGATTTCAAGTGTGTTTAGTGTTGCAAATGAGGATTTCATCTTTATAATATTGTTCCCTTGAAAACTATAACATTCGGCTCATCTTACATCATAAGGGATCACGTAATTTTGTTGTCCTTTGAACCAATTTTGATCTTGTCATTTTGGAGTTGTTCAATTGGTTCATTTTCATGTGCTTAAACTCCCTTTTAGGCACATCATAATTTGGTATTAGAGCATCATCATACTTGGAATTAAGATTGATCACACTATTGTTTGAAGAATTGGTTCATAAATATTGAGGAATTGTGCAATTGTTGAACTAGTTTGATTGACTTTGTTTGTTTGTCTTTCAAATTGGTTTTGCATGTGCTTAATCTTGGTTTTTAGGCACATCATGTCCAAAGCCCATGCATTTTAAGCATTAGGTTTGACGAATCTTTCCACTTGACGACCTCGGTACTATTTGTTGGATATCAACCCCTATAACTGCTTTACCTTTTCCAAAACTACCCCTCTCCCTATCAGTAATAGTTGCATTTGATTTCGTAGTCCTATCAATTTCCCCCTTTCTAACCTAATGATTATCTGATCCATATTACTGAGTAGTGGATCCATACCTGTTGCACGATGCTTTGTATGGATTGGAGCTTCTCTGCCTTTCAATTTTTAGAGCTAACTGAATGGCCTCATCAAGAGTGTCATACCTCTATAGCTTGACAATACATGATGTCTCATATTTCAACCCAAACACAAATTGTGCCATGGTCTGTTCAAGAGGTTCAACTGTCCTACATTGGATCCTCAGTGTCTCAAACTCTTGGACATACTCATCCACTGTTTTGTCGCCCGTCTCAATGTTTGGAGACGTATGAAAAACTCCTGCCTATAATGTTCTAGTATAAACCTCTTCTTCAGCACCCTTTTCATTTCTTACTAAGTATGAATCTCAGCATCACCATCTCTCCTCTTGTTGGCCACAAGGTTCTTCCACCACAATGTGGTATAACCTGTAAATTCAACTGTTGCTAGACGAACTCTCGTATGATTGTTAATCTCATAGCACTTGAAGAGTCCTTCTACCTTATCTTCCCAATTAACGTAATCCTCTGCAGGTCCCTTTCCAACAAATGAAGGCATCTGCAATTTTACATACTCTAGACCCCTGAGCGGTCTGAACTCATGGTTAGGATAAAGTTCATCACTAAAATTATCATCCCTCTCCTTTTTGTAAGAATGATACTATCCTCTAACTTGTCTTCCCCTGTTTCCTCCTCCTACTCCTTCTCTACCGAGAGAATTATTGATGTGCCTAATTTAAAGCTTAAGCACAATCGAAGGAATCAAGGAAACTCCTCAATTCACACACACAAAAACTGGTTCACTTGACTAGGTAAATGCGGAAATTCTAAGGCAATGGAATGAAATCCAAAGAGCTCCAATTGCTATTATCAGTCCAAACAAGTAATCTTCATCAAATAATAACAATTATAATTGAAACCCACGTGAATCAAATCAAGAAAACAAATGGGTCAAACCGCAAATTCCAATCCCTTTCTTCAACTATCCAATTCACGTCACAATGAAGAGAATGATATCATATATCAACACAATCAATCCTATAACAAGCTATTGATCACGAATTGCAAATTAAAACAAGTCCAAGAACATCCAAATCAACCTAGATATGACGCAATAGTGATGAAATGGAAAACAACAATAAGGAACCGATATTACTCACGATTTCTCCTTGTTGCACTCGCCATAATTTCAACTTCTTGGGATTGAAATTGATAAGAGAATTTGGAATTAGGAAAACCCTAAGCCCTCTCACGAAATGTGAAGTGTTTGTTCTACAAAAATAAGCCTCCCCAAACCCTCTCTTAAGCAAGAATTTATACTTGCTACTCCTAGGGTTAAAAAGTGCTCAAAATTACAACTTTGCCACTTTTAAGGTGGCTAACCCTAAATGAAAATTACAAGGAAATAAAAGTGTCCCAAAACCAAAATACAACCAAAATATTTCATAAAAGAATAAATATATAAAAGAAATGGTCTTTAAGATGCCGGTCTTTTATAGGATCCATTGGCCTAGCTCATCGCCGGTTCAGGTCGGTCCATGGATAACCCAAAAGCTGAGTCTGAGGGAGTTTGTCTATTGCCCTATAGAATATGATAAGTGTGCCTGTTGGAAAACACAATACAAGAATAATAGAAAAGAGGTTAATATATAAATAATTCCGGGATCGATATGCTCAAAATGGGCCCTCAACGTCAAGATTTGAATTCCTTTGGTTATTGCCCTAATGATAGGTCTTGTCGGATTTTTATTCCTATCATCTCCTCGGGCCTCAAAAAGATTTGTCCTCAAATCTGGTAGATCAAATGCAGTAGAGACTTTGTTTCCTTCTAGCAATCCATCTAAAGAAGTATCTCTGCAGAATCCCAATATCTGAAATATTAGAGGTGGTGATTGTTTTCTTTGCTCCATTTGTAGGATATATCTCATCTGCTACACAAATAATGCTCCATTATCCAATAAAGTCGCCCTTGTATCAACCTGTTCCACTGAAACTGTTTCCTCCTTTTCTAACTCATTTGTATGTGGCTGATCCTCATGGTCTTCTAATGGTTGGCCCAACTGCTCATTACCCTCTAAAACCTCTGAAGGTGAACATAACTGTCTCTGAACAGTTTGGCTCTCTGGTGGTCTGCTTGTCTGACTATGATCATCAGGATCCTCTGAAGGTTGGCACATCGGTGTCTCCATCTGCACAGTTTGGTCCTCTGATGGTTTGATCATGTGGCTATGATCCTCAAGATTCTGTGATGGTAGTTTTTATCCGTCTTTGCATCTCCTGGACCTCTGATGGTGACATAGGGTTCAATACTATACGTTTACCATCCTTTTTAAACATATAAGTATTTCTATACCCATCATGTAATACCATCCTATCATACAACCATGGTCTACCAAGTAATATATGGGATGCACAAAGAGGAAGAATATCACATTCAAGCTCATCATAGTACTTATCCCCTATACTGAAGGGTACCCTAGCCCTTTGGGTTACACAAAGACCATCCTGATCATTCAACCAATGTAATGTATAGGGTTTAGGATATGTGATAGTTTCAAGTTTCAACTTCGATATTAATGATGCAGCTACAACATTAGTACAACTACCACCATCAATAATAATTGCGCACAAGTTTCCTTGTACCCTACAACAAGTATGGAACAAATTTTCTCTTTGTCCCTCATCAATGGTTTGAAAGGAAGTCAAGTCCCGATGCAATATGTTAGTAGACAAATACAACTCACTTGACATTTTTGCTTACTAATTTCAACAACCTCAATACACTTCAGCACACTACGACAACATACCCTTACACACCCATAGTGCTCACGCTCAACCAATACAAGAAATGTTTATTGGTACTTCAAATAAAGTTAAGTGAGATAATTGAAGCAAAAATAAATACTTCCAAGTAGTTAAGAAATTAAATTCAACTAACAAGTGTTGAAGTAATAAGTTCAATTACTTTCACACTTTAATGTTTGTTTTTGAATTTAAATTCTACTACTTCGATTTTCCTTTCTTGCCACGGTTTCACACCTACAATTGATCTTGATGTGCAGCAGCTTAATCCACACAACTCCACAACATGGCAACAAATTCAAATAAACATCCTTAATGCACTTTCTACAAATGGTAATAATCAAATTTCAAATTCAAATGGAACACAATCAATACCACTTAATAACTTCCTCAACTTAATGGATGTGTTTGAATTTCAAATAAATTCCCTATTATCCCACACAATGCAATTCTGAAAATTGTACACTTCCACTTCCAATTTGCACAACACAACACCATACAAACACCTTCACACAAACGGTGCACTTCTCCACTTCTACACAATTTATCAACCGCAACTTACAACAACATACACGTCACATGCAACACAAAACTTTTTCAATTTATTACTCTTTCTCAAAGCAATTTCAAGGATAATCACGTTGCAAAATTCTTCACTTCAAATACAAATCCAATCCGCAACTTACATAAGAAGGCAGCAAATTAAATTTGAAAATCAAACCACTTCACTAATTGCAACCCCTCCACATTTGGTAAGATGCAATTTTTCAAATTCAAACAAACACACTTAACTCCTTCACTCTTAATGCTTGTTTTGAAATCAAATAACTTCCCTTCTTACATACTAATCAAATCTGGAAATTGCAAATGTTCTCCCCAATTCTGAATTCAAACAATGTAAAAACCATAATTCTCTTCCTACATAATTACACTTCCGAAATTGCACTAAAAAAAATGCACTATCTTTCCTCTTCCTTCACGGTGAAGTCCTCAACATAGAAGCTTCAACAAGTACTTCAAAATCACTCCAACATGCAGCAAATTGAACTTCTACTCAAGACAATTCATTCCACTTCAAACAACTAAAACAACAATTTCAATTTACCCGCAATTTTGGAATTGATGATGTAAGAACATGAACCCTAAATTTCCAAAATTCAAAATCACATAATCCCTTCTCACAACCACAAGCTCTGATACCAAAAGATGATGTGCCATAATTCCAATCTTAAGCACAATCAAAGGAATCAAGGAAAACTCCTCAATTCACACACACAAAAACCGGTTCACTTGACTAGGTAAATGTGGAAATCCTAAGGCAATGGAATGAAATCCAAAGAGCTCCAATTTCTATTATCAATCCAAACAAGTAATCTTCATCAAATAATAACAATTATAATTGAAACCCACATGAATCAAATCAAGAAAACAAATGGGTCAAACCGCAAATTCCAATCCCTTCCTTTAACTATCCAATTCACGTCACAATGAAGAGAATGGTATCATATATCAACACAATCAATCCTATAACAAGCTATTGATCACGAATTGCCAATTAAAACAAGTCCAAGAACATCCAAATCAACCTAGATATGACGCACTAGTGATGAAATGGAAACAACAATAAGGAACCGATATTACTCACGATTTCTCCTTGTTGCACTCGCCACAATTTCAACTTCTTGGGATTGAAATTGATAAGAGAATTTGGAATTAGGAAAACCCTAAGCCCTCTCATGAAATGTGAATTGTTTTTTCTGCAAAAATAAGCCTCCCCAAACCCTCTCTTAAGCAAGTATTTATACTTGCTACTCCTAGGGTTAAAAAGTGCTCAAAATTACAAGTTTGCCACTTTTAAGGTGGCTAACCCTAAATGAAAATTACAAGGAAATAAAAGTGTCCCAAAACCAAAATACAACCAAAATATTTCATAAAAGAATAAATATATAAAAGAAATGGTCTTCAAGATGCCGGTCTTCTATAGGATCCATTAGCCCAGCTCATCGCTGGTTCAGGTCAGTCCATGGATAACTCACAAGCTAAGTCTGAAGGAGTTTGTCCATTGCCCTATAGAATATGATAAGTGTGCCTGTTGCAAAACACAAGACAAGAATAATAGAAAAGAGGTTAATATATAAATAATTCCGGGATCGATATGCTTAAAATGGGCCCTCAATGTCAAGATTTGAATTCCTTTAGTTCTTGCCCTAATGATAGGTCTTGTCGGATTTTTATTCCTATCAATTATGGGTTACCTAAGGTGGGAGTGCTTGTAGATTTGCCACTGGCTATTGGGGTAAGGCCATTTGATCGACCAGTGTTGCTAGATTATAACAACGGTGGTCAGGTCCTGCAATTGCTCTTCTACTGTTTTTCTTCTACCGGCAGCACGACGACCCTATACTCCTCCTCCAACCTCGCTATTGGTGTCACGCCCCAAAGGGGGCCTAGAAGCCTCCACTAAATTATTATGGCACGTGTGCACTCGTTACATGTTAATCGTCATATGAGTAAGAGATTGTAAGACTCTAAGTAAATAATTACATCTACAATAGGTTATAGTGCAAATGATTAGATAATAAAATATCACTACGTAACCCGAATCCCATGGTCAACCATGATCACAGAGAATCACTATCCCCTACCAATAAGTAAAATAGGATAAATCTTAGGTTCTCAACTTCAAAATCTATTCACATGGGGGTCCTAACATTTCATCTAAATAAATCTATCATTTACAAATCTTACTTTGTTGTTTTAGTCTTCCAAAACTCTTAACACTTCACATCTTAGCCCATCCCGCGCTTTCGCTATCATCACTTGCATAAAGTTTGTGAGGGGGTGAGCACACCATGGCTCAGTGAATGGGATGGTAACACTTTCAATGCTACATACACACACAAAAACACTCAAATAAAAATATTATACATATGCTATATACATACATAAGCAAATTCAAATTAAAATATTAAACATATGCTATGCATGAACAACCATATGAATGCAGCATCTTACGTGGTCTTCCGGTAACCGAAGTGAAGTCTAGGGTTTACACCCCCCCTGACCTTAGGTTAGGGATTCCGAAGCCACCATCATTGCCCAGGTCATTACCTGATTCATTTATCTTATCACTTGGTTAATTATGATATCTTATTAACTCAACAGTGAACGTTCATGTGCCTCTTTGCACCAGACGGAGCAAAACCCTCAAGGACAGGTTGGACTCAGAACCATCAAGGCGCGACAATCCCCTAATCACTTAGTTCATATTTGGCGGAACAACGATCCTCTTGATCACTTTCGATCCATCTTGTGATAATGATGGCCTTTAATCTCATGTAATGTCTCGTGAAAATGCATGTCAAGTTTTTAAATCAGGTCTTCTTCCTTAATTAATTTATTTAGGGTGATCAAACAACATTTACAATCACAATCAGTCATACCACAAAAGTAAACATGAAACATTCCATTTCACACATCACAAGCAAGTATTATGCATTTCTTGTTATGCAACATCGACATTGAACCCAAACCCCATTGACGTAGACCTATCTAGTTTTACAATGGATTAAATTATCATTGCACCTCTCTATGCCATTTCTTTTAAATGTCAAACCGCTCCAGTCGACTTACGATCATCTGATCTAGCACTTCTGTGCCCTTTTTCTCAAATGCCGAACCACTCGGGTTGGCTTACAATCCTTATATTTGGCACCTCTATGCCATTTCTCTCAAATGTCCAACCACTTGGGTTGGCTTACAATCATTTCTGACACCTCTGTGTCATCACACTTCTCAAGTGCTCTGTCATTCTCACACTTTCGAGAGCCAGAAAGGTTGTCTCGTTTCTCTTTCAATGTCTTCAAGACATTTGTACATGATATATATATATGTGTGTGTGTGTGTGCACGCATGTGTGTGTGTGTGTGTGTATACATATTTGTGACACATATCTAATTAAGGACAGTTTACTAAACACTTTCCCATACGATCTTAAGAGAGTAAGAAAATATGGTTGTTGATTTGTAAAAATTAAGGTTGCACTCATGATTTGGTATGGTTATGTTCATGAGTGTGTTTTGAAATTAAAATAGGAAAATAAGTTTGTTAAGTGTATGTATACACATTCAGGAACCAACTCTGACATGTATACTAATGATACCTATACACCCTATTCTAATTAAGCATACTATTCGGTAGCTATACAAGGAAGAGCTAAGTTTCTATATTTTGGTTTGTTTTGGAAGAAAACAATTTTTAAATCATAGGTTATGCTTATGGTTATAGCACTAGCGATATGACGCTAGGTGCTATCATTAAGGTAATGACATCTAAACTCTCGGACCATTCATTCCCCTACATTCTTCATGACTTATTTCCTAACTCATTAATTCCCACCACATAACTCAACAATAATCACATTAAATAGTAAACACAATAAACAACAATTTCACATGCATAGCATTCAACATATAACACAACATAGTAACATAACATTAAGTTTCCCACTCGTTTAACGTTGTCGTAGTCCTAGTCAGAGTCGAGCAATTCCAGCGGGTAACTCCTTTGCGTTCCTCTTGAAGTCAGTATCCTTTGTGATACTTCCTTAACCCAATTATAAAGTCGCATCTCCACCTGACTATAGCAGTCTTCTAGCACTCGATATGTGTACGCTGCTCATCTTTTGGTTGATGAAAAGGTGTGAAGTTTCCTTCTTATGGAACTTTGGGTGAACAAGATTCGAATGTTGAACTTCCTTCGAATCTGTGCTTCCAACACATTAAGTTGCTGTGATCGACTGTCTGCTTTCCTTGTGTAGAAGTCGAGTAATGGAATGTCTTTGACTTGCCAAATTTGGAATTCCTTCCATATATGCAAGATATCTTTGGAAAGGATAACTGAAGATCTTGCATTAGGGTATTTGGCAAAGAATGATCTTCCTCAACATCCTTTGAGCATTCCATTGTGGAATCATTTCATTCCAAATATCTCCCAGGCCATCATCTCGGATATTGCTTGAATCATTCCCTTTACCATTTACACCATCGTAGATGCTTCTCTCGTCCATGAAGTATCTTTGAACCTTTCATTTATCCAATTTTCTTCAATATCTTCCAACGAATCATTGCTTCTATTACCATACATACACCAACCTTTTCCACATACCACATGCACACCAACATACACATATTTTTATCCATTTACTCTACACATATTACACACCCACACCATGCATTATCTCAACACCTATTCCCATACTCCATTTACACCTTGCACCATCAATGCACATACCCACATACTTTGCACACACCCTATATCACTTCATGCACTTACGCGCATACCCACAAGCATTACACACTCGATTCCTCCTTTACACATACATGCACCTTCACACACCGTACATCATCACCAACACACACACACATCCTTACATACACATCATATACCCTCAACCACATATACACACATACACACTTCATTCACACACACACATTCTGCATACACTACATCACCTCCTCATTTACCCACACGTATACACATACATTCTTAAACACACACCATACTCCATTATTCACATACATACACACTTTACACATACGCATACATACATCTTCATTCTTGCACACACATACGCACCTTCCTCCATACACATACACTCTTATACTTCCACACCATCATCTATACATACACACATACACCTTCGGCTCCTCCTTCTCCCTTTCACATACACATACCCTTCACCCGCACACACACACACATTCTTTCCTCTTCCTCTTCCCTCACTTGCTTTTGTACTTGCTGTCTATTTAATGTTGCTGCAGTGGTTGTCGTTGTGATCATTATTGCCATTGTTGGGATCGTCGTTACAATTACTATGGGGGTTATTGTTGGTGCTGCCATGGCTATCATCGTGGCCACCAGCATGGTTACTGTTATCGCTGCTATTGCGGTCCTCTTCCTTTGCACGCACACACACTACACTTACACCTTCTCTTCATCCACACACACTCACACGCACACACTCTCACAGCCTCCCTCCACGGATACCTACACACTTCCTTCACCTGCACATACACACTTCTTCATGCACACACAAACACACCCTCACATACACCATCCATTGCCATTGCTGTTGCTGTTGAGGTCGTGGTTGTTGTTGTCATTGGGACCATCATTGCTGCTACCGTTGCTGCGGCCATTATGACAAATGTGGTTGGGTGGCTATTGTTGTCGTTGTTGTAGCTACTGAATTGTTGCCGTCACCATTGTTGTTGCCGTAGGAGTGACTGGGTCAAAGTCATCTCAGTTGTTTTCATTGGGCTCGTCATCATTCCGATCGTCATTGTTGCGATGATCATTCCCTTTTATGCACACTCACACACTCAACCATCCACCGTCGTTGCTGCTATTGAGGGTTGTTGCCTCTACCGTTGTCCTCCCTTGTTGGCCATGTTCGATTTTCCTTTGTGCACTTGCCATGGAATGGAACCCCACCAATTTCGGTTATCTAATTCCTACGCCGTAAAACACATATAGTAAGTAGGAACTCGAGGCTGTTCACTGATAGAGCCATTTTATACTCAATCTTTATAGTATAAATTGTGTTAAATTATTATTGATTTTATAGAAATCATAAGGAAATGGTACTTTAATTCTATCATCGTGATAAATCAGGTTAAATGGAGTCAAGGATGCCAATTCAAGTAAATTAGAGAAGCCATCTACAACTTGGTTCAAAGACAAGGATTTACACCGCCGGAGGGAAGTACATGGGCGTGTAATTGAAGTACACGGCCGTGTACTTGGTTTTGAATCAAGAGGAAGATACACGGTTGAAGTACACGGCCGTGTAGCTAACTAGGAACTAGCACGGTTTGAGGCACGGCCAAGGTGAAAACCGTGCCCCTCACTGGACAAGAAGGCAGAAATGTGGACTTTGAACAGAGAGAGACACGGCTTAGGGCACGGCCGTGGTGGAAGCCGTGGGAGAAATCGTGCTTGGAGCCGTGGTGGAAGCTAGACGTGCTAAGGAGAAGAAAGTGTGGAACATCAACCAGATGAAGGCACGGCTTGAAATCTAGCCGTGGGTGTAACCGTGGTACACACTGGACACTGATGAAGACTTGTAGATTATGCACAGATGAAGGCACGGCTTGAAATATGGCCGTGTGTGTAACCGTGGTACTCACTGGGCGCAGATGAAGACTTGAAGAATATGCACAGAGGATGGCACGGCTTGACCCACGGTCGTGTGGTGGGGCGTGCCAGGCAGACGAATCTTCACTTCTCGAAATCTACTTGGAAAAGGAAAGATATTTTCGTATCTTGCTAGCAAAAGATCACATGCCATCTCCCTAACAATATAAATAGAACCAACCTTAGAGGGTTAGGACAATCTTTTTTCTTTGAATCTGGAATCACCTTGGAGCCACGAAGGAAACGAGGAGGCAGAGCAGGCAACCGGGTTCATTATGTTTCTATTTTTTATTTTCGTTTTATTGATGAACATGAGTAGCTAAGCTACTTTTCTAGCCAAAGGGTCATAGATGTTTAATTCTCCACGAATTGTGAGGTCTAATTGACTTGTATTTATTCTATTCTTTGCTTTCGGGTATTCATATATCTTCTGATCGTTTTGTCATTATTATCTTTGTTGATTGGCATGAATAGAGCTCTTCTACTCAATTAGCAAGTTAATATATTGTCAACTAGCACGTCAAATCCGTAATTGTTTGATTGTTCTAGTTTTAGTGACGCAATAACATGTTTGGTTATAAAAGAGATGATCGAATTCATGTTATGGAGGTGTGTGATCATGTTTAAATAGGTTATCTTATAATCTACTGGCATGAATTGGTGGTCTCTCTAGATCTTAATGCTATTGATAGATTAAATCCTAAGCGCTTGTCTAGGGTTGTTTAATCAATAAGAGAAATAATTCAAAGCGCTTGTCTGAGGTTATCGAGGAAGTAAGGAGAGATAGGTTGTTAGAGCTTGTTAATAACCATAACCAATTTATCTAGGAACAAGAATAGAGAACATTTGCATCGATGATCAATTCCTTGAATTAAACTATCTTGATTCCTTTGGCTAGGCTTTTATTAATATCCGATTTTCTTACCTTGTTTTACTTTATTTTGATTCACAAACAAAACCCCCCCTATTTTTCTTTTCCCTTTTATTCTCCTTGAATAGAAATAAGTTTAACCAATCTCTGTGGATTCGACCCTACTCACCACTATATGCAAATCATATAATTGTCTAGGAGTAGGTTTTATTTTTGTTGGATTCGACACCCATCAAATTTTGGCGCCGTTGCTGGGGATTGGTGTCAAATTTATTTCTATTCTTATATGACTCGTTCTTCTTAGACAGGTGAACTAACTTATAATCCAGAGATTGAGAAGACTCTAAAGAGGTTGCGACAATAAGCTAGATCATCCTCCGGACCGAACTTAGTATCAGACTTGTCTGATTCATCCTTTGATTCTGAAAAAGAGGACGACATGGCAAATCTCGAGAGAACCTTAAGGGAGTTGGCTGCACCGGATGTGAATCAACAACCACTTTGTATTCACTATCCCGATCTAGATGTGGAATTTGAATTGAAATCTGGGTTGATACATCTGCTACCTACATTTCATGGTCTTGAGAATGAAGATCCTCACAAGCATTTGAAAGAGTTTCATATAGTGTGTTCTAGTATGAGGCCGTAAGGAATAACCGACGAACAAATCAAGCTACGTACTTTTCCGTTTTCTTTAAGTACTAAAGCTAAAGATTGGTTGTTTTATTTGCCTCCAGGTTCGATAACCACTTGGACAGATATGGTCAGACTCTTCTTGGACAAATTCTTCCCCGCATCCAGAGTCGCTGGTATAAGAAGAGAAATTTGTGGTATAAAACAAAGGGACACCGAGACTCTTCATGAGTATTGGGAGAGGTTCAAGCAATTGTGTGCAAGCTGCCCACAACATGGGATATCTGAACAACTACTTATCCAATACTTCTACAAGGGCCTACTTCCGATGGAAAGAAAGATGATGGATTCTACAAGTGGAGGCGCAATAGTAAACAAAACTCCTGGTCAAGCTAGGGAATTGATCTCCATTATGGCTGCCAATTCGCAACAATTTGGGTATAGGCATGATACGTCTTCAAGGAAGGTAAATGAGGTAAATGTGTCTAACCTTGAACATCAAATTTCTAATCTTACCTCCCTTGTGCAGCAGCTAGCTCTTGGAAAAACACAGCAGGTGAAGGCTTGTGGAATTTGTGCTGCTCCTAGTCATCCGACCGACATGTGCCCCACATTGCAAGATGACAATCATGAACACGCCAATGCTGTAGGCGGATTTCCAGGACAACCACAAAGGAAGTATGATCCCTATTCAAATACTTACAATCCCGGATGGAGGGATCATCCTAACTTCCGATATGGCAATAACCCTCAACATGTCCAACAATTCCAGCCAAAGCCATCACACCACGTACCCCAAGCTCCTTCCACTTCAGGTATGCCCCTTGAGGATATTGTTAAGTCTCTAGCTGTGAATACCAAACAATTTCAGGAGGAAACAAAGCAAAGCATTCAAAACTTGGAGAATCAGGTAAGCCAACTTGCTTGAGCCGTAAACAGGTTAGAAACTCAAGGTAAGTTACCTTCTCAGACTATCACAAATCCAAAACAAAGCGTTAATGCAATTACCTTGAGAAGTGGAACAGAATTGCAGGGATCAAATAAGAAAGGACATCCGTCTAATCTTGAGGAAGAGACCAAGAAAGAGATTTCGACTCCGAGCCAGCAGGGCGACCAGATTAGCAAGTCTCTAGTTGAGCCATCGAAGGTCACATTGATACCACCTCCTTTCCCCTCCAGATTAGCGAAATCCAAGAATGAAGTGGAAGAAAAAGAGATTCTGGAAACTTTTCGCAAAGTCGAGGTAAATATTCCTTTGCTTGATGCAATTAAGCAAATACCGCGCCATGCTAGATTTCTCAAAGACTTACGCACTAACAAAAGGAAGCTGAAAGGCAATGAAAAGATTAGTGTGAGTGAAAATATTTCAGCTATTATTCAGAAGAAGCTTCCCCCTAAATGTAAGGATCCAGGTATGTTTACCATTCCTTGCAAAATAGGTAATCTTGGAATTGCTAAAGCTATGTGTGATCTAGGAGCTTCTATCAATGTCATGCCTTTGTCTGTTTATCAATGTTTAAATGTTGGTCCTTTGAAGGAAACGGGTGTTATTGTTCAACTTGCCGACAGGTCCAATGTTTATCCTGAGGGAGTTCTAGAGGATGTTTTAGTTCAAGTCAATGGGTTGGTTTTTCCTGCTGATTTTTATGTGCTTGACATGGATGATAGTGATTCTCATACGTCATCACTGATATTATTAGGGCGACCATTCCTTAAGACTTCCAAAACAAAAATCGATGTAAATGATGGCACCCTCACTATGGAATTTGATGGTGAAGTGATTAAATTTAACATTTATGATGCCATGAAACATCTTAACGATATCTCTCTTGTTTTTGTTACGGATGTTATTAACCCATCACCATAGGCACCAAGGCGGGAATCAAAATCCTTATCCGAATATTTAGCCAGGAACGTCTAGCCAAAGAAGTTAAAGAAAGGTGCTTCATGGGAGGCAACCCATGTAAAAAAAAAAAAAGAAAAAAAAAGTTTTGTTTTGCATTAGTTTTGGTTTGTTTTAGTTTTGTTTTGATTTTAGTGTAGTTTTGAACTCTTTGGATTGGCTGCAGCAAGGATACATATCATTAGATGACACTTTCCAGAGCTTAAAGGGAGCACTCCAATACCAGGGAAGTACCAATATTTCCTTTCTCTTGTTCTCTAATGTCCTTTGTGTTGTTAATTCCTCTTCAATTGTGCTGAATTAGGAACTGTGAGGACACTGTTTAAGCTAAGTGTGGGGGAGAGGATAATAAAATATAGAGAATAGAGAACTAACTTATACTCTGAATGTTTGTCCTTAAGCAATTTTAAGCCAAATTTTTTCAAATTTATCATGAAATCTAGAGATTGTACTAAATGTTATAATAAGCATCTACAATATGTGAAATTGACTTGTTCAAATGCTTTACTCACCCACTGCTGTGATTAGGATACTTTGTTAAAATTAAGTAGTGAAATCTTTAAGAAACAAATTTACCTTGTATTTAGCCTTAGAATTGGAAGTCTAAGAGTAGGTCGAGTCCTTAAGTGAAAAATAAACAAGTTTACTTCTAGGTTATATTAGCTACTGTATACTCTTTGAAGTTGTTTGTAAAGCAATCATAATACTTAGTGAAAAAAAAAAATCAAGCATAGCCATTACTCCAATGATTCAACTAATTGAGTTAAGAGTATTCAAACTTGAATGTTAGAGTGAGGAAGAGTCCGTAGGGGTATCTCAAAACCCGATCACTTGAGTGATGAGCCCGGGATGTTGCCGACTCAATGAACTCACTATAACGATAAGGGCGAAAAAGGCAAAAGTTCATGAAAAGAAGTGGGCAAAAACCCGTCAAAATAGATGCTTGAATAAATCAAAAGAACATGAATGTAAACATTCATTGAATAAAACAAAGATGTAAAAAAGGGAGAATATCTAGCAAAGAGCTTATACCATATGCTTTTACTTTATACTACAAGGATTATATGTTTGCTAATATCCAATGAAGTTTAATTGGGTGTTTTTCCTTAGTGGATTAAGTATTTACTTTTGGAATAAAAATTCTTTTGCTAAACATGAGGATTAAAGTTTGTTTTGTTTAGATTAGCTATTGAATTTTGTCCATAGTAATTTGATCACAGGAAACCAGTTTGGTTGAAGTAGTAGACATTAAATTACAAATGAATAGATGCTTGGAATGATGAAAAGAAAGTTTGTATAATCTATGACAGATTTCTCAATTGATTTGATGCAATTGCTTGAGGATAAACAAGAGTTTAAGTGTGGGGGAATTTGATAGAGCCATTTTATACTCAATCTTTATAGTATAAATTGTGTTAAATTATTATTGATTTTATAGAAATCATAAGGAAATGGTACTTTAATTCTATCATCATGATAAATCAGGTTAAATGGAGTCAAGGATGCCAATTCAAGTAAATTAGAGAAGCCATCTACAACTTGGTTCAAAGACAAGGATTTACACCGCCGGAGGGAAGTACATGGGCGTGTAATTGAAGTACACGGCCGTGTACTTGGTTTTGAATCAAGAGGAAGATACACGGTTGAAGTACACGGCCGTGTAGCTAACTAGGAACTAGCACGGTTTGAGGCACGGCCAAGGTGAAAACCGTGCCCCTCACTGGACAAGAAGGCGGAAATGTGGACTTTGAACAGAGAGAGACACGGCTTAGGGCACGGCCGTGGTGGAAGCCGTGGGAGAAACCGTGCTTGGAGCCGTGGTGGAAGCTAGACGTGCCAAGGAGAAGAAAGTGTGGAACATCAACCAGATGAAGGCACGGCTTGAAATCTAGCTATAGGTGTAACCGTGGTACACACTGGACACTGATGAAGACTTGTAGATTATGCACAGATGAAGGCACGACTTGAAATATGGCCGTGTGTGTAACCGTGGTACACACTGGGTGCGGATGAAGACTTGAAGAATATGTACAGAGGATGGCACGGCTTGACCCACGGCCGTGTGGTGGGGCGTGCCAGGCAGACGAATCTTCACTTCTCGAAATCTACTTGGAAAAGGAAAGATATTTTCGTATCTTGCTAGCAAAAGATCACATGCCATCTCCCTAACAATATAAATAGAACCAACCCTAGAGGGTTAGGACAATCTTTTTTTCTTTGAATTTGGAGTCACCTTGGAGACACGAAGGAAACGAGGAGGCAGAGCAGGCAACCGGGTTCATTATGTTTCTATTTTTTATTTTCGTTTTATTGATGAACATGAGTAGCTAAGCTACTTTTCTAGCCAAAGGGTCATAGATGTTAATTCTCCACGAATTGTGAGGTCTAATTGACTTGTATTTATTCTATTCTTTGCTTTCGGGTATTCATATATCTTCTGATCGTTTTGTCATTATTATCTTTTTTGATTGGTATGAATAGAGCTCTTCTACTCAATTAGCAAGTTAATATATTGTCAACTAGCACGTCAAATCCGTAATTGTTTGATTGTTCTAGTCTTAGTGACGCAATAACATGTTTGGTTATAAAAGAGATGATCGAATTCATGTTATGGAGGTGTGTGATCATGTTTAAATAGGTTATCTTATAATCTACTGACATGAATTGGTGGTCTCTCTAGATCTTAATGCTATTGATAGATTAAATCCTAAGCGCTTGTCTAGGGTTGTTTAATCAATAAGAGAAATAATTCAAAGCGCTTGTCTGAGGTTATCGAGGAAGTAAGGAGAGATAGGTCGTTAGAGCTTGTTAATAACCATAACCAATTTATCTAGGAACAAGAATAGAGAACATTTGCATCGATGATCAATTCCTTGAATTAAACTATCTTGATTCCTTTGGCTAGGCTTTTATTAATATCCGATTTTCTTACCTTGTTTTACTTTATTTTGATTACAAACAAAACCCCCCCTATTTTTCTTTTCCCTTTTATTCTCCTTGAATAGAAATAAGTTTAACCAATCTCTGTGGATTCGACCCTACTCACCACTATATGCAAATCATATAATTGTCTAGGAGTAGGTTTTATTTTTGTTGGATTCGACACCCATCATTCACGGCGACATTTATTTCCCTTTCCATCAGGTTGTCTCCAGCTTCTTTCCAATCTTAATGGCGTGATCTTCACGATCCGATAATCATGGTGATCGGACCATAACATCAACGGCCACTTGATTGGGGATAGCCCCATTGCGGACCATTCGACTTAGAACCTAGCGACGGGGAAGAGTATGCTATCAGCCTCTGATATATCTGATGACGTGAACAAGGTTGCGGGGTTATCGGTGATGATTGTTGTGACTGTTGTGGTTGTGGTTGCTATCGTCTTCCCTGTTCAATCGAATCAACCATTGCTTCTTCAGGTTTCGAGCATGTGGGAGATCGAGCAAGAGAGAGGGAAAGAGTGAATGAGGGAGAGAAGGCATCGACATCAAGGAGATATGAAGACGAAAGGAAGGAAGAAGGGAAGAGAAATATGGGACAGGGGAGACACGGTAAAAGAAGAGCAGCCGATGTAATGGGGGCCAAGCTGATGTTGCATCCAGTCAGATGTGATCTGACCTCCTTTTTTTGGCAGTTATATATATATTTGTATATTATATTATATTATATTATATATTATACTTGTCTCTATTTTTATATTTCATATACGTATGAGGATACGTTTAAATTTTGTATTTTTGGAAATTTATTATGAATTTCTACGTTTTTGTTAATTTGATTATTCCGAACATAAATTTTTACTCTAAATTTTAATTTGAAAATCCTAGATTTATAATTTAAATTAATTTCATTATTTAACCTAATATTGTTTAAAAATTATGTTTTAAATGATTTATTCTTTTAATTTAATTTACCCGAACTAAAGTTAAATTTTACAATTATTTTCATTTATCCATTTATATTCAGATATTTTCAAGTACGTCACTTCCTAAATTTATTTGGTAACATATTTCATAAAATTCAATTTATTATGTTCATCATCTTATCTTTCTTACGAAAGTCATTCTTTCTAATTGTTTAAATTTTTAAAACCTATTATTATCACAAATCTAGAATAAAATAATATTTGTTATTCCATTTATTTTTTGTAATTGTTTATATAACTTTTTAAAATTTTTTGGACTTTACACTCTCCCCTCCTTCAAGAAGTTTCGTCTTCGAAACTTTTTCGTACTCGCTTTCTATACCTTACGTTTATGGCTATAACTCCATGTTTTATCCTTGAATACACTTACCCAGATACCATTAGCCCAGAGTTGTTGAATCTGATTCCCTGACTCCTTTGGCCTTATACATCTCATGTGAATCTATGCATGTCATATTTGTAGCCTTGTAATACCACTCTTGCTACCTCATATCTATTTGCCCATAATATACGTCACATGCATTATCTTATCTTCTCATCTCACTTGCGCATCCCATACGTACATACAAGTACAACGATTTAGATCATTGAAACCTAGATTTCTTATTCCACAAGTTGTGATGTGCATTGTGGTTTGACTACATTCTTCACATCAATCACTACTGTCCACATCATCATTCATGACACACTGATTTCCTTTCCTAATACTCGTAAGCTTGTTGTTCATATACAACCTCGTATATGTAATGAGATTGCTAAATTTTGGAGTTCGTATGTTTGTATAGTTTAGTTTTGATAGTCAACATTCGGGCTATGGTAATGGGTGATATATGTTTTATACCTACCCAATTTATGCCCCCTTATTCCTTATTGTTTTAGTTGGGTTATAATGTCACTCTAACGCTATAGTTAGGATATTCTAACGTCAGATTCTCATAACACGAAAGTGGTGTCGTGTTTTTCCTAAGGTACTGATCCATGAGCTAGAGAACTTCATATCATCCAGTGAAGTTCTCTTCATGGTGGTCCTTCTATTATGGACCTTATCACTAAGGGGTTGTTCTCGTGTTTCCTTTCTACGCTACACAGGTTCGATCTCGGAACCTGTAGGTTATGGGCCCACATTGGCTTCGTTTACTTCCTGGAGTGTCGTTACGCCTGATGGTAGTGTTGTCCTCAAGCTCGATGGTTACAACTCGTCATTCGTCGCATTTCTTAACATGCTCTACTAATGTGCCCAAAACCACTTCCAAGCACAATCAAATGACTCAAGAAAACAAGCCTTAAGTCTCTTACAAAAACCAACTCAATGGACTAGGAAATTGCGTGACCCTAATGGAATTATGATGAAATCTAATGATTCAAAGATTCAATTAACTTCCAGTAATGAGCAATTTCACTAATCAACAATAAGAACATGATAATTACACGTGAAATGGATGAAAAAGACAAGCTCAAAAACCATGAACTCATACCCTTCCAACCTTGCCAATTCATGCCAATCACTAAGAGCAATTCAATTCTCAATGAACAATCAATCTTAAAAGATGATTATTCTTGAAAAACAAACACAAATATATCCAAGAAATATCCAAATCTACGCTAGATATGACTCACTAGACAAGAAATGAACATACAACAAGATGGAATCGATATGACTCACATTTCCCCTTCGTTGCACTCGCTACAATTCCAATTCTTGGGTTGAAATTGATAAGAGTTTTGAACTAAGGAAAGAACCCTAATTCCATACGTGAAAGTGTCTCTCAAATCTGTAAAAATTGGCCTCCTCAAACCCTCTCTTAAGCAAGTATTTATACTTGCTACTCCTAGGGTTAAAAAGTGGTCAAAATTACAAGTTTGCCACTTTTAAGGTAGTTAGCCCTAAATGAAAATTACAAGGAAATAAAAGTGTCCCAAAACCAAAATACAACCAAAATAGTTCATAAAATAATTACAAGGTACAAAATAACATAAGTCTTCATGATCCAATGCCTTGGAATAGAAAACAATCGCAGCGGGTCTTTGATTGTCATCCTGAAAATGTTCTGTGTCCAACAACTGTTGTAGGACATATTGGCATCCCATGGAGAATTATCATTGTACCTGTAAGATTATTCTCAAATATTTATTAGAAATAAAGACATAAGGTAAAATATGAGCGATTTAGATCATCATCCAAATCGGGTTCTGAAAAGGTCGACAGTGTCAGAAATTTTCCCATCATCTACGTGGTTTCGAAGGAGGATATATAGTTTAAGGGCTAATGCGTTGAAGTAACTTAGAACTAGCAGAAACTTTAGATTGATAAATATATATATGTATGTATAGACTATCATCTAAGTCTTTTATGATTTTATTCTTACAATCTACCTAGGTTTTACCCCATCTCACTGTTTGGCGGGTTGCTTTTATCTTTGACAACCTAGAGCTCTGATACCAAAAATCCTGTTATGCCCCAAAGGGGGGCCTAGAAGCCTCTACTAAATTATCATGGCATGTGTGCACCTCTTATATGATGATTGTCTTACAAGTTAGAGATCGTAAAACTCTAAGTAAATAATTATATCTACAACAAGTTATAGTACATATGATTAGATAATAAAATATCACTATGGAACCTGAATCCCATGGTCAACCATGATCATAGAGAATTGGTATCCCCTACCAATAAATAAAATAGGATAAATCCTAGGTTCTGAACTTTAAAATCTATTCACATGGGGGGTCCTAACATTTTATCTAAGTAAATCTATCCTTCACAAATCTTACTTTGTTGTTTTGGTTTTCCAAAACTCTCAACACTTCACATCTTAGCCCATCCCGCGCTTTCGCTATCATCACCTGTATAAAGTCTATGAGGGGGTAAGCACACCATGGCTCAGTGAATGGGATGGTAACACTTTCAATGCTACGTACACACACAAACAAACTCAAATAAAAATATTATACATATGCTATATACATACACAAGAAAATTCAAATTAAAATATTAAACATATGCTATGCATGAACAACCATATGAATGCAGCATCTCACGTGGTCTTCCGGTAACCGACGTGAAGTCTAGGGTTTACGCCCCCCCTTAACCTTGGGTTGGGGATTCCGAAGCCACCATCAGTGCCCAGGTCATTACCTGATTTATTTATCTTATCACTTGGTTACTTATGATATCTTATTAAGTCAACAGTGAATGCTCCTATGCCTCTCTACACTAGACGGAGCAAAACCCTCAAGGATAGGCCAGACTCAAAACCGTCAAGGCACGACAATACCCTAATCACTTAGTTCGTACTTGGTAGAACAACGATCCTCTTGATCACTTCCGACGCATCCGGTGACAGTGATGGCCTTCAATCTCATGCAATGTCTTGTGAAAATGCATGTCATGTTTTCAAATCAGGTCCTCTTCCTTAATTAATTTATTTAGGGTGATCAAACAACATTTACAATCACAATCAATCATACCATAAAAGTAAACATGAAACATTCCATTTCAGTCATCACAAGTAAGGATTATGCATTTCTTGTTATGCAACATTGACACCGAACCCAAACCCTATTGACGTAGACCTATCTAGTTTTACAATGGATTAAATTATCTCGGCACCTCTCTATGCCATTTCTTTTAAATGTCAAATTGCTCGGGTCGACTTGCGATTATCCGATCTAGCACCTCTGTGCCCTTTTCTCAAATGCCAAACCACTCGGGTTGGCTTACAATCATTATATCCGGCACCTCTATGCCATTTCTCTCAAATGTCCAAACACTTGGGTTGGCTTACAATCATTTCTAACACTTCTGTGCCATCACACTTCTTAAGTGCTCTATCATTCTCACACTTTCGAGAGCCAGAAAGGTCGTCTCGTTTCTCTTTCAATGTCTTCAAGACATTTGTATATGATATATGTGTGTGTGTGTGTGTGCGTGTGTGTATACATATTTGTGACACATATCTAATTAAGGATAGTTTACTAAACACTTTCCCAAATGATCTTAAGAGAGTAAGAAAATATGGTCGTTGATTTGTAAAAATTAAGATTGCACTCATGATTTGGTATGGTTATGTTCATGAGTGTGTTTCATAATTAAAATAGGAAAATAAGTTTGTTAACTGTATGTATACACATTCAGGAACCAACTCTGACATGTATACCTAATGATACCTATACACCCTATTCTAATTAAGCATACCTATTCGGTAGCTATAGAAGGAAGAGCTAAGTTTCTATATTTTGGTTTGTTTTGGAAGAAAACAATTTTTAAATCATGGGTTATGCTTATGGTTATAGCACTAGCGATATGGCGCTAGGTGCTATCATTAAGGTAATGACATCTAAACTCTCGGACCATTAATTCCCTTACATTCTTCATGACTTATTTCCTAACTCATGAATTCCCACCACATAACTCAGCAATAATCACATTAAATAGCAAAAAAAAAAAAATAAACAACAATTTCACATGCATAGCATTCAACATACAACACAACATAGTAGCATAACATTAAGTTTCCCACTCTCTTGTTTAGGGTTGTCGTAGTCCTAGCTGGAGTCGAGCGATTCCAGTGGGTAACTCCTTTGCGTTCCTCTTAAAGTCAGTATCCTTTGCGATACTTCCCTAACCCAATTATGAAGTCGGATCTCCACCTAACTATGGTAGTCTTCTAGCACCCCGATATGTGTACTCTGCTCATCTTGTGGTAGATGACAAGGCGTGAAGTTTCCTTCTTATGGAACTTTGGGTGAACAAGATTCGAATGTTGAACTTCCTTCGAATCTGTGCTTCCAACACATCGAGTTACTGTGATCGACTGTCTGCTTTCCTTGTGTAGAGGTTGAGTAATGGAATATCTTCAACTTGCCAAATTTGGAATTCCTTCCATATATGCAAGATATCTTTGGAAAGGATAACTGAAGATCTTGCATTAGGGTATTTGGCTAAGAATGATCTTCCTTAACATCCTTTGAGCATTCCATTGTGGAATCCATTTCATTCCAAATATCTCCCAAGCCATCATCTCGGATATTGCTTGAATCATTCCCTTTACCATTTACACCATCGTGGATGCTTCTCTCGTCCATGAAGTATCTTTGAACCTTTCATTTATCCAATTTTCTTCAATATCTTCCAACGAATCATCGCTTCTATTACCTTATATACACCAACCTTTTCCACACACCACATGCACACCAACATACACATACTCTTATCCATTTACTCTACACATATTACACACCTCCCGTATTCATACTCATACATACCCACACCATGTATTATCTCATACACCTAGTTACATACTCCATTAACACCTTGCACCATCAATACATACACCCACATACTTTGCACACACCCTATATCACTTCTTGCACCTACACGTAAACCCACAAACATTACACATTTGGCTCCTCCTTCACACATACAAGTACCTTCACACACCATAAATCATCACTAACACACACATACATCCTTATGTACACATCATACACCCTTAACCACACATACACACTTCATTCACACACACACATTCTGCATATACTACATCACCTCCTCATTTACCTACACGCATACACACGCATTCCTACATACACACCATACTCCATCATTCACATATATATACACTTTCTCACATACATCACACACATCCCTGCACACATACACATACACATACATACATCTTCATTCCCGCATACGCATATGCACCTTCCTCCATACAGATACACTCTCGTACTTCCACACCATCATCCACACATACATACATACACCTTCGGTTCCTCCTCCCTTTCAAATATACATACACTTCACCCGCACACACACACATATTCTTTCCTCTTCCTTTTCCTTCACTTGCTTTTAGACTTGTTGTCTGTTTATTGTTGCTGTTGTGGTTGTCATCGTGATTATTATTGCTGTTGTTGGGATTGTCATTGTAGTCATGGTTTTCAAAATCGTAATTTTACGTAGAATTGCCTGGGGGTCCATAGAAATGGAACGTAAAAATGTAAGTTTTTACAACCTTTATAAAATAACCTTTAAATATTAAAAATTTACTTACAGTAGTCATTAAAAAATATAATGGATAATATAAATTAAAAATTACAGCATAGAATTGGGTCATAAATCACAATAAAAGTCATAATATAGATAATTAAGCATAAGTTGCATAATATAAATAATCAACCAAAAGTCTCAATAAAAGTTATGAAATCATAAATCATATTACAAAACAAGAACTAAAATAAATCATCACAATTTCCACCATCTCTCTCATACATATCATCATCATCATTTGCATCTTTATCATCTTCTTCTTCAGCAATGTCAACATCATCATGAGGTGTACTGCTACCAATGATTTCCATATCCTCTAATTCCAAATTTTTTGAAGTTCCTATTTGCATTTCAGCTTCAACATTATCAATATCATGAAGGTCCAAATCATTTGGGATTAGGGACTTACTGATAGGACTCTCCAAATTGACATAAGCACCAATTTCGTCCTCCTTCGCATCATCTTTATCTTCATCCCTTGCACTTGGAAAGATATGCAACACACCTTGACCTTCATTCTCATTTGATGAGTCAAACACATTTTCTTATTCAACTATCCATTCATCATTAGATGAGAGATCTTCAACAGTGAAAGTAGAAGTGTCAGTGTCAGCAATCCATCTTTCTTTCCTATTTCTTAATTTCAAGTTATGCATTACAAAGACTAAATCATTCATCTTTTGTTGATGCAGCCTATTCCTCTTTTTGGTATGGACTTAAAAATGAAAAAGGGTTATATATAACTTTACAAGATTCATAATCTTAATAAGTAATAATAAATAAAATTGAATAAAAGAACTATTTGTATCGTACCATTTTAAACGCACTCCAATTCCGCTCACAACCTGAAGAACTACAAGTTAAACTTAAAACACGAATAGCAAACTTTTGTAGTTCTGGGAATTCATCTCCATATGAATCCCACCATTTAGCTGGTGCTTTTTTGTTTCTTACTAACCTTGCAGCTTCAATGCCAAATAGTCCCTTAGCATCCTTAAGTCTTTCAAGCTGCATATCAATCTTACACCTTTCTGTTGGATTAGAAACCATACGCTTTATGCAACCATATAATCCAATCTTAACATTGGCATTAACCTTAAAATCATCACTATAATGATAATGGGGATTCAAATAATATGCTGCAGCATGTAATGGTCTATGAAGTTGAAGCTCCTATCTCTTGTCAATAATCTTGAAGATAGGTTTATAACTACATTAAATAAATATGATTTCAATTTAGAAATGAAACTTTAAAATTAGCACTAAAGAAAAAAAATATATATATATAGCTAACAAGTTGCGATATTACCTTTTCTTCACATTGTTGAAGTTTGCTTTAATTTTCTGCTTGGCACGATCCTTTTCTGGATAAATGAAACCCATAGCTGGTTGATCATTAGAATCCACTAATCTAAGCACTTTAATAAAGGGAAATGCAGCTTTAAGGCAAACAATAACATTCTTCCAAAACCTACTATCTAAAACCACTTGTTGAATCCGCTTTCCATCACTTATGGTCGAATACTTACATGATTTCCAATGAATAGAAGTGAACATCATCATCAATGCACTTTTCAACTCACTAAGGCAACCTAATGTCAAATACGAAGTGGCAAAACGAGTTGCACCAGGTCTAATCAAGTCCTTCGCTTTAGTGTATCTTCTCAAAATTGAGATAAGTATAGTCTTGGAATAAATATATGTAGTAATTCGCCTTCCTTTTGCAATTGTCCCCTGATGGATCTTCAAATTCTTCTCAAAGTCTTCCAAGATCAAATTGATGCAATGTGTAGCACAAGGTGTCCAATATAAGCATTTTCTCTTCTCCATCAATTTTTCTCTTGCTGCTTTATAATTTGCAGCATTATCTGTAATAACTTGTACAACATTTTTCTCTCCAACCTTCTCCACAATATCATCTAACATTGCCAAAACTTTGTCTGTTGTCTTGGATACATCAGAAGCATCTATAGATGATAAGAAGACCGTTCCTTTAGGGCTATTAACCAAGAAATTGCATATGGAACGCCTCTTTCTATCAGTCCATGCATTAGACATAATAGAGAAACCTGTTTTTTTCCATTCAGCTTTGTAGTCAATAAGTAAATCCATTGTTCGAGCTACTTCTTTCTTCAAACAAGTCACCCTTAGCTCATGATAAGAAGGAGGTTTAAGCCCACATCCATATCGATCAACCACTTGAAGCATCTTCACAAACTCTAGATTTTTTACACAGTTAAATGGAATTGCACTAGTATAGAAAAAACAAGCAATTTGTTGGCTACATTCTTCTCTCAAATCTTTCTTCATGAATTGGTTAATTGTACCTTGCGTTGCCTATGTTCCACTTTGACCAATTTTTTTTTTTTTTTTTGTTTCAGAAAGAAGTCCATGCAATTCCTTTCTTTTTTGTTTATCCCTGTTTGCTCCACCTCATCATCAGAATCTTCAATGCCATGAATTTGCTTTCTCTTCATTTCTGATAATTTTGCCGCTTTTAGCAACATTATTAACATTTCATTTTTTACATCATCTGGGACACTGGTGCATGGCTCTACATCTTTACACATACACCCCAAGTGATTCTTGAATCTGTAAATGCCTCCACTAATAACTTTATTACAATACTTACATTTAACTTTTTTTCCCATTGTTGTCTACATCAATTCCATGCTCCCAACCTACATTAGATCTACTTCCAAGTGAATTCTTCCTTTTCGAACTCTCTCTAGATGATTTGGAAGATGACATTTTAACTCAATCAATACTTAAAATCCTGTAAGAAAAAAAAAAAGGAAAAAAGGAGTAAAGAGAGCTATAGTAGAAAGTAGAAACTATAAAGTACTATTACATATTTACAAATTACATATATAAAGTAAATTGCTCATGCTCATGCTCATGTAACAAGTAATTACTAATTAGAACTAGAAGAGATAGCAAGAAAAATAACTATAAAGCTTCTCTTTAAATCATCATCAAGAAAAGGAAAGCAAAACATAAAGGGTAACAAGCTTTACAATCCATAAAGCTATAAAAATGAGTATATTATAACTAAGTAATATAATCCCATTTCCAAATTATAACAATATAACTTAGCACACCACATGCTCAACCTAAACCCTCCAAATGCAACTTGTATGAAGGATTAAGTTTCTTTGGAATTGGCTTCATTGATATTTAAGCACATAATACATTTGGAAATGACTACTCATTAACTGGCTCAAGGTTTTTCATCAAGGAATTATCCACCTAGATTGTTCCATAATAAATAATATTGGAACTATTCAAATATTTCATTAACAGATAACAGCATTTCACAAGTTCTATAGATAGACATTTGTTAAAATACATATGTAAAAAATAAAAGGAAAGAGAACATGATGTGAAAAAACTTACCAATAATAACTATAACAAGTTTAAGGGCCTTAATGAGGCAATTTCCTAACTTCCTCCTCTTATCTGGAGACTCTCTTGTAGAGGAAAAGATTCATATTTAGAATTTTAAACAAGTGCAGTGCATAGTCAAGTGCCTATTCGATTATCTAACAATGGTATTTTTATCCACAAAAAAATAGCAACATCGGTATGATTAAGATAGCAAATTCGGAAGAGCAAACTTCCATCACTAAAGGCCTGCATCTTTAAGCTAATTGTCCATTGTGCATCATTCAAGGTTATAGAAAGAAGTAAGAACATATTATTAATTTCCAGAACTTCACATGATAGAGTAGTTTAGGTAATAGTATCCCGTCAAAGAGCTTAGGAAGGGGATGAGCGGAACAAGGAGTCTACTGGACGGGGTTCAACTAGTAGAATTCCATTACTTAGCCTTAGGAGCGGAACATATTCCACTTTCAAACTCAAAGATTAAATAGCTAGCTTACTTAAAAATTTTTAACAACTGAAAGTCCTTATATAAGTACCCTAAGCTAGTAAGGATTCTAGGTCTCTAGCGGGGTTCATAGATAGATTCAATATAAGGGAATACGAATACGAGCCAGGATTTAGTCCATGCTTGCCCTTAATTGACTTCTAGTTTTCAATGCTTCTCACTTACTACAAAGTTGACGTGTTAATGAGACAATTCAATGCTGATAGCCCAATGCTGGCTTCAGTCATTCACACATAAGTTGACCATCACATGCAATATACGGTGAGGAGAAACAGAAAGAGAGCACAGAAAAAGTATTTGATTAAATGGTGAGGTGACTAAAATTGAAGAGCAAAGACTGAATACATGATATAGTCTGTAATCAATTCCAAAAAGCCCCAATACATCTGGTAACAAAACTGCATTATTGGGTCGCATTTGTCAATAAAATACTTAGCAGCAAGACTAGGGAAAACAAATTCACCAGAAATTCTTTCCAGCTTTATTTTTGTTCCTCTTGCTTCTCAAAGAAAGTTTTCCTTATCCAATCAAATGGCTGCCATAATAGAAAGGGGATCATCTCAATTTATTTTCATAACAAATTCAGATATACTAGTGAATGAAGTAGCATATCAAAGAACCGAAATTTATGAATTGTACCATTAACAAGTCCCATGGGACAAACAATGAGGAGAAAGTAATCTGTATACATCTTTACAATAGCATTGCAAATTTTCAATTAGCCCATGACGGCCTATTATATACACAAATAAAAAGCAGAGTAGCTGACTATTATAGTCAAAGTAGAACTGAATCCAAAAATACACACATAAGAGGTCTTATAATCAATTAACTGACATAGAAACCATATTTCCATGCCATTTACACAAACAAGCATGTGTAGGATCATGAAAGAGAAAGCCCATGGTAAGAAGATAGAAAAGGATAAGGGAGATTTAGCAAGAAAGTAGCTGCAAATGTATATTTAATGTTTTCAAATACAATCCAATATATAAGTTACATTATTATCAAGAAAGCCACATAAAATCATCACACCAGCAATCATCACACATTCACACTAGCAAAAGCAAACTTATTCTAATCTAGCTAAATGTAATCATATAGATGCTAGGTCTAAAGCTAAGTCAATAACCCTAACCAATAGTTCGTCTTAGCCATCAACTCATCTTGAAGGCCTTGAAAGCCATCAACTCATCTTCACTAGAAGTATTGCCTATTCACAAGCATAAATACGAAATTCAAATACCCATTCACAATCACAAGCATAAATATTCACATGATACACTACAGTACAAGTATTGCTAGTCATACAAGTCATACCTAACACAAAACTCGCGTCTATGAAGACGGATCTCAACTCGGTGGCTTTCTACAAGAAGGATCACTACTCGGCGGTGCTCACTGTTTCCAATTTCATTCAATACACAATCGTAACACAAAGGAGAAGGATCGCTGGCTCGCTGCTCGCGCTCTCTGTTTCGAATTTCTATCAGCTCAGCTCAGTGTGGAACTATGGATCTCGGCTCGCCTCTCCTGTTTTCACTATCTCTCTTCTCCCCTTTCCCCTGAACTCTGAAGAACTTCAATGTACAGCAGCAAGCCAGCAAATGCAAAGGACGCGCTGCTATAGAAGCTTGCAAAAGCAAGAGTTGCCGATTGGGCTGGGTTGCTAATTAGTGGACCATGGACTTGGTTTCGATCTGGATGGCTGAAGCTTACAGTTGTGAAATATTTGTGGAATCGGTTGAAACGGATAGAATCGTGATTTTGAATGATTTTACTGTTCAAAATCACGATTTTATTACGATTTTGCTTCTCTCCGATTTTGTGTGTGAGTTAACTAGAAATATATATACAAACTCGTAAAATCATTGAATCGTACGAGTTAAATCGCGATTTTGACAACAATGGTTGCAGTTGCTATGGGGATCGTTGTTGGTGCTACCGTGGCTATCATTATGGCCGCTAGCGTGCTTACTGCTGCTGTTGCTATTGCGGTCCTCTTCCTTTGCGCACACACATGCATACAACTACACACACACTACACTTACACCTCCTCTTCATCTACACACACTCACATGCACACACTCTCACGGCCTCCCTCCATGGACACCTACACACTTCCTTCACCTGCACACACACTTCTTCACGCACACACAAACACACCCTCACACACACTATCCATCGCCATTGCTGTTGCTGTTGAGGGTCATGGTTGTTGTCGTCATTAGGACTGTCATTGCTGCTGCCATTGTAGTGGTCGTCACGGCCATCGTTATTGGGTGGCTGTTGTTGTCATTGTTGTAGCTGCTGAATTGTTGCCGTCACTGTTGCTGTTGCCGCCGAAGTGGCTGGGTTGAAGTCGTCTCAATTACTGTCGTCGGGCTCGTCGTTGTTCCAGTCATCGTTGTTACGGTGATCATTCCCTCTCACGCACACTCACACACTTAACCATCCACCGTCGTTGCTGCTGTCGAGGGCTGTTGCCTCTACCATCGTCCTCCCTTATTGGCCATGTCTGCTTTTCCCTTATGCACTTGCCTTGGCGTGGAACACCACTAATTTCGGTTATCCAATTCTTACACCGTAAAACACCTATAGCAAGTAGGAACTCAAAGCTATTCACGGCGACATTTACTTCCCTTTCCATCAGGTTGTCTCCAGCTTCTTCCCAATCTTAATGGCATGATCTTCACGATCTGATAAGCATGGTGATCGGATCGTAACAGTAGCAACCACTTGATTGGGGGTAGCCCCATTGCGGACCATCCGACTTAGAACTTAGCAATGGGGAAGAGTATGCTATCGGCTTCTGATATATCCGATGACATGAACAAGGTTATAGGGTCGTCAGTGACGATTGTTGTGACTATCATAGTTGTGGTTGTTATCGTCCTCCCTGTTCGATTGAATCAACCATCGCTTCTTCAGGTCTCGAGCATGTGGGAGATCGAGCAAAAGAGAGGGAGAGAGTAAACGAGGGAGAGAAGGCACTGGCATCAAGGAGATACAAAGATGACAAGAATGAAGAAGGGAGGAGAAGTACGGGATAGGGGAGACACAGTAAAAGAAGAGAAGGGAAGAAGAGAAGAAGAAAAAAGAAAAGAAGAAAGAAGAAGAAGAAGAAAGAGGAGGGAAGGAAGGGCAGAAGAAGAATGGGGAAACGGCAAGGATGCTTGATGTGACCGGAGCAGCCGATGTGATGGGGGTCGGCTGATGTCGAGTCCGGTCAGATGCGATCTGACCCTTTTTTTTAGCAGTTATATATATTTGTATATTATATTATATTATATTATATATTATACTTGTCTCTATTTTTATATTTCATACGCGTATGAGAATACGCTTAAATTTTGTATTTTTTGAAATTTATTACGAATTTCTATGTTTATGTTAATTTGATTATTCCAAATATAAATTTCTACTCTAAATTTTAAATTGAAATTCATAGATTTATAATTTAAATTAATTTCATTATTTAACCTAATATTGTTAAAAAATTATGTTTTGAATGATTTATTCTTTTAATTTAATTTACCTCGAACAAAAGTTAAATTTTACAATTATTTTCATTTGTCCGTTTATATTTCTATATTTTGATATTTTCAAATACGTCGCTTCCTAAATTTATTCAGTAACATATTTCGTAAAATTTAATTTATTAAGTTCATCATCTTATCTTTCTTACGAAAGTCATTCTTTCTAATTGTTTAAATTTTTAAAACCTATTATTATCACAAATCTAGAATAAAATAATATTTGTTATTCCATTTATTTTATGTAATTGTTTATATAACTTTCTGAAAATTTTCTGACTGCACAATTAGCCTCATTCCTGAATCCTCCATTGACGCTGTTGTTCAACATACTCAACATAATTGCCTCTCAACACAGGAATTTCACAATCACAATCACACACTCTAACAATCCCCAATCGACATAATCCCAATTACCACCTTCATTTAATCCTCAACTCAAACACAGCACAACAATAATACAACAATGATACTCAACAACAACAATAACAACCCTGAGTCTATAATCAATCCAATAATGAAATTCACAACCTATGGCAACAGAATCGTACAAACACAACAATAACAACGAAGAACCCTAATTTTCAATTGGATATGAATTCCACAGCAACAACACAATCCAATTTGATAGTCCACGTATAATGTCAATTCAATAACAACTAAACAGTAACACAATTCCACAATATCAAAACCCTAATCTCTCAAAGGAATTCCAATAGAGACAATTCCCTAATCTCAATTTAAGCTCTGATACCAAAAGATGATGTGCCTAAAACTATGATCGGATCAAATGATTCTAAAACAATCAATAGTAATTCAATTCTAATATTCAAATAACGAATGATAACATAAAATAAACCCTAAACCCTTATCGAATATGATGCATTAGCAAGAGAGTGGTCCCAGTACGAATTTGTTGATATTACTCATAATAATCCAATACCGTCACTTGCCACAATCAAAGATTGATAAGAGTTTGAGAGGAAAAACCCCAAAGAGTCAAATTGTATATCTCAAGTCCTATGTCCAGTGAGTTCCAAACATAAATATAAAGTACAAGGAAAATCAATACTATTCGGTTTAAGAAAGCCATTGACCTTGAGCTAGATAAGCTGCTGGCTTTGACTTCATCACCATTGGCTTTGAAGAATTAAAGGCCACTGGCCTAAATGGTGGCTTAAGTGGCCAAAGTTGCCATGTTGCACCATTGGCCTAAATGATCAAAGCTGTTGGCTTTGAAGGTCGACCTAAGTCTTACACTATTGGTTTTTGGGCCGACTTAAATGTAGTATCACTGGTCTTGAATCATTGAATGTTGTCTTGAGCAATGACAAGTACATTTAATTAATGGTGAAAATAATCATGCAAAATATATGAAGAGATTATATGATGTTCTTCGGATTCTATTTGATCAAGTAAAAACTCTCATGGTAAGGTTCTACAATCTTTTAGCTCTATCTTAAGTGATTGGTCCAGTAACTGGAAGGATTTGATTCCCATCACTCCTACACCTCTATATAAGAGTTGTTATGGCTTCTCTCCACTTTCATCTATTGTTATTCCAATGCATTTTCCTCTTATCAATTACCCATTAAGTTATCATTGATGGTTTAAGCATCTAACTAGATGTATCATTTTAGTAATTACGACTGTAGCCATCATCTCAATCTTAGGGCATCATCTATTGCTCGAGACAACCATGCATAAACAACACACACTTATTTTAGCCAAGAGTACATATTAGTCAAGTTTATCTATCTAACAAGCACACATAACATTTAGTGACTACCGCACACTTGTATGTCGTCATGATCATGAATTAAGGTTGATTAATGCAACTCTAACTTGAAAACCGATTTATATGTAATGAGAAGTAATTTGATACTATCTAGTTAATTAAAATTAAAAGAGTTAATTATTTAACTTAAAATAAGTTCAACTTGTAAAGTTCATTAATTAAGTTTAGTACTTAGTACATATTAGGTAGATTTTATACTTAGTAATTACTTGGTATTCCTTTTAGAAAAGCCCATTAATTAAGTAAGTCTTAATTCAAGTTCAGTCAATAAGTAGAATATGCTTAACTTAGATTTAGCATTAAACCATCTTACGATTAGAATAATTAATTAACTAAGTTAATTAATTTTTTTACTATTCATTTTCAATTATTATTAATTAATTATTTCACAAGACATTTAGACTAGTTTGGGGGTTAGAACTGATTCATTCAATTGCGACTGGTTTAAAGCCATCTTAGATCAATTTGATTGCCCAACTCCTTTTTCTTTTCTTTTTTTAAATAATTTTCCAAAATTCTTATTTTAATACTTATTATTTATTAATAAATTTATAGATTTAATATTATTAAGTAGAATATTATTATTTTAATCACAAACAAATTTTCACTAATCCCATTAGTTCTTGAAAGATCAAACCAATTTATTCTAATAACTCAAACTAAATTTTTTATTCCAATTATGTTGTTGACTCATGGTATTGGGATTTTGTTAATCATGAATGAATATTGAAAATTCAATCTAATAAAATCTAACAATTCAAATCTCAAATAAAAACATGCTTTTAATGAATTTTTTGATCCTCTTATCAATCTTTATAGATTGTGGAAAATAAACCATATTATTGTGATTCGTGCATCATATTGGATCCCTTTAACAATCATTATTGAAACCCATGTGTCATATAAAATTCCTTTAATGGCCTTTACTTCCTTTGGTTATGAATCATATCATTCTTAGGATTTCATCAAACATAGTTTGTTTTACTATTTTTTAGGTCATATTGAATTAGCAATTCGTATATACCCTTTTATTCTATTCATTCATTTAAATATTAAAAAACCCATAAAAATAGATATTTTATTACGGTTTACCAATTTCAAACCCTTGATCCATCTTTCAATATTAGAACAATTTAACTCCTTGGATTTAATTTGTATCACTTTTATGGTGAGTATGCTTATTGTTGTATGGATGAGACTTCTTAGTGGTTGGCATGGATTATTTTCCATTCAAATGACTTCCTTTGGTTGTTTAGATGGGGAACAAGGGCATTCTATGCCTAGATCACCATAATCGCTCAAATGGCCCCTATTTGCCTTTTAGATGGCATGTTTCATCCTATAACTCCCTTGCTTTCTATAATTTTCATAGCTTTAGAAACCAAGCCATACCCATTAACATATGCTTAGTATGAATAAAATTAATTTTCAGATTTTTAAATAGTGTACTTGACTAACCAATATTTTGGGACGTATGAAGTAACAAAAGTTTAGTGAGTAATTGGGCCATATTCATGAGAAAGGTATGGTTAAGTACTAAACTATACCTTGCTACTCTAATATAAGTTGATCAAATTAAAGGTTTAAATTTTTACTAATTAAACTACATTTGGATGTTTAAAGGTTATTTGAAGAAACCCAAATGCGAATAAGTGTGGTTTCATGTTAATTTATCCTTTGAAATCCTTTGTAATTCACATAACATAAGTATACCAAGTAGTGTTTATGAGAATATTAGCTACATTCACTATAACTCATCCTTAGTCATGGGCGATGAAATTTTCTCTACAGTGAAACCATTGGATCAAAGTAGGCCTATTAAATGCTTGGTTCTCGTCACAAACTAAGTATTCTAAATGGAAATGTGGATTTGCACATAATCAATTGTCATGAACCACATTTGCAATTACAAAAGGTGAGTGAATTCAACTGTTTTTAGCCAAATCTCTATCATGACATGCAAGTTGTGAAAACACCATAGCTATTATCTAAAATCAAATCTAGTAAGGCATTTGAACAATCTCATTTGTTGAAATAGAGAGTCAATTCTGAGATAACAATAGACATTGATTATGTAAATTAAACCATCAATATATCACAAATGCACAAACAACAATTTAGCTCATCATAGTAATAGCAAAAACACATAAGAAATACACAATAATCATTGAAAAGAACCTAAAGATGAGTTTAAATTAAACCTAGTAGATGTTTAGAAAGTCCACAACCTCAATTTCGCAAAAACCATGTTTTCTTAGTGTTCCCAAGCTCCAAAATACCATACATCTATTAAACTTACCTCAAACTATTCAATTTTACCCTACTTTAATGACTTAGGTTAAGAGAAATTGGAAAATATAATGAAAATTTTTTTCCCCCTCAAAATGAAAATGGAGTAGCCTTTTGTAGTTTGTTGCTACCTTTTGGATAGTTTATAGGTTATCATTCAGGTAGCAAACTTGTGTTAGCATCTCTTATAGTGGGGTTTAAGCACCACCAAGGGTTTAAAGACTATCATCTAGGTGGAAGTATAGTTAGCATTTGGATGGTTGGAGAGATACTCATCTTGATAATTCTTTCTAAATTAGTCATCTAGATGGTGATATAGTAGTGTACCATTGGTGATGTCATTTCCAAATACTATCCGGATGGTAACTAAACTACTATGCCAATGGTAAACCTTATTTTTTTGTTCTTTGGCTCCAAAGTTGGGATTTGACTAGTAGATAAGCTACCATTTGGATGTTACCTAATTGCTTCTACAAAACATAAAAAATTTAATACTTTTCATATCAAAAATCAATTCTTTTCAAAATTTTGCACTCTTGCGCGCCATTGGTCTCTTTACATGCAATCAATACATTTTAAATGTTTTAATCAATTTTCACTTAATTAATTTTGCATGGGAGATGCTGTTAACTTGTAATTTTACGTGTTGTTAAATACCCCTTACTTAAAAGTTTTGCTTACCCTCAAGGAAATCTTTAGGGTTATTTCAACATTTGAGTTTCCTAGGAACAAACAATCACTTCTTTTGCATCACCACCTTCTTCTTAAGTAACTAAAAATGTTCCAAATTGATAAAATAGCATAAATGAATCATTCCACAACCTTATTTGCACTTTGCTAACCATGAAAAGCAAGAAAGGAGAAATGCTATGTACATTTCCTTTGTTTGATCAATCAAGTGAATATGAGTCACTAAAAAATGTAATTTACTTGCCAATTTATGCCAAAAAGGTTTGATCATCTTATTCAAGCTAAGTTTATGAAATTTGAAATATAATATAACATCTTTTTATCTAAAAGAGAGTCGTGAGCACTTAATTTGCTAAACTCATGTGTATACATTCATTACTTGACTTCCTTTCCTAAAAATTTTCTATTCTTACACTTTTTGATTTATATACTGATGCATCCTAAACTTTTTTGTTCAAAGGAGCTTTTTATTTCTTACTTTTCTCTCTTTTCCACTTGTGTATCTCATTTAATTTGTTGAGAGCACTTTATTCCTCACATTCTTTCATTGGTTAAAAACTAGGAGCTCATGAACCTATCCATAAATTCATCATCTATGAATATGTGCCTCACACTTATTGTGCATTTCTAGTTTCCATTTATATTCTCTTTTTGTTTTATTTTTGCAAAATTCATTGGGATTACCCCTAACTTAATACTTTTTTTCATTCCTTTTGATCTAAGAAAAATTTCAAGCAACAAAAATATTGTGTAAAAATTATCTAGAAATTGTTGAACTAGGAAATTCTAAGAGAATGCATACATATGATTTAACTTTGAAAATGGCAACAACTAATTCTTTAGTAAAGATAGCCTAAATATCAATTCTCAAAACCATGCCTAAATCAAGTGTAACAAAACAAAGCACAAAATTTATAGATTAGCAATAGAGAAGTGAAGAAAGTTAACTACATAAGGCTAAGAGGAAAAAAAAAATTCTTTAAATGTAAGTTTTCTAAAAAATTTGATATAGTTACATGAAAAAAATTGTTTGTTGGTGCAAAAGAAAATGGAACCAATAAAACATTTCAAAATCATGAAAAGAATCAAGGGAATCAAATGGAAAACTTCCAAATTAAAGGTATAAATAGTAACACAAATCAACAAATAAATAACTACACCCTTCATTCAATTCAGCATAACATAACACACAACCTTAACAGCTATACATGAACATATTCTTCTCCCCCTAAGTTAAACTTTCACAATATCTTAATCATGCTAATTAAAGTTCAAGGTAAAGATAGTGAAAGGTTTAAGAAACTTTACTCTCTTAGGTTTTACGTGCTATGGTCAACAAATATCCTTAGATCTTTCTGGTCAATACACCTCATACACTAGTTGCTTTCATCCTTATTATTTATGTAGATTAGACACCTAAACAAAGAAAGGCACCCAAACTGGTAGCTATTATTAAAAATAAAACGAAGGTAAACTAGTTGAAAAAAATAAATATAAACATGGACTAGAAACAAACCAAAGAAAGAACATGATATAAAATAGGGGTTAAATTACCTCTCGCTAAGCACTTTTTTTATGGTCATCGATCAAACTTTCATCCTTTCTCTCCACGTTTAGGATCATGCAAGGTTAGATTCACCTCTACTTATTTTAAACCTAGTAATGCTTCAATAAGTGTCCATTATGTAAACCCTGATCTCTATCGCTTTATAATGGTATATTCTCGTAACTTCAAATCATCATGTCCATTTGGATCTTAGCTTGCTAGTAAACAACTTTAGTTGAGAATTGTATAGTAATACCTTTTGTCCCACTTCAAACTCTCGTTGAATTATTTTCTTACCACGCTACCTTTTGGTTCTCTCTTTATAAATTCATGCATTCCTAAATGCCTCATTTCAAAACTCCTCAAGTATATCTGGCTTCTCTATCAAAATTCAAGAACTTGATTGCCCAATATTTCTTGTGTTATATTTCTATCGAAAGATAATATAAGATCTCAATTGTATAATCCAAACTCCATTAAATTGTCAAACCATCTAGAAGTCCTAAGAGATCAATGTAATATTTATTTGTCAACTTCATGTAGGTGAGGTGGCTATGAAAGGTCTTTAGATTGATAAAATGCTTGGTTTTGTGTTATGGTTTAGCTATAGGGGCAACTTCATCCTTTAGGTTAGGTTTAGAAGTTGTTGGGCTCATAGTGGTTAGGTTGAAGGTATGAAAAGGAGAAGGGGAAGCAAGGCATGTGAGGTTGATAAGTGATATGGCAAAGTGAATCATTGCCTAGTATTCTAGTTTAGTGTTTGAATGGGAAAGAGTCTACATAATAAAGTTCAAATTGTAGATTCTTGATTTCTCTCTATATACTATAGTTGTTGGGCTTAATTTTCCAGTGAAGAATCTTTCCACCATAGAAGAAAATTTTCCTTACATATTTTTTCAGTGTGTTAGTAGAAAAATACCTACTCTCCATCATATGAAAATCTCCTTTGAATTTGAAAATTCCAGATTTTTATGATTAAATGTTGCTTTCTTTTTTGAGGGCCACTTCCCTTACTATGTGAATTCATCTCTTCTATGTTCATCACTTGTTTTCTATCCAGACCTTTAGTTTTATGATATGTTGATTTTTTATCGCCTAAGTAATGCTTTTGGGTTGACTTTGATCTTGATGCTAGGGCTTAGCTTCTTAGTAACAAATCTTTCTCATCCTTTGGCTTATGGCTTAATATTTAAGACGGTCGATCTTATCATAGTAATAACAAAAATCAACAAGTCTTTCAAACTCAAATGAGACCAAAATCCTCTCATCATTCTAGATTCCAATCTAGACTCCATTAATGATTGGCTATGTTAAAAGAAATTCAACTTATGCTTAAAGAAAATATCTCCTCTCTTTCATTAGATCTTCCCCTTCTAAAGCTATAACTCATTTTCACTAGAATGGTTTGAGCAATCTTTCCTAGGAGCATGTTTAGTAGAAGGCAATGCATTTTAGATCTAAAGCTTGAAATGATCGATTTTTAACTCTTCTAGTTTCAGCGTTGCATCCTTACATTGTAAGATTACTATAAATATTAGGATCAACCATGGCTCAATGCTATATCTTTGCAATTTCATTCTCATCTTGTGAAGTAGCCATGAAAAAAATTATACATAGGTAGGATACATCGATTCTCCCAAATCTTTGCTTAGCTTTGTTAAGGATATTGATAACGATTGCTCCTCGAATCAATTTATCTCATGTAACTTTTCTAGCAATATGATTTTTAGATGAGTAGACATTGACCTCCAAATCTATAATGTTTAATTCTTGTTTGTCACTACTTGGAACAATAGTTGGAAACTTTAAAGTTGAAAAGAAAAGGAGAAATAAATGAAGGTACAAGTTATAGATCGAAATGATGAAGTGCTAATAGCATTATAGAAACAAAATTGAAGTGTTGGTCTTAGATATCAACCAAGAGGATAGGGTGAATTGGTTGTATTGAAACTTTAAGATCTATATCAAATTAACCCCTTTAGTGAAAGCACTTGTAGAATTATTGGAGTTATATGCATTTATAAGCTTTGGAATATAATGAATAAAGCTTAGATATACAAGTTACAACACAAATGTAAAACAAGTGATGAAGTAAAGTCATTAAAAGAGAGAGAAGGTAGAGAGATAAAGCCTAAATATATAAAGGTTCAACCTCCTATCTACATCCTCTCTACTAAAATTACTAGATCAACCTAGGGAATCTACTACAAATTTTTAAAAACAAGTATAGGTAAGCTTTAAAACTTTAACAACTCTAGCAACACTTAATTGAAGCTATCATCCATGTGTCCTTTGCGATTCTCTAGGGTTCTCCTGACTCTTCACTAGTTTACGCTTAAACATCTTCTCATAATGTGCCTTCACTTCTCTCCTACAAAGTCTTTAGGCTTAAGCCAATAGTTAGAACAAAAAATCTCACTATTAATCTCTATATAGAACACTCTTTTTAAAAGTTCAAAACAAAAAAATAGTTGAAAATTCCCTAAGAGCTATTTAAGTAGAATATCTTGCAAGCATTTTAAATCTCTTAAAAGCACTTCTTAATAGCACTACTCAATTTTCTATCCTCATAACCTTATTGATAAAGAGGTTGAGTTTTATCTAAATATGGTATGATTCTTATATTATAACAATAAGGAGAACTTTTTAAAAATTGAAAATCTTTTGAATTGAAAGTCTAATGATTAGAGTAAATATTTGAGGAATGATCTTTGATTTAAACTTTAACAACTTTTGTAAAATAGTTTTAGATAAGCTATAAAACAATAGTAAAAAATATTACAAATATTAGTAGATGAACTTTTCAAAAATATTTCATATAATTTCTCAACATATGTAGGCTATATCTTAAACTTCTTTGAAAAACATTATAAGCGTTTTTCAATTTATAAATGGTTAGCTCACATTTTAAAATATTTCAAAAACTTCCTTTTAGAGTTAAGAAAGATTCTATTAAGAAAACCTATATTAGCTAGGGCAAACCTTTCCTTCATAACAACATTTAATAGTAACTTTTTAATAAAAGAAATAAGTCTTTAATCATTATTGTTACACCCTAAGGGGGTGCCCTCATCGTAATAGTTCATGATGGACCATATCAAAATTTAGGAATGACTTCCCTCATTAATAAAAAAACTTTAATATAGCCTGTTAAGTGTCATTACTTTGAGATTATATCAAAAGGGGTGAGCAGTTCTTTGCAATAAAGGAGAAATTAAATTTAAAACATCATATAATTATAATTATCTTATAATTACAAGCATAATAAAATGGCTAGTCTAAGTGGTAATATCTATAGTACATTCCTCCATAGTTCAAGTATCAAGAACTAAATTCTACACATTATTTTCTTCTTCCCACTATTCTTGATGCTAGCTTTTTTTCCCTAATGCTTATCATAAGCATAGGTCTACTAAGGTAAAGCAAAAAAGATCCTTGCAAATTATTCAAATTGTAGAGGTATAAGCTTTAAGTAGCTTAGTGAGGTATCATCTCATATCACTCTTTTAAGCAATTTCAAGCAAATTTTTCATTCATATGAATGCAAGAACAATTATATGCAATACAGACATCACACATTACATAGAGTCACTAGTAATCACATAAAGTCTAGGGTACAGTCCCCCCTTATGACCTAGTGTTAAGAAGTAGTAGTTTTATCAGTGTACAAGCAATCTAATAGATCGTAATGCCTCTTATCATGATGTCTATGTCTACTCATTTTTATAATGTCAATCATGGGAGTTAATGTTTTGAATAAACTATGATGCCATAGGGGAAGGATCCTTAACTACTCACACCCTAAGAGAATGAAATGAAGTGTTCTCCCTATTTGCTACACTTTTAGATACATACAAGCCTTAAACGATGCGAGACTCTCCTTTAAGCTACTTAGTTTACAGATGGTAAAGTAGGATCTTGACTTAGGTCATCTACTCCATTTACTGTATGATAGTGATAGTAGAGTTTTGTTGGTAGCTATTTTTGAATAGTCCCTCAGTCCATTGAAATGCCCACTTTACCTTGACCTAAAAGCTCTTAGTCCAACCTGTCTCCTTAGTGGAAAGTAGGTAGTTTGTTAAGGAGTCACTTTCTTATAGAGTGATTAAGGAGCCATGATTAGCCTCAGCATTAGAGGAGTTAACCAAATGTCAAATGTAGCCAAGGGTACTTGATGCTTACGAACTCAGGGGCATGGGTAAAGGTCAATTAGATGTCTATCCCTTAGAAGCCGATATAAGCCAAGGACCCCCTCCCACTAAGGACCCCTCAAAACCAGAAAAAGTCTTACTAAACTCTTTTTAAACGCATGACACTCTCTCTCTTTAAATGTTGTTTTCGTGATCTCTCTATGCCCCTACACTTCACTAACTTAAGTATCAAAGTGGCAATGTCGATGTCCCCTCTAGTGCTCTTCGACAACATACACATGTCTATCTTGTAGGCCCAATACCCACAAAGGCCTAATAACCATAAGGGAGCAAGATTAGGTGTGCAAGGTGTAAGGATTGTGTACTAACATTTTGGCACCCATTGCAAGGCCATTCACCTTACACATTCCTATATACATTGCCTTAAAGTACAAGAATTAACCCCTTAACTTTAGATTGTTGATTACCCTAACCTACGGATTATGTGCAGCTCTTGGGGAATTTCAACCACCTAGAGTAGCACGTAAATGTGCTTTAGGCAAACAACAACAACTTTAGTAATGAGTTCCAATAACTTTGACAAGCACGAGATGTGGAGGGATAACTTGATTATTGTAAAGAAGTTGAGGACAACAAACAACTTTCTCATAGTCAGATATCATAATCCTCATTTAGGAGGGATTTCTCCCTTGCTCAACCCTAGCAATCACCCCCTTAAGGGCATACGCCAACAAGTAGAGTAGTTGAGCCCTCTAAAGCACACTCCTACTAGTCATTAGGAAATATGCCCATCAATGAGAATCAAAATCTTATTAAGCACTTGCAGCCTTTAAGGAGAGTAAGCAAATGATCTTTAGGATATGCTCAGTCTAGTTTAATCCCCTTTCACTAAAGAAATTTGTGAGAATACTTTACCACATGCTATTAAGATACCTTAGTTGGAGTTCTATGATGGCATTACTGACCCAAGCAAGCACCTTAGTTACTACAACTCTTAAAAGAGCCTACTTGGTTTCTTGGAGGCCACGACATGTAAAGCCTTTGTAGGCAATCTAATGAAGGCCACTTGGTTATGGTATAGAAGCTTGAAACCTAACTACATATTTAGCTTCAAGGAGCTCGACAAGGCTTCCTACTAGCACTTTGCCACTAACAAACAAATAAAGAAGCACAACTCCTCTCTCAACCTCATTAAGTAAGGTCTTGTTGATACCTTACCTGTGTATATAATGTATTTCACAAAAGCTATGATCAAGATCCCTAACCTTGACATAAGAATTGCACTCAATGCTATTATTTGTGAAATTCACCATGTGTCCCTTTTCTTCTTGTACATTATGAGCAACCACCCTAAGATGTTCTAGTAGTTTTAAGAAAGGGTGGTTAAGTATATTAATTGGGAGGATGTTATAGTTACAACCTGACCCACTAGATGAAACCCCCTAGAACTACTAAGAAGTCACCTTGTGACAAGTTGTCCATTAAAGGTAGACTTGGCCCTTGCTTTAGGGAAAGCTAAACTGACAAGGCAGATAACGATGACTCACCACATAAATGACCTATCCTTTTCTTTGAGTGGCATGCTTCACTCAACAAACCTTAAGTTGAAGTACTAATGGAGGTTAGGGATAGGGGGATTTTTCCTTAGTTAAAAAAAAAAAGGGGGATTAGTAAAGAAAGATCCTAACAAGTATTGCACTTTCCATTGAGAAGGAGGACATTACACGAATGATTGCCTTTAGCTAAAAAATTCCCTTAAGGAACTAGTTTGGTGGGGCTACTTGAAGGAGTACATCATCAAAGGTGATAGAACAAGCAAGTGCTATCATTTAAATGATCAATGATCGTTGCCAATCGTAGTTTTAATAAATTGAATTCTTGTTCTTAATCCTACTAAGAAGCAATAGGCAAGTGCACCTATCGTAGCGTAATATAGCAAGTAAGCACAAGGTCGTACCTCAGAGATACACCAATTACTATTACTAACTCCGTTCCTATTATCTAACCATCGCTTAATAATGTTGTTCGAAACTTGATTACTCTAATCTCAAACTAACAACTCACTAACAACAATGGTTTTGAAGATTTATCAATTAACAAAAACAACTTAGATCTTATTCTACTCCTTCTCTATCATGTAATTCATTAGATTTCTGAAGATTGTCATAATTGACTTCTTATACTATCGAATTCTCTAGTCAAGTTAACTACTTTCTCAAGTATATTAACCTATCTAATCCTAAGTTTATCAAATAGGATCTCTCCTTAGTTAATAGCAACCTAGAATTGCATAAAGCACATGAATTCGCATCAAAATAATTGATGTAAACAGAAGACTCTTGTTTCCTATCTCTAGAAGAACAATCAAATATCATCAATTTCATTAGATCTAATCATATGAGCAATTTCTCAATTAACTAATATGTATCACGCATAAATTCATATTCCGGATCTATGAATCTAAGAAACAATTGAAGAGCATGCAATTAATCATGAGAAAGTCAACAACTTTGCATTAAAGATCAAATCTTTATCACATGAAAGAGAAGTTTCAAATAAAATCTAAATCTAGGGTCTACTCCTCCATAAATTTGACAAAAGAAACGCAATTACTAGAAGAATAGATAAAGTTCATGGTCACAACCCTTAAAGATAAAATCTTTTTCTTCGTGGGTCTTCAATCTCCCTTGAAATCGACAAAATCTTCTTTCTTTTGCTGTTATGAGAGTGAGAGAAAATGAAAAATTCGTAACCTCCCCTTCTAGGGCAAACTGAAGGTCTATTTATACATGTACCCCAATTGGATATATACACAACCGGATACAGAAGTAGTGTATCTCGTGCTTGCTTCCAGGTGTCCTTATGTGAATATACACGAACAAGTACATGGGAGTGTACATTGGTCGTGTATTTGAAACGTCATCGAACAGAAGCAAAACTTAGATACACAAGCAAAGTACATGGGCATGTATCTTGCTTTTGTACTTTCCAGAATTTTTTTCTTCACATGTAATGTATCCAATTCCTTCCAAACTTGCTTTGACTCTTCAAAACTCCTTCCCTTAGCTCCAAAATACTCTAGAAGATCCTAAAATTAACATTCATTCCATTAAGCATCCTTTTCTTCAACAAATCATCTAAAAATTCAACAATAAAGCACAATTTCATTACTCTAGATAAGGGTATTTTGCGACTTATCAATCAACGTATTGAACCCTTGAATATAAAATAGCATACAACTCATGGGACAATCTATAGCATATTAGGAGGACTAGTCGCAAGTGAGCAACATGTTTCTCAACATAAGGCCTACGCTAGGTCTGATCACTTCCAATAAATCCTTAGTCTCTAATGCTTAAGGGCCCTAAACCAACACCCTCATCTCCTTTTTTGATGAAGATCTTGATGAGGTTACTAACCCTTATGATGACATCTTGGTAATCTATGTTAAGATTACCAACTATAAAGTGTACAAAGTCTTAGTTGATAATGGAAGCTCTGTACACATCATCTTTAAGAAAGCATTTAACTAAATGTAAACTATACTAACTAATTCCAAGCCATACGACCATGATCTTTACAGGTTCAATAATTAACATGTGAGGCTTATTGGCCTTATCATGTTCCCCTTGAAGCTTAGAGATAATAGCCTAACCATTGAAGTAATAGTCAATTTCCTTGTAGTTGACCAATGTTCTCTTTGTGATGTCATCCTAGGATGGTTGTCTCAAAGCTTGCTTAGCATAGTTTTGTCAACCAAGCACTTAAAGGCAAAGTTTCTAACCATGATGGGTATCGATGTAATGAGAGGAAACTAACAAATGGCCCATTCTTGTTACTTGAGCACTATTGTAGAAAGAAGTCTTGGCTATAATGACAATCATAGACAGTCGGTTGGTAAGTAGAGGAGAGTCCATTGAAGCTACAAGGACCATATAGTTAGGGGGTAACCTTGACCAAGTCACCTAAATCGGTACCTCGCTATCCTTTAAGCTCCAGCATTGATGTCTTCACATGGTCTCCTTTTGATATGTCGAGAGTCCTATCGAAAGTCATCACACATCACCTCAACATCAATTTTATGACAAAATCTGTTAAGTAGAAGAAGCACTATGTCATTGTAGGGCGAGTAGTAATGATGAAAGAAGACGTTCAGAAGCTGCTGGTGGTCAACTTTATATAGATATAAGCACATCCCACCTAGCTTACCAACATGTTCCTTGTAAAAGATGCTAATGGAAAATGGCAAATGTGCATAGACTTTACGGACCTCAATAAAGCTTTTTCGAAGGATTGCTTTCCCCTACCTATAATAGACTAGCTAGTTGACGCTATAGCCATCCATACCTTGTTTTAGCTTCATAGATGCCTTCTCAAGCTACAACTAAGTCCAGATGCATGATCTCAATTAGGTGCACACAACACCTACTACTACAAAATCATGCCTTTTGTTCTATAGAATGCTAAAGCCACTTATCAAAGGTTAGTAATCGACATATTTAAATCATAATTAGAATGGAATGTTGAAGTTTATATCAACAACATGATAACCAACACAAGGGCACTTGAAGACCACCTTATGAACATGCATGAGACGTTTTTGACCCTATGAAAGTACAAGATGAAGCTCAACATGCAAAAATGCATATTTAGTGCCTTCATAGGAATGTTTTTGGGTTTTATGGCCGTAGCTTAGCGTATTAAAGCCAACCCAAACAAGATCAGAGCAATTTTAGACATGCAATCCCCCATGACTATCAAAGATGTCCAACAACTAGCTAGATGAATTGCTACCCTCAATAGGTCTGTATCTAAGTTTGCTAGTTAATATAAGTTTTTTAATATTTTGAAAAATCCCACCAACTTCTAATGGATCAACTAATGTTAAGTGGCCTTTGAAGAGTTGAAGTGATTCCTCACCAGCCTTCCTGTCTGTCTACCATCATCTTAGGCAGAGACCTTTACCTTTACTTTACTATGCCTCACCTTTGTCTTAGTTAGAATAATGGATGCAAGCACACTTTGGTATACAATTGCAATCACATACTCCAAGGTTTAGAAATCTGATACTCTGAGGTTGAAGTGTTTTCCCTTTTTGTTGTAATTTTCTCTTAGACATTATAACCTTACTTTAAAGTGCACCAGGTGATCACACTTATTAATCACCTCGATTTCTCTAGGTACATGGTTTGCTATGCCATAAAGCTCAATACCTACGACATACAGTTCAAGCTTAGGGAAGCTATCAAAGCTCAAGTCCTCACTGACTTTGTTGTTGAATGTATAATGCCTGATAACCTTTTAGCCTCTATAGAGATACTAGTGTGGACTTTACATGTTAAAAGGTCCTTCGCTAAGGGTAGTAGTGGCATAAGGTTGGTTTTTCAAGTTCTATACGATGTTAAAATCTAGTACACCATCAAATTTGGCTTCTTTGCTAGCAACAATAAAGTAGAATATGAGGCCCTTATAGTTGGACTCAAACTGGCCAAAGTAGAATGAGTAGATAACATAGACAGACACTTTAAGTCTTGGCTTATCATCCAATAGATGAAAGGAGACTATACCACCAAGGATAAGGCCATGATTCACTATCTCAAGCATGTGCAAACCCTTTACTTAGATTTTATATAGTTCAACATTCACAAAGTTCCATGCATGGCAAGTTCTAAATGAATAGCCTCTCAAAATTGGCTTCCACCTCCCGCTTTGACCTAAATTGGTGAGTGTTCATTGAGTGCTACCCTAACTAGACCATCTCATTGTTGTTGCCTATCTCTACTCTATGGTTATTCATTTAATGGGGCTTTGACATACTATACCTATTCCTTAAGACTATTAAACAATGACAGTACATCATTGTCATTGTCAACTATTTTACTAAGTGCATTGAAGCAGAAGTTATGGCTAAAATCACTACGAAGAATATTAGAGACTGTTAGGTGTTTTCTCTTATGCCAATTCAGCATACCACACACATTCATGATTAATAATGGCATGCAATTTGATATTGAAAGTTTTGCGATTTTTAATACGACTAGGGTATTAAACTCCATTACACTTTAGTTGTAGACCCCCAATCAAATGGGCAAGTGGAAGCAATCATTGTGGTTATCCTCAGTAACCTTAAGAAGAGGATTAGTCAAACTTAGAGTAGATGGACAGACGAGCTAGAATATATTCTTTAGGGATATTGAACCATACCTAGCACATCAAGAAGTGAAACCCTTTTCTACCTTGCTTTCGATACTGAGGTTATACTCCCCATTGAGATAGAATTTCCTAGTGCTTCGACTTAAGATCATAGAGCAGAAATCAATGAGAATGGTGTTCGAGCTAATCTTAATTTCTTAGAAGAACTACAAGATTAGGCCAGTCTCTGTGTAACTTCCTACCATATTGATGAGCTTGCTACTATGACAAGAAAGTGAAGCACATGCACTTCCAACTTAGAGATTTGGTCTATAGAAAACTTGAAGCTATTGGGTCCTATGAAAGTTAGGGAAACATTGCTCCAAATTGGGAAAATCTTATCTAAATCAGTGATGAGGTTTGACATAGGGCCTATAGCATTAAACGACTTGATGGCTAACTTGTCCCATCTATTCGGCATGCCAACAACTTACAGTTGTATTATGCCTAAAGATTGCAAAAGACAAGCTATGCTTTTTTTTCTTTTTTCTTTTTCCTTTTTTTTTTTTTGAAATAGGGCCTAGTAAATACAATAATGCAGCATTACTTAGTCTAGTTCTTCTATCCTACCATCATCCTAGCCACAAGCAAGCATGACATTCTACTTTGTTACCCTAGCCACGAGTATACATAAATTGATTGCCATCATCATAGCTATTAGCAAACCTAGATTCACTACCATTGCCATATCCACAAGTGAGCACAATAGCCTACTCTATCACCCTAGTGATGGGCACACCTAGATTCATTGCCATTGCTTTAGCCATGGGTAAGCACATTGGCCTGCTCCATGGCCTTAGTTATAGGTGCACCTAAATTCATTGCCATTAACCTTGCCTTGAGTAAGCATGGCAACTTCTTTTGTTACCCTAACCATGAGCGTATAAGAACTAATTACCCTTATCTCAACTACGAATGAACATGGTACCCTCCTCCGTTACCTTAGCCATGGGCTTATATAGATTAATCACCATTGCCTTAGCCATGGGCAAGCATGGCACCCTCCTCCATTGCTTTAGCCATGAGCATGCACGAACTCATGGAATTGCCTTAGCTATAGGTGAACACAACTCTATTTTGATTACTTTAGCCATGAGCATACATGGACATCCTCTATTGCCACAATGACAAGCACACATGGAGACCATTTACTATAGCTACGAGCACATGTGGATATACTTATTATAGCCCTAACCACAAGTGAACGCTATCCCTTAAAACCACATCCTTTAACTTGGTACATGCGAACATAAAGCTTAAGCCATCACCCCTTGATAGGACAACATGGCTTTAATAAAGCTACATCTCATGCACACCTTGCTCAACTTGAATGTTTGACATTATATAAAGTTCCCATGTGAAGGCTCTATCTCACAAACCTCATGCCTAACTTAGCCACTACATGTAGAATGGGTAAACACTCAAATGCTTTCAATAGTAGTTTTGTATAGTTTTTATGTGTTCAAGCACATAATGCTAATGGTTGTTAAAAAAACAAAGAGAGAAAAAGAGCTAAGAAAGAAAAGTAGAGCATACATATAAAGAGGCAATGGCAACAAAAGCAATAGTGAATGGAAAAATCACTTTCATTCATTTCAATTTGCCATCTAGCATTTACAAGAATCTTAGTTAGCATTCTAGCTAACATATTACAATAACTACCAATTTGACATCATTTTTCTACCTAGGATCGATAGTGCTAATAACCTATAGACCTACACTACAACGTTAGATGGAAAAATTGAGCTAATTATGTAGGCACCATTTTATCTTTGTAGCCAATGGATGTCTTGGTAAAAGCACCTCTTTCCTAGCTCAACCATAATGCTCTCAACCCTAACTCAAATACAAGGTAGACAATGCTATAGATTGTGCAACAATACGTATAACAACATGCATTTACCAATAGGATATGGCAAAGCCCAGCTATACATTGATCTCCTCTTTGATGGGCCATTTCTTATCCTAACATGCCAAATGCATAAACATCTCCTCCTATAACGACTTGATGAGTTATTGAATCCTTTTGTAATGATCTATTGAGTTATCACCTATCCTCCAATTCACCTACAAAACGCACACAATAATAAGCTAGTCTCCAACAAAAGGAGGAGTAAATCTAATAGCAAACACTGTAGTACCCTCATAGAATCATTCCTTCTAGCTTGGCTACCATTGGATTTCATCAACAACCACCATAACCTATGGTAACTTCAACAAGCATAAGGAAAACATATTGCTTAGGGCATAACTATTGTTTGTAGATGAACTTGCAGCTTTGACACTCCACACATGTCAATGGAATGGTGATGGTCCTTATAATGTGCCTTACACTTATTTATACTACTTTAAAGGGATGGATTTTCAACATGCCCTAAATGGTAGGTGATAAGGTTTTGGGAAAGTGTGCCCTTGACATGACAACTTTGCAACACCATTTTATGAGCTCTAAGACATATGTAAGCTCTAACTGGACATGTGGCCTATTTCTATACCCTTAACGGTTGTGATGAGCTATACAATAAAGATGCACATGGAGACATTACTCACTTGTAGTAGTAATGATGTGGACAAGATAATAAATTTGCTTTGTAATGCACATTATTCCCTTAATCTCTTAGAAACACAATAGCCATTTATTAAGTATCTATAGGGGCATTTCATATGCCCAAAGTTTTGTAAAGCCCATACTTTCTAGCATAGAAGTAAATCACAACTAACACTATCAAACAAATAACAAGAACACTACAAGTGATCTAGCTACAGCAAACTTCCATTTACCACAACGCCTAGTGGCACTTACACAACTTTCGAGGTTGGCATGCTAAACCCTTATAGCACAAATATAACAAATTATAATAGTAAATAAAAGAGAGAGAACGATAGCATGGTAGTTGCATCACTTGTTGTTCTTAGAATTAGGGGGATCATTAAACAGTACACTTAGCTTAAGCTCCCACGAGGAAATAGGAGCTCATTCAGTTTTCCTTAGGGGAACATATATTTTGACATCTATAGGGACTTCAATCGGCTTGGCCATCAAAGTTAGGTGGTCAGGCATCTTAAGCTCTTTTGACACCTATTGTAAGTTGATGTTGAGCTGGCATTCCTACAAAATCTTCATTAGCACCTACTTCCCTCGCAAAATTAGACATACCTACAAGTTGACAAACTTAGAACTCCCAAAGTACTTGTAGATATTGTCCACGATGTGTGCCTTTTAAGCATCTAGCTCCTGTAGCCATGCTTGGCTCTCTTCCTTCGCTAGCCTAAATCACTCCATCTCTTATTAATGTTTGCCTACCTTTGCATCTACAACCTTCAAGATCAGATCTTTATCAGCTAATTCTAGTTGAACCCTATTTAACTCATCCTGTACAGTTGTCCCCTCCTTTACTGTAACCTCATTCTCTTGTTGAGCTTGTGATAGCTCTCTAATAAGATTTGAGGCCTCATGATTGGCAAATTCCAAATCATCTTACATGTAGTTGGTTTCATTTGTAAATTAATTAGCTCTTTGTCTTGTCGCCTCTACCCTCCTCCACTTTGTAGCTATACAACTTCAATCACCTTTGCTTCTTTCTGACGCTATAACTATACAATAGTTAGTTCTCCTCCATCCTTTATGGTTGCCTCTACCATAGCCTGTGTCCTTTATAAAAAGAAATCCACTAATATAAGTCAATAAACTAAGTTTTTAACTTTTACTTAGTACCACACTTGATGTACCTTCAATGTTGCCATCTTCCAGCCCTACAAGGTAATGTAAGTAATGAATAGGCTTTATAGCAAGAACCAATTGTTAATACCCACTCAAGTAAAGCACATGTAACTTTCTCATAACAACAGATGCTCACCTTATATCAATCTTTCTCTATTAAATGCTTAGTAGTTTTTTAGGTCATAGCACTGCAATGCCTCTTAGATGACAATCTTATCTATGGGCTACATAGTGCCCTCTATGAGTGCATGGGCTACTTGGATACTTTGAGTCCCCATGCATAGGTCACATCAAGATCGATAGATATAGCCTTGAGAAGCTCCATTAAAGTTAGTGCTTAATGACCCCTTAGCCTTAGATCGGTCACCTACAATGACCCTTTACTCTAACCGAAGGTTATGGCTCTACCTAGCCTATTGATCCCTAACAACTTTCCTCTTCAGCTACCATTAAATCTCTCACTTCCATTAAGCTCCTCCTTTTACCTCAGCTTTAACTTGGTCTTTTTCTCTCTTTAAGCTTTAGCTACTAAGCTCTCATGCTCCTTAGTGTTTAGTGATACTGACCTAGCAGCCACCTTAGCTTCCTCCTTTAGCTTAACTAGCATAAAAGGCTCCCTCTAAGCTACTTTTAGTGCTAGACCCTACTTAATACCTTAGTACCTTTTCTAGCTAACCTTTGCAACAGTAGGATTTAACCTATTTGAAGAAGGTTGCCTGCTTGCCACTATAGCTGGCTTAGTTCCATGGCCATCTTTAGACCTCTCATTTGATCAATGTTGCTTTGATAGCAATCCCTCCATAGACATGACTTCCCTAAAGGACATGGTACCTGCATAACAAAGGTAGCAATATTAGCATCACTGATCAACTACTTAAGCATAAAATGCTGGGGGTCAGCTTTGCTATTCTGGCTCCACACAAGCCACACCCTACCTTAGTTCCCCCTTTAGCTTGGCACAATAGAAAACACACTTAGCTGGCCCCTTGAAATCCCGATTAGCCCTTTAACATCTAATAAATTACCCTTACAATGCTACATTAGCCTAGTCACAGCCTTCCCCTCACGTTTAGTGAGGGCCTATGCACTTGGTCTTGTAAGTAGCATTAGCCACGACCACTTCGTCTACACATCTAGCTCATCACTACACTCTACCATTGGGAACTTATCTTTGTAGTCTTTATCGAATTGTCCAAGTTCCCTAGTAACTTCTTCCTAACCCTTTGCCTAAACATGATACTAGTCCTCACTCTTCTAAAAGGTTGAAGAAGAAGTTGAAAAAGTTTAAAATTAGCACCATCATTAAACCTTTACTAAACAAAACTTGTCTACCCAAACATGTAGAGTTAAGGTAAGCCTCCCCCCCCCCCCCCTTCCCCTTCAAGCATGGCAATCTACATTTCTATCTCTTTAGTAGATCAAACTAGTCCCATATCCATCTACCCTCTACCTTAGTCAGACACTTGACCATTTCCTTAAGCTTGTTCGTAACCTCCCTTCTTGATAAAACAATTGTCACCAACTCACTATTCTCAGAAAACCTCTCCAATGACCCCTCCACTTCCTTGTTAGCCACATGTAGCACCTCCTCCTTTGATGCCAACACCATTGCTATAAAGTTAAACTTAATTGTTAGTGTTTTAATTGCCACCACTAAAGGGCGAGTAGAAATAGATGATGAGGTACCTTAGGAAGTGCCCCCATATGACTGATGGAGCCTCTCTAGAGCCTTAAAGTCAGCCATTGAAAACTCATTAGAAAAAAAGGGGAAAAAGCTAGAGCAATTGAATGAATGAAGAAAAGTCTCTCACAAAAGAATTGGGGGGTTAAAAAAGTGAAGAAAGAATAGAAAACCTTTCTAAGAACCCTAGTGGACTTTCTATGTAGGAAGTACGCATGACAAAGTGTAACAAACATGCAACTTGAAACTTCATGCCCATACCCCTGATTAGATCAAGCCACATGCTATAATGAATGTCAAATCTCACTAAGCAAAACTGCTAAAGTCACATCCCTGCATGTCTCTCCTATAAATGAGCAACATGTGGCCTTAACATTTAATGTGAGAAGTAGCACATGTAGGATGTGGAATGACTTACCTCCTTTATGACACAAAATTAAAAATTGAAAACTAGCACGACATTTAAAACATAATGCCACTTTAGGAGCATAAAGTGTCAACCCTACGCTCAACATGTAGTTTCATACCTCGATATGGAACATGACCACACTAGAATATCCTAAGTTGGTGTAAAGCTCCAAAGTTCAACTAAAACTTGACTTAGCTTCACTTGCTTTAGCTAGCTCACAATAACCTAACTTGGTCTCGCATAATAAGAAGCTTCATAGACTTAGTAAAAACTAGCTTAGCTTCACTTACCACATATAAGATGAATGAGAATTAACCCGACCTCAACCATTAGAGAGCCCCTTGGCTTAACAAAGATTTAGTTATTCTTCTAGCATCTCCATAGGTTAATAAGGTCATCAGTGGGCCCTTTACTAAGCTTCTCATTCAATTTCACCTATTGAGGTAATACGATAGCTCAACAAAACCTCACTTGGTCCTACCTATCGACAAGAAGCCATAACAAGATATAAGGCCTCCACAAATTTACTTACTATGTTGCCACTCTATGGTGATCTTGCCATTACCATTCAATAAAGGCTATAGCTTAGGTCATTAGGTACTCTCCTTAGCAACTAGTTGCCAATAAGAGTAAGGGGGCAAGTGTTGGTCACTATTTCTAATTAGACCCTTAACCTATTGAAATGCCCACTTTACCATGCCCTAAAAGCTCTCAGTTTTACCCATCCTCGTAGCAAAAGGTAGGTAAGTTGCTAAGTAGTCACATCTTGATAAGATGACTAAGGTGCTATGATTGGCTTTGATGCTTGAGGAGCCTACCAAACATTAAATACAACCAAGGGTACTTGATGCCTATGGGCTTAAGGGCATTGGCAAAGGTAAATTAGATGGCTATCCCTTAGAAGCCCATATTAGTCAAGAATCCCCTCCCATTAAGTGAGGAGCTCTTAAAACTAGCAAAATCTTATGAAACTCTTCTTGAGCTCATAAAACACTCTCTTTAAGTGTTATCATCATGATCTCTCTACACTCATTCGCCTCATTGACTTAGGCATCAAAGTAGCAATGCCAGAATCCCCTTTAACACCATTTAATAGCTTACATGTGCTCATCTTATAGGCCCAATACCCTTAGTGGCCAAATAACCACAGGGAAGCTACATTGGGTGTATAAGGGGTGGGGATTACACATCAATAGGTTTTAATGTAAGGATGTAATACATGTCTCATTATTAAATCATGTTTCGATATGCTTATGACCATTTTAGATAAGGTGATCAATCAATATCACAAACATTCATCAACTCAAACTATATGCAACAACCAATTTCTATTATGATATATTAAAATAGATTCACATAATGGCCAAACATGATTTAAGCACAAGCTAACCTATACCTCCACACATAAATCCATCCATTTATCTTATTAAGGTGTCACTAGCTACATACACAAACAAAGCGATAATTATTAAAGATACTCACTTGGCCATGGGTGCTATAGGTTGTAATAATCTTTTAGATGATAAAATGAATCATAATGTCACCTAGATTTAGATGAAAACATAATTATTTAAGTACTTATTACACTAGCATTAGTACTGCTAATATCAAAACTTGTCTTGCTTCCAATTCTTTTGAATCTTTACTTTCTTTTGTTAATTTTGTGGTATTGTTGATATTTTGAATGGTTTTATGTTTCATTTTAATATTTCCTTTTTTGTATTTAGCGTATATCAAAAGCCGAAAAAAATATTTTGCTAGATTTTCTTCATTACATGTGTGCAACTTAAAAATTATTTTTATGTCATTTTTTAATTAAAATTTGTGAGTAAGCTTAAAATCAATTGTATAACTCAAAAATATATTGGTTTTATTATTTTCAAATTTCTACTTTATATTTTAAGATAATAACATCTATTTTAAAGTAAGTTAATCATTGAAGATAAAAAACTCAATATTTTCAAGTTTTCATTTTTGCGTTCAACTTTATATCATGCCTTGATGCTAAATTTTATTTTATTATTTTTTAAACTTCTTGAAGTATTATTATTATTTGTTTCCATTATGCCACATTCTAATAGTGTATCCATTTAATATCATTTTTTTAGCTTTTTGACTTACAATTTGGAAATTTCATTTTCACTAATAACATTAGCATTCAAAAATTAAAAAAAAAGAAAGAAAAGAAAGCTAAACTCCTCGAGAGTTTTTCCTCCTCCCACCCCCACTTTTTATTTCCATTTAGACTTTATGTCCTCTAGGGTCGATCAAGATTGTTCTTAGTCAGATTTTGATTTCATTTGAAATCATTCTATCATGTTTTAAAATTGATTGGTTTTGACATTAGTTCTAACCATCAAATTCGCTTCATTTGAACCGTAGTTTACTTTGTTGGGAAAGGGGATCTCGGATTGGTTCTTGTTGTTTTATATGTTAATCACATAGCATTTCAAGTGTGTTTAGTGTTGCAAATGAGGATTTCATCTTTATAATATTGTTCCCTTGAAAACTATAACATTCGGCTCATCTTACATCATAAGCGATCACGTAATTTTGTTGTCCTTTGAACCAATTTTGATCTTGTCATTTTGGAGTTGTTCAATTGGTTCATTTTCATGTGCTTAAACTCCTTTTTAGGCACATCATAATTTGGTATTAGAGCATCATCATACTTGGAATTAAGATTAATCACACCATTGTTTGAAGAATTGGTTCATAAATATTGAGGAATTGTGCAATTGTTGCACTAGTTTGATTGACTTTGTTTGTTTGTCTTTCAAATTGGTTTTGCATGTGCTTAATCTTGGTTTTTAGGCACATCATGTCCAAAGCCCATGCATTTTAAGCATTAGGTTTGACGAATCTTTCCACTTGATGACCCCGGTACTATTTGTTGGATATCAACCCCTATAATTGCTTTACCTTTTCCAAAACTACCCCTCTCCCTATCAGTAATAGTTGCATTTGATTCGGTAGTCCTATCAATTTCCCCCTTTCTAACCTATTGATTATCTGATCCATATTACTGAGTAGTGGATCCATACCTGTTGCACGATGCTTTGTATGGATTGGAGCTCCTTTGCCTTTCAATTTTTAAAGCCAACTGAATGGCCTCATCAAGAGTGTCATACCTCTATAGCTTGACAATACATGATGTCTCATATTTCAACCTAGACACAAATTGTGCCATGGTCTGTTCAAGAGGTTCAACTGTCTTACATTGGATCCTCAGTGTCTCAAACTCTTGGACATACTCATCCACTGTTTTGTTGCCCTGTCTCAATGTTTGGAGACATATGAATAACTCCTGCCTATAATGTTCTAGTATAAACCTCTTCTTCAGTACCCTTTTCATTTCTTACTAAGTATGAATCTCAGCATCACCATCTCTCCTCTTGTTGGCCACAAGGTTCTTCCACCACAATGTGGTATAACCTGTAAATTCAATTATTGCTAGACGAACTCTCGTATGATTGTTAATCTCATAGCACTTGAAGAGTCCTTCTACCTTATCTTCCCAATTAAGGTAATCCTCTGCAGGTCCCTTTCCAACAAATGAAGGCATCTGCAATTTTACATACTCTAGACCCCTGAGCGGTCTGAACTCATGGTTAGGATAAAGTTCATCACTAAAATTATCATCCCTTTCCTTTTTGTAAGCATGATACTATCCTCTAACTTGTCTGCCCCTGTTTCCTCCTCCTACTCCTTCTCTACCCAGAGCATTATTGATGTGCCTAATTCCAAGCTTAAGCACAATCAAAGGAATCAAGGAAAACTCCTCAATTCACATACACAAAAACCGGTTCACTTGACTAGTTAAATGTGGAAATCTTAAGGCAATGGAATGAAATCCAAAGAGCTCCAATTGCTATTATCAATCCAAAAAAGTAATCTTCATCAAATAATAACAATTATAATTGAAACCCACGTGAATCAAATCAAGAAAAAAAATGGGTCAAACCGCAAATTCCAATCCCTTCCTTCAACTATCCAATTCACATCACAATGAAGAGAATGATATCATATATCAACACAATCAATCCTATAACAAGCTATTGATCACGAATTGCAAATTAAAACAAGTCCAAGAACATCCAAATCAACCTAGATATGACGCACTAGTGATGAAATGGAAAACAATAATAAGGAACCGATATTACTCACGATTTCTCCTTGTTGCACTCGCCACAATTTCAACTTCTTGGGATTGAAATTGATAGGAGAATTTGGAATTAGGAAAACCCTAAGCCCTCTCAAAAAATGTGAAGTGTTTGTTCTGCAAAAATAAGCCTCCCAAACCCTCTCTTAAGCAAGTATTTATACTTGCTACTCCTAGAATTAAAAAGTGCTCAAAATTATAAGTTTGCCACTTTTAAGGTGGCTAACCCTAAATGAAAATTACAAGGAAATAAAAGTGTCCCAAAACCAAAATAAAACCAAAATATTTCATAAAAGAATAAATATATAAAAGAAATGGTCTTCAAGATGCCGGTCTTCTATAAGATCCATTGGCCCGGCTCATTGCCGGTTCAGGTCGGTCTATGGATAACCCACAAGTTGAGTTTGAGGGAGTTTGTCCATTGCCCCATAGAATATGATAAGTGTGCCTATTGGAAAACACAATAAAAGAATAATAGAAAAGAGGTTAATATAAAAATAATTCCGGAATCGATATGCTCAAAATGGGCCCTCAACGTCAAGATTTGAATTCCTTTAGTTCTTGCCCTAATGATAGGTCTTGTCGGATTTTTATTCCTATCATCTCCTCGGGCCTTAAAAAGATTTGTCCTCAAATCTGGTACATCAAATGCAGTAGTGACTTTGTTTCCTCCTAGCAATCCATCTGAGATGTATCTCTGCAGAATCCCAATATCTGAAATACTAGAGGTAGTGATTGTTTTCTCTCCTCAATTTGTAGGATGTATCTCATCTGCAACACAAATAATGCTCCATTATCCAATAAAGTCGCCCCTGTATCAACCTGTTCCACCGAAACTGTTTCCTCCTTTTCTAACTCATCTATATGTGGTTGATCCTCATGGTCTTCTAATGGTTGGCCTAACTGCTCATTACCCTCTAAAACCTCTGAAGGTGAACATAACTGTCTCTGAACAGTTAGGCTCTCTGGTGGTCTGCTTGTCTGACTATGATCATCGGGATCCTCTGAAGGTTGGCACATCGGTGTCTGCATCTGCACAGTTTGGTCCTCTGATGGTTTGATTATGTGGCTATGATCCTCAAGATTCTATGATGGTTATTTTATCTGTCTTTGAATCTCTGGACCACTTATGGTGACATAGGGTTCAATACTATACGTTTACCATCCTTTTTAAACATATAAGTATTTCTATGCCCATCATGTAATACCATCCTGACATACAACCATGGTCTACCAAGTAATACATGGGATGCACAAAGAGGAAGAATATCACATTCAAGCTCATCATAGTACTTGTCCCTTATACTGATGGGTACCCTAGCCCTTTGGGTTACACAAAGACCATCATGATCATTCAACCAATGTAATGTATAGGGTTTAGGATGTGGGATAGTTTTAAGTTTCAACTTCGATACTAATGATGCAGCTACAACATTAGTACAACTACCACCATCAATAATAATTGCGCACAAGTTTCCTTATACCCTACAAGAAGTATGGAACAAATTTTCTCTTTGTCCCTCATCAATGGTTTGAAAGGAAGTCAAGTCCCGATGCAATATGTTAGTAGACAAATACAACTCACTTGACATTTTTGCTTACTAATTTCAACAACCTCAATACACTTCACCACACCACGACAACACACCCTTACACACCCACAGTGCTCATGCTCAACCAATACAAGAATTGTTTATTGGTACTTCAAATAAAGTTAAGTGAGATAATTGAAGCACAAATAAATACTTCCAAGTAGTTAAGAAATTAAATTCAACTAACAAGTGTTGAAGTAATAAGTTCAATTACTTTCACACTTTAATGTTTGTTTTTGAATTCAAGCTACTTCAATTTTCCTTTCTTGCCATGGTTTCACACCTACAATTGATCTTGATGTGCAGCACCTTAATCCACACAACTCCACAACACCGCAACAAATTCAAATAAACATCCTTAGTGCACTTTCCACAAATGGTAATAATCAAATTTCAAATTCAAATGGAACACAATCAATACCACTTAATAACTTCCTCAACTTAATGGATGTGTTTGAATTTCAAATAAATTCCTTATTATCCCACACAATGCAATTCTGAAAATTGTACACTTCCACTTCTAATTTGCACAACACAACACCACACAAACACCTTCACACACATGGTGCACTTCTCCACTTCTACACAATTTATCAACCGCAACTTACAACAACATACACGTCACATGCAACACAAAACTTTTTCAATTCATTACTCTTTCTCAAAGCAATTTCAAGGATAATCACGTTGCAAAATTCTTCACTTCAAATACAAATCCAATCCGCAACTTACATAAGAAGGCAGCAAATTAAATTTGAAAATCAAACCACTTCACTAATTGCAACCCCTCCACATTTAGTAAGATGCAATTTTTCAAATTCAAACAAACACACTTAACTCCTTCACTCTTAATGCTTGTTTTGAAATCAAATAACTTCCCTTCTTACACACTAATCAAATCTGGAAATTGCAAATGTTCTCCCCAATTCCGAATTCAAACAATGTAAAAACCATAATTCTCTTCCTACACAATTGCACTTCCGAAATTGCACTAAAAAAATGCACTATCTTTCCTCTTCCTTCATGGTGAAGTCCACAACATAGAAGCTTCAACAAGTACTTCAAAATCACTCCAACATGCAGAAAATTCAACTCCTACTCAAGACAATTCATTCCACTTCAAACAACTACAACAACAATTTCAATTTACCCGCAATTTTGGAATTGATGATGTAAGAACATGAACCCTAAATTTCCAAAATTCAAAATCACATAATCCCTTCTCACAACCACAAGCTCTGATACCAAAAGATGATGTGCCTAATTCCAAGCTTAAGCACAATCAAAGGAATCAAGGAAAACTCCTCAATTCACACACACAAAAACCGATTCACTTGACTAGGTAAATGCGGAAATCCTAAGGCAATGGAATGAAATCCAAAGAGCTCCAATTGCTATTATCAATCCAAACAAGTAATCTTCATCAAATAATAACAATTATAATTGAAACCCACGTGAATCAAATCAAGAAAACAAATGGGTCAAACCGCAAACTCCAATTCCTTCCTTCAACTATCCAATTCACGTCACAATGAAGAGAATGATATCATATATCAACACAATCAATCCTATAACAAGCTATTGATCACGAATTGCAAATTAAAACAAGTCCAAGAACATCCAAATCAACCTAGATATGACGCACTAGTGATGAAATGGAAAACAACAATAAGGAACAGATATTACTCACGATTTCTCCTTGTTGTACTCGCCATAATTTCAACTTCTTGGGATTGAAATTGATAAGAGAATTTGGAATTAGGAAAACCCTAAGCCCTCTCACGAAATGTGAAGTGTTTGTTTTGCAAAAATAAGCCTCCCCAAACCCTCTCTTAAGCAAGTATTTATACTTGCTACTCTTAGGGTTAAAAAGTGCTCAAAATTACAAGTTTGCCACTTTTAAGGTGGCTAACCCTAAATGAAAATTACAAGGAAATAAAGTGTCCCAAAACCAAAATACAACCAAAATATTTCATAAAAGAATAAATATATAAAAGAAATGGTCTTCAAGATGCCAGTCTTCTATAGGATCCATTGGCCCAGCTCATCGCCGGTTCAGGTCGGTCCATAGATAACCCACAAGCTGAGTCTGAGGGAGTTTGTCCATTGCCCTATAGAATATGATAAGTGTGCCTGTTGGAAAACAAAATACAAGAGTAATAGAAAAGAGGTTAATATATAAATAATTCCGGGATCGATATGCTCAAAATGGGCCCTCAACGTCAAGATTTGAATTCCTTTAGTTCTTGCCCTAATGATAGTTCTTGTCGGATTTTTATTTCTATCATAGAGTATACCTCCATGGAGCCTTTCGATACCATCGTGTGATGCCGATGGCATTCTTACATGCAAGTTTTTGTGATGCATGACTCATTTTATTTATGGCCAAATAATGTTAAGTTAGGTTATCTAGCATCTACAATTTTTTAATATAAACACTCGCAATTTCTATATTCTAAATGGAAAGGAAAGCAATAATCATTTAGCTAAGGAAGATTAAGGTAATTTAACAATCAATCATAGCAATCAAGCACAATTAGTACCCCAATCACCCCCCCACACAAATCTAGTTCATATATTCAATATATTTAAATGTAAGTGCACTAACTACAAATACAAACAAAGAGCAATAGTCATCGGATTTTACTCACCTTACCATTTAGTCCTCAATCATAGTAGTTGAGTGGTAAGTTGTCCTCTAATGACGTGTCACCTGATAGGAAAACAATAATTTTATATAGATGGGGTTAAACATCAACTTATACTAGTTTGCTAAATTTATCAGTTTTCTCGATTTTAAAGGTTTTAGTGTTTTATTCATAACTCTTTTTTTTTTTCATTTTAAGTCCATTTCTTGCATACATATATTCGTTTCAAAGGTTTTTGAGTGTTCTTTCCATTTCTGAAGTTGTTTGGGTATTTAAACTTTAGAAGGTTACGTTAAGGTCATAACAGATTAGGTACACATGGTTTAGGGTACATTTAGAGTCCTTTTTCACTTAATTTGATCTAATAACCCATAAGAATTAATTCTAATCACTTAGAGGCATTTTTAAGGCTTCAAATTGGCATGTGAGGGTTCTATTATTTTTAGAAATTCTAGAAATTGGTCCAAGAATTTTGATTGCTTTCTCTAAGGCTTTAGTTTGCATTTTTCCCTTTTACTTCATGTTATTTTCATATTTCTTTTCAAGGCTTTGATTTCTAGAATTTTTCCTAAGGTATTTTCCTCATATTTAAGTTCTAGAAATTCCAAAAATCATTCATAAAAATTAGTTTGGGGCTCAAGGATCAAATCTCACAATTTTCTACTTTTTCCTGCTACTAAAGGCTCTTGATCATTATTTATGATTTTCTATCATTTGGAAAGCGTTAAATACATCAGAAAAATACTTATTTAGCTTCCTAAAGTAAGCATCCATGAGGTGAATAATTTCCATAAATTTGATTTACATAAAGTTCTTCAAAGATCAAACACATTCCACTCAATACATGGTGGTTTTTCACCTTATTCATCATCTTAATCTAATATTTACATCCAAACTTATATCTTAGGCAAGATAAAACAAAAATATACATATGGAACTTACAAAATTAGAGTAATATCTCCTATTCTAATACGAGGTACATGAAAATGGAGAAAAAAAAGAAGATTACAAGTGAAGTAAAGATCCTACACTTGATTACTAGTTGAGGAAGCTCCAATAGTCACCTTCATGCTTCCTCTTGGAGTGGCTTTTGGTTCTAATCTTCTTGTAGATTTTTGCTCCTTAAATGAACTCCTAAGTGGTGGAGAAAACATTAGAAATTGAGCTTGAATGGTCATTGCTTGGAGGGTGATTGTCTTTGCTAAAGCAAGGTGGTTTTGCATAGGAGAAGGTTGTAGTTTGTGTGTGGGTGTTAATCCGAATTTTGAGAGGGTTTTTGTTAACTTCTTGGGCATTTTCTAAGTTAATTTCTTAAGAAGGAAGGGAATTCTATGTGCAGAAAGGGTAGGAAAAATCAGAAGCCTAGGTATTTTGGTAAGTGAGTTTATCCATTGGTCTAAACTTTTAGTGTTTGGGTAAAAGTTTTACACATTAGGTAATGGGTCTAGTCATATTGGGAAGGTCTGCAATCGTAGTGATAAATTTTAGACTTGGTTTCTCATTTTGCCACATGCTTAATCCCTAATTGTCCTTGCAATTAGTTAGCCTAACTTTAGTTAGTTTTTTAGTTGCTTCTTAATTATGTTCCTCATATTTGCTTGGCTAGTTGGGGAAGGTTGCTTTAGCTAATTAATTTCTCTTGTTTCCTTGCAATTGAATATGCCTTAAATGGGGCTTAGTTAGGAAACTTTTAAGATTTAATTTGGGCTTCTAATCTGGTCATTTAATGGGTGAAACTTGATCCTTTTTGTCATTGGATCACACAATGTCTTTCCTTTTGTCTAAGTGTGTGCCAGTGCAATAGCTAGGAAGTTGCTACTATTATTTTCTTTATTTCTTGGCTAATAATTGTTGGTTAATTAGTGCTTGGTTAGGAAAATTTTAGAGGTTAAATTGGGTTATTTATCTAAACTAATGACGGATGCAAGCTGGCCACTTCACCATTGTTGTTTACTCCAATTAGGGGCTATTAGAATGGGAATTGTTTTCCATCCTTTACCTTGCCTAATTTGATAAATTAGTAGAATTAGTTTTAATTAAATTTTTAGATCTGTTATATTAATTATGATGTAAATTACTGTTGTTTAGGTTTTGGTTTCATTTGGGTTAAATTTTAGATTTTCTAACATTGAAGTTGGTTTCAGCGTTTCCTATTTGTGAGCTTAGAGTTTGTTAAATGGTTTGGGGTTTTCGATTTATTATTAGTATTATTATTTTGGGTTTGGGTTCAAGTTTGGAGTTTAATTTATCTTTTTAGGGTTTTTATTTAAATTAGGGTTTAAATTGTTGATTTGGGGTTTACGTGTCAATATGGGCCTTTTAATTCCTATTTTAAGGTTTAGATTTTTTTTTGTTAGGGTTTGAGGCATTATTTTACATTTTAGGGACATATTTATGATTTTTGTAGAATATTTTGGGGTTATTAAGCTTATTCCTTTGGTATATTGATAAATATCTTATTTATTCTTGGAAATGTCTCCAAAACTTCTTCCAGTGATTTATTCCTTATTATGGAATGTTGCTGTTTATTTTTTATAAAATATAAAAAAGATATTTTGACTAGTAAAACTAAGAAATGAATTATTTTTAGTAGTAGAATTTTAGATAATGACAATTTTTAGACAACTCTTAACTAATCTTTCCAACGATTATATGATTGTAGCTATGTGATATTCAATTTACAAGTTGGATTGCAAAGTTATAAAATTAGTATCAAGATACTATTAAAAATATAATAGAATATTATAATACACAGAGGTTTATTTGACAAGTTTGAAAATTCTTATTACAAAGCCATACATCACATGATTTAAAAGTTATATATAGTATTAGAACTTTCAAACAAAAATAGGTGGTAAGAGCTTTTAAGTGATGAGGTTTGCTAAAAGTGGACGTCACATATAAAAAATACTTACAATTGAATTTTCTACATATAAATAATTTTCTTTTAATTTTTAAAATAATATATCAACTGAAAATTGAAAAATTAGTTTTTAATAAATTAATTACTGAAGAGACACTAAAATATAGCAAAACTAAAGTGTAAACACTAAAATGCAATCATAATAAAGTATAAACACTAAAATATGAGAGTTTGTAATGGCACTTAACTTTGTCATTAACAGAGACACTAAATTGAAACTAAATTTAAAAATTAAGTATTAAATTGCAAAAAATAAAAGTTTAAGCACTAAATTGCCAAAAGCTGAAAGTTCAAGCACTTTTCACACCTTTATCCCCTTTGGGTTATGTATAGAGAGGCTAAGTCAAGCTTCTTGTCCATAATACACAAGAATACACTAACTAATGTGAAAGTCTTACAAAATGAGAGATACTCTAGAGTAAGAAATGAGAATGTATATCTAGATGATTTACAATTGTGGCGGCCCCCCTTATTATAAGAGGCCTCCATCAAAGGATGACCAAGATTATTCCAATTTAATGGCTATGATATAGTCCTACTATCCTATCTAATACGACGTAAATGATTTTATAATCAAACGATTGCTCCAATACCAAAAGATGATACGACATAAATCAGTATATAATTTGATGATTCCAATTCCTAGGTAACAATCCATAGTAATCAAAACCAACAATCGAATTAACAAACAATAATGAATAATAAACCCTAAACCCTTATTGAATATGACACACTAGCAAGAAAGTAGTCCTAGTATGGATTTGTTGATATTACGCACAATAATCTAATAGCATCACTCGCCGCAATCCTACGGATTGATAAGAGTAAAATGAAGATCAACTTCAATATGCAATTTCTCAAATGTTCAAAAGTCCTTCAATCCTTACAATATAACATATATATAGAAAAGGAAAACAAAATGTGAAAAGTCACAAGATTTCAACCAGCTCGCTTACATAAGCCGTTGGCTTTGGAATGAAGGCCATTGGCCTTACATTATACGTTGCTGGCTTAGATGGTTGTCTTAGATTCTAAAGTCGTTAGCTTTAGAGACTTAAGCCACCGACTATGGAGACTGGCTTATCTTCTAAGCCGCCGGCCTTAAGGTCGATCTAAAGGTGTACGCAGTCGACTTTTATGGTTGGCTTAGAATGGTTCTTCATTTTTCATGTAATTTGAATCTTCCATCGAATGACTTGTAAGCGATGTGATTGGATTCCCATCATCTCCTCGGACCTATGGAAGATTTGTCCTCAAATCTAGTGGTTCCTCTATTTTATCTATGCATTTATGAGAATCCCCTAGACCGAAAATTTTGTTCTGTAATTGTTTGTTATCTTGAAGTCATGGCTGCCTTAAAGACTTCTGAATTACCTGTAGTTGATTCAATCTATTCAGGTCGTCTCTTAATTCCTTCCTCTTCACTAATAAGGACTTCTTGTTAGTGGCTTTATTAATCTGCTTTTGGGCTTCGTGCACCTTAGTTGGTGACATAGGACTTAGAACAATCGGTTTACCATCTTTCTAAAACACATAGGTGTTTCTAAACCCATCATGCAGTTGTCTCTTGTCAAATAACCAAAGTCTACCCAATAATATATATGATGCGTACATAGGGAGAACATCGCAATCAACTACATCCTGGTACCTTTTCCTTATGCTGATTGGCACCTTAGCCTTCTAAGTGACATGTAGATTGCCTCATTCGCTCAATTAGTGTAATTCATAGGGCCTATGATGCGGTGTAGTGACTAGTTGCAGTTTATTCACTAATGCAATAGCTATAGCATTGGTGCAACTACCACCATCACTAAGAAGGGTACAAATATTACCTTGGACCTTGTAAGGAATATGGAATAGGTTTTCCCTCTAAACGTTTTCAATATATAAAGATGTAGTCATTACCCTATGCAACACATTAATGGCCAGATATTGATCATTACCCTTAACCTCATGTACCTCAGCATCTGGATCCTCATAATATCCTTTAGCACTATTGATAAATATGTTGGCTTAAGTACCTCTTTCTTGTCATCTTTACTTTCCACCTCCACAGTAGTCATCACCCTTTTGTTAGGACACTAAGCAGCCATGTGTCCAAAGCCCATGCATTTGAAGCATTGGGTTTGACGAATCTTCCCACTTGATGACCCTAGCACTATTTGTTTGATATCAGCCCCAACAATTGCTTTGCCTTTTCTAGAACTTTTCCTCTCTTTATCAGTAACAGTTGCATTTGATTCCACAGCCTTATCAATTTCCCCTTTTTCAACTTGTTGACTATCCAACCCATGTAACTTAGTAGTGGATCTATATCTATTACTCGATGCTCTATATGGATTAAAGCACCTCTGTCTCTCAACATTTAAAGCCAACTGGATAGCCTCGTCAAAAGTGTCATACTGCTGCAGCTCCACTATACAAGCAATCTCATATTTCAGTCTTGACACAAATCGTGCCATAGTCTACTTAGGATGTTCAATGGTTCCACAACGAATCATGAGCACCTTAAATTCTTAGACATATTCATCCATAGTTTTACAGCCTTGTCTCAAGGTCTGGAGATGCATGAATAGTTCATGCTTGTAATGCTTTGGAACAAATCTCTTCGTCAGCACCCTTTTCATCTCTTGATATGTATGAATCTCAACATCACCATCTCTCCTCCTATTGGCCACAAAGTTCTTCTACCATAAGGTAACATAACTTTTAAACTCAATCGCTATTAGACGAACTCATGTATGATCATTAATCTCATAGCACTCAAAGAGTCCTTCTACCTTATCTTCCCAATTAAGGTAATCCTCTACAGACCTCATTTTAGCAAATAAAGGCATCTGCAATTTTACATACTCTAGACCCCTAGGCGGTCTAAACCCATGGTTAGGATAAAGTTCATCCCCAAAGTTATCATCCCTTTCCTGCCTATAAGCATGATACTCTCTTCTAACCTATTTGTCCTTGTTTCTTGCTTCTCTACCTATAGCATTAAGGGCTACCTAAGTGGGGGAACCTGTAGATTTACAACTAGCTATTGGGGTAAGGTCATTTGATCGACCCGTGTTGCTATGTTAGCAACCATAGTGGTTAGATCCTACAATTGTTCTTCTAAAGTTCTTCCACTTACAACACGAAGACCTTGAACGCCTCTGCCAACTTGACTATTAGCCTCATTCTCGATTCCTCCATTGATACTATCATTCGACATACTCAACAGAAATTGCAACTTAACATAGAATTCACAAATCACAATCACTGCAATAATCCCCAACAACAAAATCCCAATAACAATCTCTGCTCACATCCCAACTCAAAAACCAGCACAATGACAGTACAACAAAGATACACAACAACAACAATAGTAACCAACTCCGATTCTATTAATCAATCTTACAATAAAATCCAAAACCCACGACAATAGAATTACACAAACCACAACAATAACGAAGAAAACCTTAATTTCAATTAAATATGTAATTCTAAGAACAAATCTAAATTGAATCACACAGCAACAACACAAACCAATTTGACAATCCATGTACAACCTCAATTCGATAAAAATCTACCATAACACAAATTCACAATCTCAAAACCTTAATTTCTCAAAGGAATTTCAATAGTCATAATGCCTTTTTCAATCTGAGCTCTAATACCAAAAGATGATGCGACACAAATGATTTTATAATCAAACGATTGCTTTGATACCAAAAGATGATACAACACAAATGAGTATATAATTTGATGATTCTAATTCCTAGGCAACAATCCATAATAATCGAAACCAACAATTGAATTAATGAACAATAAACCTTAAATGCTTAACAGATATAATGCACTAGCAAGACAGTAGTCTTAGTACGAATTTATTGATATTATGCACAACAATCCAATACCGTCACTTGCCACAATCCCATGGATTAATAAGAGTAAAATGAAGATCAACTTCAATATGCAATTTCTCAAATGATCAAAAGTCCCTCAATCCCTACAATATAACATATATATAGCAAAAGACAACAAAATGTGAAAAGTCACAAGATTTCAACCGACTCGCCTACATAAGTCGTTGGCTTTGGAATGAAGGCCGCCGGCCTACATGGTGGGCTTAGATTCCAAAGTCGTTAGATGCCATCAATTTTATGGCCAGCTTAGTATGGTTCTTCATCGGTTCGTGTAATTTGAATCTTCCATCGAATGACTTGTAAGTGACATGATTTAATTCCCATCACTATCTAACCACCCTTACCTACCAAAGCATTCGAATCCTTTTAGGAACATTTTTATAAATGGGTTAGGCTTTAGTCGTAAGCTTTACACTTGGTAGACTTCTATATACATCTACAAGACAGGAAGATGGGCTGATAGGAATCTATCCTACGGTCCCAGCTGTAAGGGAACCTGATTTGGTTTTATGATCCAAGACATCTACATATGTTCATTTTCTTTACCTAATAATGTTTGGTTTTTGCACTATAGCAGGTACATTGATTAGTCTTTACGGGATGGCCAAATAACATTCACTGATGATCAAATTTGGAACATCCTTAGACTCACATCTAATGGTCCGCAATGTGCTCAATTGACTTGAAGAACCGGCCATTTGAAGACCATCTTTTGTACTTGTATTTTCATTATTGAACCGGCTACTTTTTACTCATTTTTAGAACTTATGATTTGTTTGTATTTTGTTGTTAAAACTGGCCACTTAGTGGCATATGTGTAATTTTTTGGACATTTTAACCCTAATTAGAGCAAGAATAAATACTTACTAACTAGGGTTTGTAGGGGACTTTTTGACATCTTGAAAATATTGAACACTTTGCCATGAGGAGAGTCCTTGCATGCAAATCTCATCTCTTATCAATTTCATGTGTAGAATTGTGGCAAAATTGGCTTAAGAATTTGTGAGTAATATCAAATTTCTTAAGTTGATTCCAATTATTACTAGTGTGTCATATCTAGTGAGTAATTGGATTTGTTCTTGTTTTGTTCATATTTCATGCCAATTAAGGATTCCTTTCCAATCTAAGGTTCATGCCATTTTAGTTAGAAATTGGACTCTATTGTGTTGTTCATTTGTTTTTATTTCGGAAATACAATTGATTGTCAATGTAAATTGCGTGAATATCATTTGAACTTTAGGGTTTAAGTGCTTATTGGTGTCACGCATTTTGTGGAATTAGTTTGGTGTTCTTGCAATCAAATTGTAAGCACATCATCTTTTGGGTATCAGAACATTGGTTTTTTAAGAAGGAATTTTGCAATTACTGATTTGGGGAATTAGGGTTCTTGTTCATCCATTTCATACTTGTTGTTGATTGAAGAGGAGTTGAAGTAGTTGTGTGTGAATTATGCCGTGGAATACTTCTTGTTGCGAAATTGGGAGTAGAATTTCAGATTTGATCTTTAGTAATCAATACCTTGCTGCGAGCTCCTTGTGTGTGGAAGAAGGGAAAGTTATTTGAATTTGAATTCCATAATTTGAAGTAACTTGTAGAGTGTGCCATGCGTCTTCCTTATGTATTTTGGAAGTGGAAGTGTACAATTTCCTAATTTGAGCTTGTGTGGAAAAAAGGAAATCATTTGAATTCATACACATCCATTAAGTTTGAAGTAGTTTTTGAGTGGTATTGATTGTATTTCACTTGAATTTGAAATTGATTCTTACCATTTGTGGGGAAAGTTGCATTAAGGGTGTTAATTTGAATTGTTGCTGTGTTTGTGTGTGTATGTGTGGTGGTGTAAGGGAGTATTGAATTGGTGGAGTTTGTGTTGTATATATTGAGTTAAAGGGTGTTGCACCGTAAGTGAGGTGTTGTGCATGTAGTGGTGATTGAAATTGCACCGTGTGAGCGTGTAGTGTGTGTAGCGGTGTGAATTGTTGTGGAGTTGTGTGTGAGGAAGGTGCTGCACGTGGAGATAGTGTGTGTGCTGTGACTAGAAAAGAGAGTTAAGTAGTGAAGTTTGAATTTCAAAACAAGCATTTAAGTGTGAAAGTTATTAAGTATTGTTACTTAAAATACTTGCTTAGTTGAATCCAATAACTTACTACTTGGAAGTGTTTCATTGCGCTTTCATTTATTTTACTATAACTGAAGTGTAGAGAAGTATTTGTTGCATTGGTGACTTGTTGCACCATGGGTGTACAAGTGCGTGTGTGTTGTTAACGTGGTGTGTGAAGTTAAATAGAGTTGTGATTGTTTTGTAGGTAAGTAGATTGTTGTGGCAAGTGAAGTGTTGTATGGTGAAGGGAGAGTGATGCAATTGTTTTAAACTATTTGTACATCAACAAATCACACCTATAGACATGTCAAATGATAGTGTAAATGGAGGCATTAGCAATGAGAACAATAGCCAAGTTGAAGAAAGACAGGGTCATCATACTGCAGAAGGGAGAACTTTAGAGGAATAGCTTCAGGACCTCACCATCATTGTTGCTACACTAGCAATAAGGATTGATAGGATGACAATGCCACAATCACCAATGGCAAATCCTCAGGTACCACCACCTAGAGTAGCTCTACAAAATGTTCAAGGAGAGGGAGTAGTAAGAGGAGGAAACATGGGAAAGAGAGTAGAAAGAGATCATCATGTCTTTTAGGAGGAGAGGGATGATAACTTTAGGGTCAATCTTTTCCTAAACAGCGATTTCAGGCCACCTAGGTGATGTGCTCAAAACTAAGCCCAAGCACATGCAAATGAATCAAAGAAACAATCTCAACTCAAGCATATGAACGGTTCAATTGGACTAGGAAATTGTGTGAACCTTAATGGAAATTTGATGAAATCCAAAGGTTCAAAGATGCAATCAACAATCCAACAAGGATAAACTTCACCAATTAACAATAAAAACAAGTGAAATCCACGTGAATTACACCAAGATGACAAGTTTCAATTCCACGATTCTCCTCTTTCCACAATGAAAATTCACGTCAATAATGATTCAATAAAATTGATGATGATAACCAATGCTAAAAACCATTAAATCTTATAACATGATAATTGATCACAATTGCAATAAAAAATCTGACCAAGAACATCCAAGTCAACCCTAGATAGGACTCACTAGTGATGAAAAGGAAACATAACAAAGAAGGAATTGATATTACTCACAATTACCCTTTGTTGCACTCACCACAATTTCAACTCTTGGAAGTTGAAATTGATAAGAGAAATTGGATCTAGGGAAACCCTAAGCCCTCTCACGAAAATATGAAGATAATTCTGAAAATTTTAGCCTCCCTCAAACCCTACTATAAGCAAGTATTTATACTTGCTCCCTTTAGGGTTAGAAAATGCACAAAATTACAACTATGCCACTTTTAAGGTGGTCGGTCCTAAATGACAATTACAATAAAAAATGAAAGTGTCCCAAAAGAAAATACAACATAAAATAGTCCAAATAACAATTGCAAAATAAAAGAAAATAGTCTTCATCATGCGAGCTCTTCCATAGGATTTGTCGGCCCAACTCATCGCCGATTCAGGTCGGTCCATGGATAACCCACAAGCTGAGTTTGAGTGAGTTTGTCCGTCGCCCTATAAAATATGATAAGTGTGCCTATTGGAATATATAATACATTAATAAGATAAAAGAGGTTAGTAAACAAATAATTCCAAGATCGATTTACTTAAAATGGGCCCTCATCGCCAAGATTCGAAATCCTTTAGTTCTTGCCTTAATGATATGCCTTGTCGGATTTTAATTCCTATCACTAGGAGTCTAGAATATGTGAAGCTGTAGATGCGTTCATTTGATGGCAGGGGTTTAGCGGATGATTATCTGGATTGGGAGGATAAGGTTGAGGGCCTTTTTGAGTATTATGAGATAGATGATAACATCAGAGTTCGACTTGCTACTATTGAGTTCATAGGGTATGCTGCCTTGTGGTGGAAAAATTTAGTGATCAGTAGGCGGAGGGATGGAGAGGTTAAAATTCATACCTGAAGAGACATGAAAAGGGTTTTGAGGAAGAGTTTCATTTCTGAGCATTATAGGTAGGAACTGTTTATGCGTCTATAGACCTTAAGATAGGGAGGCAAAATAGTGGATGATTATGTGCATGAGTTTGAAACTTTAATGATTAGATGTGGGTCAGTAGAGCCTCCTAAGCAAACCCTAGCACATTTTGTATCTAGTTGAAGTATGAGATAGCTTATGTTGTTGAGCTTTAGGGATATAGTACACTTGATGAGGCTATATAGTTAGCCTTGAAAGTGGAAAGGCAAAGGCGATCCAATCCATTCTGGGTTACTAGTAGCAGGCCTAGTACTACTACTAGGCCCATGGGGGCTGATGGTCAATTGTGTGGGCCAAAGGGAACAAGTGAACCTATCAGGGTAGTAGATAGAGATACCTTTAACACAAACAAAGAGAAAATAATTTCTGAGAAGGGCATGAGGTAATTGGACCTGATGTTAGGCAGACTGTATCGGGATCAACTAGTGGAAATATGTGCAGATTAAATGATTTAAATGCATGTGATTTGGACATATAGTTGCATAGTGTCCTAATAAGAGAGTAATGACAGTCATGGAGGGCACCAAAGGAGAAGAAGATGATGAAAAAGAAGCTGTCGAGCCTACGGATCTGTCCATGGCTTTGTAAGAGTACTATGATGATCAGAACGCTGAGACACATGAAGATAAAATGGGTGAACATTACTTAACTATTAATGTGTTGCATAGGGTTTTGAATATATCTCCAAATGCTAGGGACAAACAAAGGGAAAACATATTCCACACATCTTGCAGGATCCGAGGTAACCTTTGTGTACTAATCATTGATAGTGGTAGTTACACTAATATCATATCAGCTGCATTAGTAGATAAATTACAACTAGCCACTTGTCTACATCCTAGCCCTTACAAATTGCATTAGTTGGATAATCGAGATAGTCTACATGTTACACAAAGTGCAAAGGTGCCAGTCAGTGTAGGAAAGAAATACCATGATGAGATCATCTGTGATGTGATTCCTATGTGCGCCTTTCATTTATTGTTGGGTAGACCCTAGATGTTTGATAGAAAGGTGTTACATGACGGATTCAAAAAAACTTATATGTTTTGAAAAGGTAGGTCACGGATAGTCTTGACGCCTATGTCTCCATTCGAGGTGCACTCTTTCCAAGAATAAATTAGGACTACTTCTGATTCTTCTAATAGTTAGGCAAATAGGTCAACAAAGGCATTGGGTTTCAGTCTAAGAGATGACCCCTCTAGATTTGAGGGCAAATCTTTCAAATGCCCAAGGAGATGATGGGAATCTATCTTGAGGTCCTAGTAGTAGGGGAACCTGATTTGGTTGTATGATCCAAGACATCCACATATGTTCATTTTCTTTACCTAATAATGTTTGGTTTTTGCACTATAGCAAGTATATTGATCAATCTTTACGGGATAGCCAAATAACATGCGTTGATGATCAAATTGGGAACATCCTTAGACTCACATCCAATGGTTCGCAATGTGCTTAATTGACTTGATGAACTAGCCATTTGAAGACCATCTTTTGTACTTGTATTTTCATTATTGAACCGGCCACTTTTTACTCATTTTTAGGACTTATGATTTGTTTGTATTTTGTTGTTAAAATCGGCCACTTAGTGGTATATGTGTATTTTTTTGGATATTTTAACCCTAATTGGAGCAAGTATAAATGTTAACTAGGGTTTGTAGCAGACTTTTGACATTTTGGAAAAAAAAAATCAAACACTTTGCTATGAGGAGAGTCCTTGCTAGCAAATCTCATCTCTTATCAATTTCAAGTGTGGAATTGTTGCAAGATTGGCTTAAGAATTTGTGAGTAATATCAAATTTCTTAAGTTGATTGTAATTATTACTAGTGTGTCATATCTAGTGAGTGATTGGATTTGTTCTTGTTTTGCTCATATTTCATGCCAATTAGGGATTCCTTTCCAATCTAAGGTTCATGTCATTTTAGTTGGAAATTAGACTCTATTGTGTTGTTCATTTGTTTTTATTTCGGAAATACAATTGATTGTCGTTGTAAATTATGTGAATATCAGTTAAACTTTAGGGTTTAAGTGCTTGTTGGTGTCACGCATTTTGTGGAATTAGTTTGGTGTTCTTGCAATCAAATTGTAGGCACATTATAGGCTTAGAGGTTAAGCTCAAGAAATTCTCTCTTAATTCAACTGGCAATGCCCCTATCGCCTTATACTCCTTAGAGAACTACTTTACCAAATGCTTAAATGGTGCAAATTTTACTACGTTCTCTTATATTGCTTTAGTTAGAGGTTGACCTTTCCACTTCACTAAGTACTCTAAGTAAGATAGTTAACCTATACTACGTATCAAGCACTCTTAAAGGATCTTCTTTACCTCTCTCTCACCTTCTTGTCTAGTAATTTTAAGAATTCTCCTTCTAATAGTTGCCATGGTCTCCTCCCTCTCTAACTAACACATTGAGCAAGCTTTGATGAACACCTCTATATCCTCTAATATCTTCGACTAATGAAACTTGTCCTCCACCTTAGCTAATGTTTGGTAGATATCTAAGTGCTCAGGTTCCCTTGGGTCATGGAGTCATTTAATGATCTTCTTCTAAAAATCCCCATGGTCCAGGACATGTACCTTCTATCCCTTGGGACCACACTTTGTTTTCCTTCTTCCATTATGATAATACAATTTACTGATAGAGCAATTTGAGTACTAACTCAATTGAGGAAGTCTATGACAATGATAAGCTCATAATCATCTATAGGGATCACTTTTAGTTTTATCTTACCTTTCCATTGCCATAATTGGAAGTCGACATCCTAGGTTACTCCTGTAGTAGGAACTTCCCTTGAGTTAATGGTCTTCAACATCCCTTTACCCTTTCAAATACTAAGCCCCAACTTTTCAATTGCCTCTTTAGATATGAAGAGATTGGCCGCTCTAATATCCACCAAGGAATTCATCTATCGACTAGCCATAATTGCCTTTGTATACATTAGGCTTCTAGAGTCCTTAATGAACTTACTTTGAATAAAGCCTAATTGCTTCATTACTCTTAACTTAAGATTAGCTTAAGCCTCTTGATCTCCTTTTGAAGCAATAAGGCCTACTAATTGATCTTATACTAAGCAATCTCTAGCCCTATGTACCCCTTTATATAAAAAGTAGGATGACATTCTCCAAGGTAGGTCCCTTTCCTCTATATGAGCCATATACTTTTAAGCTGAAACATTGTTGCTTTTTTTCCCATGCCAAAGTCTAACTCCTTTTTGGCTCTCTCACCTATTCCATGGCTACCTTCTTTTAACTCTTTCATTGGTTGCTCATTGAGCCTAAACTTTATTAAGCTTTCTGTTGTAGCTATAACTTAAGCCAAAGTCTAGACTCCCCACCTTTTTAACTCCATTTGGGCCACTATTATAGCCCATCACAAAAGGTGAACATAGCATCCTTATCATTTATAGTAGGAATCTTCAACAGTAGTTATGGAACTCCTACACATACCTAGATAGATACTTTATATTCTGGCTACCTCAATCTTGCTCAAGCCTCTTGGTCAACATTGCTTGGACAAAACTAAGCCCATAACTCAATCTTGGATTTTTTTTTTAAGTCCTAACTACTCTGGCTTCTTACTTAGTTGCATTAGATCATCTCTTCTACCATAAGGTGACCACATTGTCTAGAAACATTAGAGCCCACTCTCAACCTAGATGTATCGTCAGCACCTTGATCATATCAAAGTATTCTTTGTAGTTACTAGAGAAAGTTTTCTATTACATTTATGTTCCTAGACCCACTAAAACTCTTGGGCTTAAGCACCTTTACCTAGGCCATCACCCTAACGTAGGCCAACCAACATCTAGCCTCAAAACACTACTAGACCTAGCCCCTTAACTCCTCTAACTCCTTCCTTAAGGATTCAACCATCTCCTCCAAGGTGGCATCCTTTCTTTATAGATCACCTAAGGCTTGATTTAAGGCTATTAGCATCTCACTAGGTAGCTCCTTCTCCAAGCCTTCCTCAACCTTAGGAACACAATCCATTATGTCAACTATGGTTAGCTCCACCCCAAATATCCTAGCTTCAATTGGGGCTTTACTATCATTGAGACTTCCTTAGAGAGAACTCCTCATTGACCAAAGGAGTCATAAGGGTTTCGACGTACTCAATTGGGATCTTAAACATAAGTTTTCTGTCCATCTTTACTAAGAAATTGCTTTGACACAACTTGTCACAAGTAAAATGATTCTAAGACCATCACATGTGGCACTTAGAGCCTCCGGGCTATCTATATAGAAGCTAACTATAATGCCCAAAAACGCAGGCTGCGCTACTACCCACCACGTATCCTTATCTCACAAGAACATGTTAAGGCTCTAAATTAACTTTGATACACTTTAACTTGTAACTTCTATATAAAGGCATTTTATATATCCCCAAAATTCAAATAATAACTAAAACCATATCAAACATCTAACGCAGCAAAAGTCTTTAAAAATCAAAATAATATTCTCAAAAGATACTGTCTATTACAGTTAAATAACATAAATCTCCCAAAACTTAATCACCATAATAATATTAGTAATCTTCGTCTTCCTCTCTCTATGGCTCACCTAAACCTAAGTCATCTTCTAGGTTCTCATCTCTCTCAACACCTATATCTAAAATGTTCCTTGAAGGGTGAGCTAATGCCAGTACGTATAACATAAACACATACGCATAAACAAGTGTCACATATGTTATGCAATACTTAAACATAGACAACCATTTCATATAACAATTTATATCCACAAGCAGCAGCAAGGTACTCATGACCCCCTTAACACACTTAGCATATTGGAACATGATTTGGTGATGTGAACTGCCACTATACGCCCCATACCCATGATCCCTTAATCCTTAGATTTGGTGATGGGAACTACCACTATAGGCCCCATACCCATGTACACTTAAACACTTAACCTGGTGAAGGGAACTGTCACTACGAGCCCCACACCCATGTACACTTAAACTTGGTGATGGGAACTACCACTATGGGCCCTACACCTATGTATACTTAAACACTTAACCTGGTGATAGGAACTACCACTATGGGCCCCACACCCATGTACACTTAAACCTCTTAACCAACATTCAACCTAGATCATTTCTAGGTACAACTCCACTAAGAACAACGTCACACAAGGATCATTGGGGTGCCCCTTAGGGATCTACCACTATGGGCCTCTAAGCCGAGTTAAGCACATACAACATATAACTTAAACACTTAACCTAAATCATTCAGTTAAATCAAGTTCATTGCATAAGCTAACTTAAACAAGCATAAATTATCACACAAGTTACAAGTACCTTGAATCTTAGCCTTAAGCACTTCCTAGTCTTAGGCTTAATCTAAATGGAAATCTATACAAATTAACAACCTCTTCTTAGTACTTAATCTGTAATGTCTTGAAAATTTTGAAAAACTATATAAAAATTAAAGAAAATAAGCAAAATAATAGATACTTCTAGGTCGGGGTAACAAGAGTGACAATTTCACAATATTAAAAACTTTAAGAAAATTATGACAAAAAAATTAAAACATCGTGATACATTAATATTATTCTAATAATTTATGAATAATCGAAAACTTATGAAAAACAATAATAGCTTTTAAAATAGAAAAATGAGGAAGACATGAGATCCGTTTGAGGAGTATAACAAATAATAAGAAATAGATATTTAAAACAATTAGAAAGAATAATTGTATGCAAAGAAAAAGGATAACGAGCATAAATTTTAAATTTTATGAAATATATTATTAAATAAATTTAAAAAACGAAGTAATAAAAAAATATCTATATATAGGTATATAAACAAATATATAAAAATATAAATAAAAATAATTGTAAGTCGTAATTTTAGTTTATCGAAACATAAATCATGAACAATATTAAGTTAAATAATGAAATTAATTGAAATTATAGATTTAGGAATTTTAAATGAAAATTTAGAGTAAATATTTATGTTTAGAATAATTAAATTAGCTTAGACGTAAAGTTTCGTAATAAAATATTAAAAATACAAAATTTAAAAATAACGTCATATGTGCACAAAATATTAAAATACAAATAATTATAATATATAATATATAAATATATATGACAGTGTGAACAGTGACAAAAAAAAAAAAAAAGAAGAAGAAGACGCTATAAAGGGAGGAAAGAAAATGCTAGAAGGAACCAGAAAAAGAGAGAAATAGAGGAGGACAGCGAGAGAGAGAGCAAGGGAGAGGGAGAAGTAGGTCGGCTCGAGTGGAGGGGAAAAGCGAGAAAGGAGAGGAAGATGAACGATCGGAGATCTAGCCGGAAGACAGCGAGGAAAAAACAAAATAGAGGAGGAAAAGGAAACAGGGAGAAAAGTGGAATTTTGAACAAAAAAAATCGTATCTTACACATATGACCTCCGATTCATGATCTGTGACCGCCAACGTGTTCTTTGAGGTAAGTGCAACTCATGAACCAGTTTCACGCGAAACAGGGATATTTTTCATATTTTAGGAATAATCATTAAAAATAATATTTAGCCTAGAAAATCGATGAAATGGGTAGAAACATGCTAGATATGATGATCTAGATTATTAATAGAGTGTAATGATGTATTTTCTTGAATTTTTAGGTGAAGAAAAATTATCCTGTAAATATACCCGTAGACTACTACAAATAGCCATGAAAACGAGACCTAGGTGAGTGGGAAACTCCATGATGTGCTACGATGTTGTGATTAATTTTGATATGCCATATTCGATCGTGATACGTTTGTTTGTGTATTAGTATATTGAAGGTATGGATGTATCTAAGTGTATGTACAAGTGGATGTATGAACATGTCTGTGAACATGTATGCTTTTTGGGTGTGGAAGTACGTATTGTATGTTAGTGTATGTGTTCGTACATACGTGTGTATATGTATGTACACATATGAGGTATAAGTATGTATAAAATTGTGTAGGAGTAAGGTCTATTTATAGTTCTACGAAAATAAAGTTCAGCACAAGTGTTAGCATGGCCATGCTCGAGGCTATGCTGACTTCAAAATACGTTATTTTCAATGCCCACTTCAGCACAGGCTCTAGCACGGCCATGCTTGGGGCAAGGCTGAAATTTTTCTTACTTTTAACCATTTTTTTTTTTACTCAATACAGGCTATGTTGAAGGTTGTGTTGAACTGAAATTTCAGCTTTCTTTATTTTTCGTCAAATTTCACCTCGTCTTTTGCTTATATCATCCTTAAACCTTTCTTTTGTCTCCATTGAAACTTGAAATTAGAATTTAATTATATAAGTACCCTCTTCTTCAACAAATCACATAAAATCTATATAAAATCATAACTAATAAACACTAGAAATAAGGGTCTTTCGACACTTATCATATGTATAGAGATTGATATGTTTGTATATGTGTATTTGTATATTAAAGGTGTCTATATGTATATGTGTATGTACATGTAATTGTATATGTATGTACATGGTTATACGTGTGTTTACATATGGGGGTATACGTTGTATATGTATGTACGTGTTTGTGCATACGTATATAAGTGTATCGATATATATATGTATTGATGGAAATGAGTATGTGTTAGAAAATGTGAAAGATGTGGGTATTGGATTCATATATGAGATGCGTGTATACGCAAATGGAAAAAGATTTAAGTGCATTGGAAACGTAATGGGTTTGATAGTGAGATTTGGATTGACATTTTTTTTTTTATGCTTGTTATGGAATGGTCAATGGAATCGCTTTATTTTTCTTATGTAGATTAGTTGTTATTATATATTGATTGGTCATCCTGAATCAAATAATTAAAAGATGAGATTTAAATGAAATGAGACATGCATTACTCGAGACATTGCATAAATTTGAAGGCCATCAGTGTCACAGGGCATTCAGAAGTAATTGTTATATTACTGAATCGTCCTAAGAAAACTACTAAATTAAGGGATTGTTCGCGCCTTGCCGGTTCCTAGTTCATAATGTCTTTGAGGGTGTTGCTCCGACTGATGCAAATGCATGGGACCGTCCGGTGTTAAAATGAATATATTATAATTACCAAAGTGATGAGAAATTAAACCGGGTTGTGAGACTTGGGCACTGATGGTGGCTTCGAAATCCCTAACCCAAGGTCAAGGGGGGCATAAACCCTAGACTTCACGTTGGTTACCGGAAGACCACGTGAAATGTTACATTCATGTGATTGCTCATGCACAGCATACAGTAGATAACTTGATTGAAATTGCTTGTGTGTGTGTAGCATTGAGAGTATTGCACTCTCATTCACAGAGCCATAGTGTGCTCACCCCTCCACAGATTGTTTTGCAGGTAAAAGTCATAAAAGCTTAGGATGGGATGAGGAGTGAAATGTCGAGTGTTTTTAGAACCCCAGAATGATAAAGTAAGAAATTGATTGAGAGGCTTTCTAAATAAAATGTTATCTTAGGGCCCTAATGTAAGGTTTTATTCCATTTTACTAGTTGGTAGGAGATTCGATTCTTTGCGATCATTGTTGACCGTGGGGTACGGAATCCATAGTTATATTTTTATTGTAATATGATTAGTCATAAATGTAATTAACTATTTAAAGTCTTATGATCTTTGACTTGTAAGACAGTTATCATATAATCGTTGCATACATGCCATGGTAGCTTTTAGTAGGAACTTTCAGGCCCTCCTTTAAGGCGTGACATAATCTAAGATCAATATCATTCTTTTACTTTTCTTATCTTATTTATTTAATTTCTGTAGGGTCTTACTAGCTATCTAGGTTAATGGAAATTAGTTTAATTTTAAGTTAAATGAATATATAATTATGTTATACTTTATTCAACACGGCTATGTTGCGGACCGCGTTGCTCAACATGTGCTGGAGCATGACCGTGTTAAGGGTCATGTATCTTTTGGTGTAAAATTTGGTTTCAACGCGCTTGGAACACGACCGTGTTAGGAAGTCATGTTCTTCTTAATTCAACACAGTCGAAACACGACTGTTTTAGGAGGTTGTGTATCTCTCGGTGCAACTTTCACACTCAACATGGTCGAAACACGACCATGTTGGGAGGCTGTGTATCTCTAGATGTACCCTTTGAGTTCAACACGGTCGAAACACGATTGTGATAGCAGGCCGTGTTACCTTCCACAATCTCCACAAACCCTAATTCTTTTACTTCAATTTCTCCAAAACTCAATCCTCTCTATTCCTAAGCTCAATTATATCTCTAAAATACGTAATTGCATCTAGATTATAAGGATTTTTATACTTACATCAACAATTCCACAAATCGCAACCACGAGTTGTTGATTCTCCATTCTCGTACCATCCTTTCTCAAATCTCGAGTTTTGATGCGCACACAATACCCATAAGGTCCAATTCTAATAACATAATTTAGAATTTGTATAAAGATCCTTACCTCGTTTACTTAGATTTGATTCGTTCCTTTTTCCTCTTGTCGTCATAGGGTTCCTGTAAAGAGCTATCTACTATTTTACTGTAAGAGAGTGAAAAGGAGGAATGTTAGGTCATCTGGGATTAAATACTCCCCATCGCAAAATGTCTAAATTGCCCTTCTAATTTTCTAAAATTCCATTCTCATCCTTAGCTCTTTGTGATAATATATATATTAAATAAATTTTTCAGGTATTATATTCTCTCCCCCCTTATAAAAACTTTTGTTCTCGAAAGTACCTGATTTTGGAAGAGTTCTGGGTACTTCTTCCTCATTTTTTCTTCTAGTTCCCACGTCACTTCCCTTTTTGTTTAGTTTGTCCATTGCACTTTAACATAAGGGACTGTTTTTCATCGTAGTACCTATTCTTTAGTATCCAGAATTTTGATTGTCCATTCCAAAGACGTTAGATTTGGTTGTACATTTAGTGGTTCTAAAGCCACTATCTAATCTGAGTCGGGTACATATCTCCTTAGCATAGATACACGGAATACATCATATAGCCCAGTCAAATTCGATGGAAGAGCTAACCTGTAAACCACTATGCTTATTCTTTCTAAGATCTCAAATGGGCCTATATACCTTAGGTTTAGCTTTCCTCTTAACCCGAATTTGATCACTCCCTTTGTTGGAGAAATCCTTAATAATACCTTATCTCCCACTTGGAATTCCAAATGATGCCTTCTCTTGTCTGCATAGCTGTTTTGTAAGGATTGGGCCATCTATATTCTTTGCTTGATTAGCTTCACTTTGTCTATCACTTCTTGTACTAACTCCGACCCCATCATCTATCTTTCTCCCACTTCATCCCAATGTAATGGGGATTTGTACCTTCTTTCATAAAGAGCTTCATATAGTGCCATCTAAATGGTTGCCTAGTAACTGTTATTATAGGTAAACTCTACCAGAAGTATATGCTCATTCCAATTTTCTCCAAAATCTAGTGCACATGCCTTGAGTAAATCTTCTAATATTTATATGGTTCTTTCAGACTGACCATCTATTTATAGGTGGAATGTTGTACTGAACTACAGTTTAGTGTCCAATGGCTTATGAAGGCTACTACAAAATCTACTCACAAACCTTGTGTCTCTATCAAAAGTGATTGTCACTAGCACTTTATGCATTCTGATTATTTTCTATATGTATGTCTAAGCCAATTTCTCCAATTTGTATCCTACTCTGATAAGTATAAAATGAGTAGACTTGGTCAATTTGTCCACTATAACCCAAACCGCATCCTACTTCTCCTTAGTATTTGGGAGGGCTATAACAAAGTTTATGGTCACATGCTCCCATTTCCACTCCGATATTGGAAGAGGTTGTAATTCTCCAGCTAGTCTTTGATGTTCTACTCTGATCTGCTGGCATGTGAGGCATTTGGCTACATATTTTGCTATTTCTCTCTACATGTTTCTCCACCAATAACAACTCTTCATGTCTTTGTAGATTTTGATACTTCCATGATGCATTGTATAGGCAAAGTGATGTGCCACTTTCATTACCTCTTTCTTCAATTTTGCATCCCTTGGCACATATAGTCTCGTTTTGTACCTCAAGGTCCCTTCTACATCAAAGTTAAATTCTGGTGCCTTGCCTTGTTCCATTCTACTCTTGATCTCTTATATGTCCTTATCTTCTATCTAACTAGCTTTAATTTTGTTCATTATAGTTGGCTAAATTCTTAAGGTGGCCATTTTTGCTCCCACTTCTTGTGTTAAGATTTCTAGCTCCAATTTGTGCATGTCTTCTAATAACTCCTTCTGTAAAGTGATGAGAGTGGCTACATTGCCCTGTTTCCTTATGTTAACGGCGTTTGCCACCACATTGGCTTTTCTTGGATGGTATTGCATTCCTAAGTTGTAATTCTTAATTAACTCTAACCATCTCCTCTGTTTTATATTAAGCTCTTTCTGCATAAATATGTACTTCAGGCTTCTGTAGTCAGTGAAGATTTTGCACCTTTCTTCATATAAGTAATGCCTCCATAGCTTCAAAACTAGTACTACAACTTCCAATTTTAAGTCATAAGTTGGGTAGTTCTTTTCATATGGCTTTAATTATCAAGAAGCATAAGCTATTACTTGACTACCTTGTATCAATACACACCCCAACCCTTGAACTAATGCATCACTATACACTATAAACTTTTCTACACTCTTAAGCAAAGTCAAAACTATCACCGACACTAATTTCTCTTTAAGCATCTAAAAACTGGCTTCACATCTGTCATCTCATTCAAATTTCACATTCTTCTTTATCAATCTAGGGAGAGGAGTTGCTATCTTGGAAAACCCTTATGCAAATCTCCTATAGTAGCTTACTAGACTCAGGAAGCTTCGGTTTGTGCTATTCTACTATTGCTCTCACCTTTTCTGGGTCTACAAATATCCCATCCCTATTAACCACATGACCTAAGAAGACTACTTGTTCTAGTAAAAATTCACATTTACTGAATTTAGCATATAACTTCTTATCTTGTAACTTGCCTAATACTAGTTTCAAATGTTCCTCATGCTCCTCAGTGCTTTTAGAGTATATTAGGATATCATCTATAAAGACGATTACAAATTTATCTAAGAAATCCCTGAATACTCTGTTCATTAAATCCATGAATGTAGCTGGTGCATTCGTTAGTCCAAAGGGCATCAACAAAAACTCATAGTGCCCATATCTAATCCTAAATGTTGTTTTCTAGATGTCTTCTTCTTTAATTCTTAATTGATGATGACTTAATCTCAAGTCTATTTTGGAGAACACTTAAGCTCCCTGCAACTGGTCAAATGGGTCATCTATCTTGGGAAGAGGATATTTGTTCTTGATTGTGACCATGTTTAATTCCTTGTAGTTTATATAAAGTCTCATGCTTCCATCTTTCTTCTTTACAAACAAGACTGGTGCACCCTAAGGAGAGACACTAGTTCTTATAAAACCATTATCTTATAGCTCATGTAATTGTTTCCTTAATTCTTCCAATTCTACAAGTGTCATCCTGTAGATTGGTTTTGATATGGGTAATATACCTTATACCAAGTCAATATTGAATTCTATTCCCCTGGCTAAAGGTAAACTAGGAAGATCTTCTAGAAACACATTAGGAAATTCCCTCACTATTAGTACTCCTTCCATTTGAACTTCTTCACTAGCTTCAACCAATATAGTTGCCAGTACACTTTTTCCCCACATCTTATAGGTAGGCAATCTAGTGGGTCTCTATACTTCTGACTTGTATTCAAATTATCCATCCCCAAGTATATTAAATGCACCAACATGTTATGATAGTCAATTGTGGCATGATATTTTGACAGCCAGTTAATACCCAAACTAATGTCAAACTCTATCATCTCTAATACTAGGAGGTCTACTAACATCACTCTACCATGTATTTCTATTCTCATTCCTTTGCATATCCTACTTATTCTTCCTCCTACTCCCAAAGGAGTACTAACAGCTAGACAGTCATTCATGTTTCAACATCTAAAGCACATGCACAAACAAAGTTCTTAATCACATAAGACAGTATGCACCGGTATCGAATAGTACATATGCATTGCAGGAGTATACTGGAAGCATACCTGCAATGTAGTCCACATTTGGGATATCTTGGTGTTGTTGCTAGTGAATGATAAACACCATAGTAGGAACTCTTTGTCTAGAACCTCCTACCTATGGTCTACCTCCCTGTCCTCTCACTAGAGGTCTAGCTACCTATTGAACTGGCCTTGTCTGATTTCTGATTTGTTCCTAGGGATAGTTGACTACCGTGTATCCCTTCTGGTTGCACACATGATAGAAGATTAAGGGAACTGACCTTTCAATGCAATATCTACTAATGTGCCTAGTCTTCCCACAAGAGAAACATGCCCCATCTAGCCATCTGCACTCTCTTAACTCATGAGGTTCGTAACATCTAGGACATTTAACATTTAGGCCTGCTACAGCAAGTGCCAAAGGCACTTGTTTGATTTGGAGAGGAGGGGCTACATCTCTTGGTGTTTTGCTTTATAGCTTGTGATGTCTTTTACTCTTATCTTGCCCTGTTCCACTAGATGTAGGTCTTTTTCCCAGAGCTATTGCTACTTTGAGAATCCTCTATTCTTCTATAATCTTCTTATTTTGCTAAGGTCTTTCACTTTGTCAACCATTTTAGCATATGTATTAGCTAAAAGGCCCCTACTGCAAGTTGTAGGTCTAATTCTAATTCTAATCCTCTTAGGAACCTTTTAGCTTGGGACCTATCATCATTATGTACATTTTTAGGAAGGAACTGAATGAGGTGATTTAGCTCTGCCTCATACTCTTCAATTGTCCGGTTCCTCCGTTCACAATTGTAGTATTCATTCTCCATTCTATCTCTGGAGCTACTGGGGAAGTATCTCTAATAAAATAGCTCCTTAAATACCATCCAGTTCATGCATTCCCTCGCAAGTCTAGGAATCAAAGCCCACCATTTTTCTATAGTTCCCTTCATCATGAATGCAGCGTAATTTACCTTCCTATCTTCTAGTATCTAGAAGGCAGCAAATGTCTTTTCAATTTCTTGTACCCAATCCTCAGCCTCGATTGGGTCTCCACTCTAGGGTTAAATTCCTTAGCTACTCTTATGAACCTATCAAAGTTGATGGTTCGTTAGCATTCTTGTGTTGTGGGACATTGGGGGCTTGGTGTTGTTGTGCTAGTAGTCCCACTAGGTGGTTCACAGTATGTAATAGTTAAACTATCTCTTCAGCCATTAGACCTCTTTCACCTTATGGTTGTGGGTTCTGAACTTTCTCCTCATTAGGATTATCATGTCTAGCACCCCTTTCAGCTCCTATTCCGGTGATTCTTCTTGGAGGCATTCTTTTTAAAAAGAGACAACCGGATGTACTTAAATTAATATCAGTAACGGTCAGTTTCATAGTATGTAAGTATATACACATATAACACTACACACGTGTCTACTCATATATATAACTTAGTAATTAAATGAATACAAGTAAAGTAATAATACAAGAAAATAATTACATAATTAAGTAAACGCCCTATATTTTACCCACTCTCTTCATGCCTCACTATGTTATGGATCTAGTGCTTAACTCCTCTAAAGATTATATCTTATGCTCTACTAGTTTAAAACTTATGGCTATTGATCATCACTTAGTTCTAGGGATCATTATCTAAGCTCTTTAGGATCCATGACCTATACTCTATAGATCAAAACTTAAATCATAAGGATCATAAACCTATTCTTTATAGATTCAAACTTAAGTCTCTAAAGATCATAAAACCTAAGGTTTTGATACCACCTAAGCTGTAATGCCCCGAAACCTAGGCCATTCTACTGCCTACCATGTGTCCTTATCTTACAAGAACACATTAAGGCTCTAAATCAACTCTAATACATTTTAACTTATAACTGCTATAGAAAGGCATTTCATATATCCCCAAAATTCAAATAATAACTTAAACCATATCAAATATCTAACACAATGGAAGTCTTTAAACACCAAAATAATATTATGAAAAGATACTGTCTATTATAGTTAAATAACATAAATCTCCCAAAACTTAATCACCAAAATAATAATGGTAATCTTTGTCTTCCTCTCTATGGCTCACAAAAACCAAGTCATCTTCTAGGTTCTTATCTCCCTCAATAGGTGCATCTAAAATGTTCCCCGAAGGGTGAGCTAATGCCAATACGTATAACATAAACACACTTATGAACAAACATGAGCAAGTGTCACACACGTTATGCAGTACCTAAACACAGACAACCATTTCATATGACAATTTATGTCCATAAGCAGCAATAGGGTATTCATGACCCCCTTAACACACTTAACACATTAGAACATGATTTGGTAATGGGAACTACCACTATAGGCCTCACACCCATGTACACTTAAACCTCTTAACCAAAATTCAACCCAAATCATTTATAAGCATGACTCCACTAAGGACAATGTCACATAAGGATCATTGGGGTGCCCCTTAAGGATCTGCCACCACAGGCCCTTAGGCCGAGCTAAGCACATATAGCATACAACTTAAACACTCAACTCAAATCATTTAGTTAAATCAAGTTCAATGCATAAGCTAACTTAAACAAGTACAAATCATCATACAAGTTACACGTATCTTGAATCATAGCCTTAAGCACTTCCCAATCTTAGGCTTAATCTAAATGGAAATTTGTATAAATTAACAAGCACTTCTTAATACTTAATCTAAGATCAATATCATTCTCTTACTTCTCTTATCTTATTTATATAATTTCTCTAGGGTCTTACTAGCTATTTAGGTTACGTGAAAATTAGTTTAATTTAAAGTTAAATGAATATATAATTATGTTATACTTTATTCAACATAGCCATGTTGGGGACTGTATTGCTCAACACGAGCTGGAGCATGACCGTATTAAGGGTCGTGTATTTTTTGGAGTAAAATTCGGTTTCAACATGGTTGGAACACGACCATGTTAAGAGGCCATCTTCTTCTTAATTCAATACGGTCGAAACACGACTGTGTTAGGGAGCCGTGTTACCCTTGACTCAACATGGTTAAGACACGACCATGTTGGGAGACCATATATCTCTCGGTGTAACTTTTGCACTCAACACAATCTAAACACAACCATGTTGGGAGCTCGTGTTTCTCTTGGTGTACCCTTTGAATTTAACAAGGTTGAAACACGACCGTGTTGGTAAGCTGTGTTACCCTCGGCAATATCCACGAACCCTAATTCTTTTACTTTAATTTCTCCAAAACTCAATCTTCTCTATTCTTAAGCTTAATTATATCTCTAAAATATGTAATTGCTTCTAGATTATAAGGACTTTCGTACTTATATCAACAATTCTACAAATTGCAACCTTTAGTCGTTGATTCTCCTTTTTCGTTCCATCCTTTCTCAAATCTCGTGTCCCGATGCACACACGATACCCATAAGGTCCAATTACAATAACGTAATTTAAAATTTGTATAAAGATCCTTACCTTGTGTACTTAGAATTGATTCGTTCCTTTTTCCTTTTATCATCATAAGGTTTCTGTAGAGAGCTATCTACTATTTTACTGTAAGGGAGTGAAAAGGCAGAACGTTAGGTTATTAGGGATTAAATACTGCCCATCGCAAAATGTCCAAATTGCCTTCTAATTTTCTAAAATTCCATCATCATCCTTAGCTTTTTGTGATAATATACATATTAAATAAATCAATAAGTAAATTTTTTAGGTTTTACACTAACTCATCCTTCTTATTCAGAACACAATTACTAAAGAGAAAGTCTTACAAAATAAGACACTCTAGAGTAAAAATTGTGATTGTGTTTCTAGATAGTCTACAAATAAAAGGGACTCCCCTTATGCACAAGAGGCTTCCATCAATGGATAGTTGAGATTATTCCAACTATGAAATAGTCTTGGCTATCCTATCTAGAACATTCTTAGAAATGGGTCAAGCTTTAGTTGTAGGCTTTTGTACTTGGTAAGCCTCTATATGCATGTATAAGATAGGAAGATGGGCTTAGGGTTTGTGCTTGTGAAACACACCTATGGGTTATTGATCCATAACATATCTACTTCACATTTGCACGGAAATTTATAAGAGAGTGAGTAAACCACAACTTAGTAAGGGGTAAGATGTAAAGGGCATATACAAGTTGCATACATTGAGCAATGCTATCAAATCAAGTTATGAAGTGTAATCTAAAAAAAAAAAAAATGCCATATGCATAACATTATCTGGTCCATTATGAGATTGAAGAAATGACATCCGCATTAATAAGGTTTAAGGAATTTTAAATAGATGCAATAACCTATGGCCTAACCTAAGCTTGTGCAATGGAGATCTATTTTTGGTTTTAAAGTTATGATTTCTTGACTATTATAATATCTATAAGATTTACAATGTACAATTACCTAATGAGACATATTTTACTTTTGTTGTTGATAGAGCCATTTTATTATGCTTCTCGAAAGACCAAAATATCATTATTTTTCCTAAGAATTGACAAGTCACCAATGTACTTTTCCCATAAATGCAGCATCTTGCATAACCAACATCTAAAAACCCTTTCAAATTGAGATTTGAGTTTTTAGGATGCCATAATCCTAAACACTTTGTATGTTTTAAATATTTAAAAGTCCTTTCAACAACACTTAAATGAGACCTTTTGGGATTCTGTTGATAACATAATATAAGCATATGCTAAAAAGAGGAGCCGACCTTGATACAGTAAGATAAAGAAGAGAATGAATTATACCTTTATATGACTTTTGACTTACAAATTTACCTAATTCATCTTTGTCTAGCTTATTAATGACTCCCATAGGTGTAGTAACAAATATGGAGTTCTCTAAACCATACTTTTTCTAAAATTTGAGAGGCATATTTTGATTGATGAACAAAAATACCTTTAGCTATTTGCTTAATTTATAATCATTTGAAGAATGTTGATTCTTCCATAAAACTTATTTTAAGCTCGGCTTACATTAGTTTAGAAAAATCCTTACACAAAATATTATTATTTGAACCAAAAACAACATCGCCCATATAAATTTAAAAAATTAAAATATCAATCTTCTCATTTTTTATAAAAAGAGTAATATCCATAATTCTCCTTGTAAAACAATTTTCAATCAAAAACTTGCTTAATATTTGGTGGTAAGCTCTAAGAGCTTATTTTCAATCATATAAGGCTTTATTTAAATTACAAACATGATTTAGGTTTGCTTCATCTTTAAAACCAAGGGGTTGCTTGACATAACATCTTTGTTAGAAAACGATGTCCTTTGAACAACAATAGTTTAGATGGCAACTAAGTAACAAAGTGATGATGATAACAAAAGGTTTAAGAGAAAGATATTTTATATTGTAAATCTAATATATTTATTTAAGTGTGTAGATTCCATAAGAAATAAGCTTTCTTGTTGATAAAAGTATGTATTAGAAGCTTGGCAATAAAAGATAAGAGCAAAATTATTTTGGAAACAAACATGAGCCTTTTCAATTGATTAATAATAAAAAATAATTTTAATTTTCATAAAAGAATCAAAAGTATAAAAGTTATGAACAACAATTAGAACCAAGATAAATGGATCAAAATCTGTGTAAGAGATTATTTCTAAAGAATACGGCAAAATGATGGTAAGTTGACAACCAATTTTCAAAGATCAGAATTGGCAAGATAGTTGCTTTCAACTTCAAGACAAATTTAGAATTTTGAAGCTTTCAAAAAATACAAAATGAATGGATAGATTTCAAGAGCTACCACCACCGGTTAAATATATTTGAGTAATATATTTGATTCGTTTTGCTAAAGTAGGATTATAAATATCATGAGGTTATTTCATTATATTCATAAGTATTAGAAGCAATTTAAAAGGAAAGAGAATAATTGTAGCAAATATATAAAAGGAAACATAATGAGATATTACAAAAATGATTATTGATGTGGTATTCATCATTATCAAAAAGTTTTTATCATGAGAAGAATTGACCAAATGATACAAGTTATTTTTGGACATGAAATTGAATAGTAAATCAAGATTTGAAAGACTTTATGAAGCTAAATCAAGGAAAAGATGATATCAAGGATTTTTCCATCAGTGATTGTAGTAATGCATCTGTTGATACAAGTCCAGCAATGAAACAACTCAAATCATTAATGCCAATTAATTCTCAATGATGGAAGTTTTCACAAGTTGCAGTGCTACTGTCAAATGATAGCTCCAAAGAGCATATGCCAATATTTAAGCAAAATTTTCTATTTTATAAAATCATTTCTAAAAACATTCTACAAAGCTTGAACACTCTTTACTCTTTTTCCCAGTAGCTTGAGCACATATGACGGGTATGTTAGTTATTCTAGCTATTAACTTAACTTTATTAATTATTTAAGCAACCATGTAGATGATAGAATGCAAAGCAATTAATCATTCAAAGAGAAAATTAATAGCAACCAACAAGTAGCACACAGGCATCAAGCAACATGCAGATAATATATCATAAGAACTCCCTCACCTAGGCATCCTATAGAAACAATTGAAGTAATTATCATAGTAGTAATCAACAAGATTGATGGAATCACCTAATACTTGATGAAACAAGCATTAAGAGTACTAAAAAAATCAACTTGTACTGAAAGAAGCTTACTCTATTCTTCATGAAGCTCAAACTATCCTATTTTCTTAGTTTATTGCTTATAGATGTTGAGTTGTTCTTGATTGCAATTTAATTGGTTTAATTAGTCCATAAAAGTCTTACTCTTTTAATTTCAATTTATTTCATGTGTGCCAAGTAATTTTCTTAAGGCTTGGTTGTCCTATAGTCCTATGTATTAGTTTTATTATATTTGCTCTTTTCGGAATTTAAGTTCTTTAACTTCAATTCATACTCTTATTTCAAATGGTTAAGTTATTACTCAATTAACTTAAGATCTAGATCATGTTACCTTTGTCTCATATCATACTATAGGGATGGTTTTAGCCAAGGTTGGTGCCTACCTTCTATTTAAGGTCCTATTGGTGTACAATCTTCTACTTAAGATTTGAACTACACTCTAAGGTAAGGTCTTTCTTATGTGTTATCTCCTACTTAAGACTCTATGCTTAGAGTGTGTATGTAAACAAAAATATAAGATTTAGTTACCTAAAAGGAAAGCTCTTAGCCTAAGGGAAACATAAGTATTTCTATAGGCTACGATTTCATTGATTTAACTTGAATTGGCAATAAGTTGTTCAATCCTAGTTGAAATCACACATATAGATAGTCTTTGCAAAGCTCTACCTCTTTAGTTTCTATTTTTATTATTAATGTTCTAATCTTAAGTAATTTAGTGTGCCAAATATGCAAGAATAGTTTTAATGCTCAAATTAAGAGGTCATATTGTTCTTATTTCACATTCTCTTATGTTCTACTCGTTCAAGAGCATTTAGCAAAGGATCTTTGTAAGTTTGGCTAAGTATCAATAGCTAAGGAATTCCCAAAGAATTTAATCTAGGTGGTATTTATATTTACAATTTATTTCTAGACAAATTCTTAAGACCACTAATAAGTTTAGCTATTATAGTTTCTTATTGTTGAACTTGTAGTAAAATTTAGGTACTTTTAGGAGTTGTTTAGGGCCACTTTTTAACAAGAAAAATTATAAGTTAAATTTTGATGATATCTTATGGTCTAACATGAGTAAAAAAGGCCACAATTTAGCACAAAAGGCTATTGGGTTGTTTCATTTACTCCTACTTTACTATAGATGCTCCAATGCCCTACTTAAGAATAGATCAAGAACTTTGCACTCAAAAACTAATCAAGATGAAATATATTCCCTTTCCAACCAATTGAAAATATAGATTTATGATATTATGGAGGTTTTCACTTAATTTCAATGTTGTATGTAAAAATGGTAAGTAAAACCAAATTCATCGATACAAAAAACAACTAGTAGCCAGTAAGGGGCACTACCTTTTAGGGGTTAGTTTAAGATCTTCCTATTCATATTCTTACCTAAAAAATTATTGTGACAATCTATAGAATGTTAGTAAAAATTGAGAAGTGGAAGCTCATTAGTTTGAGGTCTTTGTTGCTTACAGTACTTGATGTGCTTAAAAGTGAGTGAAAAGTACACAAAATATTACACAATGGCAATACAATTAGTTCTCCAATTGCACAATTCCTCAATATTTATGAACCAATTCTTAAACAATGGCATGATCAATCTTAATTCCAAGTATGATGATTCTTTGATACCAAATATGATCTCATGGAAATGCAATGAAATCCGAATGCTCTAAATTGCAAATAACAATTCCATGATGATAAATTCCTCCAAAATAACAATGATCATAAATAAATCCACGTGAATTACACACAAAATAGCAAGAACCAATTCCGTGATCCACTTTCCAAACAAAGTGATCCACAGTTCAAAATGCTGCTAAATTGAAGGTTAAAACTCAAAGGCTAAAACCAATCAATTGAAGTAACAAGAATTTGATTACAAATGTAATCAAAATTCAGTCAATACACTTCCAAATCAACCCTAGATACTACTCACTAGAGAAGAAAGGAAATTGCAACAAGGTAAATTTGATATTACTCACAATTTAGCCTTGGAGCCACTCGCCACAACCTCAAATTGGGATTTGAAATTGATAAGAGCAATTTAAATTAGGAAAAACCTAACCCTCACACATAAAAGTGTTGTTCTTTTCTGAAAATTTTCACCCCCCCCCTCAAAACCCTACTTAAGCAAATATTTATACTTGCTCCCTTCAGGGTTAAAAAGTCTACAAAATTACAACTATGCCACTCTTAGGGGGCCGGTCCTAAAACTCAATTACAACCAAATAAAAAAATGTCCTAAAAGCTTACACATAAATAATCCAAAGAAATAATTACAAATAAAAAAAGTCTTCATCATGCTAGCTCTTCCATAGGATTCGTCAGCCTAGCTCATCACCAGTCTAGGTTGGTCAATGGATAACCCACAAGCTGAGTCTTAGTGAGTTTTTCTAATACCCTGTAAAGCATGATAAGTGTGCTTGTTGTAATATACAATACATGAATAAGAGAAAAGAGGTTAGTAAACAAATAATTCTGGGATCGTTGTGCTTAAAATGGACCCTCATTGCCAAGATTTGAAATCTTTTGGCTCTTGCCTTAATGATAGGTTTTGACGGATTTTGATTCCTATCATCTCCTTAGGCCTCAAAAAGATTTGTACTCAAATCTGACAGATCAAATGCAGTAGAGACTTGTTTCCTCCTAGCAAGCTATCTGAAGAAGTATCACTACAGAATCCTAATATCTAAAATACCACAGGGGGTAATTGTTTTCTCTTGACCATTATCCACTAAGGTCTCCCCTATCTCAACCCCTTCCACTAATATTGTTTCCTCCTTTTCTAACTCATCTGTATGGCACTGACCCTCATGGCCCTCTAAAACCTCTAAAGGTAGACACAACTGTCTTTGAACAGTCTGGCTCTCTAATGATGGGCTCATCTGACTTCGACCCTCAAAATTCTCCAATGGTTTACTCAACTGCTCATGAGCCTCTAGTACCTCTAAAGATGAACACAATTGCCCCTAAACAATTTGGTCCTCTAGTGGTTTGCTCATCTGACTCTGATCATCAGGATCCTTTGAAGGTTGGCACATTTGTATCTGACAAATTTTGTGCTCTAAGGATTTGCTCGTGTTACTAGAAACCTCAGGAACCTCTACGGATTTGATCATGTAGCTATGATCCTCAAAAATCTGTGATGGTTGTCTTATCTATCTTCGCATCTTCTAGACCTCTAATGGCGACATAGGGTTCAATACTATACATTCATCATCCTGTTAGAACATATAAGTATTTCTATACCCATCATGTAATACCATCCTGTCATATAACCATGGCCTACAAAGCAATATATGGGATGTACACATAAGAATAATATCACATTCAAGTTCATCACAGTACTTGTCCCCTATACTAAAGGGTACCCTAGCCTTTTGGGTCACACAAAGATCATCCTGATCATTCAACCAATGTAATCTATAAGGTTCGAGATGTGGGATAGTTTTAAGTTTCAACTTTGATACTAATGATGCAACTACAACATTAGTATAACTACCACCATCAACAATAATTATGCACAAGTTTCCTTGTACCCTACAAGAAGTATGAAACAAATTTTCCCTTTATCCAACATCAATGGTTGGAGAGGAAGTCAATACTTGATGTACCAAGGTAGTAAAAGTATGTACATTAATTGACATGGTAATTAACTAACTTCAATAAGTTAATAACACACTCCATTACAAGCACCACAATAACACACCCTTACTCACCCACGGTGCTCACACTCAACCAATACAAGAAATGTTTATTGTTACTCAAATTAAAGTCAAGTGAAATAATTGAAGCATAAATAAATAATTCTTAGTAATTCAAGTAAGGTTAAATAAATGAAGTACACATAATTATTTCTAAGTAGTTAAGAATTAAATTCAACCACAAGTGTTAAGTAATGAGTTCAATTACTTTTACACTTTAATTGTTTTGTTTGAATTCAAATTCCACTACTCAAATTTCCTTTTCTTGCTTTGGTTTCACACCAATTACTTCACAATGGGCAACACCTCAATACATACAAAAATACACAACTTCACCGCTATACTACTCCCTTACTTCACGATCACCACCACCACATGCACCACTTGCAATCCTCTTTTAAACAACACTCACAACACAACACCACATATACACACACATCCTTTACTAAATACACAAAACAACATGACACACACATACCTTTTTATACACGGTGCAGTACACACATACACACTTTTCCACACTTGCACTTCTCCACTTCTAACACACTTTCCAAACAATGAATACAATCCATGTACTATACATTCACAGCCACAATCAAGGATTCTAAGAGTGTCCAATTCTCCAAGCAATCATCCACTAATCAACAAGACAACAAAATTCAACAATTACAACAAGATACAAGTGCATGCTAACAAATTTTGTTGGGATCAAGGTGCTACACAACCAACCCTAACTTTCGAATTCAATTTGCAACCAATCCCTTCTCACAACCTCAAGCTCTGATTCCAAAAGATGATATGCTTAAAAGTGAGTGAAAAGCACAAAAAATCTAATTGAAAGACCAATTACATAATGGCAATATAATTAGTTCTCAAATTGCACAATTCCTCAATATTTATGAACCAATTCTTAAACAATGGCGTAATCAATCTTAATTCCAAGTATGATGATGCTTTGATACCAAAGATGATGTGCCTAAAACCAAGATTAAGCACATGCAATTGGAGCAATTTATAAACCCCAATTCACTTGTTCAATTTTAGTTCAACTCTACTAGGTTTAATGTCCCTCATGGAAATGTAATGAAATCTGAATGCTCTAAATTGCAAATAACAATTCCATGATGATAAATTCCTCTAAAATAAAAATGATCACAAATAAATCCATGTGAATTACACACAAAATAGCAAGAACCAATTCCGTGATCTGCTTTCCCAACAAAGTGATCTACGGTTTAAAATGATGCTAAATTGAAGGTTAAAACTCAAAGGCTAAAACCAATCAATTGAAGTAACAAGAATTTGATTATAAATGCAATCAAAATTCGGCCAATACACTTCCAAATCAACCCTAGATACTACTTGATGGGTGTCGAATTCAACAAAAATAAAACCTACTCCTAGACAATTATATGATTTGCATATAGTGGTGAGTAGGGCCGAATCCACAGGGATTGGTTAAATATATTTCTATTCAAAGGGCATAAAGATGAAAAGAAAACTAGGGGGGTTTTGTTTATGAATCAAAATAAAGTCGAAGCAAGATAATAGAATTGTATATTGATAAAATCCTAGCCAAAGGAATTAAGATAGTTTAATTCAAGAAATTGATCATCGATGCAAATGTTTTCTATTCTTGTTCCTAGATAAACTGGTTATGGTTATTAACAAGCTCTAACAACCTATCTCTCCATACTTCCTCGATAACCAAGAGAAGCTCTTTGATTATTTCTCTTATCGATTAGACAACCCTAGACAAGCGCTTAGGATTTAATCTACCAATAGCATTAAAAACTAGAGAGACCACCAATTCATGCCAGTAGATTATAAGATAACCTATTTAAACATGATCACACACCTCCATAACATGAATTCGATCATCTATTTTATAACCAAACATGTTATTGTGTCACTGAGACTAGAACAATCAAACAATTATGGATTTGACGTGCTATTTGACAATATATTAACTTGCTAATTAAGTAGAAGAGCTCTATTCATACCAATCAACAAAGATAATAATGACAAAACGATCAGAAGATATATGAATATCCGAAAACAACGAATAGATTAAATACAAGTCAATTAGACCTCACAATTCGTGGAGAATTAAACATCTATGACCCTTTGGCTAGAAAAGTAGCTTAGCTACTCATGTTCATCAATAAAAAGAAAATAAAAAGTAGAGACATGATGAACTCGATTGCCTGCTTTGCCTCCAAGATGATCCAAAGATTCTAGATTAAAAGATTCAAAAGTTGTCCTCACCCTCTAGGGTTGGTTCTATTTATATTGTTAGAGGGATGGCATGTGATCTTTTGCTAGTAAGATACGAAAATATCTTTCCTTTTCCAAGTAGATTTCGAGAAGTGAATCTTTGTCTGCCTGGCACGCCCTACCACACGGCCGTGGGTCAAGCCGTGCCTTCCTCTGTGCATAATTCACGTATCAGTTTCCGTGTCCAGTGTGTACCACGGCTCCACCCACGACTAGATTTTAAACCGTGCCTTCCTCTGTGCATGATCTACAAGTCTTCTCCTTGGTACGTCTAGCTTCCACCACGGCTCCAAGCACGGTTTCTCCCATGGCTTCCACCACGGCCGTGCCCTAAGTCGTGTCTCTCTCTGTTGAAAGTCCACATTTCCGCCTTCTTGTCCAGTGTGTAACACGGTTTGCACCATGGCCGTGCCTCAAACCGTGCTTCCCCCTAGGTAGATACATGGCCGTGTACTTCAATCGTGTATCTTCCTATTGATTCAAAACCAAGTACACGGCCGTGTACTTCAATTACACGCCCATGTACTTCCCTCCGGCGGTGCAAATCCTTGTCTTTGAACCAAGTTGTAAATGACTTCTCTAATTTACTTGAATTGGCACCCTTGACTCCATTTAACCTGATTTATCACCATAATAGAATTAAGTACCATCTCCTTATGATTTCTATAAAATCAATAATGAATTAGCACAATTTATACTATAAAGATTAAGTATAAAATGGCTCTTATCAAATTCCCCCACACTTAAACTCTTGCTTGTCCTAACGCAATTGAATCAAATCAATTGAGAAATCTGTCATAGATTATACAAACTTTCTTTTCATCATTCCAAGCATCTATTCATTTGTTATTCATGACTTGTAATTTTAATGTCTACTACTTCAACCAAACCGGTTTCCTGTGATCAAATTACCATGGACAAAATTTAATAGCTAATCTAAACAAAACAAACTTTAATCCTCATGTTTAGCAAAAGAATTTTTATTCCAAAAGTAAATACTTAATCCACTAAGGAAAAACACTCAATTAAACTTCATTGGATATTATCAAGCATATAATCCTTGCAGCATAAAGTAAAAGCATATGGTATAAGCTCTTTGCTAGATATTCTCGCTTTTATACGTCTTGTTTTATTCAATGAATGTTTACATTCATGTTCTTTTTATCTATTCAAGCATCTATTTTGGCGGGTTTTTGCCCGCTTCTTTTCATGAACTTTTGCCTTTTTCGCCCTTATCGTTATAGTGAGTTCATTGAGTCGGCAACATCCTGAGCTCATCACTCAAGTGACCGGGTTTTGAGATACCCCTACGGACTCTTCCTCACTCTAACATTCAAGTTTGAATACTCTTAACTCAATTAGTTGAATCATTGGAGTAATGGCTATGCTTGATTCTTTTTTTTTTTTTTTACTAAGTGTTATGATTGCTTTACAAACAACTTCAAAGAGTATACAGTCGCTAATATAACCTAGAAGTAAACCTGTTTATTTTTCACTTAAGGACTCGACTTACTCTTAGACTTCCAATTCTAAAGCTAAATACAAGGTAAATTTGTTTCTTAAAGATTTCACTACTTAATTTTAACCATGTATTCTAATCACAGCAGTGGGTGAGTAAAACATTTGAACAAGTCAATTTCACATTTTGTAGATGCTTATTACAACATTTAGTACAATCTCCAGATGTCATGATAATTTTGAAAAAATTTTAGCTTAAAATTGCTTAAGGACAAACATTCAAAGTATAAGTTAGTTCTCTATTCTCTATATTTTATCATCCTCTCCCCCACACTTAGCTTGAACAATGTCCTCACTGTTCCAAATTCAGCACAATGAAAGAGGAATGAACAACTCAAGGAACATTAGAGGATAAGAGAAAGGAAATACCGGTACTTCCCTGGTATTGGAGTTCTCCCCTTAAGCTTTGGAAAGTGTCATCTGATTATGTGTATCCTTGCTGCAGCTGATCCAAAGATTTCAAAACTACCCGAAAATCACAACAAAACTAAAACTAAAATAAAACAAAACTAAAGAAAAACAAACTATTTTTTCTTTTTTTTGACATGGGTTACCTCCCATGAAGCGCCTTTCTTTAACGTCTTTGGCTAGACGTTCCTAGCTAGATGTTCGGATAAGGATTTTGATTCCAGCTTGGGTGCCTGTGGTGATGGGTTAATAACATCCGCAACAAAAATAGTGGAGATATCACTAGGATGTTTCATGGCATCATAAATGTTAAATTTAATCACTTCACCATCAAATTCCATAATGAGGGTGCCATCATTTACATCAATTTTCGTTTTAGAAGTCTTAAGGAATGGTCGCCCTAATAATATTAGTGATGAAGTATGAGAATCACTATCGTCCATGTCAAGCACATAAAAATCAGCAGGAAAAACCAACCTATTGACTTGAACTAAAACATCCTCTAAAACTCCCTCAGGATAAACATTGGACCTATCAGCAAGTTGAACAATGACACCCGTTTCCTTCAAGGGACCAACATTTAAACGTTGATAAACAGACAAAGGCATGACATTGATAGAAGCTCCTAAATCACACATGGCTTTAGCGATTCCAAGATTACCTATTTTGCAAGGAATAGTAAACATACCTGGATCCTTGCATTTAGGAGGAAGCTTCTTCTGAATAATAGCTGAAACATTTTCACTCACACTAATCTTTTCATTGCCTTTCAGCTTCCTTTTGTTAGTGCATAAGTCTTTGAGAAATCTAGCATAGCGCGGTATTTGCTTAATTGCATCAAGCAAAGGAATATTTACCTCGACTTTGCGAAAAGTTTCCAGAATCTCTTTTTCTTCCGCTTCATTCTTGGATTTCGCCAATCTGGAGGGGAAAGGAGGTGGTATCAATGTAACCTTTGATGGATCAACTAGAGACTTGCTAATCTGGTTGTCCTGCTGGCTCGGAGTTGAAATTTCTTGCTTAGTCTCTTCCCCAAGAGTAGATGGGTGTCCTTTCTTATTTGATCCCTGCAATGCTGTTCCACTCCTCAAGGTAATTGCATTAACGCTTTGCTTCGGATTTGTGATAGTCTGAGAAGGTAACTTACCTTGAGTTTCTAACCTATTTACAGCAGAAGCAAGTTGGCTTACCTGATTCTCCAAGTTTAGAATGCTCTGCTTTGTTTCCTCCTGAAATTGTTTTGTATTAACAGCAAGAGACTTAACAATGTCCTCAAGAGACATACCTGAGGTGGAAGGAGCTTGGGGTACTTGGTGTGATGGCTTAGGCTGGAATTGTTGGAAATGTTGAGGGTTATTGCCATATCGGAAGTTAGGATGATCCCTCCATCCGGGATTGTAAGTATTTGAATAGGGATCATACTTCCTCTGCGGTTGTCCTGGAAATCCTCCTACAGCATTGGCGTGTTCATGGTTGTCATCTTGCAATGTGGGGCACATGTCGGTCGGATGATTAGGAGCAACACAAATTCCACAAGCTTTCACCTGCTGGGTATTTCCAAGAGCTATCTGCTGCACAAGGGAGGTTAGGTTAGAAATTTGATGTTCAAGGTTAGACACACTTACCTCATTTACCTTCCTTGAAGATGTATCATGCCTATACCCAAATTGTTGTGAATTGGCAGCCATAATGGTGATCAATTCCCTAGCTTGACCAGGAGTTTTATTTACTATGGCGGCTCCACTTGCAGCATCCATCATCTTCCTCTCCATCGGAAGTAGGCCTTCATAGAAGTATTGGATGAGGAGTTGTTCAGATATCCCATGTTGTGGGCAGCTTGCACACAGTTGCTTGAACCTCTCCCAATACTCATGAAGAGTCCGGTGTCCCTCTGTTTTATACCACAAATTTCTCTTCTTATACCAGCGGCTCTGGATGTGGGGAAGAATTTGTCCAAAAAGAGTCTCACCATATCTGTCCAAGTGGTGATAGAACCTGGAGGCAAATAAAACAACCAATCTTTAGCTTTAGTACTTAAAGAAAACGGGAAAGCACGTAGCTTGATTTGATCATCGGTTATCCCTTGCGGCCTCATACTAGAACACACTATATGAAACTCTTTCAAATGCTTATGAGGATCTTCATTCTCAAGACCATGAAAGGTGGGTAGCAGATGTATCAACCCAGATTTCAACTCGAATTCAATAGCTAGTTCGGGATAGTGAATACAAAGTGGTTGTTGATTCACATTGGCGCAGCCAACTCCTTCAAGGTTCTCTCGGGATTTGCCATATCGTCTTCTTTTTCTGAATCAAGGGATGAATCAGACAAATCCGATGCTAAGTTCAGTCTAGTGGATGATCTAGCTTCTTGTCGCAGCCTCTTTAGAGTCTTCTCAATTTCCGGATTATAAGTTAGTTCACCTGTCTAAGAAGAACGAGTCATACAAGAATAGAAATAAATTTGACACCAATCCCCGGCAACGGCGCCAAAATTTGATGGGTGTCGAATCCAACAAAAATAAAACCTACTCCTAGACAATTATATGATTTGCATATAGTGGTGAGTAGGGTCGAATCCATAGGGATTGGTTAAAGATATTTCTATTCAAAGGGCATAAAGATGAAAAGAAAACTAGGGGGGTTTTGTTTATGAATCAAAATAAAGTCGAAGCAAGATAATAGAATCGTATATTGATAAAAGCCTAGCCAAAGGAATCAAGATAGTTTAATTCAAGAAATTGATCATCGATGCAAATGTTTTCTATTCTTGTTCCTAGATAAACTGGTTATGGTTATTAACAAGCTCTAACAACCTATCTCTCCGTACTTCCTCGATAACCAAGAGAAGCTCTTTGATTATTTCTCTTATCGATTAGACAACCCCAGACAAGAGCTTAGGATTTAATCTACCAATAGCATTAAAAACTAGAGAGACCACCAATTCATGCCAGTAGATTATAAGATAACCTATTTAAACATGATCACACACCTCCATAACATGAATTCGATCATCTATTTTATAACCAAACATGTTATTGTGTCACTGAGACTAGAACAATCAAACAATTACGGATTTGATGTGCTAGTTGACAATATATTAACTTGCTAATTGAGTAGAAGAGCTTTATTCATACCAATCAACAAAGATAATAATGACAAAACGATCAGAAGATATATGAATATCCGAAAACAATGAATAGATTAAATACAAGTCAATTAGACCTCACAATTCATAGAGAATTAAACATCTATGACCCTTTGGCTAGAAAAGTAGCTTAGCTACTCATATTCATCAATAAAACGAAAATAAAAAGTAGAGACATGATGAACCCGGTTGCCTGCTCTGCCTCCAAGATGATCCAAAGATTCCAGATTAAAAGATTCAAAAGTTGTCCTCACCCTCTAGGGTTGGTTCTATTTATATTGTTAGAGGGATGGCATGTGATCTTTTGCTAGCAAGATACGAAAATATCGTTCCTTTTCCAAGTAGATTTCGAGAAGTGAATCTTCGTCTGCCTGGCACGCCCTACCACACGGCCGTGGGTCAAGCCGTGCCTTCCTCTATGCATAATTCACGTATTATCTTCCGTGTCCAGTGTATACCACGGCTCCACCCACGGCTAGACTTTAAACCGTGCCTTCCTCTGTGCATGATCTACAAGTCTTCTCCTTGGCACTTCTAGCTTCCACCACGGCTCCAAGCACGGTTTCTCCCACGGCTTCCACCACGGCCGTGCCCTAAGCCATGTCTCTCTCTGTTGAAAGTTCACATTTCCGCCTTCTTGTCCAGTGTGTAACACGGTTTGCACCATGGCCGTGCTTCAAACCGTGCTTCCCCCTAGGCAGATACACGGCTATGTACTTCAACCGTGTATCTTCCTGTTGATTCAAAACCAAGTACACGGCCGTGTACTTCAATTACACGCCCATGTACTTCCCTCCGGCGGTGTAAATCCTTGTCTTTGAACCAAGTTGTAGATGACTTCTCTAATTTACTTAAATTGGCACCCTTGACTCCATTTAACCTGATTTATCATCATAATAGAATTAAGTACCATCTCCTTATGATTTCTATAAAATCAATAATGAATTAGCACAATTTATACTATAAAGATCAAGTATAAGATGGCTCTTATCACTACTCACTAGAGAAGAAAGGAAATTGTAACAAGATAAATTTGATATTACTTAAAAGTTAGCCTTAGAGCCACTAGCCATAACCTCAAATTGGGATTTGAAATTGATAAGAGCAATTTGAATTAGGAAAAACCTAACCCTCGCACGTAAAATTGTTGTTCTTTTCTTAAAAATTTCGCCCCTCTCAAAACCCTACTTAAGTAAGTATTTATACTTACTCCCTTTAGGGTTAAAAAGTCCATAAAATTACAACTATGCCACTTTTAGGGTGGCTGGTCCTAGAACTCAATTACAACCAAATAAAAAGTATCCCAAAAGCTTACATAAATAGTCCAAAGAAATAATTACAAATAAAAATAGTCTTCATCATGCTAGCTCTTCCATAAGATTCATTGGCCCAACTCATCGTCGATCTAGGTCGGTCTATGGATAACCCACAAGCTAACTCTTAGTGAGTTTGTCCATCAACCTGTAAAGCATGATAAGTGTGCCTATTGGAATATACAATACATGAATAAGAAAAAAGAAGTTAGTAAACAAATAATTATAAGGTCGATGTGCTCAAAATGGACCCTCATCGCCAAGATTTGAAATCCTTTGGCTCTTGCCCTAATGATAGGTCTTGACGGATTTTGATTCCTATCAATACTTTTTGAAATTTTGGTCGATGGAGTTCAATGTTACAACCAACTTCCATGTGACTGAATTAATTCTAATTTGTTTAGATTCCTTTTTTGGTTAATTAGGATCAAATAATCTACTTATTAAAGATATAACTAGTATTTTATACATCTTTTCATTACACAACTTTAAGCCTAAATCGTACTTTATACTTCAATTACTTAAGTGGTTTATCAATTAAGAACTCAACTTAGTCATAGGAGTACATAGTAGTACTTTTAACTTGATTAAGGCCAATAAGCATACTCTAGACTTGTTTCTTTTCTAATCATCACCATCATAGAAGTAACACAAGGATTCATTCAAGTCTAATGAGTTTCAAAAGTTAGAATTTTTCAACATTTCAAGTGTCTTTAATTAACAATATTGATGTGTATTTTCATCTAATTACTAAAGATGACTATTACCTTAACAATTGTCAACATACAAGTGATTTAGAGTCTAATTGGAGACATGTGCAGTAGCTAAACAAGGGGAGCACACCATGCAAAGCTCAAGAAATATGAGAGTGGATAAGGTTTTCTATTAATACTACACATTGGAGTAATTTTAGTGGCTAAATATCTACATGCCTTAAGAATTTAGGTATAGAAATAGCAAGGACAACTTGCATGTAAGTATGCAAGGTTTCTTACCATTCAAAAGACAAAGCTTCAAAGATCCATGGTGTCCTACAAGCTATGTGTAACAAGAAACACCTATAAAAATCATAATCTAAGAGGTCTAAGTGAGTGAATTGAATGGAAATGGAGATTAACTTGTCTTAATGCTTTTAAAAATTTGAAATTTACTTAAACTTCTTGGAAATGGCATGGATGATGAATAAAGATGCTAAGGTTGAAGTGAACATAAGATTTTTGTGTTAGTTTTGATGGTTTTCTTGAAGATAATTGAAGTGGATATGGAGATGGGTGAGGATGATGATGGCATCAGCCATAGAGAAAGAGAGAAGAGGAAGATGAAGTTGTGAATGTTAGTTTCTCTCTTCTTTGGTTAGGTTTTTACATGGGTGGTTTAAGGAAGCAAATGGGTGGTTTTGTTGATGGTTTTGGTCTCGGAAAAGGGCATTCCTAATGCATGAAATCTTAGTAGTTCTAATTATAATTGATGTGACATTTATGAGATAATATAATTCCTTAGACTAAGGCATTATAACCCACCACATGTAAAAAAAAACTAATGGCATGAAAAGGCAAAAGAATGAACAAATATCTCCAATTATAACTTGAAAGAACTACCAATAATATACCAATGGAAATCTCTAAATAGCATAACTATGTGGCTTAAAAGAGTCACTCTACATTCACTATAAACATACTAAACATATACATCAAAGTCATTGCTCCTAATGCGATTGCATAACAAACATAATTGAACTTGTAGCAAAACATCAAGAACCCAACTCTGAAACACAAGGTCTAACTGACATCAAACAAAAATAGAAGTGAATCTTGTTAAAGAAAAACTCTCCCTATCTTAGTAATAGTAACCTACTCTAGAGTCATCATAGACTAGATTCTTATCAAATTTACTAGCGATTGAAAAAGAATTAAGGGTGAGGTTACTCTCAATACGTGAATATCAAAAAGCACAACCACTTGCCAAGCAGTAATAGATCACATGCAAATATGTTATAGTTAAATATACAAGTAATTCATTTATTATCTTCATTTAAGGTAATACATAGTAAGTGAGAACAAAACAAAACACCACAAACCAAACATTAACTACATGAGTCCATGAGTCCATAATCATATGAGTTTATGAGACCTTAATCACATGAGTCCATGAGTCTATGAGTCAAACCTAGAGTCTAACCTAGATCATTTTGATATATAACTCTACAAGGGATAATGTCACATATTAATCATTGGGAATCTAACCTATCAACTTCCACTTCCATTGATGCACAACCAATAGTCAACTTTATATGTCCAACAGTTATTAGAATCATTGCTTATCTAACCTAACACACATAAAACAATACATAGGGTAAACTCATACCTAGTATCAAGGTATCTAAACAATTCTAATCTTCCTAAGCTCTAAGCCTTGATTTAAAAAAAAATAAACAACACTTATTTAGCATTCCACTCAAACTAAACTAATTTAATTCCTATAGCTTTAGGCTCTAATTTACTCCTATTTCTAATGATTCATAACAACTAGATTAGGAAGTAGAGTTGTAGTTATAAAACTTCTTAAAACTAGTAATCATAATAGATTAAGAGGCTATTAAAGCATAAGTATAAATTTAGACCCACAGGAGCATCTTTTTGGTTATCTTGGCATGTTTCTATAGTCGGTGTTCAAATGGTGCATCTTATACCATTTGGATGCTAGTGACCAAAGTGTTGTGGCTAATCTTTCACCCCTTACTATTCGGATGCCATTGAGTCTACTATTTGGACAATAGACTATATTTTGCAAAAGCTATAGAATTCGACCTTGATGGCCCTATTCCCACTTCCTCTTCTCACTTGATTACTCCAAGTTACCAACTCCTTTAACTCTTTTTACATTTTCATCTCCACAATAAATTCGGTTTTACATCCTTGCAACATCTTAATGTGCTAAAATCACTAAGAATTAAATGAATTTCTAAACTCTTGAACAAAATTAATTCTCCCACTTGAAATCTTGATTTTTCCTTCAAGAAGATACATTCCCCGTTTAGCCAAAACATAAAACAACATGGTTTAATCAATAAAACTTCAACTTGCCAAACCAAGAATCCTAAGATAGGAATTCTACACCACTATTCCTCAAGAATTCACGTACTATTTGCTTCTACAATCTTAAGATGCATTACCCACAATCCCTAACAAGAAAGCACAAGAAAAACAAGTCTTTTGGAGGGCTTACCTTGCAAATTGTTATTGGCTTGAGAAGTTAAGGAAGGAGTAACTGCTAGAGGGGGAAAACATATGTGAGAGATGAAAAGAGAGAGAGAGAGAGTGAGGGAGATATATATATATATTATTTTAAGGGGATATTAAGTTTAATTTTTTTGAAGTTCCAAATATACCCTCACAATAATCACTTAACAATTGAAATGCCATTGTTTATATAACATTTTATTTTTCTCTTATTACTAGGCATTACACATAATTTATGAAATTTCTAATTATATGAATTTGTTTCTTTACATGAATGTTTATCTACTTATTTGTACATATTTTTATTCCAATATTACTAAGAAACATAAATGGAACATTAGATAAAAACACGTGGGATAAGCATATTGAATCCATACATGAATTGGAATTGGTTTTGAGTCACTTTGCCAAGACTCTTAATCATAAATCCTATCAATTCGTAATTGGTCTATTTGATAAGAAATAGATGAGAGTAAGAATGCCATATATGGCATGATGTTTGCGAATTTAAGGGAGATGATTAGTTTTCTTAAAGCTAATTTGTTTCTTGATCTCTTAGTATATGATTATTAATAGTATGTTGATATATATTCTTATTTTATATAGTTTCACATGTTGGTTTAGTATTTTAGATATTAAGGTTTAATTAAAATTTTAATGGTCAAGCTATTGTTGATATCTCATATTTGTATATAATTATTATCGCAACCTATTATTGAAATATAGTTGATTTTAGTTATTTGCTAGGTTTATTTAATTGCATTAAGATTTCATAGCCTCTTTGGTTAAATGTTTCTAAGATGTTGTGATTATTCAAATTTATCTAGACTTATGATTTATTTTTCCTATAGTCAAGTTCCTATGTCGAATCGAAGTTCCCATTTAACCAGCTTTTGAATATGGGGATTTTCATTATATATAGTTATAAGTTCCTTTATTCTCAATAATCATTTAGGAATTATTTTATTTGTATCCTTGACTATAAGATTTTTATGCTTACAAAATATAAGCTTCATGTAATGCCTCACTGTTTACTTAACTTTTTCCCTAACAAATAGTTTGTTATGCCTTCCCTAAGTTGAGGGTAAGGCTAAATTTGTAACCAAACTATCAACTCAACTCCACAAACATATAGAACTTTCAAAACCTCTCATTATTAACATTAGAGCATAGCGGAAAGTCTACAACCATAGCTTTCATTTAGAGAAATTAGCTCATCTCTTTTGTTTAATACAAGATTTGGTCAAGAAATACACTTTACCCTTGTAACTTTTACATTGAATTCCTTTTAATGTAACACGGTGATCTTCTATAAACCCACAACCAAAAGCTTGATACAAAATCCTATAGCTATTCACTCTCATTTAACCAACCTAGCTTCTAGATCCTAGCTTGCTATGTCTTTTGTAACCAATGACCTAGGGATGTAAACACAACATCCCTTACCTCATGTTGTACTAAGTGAGTACAATAAAGTGACAAAATCGAGCAATCAAATATATATAAACATATCACCAATGATGCAACCTATCAATGTATCAACTGTTAAGCAAGCGCACTTGCTATCTTATATGCAACATACAAATGTAACGTTAATGAACACAACATGCATTGGTATTTGTATCCTAGCCTAGCCTAGTTCTCATTCAGTTAGTTAACATCCTAGGCATTTGGAAAAATCTAGGAACTTAGTTGGCTACAATGAGTAGCCAAGGGTAAGAACCCCAAAGAAAACCCAAGAAAGTTAGCCTAATCAAACCTAGTAGAGTTGAAGGTTGAGCGATGTAGATCTATGTGCTCCAAAATCCAACTTTGCAAACCAAGACTTTTGTTTGATAAAAAAAAAAAACCTTGCTTTTTGAATGAAACTTGACTAGTAGGTCTTTTCCATATTGTACCATGCCATGAATGTGTCAAACAGAACTGTAAACCAAGCTATTTATGGATCTCAAGTCAAATAGCATGGACATTATCAATGTTAGCCTAGCTTTAGTCCAAAAATTGAACATTACAACATAATCAACAAATGCAAACCTAGCTAACTTGATATTCATTCAATAGTTCATTAATATTCTGAAGTGTTAGCACATTGGTAGAGTTTACCAACTCACAATCATAACAGAAACAATCATCACCATCTTATAGCCAAGATAAAATACAATCTCAATAGCCAAACACAATTGTATAATCTAGCTCAATCAAGTTACCACCCAGGTAAATATCAATCTGTTATCAGAACATAGATCATATTCACCAATATCCTAAGCAACAAGTCATCATAGATAGCATCAATTTACAATATAAATATCTCAAGTCATGGGAATCAATTAAATGAAATTAATAGCTACACAAAGCAAACGGGCGAGTGGCTTCCGATTCTTTCGAACACCGTGTAAGCATAGAACAACCAAGCAAAGGTATCACCTAGCTTAAACCGATCTTCTAAAAAAACAACCGTGGTTCACCTAATCTCTATACACAAGTACTATTATTATATAATATAATTAATGTATTAGTACATTGTGTCTAATGTTTATTGTATAAAATTTTACCACATATATGATGTGAAATAATATAGTCAAATAATATATTACAAATATATTCCTTAAAGAATAGGGCTTAAATTCCGTCCATTTTCCTACATACGACAGGTATTGATATCATCAAATTTTACATCTGTCATTTCGGCAGCTTAATCCAACAGTCATTTGTACACCGTGTCTACATCATTTGCTTCATCCTTATTTACCAAGTGATTAATATATATGTATATATATATATATGTGTCAACCCAACTTTCGAACCACTAAATCTATTACGTGCATGTCGAATTGTTATATTATTGAAGCCCTTCCCTCTAACTCCATGGCTGAACATTATATAGAAGGTTATCAAAGGTTCAGCATGTTTACGTTTCTCATGCATGTGGTTTTTATTCATTCCTCTTATTTTATTTATTTAATTATTACTTATTTTTATTTTTTGTTCATGACAAAAACAGGGAAGAAAATTTTCTTTGTAGAGAATTCGCTTTATTAGTGCTTCACCTGCCGACAATTCCTTCCCCCAATAGCAAGTGCCACAGCCCAGGACTTGCTAAATTTATGCACGTGATCACAATCAATTATTAACATCAACAATAAATACTCAAATTATCTTTAATCAGTTTCATCACAGAATCAGTCGAAAATATATATTCATTTTCACTTTTAAGGAATCGTAAAGACATGTATTTAAATAATTTCCAACTTCGAAAATTAATTAGTTTAGGCCTATTAGTCTATGTAATTTCTTGTATAAAATTATATCAAAAATTTTGGCCAATAGGCTTCAGCCTCTCTTAGATACCATTATCTTCCAAAATCAAAGTGCTTTTATTCGTAATTGGCTAATACAAGATAACGTGATCATTGCTTATGACGTTTTCATGCTTAAAAAATGAGAAAATCAGGAAAACGTTTTCATTGTGCAATAAAACCAAATAGGTGAAGGCCTATGATGAAGTAAAATGGTGTTTTCTAGAAAATGGATTAGATAAACTATGAATTTTGTAACCACGATTTCTTTTAATTTAATGATTAATGGCAAAAGAGTTAGTAAAATAAGACCAACCTAGGGCATAAGACAAGAAGATTCTATGTTTCATTACTTGTTTCTTTTGGTGGTAGACTCTTTATTAGCATTGATTCAAAAAAATATCATCTAGGGTAAATTAAAGAGAATCAATTTAAAAGATACGAATCTAGAGCTAACCCATTTATTTTTTGTAGATGATTTTTTGTTGCTTATGGAAGCTCATAAGTTAAATCTCACAAGATTAGAAACCATTTTGGACATATATTGTGTGGCAATAGGGCAAAGGATCAACTTTGACATATTGTCCATAAGATTTAGTGTAAACACTCTAGAAGGCGTGTGGGAGAAATGTTGTGAGGTGCTAGACATTCAAAGAACAAGACAAGCTGGAAAATACCTAGGGCTCCTAATGAAGTGGAGTAGATAAAAAATGAAGCTTTAGGATTTGTTAAGGAAAGGATAAGAGCTAAAATTGAAGGATGGAAAAGTCCTCTTTTGTCTCCAAGTGGAAGAGAGGTTTCGATTAAAGTAGTAGGCTTTACTTTCCCCAATTACTCAATGAGTGCTTTTAAATTTCCAAAGAAGTGGTGTAAGGAAGTCATCCCAATAATAGAGAAGTTTTAGTAGAGTGGTGATTATACATCAAGGAAGGTCTATTGGAAAAGTTGGCAAGATATGTCGATACCAAAGAATAGAGGTAGTTTAGTATTTAATGATCTAGAAGCATTTAATGATGCAATGCTAGGTAAGATGGCTTAGAGAATCATTTCAAGTCCTAATGCACTTTAGGTTAGAGATTTATAAAGCATCTACTTTCCAAACATTGAGTTTTTGAATTCAATAAAGGGTGGTAGAGCCTCATGGTATTGGCTAAGTTTGTAAAGAGGGAAAGAGGTGATTAGCCAAGATTGTTGTTGGCAAGTGGGGCTGGTAAGAATATTAAATTATGGTTAGACCCATGGATCTATGAAAGCAAAGACTTCAAACTTCATCCTATTGATCATTCTCATGTTGATCTAAACCTATCTATCAATTTGATAATTGATGAACACCAACCTTCTTAGAAGTTGTATTTATTTAGAGGTCTTATATTTGAAGATGAAATCAGATCCATTAATATAATTCCTCTTCTTAACCATGATACATAAGATGATTTGATTTAGCTGCTTGATCAATCAAGTATGTATACTGTTAAAACTCGGTACTTAAGTTGTAATGCCCCAAAACCTAGAACATAGCTACTTGCCACATGTCTGCATGATATGACAACACATAAAGGCTCGAAATAACTAAATAGAATTCCACAATTTAGGATAACTCCACTTACAAGATAAATAGATTCACCACATGAACTTAATGAGTTGCTCCTAAAAGGGTCTCACTCTATAACCACAAACATCTAATACTACACATGTAAACTAGAGTCTAGCTCCTACAAATAACTAAAACAATAACATACTACAATGTTAACATAAACCAGCGTCACATCTCTAACACAACTAAACATACTAACACATTAACTATTCTTCTCCTAGCTCTCTAATCAATCATAGTAATACACATAATCCATGTCCTCTCCCATATCTTGGCAAGCATCTATACATGTCTCATCGTATACTACTATCTTATCAAATAAACTTGCAATAGAAAAAGAGCTTTCATGAGAGGTAAGCTAAAGCTTAGTATAATGTATACCAACAAACACGTGTATGCCATGCAAGTACACATTCATAAGCAAAATGCAATAGGAACATCAATACAACAATTTATTATCTTTCATTTAGGCATATCAAACAGCATATTCTTCACATCCTAAGACTTAAGGTAACATAAGACCTGTTCACGTATAATATATAATATACATATACAACATTGGGTACTCTTTAATATCCATGAGTCCATGAGTCTCTTAAACCTATCCGGATCATTTCAATGTACGGCTCCACTCAGATCAACATCACACACTAATCATTAGGCTATGTACTTGGCATGAAAATTGTGTTGAGGAACATGGATAGAAATACGACTGTGTCTCGTGCTTGTGAACCTCCTTATAAAAATTCTTGAATTTCATTTTCATTTAAAATGATTGTATGCTATCCCCTATCTACCATGAATATGAAGAACTTGGGGACAACACAGCCATGTTGGTCCTATGTACTTCTACCTTTCATCCAAATTTGCATTCCTTAGTTGTGTACAACCTCAAATAAATATAGAATTTGTATATCTCCAACAAGTAAAACATTAAATAATAATGAAATTGTCCAAAAGTATGCATTAATGAAACTTACTCTTTCCTTGAGATCCTCATGTTATTCCTTGTCCACTTATGTACTCCTTCATCTGAATTTTTATTCAAACCATTCAAATAAAACATGCTACAATCTAATCGCACATGAATAACAACACTTACTGCATTTTGGCTCTAAAGTTGTTCCCTTTTTCACTACTCACTCTCGAAGAATGGATCTTCTATTTATAATTCCAATCTCATGTTAAGGTATCTACAAAGCTTTGATTTTGCAAAAGAAGTGTAAAGATTTTCATTTATAGTCGCCTAGGGATGTAGTTTGTAAAGGAGAGAACAAAACTGTCAAAGGTAGAAAATAGTGTAAGGAAGAAAGAAAGAAGGGAGGAAATGTCTTGATTAGGGATTAGTTGTGATGGGGAATTCTCCGGCACCGTTTATGCTTTCAGAACTAGATTTGGATGATGATCCAAATCACTCATATTTTACTTCATTACTTTTATCTAATAAGTATTTGAGAAATAATCTTACAGGTACAATAATCATTCTCCATGGGATGCCAACATGTCCTATACTAGTTGATGGTCACAGGACATCATCATATTTGTAATCAAAGGCCCGCTGCAATTGTTTCCATTTCAAAGCATTGGCTCATGAAGATTTATGATATTTTGTGCTTTGTAATTGTTCTATAAATTATTTTATGTTGTATTTTCTTTTGAGACACTTTCATTTTTATTGTAATTTTCATTTAGGACCGGCCACCCTAAAAGTGGCATAATTGTAATTTTATGCATTTTCTAACACTAAAAGGAGCAAGTATAAATACTTGCTTAAAGTAGGGTTTGAGGAGGCCATTTTTCAGATTTGAGTATACACTTTGTGTGAGGATTAGGGTTCTCCTAATTGTCATTAGACTCTTATCAATTTCAATCCCTAGAGTTGAAATTGTGGCGAGTGCAACGCTTTGAAATTGTGAGTAATATCAATTTTATTTTGTTGTGATTTCTTTTCTTCTCTAATGTGTAATATCTAAGGGTGAATTGAGATAGTTCTTGGTTAGATTTGCATCATAATCATTGCGAGATAAATTGAGTGTGTTGGATTACTTTTCATAGTGTTATTCATCAATACTTACATATCATTGTTTCACGTGGAATGCCTTTTTCTTAAGAGGAAATCACAATTTTTATTGCTGCTCAATCTTGATATTCACGTGTTGATTCAAGTTTGATTAGTATATATATTGAGGATTGTTCATTATTTATTGATTCCGGATCCATTTATATCTTTGGAATTCACGCAATTCTGCAATTGTTGATTCGGAATTAGGGATTGCTTTTAGGGTTGAATTTTTATTCCATTTGATTGTGATTAAATCCCTTTTAGGCACATCATAATTTGGTATCAGATCTTGAGGTTTAAGAGGAGGGATTTGCAATTTTGAATTTTGGAAATTTAAGGTTCATGTTCTTACATATTCAATTCCAAAATTGGGGGTAAATCAAAATTATTGTTGTGATTACTTGAAGTAGCGTGATTGTCTTGTTTGGGAAGTTGAATTTGCTGCTTGTTGAGTGATTTTTGAGTACTTGTTGAAGCCTCTTTGTTGTGGACGTCACCGTGAAGGAAGAGGAAAGATAGTGCATTTTTTAATGTAATTTCGGAAGTACAATTGTGTAGGAAGAGAATTGTGATTCTTACATTGTTTAAATTCGGAATTGGGGAGAGCATTTGCAATTTCCAAATTTAAGTAGTGTGGAAGAATGGAAGTTATTTGATTTTCAAAACAAACATTAAGAGTGAAGGAGTTAATGTGTGTTTGTTTGAATTTGAAAATTACTTCTTACCAAATGTAGTAGGGTTGCAATTAGTGAAGTAGTTTGATTTTCAAATTTAAATTGCTGCCTTTTGTGTAAGTTGCAGATTGGATTTGTATTTGAAGTGAAGAATTTGCAATGTGTTATCCTTGAATTTTCTTTGAGAAGGAGTAGTGAATTGAAGAAGTTTGTGTTACATGTGACGTGTGTATTATTGTAAGTGGTGGTGTGAATGTGTTGCACTTGAGGTGTTGTAAAGTGGTGTAATATTGTGTTGTATTTGGGGGGGTTGTTGCACCGTGACTTAATAGGCGTGTATGTGGATTTATGTTTTTACAAATTTAGTGAAGGGTGTGTGTGTATTTTTGGTGTAGTTTTGTGTATGTTGAATTGAGAATTATTGCTAGTAGCGTGATTGGTGGTGGAATTGTGAGTAAGGGAGTTTTATGATGGTGGAGTTGTGCATTTGTGCTTGTGTTAAGGTGCTGCAATTTGTGATTTATTATATTGTGAAACCTTAACAAGAAAGGAAGGTTTTGAGTAGTAGAATTTGATATTCAAACAAGTCATTAAAGTGTGAAAGTAATTGACTAATTACTTAAGCACTTGTAGTTGAATTTAATTCTAACTACTTGAAAGTTTTATGTGTACTTCATTTATTAAACCTTACTTAAAGTACTAAATTATTTCCTTGTGCCTATAATTCTTCTTGGAACGTGAGCTATTGCATTATTGTGGATATTAAACGTGTGGGTTGGTGTTATTGAAGGAGTGTGCTAAAATTTGGGGGATTGCTTCTTAAATCGCAACATGTCCAACGAAAGTGTGAATGGGGGAATTGGCAATGAAGCTAATAGTCAAGTTGGTGAAGGTTAGGGTCATAATATTGCAGGTAGGAGGACTTTGGAAGAACGGCTCCAAGATCTTACTACCATAGTTGCTACTTTGGCAACTAGGATTGATAGGATAACATTACCACAACCACCAATGGTGAACCTTCAAGCACCACCTCGAGTAGCTCCACAGAATCCTCAGAGAGATAGAGTAGTGGGAGATGGAAATCTAAATAGAAGGGTGGATGAGGATCATCATCCATACAGGGAAGAAAGGGATGACAACTTTAGGGCTAATCCATATCAGAATAGGGATTTTAGGCCACTTCAGGGATTGGAGTATGTGAAACTGCAAATGCCTTCTTATGATGGCAAGGGATCGGCTGATGATTATTTGTATTGGGAGGACAAGGTTGAGGGTCTCTTTGAATGTTATGAGATTGATGATAATACTAGAGTCCAATTGGCTACTGTCGAGTTTACAAGATACGTTGTACGATGGTGGAAGAATTTGATTATCAATAGTCGTAAGGATGGAGAGGCTGAGATTCAAACATGGAGGGATATGAAAAGGGTGTTGATAAAAAGATTTATTCCTGAGCACTACAAACTGGAACTGTTTATGCAACTGCAAACTTTGAGGCAGGGAGGCCAGACAGTGGATGATTATGTGTAGGAATTTGAAACCCTCATGATTAGATGTGGGTCCATCGAACCTCCAGAATAAACTGTAGCACACTTTGTCTCAAGCTTGAAATATGAAATAGCGTATGTTGTTGAGCTGCAGCGCTATAGTACACTTGATGAGGCTATTCAGTTGGCCTTGAAAGTGGAGAGGCAAAGGAGGTCCAACTTGTTTAGGGCTCCACGCAGTAGGCCCAATACTATTACCAGACCCATAGCAACTGACGGTCGATTAGGGGGGACAAAGGCGATAGGTGACGTAGTGAGAGCAATGGACAAAACTACCCCAAACACTACTAGAGAAAATATACCCACTGGGAAGGGTAAAGAGGTAATAGCTCCAGATGTGAGACAGACTGTTCCTGAATCTACTAGTGGAAAGGCACGCCAGATCAAATGCTTTAAATGCATGGGATTTGGACATATGGCAGCACAGTGTCCAAATAAGAAGGTGATGACTGTTATGGAGGGTTCTGAGGAAGATGTTGAGGATGACGAGGAACAGACTGAGCCTACAGATTTACCAATAACACTGTAGGAGTATTGTGATGACCAGACTGCAGAAACACATGAGGAGCATAAAGGTGAACAATATCTACCTATTAATGTATTACGTAGGGCTCTAATCATATTTCTTGATACTAAAGACATTCAAAGGGTGAACATATTTCACACCTCTTGCAAGATCAGAGGTAATCTTTGTGTGCTAATCATTGATAGTGGTAGTTGCACGAATGTTATATCTGCTGCACTGGTAGACAAATTACATTTATCTACTAGCCCACATCCTAGCCCTTATAACTTGCATTGGTTGGATAATCGAGGCAGTATATATGTCACACTAAGGGCGAAGGTACCTATGAGTGTTAGGTAGAAATATCACGATGAGATCCTATGTGATGTGATTCCTATGCATGCATTCCATTTGCTATTGGGTAGACCCTAGTTGTTTGATCGGTAGGTGTTACATGATGAATATAGGAACACCTACAGTTCAGCATGGGCGAGTTTCGCATAATACTATCACCTATGACTCTGTCTGAGGTACATCAATTTCAGGAACAGATCAAAACTACTTCCACCACATTTGATAGCAGAGAGAGCAGGCCAACAGGGATGTCAGGGCTCAGTTTCAAAAATGATCCTCTAGATTTGAGGGCAAATCTTTTAGAAACCCGAGGAGATGATGAGAAATTTTCTGGCACTGTTTATGCTTTCAGAACTAGATTTGGATGATGATTCAAATCACTCATATTTTACTTCATTACTTTTATCTAATAAGTATTTGAGAAATAATCTTACAGGTACAATAATAATTCTCCATGGGATGCCAACATATCCTACACTAGTTGATGGTCACGGGACATCATCAGATTTACAGTCAAAGGCCCGCTACAATTGTTTCCATTTCGAAGCATTGGCTCATGAGGATTTATGATATTTTGTGCTTTGTAATTATTCTATGGACTATTTTATGTTGTATTTGCTTTTGGGACACTTTCATTTTGATTATAATTTTCATTTAGGACTGACTACCCTAAAAATGGCATAGTTGTAATTTTATGCATTTTCTAACCCTAAAGGGAGCAAGTATAAATACTTACTTAAAGTAGGGTTTGAGGAGACCATTTTTCATATTTGAGTATACACTTTGTGTGAGGATTAGGGTTCTCCTAATTGTCATTAGACTCTTATCAATTTCAATCCCAAGAGTTGAAATTGTAGTGAGTGCAACATTTTGAAATTGTGAGTAATATCAATTTCATCTTGTTGTGATTTCTTTTCTTCTCTAGTGTGTAATATCTAGGGGTGAATTAAGATAGTTCTTGGTCAGATTTGAATCATAATCATTGCGAGATAAATTGAGTGTGATGGATTACTTTTCATAGTGTTATTCATCAACACTTACTTATCATTGTTTCACGTGGAATGCCTTTTTCTTAATAGGAAATCACGGTTTTTATTGCTGCTCAATCTTGATATTCACGTGTTGATTCAAGTTTGATTAGTATATATATTGAGGATTGTTCATTATTTATTGATTCTGGATCCATTTATATCTTTGGAATTCACGCAATTCTCCAATTGTTGATTAGGAATTAGGGATTACTTTTAGGGTTGAATTTTTATTCCATTTGATTGTGCTTAAATCCCTTTTAGGCACATCAAGTTGTGAGCATTTCTATCAATTAGCTCCTATGTATTCTATTTCTTGGAAAGTCTAAATAGTTTAACAATATCCAGTGAAGTTTAGCAAAACTAGCTAGTGCTTAAAAGTTTTACCGGACCAAAAAGTATGAAGAAATAATTAAGTGGGGGTATAAACCCAATCAATTTTCAAAAAAGAAAAAACATAAACAAAAACAGAGTGTAGGTTGAAACTTAAGATGCCTGAAAAATGCGAGGCACATTTCTTGAAATGATAAATTCACAAATAGCTTCATAATCCCCTACTGACCATCCTATGAAAAAGGTGAAGATTAAAGAGCTCCCTTGAACAAAAAAAAAAAGTTTATGATGCATGAGTGCGATTAACATAAAAAGAAAAAAAAATTGCAAAAAATGAAAAGAATGCAACAAGCTAAGTAAAGTCACCAACTAGGTTTTGTATTCTTCGCTTCACATTGGTACACTTGGGGATTTGAAAACAACTCTACATATGAGTCAACTACTTAAGTGTTTGCAACTTGTTCTTAATTTGGGACATTTAACTTGATTTCAAATTTCCTAAACTAAGCTTAAAAAAAGAATTTTAACTTCTCCAAGTATAGATTAGTGAACACTGTTATTGAATTGTAGGCATTTGAGTGATCAAACAAAGCAAATAAGTGAAACAACACTTTATTAGTATTTTGATGAGCAAGTGAATGCTAATGTTGAGCTCTTTAGGGGTATGATATACTTTTGCAATTGTTATTTAGATGAAGCAAAAGAAGTAATAGTTATCTTCTTGACCTTTTGAACTCGTTAATTCTTGTAAACTTACTTGAGAACAAACAAGACTCTTAAGTTGGGGATAGTGACAACATATGAAATTTCACGATTTTATCTAACTTAAAAGTCAAGCCCACGCATAAAGTAGGACTAAATTTTGATCAATCAAATAAGAAAAGTATAAATTATGCACAAAGTGGACCAACTAGAATAAAATTACAAAAACATTGAAAAAGATCAGTTTTGAATGGAAAAATATTGATTTTTGATACTTTGCACTATTCAAATGGAAGAAGGAAATAGGGGAAGCACTAGAAGAGGGCATACCATCCATCCGGTAGGCATAGCACCATATAGATGATAGAAAAAAATCTAAGCTATCTAACCACTATTTAAAAGATATCAAAGATGGTGCAACAATAGTAGCTACCATTTTAGCACCATCATGAGGACTGTCCAACCCCCACCCCTAAAACCATTGCTGCTACATAACTTTATCTAAAACCCTAATATGTAAATGGATGACATGTGTCCACTGACCAAATGGTAACCTATTGTGTCATCCAGCTAATGCGGTGTAGATATAAAAGCTACACTTTGCAAGCAATAGAGGAGGGGATGCCATTTTTATTTCATTTTTTCTCATTTCTTAGTAGATAACTTTAGTTTTAATAGGGTTTAAAGTATTTTTAGTAGGTTTTTGTAATTTTATGTTATTTAGAGCCTTCAAAACACATTGCAAGCATTGAAACTATGGATTTTATGGACTCGGATTTGGGTTTTGTAGGTGTAATCACAACTTGGTTCATTCTAAACATTTCTTTATGTTTATTTAAAAAAAAAAAAATTGTTCTTGCTACGTTAATTTTATTTCCATGAATAACTAGATAGTTTCTTGTGGATTTGTAATGTTTTGATGAAATTGTTAGCATGAAATAATATAGATTGAGTATGAGCATAGACACCCCATTTTTACCTCCTTCTAATTAGCTTTTATAAAAATAGGACCAGTTTACAAATAAAATAAAAATAAAAGAAAAAAGGAAAAAATAAAAAATACATTAGAAATGAAAAATAATAAAAAATATGAAAAAAAAAAGAATAAAAATATTATTTTTGTGTTATCAAATAAAATTAAAAAAATATATATGATAGCTTTTTTAGGTTAAGTCGAAGTCTAGCTTACTTAAATAAAATTTAGCTCAGGCTACTGTTTCGGCTTAAGTAAATTTTTAGAGTAACAAGACTCAAAGGTCGTGGGTTTGAGTCTCACCACGCGTTAAACGCTCAATCTATTTTTTTAACTACTTGGGGTGTCACGTGACTTGCACGTGACCGTCGTCCCAAGCTCCATACTTAGTAGCGATGAAGAGGGAGATATGCGTATGGAAGATCTCGACGAATTGAAGCTTGATCTGATCAAATCAAACTAATTTTGTGTGCGAATTTATCAATTAGTAACTGCATATCTGATTAAGCTAAAGATTAACAGTAATATTTACACTAAAAACGAATCAAATCTTAGAGGACTCAGTTGCGACCAGTGTCTTTGAACAACCACCATCCATGCGTTCTGGAAGTGCACCACCATTGCCACTTTGAAGAGCACAACTTGGTCTGACATCCTTGCCATCATCAACAACCGCCGGAAGACCTCCAACAAGCTTCGCATGCCATTGCTACCATCTTCGCGCTTGACATGCGTGACACGTTTCTGACTCGCACCTTCCCTTCTACGATCCAACTCCAGCCTCTTTAGTTTAGGCGGTGTTTTTTTTAAAAAAAAAAAAAAAATTCATTCCTTAATTAACTCCCGATTAAAAATAAAAATAGTAAATAAGAAGTCTATTACTAATTTCATGTTTCATTTGGCATGTTCGAATTGATAGTTTTCTATAGTTTTTCTGTTTTTTTTTTAATTATTATTAAGTGCATGCATGTTGGTGTTATATTCAATTTAGGATTATCATGTTTATGGGCGTTTTCATAATCGATATCATTAATTAAGACATAATTGATCGGCCTATTGCAACGGTGTATTTCATTGGTTGATTATTATGTTAATATGGTGCATTATGTTAGTATGTTGAATTAATAATTTTTTGGTCATTTAACATGCCTCGTGTTATATATTAGCATAACGGTTAATCTGAATCATTTATTTTATCTTTAACCATGTTTGCAGGTTAGCTATGCTTAACTAATGCATCAACAAGTTTTATAGATTCAATAATTAAAATTTTATGCTTGTATCATAGGTTTTATATTAACATAATGTAAATTAAAAAAGAAACAAAACAAAAAAGAAAAAGACTTCATTTCTTAAGATGGAAACCATTATATAAACTTTAGGTGTTGTGATATAATTTCCTTTTGAGGCAATTAGGTTTACAATTAGTTTTTTTTATTTAGTTAGTATCTAAACCATGGAAAAAAGAAAAAAGTGTTTTGTCGCTTAAAAAAAATATTTTCAAAAAATTAAAAAAGAAAATTCTTAACTAGTGTTTTCATAATTAGGACCTTTTTAGTTGTTTTCTCAAAATTAGGAATAAAACTTAGAAATTAGAATTTTTCATGAATAAAATAAAAATAATAAAGAATGTAAACCTAGTTCTATATTCTTAAATGAAATAAACCAACACATTGAAGTTTTATAAAAAAAAAAAAAAAAAGAATTATATTGGTTTGCTCCCGACTAATAGATACATAGGTAACTATGGGACAATTGTAAAAAATGTAAAAGTTCTATTTTTCCAAACTCCATTTTTAAAAAAAAATAAAAATAATAAAAAGGAAAATTTGTAATAGTAATAATAATAATAATTTTTACCTTATTTAGTTTGTTTTGTGTCTTATTTTTATGAATATGTTAGGTTTTACATATATAATAAAAGGGAACTCATATGAAGCCGTTTAATTCATATTCATGAAAAATAATTAGTATCCGTTTAGCTTTTAACAAATTAGCCCATGAGCTTAGAATCTCTTATTAGTGTTTTTTCTAAAAATCAGTTTTAAAAAACACATAGGCTAGTAGCTAGAAATTAGGTTTAATCACCAATTAAACCTAATTTCTTACTTTTCCAACTTTGATTGGTGGCAACCTCTAGTTTATGAAATTCTTTGAAAATTCAGGTTTTTTTCTTAAATTTAATAGTGAGTAACTTATGTTAAAGGGGCTTATCATAGGTTAAATTAAGAAAAAAAAAATCAAAATTAAGGTCAACAATGAGCTTGTGCATTAGAAGGAATTTTTAGTGTAGTGCTCTTAAAAAACATATTAAATTGCATAACCATTACGCTAAACGAGCTTAGGAATTTTGAGTACTCAACAATGGATTTAGGTTCTACTAGAGATTGCTAAAGTGTTTTTGATAAATTACATGACCATCAAGTTTACTAGAAACATTTGAATTCACTCTCCATAATACAATTGTAAATATGGGTTATGAGGTCGACTAAGCATTTGATCCTTGTTTATAACTAGAGTATTTAGTTAGTAACCATAGCTAGATACTTAGTTGATAGTATAGAAAAATCTACCATAACTAGGGTTTTGGCTATATAGTGAACATCATCTAACTGGCCATAAAGGTGGGTCTAAGTGAAATCCATTAAATTCCATTTTATCATATTTTCCAATACTCAATCCAACACAATTTGCTAGCATATATTAAAAATAAGAAAAATATAATAATAAGAATAATTGTTAGAATATTGATAAAAGTATTTTGATGCTATTAAGAACAATATGAATAATTGTTTATTAAACAAGATATGGGAAAATTCGACTTCTTGGTGAATCCAAAAGGAGAAAAGAGAAAGGTATAAGTTTTGTTATGAATATTAATATTCTTTTGTAAGTACGCAAAATTAAAACATCAAAACTGATATCATTGCTTGGAAACAAGTTGAGATGATTCCGACAAGAAAAGAAAGGCAAAGAACATGTGACAAATAGTTGAAAACCTCATTCCAAATACAGAAACAAGTTTATGAAGACAAATCTAATGAAGGAATTAAATGAAAATTATTTATTACAAGTCAAGACCCATCTTCACAAGCTTAATATATTTTAATAGTATATTTAACTCATTCCATTGAAGTTGGTATATAATATCATGGGATAATTTATGTCACATCAAAAGATAGTTTATTCATGAAAAATGAATTATTCTTTTGAAGACCAGAAAGGAAAGATTATGAAGCATTAACAATAGATTAACAACATCAAATATTAATGATTGACAATTTAGTAGTGGAGACATTATATTTGGAAAAGATGTAATTCTCATAAATTCCCAATTCCAATTCAAACTGTAATTACATATTTCCAAAAATCAATATTACGATTAACCTTAAACTTAGAGATTAGACCCTATAACCTCGATATAACTTTTAAATCCTTAATTCAAATCCTAAAACCTAAAATACTAATTCCAAACCCTAATTCGATTCTAAAATACTAAATTAGGAATCTAAAACCCTAAATCAACTCGTGAACCTTAAACTCATGACTCAAACCCCTAATTCAAATAATAAATCCTATGATGACAATTCTAAACCTTGAATCAATCTTTAAACCCTAAATCCTTAAATCAAATCTTAAAGCCTAATGTTGAAATTATCCTAAAAACACCCTAATTCACATAACTAAACATCAATAAATAAGGATAAGTAAAAAACAATGTTGATTAACACAATTTAACAAAAATCAACATGTGAACCAAGCTTGCTAATGGCATGGATTAAGTTAGGATAAGAAGAGCATTTCACTCTTTAGTTGTTATTTAATTAAATTAAAATACTCTTAAACAAGCTTAATTAAGCTACTAATTAAACCCCTTAAATCATTCATTAGACAAAAGAAAATAGCCTTAGGGCACTTCACTTTGACCATTGTCTACCCCATGCCATCCCACCATTTGGCACTTCACTTCATCCTATGGTTCAGCTTAAATCAAGGTGCATATGTCATAGACTAGGGTGGCTAATAGGGATGCTTATCAAATAGCCTTTAGGTCATTACCAAAGATAGAAAATGATTTAATCTTAAACTTACCCTTAACTAACTAATCTTAGCATTAACTAAAGCACTCTATTATCCATTTAACTAAAGGAGCAAAGAAAGCAAAGTTGAAGGCAAGAGAAAACTCCCATCGCTGGTCACACTCTCTCATTTTCCTTCCATTTTCTTCTCAAAATTTCTTACATTCACACTTTTAAACAAGCTGGGAAACACACAAACAATTCTCTACTTCACCTTCACTTCCACCCACCACCACCACCTTTCCAACATTAACCTTACATATTTTCCATTAATAAAGCTTGTAAGAAATCCTAACCTAGCCATCCCTAAACCTAATTGAAACCATCATCCACTACCCTTTCTCATTTTCTTAGGTCGAGTGAGAGTCGTACGTAGCCAATCTAATTCACATCTTACCACCCTTTTACAAAGCAGGCAAACATATTTAGATTGCTTAGGTGCTACTTATATGTTTTCATATAGTTGAGTGGCATTTCTCTAATTGTGTCACTAGATAGTTTGGGGGTTACCAATATATCCCATAGGATGTAAACACATAGCCAGGACTCCATTAAATTGACTTACATAGGAGGGTTGATACGAATCAACCGTACAACATGCACCATACATTGCCTTATGGGACAAGCATCCAGTCTAATTGGTACACATAGAGGGCCTTCATGGCATATAGTTAAGATATTAGAGGTAGTATAAATCTATCAGCCATCGACACATAGGACGCATAAGAGCAGTTCTTAGATATCTAATAGTATAATATCAACACTTGCTGGGTGATTCATTGCATATCCAATACTAACGCAATTTACAATCTGTTGTAACATGCAAGCTAATACATTGAGGCATATCCACTTATCCTCATACCATAATACTACTATTTCTCTAATTGATTATGGTTTTGAGTTTATACATGATCACAGGGGGCTAAGGCTATGCCCACAAGCTCACCAAGATCCAGGTGCAGAGGTTGAGGTAGAGGCACAATCTCCTAACATTTGGCAATAGTAACAGCCAATTCATGCACGTTGTAGAACTATGGGACATAGACGACCCGAAGCTGGACTTAAGCATAGGAATATCCTATACATGACCAATAGCTCCCATCGGATGCTAATGAGATAGACAGTAGCTTGGCCCTAATGCTTAGCACAAATTACACCACATCATCATTCTATCAATGGTCCTTTCCTAACACCAGCTACTCCACATAAGAGATGCTTTGGCAAGTAACTAATGTACTAGGGTAAATCTTCGTAGCGTGCTACAAATCAAAGTCTAGTACCTCCTTGTGACTTTGACAATGCCCCCTAGCACCATCCAATATAAGAGTCACAAGCTCCTCTTTGTCTCGATGCAAGGCTGGTAAAAGAGCCAACAAACACATTTTCATGACTAATATGACAATTCAGTAGGAAAAAGAATAATAAGGGATAGGGTACCGTTTAATCTTATTTATTTGATATGTAAATCTTTCATTTACATTTGTGATTCATGTAAATTAATATTTGAAATTTAAAAATTTATTAACATTATTTAATAAATTATTTTTTTCCTAGTTTTATATTTATGCTTTTACATTTTTTTTTAACAGTTGTTTCTAAGATTTTTCAATAATTCTTTTCACAAACTTTATTTATGATTTTCTTTGAATGATTTTTCATAAATTATTTTTCAAATGATCAATTTTTTCAAATTAAATTTTTTTATTTAAAGAAAAATTAAAAGTTCACATAAGAATAGAAAAAAATTCATGAATTTAAAAATTATAAAAATTTATTTAAAATTTATAAAAAAAAATCAAAATTAGGGTCAACAATGAGCTTGTGCATTAAAAGGGATTTTTAGTGTAGCGCTCTTAAAAAACGTATTAAATTGCATAACCATTACGCTAAATGAGTTTAGGAATTTTGAGTACACAACAATGGATTTGGGTTCTACTAGAGATTGCTAAAGTGTTTTTGATAAATTACATGACCATCAGGTTTACTAGAAACATTTGAATTCACTCTCCATAATGCAATTGTAAATATGGGTTACGAGGTCAACTAAGCATTTGATCCATGTTTATAACTAGAGTATTTAGTTAGTGACCATAGCTAGATACTTAGTTGATAGTATAGGAAAATCCACCATAACTAGGGTTTTGGCTATATAGTGAACATCATCTAACTAGCCATAAAGGTTAGTCTAAGTGAAATCCATTAAATTCCATTTGATCATATTTTCCAATACTCAATCTAACACAATTTGCTAACATATATTAAAAATAAGAAAAATATAATAATAAGAATAATTGTTAGAATATTGATAAAAGTATTTTGATGCTATTAAGAATAATATGAATAATTGTTTATTAAACAAGATATGGGAAAATTCGACTTCTTGGTTAATCTAAAAGGAGAAAAGAGAAAGGTATAAGTTTTGTTATGAATATTAATATCCTTTTGTAAGTGTGCAGAATTAAAATATCGAAACTGATATGGTTGCTTGGAAACAAGTTGAGATGATTCCGACAAGAAAAGAAAGGCAAAGAACATGTGACAAATAGTTGAAAACCTCATTCCAAATACAGAAACAAGTTTATGAAGACAAATCTAATGAAGGAATTAAATGAAAATTATTTATTACAAGTCAAGACCCATCTTCACAAGTTTAATACATTTTAATAGTATATTTAACTCATTCCATTGAAGTTGGTATATAATATCATGGGATAATTTATGTCACATCAAAAGATAGTTTATTCATGAAAAATGAATTATTCTTTTGAAGACCAAAAAGGAAATATTATGAAGCATTAACAGTAGATTAACAACATCAAATATTAATGATTGACAATTTAGTAGTGGAGACATTATATTTGGAAAAGATGTAATTCTCATAAATTCCCAATTCCAATTCGAACTGTAATTACATATTTCCAAAAATCAATATTACGATTAACCTTAAACTTAGAGATTAGACCCTATAACCTCGGTATAACTTTTAAATCCTTAATTCAAATCCGAAAACCTAAAATACTAATTCCAAATCCTAATTCGATTCTAAAATACTGAATTAGGAATCCAAAACCCTAAATCAACTCGTGAACCTTAAACTCATGACTCAAACCCCTAATTCAAATAATAAATCCTATGATGACAATTCTAAACCTTGAATCAATCTTTTAACCCTAAATCCTTAAATCAAATCTTAAAGCCTAATGTTGAAATTATCCTAAAAACACCCTAATTCACATAATTAAACATCAATAAATAAGGATAAGTAATAAACAATGTTGATTGACACAATTTAACAAAAATCAACATGTGAACCAAGCTTGTTAATGGCATAGATTAAGCTAGGATAAGAAGAGTATTTCACTCTTTAGTTGTTACTTAATTAAATTAAAATACTCCTAAACAAGCTTAATTAAGCCACTAATTAAACCCTTTAACTCATTCATTGGACAAAAGAAAATAGCCTTAAGGCACTTCACTTTAAATATCATCCACCCTAAGCCATCCCACCATTTGGCACTTCACTTCATCCTATGGTTCAGCTTAAATCAAGGAGCATATGCCATAACTAGGTTAGCTAATAGGGACACTTATCAAATAGCCTTTAGGTGATTACCAAAGATAGAAAATGATTTAACCTTAAACCTACCCTTAACTAACTACTCTTAGCATTAACTGAAGCAATCATTATCCATTAAACTAAAGGAGCAAAGTAAGCAAAGTTAAAGGCAGGAAAAAACTCCCATCGTTGGTCACACTCTCTCATTTTCCTTCCATTTTCTTCTCAAAATTTCTTACATTCGCACTCTTAAACAAGCTAGGAAACACACCAACAATTCCTCCACTTTACCTCTCATTCACCTCCACCCACTACCACCACCTTTCTAACGTTAACCCTACTTATTTTCCATTAATAAAGCTAATAAGAAATCCAAACCTAGCCATCCCTAAACCTAATTGAAACCATTATCCACTACCCTTCACATTTTCTTAAGTCGAATGAGAGTCGCACACAAGCAATCTGATTCACATCTTACCACCTTTTTGCAAAGCAGGCGGACATATTTAGATTGCTTAGGTGCTACTTATATGTTTTCATATAGTTGAGTGGCATTTCTCTAATTGTGTCACTAGATAGTTTGGGGGTTACCAATATATCCCATAGGATGTAAACACATAGCCAGAACTCCATCAGATTGACTTACATAGGAGGGTTGATACGGATTAGCCGGTATAACATGCACCATAGATTGCCTTATGGGACAAGCATCTGCCCTAATTGGTACACATAGAGGGCCTTCATGGCATACAATAAGGATATGAGAGGTAGTATTGATCTATCAACCATCGACACATAGGACACATAGGAGCAGTTCTTAGATATCTAATAAGTACAATGTCAACACTAGTTGGGTGATTCATTGCATATCCGATACTAATGCAATTTACAATCTGTTGTAACATGCAAGCTAATACATTGCGGCATATCCACTTATCCTCATACCATAATACTGCTATTCCTCTAATTGATTATGGTTTTGAGTTTATACATGATCACAGGGGGCTAAGGCTATACCCACAAACTCACCAAGATCCATATGTAGAGGTTAAGGTAGAGGCACAATCTCCTAACATTTGGCAAAAGTAACAGCCAATTCCTATAAGCTGTAGAACTACGAGACATAAACGACCCTGAAGCCTGACTCAAGCATAGGAATATCCTATACATGACCAACAGCTCCCATCAAATGCTAATGAGATAGACAATAGCTTGGCCCCAATGCCTAGCACAGATGTTACACCACATCATCATTCTATCAATGGTCTTTTCCTAACACCAGCTACTCCACATAAGAGATGCTCTAGCAACTAACCAATGTATTAGGATAAATCTTCACAGCGTGCTACAAATCAGAGTCTAGTACCTCCCCGTGACTTTGACAATGCTCCCTAGCACCATCCAAGATAGGAGCCACAATCTCCTCCTTGTCTTGATGCAAGGTTGATAAAAGAGCCAACAAACACATTTTCACGACTAACACGACAGTTCAGTAGGAGAAAGAATAATAAGGGATAAGGTACCGTTTTATGTTATTTATTTCATATGTAAATATTTCATTTACATTTGTGATTCATGTAAATTAATATTTGAAATTTATAAATTTATTAACATTATTTAATAAATTATTTTTTCCTCGTTTTATATTTATGCTTTTATATTTTTTTAACAATTGTTTCTAAGATTTTTCTATAATTCTTTTCATAAACTTTATTTATGATTTTCTTTGAATGATTTTTCATAAATTATTTTTCAAATTAAATTTTTTTATTTAAAGAAAAATTAAAAGTTCACATAAGAATAGAAAAAAAAAATTCTTGAATTTAAAAATTGTAAAAATTTATTTAAAATTTATAAAAAAAAAAAAATTAAAGCATTTGCTTGAAGGTGCATTTTGAATCCGCATCTTCATGATCTATTTTTGAAATAAATTCTCTAAATACCTTATTTCATAATTATTTTTTAAAATAATATTATTTTTATGGATTTCTCTATCGTTAAACGTTAATTAATTTTGCGCACATCAACATAATGTGTGTTTATGTAGGGGAAAAGTACACTAAAAACTCTATATTCATGCCAAAATACCATACTATATTTTCGGAAATTGCTTAGGGTGTCGAACAATTTTTCGAAATCAAGATGAGACACATGACACCTAGATGGAAAGCAAATGGAAAAGTGACAAGCGAATGCACGAAATATTGTAAAATAAAATAATAATAATAAAATTAAAAAAAAAAAGAAAGAAAAAATCATATAAAACCTTTGGTTTGGCTATAAGTTTCAGTGCGTGGTTTGTGCATCAAGTCTCTAAGTGCATATAATTTAATTAAATCATTTATATTTATGACGAACTTATTCGAATTCTATACATTTTTAATTAATCAAATCCTCTTATTTTTATTATCACACTAGCTAAATCCATCAATTACTATATCATATGATTTATGGCATGAAAATGGACTTACGATGATGACACAAATGTGAATGATATAAATTATTTATTTAAAATATAAAACTTAATTAATGTTTAGCATATAAAATTTAAATAAAACAGACGAAACATTTAGGGTTCTTTTAGATTTTGATACAGAAGTAGAAGATTTTAGTATGCATATTCCTTTATACATGAATGCTAGATTGAACAATTTAATTAAAGGCTACATTTATTTTTCTAAAAACAATATTGAACAAGTTCACTCATAGTATAATAAATTGTGAAATTCCAAAGTTCTAAGAATTTATTAGATGGTTTTTGTTTGCCGATATAAGAAATTGACTTTCATGTCAACGTTTTGCTCAAAATATTTTTAATTTTACAAAAGAGCCTGTGGTCCTTAAAATGAAACCCAGGAACCATCCCAAAGTGGTAAAAATTTATAGGTAAAACGACAAAGAAAAAAAATTAAAAGAAGATTTCAAGCCAAAGAATAGATGTTTATTATTCCCAACTTGCTTAACATTGACTCAAAAGCCTTTTTTTTACGAGATCTTAGTGAGAATATCAGCTTTCTAAAGTCTCAAAAGAGTGTAACTAAGACCGGTATCACCCTCTTCAATTTGTTACTTGATCAAATGCCTATCTATTGTCAGATGCTTTATTCAGTCTTTCTAAACTTGTTTTTTTATTAGGTTAATAACAGATTTATTATCAATGTACATTTTTTAAAGTTTGGTATATTTTACTCCCAAATCATTAATCAGTCTTTGTAACCAAACAGTTTCACATAACCCCCATGCAATAGCCCAAAGTCCTCTACACAATTCCTAGCTACAATTTACTGTTTTTCACTCCTTTACATGACTAGATTCCCTAGACTTTAGTGTAACATTGAGTCGTGAACTTGCTATCTTTAATATCTCTTGCCCAATCTACATGCACAAAATGAGCAATATTTCTAGAATCTTACTTGTCAACATTATGCCCAAGCCTAGAGTTCCCTCTATGTATTTCATTCAATGCACTATATTTAGGTACTTCAGAGTGTGGGCATGTATTGCTTGACTAACTAGATTCATGGCATAAGCTATATTAGGTCATGTCAATTGGAAATATATCCACCTTACATTTCAAGTTATCTTGAACGGATGGAAATGGGCTTGCAATGACCTATTTTTCCCGTTTCTTTGAGTAAATGTATCGTGTACTTTCTTTGTTAGATGAAGATAACTTTTCTACTCATTAATACTTCAATTCCATTTAATTCAAACTCTATTTTGATGGCCTTTTTCAAAACAACAATCTTGAGTTCATCATCCATTGTTATTATTACATCATTAACATACACAATGAAAGTTGATTTTTTACCTTTGCCACTCTTTTTTATGAACAAGGTATGATTTAATTGACTCTACTATATACAAACTTAGGAGAGCAACACTAAATCATTTAAACCATGCTCATGGAGATTGCTTTAGCCCATAAAAAGACTTCTTCATTTTACAGACATTACCTAGAGTTCAAAACTTAATGGAAGCCTCAAGGTTGTGAAGCTCGCGATTTCACATAAAATAACTAGAGGGCTATAGACTTATAACATAAAATTGAAACATACAAGCATAAGTTTCTACTATCTATAAAAAAATATCCTTAAAAAACTATAGATATATTTGCTAGTCATAAAAAAGCATAAAATATAAGATGAAAATAAATAAATTTAACATAAATTTTAGTCATAACTCACAATAAAAGTTATATACTTATAATATAAATAAATTAGCATGATTTATCATACTAATACACAAAACTACAATATAGGTAATAGTGTCAATATGAAATGACAATATAAATTATAATAATAAAATATAAAGCTAAAAAGAATCACCAACTCCCTTTTCATCATTAACAGTGAAAACTATTACCAGCACTCTTCACCATAGCCATCATCGTTATAATCTTCATCATCAAATCTGACATCATTATTGGTACTACTATTAATGATATCCTTATATTTTAATTCTAAGTCTTTTGAAGAACTAATAATATTTATTTCTTGTGAAAGCTAAGCTATATCTTGTTATCTTTAGCCCATTTGACTTTAATAGGTAAAATCAGTAAATTTGGTTTAAAATATAAAATTCTACCGTTTTTACGTGTAGACTTAAGATTTTGCTGCAAATTTATGAGAAAATGATTTTATACCCAAGTTAACTCGAAGAGATATTCTAAAATTGTAAACTCATAAAATTTTTTGAGTAGAATCGCAATTTTGACAATTATGAGTAGCCTCATATAAATCTCCTATAATTGCAATAGAAATAAAACTCCAAATGTGTTTAGCTTCACCACAAGTGCAAAGGTTTCCTCATAATTAATTCTATATATCTGCATATACCCCTAGGCCACCAATCGAGCCTTGAGCCATTCAACCCTAACATCCTCCTTATGTTTCATTGAGAATACCCATTTGCTTCCCACACTTTTATTTCCTCTTGGTAACTACACCAGATCTTAAGAATCATTGTTAACAAAGCATTCATCTCTTGTGGTAAAGCCACCTTCCTTTTCCAGTCATCTATTGCATCACCAATATTTCATGGGATTTGTAAGTTTATCCACTTGAGTTGTAAAAGTAGCAAACTAAAGAGAAAAATTGATAAGCCATATAATTAAATATAGGATATTTAGCACAAGCTCTTTTACCATTTTGAAGCACAATCGCCAATTTCAAATCATCTAACTCTTCATTCGCACCACTCCTTTCCCCTTTAGCTATGGGGGTTCAACATTTTTTCATCACTAGAATTTTCATTTCTTTAGCTCAATGTAAACGATGAACATGATTTTGTACCATGGTTTTTTTAATAGAATGATATCTTTGGAGATAATGAGATTTTCTTATTTTCTAGAAGACTTTTAGTAGGAGACTGTGCGGGAAACAATGGGAACACTATCATCACAAATTTGAAGGGGAAGAAGAGGATCGTATAATGTCACGCCTCAAAGGGGGCTTGGAAGTTTCCACTAAAAGTTATTATGTCACATGTGCACCCGTTACATGATAACCGTCTTACGAGTCAAAAATTGTAAGACTCTAAGTATTAAATTAAACAATTATAGCTATTCATATTTCATAAATCATATAATGAGATTATAATTATGGATCCCATGCCCTACAGTCCACCAAGATTGCAGAGAGTCGAAATCTCTTACCAACCAGTAAAATGGAATAAAACCCTAAGTCTCACAAATTCAAATTTTACATCAAGGTCCTAAAATAACATTTCATCTAAATAGTCTACCATTCACAATTCTTATTTTATCATTTTTAGCTTCAAAAAACTCTCAACACTTCACATCTAATCCCATCCCAAGCTTTTAAGATATTTACCTACAAAATAGTCTATGGAGGGGTGAGCACACTACAGCTCAGTGAATGAGAGTGCAATACTCTCAATGCTACACACATACAAGCAATTTCAAATCAAGTTATCAAATCATATGCTACACATGAACAACCATATGAATGCAGCATCTCATGCAGTCTTTTAGTAATCGACATGAAGTCTAGGGTTTACGCTCCCCTTGACCTTAGGTTAAGGATTCTGAAGCCAACATCAGTGCCTAAGCCTCACAACTAATTCAATTATTCTTATCTCTTTGATAATTAAAATATTTTTTAACTTTGATATTATAAGCTCAAGTGTTCTCATACATTGAGCGCTCCCATGCCTCATATACTGAGCAACACCCTCAAGGACTGACCAAACTCAGAACTGTCAAGGCGTGATAATCCCCTAGTCACTTAGTTCGCACTTGGCAAAACAGTAATCCTCTTATTACTTTCAATGAGCCCTGTAGCAGTGATGGCCTTCAATTTCATGCAATGCCTCGTGCAATGCATGTCAAATTTTTATTAACCGAATGTCATTATGTCAATTTGGATTCTAGCGATCAATCAAATAAAACAAATTAGGTAAAGCTAACCACTTACAAGGAAATAAAATTTCACAACAAAGCAACATGCAAAAACCAGCTCAACAGTAGCATATCACAACCCAATGTCATCAATCACACTGCTACTTAGGACATCAGACATCAAGTTTCTATTTCCGTATCAAAACGGAAACAATCAATTATTATTCCACTTCAAGAAATTCTCGATTCATCATAATCTAATTAACCAAGATTGATATACCGTTCTTATTCTCCGGCAACAACTAAATCATTCCATTACTCAATCCCCAACCTCTAAAATTTGTAAAAATAAGACCACTAATATACATCACATAATTACCAATCATAGATACTAATCCCACATCGTTATAATCCACTCTCTCATTCATGACTTCATTGTCTTAATCGAACAGTTTCTCTAATATTATTAATTTATAACAGTCAACAATATATGAATAATAATTTCACAATCGTAAATATATATACGTGAAAATATAGGTATTTATTATCTAACCCTATTTATATATACCTATATTTTTAATTTAGCTAGAGGGATAAGTTTGCAAAACATGTTCCTTTACAATTGTGCAAAGGGTGGAAGAAATTGTCTACTGGCTTGAAAAGATGGAAATTTATACTTGTGACAATATATAATTAGATGTATAAATGTAAGTATACATATGGGGTGAAAATAGTTTTATTCAATCATAAATATATATATATATATATATGTATGTATGTATATCTATATACCTTCATAATTAGGTTCCCATTTATGTGTAAAATGATATAGTTTGTTTCATAATATGCATACATATGCATTAATTTATACAAGGGAAAGGTTAGGTTTATATATTAATTTAGTTTAAAGAAAATAAGGTCAAATTTGCAGCATCAAGTTAGTGTTGATAATATTAGTGTAACGGTGCTAAGTGCTACCGTCAAAATGGTGACATCTAAATTTTTAAACCCTTCCGTTTCCCCTACCATTATGACAGTATTTTTGTGTTGTCCAAAAATGGTATTCATCAGTATCATCCAACTTATAATCTCCTTACAAAATTACATTCCCAACCCATCTTACGCCACTTCTAATTTCAAAATATTAACAACCACAACAACTATAGCAACAACCAAACGAGAAAATACGCATATACACAGCATAACACAAGTAAACATAACACTATAGCATATCATAGAGTTTTCCACTCACCTATTTATGATCATCATAGTTCCAACCGTCATTAAGTGATTCCAACAGGTAATCCCTTTACCTAACAATAAAATAAAATAAAATAAAATAGGATAAATGTCTAGAGTCTAAGTCAAGCCTCAAATTAACTAAAGGTACTAAGTAGGATCCTTTTATTTTCTGATTATACCTAATTTAATATTTAATTATGCTTTCTTCATTTTGCATTAGTGCTTCATAATCCTATAATTACAATAGGATGTTCATATCTTGTTGGAGTTTGGATAGAAATTATGGAAATAGAGTTGCAATGGGAATTAAAGTGAGAAGTGAATAACGGTCAAAATAGGATCAAGAGGTGCAAGTTTATCACCTTCATTATCACTGAGGTTGCAAAAGGCTAGAACCCAAAATGAACCTACAATTCAATGACTTGCTAGAGTAAGCAATGCAGGAGAGAACCATTTGGTCAAAGTAGATAGACTTTGCTCCTCATGAGGCACCAATATCACCAAAACTAATTGATGCCCTTGAAGTACTCTCCCCTTCTACAAATTGAATCTTCCACTTTTCAAACTTTGCTAATAACTCTAACTCAAATACAACTAATCAACTATCCTCAACTACCATCACAACCCTTCCTCTTTGCACGACCATATCACTAATCCTATTTCCATCTTCCCTACTAGCCACCACATTTCTTAACCTAACCCCTTTCATAGACCTACATCCACTAACACTTTACTCCTTTCTGGCGATATCTCTAAGCACCTCTCTTGAAGGACAATAAATAAATAAGGTGCAGGCAAGTCTACCAATTGTAAGGATCTTCTTTATAGATTTACGACTCCCAATAAAATCAGTAAACATACATCAAACGTTCAAATTTTCTAAGGTTCTAACCAACTCATCTAGTTAACATCTCCAATTGTTATTATATCAATTTATAGAAAAATTCTCGTATGCATCAGCAAGGATTATTATCAATACTACCATAGCCAATTCAAATATGCTCCATCTTGCGCATTGCAACACATATCTAGGTTAACTTCTCATATGATTCTCACTAGAAGTTTAAGCAACAACATCTTGCTACTAGCAACCTCCCTTATGCACACACACACATAGACACACAGCGGTAGCGCGGAACTCTCTCTTCTCCTTTAGCCTACAAGCACACACAACTTTCTCCTCCCTCATACACACACACACACATACGGTTACAACAAGGTGGCATGCACATACGCACACGCATCATAAGCACTAAATGCGTCTCTCTCTCGTCAGAACATTACTCCACACACATACATCACTTTCACGCTTACACCGAAGCAGGAGACTAAGCAAAGCAATTGCCACTCTCAGATTTCTCCCCGGACATTGCTCGCTGGATGTTGCTGCCATCTATCTTTCTTCTCTTCGCCTAGGACATGTTGAAATCTGGGGAAGACTTCCTTTCATGCTGGACCTCCCTTGTTTTGAGGAACAAAAACGAGGCAGCATATTCCTTCAACGCAAAACGCTAACCAACTGGACAGAGTAGCCACCACGACCCAACCAGAGTAGGGCCCATGTTCTTGAACCCTAAGACAGAGTACTATCAGCCTCACATATAGCCACTAACCTCAGTTCTCCCTCTTTTTAGACGTTGGACATTACTGGACAATCTCTTCCCTTATCCACCAGAACCAAGACACTGCTAGAACTCTTACATCATCATCCCTATGAATTGGTGATAGAGGATGTTATTCAGTAGAAGATTTAGGTTCAAGATATAGGTTTTGAGTTTTAAGCCGTTTTGGCTGGGGTGGAGTCACCGAACATAGTGGCCGAGTTAGGTAGATCGACTAGGAGCGGACAGTGAGTTTTTAATGAAGAGGCTTTATGTCTTTCCAATGAGCAAGGTAGGTAGGGGTCAGCTTTTGCCTTGACGTTGAAGGTGAATTTAGAAGGTTTCCTTGGGGTGTTAAAGGGGAGCTTTATTATAGAGAGAGGGAACAAAGGAGAGAAAAACAGAGAGACTTAGTAGAAACGTTAAGAAAAGAAAGGACGAAGAAGGTAGGAAGGAAATGAAGAGGTAAGGTTATGTTTAGGAGGTGGTGAGGAAGGATGATTCAACAATAAGAAGAAGAAGAAGGAAGGAAGGAAAGAAATGAAGAAGCAGGGGACGAGGACAACATGACAATGAGCAGCTGATGGGATGGTGACCTTCCTGTGCCGGCTGCTCTTAACGTGGACAATAAAGGAAAACAAAATAAAACAAAAGAGTAGCCAATTTGATTGATTTTTTTTTTTTTTTGACAAATCTTTGTTTTACTTTACTCTATTCTAGTTATATTTTGTATTTATTATTATTTACATATGCATATATATATAAATAGATTTATATATATATTATTATTCTCACTATTAGTATTTTATCAAAATTTTAGAATTACGAAAATGATGTCTTTACTACCTTAGCCTAGAAGTAGTTGTTATTTTACTTATTTTAATATAATTTTCCTAAATTTTTAGGTCGTTACATATAAACACACACTCAAGAGCACAAGTATCCAATTTTCTCTAATTTGGAAAGTTATTTCTTATGTAGAAAGTATACCTTAAAACTTTAGAAAGAAGAATGCTAAACTTCCTAACATGAGGAAAAACCTTTATCATCAGACTCAAAGGGGTACAATAATTTAGAGGTTCAAAAGGAAGCCTATTTATCATATAGGTTGTTGTCAAATTGCTTGCCCCCAAAAGGAGTTTAGAATTGAAAACAATAGTAATCTTGTAACCCCTAGCAAGTGATGGTATTTTCTTTTTATCACACCATTTTGTTCGAAAGTGTATGCACAAGAGTTTCAATGAAAATTTCCTTGTTAAACCAAGTAGGTATTAAAATCATTTGCAAAATATCCCATCCCACTGTTGGATCTTAAGATCTAGATTGACATATGAAACACATCCTTCATTTGTTTATGGAAAGATTTGAATGCCTTACATACTTTTGATTCTTCCTTAAGGAGTAATACTTAGTACACATGGGTGTGGTCATCTAAAAATGAAATAGAGCATTTTACCCTAGAGATATTTATGATTATAAAGGGTCTCCATATATCATCATGCATTTTATTGAAGGTTTTAATGTTATGTAATGTTGAATGGGATAGGTGCTTCTTGAAAGTTTAGCTAGATTGCAAGATTCATAAATGTATGAACTCAACATTTTATCATTTATATGATTTTCATATAATTTCATTAAATATTGGAAATTAAGATGATCTAATTTGATATGCTATAGTAAAATATTTGACTCAGAGGTAGCAAACAAAGAGGAAGTCACAGTGGTGTTAAACCAAGAGGACCTTGTACTCAACTTGGCTTAAGTAAAGTTTACCTTTCAAAGATTAGTATAGCCCATTCCTTTGATTTGAACTACTAATCATCTTCTCCAAAGCAAGATACTAAAATTTACAATAATGAGGGAAAAAGTTACTCTACAATTCATGTACTTGGTCAATTTACTTGCAAATAACAAATTGTATTTTAACTTAGGTACAAATGGAGAGTTAAATCTCAAAATTGGTAAGTTTACAACTCCTTCCCCTTTAGCACTTGTGATCTTATCATTAGTTACCCTTATTCTTGGTTCCCCCTTATCTACATAATAAATCTCAAAATTATTCAAAGAGTTTTTCATGTAATCAAAGGCTTTTATATCAATAATCTACTCATGTTTTACTATTAATATTGAGGAGTAAGGTTGTTTATCATTATGGGCAATGATAGACATAGTTTCTAGGTTAGGTTCAGTACCTACCATTAACTTTTTTAAGATTTGGTTTAACAACTCAGAGGATAGGTTCATACCTACCAATTTCTCATAATTTACCTCAACAATCTGTCTCAACATTCCTTACAATTTAATCACCGATTCTACTTATTGGAATCGATAGGAATCATATACCTACAGAACCCATCACTAGGGCAAAAGCCAAAGAATTACAAAATTTGGCGATAAGAGTCCTCTCTGAACAATTAGACCCCGAGGATATTTGTTTAGTATCTTCTTTTCCATTGTATAATTATTATGTATTTCAGTAGATACATTTGTAGGTTTTTATAGGACGGCGAGTAAATTCACTAATGCTTAGTTTGTGGGTTATTCATGGACCTACATAAATCAAAGAAGAACCAGTCCTACATTGCACCATGGAATTAAAGGAAACCGGCCACATATGAGGGTTTTACTTGTAAGTTCCTTTTTGTTGAAAACCAGCCACTTATGTTGTTCTTTGCTTATATTTTCTTTTGTTAAATTTGCCTTATTTAGATCAAGTATAAATACTTATAAAGTAGGGTTTGTAAGGGACTTTTTGAAGATTATACACTTGAAATTTGTTGCCTTGGGAGTGCTCTCTTCACGCCACCTTACTCTTGTCAATTTCACTTGTGAAATTGTGGCGAGTTAGCTTAAGGAATTCTTATGAGTCATATCAAGATTTCTTAAGTTGCATCCGATTATTGCTAGTGAGTAATATTTAGTTTATAATTGGTTGATTTTATTTGTTCCATTCATGCCAAATTAAGGTTCTTGTATTGCTAGGTTTTCACACCAATTGTGGGAATTGGAATTGAATTATTCCTTTTATATTTGATTGGTATTGGAATCTAATTGTAGTACATCTTAATTTGATTCATGCCATCTAGGGTTATTGGTTCTTGTTTCACACCATTTGGGGATTCCATCTTCAATCTTGTTTCACGCCATTTTTAATTGGAAATTGGAATCAATTGTGTTTGATTTATTGAGTGGTATTGAGATTCCCCTTAAGCACATCAGGAACCATTCATGAAAATTCACCTCATTCAATATATTTGTAGAATCTCGTAGATTCCCTTCAAATTAGATTTAATAAAAGCAATATAATACATATCAGAGTTGATGAGCAAAAGATTTTGTAAGCTTGTTTATGCAACTATAACACAAATAATTAACCAGCAATATGAAATATTATATAAAGAAAAGAGATAAGGGTGAGAGAATCAAAGCTTAGATATATAGAGGTTCGGCCTTCTGCCTATGTCCTCTCTACTAACACTACTAGTATAACCACTAGGATTTCACCAGAAACTCTAATTGAGAGTACACGAGAATTTTGTAATTGTGAATAACACCATCAAGGTTTAGCATAAGTTATCGTTGTTGTGAAACACAACCTTCTTTGGGTTCTCCTAGCACTCCCTAAATTAACCCAATGTTTTGTTGAGCTCTTTATAACCTAACCTCAATCAGCCTTCACACTTATACGCAATGCCTTCACTTCTTTACATAATAAACTTATGATAATGCTAACAATTACAACATATTACATCCTCAACAATACTTTGTCAAAAAATCTAGAAAAAATCCTAATCACTAATACTACTAGATAAGGAGTAGAACAATCTTGAAATCTTTTTCTCTCACGTTACAACTCTTTATTTCATACTATCTATGACGCCCTAGAATTGGGAGCATAGCAACCTACCACATGTCGCTACTTTTTAGTGACACGTAAGGCTCTTTAACTTGCTTAATCACTATCTCACAAACAACCTGTCAACCACTCTCAATTAATAGAATAAACTCCATAGCATTTATTATTATTATTCCTCCCAAAATAAAGTCTAATGATAATAAATGAAATAACAACTACAATACTTTCAAATACATTAGTAGTCTTTCCATCAAGAAATAAATCTTCTAGATACTCTCAAATAAATTTCACTGATCTTCATAGTAGTAATAATAGTCTACTTGCTCTTCACTCTAATTGTAGTCCACCCTTAGCTCATCATAAAAGGAAGTATCATCTGGACCTATAGCTAAAATAAATAAATAATCCCAAGAGAGATAAACTAATGCCTAGTACATGCACATGACAAACACATACAAGACTCACATGCACTCTTATGCAGCAGAAAAACATCTAACATGTTATTATCTTCACCTTAGGTCCATCAAACAACACAATAGTTCTCATAATTCCACACACTGTAATTATCAGAAGTTTTATTAATATTTATATAATCTTACACTTTCAAGATATTACCATTGTTGACCTCAATACTATGGTGCTAGGAGCTGCCACTTCCGACCTTAACACCTATAAGACATCTTAAATGTACCTAGATCATTAAAATGTCTAACTCCACTAGGGATAGCATCACATGGAGATCATCAGCATGCTCCTAAGGATCTACCACCACTGGCCCCTAGGCAAAGCTAAGCACAAGCACAAGCAACAACCAATTCATTATCTAAGTATTATTTAAGTTCATTTTAATATTACACTACTAAGCACAAACGACAAACAGGATAGTCATGTAGCTAAAGGAACTGTTCTGAGTTCAATAAAATGGCAACTGCGAAACTTAGTATAACTTATTATATACAAAGAACTAATTTAATACTAATTTACAATTCAACCTAGATTCACCTAGTTTGTCATTCTCAGTTTTGGTTAATGATTCCCCTTCCTAGTGGCTTTATCTAGTGTAAAAAAGGTTATAGATTTGAAAATTTTCAAGAAAAAGGGAAGAAGAAGTGTTTTAAATGTGTTACAAAGTAACATGGCCGTGTACATAGTCCTATACAAGTGCATGGGTAAAATACAGCCGTGTGCATAGTTGTGTACCTTTCTATGCATTAAGGCCTTTTGATATGCCTAAGTATACGGTCCTATACTTCAACACAGGTAGGTACATGAGCATGTACCTGGTCATACACCACGTGTTTCATAATTTCCCTTTATTTTCACCATAAGGACGTACATAGATGTATGCCTTTGCTGCCTACCCCTTTAAATCTCACAAGTTGCATCAACCATCTTCCCAATTTACCCCTTTTCCATCCTAACCTTCACTAATCTCTTTAATGCCTCCAATCCACCATAATAAATCGTCTTATTTACAAAATTGAACATAGGAAAAACAACTTACTTAGTTGAATCACTCAATCAATCCTAAGGTTGCTCTAATCACCTACACCATTAAATCTGCTTACCTCCAATCCACCATAATAAATCGTCTTATTTACAAAATTGAACATAGGAAAAACAACTTACTTAGTTGAATCACTCAATCAATCCTAAGGTTGCTCTAATCACCTACACCATTAAATTTGCTTACCCTAATTGCATCTGAACTATAAGTAAATATATTCTTAAGTTAAGCATTTACTAACACAAGAGGACGTACCATAATACGTATCACATTAACACTTAACTTGTGGATTTCACATGTCAAGTTTATTAGTAGAGACTTCTAGATAGTCCATTACCTTAAACCTTCCGACTAGGCTCTACTCACTTAAGGTATGGTTTATGGTCTCACTATCTACACTTGCTAAACTAAAGTGGTATGACCCCCTAAACTACCACATTTGATTAGTTTGTGTCCTCTTTGTTGACATAGATAGCAAAAGGTGAGAGGGATAACCTTCTCTATGAAATTTCAACCAATGTGCCCCAATCTCCTACAAGAGAAACAAGTGCCTTCTAGCCATTTGCAATCCTTTAACTTGTGTGGTCCAAAACATCTAGTACATTTGACAATAGATGCTACAAGAAGGGTGAAGGGAAAATTTCTGGCACAGTCGACATTTTCATAACTCGATTTGGATGATGATCCAAATCGCTCATATTTTACTTTATGTCTTTTATTCTAATAAATATTTGAGAATAATCTTACAGGTACAATGATAATTCTCCATGGGATGCCAATATGTCCTACAACAGTTGATGGACACAGAACATTTTCAAGGTGACAATCAAAGACCTGCTGCGATTGTTTTCCATTCCAAGGCATCGGTTCATGAAGACTTATGATATTTTGTACTTTGTAATTGTTTTATGGACTATTTTTTGTTGTATTTGGTTTTGGGACACTTTTATTTCCTTGTAATTTTCATTTAGAACTAGCCACCTTAAAAGTGGCAAACTTGTAATTTTGACCATTTTTTAACCCTAGGAGTAGCAAGTATAAATACTTGCTTAGAATAGGGTTTGAGAAGGCCATATTTTTGCAAATTAAACCTAGCACTTCACGTGTGGAATTAGGGTTCATCCTTAGTTCAAAACCTCTTATCAATTTCAACCCAAGAATTGGAATTGTGGCAAGTACAACAAGGAGAAATTGTGAGTCATATCGATTTCCTTCTTTGTTGTTCTTCACTTCTTCTCTAGTGAGTCATAGCTAGGGTGGATTTGAAGCTTTCTTGGACTTATTTGTGAATGTAAATTCGTGGACAATTATCTTGTAAGATTGATTGTTCTTTTAAGATTGATTTTTCTTTAGTGTTGGCATGAATCAGAATTGGAGGAAGAGTGGAATTCACGGTTTTGGTGCTTCCATTTTGTTTTGTTTTCACGTGAATCTAATCTTTTTTTTGCTGTCACTTGGTGAATATTACAAATAGGGATTGCAATTACATCATTTGATCTTCATTTTTCCATCAAATCTTAAAGGGTTTCATGTGAATTGTTCATCCACATTGAACCGGTTTTGTGATTGAATTGTGACTTGTTTTCTTGAGTCATTTGATTGTGCTTGAACTTCGTTTTAAGCACATCAAAGGGCCAAAGGAGCTAGTTTGGTTCAAACTAGAGGAGCCACTATGACCACAAGTTAGGTCAGTTACACCTAAGGCTTCTCTCCTTTGTCATGATTCATTACCCCTATAAGCCTCTTTCCCAAAACTATACATGACCTGTGACTCAAGAGCTCATTTGTTATTTTTTTACTTTGTTCTAAACACTTTTCTTTGTCCACCACTTTTGCATAGGTAGGCAATTAGAATGATCCTACCGCATGCTATAGATCAGGCTCTAAGCCCCTTACAAACCTTCTAGCCTTTAAGGTGTTATTTACTCTGATTGTTTTTGGTAAAAACTTAATCAAGTGATTTAGCTCTACCTTATACTCTATAGTTTAGTTACCTTGCTAACAGTTATAATATGCTACCTCTATCTTGTCTTTGATTTTGTTAGGAAAGTATTTCCCATAAAATAGTTCCCTAAACCTCTACCAATTGATGGGTACCCCTACTAGCCTAGGGACACTCCCAACAATCTGTAACCAATCCTTTCAACGTAAAGGTAGCATAATCTACCTTCCTGTCCTCTGACACTTAAATGCAACGAACATTTACTTGATCTCTATGATCCATGCTTAGCTTCTACCAAATCATCAATTCTTGAGTTAAACTCTTTTACCAACCTGACAAACTTATCTAACCTAATTTGGTCATTTGTTAGCCTAGTGGGTCTTATGGCCTATTGTTACTATTGCGTTATAATTCCCACCAAAGCATTTACAACCTCTAGCAGCTGTGTAGTCATGTCATTTGCTGGTGTTGGAGCTCCTTGTTCTGGCGATCTTAGAGGGTACCTTTCATCTAAGGCATCCCTATCTCTTCCAATGCCAAATGAGCTAGGTTCTATGAGTCTTCTAGGAGACATTCTACTAAAGATGTGGCAAACAAACATGTAGACTTGATAGTTAATGAGGATCAAAAGTAACTAGAATATATTATATATATATATATAAGAAAGTAAAATTGTGATTTAAAGAAACTGTAAGTGAGAGTTAATGTAAAATAAATGAAATTACAAGATAGAAACTTTTAAACCCACCATCCTACCCACTATCTTCACTTCTCACCATCCCACAAATTAAGGTCCTATATTTTCTAAAGATTCATAGCCTAGGCTCTATTGATTATAAATGTTATTGTTATAAATTATAAACCTATGTTCTAATGATCCTCAACATAAACATAAACTCTAATAGATCTTATGTCTAAGCTCCATGAAACCTATCTCCTACTTATCATAACTTAAGCTCTAATGGCACCTAAGTTGTAATGACCTAGAACCAAGAGTTAGATAACCTACCACCTATCACTACTATTTAATGACATGTAAAGCTCTTTAACGTACTTAATCACCATCTCACAAGCACCCTTTTAGCCACACTTAATTAACAAAATAAACTCCATAGCATTCATTATTATTATTCCTCCTAAAATAGAGTTTGATGATCATAAATGAAATAACAGCTACAATACTTTCAAATACATCAATAGTCTTTTCACCAGGAAATAAATCTTATAGCTACTCCCAAATAAATTTCACTAATCTTCATAGTAATAATAACAGTCTACTTGCTCTTTGTTTTGATCGTAGTCCATTCCTAACTCATCATAAGAGGAAGTATCCTCTAGAACTACAACTAAAAAAAAAAAAACCTATGAAGGGTGAGTTAATGCTCAATACATGCTACCTATAAACACTTGCACATGACAAGACATACAGGACTCACATGCATTCCTATGCAATAGAGAAACATCAAACATGTTATTATATCCATCAAATAGCACAATAGTTCTCATAACTCTACACATTGTAATTATCATAAGTTTTATTATTATATATATAATTTTATACTTTTGGGATATTGCCACTATCGACCCCGACATTATGGTGTTAGAAACTACTACTCTCGACTCCAACACCCATGAGTCATCTTAAACCTACCTAAATCATTTCAATGTGCGACTTTACTAGGAGTAGTGTCACATAGAGATCATTAGGGCGCTCCCTAGGGATCTCCCACCACTGACCCCAAGGCTAAGCGAAGCACAAGCAACAACTAATTTAGTATCCAAGTATTATTTAAGTTCATTTTCATACTACACTACTAAGCACAAACCATGAGTAGGGTAGTCATGTACTTAAAGGAACTATTTCAAGTTCACTAAAATGGCAACTGTAAACCTTAGTATAACATGTTATATACAAAAAACTAATTTAGTACTAACTTACAATCTAACCTAGATTCACCTAGTTTGTAATTCTAAGTTTTGGTTAATGATTCCCCTTCCCAATGGCTTTAGTTGGTGTAATGAGATTTTTGGATTTGAAAAATTTTGAGGAAAAGGGAAGAAGAAGCATTTTGAATGTGTTAGAGAGTAATACGGTCATGTACATTTGCTCGGTTAGGAACACGGCCATGTTTATGTCTATATACCTTTCTATGCATCAAGGCCTTTTGATACACTCAAGTACATGGTTGTGTACTTCAACACGGGTAAGTATATGAGCATGTGCCTAGCCATGTACTATGTGTTTCACAATTTCCTCCTACTTTTACCATAGGGAAGTACACGGTCTTATACCTTAGCTATATACCCCTCTAAATCTCACAAATTGCATTAACCTTCTTCCCAATTCACCCCTTTTCCATCCTAATCTTCATTAATCTCTTCTATACCTTGAATCCACCAAAACAAATCATCTAATTTACAAAATTGAGCATAGTAAAAGTAACTTACTTGGTTAAATTACTCAATCAATCCCAAGGTTACTCCAATCACCCACACCCCCAATTCTACTTACCTTAATCACGTCTAAACTATATGTAAATCCATCCTTAAGTCAAGCATTTACTAACACGAGAGGGTATACCACAATGCAAACCAAACTAGCACTTACCTCATGGATTTCGCATGTCAAGTTAATTGATAGAGACTTCTAGATCGCCTATTTAAAAGTTGTTAATGGGAATCTACCCTACGATCCCGATACTCAAGGAACCTGATTTGGATGTATAATCCAAATTACTCACATGTATCCATTTCCTTATCTAATAATGTTTGAATTGTATTATAGCAGGTACAATGATCAGTCTTTATAGGATGCCAAATGACCTACAATATTGATCAAATTGGGAACATCATCGAACTCACATCCAATGGCCCATGATGAACTCAATTGACTTAAAGAACCGCTCTTTGAAGACCATCTTTGTATTTGTTATTTTATCTTTGAACCATTCACTTTGTAACCATTTTTTGGTTTGCTAGTATTTTTTTTAATTAGGACCAACCACTTAGTGGCATAGGTGTAAATTTTAGAATATTTTAGCCCTAATTGGAGCACGTATAAATACTTGCTAAGTAGGGTTTGTAAGGGACTTTTGAACAATATTTTTCAAACTTGAAACTGTGAGGGACTCCTCCTTTTCACGTAAAACTCTTATCATTTCTTCAAAGAAGTGTGGCGAGTGGGATTTGATCTTGTTGTATGTGATATCAACAACATCAAATCCATCCTAATTCCCAACTAGCGAGTAATATCTAGTGAGGAATTAGTTTATCCTTTTTGCTATTTCATTTACACAATTTTTAGGGTTACAATTCAATTTTGATTTCATACCCTTTTGGTTATGTATTGCGTAATTGAATTCAGAAATTGCAATTGTATAATTGTTATTCTCAATTGTTATTTGCATGGAAGTCATTTGACATTTAAGGGTTTTGGAGTTTATTGAATTCATGCCTCATTTGTAGACTTGGTTTTGATTGGATTGCTTCAATTTGTTGTGTGTATGTGCTTTGGTCATTTGAGCACATCATCATTTGGTATCAGAGCATAGGTTATGAGAAGGGATTTTGTGTAATTGTGATTTCGGAAAAATTAGGGTTCTTAAGTTTAGCATCTTGATCTGAATTGTAAAGTGGAAATTGAGTTATTTTATTATGTTGTTGAGGTGTTATACTTGTTGCTTGTTGTTGTAGACGTGGAGTACTTGTCATATTCCTTGTCTCCTTGAGTTGGCCGTGAGTGATTAAGGGGAAGTGATCATTGTGATCATTTGAGGGAAGTGAAATTGAAGCTTAGAAGAGTGTGATTTTGAATTGTTGTAGAGGATTTCGGAAATTGAGTAGTGTGTTTGCAATTTTCAGATTGCATTGTGTGGAAAAAAAGGAAATCAGTTGAATTCAAACATCCATTAACTTGAAGTAGTTATTGAGTAACATTAAGGAGTGTTGTTTGAATTTGAATTATCTTACCTTTTATGGAGAAGATTACATTTAGTAGAGTTATTTGAATTGTTGTTTGCTGCCTTTGTATGTGGATTACTAATGTGCCTAAAACCAAGATTAAGCACATGCAAAACCAATTTGAAAGACAATCAAACAATGTCAATCAAACTAGTCTCAATAACATGAACAATGGTGTCAAATCTCAATGTTTATAACCAATTCTTCCAACAAGAATGTGATCAATCTTAAGTGTCCAAATTAGATTGCTCTGATATTAAAAGATGATGTGCTCAAAACCAAGGTCTAAGCACATGCAAATGAACCAAAGGAACAACTTCAACTCTCAAAAGCAAAATCGGTTCAAAAGGGTAAAATATTGCGTGAATCCTAGTGAAGATACAATGAGATCTGAACACTCAATGATGCAATTACAATTCCACAAGGATAATTTCTTCCAACATAACCCTAATCACATGTAAATCCACGTGAATAATATTCAAGATCAACAATTTCTCAACTCTAACAACCGCTTTCCACCAAATGCAAATCACGGTTCAAATTGAGTACAATTGATAGTAAACAACAAATGTTCAATACCAATTAACTAGGAAATAACAACTTGATTACAAATGTAATCAAATGATACCAAGAAGCTTTCAATCTAACCTTAGATATGACTCACTAGAGATGAAATGAAACACAACAACAAAAGATTGATATTACTCACAATTTCAAGTGTTGCACTCGCCACAATTTTAACTCTTAGGATTGAAATCGATAAGAGTCTAATGACAATTAGGAGAACCCTAATCCTCACGCAAAAGTGTATATTCAAATCTGAAAAATGGCCTCCTCAAACCCTACTTTAAGTAAGTATTTATACTTGCTCCCTTTAAGGTTAGAAAATGCACAAAATTACAACTATGCCACTTTTAAGGCGGCCGGTCCTAAATGAAAATTACAATTAAAATGAAAGTGTCCCAAAAGAAAATACAACATAAAATAGTCCATAGAATAATTACAAAGTACAAAATATCATAAATCTTCATGAGCCAATGCTTCAAAATGGAAACAATTCCAGCAAGCCTTTGAATGCAAATCCGATGATGTCTCGTAGCCATTGATGGGAAAATTTCTAGCACCGTCCATACTTTCAGAACTCGATTTGGATGATGATTCAAATCACTCATATTTTACTTTATATCTTTTATTCTAATAAATATTTGAGAAATAATCATACAGGTACAATAATAATTCTCCATGGGATGTCATTATGTCCTACAATAATTGATGGACACAGGACATTTTCAGATTGACAATTAAAGACCCGCTGCGATTGTTCCCATTCCGAAGCATTGGTTCATGAAGACTTATGATATTTTGTAATTTGTAATTGTTTTATGAACTATTTTAGGTTGTATTTTCTTTTGAGACACTTTCATTTTATTGTAATTTCTATTTAGGACTAACCACCTTAAAAGGGGCAAACTTGTAATTTTGACCATTTTCTAACCCTAGGAGTAGCAAGTATAAATACTTGCTTATAGTAGGGTTTGAGGAGGCCATTTTTACATATTAAACACAAGCACTTAACGTGTGGAAATTAGGGTTCATCCTAGTTCTAATTCTCTTATCAATTTCAACCCAAGAATTGGAATTGTGGCGAGTGCAACAAGGGAAAATTGTGAGTCATATCGATTTCTTTCTTTATTGTTTTTCATTTCATCTCTAGTGAGTCATATCTAGGGTTGATTTGGAGTTTCTTGGACATATTTGTGAATGCAATTTGTGAACAATTATCTTGTTTAAGATTGATTGTTCTTTTAGTACTTGAAATCAATATCATTTTATTGTTGGCGTGCATTGGAATTGAAGGGGAAGTTGATATCACGATTTTGATCCATCCATTTTGGTTTAATTCACATGGAATTCAATTATTATTGTTATTATATGGTGAAGATTAAATATATAAATTGCAATTGCATCATTTGATCTTTGGTTTTCCATCAAATTTCCAAAGAAGTTCACGTAAATTGTCATCTAATTGGACCGGTTTGTAATTGAGTTGTGATTTATTTTCTTTAAGTCATTTGATTGTGCTTGGACTTGGTTTTGAGCACATCATCTTTTGGTATCAGAGCACAAGTTAGGAGAAGGGATTTAGTGTTGGTTGATTTCGTGATCTTCACTTTCAATTAGGGTTCTTCATATTGTGATCCGAATGGTGAAGTGGAGTTGAGTTATTTCAATTGTGTTGTTGAAATGCTATCTTGTTGTTTTGTTGTTGTATACTTGGAGACTTGTAACATTCTTGGTTCCTTTGAGAAGTGGTTGTGAGTGTGAAGTGTCTTTGAGGTAGAACGTGAGGAGAAGAAGTGTTGATCCTTTGTGATCAATTGAAGAAGTGTGATTTTTCTTATTGAATTTTCGGAAGTGGGGAGTAACATTTGTGATTTTCAAACTTAAATTTCCATATTTGAGGTGTGATTTAAAGAAGTTATTTGAATTTCAAAAAACACATTAAGTGATAGAAGTAATTGTGTGTTCATTTGAATTTGAAAGTGGCTCCTTACTATTTTTGGAATATTGCAATTAATGATCTCATTTTAAATTTGAATTAAGCTGCCTTTTGTTGTGAGTTGCGGTTAGAACTTGTGGAAAGTAGAGTACATCTTATTATTATTGTCGTGGAAGTGGAGTGTATTTGTTGTTGTTGCCGTTTCTTATTATTGTCGTGGAAGTGGAGCGCATTTTTTGTGTTGTTGCCGTGGGAGTTGTTTGTGAAGTGAGTGACTTGTGGAACTTGGGGAAAATTGTTGCACTGTGATTTGAAAGGAGTAGGAAAATATTATTGTTGTGGTGACTTATTGCACCATGGGTATACAAGTGTGTGTGTGTTGTTATCCAAACGTGTTATTGTAACGTGGTGAAGTGAAAGGAGTGTGCTACGATTATTTGAGATTACATTTGTACTTCAAATAAATCACATCCATAAACATGTCAAATGATAGTGTGAATGGGGGCATTAGCAATGAGGCCAATAGCCAAGTGGGTGGCAAACTAGGATGTCGAAATACAAGTGGAAGAACTCTAGATGAACAACTTCAGGACCTTACCACAATTATTGCTACATTAGCAACAAGGATTGATAGTATGACGTTGCCACCACCACCTATGGTAAACCTTCAGGCACCACCTAGAGTAGCTCTTCAGAATGTCCAAAGAGAAGGGGCAATTAGAGGAAATTTAGGGAGAAGAGTAGAAGGAGATTATCATGCTCTTAAGGAAGATAGAGATGATAATTTTGGGGTTAATCCATACCCAGACAAGGAATTTAGACTACCTCGAGGATTAGAGTATGTGAAGCTATAGATGCCTTCATTTGATGGTAAGGGTTCCGCCGATGATTACCTAGACTGAGAAGACAAAGTTGGGGGTCTTTTCGAGTGTTATGAGATTGATGATGACTCCAGGGTACGTCTTGCAGCTATAGAGTTCATAAGGTATGCCGCTTTGTGGTGGAAAAATATGGTGATCAGCAGACGAAGGGATGGAGAGACCGAAATACACACTTGAAGAGACATGAAACGAGTTTTGAGGAAGAGGTTTGTACCGGAACACTACAGGCATGAGTTATTTATACGTCTCCAGACACTAAGATAGAGGGTAAAACAGTGGATGACTACGTATAGGAGTTTGAGACACTAGTGATCAGATGTGGATCAGTTGAACCTCTTGAACAAACCCTAGCTCGTTTTGTATCTGGGTTGAAGTATGAGATAGCTTGTGTAGTTGAGCTTCAGAGATATAGTACACTTGATGAGGCTATACAGTTAGCCTTGAAAGTGGAAAGACAAAGGCGATCCTATTCATTCCAGGTTACTAGGAGCAGACCCAGCACTAATTCAAAGCCCATGGGGGTTGTTGGTCAATTGGATGGGTCAAAGGGAGCAGGTGAGCATTCTAAGGTTATAGACAAAATTATCCCTACTACAGAAAAGGAGAAAAATGTTTCTGGGAAAGGTAGTTGGATCTGATTTAGGATAGATGGTATAAGGGTTAACCAGTGGGAAGATGCGCTAGATTAAATGTTTCAAATGCGTGGGATTTGGACGTATAGCTACGTAGTGTCCCAATAAAAGGGTGATGACTATCATGGAGGGTAACGAGGAAGATGATGAGGAAGAGACTGTCGAGCCTACAGATTTATCCTTAGCCTTACAGGAGTATTATGATGATGAACATGTTGAAACACATGGGGATAAAAGGGAGGAAAATACTTACCTATTAATGTGTTATACAGGGTTATGACTATTTCCCCAGATACCAGGGACATACAGAGGGAGAATCTATTCCACATACCTTGTCAGATTCGAGGTAACCTATGTATGCTTTTTATTAATAGTGGTAGTTGTACTAATGTCATATCTACTGCATTGGTAGAAAACTTACAATTAACCACTAGCTCTCATCCTAACCCGTATAAAGTGCATTGGTTAGACAACCGAGGTAGTTTGCATGTTACACAGCAAGCAATGGTACCAATCAGTATAGGAGATCGGTATAGTGATGAGATTATCTATTATGTGCTTCCTATGTATGCATTTCATTTGCTACTGGGTCGACCATGGCTATTTGATAGAAAGGTGTTACATGATGGGTTCAGAAACACTTACATGTTTCAGAGGGATGGTATTCGGATTTTATTAACTCCTTTGTCTCCGTCTAAGGTTCGTTCTTTCCAGGAACTAGTTAGAAGCACATATAGTTGTTCTAGATTTTCAACCAACAAGCCATTCCAAACATCGGGTTTCAGTCCAAGAAAAGACCCTCTAGATTTGAGAGCAAATCTTTCAGAAGCCCAAGGAGATGATGGGAAAATTTCCGGCACTGTCGACATTTTCAAAACTCGATTTGGATGATGATCCAAATCACTCATATTTTACTTCAGATCTTTTATTCTAATAAATATTTGAGAAATAATCTTACAGGTACAATAATAATTCTCCATGGGATATCAATATGTCCTACAATAATTGATGGACATGGGACATTTTCAGATTGACAATCAAAGACCCGCTGCGATCGTTTCCATTCCGAAGCATTGGTTCATGAAGACTTATGATATTTTGTACTTTGTAATTGTTTTATGAACTATTTTAGGTTGTATTTTCTTTTGGGACACTTTCATTTCATTGTAATTTTCATTTAGGTCAAGCCACCTTAAAAGTGGCAAACTTGTAATTTTGACCATTTTCTAACCCTAGGAGTAGCAAGTATAAATACTTGCTTATAATAGGGTTTAAGGAGGCCATTTTTACATATTAAACACAAGCACTTAACGTGTGGGAATTAGGGTTCATCCTAGTTCTAATTCTCTTATCAATTTCAACCCAAGAATTGGAATTGTGGCGAGTGCAACTAGGGGAAATTGTGAGTCATATCGATTTTTTTCTTTGTTGTTTTTCATTTCATCTCTAGTGAGTCATATCTGGGGTTGATTTGGAGTTTCTTAGACATATTTGTGAACGCAATTTGTGAACAATTATCTTGTTTAAGAATGATTGTTCTTTTAGTACTTGAAATCAATATCATTTTATTGTTGGCGTGCATTGGAATTGAAGGGGAAGTTAATATCACGATTTTGATCCATCCATTTTGGTTTGATTCACATGGAATTCAATTATCCTTGTTATTAGATGGTGAAGATTAAATATATAAATTGCAATTGCATCATTTGATCTTTGGTTTTCCATCAAATTTCCAAAGGAGTTCACTTGAATTGTCATCTAATTGGACCAGTTTGTAATTGAGTTGTGATTTGTTTTCTTTGAGTCATTTGATTGTGCTTGGACTTGGTTTTGAGCACATCAGCCATCAACTAGTGTAGGACATGTTGTCATCCCATAGATAATTATTATTATACCTATAAGATTATTTCTCAAATACTTATTAGATAAAAGAAATGATGTAAAATATGAGCGATTTGGATCATCATCCAAATCTCGTTCTGAAAGCATAGACGGTGTTAGAAAATTTCCCATCAATTATAGTGTGAGTTGCAACGTGAAGTGTTGTGGCAAGGAAGTGTTATATTTTAAAGTGTTGTTGTTGTTTGAAGGGTTGCATTGTGTGTGTATGTAGTGTAAGTGGCAGTGTAAATTGTTGTGTGTGTAGTGGTGATTGAAGGGTTGCACCGTAAATGTATGTGGTGTGTATGGCGATGTGGAATTGAAGGATTGTATGTGGTGTAAGGTGCTGCACATTAATACTAAGTGTAAGTGTGAAACCGTGACCAAGAAAGGGAAGTGAGTAGTGAAATTTGAATTCAAAAACAAGCATTTAAGTGTGAAGGTTAATGAGACTCATTACTTAAACACTTGCCTAGTTGAATTTAATATCTTAACTACTTGAAAGTGTTTATTTGTACTTCATTTATTTGACTATACTGGAAGTGTCAAGAAGTAATTATTGTTTTAGGTGACTTGTTGCATCATGGGTGTACAAGTGTGTATGTGTGTGTTGTTGTCTAAATGTGTTATTGTGACGTGGTGTTGTGAAGGGAGTGTGCTGCAAATTATAAGATTATACTTCAACAAATCACATCCACAAGCATGTCGAATGATAGTGTAAATGGGGGGTTTGGCAATGTGGCCAATAGCCAAGTTGGTGGAGGATAGGGTCATCATACTATAGGTAGAAGAACAACTTTAGGACCTTACTACCATTGTTTCTACACTAGCAACAAGGATTGACAAGATGATAATGCCACAACCACCAATGGCAAATCCTCAAGCACCACTAAGAGTAGCTCCACAAAACATCCAGAGAGAGGGAGCAGTAGAAGGAGGAAACATGGGAAGAAGAATGGAGGGAGATCATCATCCCTATAAGGAGGAGAGGGATGATAACTTTGGGGTCAATCCTTACCCAAATAGAGATTTCAAGCGACCTAAAGGCTTGGAGTATGTGAAGCTGCAGATACCTTCATTTGAAGGCAAGGGTTCAGTAGATGACTATCTGGACTGTGAGGATAAGGTTGAAGGCCTTTTCGAATGTTATGAGATAGATGATAACACCCGAGTTCAACTTGCTACTGTTGAATTCATAAGGTATGTCGCCTTGTGGTGGAAAATTTTGGTGATCAAGTAGGCGAAGGGATGGAAAGGCTGAAATTCATACCTAGAGAGACATAAAAAGGGTTTTGAGAAAGAGGTCCATTCCTGAACATTATAAGCAGGAACTTTTATGTGTCTTCAGACTTTGAGATAGGGAGGTAAAACCGTAGATGATTACGTGCAAGAATTTGAAATCCTGATGATCAGATGTTGGTCAGTAGAGCCTCTAGAGCAAACCTTAGCACGTTTTGTATCTGGGTTAAAATATGAGATCGCATGTGTAGTTGAGCTCCAAAGATACAGTACACTTAATGAGGCCATACAGTTAGCCTTGAAAGTAAAAAGGTAGAGACGATCCAATCCATTATGGGTTACTAGTAGCAGGCCCAATGCTACTATTAGGTCCATGGGAGCTGATGGTTAATCGGGTGGGCCAAAGGGAGTAGGTGAACCTATCAGGGCAATGGATAAAGCTACCCCCAACACAGAGAGAGAGAAAATGACTTTTAGGAAGGGTAAAGAGGTAATTAGACTTAATGTTAGGCAGACTGTACCAAGAACAACTAGTGGGAAAATGCGCCAAGTTAAATGCTTTAAATGCATGAGATTTGGACATATGGCTACACAATGTCCTAATAAGAGAGTCATGACAGTTATGGAGGGTACTGGAGAAGAAGAAGAGGATGAAAAAGAATCTATCGAGCCTACAGACCTATCTATAACACTACAAGAGTACTATGATGATCAAAACGTTGAGACACATGAAGAGGGAACAGGTGAATAGTATTTACCTATTAATGTGTTGCATAGGGTTCTGACTATATCTCCAGGTGCTAGGGACAAACTGAGGGAGAACACATTCCACACTTCTTGTAGGATCAAAGGTAAACTTTGTTTACTAATCATTGATAGTGGTAGTTGCACTAATATCATATCTGCTACATTAGTAGATAGATTACAACTAACCACTAGTCTACATCCTAGCCTTTACAATTTGCATTGGTTAGACAATCAAGATAGTATGCATGTTACATAAAGGGCAAAGGTGCCAGTTAGTGTAGGAAAGAAATATCATGATGAGATCCTTTGTGATTCCCATGTGTGCCTTTCATTTGCTGTTAGGTAGATCCTAGATGTTTGATAGGAAGGTGTTACATGAAGGATTCAGAAACACTTACATGTTTCGGAAGGGAGGGTCTCGAATAGTTTTGACACTCATGTCTCCATCAGAGGTGCGCAGTTTCCAAGAGCAAATCAGGACTATTTCTGTTTCTTCTAACAGTTAGGTAAATAGGGCTACAAAGGCATCTGAGTTTAGTCTAAGAAATAACCCTCTAGATTTGAGGACAAATCTTTCGAGGCCAGAGGCGATGATGGGAATCTACCCTATGATCCCGATAGTCAAGGAACATGATTTAGATATATGATCCAAATTGTTCACATATATCCATTTCCTTATCTAATAATGTTTGAATTATATTATAGTAAGTATAGTGATCAGTCTTTGTAGGATGCCAAATGACCTATACTATTGATCAAATTGAGAACGTCATTAGACTTACATCAATGGCCCACGATGAACTCAATTGACTTAAAGAATCGGCTCTTTGAAGACCATCTTTGTATTTGTTATTTTATCTTTGAACCATTCACTTTGTAATCATTTTTGGGATTTTTTTTGTTTGCTTGTATTTTGTTGAATTAGGACCAGCCACTTGGTGGCATAGGCATAAATTTTAGAACATTTTAACCCTAATTGGAGCAAGTATAAACACTTGCTAAGTAGGGTTTGCAAAGGACTTTTGAACAATATTTTTAATACTTGAAACTGTGAGGGATTCCTTTTTCACGTGAAACTCTTATCATTTCTTCACAAAAGTGTGGTGAGTAGGATTTGATCTTGTTGTGTGTGATATCAACAACATCAAATCCATCCTAATTCCTAACTAGTGAGTAATATCTAGTGAGGAATTAGTTTATCCTTTTTACTATTTCATTCACGCAATTTTTGAGGTTACAATTCAATTTTGATTCCATACCCTTTTAGTTGTGTATTGTGTAATTGAATTCAGAAATTGTAATTCTCAATTGTTATTTGTGTGGAAGTCATTTAACATTTAGGGGTTTTAGAGTTTATTGAATTCACACCTCATTTGTAGACTTGGTTTTGATTAGATTGCTTCAATTTATTGTGTGTATGTGCTTTGGTCATTTGAGCACATCAATTGTCTACAGAGAGGAGTGAAATTCAGAAAAGCAGATAATAAGATTTTGTAAGCGCTTAAATAGTCTAAGGTCAAAAAGTCTAAAATGCCCTCTATATAACAACAATATTACCTAAGTTCCCTATTAAATAAAATTTATTTATTTTCTTATTTTCTAGTATTTTACACTATCATATGCTCATATATTGTCATTATATGTGTCCTTTCATAAGCTCTCATCCCTTCAACAAATCTTGAATATATATATATATAGAGCAAGGTTGAGCTCATCTAATAAACTCTTCACACCATGTTAGGTAGAAATCAACTCTCTATTGTTTCCATCAAAAAATATTTTAATTGCAATGACTAGAAAATCATTTTGGAAAATGAACTTTCTTTGACTAGAGTATTAATCTCAGAAGACTATATTTAAATTTTGAAAGATTGTGTAAATAAGTGGTATTGAAAATATGCTTAAGTAAATTTCTCATTTATTTTGAAAAAAAATAATGCATGCTTAATTTTTAACATTGAAAACCAACTATATAATAAAAAGCCATCAATCAGCACCATTTAATGCCTTTTAAGATATTTTATATTTAACTTTGAAAAAGCATATTTTAAACATTTTAAGACATGAGCAATAGGTTTTAAAAAAATTATATAGTTTATAAAAATTAGAGAATTAATTCAGCACTAATATCAAGTATAATCTCTTTCCTAAGTACATTACCCAAATATACTCTGTTAGTAAGTGTCGTGTCTTCTAATATGCTTTTACTGGATTCTCCTTACATGCTTCTACTACATTGAGCTTTATCAAGTTCTTTCTACTTCTATTAGATCAAACTTGCTTCTTCTTGTTCTACCTTGATCGATCTTATAAGATTTTTTAATATTTCATCATATTTGCACTCAATACACATTTACAAAACTAATACTATTCCAAAATTAATTTCTCCTTTATTTACAATATTACAAAAGTATATTTACTTAATAAAGCACATATTTACTCAATAATGCATAATGATATTTCAAAAATGTATTTATGTAGCACAAAATATTTAATAAAGTACAAGAATATTTTGCAAACATATTTATATAATAGACCAATATTTAATAAAGCACAAAAATATTTCAAACCTATTTTCATATTAAAAAGTTATTATAAGATATGGGTTTTGTTATCATCAAAACTGCCTAAGAGATTTACAATGTTGTGTGAGCACAAAATGTTGTTCTCTAATCTACTAATGTGGGATGCTTGTGGTTCGGTTTGTCTGATGTTTTGGATCCAAGGATCCAAAACCAAACCTATCACTTTATCTACTAAGAGAAGTCATTTCTAAATGGTCATTCATAACATTATGGTGAATGTTCATCCAAAGTTATGAGATCCTGCCAAAGCTTTAATACCATGAAATGAAACCATGAATTAAGAATAAAAAATAAATATAAATCCCATGACATAAATACAATAAATACAACAAATATTAGGTATAATACACCTTACAAAAAGACAACTTATGTCCACCGGTCAAACTTAATTACTTATGTTGACTAGCCAAACTTCCAAAAATAGGAATATACAAAAAATGGAAGATAACATAAAGGGGGGGTGCCAATTGACTACAAATGGGGACCCCTATTGTCCATTTGATATTATCTAATAAAAGCTTTTTAGAGATTTAATAAATAAATAAATAATGATAGATGATTTTAATGAAGTTTAACATTTATATTAGAGTTTAGGATTAACTATATTAGTTTATGTAAAGAATAGTTCACCAAGGCAAGTAAAAATAGACTACAACACGTTTTAAGATGAATCAAGGGATTTATAAAGAGAGGTGGTAGATAGCTAGCCAATACCCTACCTTCATCAACTAACTCCTCTTAGGGCATTAATTACATCTAAAGGAGTCAACTTGACCAACTTTATGGCTCAATACCTATGCCCCTCAGTTAAGGTGCTATTTCAATAGTTTAAGCTTTCAACCCTAATTTAATTAGGATTCTAATTCGAGTTTCCATGAAAAAGAGCAATTGCTACCTATGTAAGTTTGATTTTTAACTTGTTATGAATTGCTTGTTGTTGTGGTGTAGTTTTTATATGGATAACTAATAGTATTTGATGGGTAATAAAAGGTAATTATGATTATTGCTTGTGTTGGTCACCAAGGTTCATATGACATAGGATTTCTAGGTAATAGATAGTTTACGTAGGCCTAGTTTAGGTCAAGTAAGTGGGATGATGTGATATGTTTATATTGGCTATAAGGTTTACTTTTGCAGGATAAGTGAGTCAATTAACTACTAATGGCACTTTTAGGTTGGAAAACTTGAAGAGGAATAAACTTTAGTAGGAGGCAACCGAGTATAAGAAAAATAGACTAACTAACAATGGCTAGATATATAGATGGAGAAACTTATACGAAATAATTACTTTTTCATCACTATGCACAAAAGTTTACCTTATATGGAATAAGTAGACTGAAGATTGAGCATCTGTGTCAATTGTTGATTAGGAATGTAATACCTAAAAATAAAATGGAATAAAAATAAGGAATAAATAAATGGAAATTAAACAAAAAGGGTTAAAGATAGGGGCACTTAGGTCTTTTTCCTAAGGACATATAAAAACTCATGTTGAGCTACCCTAACAGTTTTTTCTCTCTCTTTCTACATTTTTAGCCTTTGAAACTAGATAAACTCTTCAAACCTTGCACCTCTTCTCAAATCCACATGATAAGTGAATGTAGCAATCTTCTCTCATTGTTTCACTCATGTGGATAATAGTGATGTGGATGATAGTACTTTCACCTTACATGTTATCATGCAAAAGTAGTATGATGCTCTTAAAGATTTTGGGCAATTTCGCAATTTCTAGGATGATATAAGAAGGTAAGTAGTGAATTATACAAGTATTTTTCATGTTTTTAGTGCTTAAATTGTTGGAGAATGAAGTGTTGTAGGAAAAAAATTAGGCTTTCATACGTTTTTGGAGAAGCTGGGGTGATCATAGGCATGATCACGGCCATAATCTTACCCATGTACCACCAGTACACTTTACATGCACTAAACACAGCTATGAACCTAATGGTGAAGTGCTATTTTTATTTTTTTTTACCTAAGAGTTTCACGACCATGAACATGCCCATAAACCTCACTACTTATTTAAAATGGTGTTTTCTTATATCTTATATCTTCTAATGTTTTTTCAATGCTTTTCTTAGTTACTCTAGAATTATCATACCTTAGATTATTACTAGTTAAGGTTCTAAAATTAGTTTTTCATTTAATTCTTGATCTAGTTTCAAATTAAGTAGAATCTGTTACCGAACATATAGTGCAACTCTAGGAGCGTGTTTATCATATGTCGTGTTTTATACTTATTAGTGATAGAAAATCGAATGGACCTAATAATTATTCTACTAATGCTTATCCATTTCTTATGCTTAGCTCAACCTAAGGGTCAAAAGTAGTAGATCACTAAGAGGCATCCCAATGATCGGTATGCAAAGTTATTCCTAATGGAGTTCCATATCAAAATGATCTAGGCTATTTAGGGGTATTGGGGCTAAAGGTAGCAATTCCTAATACCTTTTAGAAAGTTAGGGTTAAAGGTGATAATTCTCAACTTAGGATATGTATATATATATTATGGTATGGTGGGGTCGTGAACACCCATGTGTTGTTTGTTGGCTAATGCAATGATAAATAATGAAATGTTTGTGACAAATTTGTTGCATTCTGTGAGTGTGTATATTGTAATCATTATGGCATGCATGTATTTATGATACTCACATACTGAGCTTAGACCCATTCCTTTATTTTTTTTTTTTCAACTACAAGTGAGTATGACAAATGCTTTAAATATATTGAGTTTGGGGATGTATACTATTACTACTAGGATGGTGATGATTGAGATTTCTATTATTATTATAATGATGAGTAGTTAGAGTGAAGTGGATGTTAGATGATCACTTAAATGACAACTTTGTTAGAGACTGTAATTGTTACCAAGCTTTAGTTGTTATGAGCTAAATAAATGTTGTGGACGGCTTGTTTTTATTGACGGTTATATTGATATGTAATACTATTATTTATCTTTTAGTATAGTGTGGTTGGAATGACTCACTTGCGTTTTATTCATTTATTTCTTTCAAAGCTATATAAGTAAATCTGAAGTGAAGTTGAACAGGTTTGAAGATCAAGTGTAGTTATGAACCTTTACATATCACTAATTAGAGGTGACACATTGTGGGTTGTGACATCCTAGGTTATACGAACTTACAAAGAAACATTGACTTCTATTGTTGAATTAACTCATGCAAAATAATATCTTAAATTAGACTTGCTAATTTTTTGTACTATTGTACTTAGAATTTCTAAAGTCACATACATGTGTGCATTATATGCTATTATGGTAGTGATTATTCTTACTAGGCCTTGTAAGAGAGAGAATAGTATGGGTAGATTAGGGTTTCGAACTTATAAAATACCCTATAGGTACAAGTTTAAAGATATTAAAATCAAAACCTATCTTGTAATTCCCTCGAACCGCAACCTAAGACCTATACCCTATAAAATTTATAGGTTCTAAAGTACCCCATACACCTTTTGAGTTTTTTGTTTATAAAATTTCATCCTAAATTAAAATATTTTTAGTTATTCTTGTCTAAAATCATGTTAATCAAATTTTAAAATATTGTTTTCAATTGTGAATTAAGAATGTAAAAAATTGCAATGGAAACAAAAAAAAAAGTAAAAAATATAATAAAAATAAACCACGATAATAACCTAAATTGTCGATTTTAAATAGATCTAACTATTGGACTGAGTGTTGTCTATTAGCTAAATATAATAGTTTATAAAGTTAGCTTTATGGTTGAATTTTCATTACATCTATCATATAAATAGATCATAGGTATGAATTATACTCTATAAGCTATATCCATAATACCTACACACATTGAGAAATTATAAGGCATCATGGAATTTTGAATCTATAGTTGTGATCAATATCTCACTCTATGATTACAAATTCTGAATATATAAGACCAAAACTGATAGGAATCAAAATCCAACAAAACCTATCATTAGGACAAAAACTAAAGGAATTCGAATTTTAGTGATGAGGGCCCATTTTGAGCAGATCGACCCCAGAATTATTTATATATTAACCTCTTTTCTATTATTCTTGTATTGTATTTTCCAACAGGCAAACTTATCATATTTTATAGGGCAATGGACAAATTCCCTCAGACTCAGCTTGTGGGTTATCCATGGACCGACCTGAACCGACAATGAGCTGGGCCGATGGATCCTATAGAAGACCGGCATCTTGAAGACCATTTCTTTTATATATTTCTTCTTTTATGAACTATTTTGGTTGTATTTTGGTTTTGGGACACTTTTATTTCTTTGTAATTTTCATTTAGGGTTAACCACCTTAAAAGTGGCAAACTTGTAATTTTGAGCACTTTTTAACCCTAGGAGTAGCAAATATAAATACTTGCTTAAGAGAGGGTTTGAGGAGGCCATATTTTGCAGATTATACACTTCTTCTTCACGTGAGAATTAGGGTTCCTAATTTTCATTAGACTCTTATCAATTTCAATCCTAAGAGTTGAAATTGTGGTGAGTGCAACACCTTGAAATTGTGAGTTGTATCAATTTCATTTTGTTGTGATTTCTTTTCTTCTCTAGTGTGTCATATCTACGATTGAATTGAGATAGTTCTTGGTCAGAATTACTTCTTATTGTTGATGAATTCTTGTGTTTATTTAAGGTCCCTTGCAATTGAATTCGAATCATCATTGAGAATTCCCTTGAAAACGTGTTTCTCACTATTGGAAAGGAGTCCTTGGAATTGAGGTTTTCTTTTGAATTTGTGGATTATTTTCGTGGATTATATGTGATTAGGGTGTTGTTAGAAGATATTAACATTGAGGTTTCACAATTGCAACATTGAACATTTCGAATTCATTACATCTTCACTAGGGTTCACGTGAATTTTGCCCTTGTGGATCCGGTTTTACCTTGACTTGAGATTGTGTTTTTCTTAAGTCTTTTAATTGTTCTTCTAAGTGGAATTAGGCACATCAAAAACCAAAACCTACCCAGTAATATTTAATACTCATCTTAGAACTTATCCAACAATGCACGATTTGACAAGTTCTAGGGTCTTACTAGTTTTTATGTTCACCACTAGATCACACTACATCATTAAGGAAGGTGTCTTATATTTATACAAATTTCTTTTAATTTATGGCAATTAGCATTTACAAAAGAATGAGTAATGAGAGAAAAAATGTAAGTATAGAATACTCTATGGTTCTATTTAAATTTAAATAAGCTTTCTATACTTTAAGCAAGTCATTTTAGTCCTCTAAGCTTATAGCAAAATATCAAATCTTCTATGTTCTAAGTAGGTGACGTAAGTGCCCATGCTATCATAAAAATAAGTCTCAATATTAGTATGTTTCATAATGTAAAGCTAAAATAATAGATGCTTATTTTAGGTGTCATTATTAAGAGAGGACTTGAATAATTCATTTATAATTTAGATGAATTGCTTAAAATATAAAGAATTTAATTAAATTATGGTAAAAATATGAGTGACTACTAATTTATGTATTCTTAAAAATAATGATGTAATACTATTGATAATAAGTTATCAATATATTATGCTATTTATTTCTTATCTTATAATTTGTTTACTAGTCCTTACATTTTTGTTATCTTAATAATTATAAAATTGTTTAGCCTTGTATATGTGTGTGTGTCTATACGTATATATATATATATATACTAAAGTGATAATGTTGCATTTACTACTTGAACATTGATATTGCCAATTTTAGTACTATTTGACCCTTTCAAGGCTAGTGACAATAGCTCCATTATTAGTCGTTTGTCCAATTTTATGGTCTACCATGTATCCAAAACATTTATTTTAATGTGGATTTGAGGTCGTTTATGTAGTATAAGTGGTATCTCTCATAGTCCATAAGCATCATATCTTACTCATATTAAATTAAAATAAATCAAAATAAATGAAAGAATAAGGAAAAGAAGTTGTTCATCTTTATAAAAAAAATTTAAAAATAATCCTAATCAATTAAAACATAAAAATTCAATTTGATTGAAAAATTCAAGAAAAGCAAACATCTAGCAAGTTCACAAAGTCTCTTTTGTTATTTGCATACCAATCTAGCGGGCATAAGTCTAGTAGTTTAGCATAGATAAATGTGGTTCATGGTTAGATGTTCATTGGTGGTGAGAGAAGAGTGAACATCACAATGTGAAAAGAAAAAAAAGGGTGAAAATTTTAAGTTGAAGGTTGAGAAAGAGCCTTCTACTATTGTTTTGTTAAGTTTTTTCTATTAGACTTTTTTTTCTTTTTATTTACCTTCTTTAAAAAAAAAGTTATATCTATGTTTAATTGTTGAATGAGTTTAAGAAAATTTTTGAAAATTCTTTCTCTATTTTTGTCGCGTCCCGAAAGGGGGCCTAGAAGTATCTACTAAAATCATCGCGGCACGTGTGCACCCGTTACATAATAACCATCTTATGAGTCAGATATCGTAAGACTTTAACTAGTTAATTACATTTATAACTAGTCATATTGCATATAATTATATAATAAAATACAACTATGGATCTCGTATCCCACGGTCAACCATGATCACGGAAAATCGATATCCCCTACCAATTAGTAAAATAAGATAAACCCTAGGTTTCTCAATTTCAAATTCTATTTACATTGGGGTCCTAACATTTCATCTAAGTAAATCTATCCAAAACTCTCAACACTTCATATCTTATCCCATCCCAAGCTTTTGTAATCGCTACCTGCAAAAGAGTTTGTAAGGGGGTGAGCACACTATAGCTCAGTGAATGGGATGGTAACACTTTCAATGCTACATACATACAAGCAATATCAAATTAAGTTATCAAAACATATGCTACGCATGAGCAACCATATGAATGCAGCATCTCATGTGGTCTTCTGGTAACCAACGTGAAGTCTAGGGTTTACGCCCCCCTTGACCTTGGGTTAAGGATTCTAAAGCCACCATTAGTGCCCAGGTCGTTACCTGGTTTATTTATCTTATCACTTTGTTAATTATGATATCTTTTTAACTCAATAGTGAACGCTCTTGTACCTCTCCGCACCAGACAAAGCAAAACCCTCAAGGACCGACTGGCTCGGAATCGTCAAGGCACGACAATCCCCTATTCACTTAGTTTGCATTTGGTGGAACGATAATCCTCTTGATTACCCTAGCGAGCCCTGTAGCAGTGATGGCCTTCAATCTCATGCAATGTCTCATGGAAATGCATATCAGGTTTTTTAATCGGGTCCACTCCCTTAATTAATTGATTTAAAGTGATCAAATAACATATACAATCACAATCAATTCTCATTTCACACTCACCATAACAACAAAGATCATGCTCTTCTAATCACTCAAGATAGGCACTGAACCCAGACCCCATAGACATAGGTTTATCCAGTTTTACAACAAATTAAATTAACTCAGCACCTCTCTATGCCATTTCCTTTAAATGACAAACCAACCACTCGGAGTTAATATACAATCATCATATCTGACACCTCTGTGTCATTTGTCTTAAATGTCAAACCAACCACTTAGGGTTGATTTACAATCATCATCTCTGACACTTCTATGTCATCGCACTTCTCAAGTGCTCTGTCATTCTCACTTTCGAAAGCCAACAAGGTCATCTCGTATTTCCCTTTTAATGTCCTCAAGACATTTGTGTATAATATATATATATATCTACACATATATATATGTTCATGATACATCTTTAATTAAGGACAATTTAATACACACCATCCTTTACGTACTTAGGAGGGCAAAAAAACAGGATTGTTAAGTTGTAAAAACCAAGGTTGCATTCATGATTTGTATGGTTGTTTTCATGAGTGTATTATATAGATATAATGGGAAAATAAGTTTACCTAAGTATATGTATATATACACATTCAGGAACCAACTTTGATATGTATACATAATGATATCTATACACCCTATTTTAACTAAGCACACCTACTCGGTAGCTATAGAAGAAAAAGCTAGGTTTCTATATTTCGGCTTAATTTGAAAAAAAAAAAATTGAATCATAGGTTAGGCTTATGGTAATAGCATTAGCAATATGTAGCTAAATGCTATCGTTAAGGTAACATAGCATATCAACATACAACACAACATAGTAGCATATCATTATGTTTCCCACTCACCTGTTTAGGGTCATCATAGTCCTAGCCAGAGTCAAGCGATTCTAGCGAGTAACCCCTTTGCTTTCCTCTTGAAATCAGTGTCCTTCTGCAATGCTTTCTCAACCAACCATAGAAGGCCGCATCTCATCCTGACTTTGGTAGCTTCCCAACTCCTGATATGTGTACTCTACTTCTCTTGCATTTGATGGCAAGGCGTGAAGTCTCCACTTACAGGGTTTCCCATCCTTTCTACTGGTTTTCATCCTCACTCACGCTTCCATCACCATACATACCTCAACCACTCTTTATACACATACATACCCACCCCCATTGTAATAACATCACATTCTCACATACACGCAAGCTTCACCTATGTACATACATAAGATCAATATCTCCTTGCTTTTATCCTCCCGAATCTTCTTCTCCTTCGCTCACCCTTTTTCTATCTTCAATTCTCACTTTCTCCTTCTTTCAACTTTCCTTTTCCCTTTTCCTTATTCTCTTCTTCCCTCCTAACTCCCTTACCATAACTTTCCCTTAGTTTCCTTACCAAGCTCCCTTCAACCCCTCAGACTTCTCCAATTTCCCACTTCTTCTTCTCATTCCTCTTCACTCTTCTTTAGCCCACACTTATGCATGTGTATATTTCAATTCTTCCCTTCTAATCCTTTATGTTTTTCCTCATTTCTAAACATCTTCCATTTTCCTTTTCTTCTCTTTCATTTTCCAACCCGATTCTTTCCTTTTTTTCTACTTCTTATCTCCTACACTCTGAACCCCACTTATACACCTTACACCCACACCACACATACACACCTATATATTCTTATCCATATACATACACACTCCACACACCACACACGCTCCTACACATACATACATACAACCATACCATATACCTAATTACATGCACACACAACTGCACTTTATTACTCTCTTTTCTCCTCAAGTCCACATACACACACATCACTATTGCATACATACATACATACTCTATTCGGATCTCTCACCATCGACACACATATACGCACATACTCCACAGTCACCTTATACTACCAATACATATGCACCCACATACTTCGCACACACTACATTCACCTTCCATACCCACACACACATGTTCACACCCCACACATCATCTCATACTCATACGTACATATCCTATATATACCATCCTCAACTTCCATACTTACACACACACGTCCATACACCAAACACCATAACCCGTATATACACATATCCCTATACACACCACGCATCATCACTCGCACACATACACACCTCTCCACATACATCACACCCACCTTCCGTATCTACATACACATATCTGCACTACACACCATTTCAACACGCATACCTACATACTCACACACCTAACACACTCGCCTCTTCCTTTCCCATACATATTCACACATCCTTACACACACAACACCTTCACCCATACACACATACCACACATATATCCTCCTACATTCCGCACACCACCACACACACTTGCATACACACACCTTTACATGCACACCACTCACCGCCACATACACCCATCTCCATATACACCGCACACCCCCATTCGCACATACACACACATACATTCCCCTACATCTGCACACCGCCACACACTCTCACACACACACATCCTCACACACACGACACCTTCACCCGTACACACACACCACACACCTTACTCCTTCTCCCTTTTCCCTCTTCTTACGTTGCTGCTACAGTCATCATGGTTATCGTTCCAATTGCTGTGGGATCGTCGTTGCTATTGTTGTTGTCTTCCTCCCTCGCATACACACGTACCCACATGGCTACCACTGGGCAGCTCCTCTACCTCAAGCACATATAAACACATCGCTACACTTCATAACCCTTCCTCCTTCGCTAGTCCATCATCTACCTACACCGGAGATCAGATCACCATGGAGGCTTAGACATTGCTATCGTCGTTACCGTCATTGTGGTTGTCATTGCTGTTGCCATTTTTGTGGACGCTTCTGCTGTTGCTGTTGCTGTTGTTGTTGCTGTTGGGATCGTTGTCACTACTGCTGCCATAGTTGGGGTCGCCGTTGCCACTGTTGTCGCTGTTGTTGCGATCGTGGTTGTTGTCGCTACTACCGTTATTGGGTGGTTGTCGGTCGTTGTCCCCCTTCCTCGCACACCCACACATCGAACACCATATCTACACACGCGTATCTCCACTCTTCTTCTTTGGTTGGGTGCTGTCATCATCGTCGTCGTTATCATTGCTAGGTCGTTGCTCTACGGTTCATTGTAGTTGCCATTGTCATCACGGTTAATGCTGTTGTTCATACCGTCCCTCTCCTCTTCCTCCTTTGAAACTTCACGAAATCAAAACGTACCTCAACCGAGCTCCCTAAAGTAGGTTATTGTTGTCGTTGCAGTTGGGGTTGTCGTCATTCGGGTCGTTGTCGTCTTCCTTGTTCAATCAATCAACTGCCACTTCTTCAAATCTCGAGCAAATGAGAGACCAAGAGAGAGGGAGGGAGGAGTACAGTGGCTGGTTGAGAAGGGAAGGAAGAGAAACAAAAAGGGAAGAGAGAGGATGGGAGGGGCAAACGAGGGAAGGCGCGGGATAAGGGAAGGTAGGGGAGCCACGATCCAGGGGAAGGACAAAGAGGAAGAAAAGAGGAAGAAGAAGAAGAAGAAGAAAGAAGAAGAAGAAGAAGAAGAAAAAGGAAGAGAAAAGGAAAGAAGGAGAGGGGGCAGGACGAGTTGGCTAGAGCTGTTGCTGCTGCACTACTTGCTGCTGTCGCCTTACATCACGTACGGAGAGAAGAAGTTGCAGTAGATTGAAATTTATTTATTTTTTAGCTGTGTGTGTGTGTGCATATATATATATATTATTTATATTGTAATGTCTCTATTCCAATATTCTTCTCACGTACAAAATATCTTTAAATTTCATATTTTTAGCATTTTATTACGAAAACTTACATCTAAGTTAATTTGATTACTCCAAACATAAATATTTACTTTAATTTTCATTTAAAATTCCTAGGTCTATAATTTAAATTAATTTCATTATTTAACCTAATATTGTTTGAAAATTACGTTTCAAAGAATTTATTATTCTAATTGTTTAATTTTTAAAACCTATTATTATCGCAAAATATTAAAATAATATTTATGTGTTACAATATTTGAATTTTTTTCATACATTTCCCAAAGTTTTTAATACTGTGATGTTGATCCTCTCACTACCCCGACCTAGAAGTATTTATTATTCTATCTGTTTTCGGTAAATGTTTATATAGTTTTTCGAAATTTTTAGAACTTTACAATTTTAATATTTTTATGTTAGAAAATTTATAAACTTTAATGGATTATTTTCCTCTAACAACCCTTTAAAGTGTTTTTCTCATCCTATAACAATCTTAAATTATTTTTGACATCTCATTTATCGATGTGAGGCTAGCCAATCCTGATTAACCTCTTCACACTATAGCTCCATCTAGAGATTCCTCGATGGAGCCATCAAAAGAAGTTACTATGAGCACAACTAAAGTGACTCCAACTGAGTTTTAGTATAGGCCGTTGAAGGATGCTATACGTCCTCCTCCTCTCGAAGTCCTTCTACAAGATCCTACTCAACCATTGGACTTGCATGACAAGACTACTAAAACTTCAAGCACCAGGCTTGGGTATGTGGAGACAACTAAGCAAACTCCCGTAAGCCAACTTCCTCTGCCATTCACCGATTAGTCAATGGGATAACATTTTCCTTTTTTTATTTCTTTTTCTTTGTATAGAGTTGGCTTCCTTTCATTTTCCTTTTATGTATATGGCAACTTATTGTTTGTTCCTAGTAACTAAGTTGGCATGCTAGCCTTCAATTTGTAAGTGCTACTAGGCTCCCCTTCTTTTTATATGTAAATGAAAATTTGCTAAGTGTTTGCTAACTTCTATCCTCTTTCCTCTTGTCTTCTCTTCTTGTCTTGAACTTTTAGTTTAAGCAACTAAGGAACTTAATCCTTACAAAGTGCATCACTAGTCAAATGCTGGTCTAGTCGGTAAGATATTCTTCTTAAAAATGGCTATTAGGGCAACCACTTCTTTGTTGGGCACATCCCGATTTAAGTGCAATCCCGGTTAGTCAAATGTCCTAATTTGTTAGTGTAGGTACTTATCCAACCAATCAAACCTAAAAAGGCTTAGTGCTCCTTACACCAGTACTGAGGTAGGAGCTTAAAGGGTTTCATCCCTTAACCTAAAAAAGCCTCAGTGCCTTATATGCTTGTGGTAAGGTGGAGGCTTCAATAACTCATTTGTTACTTAGGTGTAATTTAGCTGTTTATGAAGTTGATCATATTAATAACAATTAGGAGCTCAACACACAAAAAATTGGGGAGAGAAAAGAAGTACTTAAACTTTATCATTACATTAATAATACATATAGGTTATAATAAAAACTATTTATAGTATATTCTAAGATTGTCTCTCTTCCAAGTTTTTGGAATTAATTGACCATCAAATCTTTCTAGCCAATAAGCCCTATGTCCTATTTCTTTGGTTATCTAAACTAGGTCCTCCTAGATGAGTGTCCCTTTTTAAACCTAGTAGCTTCAAGCTTTTTGTAAACCAAATTCCCTAGTTGCAAGACTTTATACTTAAATTTGTTTTCATAGTAATGAGCGACTCACTGCTAATAGACAATTGCTCAAAGACTCACTCAATCTCAAAGCTCTTCAAGTGTGTTAAGGTTGGCATGAAGTCTACTCTCATTAACTTTAAGGTGAAATTTTTAAGAGTGAAAGCTAGGAATCTTAAGTTTAACTAGTAGCACTACTTGTAAAACCCTAAAATTTCAAAAAATTATATAAACAACTAAAGAAAATAACTAGAAGAATAAATCATCTGAAACATAATTTTTAAACAATATTAGGTTAAATAATGAAATAAATATAAATTATAAATCTAGGAATTTTAAATGGAAATTTAGAGTAAAAAATTATGTTCGGAATAATCAAATTAACTTAGACATAAAATTTCGTAATAAAACGCTAAAAATATGAAATTTAAAGATCTTCTCATACATGAGCCAATTATTAAAAGAGAGACGTAATAATATGTAAAATAATATAAATATATATATATACACGTAAAAAAAAAGAAAAAAAAAAGAAGCTGGCAGCTGCAGCAAGGACGTGACCAACCGTCACATCGCCATCACATCATGTCCCATCCGGCCCCCCTGTTCCCTCTCTCTTCCTATTTCTGCCCTCTCTCTCTCTTTCTTCCTTTTCTTTTTCTTTCCTTTTCTTCTTCTTCTTCCGGCCGTTTTTCTTCTTCCTTCCTTTTCTTTTTCTTTTCTTCTTCCTCTTCTCTTTCCCTTCTCATTCTGAGCGGCGTTTTCCTCAGCAGCGGGTTTGGAAACTCGCCATCTGTCGCGTTCCATCCTTAGATCTACCCAGATCGTTACCATCGAGTTAGGAGAAGGAGTTGTGCATGGAGGTGGGGATGCTGGCATGTGTGATCACACACTTCCCACGGCAACACAGCAACGACAACAGCCACAGCAGCCATGACCCTCGGCAACGGCAATAGTAATGGCGGCCTCTAGTAGCAACAGTGGTGGATGGTTGAGTGTGTGAGTGTACACGAAAGGGGACAATCACAGCGACAACAATGGCCACGATGATGAGCCCAACAACAGCAATAGCTGCAACGGTGATCGTGGCGACGACAGCAACTATGACAACTTTGACCCCAGTAATGACGACCACCACAACGGCAACAATGGCATCCACGACAATGACTTAGCATCGTGTTGCCTCGTCTCCTTTCCCGATGATGGCAAGCGACGATGATGATGGCAACAATGGTGACGAACAGTAGCAACGACCTCAACCCCGATGGCAATAGTGACCATAACATTCGACAACAACTCCGGCGAGAGTAGCGACCACAACATCCGACAGTAACTCCGGTGGCAGCAGCAGCTGCAACATCCGACGGCAACTCCGGTGGTAACAGCAATGGTGACGGCAACGGAACAGCAACAACAACCCGAACGACAACAACCATGCCAGTAGCTACGATGACCGCTACGACAGCGGCAGCAGTTCCTCGCTAGAAACTGCGACGACCACCACGGCAATGGCGGCACAGTGGCGATAGCGATGATGGTGACAGTGGTTTCCAAGTTGAGTCCATCTCGTCTCCTTCCTTGATGATGGAGGCAATGGCAATAGCAGCGAGTGGAGGAGGAAAAGTAAAATGAGAAAAGGGAAAGAAGGAGCAAAGTGTGTGGTGTGAGCAGGTGAAGCAAGTGGGTATGCGTGGATGGAGGCCGTGAGTGTGTGTATATATGTATGGGAAAGGGAGAGGCGAGTGTATAGTGTGTGCATGTACGTATGTGTATTGAAAGGGTGTGCGGTGAAAGATGATGTGTGTACAGTGAAGGATATTGTGATGTGCATGAGGATGTGTGTGTACATGTGAAGGAAGTAGGTGCATGTGAGTGTGTGCAGTTGTGTCTGGCTATGTGCATGAATGAGTAAGTGTATAAGTGTGTGCGGGATGTAAGGTTGAGTATGTAAGTGTATGTGGTAGTGTGCGGAATGTAGAAGGATGCGTATGGTGTGTGTGTAGGAATGTATGTGTATGTGTGGGAAAAGAGGAGGCAAGTGCGCAATGTATGTGAGGATGTACGTATGTGTATATGATGTGTGAGGTGTGTGTACGAATGTATGTATGTGTAGATGGCGTGTGTAAAGGTGTGTAAGTAAGTGTGTGGTGGTGTACGGAATGTAGGAGGATGTATGTGTGCATAGGTGCGGTGATGCGGAATATGTGTGTGTGAATAAAGGTGTATGATGTATATGGAGATATGTGTAGATGTGGGTGATAGTGCAAAGTGTATGTAGGGATGTGTGTAAGTGTAGATGATGGTATGTAGTGTACGCAGAATGCGTGTGTGAAAATGAAGTATGTGTATGTGTGGTTGAAGGTGTACGGTGTGTAAGGATATGTATATGTGTGGTTGATGGTGTATGATGTGTATAAGGATGTGTGTATGTGTTTGAGATGATGCGTGATGTGAGTAAGGGTGTGCAGTATGTATATGTGGGCATGAGGCATGTGTGTGTGTAAGGGTATGGGGTATGCGAAATGTATGTGTAGAATGATAATGGTATGTGCGAGAAGGGTGTATGCATATGGACGGTGTATGGTAGATGCGGTGTGTGTGTGTATGTGTGGATGCCACGTAGCGTGTGTAGAGTGTATGCATATGGAAGGCGTAGGATGTGTGGAGTATGTGTGCAGGAGTATGGAAGGTATGAAGTATGTAGCATGTGTGTATATGTATAGGAGATATGTAGTGTGTAGGTATGTATATATGTATAAGGAAGGAGTGGTGTGTGGGTATATATGTATATGTATGAAATAGTGTATGGTATATGGACATGTGTGTGCGTAAATATGGAAGTTGAGGATGATGTATGCGAAATATGTATGTATGTGTATAAGATGATGTGTAGCGTGTAGGTGTAGAAGGCGAATGTAGTGTGTGCAAAGTATGTGTGTGTGTGTATTGGTGATGTAAGGTATATATGGAGTATATGAGTAGGTGTATGAGATAATGTATGGTGTGGGTGTGTGAGTGATGAGATCCTTGATGAGAGTCAAGCCGGAAGAAGGAACGTGGATCCTCTTGCAGTGCCGCTTAGACCGATTACAAGAAGTCGAGCGGAACGACTCAAGGAAGCACTTAACGGGTTGATAAAGGATGTCCATGAAGCCGGAAAGGATTGGAGCAATCATGAAGTTGGAATGGATTGGAACAACCATGGGAAGACCCTTGCTCTTATACAAGTCACACCGGACATGGGTTGAAGAGGGTGTGTACTATCAAGGCACGGCCGTGTAAGAATTCCAAGATTGCACAGAATCATACACGGCTAAAAGGCACAGCCGTGTATGGAGACAAGCAAATCTACAGAAAGATACACGACCAGAAGTACACGGTCGTGTATGTGACCGGAATGTGCACAGAAAAGTACACGGTCAAAGTACACGTGGTGTACACGGCCGTGTAGGTTGCCAGAAGTTGTACAGAAAGGTACACGGCCAAAGTACACGGCCGTGTATCCCTTGTCGGCCAGCTTTTTCCTGTTTTTACGCAACTTATCTAAGCTACGTCGTTTTGGACTTGTTTTTCACGAATTGTAACCCTAGTATAAAAGCTCCTAGGGTTTAGAACAATAAAGAACTTTACATTTTTAGAACATTAAACACTTTTGAGAGGCACCTCTCTTGGTTCTTCAAGAACTAAATCAAACTTATCGGATTGATTTCCGTGGCGTTCATCCCAACTTATCAATCGGTCTTCCATCCCGATTGTGGCGTCTTCATTTTTATACCAAGGTTCTTGTCTCACTTATAGACAACGGGTTGCAGTTTCCACTTTAGGTGTTTGGGCGTCTTAGGCAACGAATTTCCGAACGTCTTGGTATTGGGTTTCGTCACGGGTTGGCGCGGTTCGTATCAGTTTGGTATCAGAGCTTAGGTTTGTCAAAACATCAAGTTCAGTTGAGGAAGGTAATATCAAAAACCCTAACTCCAATCGTTCATATCAATTATCGTATTCAATTTCGTAGTATTGATTGTCTTTTGATAGTGTAATATCGACTAAGCGATTGTTAAAAAAAAAAAAGAGTAAAAATCACGACAAAAAAAAAAGAAGAGAAAAGAAAAGAAAAGAAAAACGTGATCAAGTGCAACAACCAAGACAAAAAAAAAATTGGATAGAAAAATAGAGGAAAATTTACGAACCCTAGAGTTGTTTTGAATTCTACGGAAGGAAATTGGTGTAGTTCGGGTTAGTTCCAAGAGAATTGAGAGGAGGAAATTGGCGAGTTGATATCATCGTTGTTTGTGAGAATACACGAGTGACTGTGTGATATCATCATTTGAGCGAAACACGTAAGGGAGTGTATCGTGAGGTTTAATTTTATATATATTCGTGTTAGTACTAATCTTTTCTGCAGGGACTATGTCGAGACAACATTCGCCTGAAGGTGAGAGGGGAAGGTTTGATGCTAAGTTAGTAATTGAGGCGTTGAGGGGAGAAATGAAGAGGATGTTCCAAGAGGGAATGGAACAAATTCATGAGACGGTAGAGCAAAGACTAGAACAATCCACAAACGTATTCCAAGGGCGTAAGAGGGAGAGTCATTTTAGGAGAGTACCGAGGGGTGGAGATGAAATGTCGGGTGATGACTTTAATGAGCCGTCTGTCAGGAGTTATAGAGGATGTAGTGGTCGGAATAGAGGAACTAGGGATTAGGAAGATAGAGGAGATAGGAATAGAGAGGATGATCAATTAAGTAGCATAAAGATGAAGATTCCTCCTTTCCAAGGGAAGAATGATCCCGAGGCGTATTTAGAGTGGGAGAAAAAGGTGGAGATGGTGTTTGATTGTCACAACTATAGTGGGAGAAAGAAGGTAAAACTTGCTGCCATTGAATTTTCGAATTATGCTATAGTGTGGTGGGATCAACTAATGTTGAATAGGAGAAGGAGTGGCGAGCCACCTATTAAGTCTTGGGAAGAGATGAAAAGAGTGATGAAGAAGCGGTTTGTGCCTGCATATTACTATCGTAAATTGCACAACAAGTTGCAAACTCTGAGGCAGGGAAGCCGAAGTGTAGATGAGTATTTCAAGGAGATGGAAGTCACTATGATTAGGGCGAATGTAGAGGAGGATAGAGAGGCTACAATGGCTAGGTTTCTTGCGGGGTTAAATAGAGAAATCCAAAATGTGGTTGAATTGCAGCATTATGTAGAATTGGAGGATATGGTTCACATGGCTATAAAGGTTGAGAACCAGCATAAGAGGACAGGTAGTAGTAATGCACGGTTGCAACAGGGTAATGGTTCATCCACTTGGAAGACCAACCAATGGAAGAAAGAAGAAAAGCCTTTACCCACTAAACCAAAAGGGGAGCTGAGGCAAGCGGGTTCTACTCCTGGTAACCAAGGTAACCCTGAATCTTCTACTTTTAGAAATCGTGACATTAGATGCTTTAAATGCTAAGGTAGAGGCCATATTGCTAGTCAATGTCCAAATAGGCATGTGATGATTTTGCGTGATGATGGAGAGTATGAGATTGAGGGGAATAGTGAAGAAGATGATATGCCTCCATTAGAGGGTGCTAGTGATGATGAGGAGCTTGCAATAGGGAGGTTAGTGGCAGTAGTGAAGCGAGTGTTGAATGTGTAGGTGAAGGAAGAAGAAGAGGTGCAAAGAGAGAATATATTTCATACTAGATGTTATCTAGGAGATCACATTTGTAGTTTGATTATTGATGGGGGGAGTTGCACCAATGTAGTGAGTAACTTTATTGTTGAGAGGCTGGGGCTCAAAACTGTTAGACACCATAGTCCATATAAATTGCAGTGGTTGAATGATAGTGGTGAGACTAAGGTGAGTAAGCAAGCCTTGATTGGTTTTCGCATTGGAAGGTATGAGGATGAGGTGTTATGTGATGTAGTGCCAATGCAAGCATGTCATGTGTTGTTGGGGAGGTCGTGGCAATTTGATAGGAAGGTTGTTCATGATGGCTTTTCTAACAAGTATACGCTTGTTCACCAGGGAAAAAGCTTTAATCTTAAACCGTTAACACCCAAACAAGTGTATGAGGACCAGTTGCAGCTACAACAGTCTTTTGCAAAACATAAGGTGAGTGAAAAGCAGAGTGAGAGTGAGAGAGCAAAAGACAATGAGAAGAAAAAGGAATATAAAAGTCAAGATCAAAAGGAAAAGGAGAGGAAGGCTGGAAAGAGTGTGAGAGGCCAAGTTGAAGGGGGATCAACTTTGGTGGTGAGTGAAAAGGAGAGGGCAGCCTTGCAAAAGGAGAGTTGTGTGGCAAGAGCGAGTGTAGTAAGGAGAGCGTTAGTGATGAGGCAACCTATGTTGTTACTGGTTTTTAAGGAAACATGTTTGACTACTAATGAATTATCTAACTCTTTGCCTAGTGTGGTTGTGTCTCTTGTGCAGGACTTTGAAGACGTCTTTCCTGAGGAGATTCCAAAGGGATTACCACCTATTCATGGTATTGAGCACCAGATTTATCTTGTACCCGGAGCATCGATTCTAAACAAGCCAGCTTACGGGAGCAATCCGGAGGAGACAAAGGAACTCCAAAGGCAGGTCGATGAATTAATGGAGAAGGGGTACGTGAGAGAGAGCATGAGTCCATGTGTAGTGCCTGTGATTTTGGTGCCTAAGAAGGATAGGACATGGAGGATGTGTGTTGACTGCCGCGCCATCAACAACATTACGGTAAAGTATCGTCATCCCATTCCTCGCTTAGATGACATGTTAGATGAGTTACATGGGTCTAGTATCTTTTCTAAAATTGATCTGAAAAGTGGATATCACCAAATTAGAATGAAAGAAGGTGATGAATGGAAAACTGCATTTAAGACAAAATATGGATTGTATGAGTGGTTAGTAATGCCTTTTGGGTTAACTAATGCACCTAGTACTTTTATGAGACTTATGAACCATGTTTTGAGGACATTTATTGGAAATTTTGTGGTTGTCTATTTTGATGACATTCTTATTTACAACAAAAGTTTGGAAGATCATATGTCACACTTGAGGGATGTTTTAGAAGTGCTTCGAAAGGAACAATTATATGCTAACCTCAAGAAGTGCACTTTTTGCACAGACAAACTTGTGTTTCTTGGTTTTGTTGTTAGTGCGCAGGGAATACAGGTTGATGAAGAAAAGGTTCGTGAGATCCAAGAATGGCCTAGTCCAACCAATGTAAGTAATGTGCGGAGTTTCCATGGACTAGCAAGCTTTTACAGGAGATTTGTGAAGGATTTCAGAACCATTGCAACACCACTTACTGAGTAATTAAGAAGAACGTAGAGTTCAGCTGGGGGGAGCAACAAGAGAAGGCCTTTCAGATGCTTAAAAATAAGTTGACTCAAGCGCCGTTACTTGCTTTACCTAACTTTGCTAAAACATTTGAAATTGAGTGTGATGCTTCAGGATTAGGTATTGGAGCAGTGCTATGCAGGAGAGAAGACCGATTGCATTCTTTAGCGAGAAGCTAAGTGGGGTAACCTTGAATTACCCTACTTACGATAAGGAGCTATATGCATTGGTTCGAGCCCTGGAGACGTGGCAACACTACCTTTGGCCAAAAGAGTTCGTGATCCATACTGATCATGAATCTTTGAAGTATTTGAAGGGGCAACACAAGCTGAACAAAAGGCATGCTCGTTGGGTGGAGTTCATCGAAACATTTCCATATGTCATCCACTACAAGTAAGGTAAAGAGAATATAGTTGCTGATGCACTTTCTAGAAGGTATACTCTTATCTCTACTCTTAGTTCTAGACTTCTTAGTTTTGAGCACATTAAGGATTTATATGCTGCTGATCGAGATTTTTGTGAGGAGTATGTGCAATGTGAGAAGAGTGGGCACGGAAAATTTTATAAACATGACGGATTCTTGTTTAGGGAGAGTAAACTGTGCATTCCAATTTGTTCTCTAAGAGAATTACTTGTGAGGGAGTCTCATGGAGGAGGTTTAATGGGACACTTTGGAGAAGCTAAAACATTAGGGGTATTGCAGGAACACTTCTATTGGCCTCACATGAAACGAGATGTTGAGAGGATTTATGAGCGATGTGTCACATGTAAGCAAGCGAAATCTAGAGTCCAACCTCAAGGGCTTTACACCCCACTTCCCATTCCTCATGAGCTTTAGGTAGATATTTCTATGGATTTTGTGTTAGGATTACCCAGGTCTAGACATGGTCGGGATTCTGTTTTTGTAGTTGTTATAGGTTTTCTAAAATGGCACATTTCATTCCTTGTCACAAAACGGATGATGCTTGTAATATTGCTAATTTATTCTTTAGGGAAGTTGTGCGATTACATGGTATGCCTAGAACAATTGTATCAGATAGGGATGCTAAGTTCTTAAGCTACTTTTGGAAGACTTTGTGGGCTAAGTTAGGAACTAAGTTATTGTTTTCTACTACTTGTCATCCACAGACTGATGGTCAAACTGAGGTAGTGAATCGAACTTTATCTACTTTGTTGAAGGCTATAATTAAAAAGAATATTAAAAGTTGGGAGGATTGTTTGCCGCATGTTGAATTTGCCTATAACCGTACAGAGCATTCTGTTACTAAATTTTCTCCTTTTGAAATTGTGTATGGTTTTAATCCACTAACTCCTTTGGATTTATCACCTTTGCTTATTTCTGAGTATGTTAATTTAGATGGCAAGAAGAAGGCCGAATTTGTTCAACAGATCCATGAGAAGGCAAGGCTGAACATTGAACGACGAACAGAGCAGTATGTGAAACAAGCCAACAAGGGTCATCGACAAGCTGTTTTTGAACCTGGAGATTGGGTTTGGGTTCACATGCGCAAAGAGCGGTTTCCCGTGCAGCGTTGATCTAAACTACTTCCTAGAGGCGATGGACCATTTCAAGTTCTTGAGCACATCAACGACAATGCATACAAGATAGATTTGCTTGGTGAGTATCAAGTAAGTGCCACATTTAATGTTACTGATCTTAGTCCTTTTGATGTAGGTGACGATTTGAGGACAAATCCTTTTCAAGAGGAGGGGAATGATGAGATCCTTGATGAGAGTCAAGCTGGAAGAAGGAATGTGGATCCTCTTGAAGTGCCGCTTGGACCGATCACAAGAAGTCGAGCGAAACGACTCAAGGAAGCACATAACAGGTTGATAAAGGATGTCCATGAAGCTGGAAAGGATTGGAGCAATCATGAAGCTGGAACGGATTGGAACAACCATGGGAAGACCCTTGCTCTTATACAAGTCACACCGGACACAGGTTGAAGAGGGCGTGTACTATCAAGGCACGGCCGTATAGGAATTCCAAGATTGCACAGAATCATACACGGCTAAAAGGCACGGCCGTGTATGGAGACAAGCAAATCTACAGAAAGATACAGGACCAGAAGTACACAGTCGTGTATGTGACCGGAATGTGCACAGAAAAGTACACGGTCAAAGTACGCGGTCGTGTACACGGCCGTGTATGTTGCCAGAAGTTGTACAAAAAGGTACACGGCCAAAGTACACGACCGTGTATCCCCTGCCGGCCAGCTTTTTCCTGTTTCGTGTTTTTACGCAACTTATCTAAGCTACGTCGTTTTGGACTTGTTTTTCACGAATTGTAACCCTAGTATAAAAGCTCCTAGGGTTTAGAACAATAAAGAATTTTACATTTTTAGAACATTAAACACTTTTAAGAGGCACCTCTCTTGGTTCTTCAAGAACTAAATCGAACTTATCGGATTGATTTCCGTGGCGTTCATCCCGACTTATCAATCGGTCTTCCATCCCGATTGTGGCGTCTTCATTTTTATACCAAGGTTCTTATCTCGCTTATAGACAACGGGTCGCGGTTTCCACTTTAGGTGTTTGAGCGTCTTAGGCAACGAATTTCCGAACATATTGGTATTGGGTTTCGTCACGGGTTGGCGTGGTTCGTATTAGTGAGTATGGATATGGGAGGTGTGTAATATGTGTAAAGTATGTGGGCAAGTGTGTATTGGTGATGTAAAGTGTATGTGGGGTATGTGTGTAGGTGAATATATGTAGTGTTTGGGAAATGTTGGTGTATGTATGATGGAAGCGTGAGTGAGGATGAAAACCAATAGAAAGTATGAGGAACTCGTAGGTGAAAATATCAACGAAGAAGAGAAGAAAGAAGATGATACAAAACCTTTAAGACTGCTAAATCCTGCGGGTTATCCTTCAAGTAGTTTGTTGGAAGATGTTAGAGACAATGGGATAAGTGAAAGGTTCAAAGATGCTTCATGGACAAGAGAAGCGTCAATGATGGTGTAGATGGTGAAGGGAATCATTCAAGCAACATCCAAGATGATGGCTTGAGAGATATTTGGAATGAATGGATTTCATAATGGAATGTTCAAAGGATGTTGAGGAAGATCATTCTTAGCCAAATACCCTAATGCAAGATCTTCAGTTGTCCTTTCCAAGGATATCTTACATATGTGGAAGAAGGAATTCTAAATTTGGCAAGTCAAAGACATTCCATTACTCAACTTCTACACAAGGAAAGCAAACAATCGATCATAGGAACTTGGGGTGTTGGAAGCATAAATTCAAAGGAAGTTCAACATTTGAATCTTGTTCGCCAAAGTTCCATAAGGAGGAAACTTCACGCCTTGTCATCAACCACAAGATGAGCAAAGTACACATATCGAATGCTAGAAGACTATCAAAGTTAAGTGTAGATGCAACTTTCTATGGTTGGTTGAGGAAGCATCGCAAAAGGATACTGATTTCAAGAGGAACGCCAAGAGGTTACTCGCTGAAATCGCTCGACTCCGGCTAGGACTTCGACCAACCATAAACAAGTGAGTGGGAAACTTAATTATATGCTACTATGTTGTGTTGTATGTTGAATGCTATGTATGTGAAATTGTTGTTTGTTGTGTTTGCTATTCAATGTGATTATTGTTGAGTTATGTGGTGGGATATAATGAGTTAGGTAAGAAATCGTGAAGAGTGTAGAGGAATGAATGGTCCAAGGGTATAGGTATCATTACCTTAATGATAGCACCTAGCACCATATCGCTAGTGCTATAACCATAAGCCTAACCCATGTTTTACAAATTGTTTTCTTCTAAATCAAACCAAAATATAGAAACTTAGCTTTTCCTTCTATAGCTACCGAGTAGGTATGCTTAGTTGGAATAGGGTGTATAGGTATCATTATGTATACAAGTCAGAGCCAGTTCCTGAATGTGATACATATACTTAAACAAACTTATTTTCATATTATATTTACAAAATACACTCATGAACTCAATCATATAAATCATGAGTGCACCATTGGTTTTTATAACTTAACGGTTCTATTTTCTTACCCTCTTAAGCTCGTAAGGGAAAGTGTCTAGTAAATTATCCTTAAGTAAAGACGTGTCACAAATATACATATACATATATCTATATATATATATATATATATCATATATAAATGTCTTGAGGACATCGAAAGAGAAAACAAGATGACCTTATTGGCTCTCGAAAGTGAAAGCAATAGAGTGCTTGAGAAGTGCGATGACATAGAGGTGTCAAAGATGATGAATGTAAATCAACCCCGAGTGGTTGGTTTGACATGTAAGATAAATGACACAGAGGTATTAGATATGATGATTGTAAATCGACCCGAGCGGTTGACATTTAAAAAAAAAATAGCATAGAGAGGTGCTGAGATAATTTAATCCATTGTAAGACTAGATAAGTCTATGTCCATAGGGTCTAGGTTTAGTGTCTGTCTTGAGTGATAAGAAAGACATGATTTGTGCTTGTTGTGTTGAGTGAAATGGGATGTTTGATGTTTGCCTCTATGGTATGATTGAGGATTGATTGTGATTGTAAATGTTGTTTGATCACCCTAAATCAATTAATTAAGGAAAAGGACCTGATTTAAAACTTGATATGCATTTTCACGAGACATTGCATGAGATTGAAGGCCATCACTGTCACGGGGGGCATCGGAAGTGATCAGAGGATCGCTATTCCATCAAGTGTGAACTAAGTGATTAGGAGATTGTCACGCCTTGACGGTTCCGAGTCCAGCCTGTTCCTCAAGGGTTTAATGCTCAATGTGTTGAGGCACCTGAAGCCTAAAACATTAAAGCTAAGACACAGCTTAAATGAAGTGATAAGAATAAGAAAGGTTGAATTTCTCCTGGGCACTGATGGTGGCTTCGAAATCCCCAATCTAAGGTCAAGGGGGGCATAAACTCTAGACTTCATGTTGGTTTTAGGAAGACCACGTGAGATGATGCATTCATATGGTTGTTCATGCATAGCATATGTTTAATATTTTAATTTGAATTTACTTGTGTATGTATGTAACATATGTCTAATATTTTGATGTGAATTTACCTGTGTGTGTACGTAGCATTGAAAGTGTTACCATCCCATTCACTGAGCCATAGTGTGCTCACCCCCTCATAGACTTTTTGCAGGTAACGATACGAAAGCTTGGGATGGGATAAGATGTGAAGTGTCGAAGGTTGCTAGAAGACTAGAATGATAAAGTAAGAATTATGGTTGATAGATTTACTTAGATGAAATGTTGGACCCCCATGCGAATAGAATTTGAAATTTAGAAACCTAGGGTTTATCCTATTTACTAATTGGTAGGGGATACCGATTCTCTGCGATCGTGGTTGACTGTGGGGTATGGGATCCATAGTTGTATTTTATTATCCAATTATATGTACTATGATTAGTTATAAATGCAATTATTTATTTAGAGTCTTACGATCTCTGACACATAAGACAATCATCATGTAACGGGTGCACACATACCATGATGGTTTTAGTGAAGACTTCTAGGCCCCCTTTTAGGGCGTGACACTACTTCTATCTTAAAGGCCAAGTTGAAGTGACTTTCCCTAATAGCTATCCTTAGAGTAGTCTAGTAACCCCAAAAAAAAGCTCATTGGCCTATTTTCCCTTAACCTGGTTGACTTTGTTCCTAAGGCTATTCAAGATGAACTAACTAATGGCATGTAGTTGCACGTTGGACTAAAGATCTGCTACAAATGTATAATGAATTTTTACCCCTAACTCTTAGTAAATTTACTAAACCTTGGATTGTTGAATTGTGTCCCATTGTCTACTACTAAGGTGTATGGTACTCCAAACCTACAAAAGTGTCCTCCAAACAACGTCCCTAACATTTCTCTCCATTATCTTGGCCACTACCTTTACCTCTACCCACTTGGTGAAGCAATCCGCCATTACTATAATGTATTGCCGCCAACCAATTGCCTTAGGGAACACACTTAGGATGTCGATCCACCACTAGGACAAAGGCTAAGGACTTGTGATGGGCAAGAGGTTGTTGCTGGGGAGTCTATGCATGAGGGCATGCTTTTAACATTTCTCACAATTCTACACTAGCTTTTGTGCATCCCACTTCATAGTCAACTAGTAGTAACTGAGTCGTAAGATCATTTGTGCTAGGGCATGGCTTTTGTCATGATTGTTGTATACTCCTACATATAGCTCATCTAATACTCACTTAGCTTCTTCAAATTGCAGATACTTGAGGAAAGGCAAGTTATGTGCTATCCTATAAAGCTATCCTTTGATCAAGATGTACTAAGTAACACAGTCAATCAAATTTTTAGTTGCTTGCTTATCCTAACATTAGGGTGTCATCCTTCTAACTATTAACTATAGGGTCCATCCAATAGGGTATGCTCAATGTAAACTACAGGTCATTAACCAAGTATTTCTTATGAAGCTTCATGATGCTTTTCTCCATTAGGTATCCAATGAATACCTTCTTATCTCAGTCAAAGAGGTTAGTAGAGGCAAATTTTGAAAGACCATTTGCATTTAAGTTTTTAGCTCAAGGGATTTTGGTAATGGTCTATGTTAGGATATCTGAGCAAAGTACCTATATGACTATGAGGAGCTTAGTCATTCCCTCGTCCTATATAGCATATTCTCCATTTACCTATTGGACTACAAGTTAGCAAGCAAAAAAAATTTCTAACTTCTTTGTCAACTTCAAGCCTACTATAAAAGTCTCCATAGGTTCGTTATAACACTAATAGTACTCTATTCCCTGAACCACATCACTAACATGCACCCCACCCTATATAGGTTAATCATCTATCTCTTTTGCTTTCTCTTACATAATATATTTTACAATAAAATCTATCAAAACTTATGCTTTGATTGCATCTCTTGGTCGTATCTAAATGTTGTAAGCACTAAGCTCTAAAGTATACTTAACCATGGTTCTCAAGAAGTCTAGCTTGTTAGTAAAGATAGCCACTTGATGTGCTTTGAAGTAAAGTCAAATCTTTCTTGTTGAGATTACCGTTGCTAAGGAAAACTTAAGTCTAGCTCGTTGGTAAAGATGGCCACTTGATGTGCTTTGAAGTAAAGTTAAAGCTTTCTTGTTGAGATTATTACTACCAAAGCAAACTTCTCTAACTTCGAGTACTTAACTTTAAGGTCCTATAACACATGGCTAACATTGTATATAGGTTTTTTCACTTCCCTCAACTCGAACTAAGATTAAGGAAAGGGCTTGACCATTGACTAAGAGGTACAAACACAAACTTTCTCCAAGGATTGCCTTTGAAATCATTAATGGAGTTGTTAAGAACTTCTTCAGTTCCTTAAATGCCACCTAATACTAGTTAGTTCATTGGAAGTTTGAGGGGTTCATCAATATCTTAATGAACTCGACACATCTTTCTACTACTTTAAGCATGAACTTGTTGAGGGTGACAATTTTTCTAGTTAATCATTGTACATCTTCAATAGTTTTAGGGGGTTACTCATTTAGAACAACTAGAATTTTGTTAGGGTTTGCCTCAATGCTATGCTCTATAACCAAGAAACCAAGGAACTTTCTTACAACTACCCTAAATACACATTTCTCGGGTTTCAGCTTCATGTTGTAGTGGTTGAGGGTTTATAAAGTTTCCTTAAGTTTGACTAAGTGCTAATCAAGGAGCTTACTCTTCACAACCATGTCATTCACATAGGCTTTTGAAATTTCTCCCAATCTAATGCTTGAACATCTTTGTCACAAACCTTTGATATGTAGCCCTGGCATTTTTTAGTCTAAAGGGCATGACTTTTAACAAAATGTTCCAAATTTGATAAAGAATATGTGGATCTAGATGGGCTCATGCATCCTAATCTAGTTGTAGCTGGAAAAGGCATCCAAAAAGCTTCACAATGCATAGCTTAAGGTGGAGTTAACTAGCTAGTTAATCTTAAGGAGAGAGAAATAGTCCTTTAGGTAAGCTTTGTTAAGTTCAATGAAGTTAATGCACATACGCTACTTCCTATTAGATTTCTTGACTAGCATAATGTTAACCAACTAAGTACGGTACAATTACTCCCTTATGAAATTGAATTTAAGCAGCTTTTGTACCTGCTCTTCTATCGTCGCTACCATCTTAATGACAAAATGCCTCTTCTTTTTCTAGAGCACTTTAATGGTTAGGTTGATATTAAAGTCATTTGTTATTACCTTTGAGGAGACACATAGCATGTCAAAAGGCGACTAGCTGAAGACATCTACATTAAACTATAGAAAGTCAATGAGCTGTTATCAAAGCTTAATTGACAAAGAAGTTCCTAACTACATTGTCTACTTGATGCTACTACTGATCTAAACTATCTATATCTCCTCAGCAAGTTCCCCCTTAGTTTCTGGGCTAATCTCCCATCTTGTCTCCATGGTGAGTACCTCCCTTTATGGTAAGGCTTAAAGGTAATGGGACCTTACAACTGCTAGTTTCCCTTACATTCACTAATAGCTATGTGTGTAGGGAACTTTTCCTTTTAGTGCTTAGTGGAGGAGATTATCCCAAGGGATTTTTAGGATGGCCGGCCTAAAATAGCATTATGAGGCATCTAGGTGTGTACCATAAAAAAGTCAACAAAGGGAGTTTACCTTAGTGATTCAAGTTAATTCAAATTTTCTCGGTTTCTAACCTCTAAATGGACCTCGACTTAAGGCTTAATCAATGGGGTAAGTTGAATGTAGAAAGGGATAGCACACTTTTTAGGTGGCATGCCCTACCCATTCTACCAACCAAACCCCTTATCTTTCACTTTGGGGGGCGTACTTTTTAGGTAGCATGCCTTGCCCATTCTATTAACTAAACCCCTTATCTTTCACTTTGGGGCCAAGGCTTTCATTGATAGAAGGTAAGTCACTAATGTTTTCCTCATGTCTAAGGAGGCTTGCTCAAATTGTTGCTTGGCCAGGATGTTGTCTTCCTAGTTAATTTTCTTCACTGCTTTAGACCAAAATTCAATAAGGGTCTGCTTCCACTTTTTAGTGTTGGATTAAAAGAATTTAATAGCAGTCATTTACTCGTTAAATGGTAACATTCAATGCTATGGCCGTGGTGAGATTTGAAATCTTGATCATGGCAATGGGAAAACAAGTAATGTAGTCTCAAAGCATCTCATCCTGCTCCTATAGGATGAGGTTAAGCATAAAGGAATCCTTCTCTGATTGCTTGCTCTTGATGAAGTGCTACCAGAAGGCCTTGCTCAACTCCTTAAAGCTAAAAATATTGTTTAGCTCGAGGTAATATTACCATGTACAAGCGATCATTTTTAGGCTTCTAGCAAAATTCTTGTATGTTGTGGCATCTAAGACATTAAGCAAGCTCATCTGAGAGTAGTAATAGCTTAGGTGTTTCATCAGGTTGGTTAAGTCATCATAAAACTCGAATTCTAAGATCTTAATATGTAGGGGATTGGTTATTGTTGTAAGTATCCCATGGGTCACTTTACTTGCTTTCCTTAATTTCTGTGAGCCTCTTAATAAGGTTATCAATCTCATTAAGAATTTGCCAAATTGGGCTTCAAAATGCTCAGCTTTAGTCTATTGTTCCTGCTTTACAAGGTAACGAGATGTAATGGTTAGGAAGTGCTATCATCATCTTAGTCCATAACAACCAACAACTCAATTCTAGTTTCAAAGTGCTCACATAACTCTTTAGCCTATACCTTAAACCATTGGTTATTCACTTGGAGCTAGTTTAGGCATTGATCCAAGAGCACAAATAACTACTCAATGGTTGACCCCCATTTTGTTAGTGGTCACAAGTTGGAGATGGTTTTTATAAGTTTGTGTTATTTTTGGATGCTTGCTTGTAGTTGTGTTTAGCCATGGTGTTTTTACCATAAACAGTGGGCACCAAAATATTGTCACCAGATTCTCATCAAAGCAAAAAGGCTAAGTCCAAGACGTTTTGTATGCTTGGAGAAATGGAATCTACAAAAGACCAAACATAAGATATAGGGGGGCCTAAAGGTTTTTCATGGCGTCCTTTCCTTTACTTCATGCATCTTAAGGTATTTATAGGTAAGGGATATGCAAAGCTATTAGAAAATGCCCACTACTCGATGATCCTTTAATTTCTACAAGCTTACATAGTAGTGTGTAGCAAATTCTACAAGGAGCATTGTGGGTGTCAGGGAACTTCCATCTTCATGCTAACTATTCCTATTGTCCTTATGCAAATAGCCTTTAAGGGCTAGCCTTAAGCTTGGTGGCCTAATTGGAAGAATAAGCCATCAACGAGGCAATTGATTGAAAATTGACCAAAATTCAAATACCATATATGACATTATTCATATATCTAACTAATTGTTATTTTTTAAAAAAATCATGAATTTTTGGAGAAAATAAGCAATTGTTTCCATATGTCAACTTTATTTTAAAATTTCAATTATCTAGTATTCAATAAAATATTGAATTAAAAAAATGTTCCTATTCTAATTTAATCCTATGGAGAATGGTTGTATATGTGTCTAAATTTTTTGAATTCATAAATCATTAGTTTTAGATCAATAGATTTTAGTTTCTCCATTTACCAATGTAAAAGTACACAACAATGGTTCAAAATAGAATGGTTTATAATGGAATGGAATGAAATAGCTCAAAATAAAATTGTGATTCCTCCCTATTGTTTAGAAATTGAAATCCTACTAAAAAAGTAGAATCATCAATTATAAGGAATTGCGGTTGTAACTTTTAAAAATACTAGAAAAGGGGTAAAACCTAAAATCACAATTTCATTTTAGATCTATTCCTACACACCATATGTGCCATTGTACCATATCATAGTGATGTGAAAAGTTCATTTATTAAAATGTAAGTGAACAAATATTCAAATGCTAAAACCGATATATGTGTGTGTGTGTGTGTGTAATATAGGTATAATGTGTCATATTGAATGAGATTTTATAAATTATATAAAGATATTGCTATAACAAATCAAGACAAATAAAGTTTGATGTGATCTTTGATATTGAGAGATTTTTTAAATATTTGATATTTATACATTGGAGTAAAGGTATTTGAGGTACTGTAATTAATTTTCAGCAATTCATTGTCTGAACCCTTTTGCATTTAGTGTTTTTTTGGCAAAAGAAAACTTTATTTAAAGAGAAGATAGTACAACTTAGTCTAGTGGCAAAATTAGGGATGAAGGTAAGCATACCCTAAAACTACAGTATAGGGTGGTTACAAAATTAACACATCTATCTCCTTTTCTTCTAATTAAAAACAATTAGCAAAAGATGAGGAGCTTCTTTAACAAGTAAATATCATTTTTGATCCCTTGACTTCTCTATGATTTGTACTTCAAAGAAGTAATTGCTTCTAAAAACTGGTTCATAATCTATTTCCACTTTAATTTGGCTCCAACCTTTATTGACAGCTAAACATAGGGTCTTCCTTGATAGCTTAATAATACCATTTTCATTTCAAATAATTTTTTAATGTCAAGTGGATTTCTAGATTGAATCTATTCTTGTAGAGTATACCAATTTAACATTAATGTACTAGACTACGGTAAAGTAGGTTTTGGAAATAGTATAATTCCCTCTCATAATGAGTTTGTTTGCACATTAATTTTGCCAAGTAAAATTGATTTTATAAATTCTGTAATCACCTAAATAATGTGAACCCATATAAATAGAAACTCAACGCTGCACATTTTGCAATCGACCAACTAACGTTATTGCTACAATTATTTAGGAATATTAGCTAAGTAACGCTATTGCTACATTTGTACCGAAGATATATTCCGAGCACATGTCTTTGGTACAAATTGCTCAGTTTATGCTTTCACAAATTACTTCAAGAAAAAGTTTTTCGAATATTCTATTTCATAATTTTTTATTTTTTTGAAATAGCATTATTTTAATGAATTCCTTTATATATATATATCTTTGTTCATTTTGAGAGCACACAATATGCGACTGCACGTCTACATTTCTTTACTAGCTATAAAACAGTGATGAATCATAAGTATTATATTGTCACGAGAACATGATGTTGAGAATCTTCTAACAAAATATGGAAGTTTCCACGTGACAATAAGATGATGAAAATTGAGGTATTGGTCTTGCTCAATCCGAATATGCACAAATTGTTGAAGCTACATGCATCAACCAAAGTTATTCTTGTTTGACGACAACGCAGATTATATAAATTGATTAAATATAAAATTACTCCCAACTAGGCCATTCGAACTACATTTGCCTTAATTAATGGAATATTCAAGAGTTACGATCTTATGTAAAAGTGGACCATGCTATATTAAAAGCAATATTGACCAGAAAGTTTTTGGTGATTTCCATAGTCATTATTGACAGCGTGTAAATTGCAGCATACACTTGATAAAATCAACTATAATTTTATCCTTGATTGAGAGAAGTTAAAAGCTTAACCAATGATCTGTAGGCTATATTTCACTCTTCCTAGACGTGGTCCATTATTCAAAAGATGCCCTATTCGATGCATTACACTTAAAATGATTCTTATTTTTTATTTTTAAAGAAAAATAAACATTTAAAATACGTGGAAGATTGTTGTAAATTTTGTTATATGTTTTCAATGCATAATATTTTTACAATAATATTGTTGTAAATAAGGATATTACAACCGCTAGAAACAAATAAATAATTCTATTCTACTGATGTACCTATAATTTCTTATTTATTTATAAGGAATGCTCACCTACAGTTGAATGTAGTTTTCCCATTACTTTTGACTTCGCTAAAAGAAATTTAAAAAAAAAAAAAATAATAAAATTCACATTCAAAGTTTATTTGGTGGATGCAAAATAAGTCTTCTGTTGTTCCAGCTGTAAATTTACTGGTGATTGAATACATCATACAAGTGCCACTGTATCCTGGAAGGATTGCCGCTTGAAGTGCCTAGCTATTAACATCACTGTTGAAGAGGTAAAATTAAACAAGCTTGAATGACAGTGATATCGCACCTCGAGCTATCATTATCCTTAATTTAATTGTTTATTTTCAGCTTTTGTTGTTAGTTTTATTGATTTACTTATTGTTTATTATTAGCATTTCACACTAGCTAATAGGCTTAAGCTTTCCAGTTCTCAATGTCAGAGCTGCGCTAGAGCATGCAAGATGGTGCTTTGTCACCGACACTTCCAACTGGGAATGGACGAGTCAGGCTACCTACAATTACGCTAAGTTTAGAAGCCAAAAAAAAATAAAATTAAAAAGGAAAAAGAAAAAACTGACATGCATGTTACTCATATGGATGGACGTCTGCTTTGAGTGTTTATTTTAACATATCTTGAAACCCCAAAGGTTTATTTAAATAACTTTATGAGCGTAGAATTCCACATTCAATGACAAATTGAGCATTATTATTATAAAAGCAAAATCAAAAGAAAAGTTAATAAAGTCGATTTGGTATGTGTAGCCTAGCTAGGTGCTACTACAACATGGGCTGTTGTTGTGTGCCTTGTAATATATAGCCTGATTTCTAGGTTTAGGACCACACTCTCTTCAGGACCACACAAGTAAACAGGAGCCACCTTCCCACCTTCACATCTCTCTCTCTTTCTTCTCCGGAGGCTTTATTTGGATGTGCTTAGGCAATGGTGTAAATTTTGCATGAGATCATGTTGTGAGTCTCTATGTGTTTTTCCCCCCCAGCATTTGCTCATACATACATCACCATCGGCCTTCTCAATTGACTCTCACTCTCTAATCTTTTGCCCCTACCTTTTTCATTCAATACTATTGATAAATGTTGATCAAGACACTCTTTAAAAGCCTTACAAACTATTGTATTTGGATATATGTGATACTTTGCCAACTATACAACTTCAAGTGGTAATAGGACTACATCTATTATAATAATTCAGATATACTGTTTAATTCATTAGGCTCTTATCATCCACCAAAAATACCCGAGCGATCTACTCTCCATCATCATGAAGAGAGCCCATCTATAAAACCGTACATTCTCAACCATCAAGTCATAATATATATCAATGTGGGACCGGAGAGAAGTAGGTCACTTTTGGAACTAAAATCATTGCATGATAAAACAATCCAGACAAAGGGAATAATAGTGAATGTGAACGAACTATATACCCAACCATATAATACTAATGCTTGAATATCAATGAGCAACCACTTCATTTGGCACCAAAAGCTGCTTCTACTCATGCCTCTATATAATGTTATAGTATTCAGGGGACCATATTGGCTAGCTTAGCCACACTTTTTCATGCCCTTGAGGAGCACATGTTTGCTTATCTCTAATCCAATTAAATATGTACCTTTTTTGGGAGAGAAAATATAGTTCAATTATGTTATAATTCTCTGAATGCCACCGAACTAGCTATATAGCACTAGAATCTTTCTTCTTTTTTTTTAGTTTTTTCAGATAAACCAAATTATCGCAATACAAACTTATAGCTTACATATTAATGTTTTGGGACAACTTTGATTTTTATTCATTTAAATTAATACTATTAATCAATTAAATAATATTAAAGGTTGTAAATAATATTTAATCCAAGTTATTTATTTTAAACAAATCAGATCCAATCACATTTGGGCATTGTGACTGCATTCCAACCAATTGGGTCAACTAAAAGGATTCAAAAAGATGGGTGCTTTCTACTCATTTTATTCACGGAGGCGGCACTCGCTCTTGGCCTCATTGAAGAAAGTGCCCCTTCTGTTTTAAACCAAGCCCAGTGTTCTTGAATTCTCCTATCCACATTGAATAATCAAAGATCAACTTCAAAGTTCTTGCATCATGAAAAGCACTTAGAAGGAGCTAAGAACAAGCATGCACATGATCTCGTATAAGGAGCACTCTTAAACTCTCGAGGAGCTCATCCGATGCCATCCATGAAACGCACACGATTGGCTTGAGACTACCCTAGTCCATGCCAGCTGCATAATTTTAATAAGCAAAGGCTGGTTCAAGATCGCTAGTGAAGTCCTTCGATCATAAGCAAACCTAGAGGAATAATCATAATTATTGTACAAATTATTTGTAAAAGAATTAACCGAGATTGTGCCAAAGTTATTCGATATAAATATGTTTATGTAAATGCACAGGCTTCAGTTGACCTCATCACGTGTATATGATATGAATCTTGCGTGCCAGATGATTTTAAAAATAACAATATAAAAAGATGCAACAAGCCAAGCAATAGTTATTCCTTTAATCTTAAGAAGGAATTATAATTTTTTATTTGGTAACTATCGGAACTCTGTTATTTGTCAACCTGACACAATCATACCTATGGAAGGGAGGAACAATTATGCTATTCTACACTTATAAAGTTAATGAGATGTGATGTAAAAGTTTAACTATAATGCAGTATCTTTGGATGTATATAAATGATAACTATCCAACTATGATTTAGTTTGATGGAAAAAAAAAATTGTATGATTTAGCCTTAATCTTCCATCAAAATTTGTCTAATTTATAGCCATCGATGTAATGATTCAGAATTAATAGCTAGGGTGAGAAGAAAGTTAAGCATAGAGAGAAACACAGAATAGACATTATTATTATTATTATTATATGACTACTTTTTCTTTTTCATGGTAAACTTGGTACGCCTTATTGTCTTATGAATGAAACATTTTTAGGGGAGATTGGATACATATATTTAAATGCGTCTTTACTTTTAGGGGCTCCTTGGATTTCCTTTTTCTTTCCCCCCTATAAAATAGAACTCTATGAGCCCGATTTTCTAATGTTCTTAGTGAGAAATCGCTTATTGTATAAAGGTCATCGTTAAAGAAAATAAGGGGGGCAAAAAGTAGAAGCTTGTATCATTAGAACCCCAATAACCTATAAGGGAAAAGAATAGAATTTTCGAAGAATTGAGAATCGTAATATCACTTTTCTCAATCATCAAGCCTACAATATCCATAATTTTGGTTCCGCATATAAATGCAAATGAGACCTCGGTGTCTAAAAAGATGCGGCATCAAAACTTTGTATGTGACTTTCAATTTGTTATACATGGCACGATATGGAGTGGTATCATGATCTTAAATATTTATACTACGTTAAATATAACATATTTTATAATATATATATATATTGTGTGTGTATGTTGTCATACCTGGAAACCAAAGAACATGAGTAGTTGACCATATGCTCATACTATAGTATGAGTATGAGTATGAGTATAGTAAGGTTCAAAATAATTAAAATCCACAAATATTTAATATTCGTAAAAACTTATGCTAAAAATTTTAAAAGTTAAAATTTATTTATATATTTTTTTCAACCTCTAAATTTAATACAAAAGAAAAATCAAAACATATGTAACTAAACTATTGGATCTTAAGCAAACTTCTTCCTATCCATGCAGGAGCAACACACCCAATTCCATACTCTAATACCAAAATCATTACATGTAAATTTTTCCTATACTTAAAAAATAAGGTCTCTAAATGGATGAACTAATGCCCAGCACGTAGTCACACAAACATATGCACATGAGCATGCATTGCATAACACATACATACAACCTATTATAATGCAACAATCACCGATTATTATTTTTAAATTTAATCGCTCAAACAACACAATCATAGATGTCCCTAAGCTTGGAGTAACTCATAACTCTATCACAATATATATATATGCATAATATAATATATAACCAAAACCAAGACCATAAAAATCGCATCATCCTCAGGACAATATCGGCCGACAATCAACTTACTAGTTCACACGCAAGCTTCCATACAAACATCCTCATTCCACAAGTATGACTTGCTTATAGCTTTGTTCCAATATGCTAACCCGCTACACAACTTCACCCAAGTTGGCAACCACTAACGTGAAAGTTAGTACCTAACTAACCAAATCCTATCAATACGAGGTTGTACAATAACCTAACAAATTGTACAAATCACTAAGTGGAATGTCCCAAATAACCAACATCAACCCATATCTTTTTAGGCCTTTCCCAAGCACAAGAAACATATAATTTATTAGGTTTCACTTTTCATTAGGTTGGTCTATTTACTACCCTAGTAAGCATACCCAACAAATAATGACTATGGCCTACATACTGAATATATATTATTTTTGAATCATAAATATCACCACTTCTTGATATAATGTATAGTACATCTGTCAAGACTTGCACTTATTGATTCTTAAATTTCAAACTAAATCTATAGTCATTGATTATTACTTATGGCTTAAGCTCAGGGAAATGGTTGTATAACTCTAAATCATATTAAGGTATTATTTTGAAAACTAAGTGCGATTATTGGATAATATGAATCAAAAGATTCCTTAGAACTTATTTAATTATTTACAACTACTTACCTATTATTTTATACTATTCAAAGATAACTAGCATAACTACTTATAACAATTTTATTATTATACTACTTTTATTTATTGCTTATGTATGTACTTATTTACATTACTTAATTATTTAATTACTTACTATAATTACTGTTATTATTGCTCACCTACATTTTTTTTATACATATGCTCATACATATATAAGTATTTTTGTTATTACTTATTTATTTACACACACACAATGTGTGTGTGTGTATATATATATATATATAAATAAACGTACTTGCTTTATTATTGCTATTACACATTTATTTATCTAATTTTTATTGTTATTATTAGTACATATATGTAATATGTTATGTCATTTATTATTATTATTACTACCTATTATTGTAATGATGTTACCACTATTAGCATTAGTAATTATGATTTACGGTCACTATGTTATTACCATTAATATTATCAACATTGTTAATCTTATCTCATCTATTGTAATTATTGGTAACCTTTACATCAAAGTCAAATTTAAATAGTTGACTTTATTATATTAAAATTGGTTTAAAAAATTAAATTTATTCAATGCATAGTCAAAGGAGCTTTCGTATAACTCATTAAGTAACATCATGACTGATTAACATTCTCCTTTGCAAATAAATATCCATTCATTACTTACATTATTTTTAACCCAATAACTTTTTCATTACATCTAATTACAGATTTTTTTTAATAGTAGCCTAAACAAATAATTAACTTTTCAATATAATGACTTATTACCAACTAACTAAATTATATTTTGATAATGTTAACTATTATATGATTAAATTGGCTTAAGAGCCTAAGGCCCATCTTATTTGAGCACAACTATAGAATAGGAAAGTGCCTAAGCTAATCAACATAAATTAGAAAAGTAATCTAAATCCTTTAAAGAACAAGCTCTAAGTAGATATTTCCCAATATAACTAGGGCGGGAAGATTTACTTTCCTAAAATATAACCTTCTCACAATACTACAAAAGAGGTCCCCTAGTTAAGTAAATTATCTAATACACTCCACATACTTTGATTGCCATACCCTCATGTTGCTTCACTGACTTAAGTGTTAGAGTTTAAGTGCTAAAGACACCATCAGAACCCTCGATAGCTCACATTTGTTCATCTTGCAAGTTAGACCTTGTCAACTTGAAGAATTGATCTAACCCATGATCACACTAAGCAACTAGATCAATCAATAATTGGTGCCCACCATCTTATAGCTAACTACAACTATGGCTAACACAAGATCTAGAAGAAACTCCAACAATAATGTCCCCTCCCTAATGATGGCAACCCACCAATTGTTGAAAACAACCACCCTCTAGCATTGCCAATATCATCTCATATACAATAGGGGAGTGAAGATAGAGTTGCACGACCTAAGAGACCAAGTCAACAGAATTAATGAGTGCTTCCAATGACATTCTCAACAATGAAGTAAGCAACAAAGTGATAGTGTTTTACAACACCATAAGAACACGTCACCAAGTCTGAATAGAGTGCCTAACCTAAGGGGTGAACAGAACAATGATAGGAACAATAATTCCAAAGAATAATCCATAAGATCCCTAGCTGATTAGTCTATTGATGATATAGACAACATGATCAAATGCTTTAACAAGCTCAAAGACATAAGGAAGCTTAATCCATGGGACTTGTTTATTGTTGGGAACTCTCCCTTCACTCAGGAGATCTAAGATCAGCAACTCCTACACATGTCCGCATTCCCCAACTAGAGTTCTACGATGGGACAATCGACCCCATAGAGCATTTGAGCTACTATACAACCTAGATGAACCTCCTCAGCGTCTCTAATGCCAAAGCCTATAAAGCCTTTCTAAGAACACTAAAGAAGGCAATACAAACATGTTTCTAAAGCCTTAAGCCAAACTCTATATCCAATTTTTAATAGCTCACCATGTAGTTTTATCAGCATTTTTTGACAAGCAAGATTCCATAATGGGATTCCTCAACTCTTAATCTTGTATGACCAGAGCAACACGAAACACTCCTAGATTATATCTCCATGTTCAACCATGCAATGCTTGAGATACCTAACATTGATATGAGTGTAACCTTCAACACAATAGTTAATGGAGTAAAAGACCAATCCTAATTCTTTTACTCCCTCACCCTACATAAGCCCAAAAATTTTAAGGAGTTTTAATAAACGGCCACTGATTTCATTGCTCAAGAAGATGCCGTACTAGCAAGATGCTAAGCCAAATAGGAATCATTTGATAAGAAGAAGAATGATAAAGACCAACCCTCTGCAAAAGATAAGCTTAGTCTAGCCACAAATGATAATGCGTCTACTTGAAATGGTAATGACAATAAAAAATGTGCCATTCTATTCTACAAGTAGCATAACCTACTTAACAAGCCCCATGTTGACACCTTTGTGGAAATACAAGACCAAGGGGAATAATCCCACTAAAATAAACTCTGATAAATATTGTGACTTCTACAAAGATAGAGGTCACACCACTTAAAATTGTAAGTAGTTAAAGAATGCCCTCAAAGACCTTATTAAGCGAAGATATTTATGGGAGTATATCATAGAGAATGACAGGCTTTCGAAATGAGGAAGAAGAGAGGAAAGAGAAGAAACAAAGTAGAAGTAAGAAGCCCACCCCATCAGAGGCACAATTAACAAAATAGTTGGAATGCTTGCTACGAGAGGACAATCCATCTCTTAGAGTAAGGCATGCACTCGATCAAAAAGCCATCAGAATGTACTCAACACTTAAGTGAAACACCCTAAAGTGGACACTATAATCACTTCTTGTAACGATGACCTTGAAGGCATAATGTTCCCCCATGACAATGCCCTTGTGATCTGAGCTTGAATTTCTTATTTCAACATTCACAAAATTTTGATTGGTAATGGTAACTCTATGGACATTATATATGGGAACTTATATGATCAGATGAAAGATGAGGTTGAGGTAAAGCTCAAACCATACGAAAATGAGCTTTTTGATTTCAATAACCAACCTATAAAGTCAAAAGACATTATAACTCTTCTTGTAGAGCTTGAAGTTAAACCTAACAAGAAGTAAATCCTAGTTAATTTCCTCACCATCAATGCATGGTCCCCCTACAATGTCATCCTTAGGTGCCCATTGCAAAATACAGTAAGAATGATAGTCTCTACGAAGCATCTAAAGGCCAAGTTCACTAATCCTATAGGCATCGATGTTTCCATAGGTGACTAGTAGGCATTCAGGAACTTATATCTATAAGCTCTCTCCTAACAGGAGGTCCTTATAGTGGAATCTACCATTGAGGAAAAATCGAGATCAAGATGAGAACTTGTTGAAGAGATGAAAGATATCCAGATTGCTAGCATGCCTGAATAAACTACAAAAATTGGTACAACAATCTTGGTTTAGCTTTGCTAACAATTGATTACTTTCCTCTGAGCTAATATAGATATTTTTCAATTGTTGCCATCTAACATGCTTGACTACCTAAGATGATGACACATAAGCTAAACATCAACCTCGATATAAAGGTGGTCAAGAAAAAAAGAGGCATTTTGCACCAAAATGATAGGTGGCCATAGAAGAAGAGGTACAGAAACTTTTAAAGGCTAGATTTATACGAGAAGAGCCTTATCCTATATGGCTAGCTAACTGCATATTGGTAAAGAAGTTCAATGGGAAGTGGCAGATGTGCATTAACTACACTAATCTCAACAAAAGCCTATCTAAGGGACTATTCCCCGGTACCTTGAATTGATTAGTTAGTTTATTCAACCTCGGGCCACACTCTATTAAGCTTCATGGATGCCTTTTTAGGCTACAATTAGATTCAAATGCACAAGCCTAACCAAATCCATACATCCTTCGTCACCAACTTTGAAACGTATTGTTATAACATTATGTCATTCAAGCTCAAGAATGCTAATGCAACATACTAAAGATTGATGATAAAGATGTCCATGCACCACATTAGTTATAATGTGGAAGTTTATGTTGATGATATGATTGTAAAGAGTAAGGAATCTCATCAGCACCTAGCGGACCTCAAGGAGATATTCCAAACACTTCGATAATATAGCATGAAATTGAACCCTTAAAATTGTGTTTTTAGTGCAACATCCAACAAATTCCTCGGCTTTATGGTTGCTTCATGTGGGATTGAAGCCAACCCTAAGAAGATCAAGGTAATTTTAGACATACAGCCTCCCAAGATAGTCAAGGAAGTAGAAATACTAATAGGGTGTATTGCCACATTAAGCAAGTTTGTCTCCAAGTTAAAAGAAAATTGTACCTCATTCTTTAAAGTCTTGAAGAATGTGACAATTTTTCAATGGACTAATGAGTGTCAAGAAGCCTTTGATGAGCTAAAATTCTTCCTTACAACACCATCAGTCCTGTCTAATCCCATCACAAGGGAGGAACTCTATCTTTACCTCTTTTTTAGCCGAGCCCTCTCCTTTATACTTGTTCAATCAAACAACAGAGAGCACCAAGCAGTGTACTATGTAAGCCACATCCTATAGGGCTCGAAAATAAAATTCTCCAAGTTATGGAAATTTGCCCTAGTTGTAGTCACCTTAGCATGGAAGCTACGCCCATATTTTAAGCCCCACCTTATACTGGTCATCACCAATCAACCCTTGAGGCAAACTCTTTAGAAGCCAGATGCATCAAGCAAGATAGTCTGTTATGCCTTGGAGCTCACTACATATGGCATCTAATACCGACCACAAGAAGCCATAAAAGCACAAGTTTTATAGGCGAGTCAACAGTAAAAGATAAAGCACCCATTGATGATCTTGAAAAGCCAACTTAGGCACTCCATGTCGATGGCTCATCCACTAAAGAAAGGCAAAAAGTAGAACTCATACTATATAGCTCACCTAGAGTTGAAATTTAATACACTCTGATGTTTAGATTCTCGATCAGTAATAATGAAATAGAATATGCAGCTCACGTTGCTGGATTAAAATTGGTGAAGGGAATAGGAGCGAAAAAGATTGAGATTTTTTCTAACTCACATCTCATAGTTTAATAGGTCAACGGAGAGTATGCTATAAAAAATGAAGGGACCACCAATTCCTTAGTGGTTGTGAAATCTTTATACTCCAACTTCACATCATAGAGCATCACAAAAATCCCTTAAGCCTAAAATGCTAAAGCAGATGGTCTATCTCCAACCTTCTAAAGCAAAGAACTTGTTAATTGAGCTCCACACTAAGATATGCAATAACCATATAATAGGCAATGCCTTAGTCATCAAGGCACTTCAAGCTAGATATTATTGGCCTAACATGGAAAAAGATGCAAAGGCGATTTTGTAGTGATGCAACAAGTGCCAGAAGCATGCTCTAGTCGAAAAACAACCAAGTAGCAACCTAATGCCAATCATGAGTCCCTAGCCTTTCACTCAATGGGAACTTAATATCCTTAGGTTGTTCCCTAAGGCCATAGGACAACAACAGTACATCATTGTCATAGTTAACTACTTTACAAAATGGGTTAAACCTAAAGCAGTTGCTAAAATTACCAAGCACAACATTAGGCACTTTGTTACTTAAGCTATATTGTGTCATTTTTTTTACCTAAGCTATATTGTGTTGATTTGGAATCTTAAGTGCCATCATTACCAATAATGACACCACTTTAACAATGTTAAATTCCAAGAGTTTTACACAATATATAAAATCAAGATCTATTTTACCTTAGTTGCCTACCTATAGTTGAATGGCCAAGCTGAAGCCACTAACAAAGTAATCCTATAAAGCCTTAAGAAACGAGTTGATCAAGCTAAAGGGAAGTGGGTAGACAAGCTCGCCTACATTCTTTAGGGCTACCAGATGATCCCACAAACCACAATTAGAAAAAATCCTTTTAGCCTAGCCTTTGGAACCAAAGTTGTCCTCCCATCAAGCTTGAGCTCCAAAACCTTCACGCTCAAGAATTTGATTCCTAAGTCGACAAGATTGGTTTTTAAGCTAACCTTGATCACCTCAAGGAGCTCTAGGACTACGCTAATCACAAGGTAGCAGCCTACTAGCAATAAGCAATGAGATACTATGATAAGAAAGTGAAGTACAAGGTATTCTGACCTAAGGACTTAGTTTGTCAAAAGCTCAAAGATACAGGATCAAGAGAAGGCTAAGGTAAGTTAGTGCCAACTAGAAAGACCCTGTCCGAGTCAAAAGGATGGTCAGACATGGTGCATGCAAGCTCGAAAGACTGATTAGCCATCCAATCCCTAAAACTTGAAACATGGATAATTTATGCCCATATTTTGAGTAATTTCAAGATGATATTTTAGCACATGTTTCAAAGTATCATTAGTGATTGTAAACATTCCTACTACTTAATGGAATTACAATTCACATCTACTCTTTGTACTTGTATTTACAAAGTTTTATTCGAACGTAGCGTTAAAACTCAATCACACTAAATCGCAATTGATGAGTAAAGTTATATGCCTCAACAAAGCATCACTAGACTCTACTAAATACTTAGCGAACGAGCACCCACCCCTAGTAAAATGGCTAGACTTGTAGTCTAAAGACATTATAGAGATGTCCTTCATTGGCCATGCTTAAACTTAGCCAACAATGGCACTTCGACTAGTACATTAACGCCCAACCATGATCGATTAGATCAAATACTAACCAACAATACCTAGTGCACCATAAGGACATATCATAACCGAGTAGATTTGAACCTAAACAACTAAGATATATCACCCCAATGGATCATAAACACTTAATTAGTTCACATATATATTCCGACCAATTATATTTTGGTCTACAAACCTTACATGAAATCACACATTAAAGAACCGATCAAAAGAAAAACAACTCAAGAAGTAAAAATCAAATAATATTTAACAAATATAAATAAAATAAAGGCAATAAAATCCTACACAATATTAAGCAAAAAGTTACATTGCATTCATTGTAATTCTTTACAAAAAATTTCAGGTCGGTATACTAACCATAGTACATGAATGCGTAAAAGAAGGAAAAACAAGAAATCTTAAGTCTATGTTGCTAGGTCCTACACTAGAGCTAAAGTCAATTCAGGCTACTCCTAAACAAGCTCAGGTGCCTTCTCCCCAGCCTAAACCTCAAGAGGTAGCAAAGGTTAAACCTTTTCAACAATTTGAGGCAAAGGTATTTCGTCTTCAACTGGAGAAGGAGGAGGAATCTCTTTGGTATTAGTAAAATGAAGAGGAGGAGGATTTTCTACCATGATCACCCTAGGCAACTGAAGTGTGTTTTCATTATTTGCTTCATCCTCGACTTTCATAGCCACCCTCTCCATCTCCTCCCACTCCTTTAGAGGGGTGTCTAGCATTTGTGTTTTCTCTCCTATCCATGTGAGATCATATGAAAGATCTCTTTCACCAATCTAACATTTCATGATCCTTTAATCCCCCCTCCCTTACTCTGACCAATTGATCAGCATATTCATCGAAGCCTCAAATCTCCTCATGATACCAATCCCTACTAACTCTTTCTATTTTCTCTAACCCTAGATCTACACATATTGATCAATAAGATGCTTTTCAAGATCTTTGATCTGCTTCTTCATGGCTACCTCTTTCATGTTGCCTTTTTTCCAAACATTGCTAAGCAAGATCCATATCCCTCTTGTAGTTTAATGCAATTACTTTCTCTCACTAAAGCTTAGTGGTGAGGTAAGCCTCCCACTATTAGTAACTCGAAACCTCCTCTAATAATGTGTTGATATGACTAATTGCCCCTTGAAATTCTCACCGCATCATCACCAGTTTGAAGCCATTCTTCCAAACTCTCTCCATGGCTTCAACCATCTTCGAATGACAATCTTCCTTTACAACATTAAGCTCCTCCTAAGCTTTCTTCAATTCCACCTCCATTGCAACCCGCCTCTGAAAATGAGTGGTGTTACACCTATACTAGTGGTTAAAAAACTTAAAATAAGAAGAACATCCCACAATTCATTCACATACCTACCATTAACCTTTAGTACAGACATAGAGAACCCTATAAGCAATCTTGACAGTCTACAAAATACAACCTTTGATGAGAATGACTAAAGAAAAAGAGAAGAGAGAAACCAAAATGGAGAAAAGAGAAGGGTTAATGATAACTTACCTCGATGAGACGAGCAGAAAAGAAATTGTGTAGGTCTACAATAAACATTCTCATTGCTAAGCTCTCTTCCTTCCCTCTTTCCTAAGGACTAAAGATCCCCTCAAATAAATCAACCCTACTTGACCCTCCTTCCATAGCCCTAGCCACCAGTGGTAGAGGAACAGGAGAAGAGATCAAATCAAAGGTCCTCGGAGGGTCATTACACATCCTACCTCCCCTAACCCCCCATGCCCCACATTCTTCCTACCATTGGGGGTTGTCATGGCACCATTTTTTCCAATGGTCCATCGCAACATCATTACCCATACTTAAGGCAATGAGCCTCATTTTAATGTCATTAAGGATAGCAATCACCTCCTTAACCTAGGTATACTTTGGGCCAATCACTTCTCTTTAGTCTAAAGCCTGCTTAAACCACTTGGAATCCCTAGTTAACACTTTCCCCTTCCCCACAATGATAGGAACAGGCTCTGAAACTCGTAGAGGCTTTGAGTCCCTAACGACAATGCCACTAATAGAAACCTTCTTTGTTGGAGGAGACATTAACCCAACCTTCTTCTCTCCTTATGATTCCTTTTTACTACAATCAGCTTAATGAGTGGTAAGGTTAGATGGACGCACTAGTCAAGTTAGGGCCATCTCTACAAAACAAACAAAAGGTCAACAAAATCAAGCAAAAACCCTATTAGAGAGAAATCTACAAAGGAAACCTAACCTTGAAACTACCACCGACATGTTTACCCTCAAGTCAACCCCATCCCAAACACTAAAGCTTACCTTCCCCATAGGCATCCCCAACCTCATCTTGACCCCCTAAAGCATCCGCTTGGTCATCAACCTCATCATCTAAACCCTCAAGCATTCTAGTATTGATTCCTCGAAACACTCTCATTAATCTCCAAGCATTAAATGGTCTTCCATTATCCTTAAGAGCTTATAGAAGGATCTTGACAAATGCTTATCGATGGCATGAGTTAAATGGGCTTGGTTTAGATCGGGTTTACTTAGAGAACCTAGAAATCTAGCACCTCAAGTGTCTTAACAATCATGAATTTTTCTTTCCAATTATGCATCAAAGATATTAGCCTATCCTTCGACTTTACTCTAAGGTGGCTGGATAGATAGAACCAACCCTAGGATAGTCCAGATTACTTCACTCCATAAAAAAATCAAAAAATCTAAGGAGTTAACCTCACCCCATAAGATTTGCAAAGGCTCTTGAATGCCACTAACAAAGTATACGCAATCAAAATGAGCTAGCATAGGTTGACGTGATGGTAATTAAAGAACTCCTTTTAGAAGTTGTTAAAGTGTAACCACATGCCTCTTCTTTGAATGAATACACTTTAAGTGAATGATCTAAGGATCCCACTATCCACCTCTTCAGCTAGTAGTGTCAGCACTTGGGGTTAACTTGAAGGCCTTGCCTCATTGCCTACTACATCAAAGATGACCCTTTGAGCAAAATCTGGGACGGAATGAGAAGAAGAGGAGCCAAGCATACCTAAAGGCTTGATTCATTAAGGAAATTGGAAGAATGGAGGATTGGTTTAATCAGATGAAAGTAATGTGAGAACATTTAAGAGAGTAAAGGACTTTGAATGCAAAGGATGCGAAAAAGTATAGAAAATGACAATTTGATGCCTCATATAGGCAATTATAAAGGACATGTGCATTTTTTTAGAGTACTTGGGATTGCACCATGTGTTTTGTTTCTAAAATAAATAGTCAAGATTGTTTCACCTCTACAAACACTACAAAGCCCACTTGCCATATGTCCTAATGTATTAAATGAGTGGATTTGTGGATACAAACTCCATTTAAAATTGACAGTTGAAAAGACAAATGCATGCCTAAACTCCATTTAAAATTGACAGTTGAAAAGACAAATGCATGCCTAACAAGCCTTTTCACCTTTTTCTAGGCTTGAAGTTAGTCTTTGGAGCAAGAAATTCGTTTATCGCAGCTCAATAGTAATTATGTAGCTCGATGAGGTAACTCCAATTCAAATTGATTAGTCCTCACCTTCGCTTAGCCTAGACAAGGTAATCTATTACAAAATGAAGGTTAATAGATGTCTTAGAATGAGTCCTCTAAACACTTAGATCAGCCAACATCCTCCCTAAGTCAAATTAATGCCTCTTAACTAGTGATAAGCTCGGCCAATGCATTCAAACCATCACTTCAAGAAAGAAATAGAATACTACCTCCACTTTAATCAGTTCTATGTCACTAATGAGTGTTTGGGTGGGTAGGGCAAGTATTATATGCCTAAACCAAATTAAGGCCCCAAGGCTTATCTTATTTGAGCATGACTATAAAATAGGTTAGTGCCTAAGCTAGTCGGCATAAATTAGAAAAGTAATTTAAATTCTTTGAAGAATACATTTTAAGTGAATATTACCTAATATAACTAGGACGTCTTCAAGAAGATTTACTTGTCTAAAATATAACATTCTCACAACACTATAAAAGAAGGTCCTTCTAAGCAAATAAACCATCTAATACTCTGTATATTCTTTGATTGTCTTACCCTCACATTGCTTCTCTAATTTGATCACTGGAGCCAAACCATTGGAGACACCTCCAATGCCCCCAATAGCTCATGTTTATTCATCTTATAGGTTAAACCTTCTTAGTTTGAAGAATTGATCCAACCAAAGATCATGTTGAGGCAACTAGAGCAATCAACACTAACGATTACCTATAAAGACTGATTATTAACATACTAACCACAATTATTCTATATAACATTTTACATGTTAATTATAAAATAAGTTTCATTCATTCTTTTATTTTCTTTTCATTTCATTTTTTTCATTCCACAAAACAAAAATTCATTAAAAATTCAGTCATTTTAGATCAAGTTGTGTTCATTCATTAATTCATAGCATATATTTCTAAAAGCTGGGTCTCTTAAGAAACCATTATCACAACTTACAATATTTCACAAATCAACTTTTCGAATTCCATCATTTTATGAATCACCAATAAATCCTATACATCTTAACATACTTATAAAAACTCTCATCTATTCCTTTGATCCAATACCAACTAATCTACTATAAACACGAATTAATAACAACGTTCAATATAATTCATAAAAGAAATCAACACTTTTAAAATCTAAAATTCTTATAAGGATTTCGTACAAAACATATACCACCATAACATGCTTACTAACAATACTTATCAATCTATCTAATATGTTATAAGATTAACCCACTAATCTTGAGTTAACTAATTGGATTAACTATGTGCATCATGGAATGGTCAATTGATTCTATTGCATGTGTATTTAGGCACACACAAAATCACTTGTCTAAATAATTCATGAATATAGATCACTTACTATGCATATTAAGGTTTAGAAATACAACTTGTTGAGACTCTATGGAATAGGGTAAAACAAAAGCTTATTAATGTGATAGATGGGGAAATTTAACTTGTCCTTTTGAACAATATGTTCACTTATTGCCTTTTAACTTGCATGAGCACAAGTAGCTTTAAAGTTAGGGGTAACTGATAAGCATATATAACTAAACACTTACCCTACCTATTTTCCATTTATTTATATGAGATGTGAATGAAAATGTAATGAATTGCACTAATTTATCTCATATACTTCAACAAAACACTCGAACATATGCTTTTAAGAGTATTTAGCATAATTTTTATAAGTTTGATAGGAATATACTTAGTATTTGTCCTTTTTATTGCAAGTCCAAAGGTTACTCTTTTGTGGGTAACCTGTAGCAATTGGTCATGTGAAGAAGAAAATGAAGTGCTAGATAAGGTATAGCAACCAGATGGAGACCAAGCCAGCATCTAGCTAATAACTAAATGAGGAAACTGACCATTAAGTGAGCCATCCAGACACTAAGGGGGTGAAAAGTGCACAAAACCAATTCTCTCTCTTACCATCTAGATGGTAGGAGTAAAACCCAAATTGGGGTTTTAAGGCCAAAATGCACTATTTATTAATCAAGAGAGCTGAGAAGCTAACACATGTCTAGCACCCAAATGTAAGCCTATTACCATCCAACCGCTAGTTGCAGATTATAAAAGTTTAAGTTTTTCATTGGGAAAAAAGAAAAGAAAAGAAGAAGAAGAAGAAGAAGAAAAAGAAGAAGAGGAGAAGAAGAATAGGTTTTAAGGTTGTAGAGACTTGCCATTCTCTTGTTCTTTAGTGTATTTTTCTCATTTATAGTGGAGTTTTTTATTTCTTTTGTAATTTTCTTAGTTTTAGATGATGTTAGCTTAGGTTTTTAGTAGATTTTAGCATTTATCAAAGCTTTTGGCATGGGATTCAAGCTTAAACAAGGTAGAACTTGAGTTCAATGTTCAATGCTAGCTTCGATGACCTTCGATTTCCTCTTAAACACACTTTCTATTGTGTTTAAATGCTATTTCCATGTTTATATTCACATGTATTGTGTTGTATGTGTTATCCTCCATGAATATGAGTAGTAGAGCTTGATTGTTAAATTGGGGTTATGTTGATATTAATTGAGTTGTTGTTATTATTGATTTAATGATAATATGTTATGTGTAAATATGAAATTTTATCTAGTTCTATGGAAAAATAAGTATAACTTAAGTGTAGAGTGATCAACTATCATGTGAAATTATCATTGCTCTTTGCATGTAGGCATTACCCTCCATTAACCTACAAGGTCTAACTAATGTAATAGAAAGTGAAGAGCCTAATTAAAGCATAAGATTCCTAATTCTTACAATGTCAAATTTGTGAATTAAGGTAACGCGGTTCTAATACTCACATTGACCTTTGTGCAATTAAGATTAAATTCCAATTCTTGTTAGATTAGTTAAGTAGTGACAAGACTTAGCTAATTATCTAAAAAGTGTAGATAAGGGATTGGTAATGCAATACTCCGGCTATATGATAAAACCTACCATGCGAGAAATAGTTGTAAGTCTTGTTAATGTAGCTAAAATCCATAATTACACTATCCTAAATATCCTTTAAGGCATAATAATGGTAATTTCATGAAATTGAAGCACAACCCCCATAATTGTAATCTAGAAGAATCCAACCCTAGTAGTCAAGAATTTGTTAAGATCGATAATTAATTATGTTGTTAAATTTTCCTTGATTTAGTTTTGATTTGATGCATGCCCAACTTGTTTTCATCTTGCCTCACTTACATTAGTGTCATTATAATCTAGTGCTTAGTTTAACCTATTATTCTTTCCCTTCCTCATAAAAAATGCAATCTTAGTTACTCATACTACACTATTAATTGACCAGTACACTTGCTAATAGTGTCACTGGTCATACAAGAATTAATTTTAACAAGTGTAAGCTTAGTCAATTAATTATGTATCCAATTCACTATTAAAAAGGGAATTGTTTTTTAAACAATGCTTGACTTGTGAAAATGATGAGTGTGTGTGACACCATCAATCCACCTTTAAAGTTTATAAACAAGCAGATACAAGACCTTATGACTTTGGTGACTAACTTAGCTGTCATAGTATAAAGACTAGTTGAGAATCAATCCCCTATTCTCTCCTAAGAGATGGACAAGCCCATATGGCTAGATATGGAGTGCATCTCTAAGCAGGAGCTAGAAGAAATATGTTTGAAGATGAAGAAGGAGGAGGAAATGATTTCAAGGGAGAGAATAAACAAAAGGTAATCCAAGCACTAAAGGGAATAGAATGTGTAAAATTGAAGACCCCACCCTTTGCAACAAGTGAAGATGCTGATGATTATCCTGATTATGAGGATGATGTAGAGAAACTACATGAGTTCCAAGAGTAAGATTAGGTAGTTAAAGTTTATTTAGCTATGCTAGAGTTCATTGGATATGCAGCTATATGGTGGAAGAATCTCCAAAACATATGTTAAAGGAATCGAGAACAGGAGATCCAATCGTTAACTAAGATAAAACCCATTAAGCAAAAGAGGTTCATTCTAAAGTATTACATGCAAGAGACATTCAAGAAGTTGCAGATCTTAAGGTAAGGAGGAATGTATATAGACGACTACATAAAGGTGTTCCAAATGCTTATGATCCAATGCAAAGTAGAAGAACTAGTAGAGCATACCATTTCACAATTTGTGCCTAGGTTGAAGTGTGAGACTACTAGTGTAGTCGAGCTCTAATAGATTGAGATTTTTGAAGAGGCCATCTAAATTACTTAGAAGGTAGGCAAGAAAAGACATGATAACCTTTATCGAGCTCAACAAAGCTAAGCTATGTCATCTACTTAAACTTCACAAACTGAGAATGGGATGCTTGAAATAACTAAACTAAACAAAGGAAACAACCGACCCAAGCAAGGAGTTAAACTAAATGATTGGAAGAAAGACACAAGAAGTAAGGCCATAGAGAGCGACAGTTAAGTGAGGGCAAATAGAGGTCAAAGTTAAGGTTAGAAGACAAGTCAGATTAAATGTTTCAAGTGTCTAAAGCTCAAACATGTGGTTGCATAGTGCCCAAATCGAAGGGGTATGGTGATAAAGGGAAAGCTACCTATAGTCAAAGCAAATGGGGGTAGTTCCTTAGCCTTGTGTTGAGAAGAACTCTAAGTACATTGTCTTTATCCTAGGATGAACAATGAAAGAACCTCTTTCATATAGCTTGTAAGGTGAAAGGTCAACTATAAATTGTAGACAGAGGGGAGTTGTACTAATGTTGCTACCAGGTATGATGATTGAAACTATTAACTAAATGAGAGCGGTGTACTACATGTTAATCTAAAATTCCACATAACTATAGCCACTAAAGATCAATATCAAGATGAGGTCTTTTATAATGCATGTCACACATATTATTTTCATGACCTTAGCTATTTAATAGCTAGATTTTTCATGATGAATACCAAAATACTTATGCCTTTTAGAAAGATGGTAAAAAGGTCATCTTGTAGCCTATGATGCCAAAATAGGTGAGGGAGACCCAATCTAATAGGAATCAAAATTCGACAAGACTTATCATTAGGGCAATAACTAAAGGATTTCAAATCTTGGCGATGAGAACCCATTTTGAGCAAATCGACCCCGGAATTATTTATATACTAACCTCTTTTATCTTATTCATGTATTTTATATTCCAACAGGAATACTTATCATGCTTTACAGGGTAATGGACAAACTCACTTAAACTCAGCTTGTGGGTTATCCATGGACCGACCTGAACCGGCGATGAGTTGAGCCGATGGATCCGATAGAAGACCGGCATCATGAAGAGCATTTCTTTTATGTATTTTTCATTTTATGAACTATTTTAGTTGTATTTTGGTTTTGGGACACTTTTATTTCTTTGTAACTTTCATTTAAGGTTAACCACCTTAAAAGTGGTCAACTTGTAATTTTGAGCTCTTTTTAACTCTAGGAGTAGCAAGTATAAATACTTGCTTAAGAGAGGGTTTGAGGGGAGATTATTTTTGCAGAATATACACCTCTTTTCACGTGTGAATTAGGGTTCATACCTTGGTTCCAACTCTTATCAATTTCAATTCCAAGACTTGAAATTGTAGCGAGTGCAACATCTTGAAATTGTGAGTTATATCAATTTCATTTTGTTGTGATTTCTGTTCTTCTCTAGTGTGTTGTATCTAGAGTTGATTTGAGATAGTTCTTGGTCAGATTTACATGTTATTATTCACGAATTATTGTGTTTATTTGAAGTACTTATCATTTGATTTGGATCATCATTTAAAATTTCCCTAGGAAACGTGATTTTCACCAATTGGGAAAGGAATCTTACTTTACGGTTTTCTTTGTCAAATTGAGGCTTCATTTGCGTGGATTATATGAAATTAGAGTGTTGTTAGAAGCCATTTCCATTGTTGTATTCAGATTATATCATTGGACGTTTGGAATTCATCATATCTTCACTTGGTTCACGTCATTTTGCCCTTATTTTTGGATCCGATTTTGCCTAGACTTGAGATAGTTTTTCTTAAGTCTTTTGGATGTGTTTTAAAGTGTGATTAGGCACATCATATTTTTGGTATCAGAGCTATCTAATTTGGATACTTAAGATTTATCACATCCTCATTGGAAGAATTGGTTATAAACATTGAGAATTGACACCATTGTTCATGTGATTGAGACTAGTTTGATTGACATTGTTTCTTTGTCTTTCAAATTGGTTTTTGTATGTGCTTAATCTTGGTTTTAGGCACATCATTATTTTTGGTATCAGAGCTCTTGTTGAGAGAAGGGAATTGGTTGTATTCAATTTCGTGGAAGTGATCAACAATTAGGGTTGATCAAGTGGAAAAAACGCAATTGTGTAGTTGTTGTTGTTGTTGTAGTTTGAGATTGCGAAATTGTTTTGGATTGGGATTTGATTTGCTGATTGTTGGAATTGATTTGGGAAGGTTATTATATCACTTTGTGGACACTAATTCACGTGGAAGAGCAAAAGTACAAAGTGAAGTTACTTTAGCAAATTGTTTTGAAATTGTGAAACTTACCAATTGTTGCCATGGAGTAGCTTGTGGTGTGTGGAGTTGTGAAGTTTGTTGTTTGAATTCCATTGTGTAATTCTAAATTTGTGAAGTTAAATTTGCAGATTACATTAATTTTGGTTAGTAAGGAATTATTTGAATTCAAATCATATGCAATTAAGTTGTGGGAGTTAATGATTGCTATTTGAATTTGAATTCATTGTTACCAATTGAGGAAGGCTTACAATAAGTGAAGTTATTTGAATTTCAAATTGAAAGTTGCTGCCTATAGTGGGATTCGGAATTCATTTTGGAAAGCTACTTATTAATCTCTTGTCTTCATTATTTGCCATGGAAGTTGAAGATTACTTGTATTCATTATTCACTTTGTTGTTGCCTGTGTTGCCGTGGAGTGAACTTGTGGAAATTGAAATTGTTGCACCGTGATCTTAAAAGGAGTGGGGAATATTGTACACGTGTTGATTGAGTTGAATTTCGCAATGTCTAGTGAAATGCTTCAATATGCTAATGTATTGCGACGTTCATTAAGTACACTTGCTAGTAAGGAGGAAGAACAAAGGGAAAATTTGTTCCATACTTCTTGTAGGATACAAGGAAATTTGTGTGTCCTAATAATAGATGGTGGTAGTTGTACTAATGTAGTAGCTGCATCGTTGGTATCGAAGCTAAAGCTTTCAACTATTCCACATCCTAAACCTTACAAACTACATTGGCTTAATGAACAAGGGAGTTTGTATGTTACCCAAAGAGCTAGGGTACCCTTCAGTGTAGGGGACAAGTATTGTGATGAAATTGAGTGTGATATCTTGCCCATGTGTGCATCTCATATTTTGCTTAGTAGACCTTGGTTATATGACAGGAGGGTCTTACATGATGGCTTCAGAAATACATATTTGTTTCAAAAGGAGGGTAAGTGAATTATTCTGAATCCTATGCCACCTTCAGAGGTCCATAATGTCCAGCAACAGATTAATCGACCATCCGAGGCTAAGAAGGCTTTGATTCAAAATAACGTCTCTGAGGGGAAAAAGGTATTGTTGATGGAACAGAGTCAGATGAGTCAATCATTAGAGAGCCAGACTGTTCAGGGATAGTTATGTTCACCTTCAGAGGTTTTAGAGGGTAATGAGCAGTTGGGCCAACCATTAGAAGACCCTGAGGATCAGCATCATATAGATGAGTCAGAAAAAGAGGAAACAAACTCGATGGAATGGGTTGAGACAGGGGAGACATCAGTAGATAATGAGTCCATGTTTGTGTTGCAGATGAGATACATCCTAGAAATGGAGGAGAGAAAACAATCACCTACTATGGTATTCCAGATATTGGGATTCTGTAGAGATACTTCTTCAAATGGATTGCTTTTAGAAAATAGAGTTTCTACTGCATTCGATCTGCCAGATTTGAGGACAAATCTTTTTGAGGCCCAAGGAGATGATAGGAATCAAAATCCGACAAGACTTATCATTAGGGCAATAACTAAAGGATTTTGAATCTTGGCGATGAGGACCCATTTTGAGCAAATTGACCCCGGAATTATTTATATACTAACCTCTTTTATCTTATTCATGTATTTTATATTCTAACAGGAATACTTATCATGCTTTATAGGGCAATGGACAAACTCACTTAAACTCAGCTTGTAGGTTATCCATGGACCGACCTAAACCGGCGATGAGTTGGGCCGATGGATCCGATAGAAGACCGGCATCATGAAGAGCATTTCTTTTATGTATTTTTCATTTTATGAACTATTTTAGTTGTATTTTGGTTTTGGGATACTTTTATTTCTTTGTAACTTTCATTTAGGGTTAGCCACCTTAAAAGTGGCAAACTTGTAATTTTGAGCTCTTTTTAACCCTAGGTGTAGCAAGTATAAATACTTGCTTAAGAGAGGGTTTGAGGGGAGATTATTTTTGCAGAATATACACCTCTTTTCACATGTGAATTAGGGTTCATACCTTGGTTCCAACTCTTATCAATTTCAATTCCAAGACTTGAAATTGTGGCGAGTGCAACATCTTGAAATTGTGAGTTATATCAATTTCATTTTGTTGTGATTTCTTTTCTTCTCTAGTGTGTTGTATCTAGGGTTGATTTGAGATAGTTCTTGGTCAGATTTACATGTTATTATTCATGAATTATTGTGTTTATTTGAAGTACTTATCATTTGATTTGGATCATCATTTATAATTTCCCTAGGAAACGTGATTTTCACCAATTGGGAAAGGAATCTTACTTTACGGTTTTCTTTGTCAAATTGAGGCTTCATTTTCGTGGATTATATGAAATTAGAGTGTTGTTAGAAGCCATTTCCATTGTGGTATTCAGATTATATCATTAGTTGTTTGAATTTCATCATTTCATCATTAGGGTTCATTGGAAAAGTGCCATTTTTGGATCCGATTTTACCTAGACTTGAGATAGTTTTTCTTAAGTCTTTTAGATGTGTTTTAAAGTGTGATTAGGCACATCACAATCATAGCTTAGTCAAGCACTAAAGAAATCCTTGATCCTAATAAGAATAGCACTAGCTTAGATGTTGAGGCTAGACATAAATGTTCTTACTGGTAAGACAACTATTAAAGATAAGGATCAAATAGTCCTAATCAAGGAGCTACAGCAATTGATAGTTGAGTTTAAGGTTCTTTTTCCTAATGAACTGCCAAAGGGATTACCCCCATTTCGAGGCATTGAAAACTGCATAGACTTGTAACTAGGTGCTTAAGCCAATGAAATGAAAAGGCAAGTGGACAAACTAATAGAGAAGGGATATGTCTAAGCTTGTGTACAATTCCAAATTTACTTATCTCTAAGAAAGATAGGTCCTAACACATGTGCATAGACAACCAAGCTATTGATAAGATCACCATCAAGTGCAGGTACCCAATACTTTGGCTCAATGACATGTTGGATGATCTCCATAGTGCACAAATCTTCTCCAATGTAAACCTAAAGAGTAACTATCATCAAACCAGGATAAGATTGGGTGATTAGTGGAAGACCACATTCAAAATGCAACATAGTCTCTATAAATGATTAGTCATGTCTTTCAATTTGACCAATGCACCCAGCACCTTTGTGCATCTCATGAGACATGTTCTATGAGAATTATTGGGTAAGTGTTTTGTAGTCTACTTTGATGATATAATAATGTATAGCCTCGACCTGCATAGTCACATTGAACACTTGAGATCAATTTTCAATATACTTTGAGTTGAGCAATTGTATGGCTACCTCAAGAAGTGTACATTCTTCCTGAATGAAGTGATTTCCCTAAGATATATGGTTTTTGGTGATGAGGAGAAGGTAAGGCCATACTTGATTGGCTAACCCCATAAAGCATAGTTGATGTTGGAATCTTTCACGGTTTAACATCCTTTTATAAAGGTTCATTCATAACTTCAATACCCTTGAATCCCTATAATCAAACTAACCAAGAAGAATACTAAGTTTAAATGGGGAGAGCGAGCACAAAAGAGTTTTGATAAGATTAAGGAGAAATTGACCATAACCCTAGTGTTAGCTCTGCCTAACTTTGATAAGATCTTCAAAGAGTGCGATGCATCAGATATGGGGATAGGTGTAATATTAATGCAAAAGAGGAGACCTACTACCTTGGGAATTTGTCATCTATATAAACCATGAGTCCTTGAAGCAATTAAGAGGTCAGTAAAAGCTTTCTCAAAGGCAAGCTAAGTGGATAGAGTTCTTGGAAGGATTCTCTTACGTCATTAAGTATAAGAAAGGAAGTATCGATGTTATTGTAGACACCCTATCATAATGGCATGCTTTAGTCACCACACTACAAACTAAGTTGTTAGGTTTTGCACTTATTGTCAAGCAATATGCACAAGATCCTCATTCGGCCCCATTGTGGCCAACTAAAAAATTATATGTTCGATAGATACCCATTCCAAAGTGGAAGGTTGTGTATTCTAAGCTATTTTGTACAAAAGTTACATGTTAGAGAAGCTCATAAAAGAGGACTATTTGGTCATTTTTGTGAGAAGAGGACATACGAGCTATTGAAGGAGCATTTCTTTTGGCTGAGGATGATGAAGGATGTACACAAATTGCTAAAAAGGTATATTGTGTGCAAAAAGACCAAGGGGAGGAAAGAACCATTTGAAGAATATTTACCATTGCCCATCTCAACCAAGCCTTGGGAAGACTTGAGTATGGATTTCATTTTGGATTTACCTTAAACCTCAAGAGGAAAGACTTTATGTTAAACCTTGTTGATCGATTCAGCAAAATATCCCAATTCATCCCCTTCCACAACACTAATAATGCCCTACATATTGCTAATCTTTTCTTGTAAGAAATTGTTAAGTTACACAAAGTGCCCCATAGCATTGTCTCAGATCAGGACACTAAGTTGCTTAACTATTTCTAGATTATGTTATGGAGAAGGTTAGGCACAAAGCTCATGTTTAATACCACTTGTTATCCTCAAATGGATGGGCAAACTAAGGTGGTCAATTGAACTCTAAGAGCCCTACTTAGAGCCACAACTAGCAAGAATCTTACTAAGTGGGACCTATGTGTACCTATTGTAGAATTTGCCTATAGTAAGTTGGTACATAGTACAACAAGTAAGTCCCTATTTGAAGTTGTGTATGAATACAACCTGACCACTCCCATAGACCTTGTATCCATGCCCCCCTCAAAGGAGGAAAGTTTAAGTGATGTAAACTAAGCTTGAGAGGTCCAAAAACTACACTAAAAATTGCCAACTAGATTGCCAAAACCACTATTAATTAATAGCAACAAGGAAGCTAAGGAAGAAAGGCAATTATTTGAGCCAAGCAACCTAGTTTAGATCCACCTCAACAAAGATAGATTCCTTAACTAGAGGGTAAACAAGCTATCACTGGGAGTTAATGGTCTCTTTAAGCTTCTTTAAAAGATTAATGAAAACACTTACAAGATTGAGCTATTTAAAGCTTATGGTGTCTCTACAACTTTGAACATAGCTAGCCTAAGTCCTTTAACCTTGCAAATGAAGAACTAAATAAGAACCCTCCAAATTTAAGGGAAAATCAACAAACCTAGGGAGATTATAGGAATTTAGTCATTGAACCAATCACCTAAGATTAAGCACATGAGTATAATCTCTTTTAAAGGATTGTAACCAAGCAAGCCATCAAGGAAGAGATCCTCTTCATTCAATCCCACAATCTCTACCATCTCCTAAAGCATGCCTTATGAGTTTCAATCTAACTTATGACCAAGCTCTAAAACTTCGACCCAATCCCATCATACCCTACTAAACAAGTCACTCCATAAGCTAGTCTTCCACCTGATCTAACCTATGCCACTGAATAGGTAATCTGTTGCCTGCCCTGTAGGCCCTATCAACTAGCTCGATTCTTGCCTAACCTAATCCATTTTTGTCTTCACTTGCCAAAGTGCTTATTGAATATCTAAAGACATGTTTCCTTTTTAACAAACCAACAACAACATGCTTCTAGGACATTCTTTTGCTTGTCATTACTATTTTACCCCCGTTCAACTAATACTATGATTATGTAATTACCCTTTTAAATTGTACTACCTTTTACTTTTCCTATTTTGTCCTTAACCCTAATGGGCTTACTATAAATAGCCTTCTTGTAATAAACCGTAAGAACGAATGACTGAAGAATACACTTTTCTATATTTGTGAGTCTTTACTCTCAAATCCATATTCTTATTAACCTTTAACAAAGGTTAAAGCAAGTGAACATAGCTTTTTGCCTTTTACATCATATCAAAGCAAGGACTAAGTTGTGTTCTTGTTCCATGGTGTGTAATATCAGTGCAACAAAACATTTAGCTAAAACCCCATCTCTTCAACACTAATGTTTCTTCCATTTTTTGGGAAAGACCATTAACAGTCACTTATGGCTTGGTTGGTGTCCCAAGGATTGTCCTCCTAAACACATTAACGATGCTAGATTATAGCACATAAGTTATGTTGGGAAGTGTTGTCAAGAATCCATTAAGCCTTTCACACTGTAAAGCAAATGCTCAACCAAATCAACAAGCTACATCTTCAAGCGTTGATTTTCAACTACTTGATGTGCTCAAAAACAAGCTCAAGCACACAAAACCCAATTGAAAGACCAATTACACAATGAAATCAAACTAGTCCTCCAAATTGCATAAATCGTCAATCTTTATAATTCCAAATCCACAAATATGAACATGTATGAAGATTGCATATCCAAGAATGATAATGCTCCGATACCAAAAGATGATGTGCCTAAAACCAAGGTCTAAGCACATGCAAATGAACCAAAGGAACAACTTCAATTCACAAGATCAAACCGATTCAAAAGGGTCAAAAATTACGTGAACCCTAATTGAGGAATGATGAATCAAATGATAAAATCAAGGAAATGAAATCCACAAAAATGTTAATCCTCAATTGAATCAATTAACCAACTTAATTCCAAGAGAAATCCAATCAACAATACACAAATCAAATCGTAATCCTCCTTACTACAAAGAAGCTCCACGCCACAAGAATAATTACAAATTGATAAAATTAACAAGTGCTAAAAACCAATTAATTATGTAATGATGGTTTGATTACAAATGCAATCAAAACTCTGACCAAGAAGACTTCAATCTAACCCTAGATATGACTCGCTAGAAATGAAAAGAAAACACAACAATAAGAAATTCATATGACTCACAATTTTCCCTTGTTGCACTCGCCACAATTCCAATTCTTAGGATTGAAATTGATAAGAGAAATTGAACTAGGATGAACCTTAATTCCCCCACGTAAAGTGTATATTCTAATCTGAAAAATTGCCTCCTCAAACCCTACTTTAAGCAAGTATTTATACTTGCTCCCTTTAAGGCTAGAAAATGCACAAAATTACAACTACGCCACTTTTAGGGTGGCCGGTCCTAAATAAAAATTACAATCAAAATGAAAGTGTCATAAAATGATTACAACATAAATACCCCAAGTAAATAACAAATATATAAAAATTAGTCTTCAAGATGCTAGCTCTTCCATAGGATTCGTCGGCCTAGCTCATTACCGATTTAGGTCGGTCCATGATTAACCCACAAGCTAAGTCTTAGTGAGTTTGTCCATCGCCCTATAAAGCCTAATAAGTGTGCTTCTTGAAATATATAATACATGAATAAGATAAAAGAGGTTAGTAAACGAATAATTTTAAGGTCGATTTGCTCAAAGTGGGCCCTCATCGCCAAGATTCGAAATCCTTTAGTTCTTGCCCTAATGATAGGTCTTGTCAGATTTTGATTCCTATCACTACCATAGTAGTCATTCGCTGCTCAAGGTGAGCAGCACAGTCGCCTTCATTTACTTGATGCCTCCCTTGAGATGAAGGCAAGTGAGTGAAAGTTTCATCAAGATTATCATTATATTTGGCCATTATTTCCTTATGGAAATTTTTTGTTTTACAAGTGTTTGTTTCTCATATTGTTTGCATATGCCATAGCAATTGGGGAAATGATAGCAACTAACAAGTTATGCCTTATAATGGGCGCTTAATGTTGTTGATGAAAATTCTCTTAGGTTCGTACAAGTCAAATAGGAGCCTAGATGGGCTTAAAGAAAGGTCTGCAATAAGAGCAAACGTGTGCTAAGAGTGTGCTAGAGGTGGCTCTAGCATGTGCACTCCAATGCTTAAGTCAATAGAGTATAAATGGAGAATTCTAACCAACAATATTCATCTAGAATTCAAAGATTTCATAATTATATACCATAGAGGCCTTTTATATGTAAGCTCATCCACTAGACTTGTGATAGGTATATGAAAGTCTTATGTCCTGAATATTCTAGAATACTTGTACAATAAGTAACAATGTCTACTTGATACCTGTCAAGGAATGTTAATGTAGGGCCCATTCAATTGTTAATATTGTCCTTGTAGGTTAGACTAATGCTTGAAGGCCTAAAAACCGAAATCCCTATACAACAAATAGAATAATTAAGTAGTACATAAAATAGTCCTATGTTATAAGCTAAATAACTTATATTATTCTATTTTATGTTATAAAATAGATAACTTATTTTACATATCTTAAGTAATATATATATATGCAATAGCTCTATATTATTATGTCAATGACTTATATATTCTAATATAGCTTTATTATATACATGGTAACACTTTATATGTATTAGTTTTAATATACTAATTAATTACTTAGTAGTATATGTAAAATTGGTATGCTATAAAGTGATATATTTATGCAATAATCTAACATAAGTTGTGATTATATCAATATGGAATTTCTTATTATGCTTTAACAATGATAAAAGGATAATTATTATGAATAACAATAACTTAACAAATATAGAACAACGTAAATATAGTATAGGTGTATGGATAGGAGTTAAGTCAAATAGTTTTAGGAAATGTAATGAAAAGTTAAGCTTAGTTTGTGATGATTACTATATAATATGTAACCACTTAATGTCAAGATCTAAGGTTACCTTCTGTCCTAAGTGAAACCATTAGGCATTAAATCATGACGTATTATATAGGTGTTGATGCACATTGCAAATATGTCTGGATTAGTAATATGAGTTGCATACACTTAGATTCAAGTTTAAGTGAAACAAAGTTTAGACGTATCATAATTGTTAGGCTAGTTGAAAATAGTCCCTAATCAAAGTGAAAATAATTTGCTTACTATTTGTATTTGGTAGTGGTCAAGGATCCATATGATTAGTAAGCTAGCGCAACACCCAATTTTTAATGTGTGACGGTGTCTCTAGTAAAGTTGTACATTGAAATGATTTAATAAACTTGAGCGTTGAGGTTCTCAGCAGATTGTTAATCATGGTGACGCTGTGAAAACAAATTAAGAGATTACAAAGAGAAGCTATAGGTCCAATCACCATGAGGGCTATGGGTTCCTATAGTGGACACTTACAAATGGTTAATGGACCGTTCCCATGTTTAATATGGGAGGATGTGACTAAAGTATGTTGTTGATATCATGGATATCATTGATGTTGTCTAATTAATAAAATAGTATGCTACAAAGTCATGAGTTGCTATAGGTTTAGAGTTAGATGCATATGAGTCTAAATAGTGTTGTTTGAAACACTAATATTAAAGCTTAGCAGAAAAAAAAAAAAAAAGAAAGACTTATTAAAGATAATAATCCTATGGTTGTTACATTATATCAAATTTATGTGTGCATACATAATTATGGCATTTGTGTGTATGTTTGTGGTTACGTACTGGATTTTGGCTCACCCCATTTAAGAAAAAAAAAATTTCTTTTAGGCACTAATGATGCTAAACATGTGGATTCATACAACTATCTTAATTATAACCTATATTTAGGGTTAGGCCCAATATTAGTGACTACGGCGATTCGGAGTTCTCTTAATGATGAAGGTCTAACTTATTATTTTAGTTAGATGGTTTGATATGCATGCTCTTTTATATTTGTTTCTAAGTGCTATTTTTATGGAGATGTTTATTCTAAATTTTGCTATTCTATTTTAAGTGAATTAAATTATGTACTTATTTAGAGAAGTTGATACTTTCAATAGATATTCGTTACATTCAATAATTTATTTGAGACATTAATTGTGAGCTTTTACAGTAATATGTGTCTTAGTGATAATTGCTAGTTTTTAGCTTAATATACTTAAACTAAAGCACGAGCCTTAGAATCCTTAGATGTATCTCTTTATAATTTCATACTACATGAAATGTTGTTATGAAGGCACTAATGGTATTGCTTTTCATATGTCATCCATTTTACTGACGGAATCACATTTTGTGCTATATAATTACCAATAATCTATATTGTACGCTTCGTTTTTAAGAGTGTCCTCTTTGATATATTATACAAGTTCCACTTCAAGGTGTTTACGATATCCATATTAGAAAGTGCACATAGATTTTCCATAGTGTTATGCCCTCTGTTTTTTAATAAGTTTCTAGCTTAATTTAAGTGTTTGAATTGTTCAAACATATGTTAAGCAAATCAATTTGCTTTAGGTTAATATACAAATGGATTTAGACGATTTACATCCTAAACAAAGAGCCTAATAATGGATATGGTAAATTGATATTGGCACTTATATCTGATTATACCATAGATCAATATAACGAGAATGATGTAATATTGCAAATAGATTCACTTTGGTATACATAATTAGAACTACTTGGTTAAGACTTTTGTATGTTTCTTTATAATTTTTTATGTTTAGTAATTTGAGCAATTTATTTTTATATTTTTTAATTTTATAAAGATTTTTTTTTTTTAAATAGACTTAATCACTATGTTATTTGTTTTAAACTTTTTAATCAATAAAAAGTTGATTAATCATAAGAAGGATATTTTTAAATGGGTCAAGAGTTTGGATTTTAAAATATTATTAATAAACCGATTGTGTTTGACATTTTCGTTTAGCAATGGATATGGTATCCAAAATCTTCGGTCGCAATATAATCATTAAATTTCGTAGACGTATCTGAAGTCAAGCCCATAATTTTTTGTCGTTTTCTAAGTAACAAAGCCCAAACAATGCTAGTGAATTTGTCAATCATAGTGGGCCCAAATTAAACTCATAGGAGAAGATATGATGTAATGGAAGCATCTAATTTTGAATTTTCTTTTCCTTTCCTTTTTTTTTTTAATTATGAATCCAAATAATCAATTTTAATTTAAGAGTAAGCAGATATAACATGCTAAGATAGAAACTTGTGTACTCTATGTTTTATCTCATAGGTATAGATTCTAAAAAATTAAAACTATCACTTATTTTGTGATCTGGTAACTCATATAGAATCTACTTGTTATAGAAATTCTACAGGTAATAATGGGTTTTCTTTTTTTATTTTTTACCTCCTTTTAATTCAAAATACTCATTTATATTCATAATATCAATTTTAGATATATATTATAGAAAATGAAAATATAACAAGTTTTAATAAAACACAAAATTAATGAGCTATAAATTAGGCAATCCTAATTAAGTTTGTCATTATGCTCGCTAAATTAGATTATATTCATTATTAATACTGTTTAGGTTAGATTTACAATACCCAGCATATATTGAGAACTTTGAATGTATCATAAAACTTGGAACGTATAAGATATATATTTTATATTCCAATCATGTTCCAACATAGGTGACCTTGTATCCTATTATAGGTTCTAAAATGTTGAAAAATGAATTTATGTTGTGACTTCTAATATCCCTTCAAAGGCCTACTCAACCATGCAGAATTTGAAAAGTTCTTAAGCCTAATAGGTTACGATGCTCACCATTAGAGTTTAAAGATTTTGCGCTTCAACTTATTGAATGTTCTCATTGAAAGGTGTCCTAACATGTTTTGCATGTGATCTATACGAAACATGACATTTGAGATACTATTATGTCAATATTTAATATTTTATAGTTTTAAATCCATGATAAATTGCCTTCTTCTTTTTTTTTTTTTGTATCTTATAATCATTATACGAAAGATGGTAACATGGGGATATCAATTTATGTATTTCAAAATAAAATATTTTAAAATTATAGCTTATTCATTAAAAAAAAAGTAAGTTATATTTCATTTTTGTCTTGGTAAAACTAAATAAAATATAAAGTAACAAGTTTGATTTATAGGGATTTGTATAGTATCTAATTTTATAAGAGGGTGGATTATTATATTTTAATTTTTTTATTGTATTTTGGCTAATGAAATGATTTAAATAAAAAGTAAAAAATGATAAAAAAAATGAAAAAGAGATTAGCATGTTTAGCTTACCGAGTGGAATAAGGTAAGAATAAAATTATAATTTCCAAGAAATAAAATAGAGAAATAATAGTTATTATCTTATTTGGTTGCACTTAAAATGACATCTATTATAATATAAAATTTTAGAAATATAATATATTAAAATGACATGTCCTTTAATGTATTTCTTAAATAGTTGCAATTTTGACACAATAGCACCTCTTAAAAAAAAAAACTATGTTGGTTGTTTTATTTTCTTTTTAAAAGGAAAAAAAAAACCATCTATACAAAAACATTGCATTATATATATATATAAGCCCTTTTGGACACAAAAATTGCATTTAATAAAAAAAGAAAAAGAAAACCCTTTCAACAACAAAGATTGTATTTTATAAAGAAGAGTACCTCTTTCCAAACAAATCTTTTATAACATAAAATTTCAAAAGAAGAGATGTGTCCATTAAAGTATTTTGTGAATAATTGTAATGTTTACATAATTTAATATAAAATGAAATAACTCTTCCCACAAAATGATATTTTTTTGAAATAGTTACAATTTTTATACTATTTAATATAGAACAAAATAACTCTTTACAAGAAATGATATTTCTCTCTTATATTTTGAATAATAATAATTTTTTCTAAGTGACTTATAATTTTATTAAAAATCATCCAATAGTTACATAATATATTATAAAGATCTTACCTTTTATATCCTAGTTTTCATCTACTATTTTTGTTTATGGCATCATTAATCCTATGCAATGAATCATAATTAATATATAGCATTTCAATAATTGTTATTTTTTAGTGTTTAGAAGAAAAATGAGGAAAGACAAAGCTAATGATTACTATAGTCTCTGCTTCATCAAATTCAAAGTTTAATTTTTATCTTATTTAAACTTGTTATTTTTCCATAATGTAATTAATGAAAAGTATCCATGCATTGCACAAACTTTTAACTAATTAGCTTGATATATAACTAAATAAGACCAATATGTATCTTAAGTCATTCATTACAGTAAATTTTGATTTGTTTTTATTTTATTTCTAGAGAATTCAAAAGAACAATTGCTTTATAAAAAAAATTAGTTAATTGTCGTTATTATGTCATAGAAGGTGTTAATCATGTCAATTCAATTTAATGATTATCAAAATCAATTAATGTTATAATTTAAGATATAATTTTATAGAAGGTGTTAATCATGTCAATTCAATTTAATGATTATCAAAATCAATTAAAGTTATAATTTAAGATTGATTTCAAATTAATATAATCTCTAAAGCTTTTGCCTATGATAAAATATAAAATATATAATATGAATGTTGCATATCATATATAGACCATATTGTATGCTATATAATATAATATAATATAATATAATATAATATGATTGCTATAATATAATAAATATATAATTTGTTATAACATGATTGTTACAAATATTAATCACTCATATTTTTTTAAGTATGTTTTCCATTAATTTCAACCATTACGTTTGTCGTTTGTTATTTTCATGCTATTACAATAAGAAAAGGAAAAGTTTGAGGGACTTTGAAGTTTAATTTCCAATTAGATACTAATTAAAGGAATCAAATCATCATAATTTATATATATATATATTCACTTTTTATCATCATATTATTTCAACTTAATTATTTTTATTAGTAAGTTTGAGAAATTTTTTATTTTCTATAGGGAAAAGCATAGATATTTTTTTGTTATCTATTTTTATTTGATTAAGTAATACTTTCAAAAAATTGTTATCTTTTTTGTATTTAGTGAAAAATATAAGGAGCAAGAAAAAAAAAATCGGTGATCATTGTGATCTCTACTCTAAATTCCAATTTTAATTTTCATCATATTTATATTTATTGTTTTCCATAAAGAGTTAGAATCAAAATTCAATTTTTATCTGCGTATCGCATGAGCTTTTAAACTAATTAAGAATATATCTAGAAATACTTAAGGTCGGCAATTGGAAACCCGACCTATGAACTCAAACATAAAATGGTATATTTATAAATGAATTTGTGTTGCTAAAATTGACATGAATAATAAACAAATCATACTTAGACACGGCAAGTTTAAAATTGTAATTGGGTTAGTATTCTACCCCCTAAACTTATTTACAAATCCATTTAATGAGAAGATCTCATAAATAGGCATCAAGTGCAATCCACAAACTCGTTTAATATTAATAATATGTATATATATATATTTTGCTTACTATTCTAGGTGTCACTTATAAACTTAGTATTTACTAATTTAGACTTAGTGTTTCAATTTTCAAACAAATCTTTACATTGCACTCTATATTTTCTCCTCATAACTTCTCTCATTCTTCTTATTTCTTCTTTTCAAGTCTCAAATTTCAATTAAAGGTAAGAGATTCGTTAGTAATCTATCCTTTCAGCTTTTAAATAGATTGTAATTTAAGATTTTTAGCTCTTTTCATGATTTACTAATAAGTTTAAAATTAGCCTTACTTTTTGAGATGACCACTTGGGCAACTTGAACACTATTGAAGGTAAAAAGTTTGTGCACTAATTGGAGCAATAAAAGTCTAGTCAAAAGCAAGTGTTTGCATATTTGTGGTTAAGACTCAAACACCCGTTATATCTTTTCTATCATATTATGTTATTTTAGTTTTTTTTTTTCATTCTAGATTTCTTTTTCTTCACTAACTAGAAATGTGAGTTAGTTGTGATTTTTCAATTGTGATTTCACTAACTATTTATAATTTTAGGGACATTGCTAGAATTTGGGATATAATAGATGCTTTCTAGTTTTTAGGAAATATTTTCCCTATTAAAAATGTGTAGTTTGTAATTTAGATTATAAAGTAATAATTTGTTGACTTTATTAATGTTGGTGATTTCATTAGATTTTGATGTGATAGTAAAAAAATTTCCTTAATCTATCAATACACCTTTTAATTGAGTTTTACACTGTGATTTAAATGAAAGAAGATTTGATAGTGGTAATGTGCCATTTTTCCATAGTGTTTATTATAGAAGTTTTTGCAAATGTATAGATATATATATAATAGAAGCATTTTGGTCAAAGTATTGAGGTTACTAAGTTATACAAATTTATAATTATCTTTTATCATTTGTATTTGTAAGTATTTTATAAATTTATTTTAAATTTATTTATAAGTTTTTAATTAATAAACATGTCCAATCCGGACATGAGACATGCTAATTAAACGAGTTGGGTTACGAATTTAAATTTTTATATATGATTAAATAATGAGTTATGTCAGAAGTTGAGGTTTTCTAAATACAAATTGGTTTAAACACAAATACAACATACAATTCGATAACACAAATTACTAACCCAAAAATACCAACATGTCCTTATCCCAATTCATGATACTATTGGGCTGAGGTTTCATAAGTAAATATGGAAATATAATAAAAACCTCATGAAATAATTATTTTTTTAATCTTATAAAGAAATTATAATTTCTTATATTTTAATAATAATAATTTTTGTGAAATGACAAATCTACAAAGAAAATATAAAAATAAGTCTGTAATTGAGAAATTTCTATTCTATTCCAAATTCAACCAAACTTGGTGTAAATTTTAAAATAAATTAAAAACAAGTAATTAAAAATTCTGACGAATGCATGCGCATGTAGTTTCTCATGTGAAAAGCCCAAAGTAATGACTTCATTTAGGCTGGAAACTCAATATCTAAGGGCTTACATCGTGCAGGCCCAACTTATTATCACCTCCCTCCCTCCGTCACCGTCTTCTCTAGGGTTTTAGAATCCCAGGGTTTATCTCTCCCACTTTCGTTCTCTCTTAAAACACAAAGACTCTGCAGATAAACCTGAGAAGACGTAATTTAATAAAGAAATGGATGCATTTTCATCTCCTTCGACTGGATCTTCCTCTCCTCAGATCTCTACTGACGAATTCATGAGCCAATTGAAGACTCAACTTGCCCAGGCTTACGCCGAAGAATTCCTCGAGGTACTTCCGTCTCTCTTTCTCTCTAAACTGGTGAATTCACTGTGTACCTTATTTGATTTGAGCCATATGATGAGTAATTGTGAACCTTAAGTTAGTTGCTTTTAAACTGAAGTGCTTGAATATAGGGATTCTTTAGCATAGTTTCTTTTGGTTTTGAGAATGTCGTAGCAAAAATTGGGGTTTTTATGTTCTAATGCCATTTGGGCTAATCATAAGTTTGAGTATTTGCATAGTGTAAGCTTTTCTAGTTCATATGTTGATTTAGGTTGAATTCGATCAGAATATTCTTCGTCTTGTATTTCTCTCCAGCTTTGTTGTGTACTTATATTACCGCGTGCGTCAGTGCAAAGAGTATCCATTCTCTCTCTCTCTCTCTCTCTCTTCTCGGGATTCTCATACTTAAATTGCTTGACTGTTTTAACACTTTCCCTTGCATCCTATACCAATGCCGGAATTGGTAACAAAACATACAGGTTTCTAAAAAATATCGTTTAAGGATAGCAAAAGAATAAAATAACTAAAACAGGGGGGAAAAGGATGATTGTCAACTGAGGATTCCAAGTTCTTATTTCCTTATGCTGTTTAAAGAAAGAAATAAATAAAAATTCCCAAGTCCCCATTCTGTGTCCAGTCTATGATTATCACCAATCTCATGATTAGGTTGGAAATGTTAAGGAACAATTTCATTATATAAAAGCTGAATTTATTTTTCTCATCTTCATTAACGTTTTCCACTATAGCTAACCTCCTACATTGGTGGTTAGCCACTATCTTCACCCTCCTCCACCACCAGCTGCCACTAAACTCTAATTATGATTGAACCTAGTTGTTGACAATTTTAGATATTATAAAATAAGTCAAACTAAACTAAGTTAATGAACGTCTTCTACAAAACAAACTCACCCTTACTTGGATCTATCTATCACATTTAAGAGGTGTTTTAGCAGCCATTACATTGTTACACTTTGATTGGCCTGGTTTCTTTGATAGACTGTGGGTAGACTTTATTTCTGCATGACATCGTTGAGACTGCCTTTTATGAGTAAAACTATTGCAAATAGGGGTCCTTATCCTGCACTTCATGTATGAGGGCACCACTTTGCAGTATTGAACTGTTGAAAGAGCTACTTGAGTTTTGAACTATGCAGAGGGGAGATCATTTCCAGGATAAGAAATAATTATGTACTTGTAAGTTTATAGCATTTAATATATTGCCAATTACTTCCCAAAAATATGAATTACATGAAGTATTTTTTCTCTTTGATACGTTATATTGGTAAAAATTGATATTTCAGACATGCATACATATATATATATATGTGTGTGTGTGTGTGTGTAAACTGCATTTTATGAAACACTATAGAAGAATAATCTATCTGCTCAAATAAAAATTCCCAAGTTAACAATATCCTACGGGCTTTCAAATGTTTGCTTTTGTTTTCCTGCTCTGGTTACACATGACTATAGCATGTGTTCCTTTTTTTTTTTTTTTGGCCCTTTCCTTTGTGAAGCTAGACTCACTACAATTTAACCAAAGAACTATATATAAATTTCTTTCACCACTTAAGCGAGTTCTCCTACCTCATTGATAGGTTTTCTGAATAGGCATGAATGAGCCTATGCCTTTTCTTGAATTATTTCCTTTTCTTTTTCACCGGTTCTTGGATTATTGCCTATACTTTGAATGATAGCTGTGCTTTGCCTTTTATTTATCTTACAGACTGTGAGGGGGAAGTGTTTTCAGAAGTGTATCACAAAACCTGGATCAAGTTTGGGTGGAAGTGAAAGTAGCTGCATCTCTCGATGTGTAGAACGCTACATCGAGGCCACTGGCATTATCAGCAGAACTTTGCTTAGTGCACCACATTAAGAGCTGCTGCGCATTATTTCTCCCCTTGAATAACCATCATGCTGCTGTGCCATAATCAGGATGAGATAGAGTTCATAATTCCATTTTTAATAGTTGCCAGAACTTACAAGTTTTGCTTGTTAGTATCAAAATTTCTATTGTTGATATTTTGGGGACCTTAATGTTGCATTGTTGGTGAAATCAGATTTTGATGTTTTCATTGAAGCTTTCCCAAAGACAGAATATTTGTTTATTCATATGGTGCACTACAAGCAATGAAAAATACTGATATAATTGAACTATTTGATACTAATTCCCTAATGGTAATGGGAATTTGTATTATTTTTTTACTGCTTAAAGGAAAATTCACCTGATTAACTGACGTCTCAACACATGTAAAAGCAATAGGAAAATGGTGACTTCAATGAGTACAAATAATCCGGTGATTAATGATTCAATCATATCCCTTTGCCTCATGATATCCTTCTTGTGCTTCTCATAGTAAGATAATACCTGTTTGACTTTATGTTGTTTTGTAGTCCTTGAGCAGTATAAAGCTCGATCCAAGATCATCAAACTTGTTCTCCCACTGAGATGTGTTCCCATCAGGTCCTCAACGTGTAGACTGACTTCCTTCAAGTCCAATCTGTCTCCGTCCATTTGTCTGCAGTTAACTAGTATTGTGCACTTGGCCAGACGGTGAGGCAATACACTTTTTTCTACTGATATGATACACCCATAATAAACTCTGTATTCCCTGTTGAATGGCCAACTCCTCTGCAGGGAGATGGGCCTCCAACTTGAGAGATTGATAGCCTTTCCTTTTTTCTTGTCCAGCAGAATCCAACTTAACCTTAGTTCACTTTCCAATTCCTTGTCAAGATCTCTCCAATATTTAGCCTCTATATCGGATGCAGCTGGGAATGCTCCATCGAAAAAGTTGTTGGCATCATGATCTTCGATTTGATTGAAGTCGGCTTCCCCCACCCCAATATCATCATTGTAGTTAAGGGTCACAATGTTCTGATAGAATCGCAAATTTGTGAACCAGTTTCTACGGTTGTCACTAATCATGATCCCTTGACATCCCTTTTCATTAGCATTGCCAAAATCGCCAAATTCTCCAAAGATGCCAACTACCGCCTTCGAGAGTATGCATTTGTTTTTGTAGTAGATATCCACCATCGATACAAGATCACCTGGAGGAGCGGAACCTTCAGCTTCTAGGTGTTCTCCAGCTATGGCAACTTCTCCCGTTGCCATCTCATCATATATTAGCGGATACGATTCCCTGTAAAATTTCTGGAAATCACCAATTAGTTTGGTAGTTTCCTCAAATGCAGTAGATGGCCATAGGGAGTGACAGAGCTGTCTCCACAAATCTTGATCTCGAGCTGCATCTCGAACTTGAGAACAAGTGGAGGCAACTGCAACTAGGGACAAGCCATCCAGTCGTGTCATGATATCTGTCAGGTTGTCCTTGTTCAAGCCCATCAGTAGGGATTGCACAGGCTCCATCTTGGTTCGTGTCTGGTCATCCATATGTTTTATTTCTTTTTAGCTGCTCTTTCAGTTATTGGAGGATCAACATTCAGGGTGCTGTCGGCATGTAAACATCACTGTGTTAAATACCTATTTTATCTCCTTTAACGGTGTAGGTGCACATAAAAGCAGGTCATGTCAAAGCATGGCCTCGTGTAATTATCTGTACTTATCAGTAGATAGATCGAGCCATCCAGGAAATTGACATTAATAATTACTCCGTTGACTGAAAGGGCAAAAAAGAAACAAAAAAAGGTGCCCTGTGGAGAGTTCAAACTTATTGGAAGGCATAGCGTTTCCATTTTTGGGCCAAAGAAAGCATGCATCACGTTCAAATGGACCATCTGTCGATTCTCACGCCGAGCAGGCAACCGGGTCGTTGAGTGGGTGAGAGCGTTCCATGCCCTCCACGTTAAACGTGTGTTCTCTTTGAGCCTTCGACCGTCCCGTGAATTCGATATATATTCTCTCTTATCGGTAGAGTTTTCGCATGGGTGAGTTTGAATTTTTCATTCATGGGTTGAGATGGGAGTATCAAAGTTTGATCGGGTGTTCAGGCCAAAAATGTAAATAAATAAATATTGGGTGCGTTGGTTTAATAAAAAAATTATTTATTTATTTATTTATTTTTTTGACCTCTAGTGACAATTGTTGTAATCAAAATTTCACAACTGTCAAATTTTATTTTCATAATCTCAGGAGGTTACATTAGTGACTTTTATTAATTAGTGGTTATGGAAGACGATAACAGTAGCATATAACAACAATGAAAAATGCTAATAACTAATGAAAAATGTTTTCTGCTTTTAAAACATAGTTCATCTTCATCATAATCCATGGACATTTTTATGATGATCTACTATTATCATTTTTAAACTTTTATAAAAATAGGACTTCTATTATTCCTATTAAATTCTTAGTTTATCCTTTATATGTTTAGTTCGAATTGGTCCATAGTAATTGATTAAATAAAATGATAAATCAAATATATTAAATAATATGATTAAAAACATTATTATATTTAATCACATAATAAAATAAAAATAAATAGAAAAAAAATACAAAAATAAGAAAAAATGTTGTAAAAAATTGTACAAACTCCATCCACCTTGATCAGCCACCTTAGGGTCAATAATAAGCTAATACATGTAAATATTGGACCAAAAACCTAAAACATAGTTGATAAATATCCTATTTTTTGTCAAAATTAGAAAACCTTGAAGAGTTAAATAAAAGGAAAGGAAAAAAAAGAAGAAGCAAAAATTAATGACCTAAATAAAAAAATAAGTAAAAATTAAGAACTAAAAATATCATAAATATTTTTAGAAAATAACATCATTAAAGAATATATATATATATATATATATTTAAAAAATTCCAAGATAGGACTTTAAGAATATTCTTAAGGTCGATAGTGCTCAATAATTCTACTCTATGTCCTTTCTTATGATTTATTGCCTATTCTCTAGAGTATTGGATTTGAATTTATCACATATCAAGTTACGGCTAGTCAACGGAAACTCCAACCACAGCAGATTGTACCAGCAAAACTATTTAATATGCTATTAGCATTAGCCAAGAAGGACAGATTGGAATGCGTGCAAACAGGATTAAAAAAAAAATGGAGACGTGGAAGGATAATCTACCACATTCATTTTTGGAAACCATACGTAATCCCTAACGAAGCACGTAGCTGCAAGATGGGTTAGGCAAATGTTCAATGTAGGGATTCATTCAGAATAAAAAAAAAAATAGAAGAGTTTGATGCCGTGGCTAATATTGCTTAAATAAAGTCGGCAAGACCTAAAGTTTTGTGCTCTACATTTGCCTTAGATTCCCTCTTATTAGGTACGATGGTGACGGTTAACGTCGTCATTATTTAATTTTTTTTTTCTAATTATAATGAAAAAAAGAATTCGAACATATATTATCTCTCTAAGAAGACAGCATCTATACTAATTAAACTTAATATTAACTTTAACTTTTGTACTACATCTGCTAATCAAACTATCCCATAAGTTGTAAAATCATCTCATTTGAATCAGTCTCCTCCACTTATGGAAAATTCGATTTTGAGTTTGAATACAAAGAAATTGATGAATCATGAAAAAAAAAAGATACGCAATATTAAATGTTTTGGAAATGCCCATATGGTCGGGAAGGTCAAGTACATAGGTATTGTTATTAATCTTCTAAAGCACAATGTATGGTCCATACTTCTTTGGTTGTAATTTGCTTTAAGTACCAATTGGAAACCTCACCTTTTGAAGATGTACCATAACTCAATCTAGGACTCTAAAGGACTCAACTCTTCTATGTTTGTTTGTTGCTGACTTATACTTCTAATTTTTGTTTCACTTTTTTATGCACCTCAACCACTTGTTTTGCCATATGCTTTATTGGTATGTTAATCCCCTTACTCTTTGGTGACTTGATCAAATTAAGAGTATGTTGAAGAGACTTGGTAAACGCAATGGAAAATGGTGATTTGTCAGTAGCACCATGCACGACATCATTATATGCTAACCCTGCATATGATAATGCAATATCCCACTCCTTTGACTTATCTCCACTAATGCTATGAACCACATTTCCCAAAGTTTTATTGATAGCTTTTTAAAGCCTTTGGACAAAAGTTTTAGTGATAACAAAATGGATAATATAAATTTTAACAAATTTATTTAAGTTTGCAGATTATATATAAGAAATGGTTTTTCAATGATAACATGAACAAAGATTTTTTAGAAGCTCAATTGTAAAAGGATAAGTATATGGATAATATATTTTGGAGTAATTACAAATTTGGTGCACAAACAAGTGGAATAAACTAGAAGTTGACACAAAATTTGAACTTATGGACAAAATTAGATGAGATACTCAAAGTTAGACGAAATAAAGAATTGGAGTGAACTTATTCTCAAAAGTGTAAGCTATCAAAACTTGATCTAATACAAAAACTAAGTAGAAACAAAAGAATCAAAAGCACCTTATTTGAAAGAAGAATTGGTTTATGTTATTAGAACCAAACTATTAGAACCTATGCAAAATATTACTTCTAAATACATATATAGAGTGGATAATCAAAGTTAATTATAAAAAAAAAATAAGTAGGATGAGTTAAATTCAAGACTCACCTCTACTGGTTAAATATATTTGAGTAAAATATATGACTCATTCCACTAAACTTATATTTGAAATATCATGGGATTTTATTTCATGTAGATTAGTCAGAGTTCAAGTATGAATTGCAAAGGAAAGTAAATCATTACTACAAGGATACAAAATGCAAGATTATGAAATATTTATAGCATGATTATCATCAATTAATACACTTGATATTAATCATAATAAAAAATTTCCTATTCTCAATAAAGGAACAAAGTAAGGAATTTATATCATTGAGGTACTCTAGGATAAAATTGGAAAATTAAAGTTAGATATGAAGAATATTATGAGGCTATGATAAAAAAAAGAGGATTGAATTAAGGACTTTACGTTAATAATTCAAAATTAACAATTAAAATTTAGCTGTATATACATTTCAATAGAGACATGAGAATAGATATACGAGACAATAAAAGATACAAAGCATTCGAAGTAATCAAGTTTCATTTCTATTATATATTTTATCACATACTAAATTTGTAGAGGAGCTAAATTTTGTTTTCCTTGTAACTATACTATTTTTAGAAGTTGTTGTTGTAGTTGAGAGATTACTTCCTTTCACTGTTGTCTGTAGATAGTTTATGGTGATGCTAGATAAGCAAAGCAGTGATTAACTTTGCCAAGTGTTGGCAGACCCTTATAGCTCTCAAGATTTGATTTTTGATATAATGGAATAATTGATAAAAATGACTGAATTCCCAACAAGTGGAGGTTGGAAGAGTAGACTGACGCATGAGGAGAGAACATTAAAATCCTTTTTCCATTATATTTAAATCTATGAAATCAATTCACCTCTCTCTTGATTGCTAATCTAGGACCAACACAAGATTTAGTTTGTCCATCAGTTTATGGATGAGATATGCCACTAAAATCCAAGGATGAATAAAACATTTTCCACACAATCCTCCAAAAAAAACTCAGGAACTTGCTATCGTAATTAGAAGCAATAGTCCTAGAAATCTAATGCAATTAGGTAATTTCTCTAAAGAATAATCAAGTAATATTAACCACATTAGAAGTATTATTACAAGGAATGAAATGAGCCATCTTTGAAAATTTATCAACTACTACAAAAATAGAATCAACTCCCCTCTAAGTTCTAAGTAATCCTAATGTAAAATCTATGAACAAATCCTTCCAAATATTTTCAAGTATTTGTAAAGGCATATATATACCAATATTTTTGGACCATCCCTTTATCTTCTGACATATAATATACTTCTCAACAAACCTGTATACATCCCTTCTCAATCAGGCCTAGTAGAATATCTCTTTTTATTGCTATAAGTGTTTTGTTATGACCTAAATGCCTTGCTAGACCTCCATTATGTAATTCTTGAATCAGTTGCACTCAAAGAGAATTTCTAAGTATGCACAATTGACTCTCATGTATCAAATATCCATCAAGTATATAATATCCATCAATTGGCTAATTTTGAGAAACCTTTTCTCTAAACATCAACAAATCCCCATCATTCTTGTATTTCTTTTTAAGTTGCTCAAAGCTTATAATTTTGTTGCTCAAGGTAAGCAACAAAGATGCTTGCTTGCTTAAAGCATAGCAACTCCATTTTGAACACTAAACTTATGCTTCAACATAAAAGGAAACTTTTGTAGGAATTGACAAGACCTAGAATGCATGCCACTGCTAATTCTCTTCTAACTATTGAGATACTTTGAAGCTTCATGATCATAGTACAATACAAATTCCTTGGCTATCAAGTAGTATTCCCATGTTTTAAGGGCACACACCATCGTGTAAAACTCCTTGTTATAGGTGCTCCACTTCCTTCTTGCCTCACTTAGTTTCTCATTGAAAAATGCTACTAGTCACTTTTCTTGGGATAAAAAAGCTCATATCTCCACTCCAATTGCATCATAATCAACTTCAAATGATTTGTAAAAGTTTGTTAATGCCAACATTGAAGCAGTACATAGCTTTTCTTTCAAGATTGCAAAGCTATTAGCTACTTCGTCACTTTAATGAAACTTCCCTTTCTTCAAATACTTTGTTATTGATGTTGCAATGGTACTACAATTCTTGATGAAACACCTATAAAAGGTGCCAACCCATGAAAGTTACTCAACTCAATAACATTCTCTAATACCAAGTAAATATGATGTGATTAAGTGGAAACCAATCTTAACTATAATCAACATTTAGAGAGGTGTTACTATTTTTAGCCTTTAGTGTTTAGGATTAAGAAATATAACTTCTCTTCTCACTTAGTTATTACTTACCAAGCAAAGAAATTAGTTTAGGAATCAACTAAGTTTGATAAGATGAACAAATGACCTGATTCTATGTTTGTTACAATAGTTAGATTGATAAGAACAAGGATTTGAGGATAAGAATCCACAAATAAAGTTTAGGGTTTATAATTTTCTACTTTTGAATACATCCTGTCGAGTCTAATTTTTGAATTTCCGTTCCTAATCCGATCTGAACTAAACCCTATGCTCATCTAATCTAGATCCTCGACTTGGATTAGGAATTTCGTTTGATTTTTGGAGTCGCCACCCAACTGTTGTTGGGAAAAGTGAATTAAGACTAAAGGAGCGGATTAGTCTTAATTTAGACTACTAGTCGTCGTTATTTCCTCTTCTCGTTTTTTGTGAGAAGAGAAAAAGGGAAAACCAGAGTTTCTAAGTCCGGAGGCTAACCTATTAAAACCTTTACGGTTACCACCTAATCTCTCAAAATTGTTCATCTCTAGAAATGTGTTTCATTGTGTCTTTGTTACTTTTATTATGTTTTTGAATTTATTCAAGAAAAATGATTTTTCATTTATTTTAGGGGTTGACCCGAATGGGTGCCTACGTACCTGCTACTCAGGATCAAACAAGCCGTAGTTCGCTTTTCTGAAAACCTTTAGGTTTGTTGATGAATTTTAATTTTGAAAACTCTTTTGATTTAAGTTCTTAACTCTTGGGATTTTTCTAAAACTTCTAAGCCTAAACTTTGAATTTGATTTTTTTGAAAATGATTTTGAGGGAAAACATCAATTTTGAGTTTATTTGAAGAAAAGGATTTTTCTAAGTGTTAAAATTTATTTTTACGATTCTTTTATAATTCTTTTGAATTTTTTATGATTTTTGTGATTTTTATGATTTTTGTGATTTTCATGATTTTTGTGATTTTTATAAGTTTTGTAAGTTTTTCATGATTTTTGTGATTTTTATAAGTTTTGTAAGTTTTTCATGATTTTTATAATTTTTATATTTTTGTTGAAAATTTTATCTTAAGTTTATTTTCTATCCTATTTTGAAATTTAAAATTTTATTATTATTTTTTTTTCTAATATTTCTATTATTTTTCTTCATTTTTATTATTTTTATTTTATTTTTTCTTATTTCCTATTTTCTATTTTCTATTTTCTATTCTATTTCTACATTATTAAATCCTAGAAAAATACAATTTCTACATTTTCCTATTTATCGACAATATAAATAAATAAATGGCTAACAATATAATAAATAATAACAGATAAATTCAACATAAACAAATAAACAAAATAAATAAAATAAAAAATAATAAAAAATCTGGAAAATCCGTCTTACCTGGATCCGGATTGGTGCGCGGGTCGGGTCGAATCGGTCGGACACGGCGGCGGTATTGGCTCGTTCACGGCGTTCCGGCGGTCGTTTGCGGCGGGTGAAGTGTCGAATCCTAGCTTCTCGAGGGTGCTGAGTCTGATGGTGGTGGCGGTTTACTCCCAGAACGTCTCCTTGCGGTGGTTTGAACTCCGGTCGGCGGTCACGGCTTGGACTTCCTCCGATTTGCACTCTTTTCTCTCTCTCTCGCAATTCTGATCCCCGTTCTTACTTCCTCATCTCCTCCTCTATTTATAGGCGTTTGAAATCGAGCTGGATAAGCTCGGATTTCCTCCGATTGAAGCTGATCGGATTTTCGGTTGAAAAACCAACTCCGATTCGTGCCCATCCAACGATTTGTTGCGATTTGATTTTAATTAGATAATGTTTATCTTATCTTTGTTGAATATCTGTTGGATTTGTGCAAAACAATCGAATCAAAACGGCCGAAATACGAATTTTTCTTCTCGCCGGCGATCTCGGGCTCAAGGTAAGGGATGATCACGCGCCCGGCGCGTGCGTTTCTTCCAGCCAATCAGATGTTGCCACGTGTCACTGGATAAGTCGAAAAATTACAAAACGCTGAAACTGCGTCCTCCGCGATTCGAACCCGCGACCTCGACCCCCTGCGCGCGCGCCTAGACACGGTCCGGACCAGCTGAGCTAGCCCACTTTCCTGATTTTTTTATTTTCGCAAATTGCATATATGCAATGCGATTTTTCTATTTTTTGTATTTTTTGAAAATTCCAAAATTTTTTAAAAATTGTTTATTATTTATTATTTCCATTTCTGAAATCATTTTTCAAAATTGAAGTGTTTTCTTATTTATTTTTATTTTTTGAACATTTTTATTATTTTATGCTAAATTAGGAAAAATTGAAAAATTGATTATTATTGAGAATTGTTGATTCCTAGGGCAAAAATGGGGTGTTTACAGCTGCCCCTCTTTGTGGTAAAGTTTGAAAAACTTAACTACAAAGACAAACAAAAGACGCCATTTTTGACCTCTTGAATTAGGTTTTAGTAGGAAAATGCCCCAAGAGCTGATAATCCTACGGTTGAAGATGTTCCTAACAATTCGAGGTAATGTCTCCTCTCCAAAAAGTGCTTTATGGGCTAACTAGTTGGCGACAGGACACATCTCAAGCATTGAGTAGGAATATATGAGAAATGATGATAGGAAGCGTCTTATCAGACTTGCAACCTTGGAAAGAAAATTCACTTAGGAAGCGCCCTTATGAGCTGGCTGCCTGTCGATAGAAGCGTCTTGTTAGACTAGCAACTGTTTGGGAAGGATGTTTCCGAAAAGTGCCCCAAGAGCTGACTAATCGGGAGAATCTAGGAAAGTGCCCATATTGGGCTGACTAACCTTAAAATAGATTTTAGGAAAGTGCCCATCTTGGGCTGACTAACCTATGGATTGATTTTTAGGAAAGTGCCCCAAGAGCTGACTAACCTAAACTAGAACTGTCTCAAAAGGTGCCCTTATGAGTTGACCTTGAGAACAGGTTTTTTCGGGAAAGTGCCCATATTGGGCTGACTAACCCTTGGATAGACTTTTAGGAAAGTTCCCCAAGAGCTGACTAACCTAACATAGAACTGTCTCAAAAGGTGCCCTTATGAGCTGACCCTAAGAACAGGTTTTTTCGGGAAAGTGCCCATATTGGGCTGACTAACCCTTGGATTAATTTTTAGGAAAGTGCCCCAAGAGCTGACTAACCTAACATAGAACTGTCTCAAAAGGTGCCCTTATGAGCTGACCCTGAGAACAGGTTTTTTCGGGAAAGTGCCCATATTGGGCTGACTAACCCTTGGATTGATTTTTAGGAAAGTTCCCCAAGAGCTGACTAACCTAAACTAGAACTGTCTCAAAAGGTGCCCTTATGAGCTGACCCTGAGAACAGGTTTTTTCGGGAAAGTGCCCATATTGGGCTGACTAACCCTTGGATTGATTTTTAGGAAAGTGCCCCAAGAGCTGACTAACCTAAAGTAGAACTATCTCAAAAGGTGCCCTTATGAGCTGACCCTGAGAACAGGTTTTTTCGGGAAAGTGCCCATATTGGGCTGACTAACCCTTGGATAGACTTTTAGGAAAGTGCCCCAAGAGCTGACTAACCTAAACTAGAACTGTCTCAAAAGGTGCCCTTATGAGCTGACCCTAAGAGATCTAGGGAAGTGCTCCTTTTTGGGCTGACTACCCTATTATGAAAATGATGGCTCCAAAGGTGCCCCTTGTGGGCTAATCTTGAGAGATCTAGGGAAGTGCCCCCCTTTTTGGGCTGACTACCCTATTAACGGAAGACGGCTCTAAGGTGCCCCCCTGTGGGCTAACCTTAAGAGATCTAGGGAAGTGCCCCTTTTTGGGCTGACTACCCTATTATGAAGGCTCGAAAGGTGCCCCATTGTGGGCTAACCTTGAGAGATCTAGGAAGTGCCCCTTTTTGAGCTGACTACCCTATGACGAAAATGATGGCTCCAAAGGTGCCCCCTGTGGGCTAACCTTGAGAGATCTAGGGAAGTGCCCCTTTTTGGGCTGACTACCCTATTATGAAAATGAATGGCTCAAAAAGGTGCCCCCTGTGGGCTAACTTTGAGAGATCTAGGGAAGTGCCCCTTTTTGGGCTGACTACCCTATTATGAAAATGAATGGCGCAAAAGGTGCCCCCTGTGGGCTAACCTTGAGAGATCTAGGGAAGTGCCCCTTTTTGGGCTGACTACCCTATTATGAAAATGGCTCAAAAGGTGCCCCCTATGGGCTAACCTTGAGAGATCTAGGGAAGTTCCCCTTTTTTTGGGCTGACTACCCTATTAAAGGAAGAATATCCTAAGTGAGAATCTTATTATATTTTTTTCAATAACAATCAAATGCAAGATGACTTAAGACCTCTGAACAAGTGATAACTAAAATTTTTCTGCAAATTTTCAAGAAAAAAAATGGTCTTTTGAAACCTAAGGATAATGTGGCAAAATATTAAAGTGTTCCTTTTTAGTGAGCATTGCTAACGAGTAAAGAATTTGACAAGGCTCCTAAAAATACAAATAAAGGGTAAGCATTCCCTATTGCTCCATAATCACTTACTCTTTTGCCTCATTTTTCTTAGAGGGTTTGGTTTAATCTTAGAAACAAAATGTTGTCTTAGCTCAATCACTCATCTCTTGAGGGGTTTCTTGTAATTAAGACTCGTATCTTCTTCTTGAGGGACATCAATACATAAGGCTAAACAATGCCAATGAGTAAATTCTCTCATTCCATTTATAACTGGATATCTCGTTTTTAATTGGTTTAATCTAAGAGGACTTCCTTACAATCTCTCGGTTTAGATGTCACTCTTGACTTCTATTCCAAAAATTATGGTCTTTCTTGTAAGTAATACGCTTTAATCAATCCGTTAGGACTTTTTGATACTTGTAATGCAATCTAGGCTCTTTGGTTGTTGGTTTCAGAAAAGTATGTTAAGGTTTATTTTGAAAGAATCATCATTTCAACGTAGGTTTGCAAGTCAAGAAACCTTGAGAAAAAAGAATTAGAATAGTACTTGCCCTAGAAATTTTTTGCTTAAGATAAATTATTTTCAATGATTTGGAGAAGTCTTCAAAAAAAGGGTATCGTATCTTTGAACTATGATGTTTAAATTCTCGTATTTGGCCCTGGTGTTTTCAAGTGTTGTTGGGCTTTTTATAGGTTTGGCTACATTCGTAGGCTTTTCTCATTTCTCTTCTTTTTCTTTCTTTTCTTTCTATTCCTTTCAGTTTTTTCCTTCATTCATTCTCTTTTTCCATCTTTTTTTTTTCTTTTCTTTTAGGCCCAATGGTGATCATTTCATGTGGTTCATGTGTATTTTTTCAAAATGTAGACTTCTCTTCATCTCAAATAAATTATCTATGGCAAAAATTTTGAATTGTTGCAACTAGGGCAAGCACTATTGATGTCTCTATCTTCCCAATTATTCCATCGTGGGGTGGTTGATGGTAGGGTTAAATTTTGAAACTCTTGTTTATCGAAGGATGATTGTGTTTAGGGTAGCAAAAATGAATGCCTAACATTATTTTGATTTAACGTATCAAATTCAAGATAGACCTCCTTTAAGGAATGAGTCCAAAACCTCCCATTAATAACACTCAACTCTCAAGTGTTTAAGGGTTAGTGTTTGCGACGTGGTTTGCCTCTTGTCATCTTAAACCTTTTAAACAAAGATACCCTTCCATTTGCCTATGTCCTTCACTTCTATGGCGTCCCCGTATACTGTTGTCAATTTGAACAAGCGGTTTGGTCTTAAGTGCCTAAGACTTAAATATTTAGAAGAGTCTTCTTTATACCCTCAGTGATAATTGACCATAGCTACTTTGAACATGTGCCCAAAAAAAATCTGTGTTTGGTTTATATGACTTTTGATAGAAAGGAAACTTCAAGTGCAGCTTTTAGGATTGGAGGGTGTTGGGACGTTTTACGTTTCGAGGCTAAATCAAGATATGAGGAGACCTTTTGAAGTGAATGGGGTCTTTTAAGTTGAGATTAGGTTATAGAGGTCTTCAGCTTTATGTTTAGAGCAAGTGACTATGAGCTTTAGGTTAAGCTGACCATTTAGAAGCAACTTTTAGGATCTTGAAAAGATCTTTAATTGTTGGTAACTCTTCAATTTTCTTTCTTTATTTATTTTTATTGTTCTTATTTTTTAGTAAATATGCAAACCAGATGCTCACACGGATGCTAAAAATAAAGGGTTGACAACTGATTGACAATGTAATGTTGAAAACTTCACTTTTGTTAATTTTGAAAATTCTAGAGTTCAATGATCAAAATAAACGAATGAAAGATTACAAGGAAAATCTAGTTCCTAGCTCTCTTAGTCTTCTGTTGTGGAGGCTCAGGCTTCCCACTGATGACGGCTTCCAGTTCTTTGACCTTGGCTTGACACTTCTCCAATTGTGCTTCTAAAGCCTTGTTTCTTTGGTCGGATTCTTTGAAGCGTCCCTTCCAGATGTCTTTCTTATAGTCTGCAGCTTCGAAGTATACTTCCATCCAGGCCTTGACCTGCTCTAAGTAGATCTCTGTCTCTGGATTGATCTTATCTGGTCTTGGCTGGGTGACGTCTGGAACCCGGTATGATCTTTCCCCTATCTGGTATAGCTGGCGGATTACAAATTCTCTGGTGGCTCGGTGTTTTCCCACTTCGCCATCTAGCTCGCGAGGTCCACATTCGGGTTTTCGATTCTGGCTTCCCAGAGTGCTTTGACCTCTGCCAGCTTAGCAAATTTCTCGGCTACCAACAGGTTCGGATCCTGATACTCAAAGGTGACTGCTTCGAGTGAAGGCCGATAAACTATGTCTTGGACAGTACCGAATTGGCGGACTACGGAGTTGGGGTGATATCCGATGCATCCGTTGATCCCGATTAATGGCACTGCTTGGAAATTACTGCAGGTTAAGATGATTTTATCGCAGCAACTCCACCTGGCTGTCCACAGAATATCTTCGGCGCTAAGGCTTCTAAGCAGATCTACCCAACTGTAGCTGGTAATGTCGTCGGGTAGCTTCACCTTTTCTATACAGGAATCCACCAGATCTACCTATTGGGCTAAGGTTTTTCTGACCATGTTCAGCCCGAAGCACTTGAGGTGGCTTACGAACCATATTAGCAGAAGGTTGAGGCTTGAGCGCAGGATGCCATGACCCTTCTTCTTGAGGAAATTCAGGTTTCGGATCTGTTCAGCCAGTAGAGCCGGGATGTAAGATTTTCCCTCCAGGAATTGGGTTACCAGCTCTGCAACCCGGTAGTGAATATAGAAAGTTCCAGCGGGGAACAAAATGGTGGCGAAGGCCGTCAAAATGAAGGCGTTTACCCTTCTCTGTCTGTAAGTCTTAGGGTCTCCACACAAGATGTCCTTTCTGTCCCCATTGTCTTCTCGGGCAATAAACCAGGCTTCTAGATCATCCATGCGTATGCAATACCCGTTACAGTCTGCCAGGGCCTTATTGAGCGCTGTTTTGCGGATGCCTAGCAATCTGCTGAAGGTACCGGCTGGCCCGGCCTCAAGGTCTGGCGTGTAAATCTGATCAGTCGGTGCTGGAGCCTGTAGCAACTGGGTATACTCCTCCAGGTAGGGGTGATCTCATGCGGTCCGATGAAGAAAGCTGCGGGCTCGATCTCCCATAACTGGAGCATGGCCCGGACCATAGGCAAATTCGCCTCTGTCTTAGTCAGTGAGAGGACGGGGCCGATCTTCTGTTGGATGAAAGCTTGCTCCTCTGGGTTATACAAGGTAAACCAGTGGTCCAGTACCAATTTTGGGTCCAAAGGTTTGTGCACCCGAATTTCTTTGCAGAGGAGGCGGTCGACTGAACTGCTAGCCATCTATTACAATAGGAAACACCTAGTTACAACAAGAACTATGAAAACATTACAGGGAAATAGTCCTGAACTCCAAGGACAAAACAACAAACCAATACATTGTCATTCAATTGTCAACCTTCTGTGATGTTATGTATGCAAGTAGGTTAGTTCTAACTGGTTCCCGAGCTCTATGGCCTCCTGCATTTTCGAAGAAATGGATCTCAGGCCATATCGAAGCATAGTGTGGGGTAGCCTAATCGGTCCCGAACGGTGAATCAACTCACTTCGCCCGAAACCTACACAATGGCCCCCCATCTTAGGTTTCTAGGACGGTCCGGGTTCGACCGCATCTACTCACACAGATATATGCATGCGAAGCCCCCACAATAAAGAAAAACTGAAAATCTAACTAAACCCTGAAAGGTTAGCAACAGAGTAACAAAATGAAACACATTTCTTAAAGATAACGATTTGAAAGGATTCAGGTGGCTAGCCTACTGGCATGGGTCCCCAGTGGAGTCGCCATCCTGTCGAGTCTAATTTTTGAATTTCCGTTCCTAATCCGATCTGAATTAAACCCTATGCTCATCTAATCTAGATCCTCGACTTGGATTAGGAATTTCGTTTGATTTTTGGAGTCGCCACCGAACTGTTGTTGGAAAAAGTGAATTAAGACTAAAGGAGCGGATTAGTCTTAATTTAGACTACTAGTCGTCGTTATTTCCTCTTCTCGTTTTTTGTGAGAAGAGAAAAAGGGAAAACCAGAGTTTCTAAGTCTGAAGGCTAACCTATTAAAACCTTTACGGTTACCACCTAATCTCTCAAAATTGTTCATCTCTAGAAATGTGTTTTATTGTGTCTTTGTTACTTTTATTATGTTTTTGAATTTATTCAAGAAAAATGATTTTTCATTTATTTTAGGGGTTGACCCGAATGGGTGCCTACGTACCTGCTACTCAGGATCAAACAAGCCGTAGTTCGCTTTTCTGAAAACCTTTAGGTTTGTTGATGAATTTTAATTTTGAAAACTCTTTTGATTTAAGTTCTTAACGTCTTTGGGATTTTTCTAAAACTTCTAAGCCTAAACTTTGAATTTGATTTTTTTTGAAAATGATTTTGAGGGAAAACATCAATTTTGAGTTTATTTGAAGAAAAGGATTTTTCTAAGTGTTAAAATTTATTTTTACGATTCTTTTATAATTCTTTTGAATTTTTTATTGATTTATTTGTGATTTTTGTTGTATTTTCATGATTTTTGTGATTTTTATAGTTTTGTAAGTTTTTCATGATTTTTGTGATTTTTATAAGTTTTGTAAGTTTTTCATGATTTTTATAATTTTTATATTTTTTGTTGAAAATTTTATCTTAAGTTTATTTTCTATCCTATTTTGAAATTTAAAATTTTATTATTATTTCTTTTCTAATATTTCTATTATTTTTCTTCATTTTTATTATTTTTATTTTATTTTTTCTTATTTCCTATTTTCTATTTTCTATTTTCTATTTTCTACATTATTAAATCCTAGAAAAATACAATTCCTACATTTTCCTATTTATCGACAATATAAATAAATAAATGGCTAACAATATAATAAATAATAACAGATAAATTCAACATAAACAAATAAACAAAATAAATAAAATAAAAAATAATAAAAAATCTGGAAAATCCGACTTACCTGGATCGGATCGGTGCGCGGGTCGGGTCGAATCGGTCGGACACGGCGGCGGTATTGGCTCGTTCACGGCGTTCCGGCGGTCGTTTGCGGCGGGTGAAGTGTCGAATCCTAGCTTCTCGAGGGTGCTGAGTCTGATGGTGGTGGCGGTTTACTCCCAGAACGTCTCCTTGCGGTGGTTTGAACTCCGGTCGGCGGTCACGGCTTGGACTTCCTCCGATTTGCACTCTTTTCTCTCTCTCTCGCAATTCTGATCCCCGTTCTTACTTCCTCATCTCCTCCTCTATTTATAGGCGTTTGAAATCGAGCTGGATAAGCTCGGATTTCCTCCGATTGAAGCTGATCGGATTTTCGGTTGAAAAACCAACTCCGATTCGTGCCCATCCAACGATTTGTTGCGATTTGATTTTAATTAGATAATGTTTATCTTATCTTTGTTGAAGATCTGTTGGATTTGTGCAAAAAAATCGAATCAAAACGGCCGAAATACGAATTTTTCTTCTCGCCGGCGATCTCGGGCTCGAGGTAAGGGATGATCACGCGCCCGGCGCGTGCGTTTCTTCCAGCCAATCAGATGATGCCACGTGTCACTGGATAAGTCGAAAAATTACAAAACGCGGAAACTGCGTCCTCCGCGATTCGAACCTGCGACCTCGACCCCCTGCGCGCGCGCCTAGACACGGTCCGGACCAGCTGAGCTAGCCCACTTTCCTGATTTTTTTATTTTCGCAAATTGCATATATGCAATGCGATTTTTCTATTTTTTGTATTTTTTGAAAATTCCAAAAATTTTTAAATTTTTTTATTATTTATTATTGCCATTTCTGAAATCATTTTTCAAAATTGAAGTGTTTTCCTATTTATTTTTATTTTTTGAACATTTTTATTATTTTATGCTAAATTAGGAAAAATTGAAAAATTGATTATTATTAAGAATTGTTGATTCCTAGGGCAAAAATGGGGTGTTTACACATCCCATATATAACATAATATGAAATAAAGGTAAAATGGTCTTAGGAAAAATAAGTAAAATGCAAAGTTTAAAGGAGAAACTTTAAGGGCCAATTGGATGGTGTCTTTAGGTAGGTTAGATAAATGTGTATGGTGCTAAGAGAGTCATTAAGGCCGAGCAGATGGAGAACAAATGTTAGCTTGGTGGAAGTTAACCCAATCGAATAGCTTGGTCTAAGTGGTTAGATGGGATGAAAAACCTTCTATGGTTAGCAGTGAACCTTGGCTATGTAGAATGAGCTACAAATACGTCATAACACTCTTCAAATACATTGGGATTAGATTCATCAAGCAATTTGTCAACAAAATGAGAAACAATGTGTGCCCTTGCTCATGTGATAGGGTTGAGGATACAAGATTCCTATCATGTTATATTTAGAATTGAGAATCACTCAGCTATAGCCACTTGTGTTTACTAATAGCAGGTGGGTTGTGAGTATAAGTACAGCCTCCAAGGCTACAATCAACATTGTTTTGTCTCCTAACTATGCCATAAGCTTTCACAAACTATGGTAACTAACTCTCACTCAAAAATAGCTAATTTTTAGGGAAAAAGTCTGGAAAATAGATAATCTCATCCAAGTTTGGCTAATGAGAAATCTAAAGTGATTAAATACAATAAAAAATGCCAAGAATCCGTAAATAGTAGTAATCAATCTTGTACGACTCAATAGTTGCCGCTCAATATCACAAATAATTGTGATATCTGCAATTATCACATAAAATATACTAAAAGAATTTGAAAAATATTTTAAAACACCTTCATATCAAAAGTAAAGCAAATCCTAAAAGCTTAATCAATAATGATTCAGCAGCATAGAAGACGTGTGAGGCATTGGCCGGGTCATGGCGGCATCTTCCTAATTGGCCTCATAGAGCCCTTTTTGGGATAGATTTTGAGACAGAAAACGCGTGTAAAATGACATATGTTTTCAGGGCTAGAAGTAGTTACTTGTTCATTGTCAACATAATATCAATTGGCCCACAATAGTCTTAATATATATATATTTCGCACGATGAACGTGTGGGCGATTAGATAAGTATCTTTCCTACACACAATTTGATTTCCCACAGGTCGAAATTAGGTAGGTGGTCGGCATATTTAGTGCTTGGGGGCCACATATAATGTAGTAGCTTTAAGAGGAACCATTAAGATTTTAGATAATCGATAGGCCCTAATGTTTACACGGAATTGATCAAAGGAATAATAATGAATTAACAATGGTACGTGTAGATCAAACTAAAATTTTTTACCAACAGCTAATGGTTGGCATATGAAGCATCTACCTTTATAACTTCGTAAGACATCGATCATGAGTTTCGTTGGCGGAAATTTTGGAGAATGAATTGTTATTCCCACATCTAGTATGGGAAATATTTATTTTAGAGGGCCAATGAATTTAATAACCCATCCCTTCTCTTTCTCTTTATATCATAGCAGGTTTAGATTTTCTTTTTCTTTTTTTATCTCTTGCCATTTTTTTTCCTAGTATGAGCACGCAGGACTCATGCATGATCAAACATCCTCGTTCAAACACCGATAATGTGAAAGCAAAAAAGATTTGTCGACGAATGTCAAAGGAGTCGAGAAGGTCAAACCATTGGAAAAAGAAGTCGAGCACTTAATAGGAATGGATAATTTCCAAATTAAGATTACTGTCGAAGAATAGGGGTGATAATTTAAGCGGTGAACAAACGTACAATATAACATGCAACAGATATAGAGTCCAGTGTCCAATATAACGATCGCATACTAGGTTGTAATAACAATCTCCTGTTAATTGGTAGTAAAAGACCTGGGGTCTACGTTTCCTGTTTCGTTTCGATTCATCAATGCATGGCCCAAACATCCGGGCTTGATTTGAGATGACAACGTCGGACTGGAGTAAAGAAGTGGCATATTGGTTTGATTAAATTACAGGAAGAACTTTTCGGATTGAAGAGAAAGTTGAAATCGTGGACCGTCAAAAGTCCCTGGTGATGCGAATGCCTTCGATGAAGTCAAGGAAAAATTAGAGAGTAAAGTACAGCAGTTGGAATTTATTTGTGGTTCCAGTCCTTCGTCGGACAATGGCTGTTCATTGTTTAAAGCGTAAGCCCCATTATCACCATCAGCTAGCACGTGAAGACAGTTTTCTAAGGCAAAAATCAGAAATAACTTGCATAGGTGAAGGGGATCCAACTATCACCATACTTTGAAACATCGTTACGTGAAATCAGGGATTACTAGAACTAAGAATCTTTGAGGATTATCTCGAGACTTGGTACCAACAGGACACCTTTGATGAGCTGTGTACTGTTATGTCTCTTAATGGATGCCCATTCCCTTACCTTCAACGGGTATTAACTCTGCATTGAGAAGTCTTCCTGTGACTTAATTGGTGCATCTAAGTCATAATTTATTTATTTATTTATTTTTTAATAGTCATGTGCTATAACCATTATCCAAACACCATGCATCTCTTTTAATTTCATATCCATTATGAAATAAGTCATTTTTTCAAGATCAATTAAGTTAATAAAAACTAAAAAGAGAATTTTCAAGTAGGTAATTGAGGGCTTGCTTTCAAAACATAAAAATAAATTTAAAGGTAATTTTTAAAAATTTATGAGTAAAAATTTTGAAATAACCATTTTGCTCTTAAACTCGATTTCATCAAGACTAATCCAAAAAAAAGTTTTTAATACTAATGAAATCACACAAGTCATTAACAAAGTGATTAAATCAATAAGAAAATTATCAAAGTCAATTAAGAAGGATTTCTCAAGGTTTAGGAATTAATTTTTCAAAAATGACCGTTTTGTTTTTATACCCGTTTTTAACAAGAAATACCTATAAGTGGTTCTAAATAGTCAATTAAGTGATTTAGAGTATTAATAAGCTCAATTGAAGTTTAATTAGATATTAAAGGAATTGAAACCCTAATTAGGTTATTAGAGTTATGCATGGTAAGAGATAGGAGAAAAGAGATTGATTAGTGGGTCCCACTTGATTCCCTTAGAATTTTGTGTTGAGGCCCTTTAAATACTTCTTTTGTGTAGAATTTTTGAAACCTAGCCTCCATTCCTCACTTTCTAAAACACTCTTAAGGTAAAAACCCTAAACTTTCTAAAAACCGTTACCTTTCTTAGCCAAAAACCTTAACATTACTTAATTTTAATCGCTAACCTAGGTTGTTTATGATGTGTAAACTAGGCCTCAATCAAAGTAAAGGTTTCTAGGGTACTCAAGTAAGTGGGATGTAGCTTAAATCTAAGATGAGTAAATAAATTGCAAAGTTCCTTAGGATTATGTGGGTTTTAATAGCTTAATATCAAGTATAGGCATTAATTAATATTGTTAATATTAGAGACTTGTTGAAAGTTAGAAGAAAAGCCCTCCTTGGACTTTTCCATAGTGGTGCCGTTCTCCTATGTGAAGGAAGTGAGAAGCTCCATTCAAGGTAAGGCATTCATCTTTTATTAAAGTGATGATTTATGAGGATTAATAGTGCTTAGACATGATATCTATGTGTTTAAAGAAAGTTGGTTTAGTCTAGTGCATACATTCATCTTTAGCTACCACCTTCAAGGTTGGAATTGAGTGAACTTCAATGATTTCAAGTGTTGTTTAGGTAGTCAATATGTTAATCTAGGTGTCCAATAAAAATTTTGTTAGGTTGGAAGTGTTTTTAGGGCTTGAAATTGTACACTAACCCCTTTCCAATTGATGCCACCAACCTCTTTACACATTTAATGTGTAATTTTTGCTTGATTTGTGATTTTGATGTTATAATGTGTTTAAATGATGACCCATGAGTGGATTTTAAGGATAGAAGATGATTTAGGCATTAAATGGTGTATACGTGTTGATTATGATGGTGAATGTTGCATGTTCGATGATGTGAGTATATAAATGACCCCTAGATTTTCTTTTTCTTTCTTTCTTTTTTTTAAATTCCAACAACCATCCTTGTTTTAGATGAGAGATCTTGACGATTCTTAGGTGATTTTAGGGTTAATGAATGTTAAATTTGGTGTATGATGTATATATGTTGGTTTAGAGATTTATAGTTACAATTTTGATGCATAAGAGTTTAAATATTGTTGGATTTCTTGCATTTCTAATAATTTTCAGCACTATTCATCTTTGTTTAAAGTTTGATTTTCATATTCAATAGCGCCCTTGGTGGTGTAATGAATGATTTTATGGTTAATTGAGAATATTAGTGTGATATGATGCATATAAATTAATATAGTAGCATAAAAGTGTAATTTTGTTGTTTAAATTAATGAATATGCTTGAGTTTATGTTTTTTTTTTTTTTTCAGAATTTTCAGCATAATAGGTGATATGTTATGAAAGATTTTGATCACTGTAGTGTTGGTTTGAATAATTATGATATATGCTAATAACTTGTTATGAAAATAGTTTAAATTCCAACTAATTTCAATCCTAAATTACTTTATTTGAGTTTTCTAGATTTTTTTTTAATATGAAGAACATTTATTATGTTTTTGACAAAAATCTCTTTTTGATCTAAAATATTTAGCCAGATTTATATATATATATATATATAAGTGTTTTTGAACACAATTTTAACTTATGACATTAGCATGTAAATTTTTTATCATCAATTTCATTTCAATCATCAAAATTCCCAAATTCAAATCTCATAAAACCTAGATTTTAAATCAAAGTTTTGAGATCAAAAGCTTGTTAGAATAGTGTTTGATCTTGTTGAGCTAGCAAACTTAGGTGAAAAGGTGTTTGTGACATGGAAATTCTAATTTTTGGAATTTATATGGAAAATAGGTATTATAGTAACCTAAAAATAATAGAAGAATATTTTATTGATTTTGGGCCTAAGTCAATTCAATCCCAAATTGATCGACTCAAATCGGTCTAAGTAAACTAGCGCCACCTACCTTTTTGGCTAGTTTACTAAGACTTTTTCCTATAAAATTTTCAAATTAAAATGATATAGTTTAATTAACTTAATTAACTAATTTATAGAGTTAATTTGGTAAATTAATTGTAGTTAACACTAGTTAAACTAAGTAAGTCTAATGGGCTTATTTTTTCTTTAACGCCCATAACTTAAATATGCCTTAGTTTAACAAGAAAAAAACTAATGGGCCTTAGGTTTAGTAGGGCCTAAAACCAAGTAAGTAACCCAAATGAGCCTAGGTTATGCATAATAAATGAATTAAGCCTAAGAAATTGATAATGATGCATAATGGGCATAAAATAATTAAATGGACCTAAATGGGCTTAAGTAAATGGACTAAAGTATAATGGGCCTAATTTGATTAACTTATTAGATTAAGTAATTAAATTTGTTAACCAAATGGATAACCCTAATTAAAAGGATTAACTAACTTACTTAAGCTTAATGGACCTAACTTTAAAAATGGTTGGACCCATTTCCTTTAGGGTCCATAACTTACATGGGCCATAGTTAAGTAAGACATCGTTATGGGCTTTAAATGTAATAAGGCCCTAAACTTAATAGATAACATTCTAAGCAAGCCTAAAATGGACATAAAAGGTAAAATAAGTAGTAATGGGCTTATATTAAATAAAGTAGGCATAGTAAGCATAAATAGGCCTAGGTGACTGGATTATAACATAATGGACCCAATTAAATTAATTAATTAGTTTAAGTAATTAACTTGAATGATTAATTGGATTACCTTAATTGATATAATTTGAAATTTGAATAAAAGGCTTAGAATTAATATGGGTTAAGGCCCAATGGTCTTAAGCTAATTACATTAAAACTAAGAGAAGGTGAGTAATTAAATAACCAATTAGCACTTATAATGGTTTGAATTAATTAATTTAACAAATCTTAAATGGTTAAGGAGCTAAACTTAGTCTAAGATTAATTCGGCCCTCTTATTCTATTAAGCCTATGATTAGTAAGGGTTATAGTTAAATAGTAGACCAAAATCTAAAACTTATATTAATAACAAAATATTCAAGTCCAATTTTTTGACATAAAATTTTCTTTTTAAAATGCACAATAATTAAGTAATCATGATCATTGAGAATAACTTTCAGTTTCAAGAACCTTTGACCTTCTAAGTATGCAATAATATTGTGTGATGTGTGTTAGGATAGAAAACTAATAACCAAATTGATACTTAAACTTGGTCTAATTAATTGTGTGTTGAGTGTGCTTGGTTGTCTTGGATCGACAAGTGACACCCTAAACTAGGTCTACATTTGTAGGTGTAATTACTGAGATGATACAGTAATTAGGTACTTAGGCCATCGATGGTAGCTTAGCGGGTAGTCAATTGGGGGGAACTACATCAGCATAACAATCATTGAAAGTGGAGAGAAATTATAGCAAGTGTTGTATGTTGGTATGTGGACACATGTACGATATGTTATGGATTGATTGTGATTAATGACATCTAGATAACGATGGTGAACTCCATATAAGATTACTTTTCAATTTTTTTTTTCAGCATGGAATTTGAATAATTCCTACATCTTTTGATGGCTCACTAGGACTCGACCCATGAGTTCCCCGTCTTGCTATTATGGAATCATAAATACTCATGCTTTATCACATTTTTGGAATGTTAGAAGTGTGCTACTTGTTGGCTTTTAATTGTATAACTTAAATGGAACTTGCTTGTTGCATTAGTGATATGCTTAAAAAGGAAGTCTAAGAACACACAAACCAAGTTTGAAAGACAATTAGATAATGTCAATCAAACTAGTTATTCAAATGGCGTAAATCCTCAATACTTGTAACTAATTCTTCAACTAGGATATGATCAATATAGATATCTAAATGTGATTGCTCTAATACCTGAAAAGATGATGTGCCTAAAAGGGAGTTTAGGCACAAGCAAAACCAATTTGAAAGATAATCAAACAATGTCAATCAAATTAGCTTCCAAATGGTGTCAAATGTCAATACTTGTAACCAATTCTTCATCTAAAACGTGATCAACCTTAAGTATCCAAATGTGATTGCTTTGATACCAAAAAGATGATGTGCCTAAAAGGGAGTTTAAGCACATGCAAATGAACCAAATTACAATCCCTAAAGGATAAGATCAAATTCGGTTCAAAAGTGAGATAATTTGCATGAACCTTAATTGATGGAAGATGATCCGAATGATAAAATCAAGGAGATGAAAACCACAAAGATGATAATTCTCAATTGAATCACTTAACAAACTTAAGTTTCAAGAGAATTCCAATCAACAACACACAAATTAAAGCCGTGACTCTCTCCACAACAAGGATAAATCTATGCCACAAAGTGCAAAGCAAAATTGATGGTAATAACAAGTGCTAAAAACCAATCAATCTTATTTCATTATAAATGAGGATACAATTAATACCAAATTCAGATCAAAGAACTAACCTAATCAACCCTAGATATGACTCACTAGTGATAAAAAGGAAAACACAACATAGGGAATTGATATTACTCACAATTCTCGTTGTTGCAACTCGTCACAATTCCAATTTTTGGATTGAAATTGATAAGAGCCAATGGAATTACGAAGAACCCTAACCCTCACATGAAAATGTGTTTGTTGCAAATTTCAGAAAGCTCCTCCAAAACCCTACTTAAGAAAGTATTTATACTTGCCCCCTTTAGGGTTAAAAAGTCCACAAAATTACAACTATGCCACTTTAAGGTAGCCAGTCCTAAAAGCACCTATTATAACCAACTAAAAGTGTCCCAAAAAAACTTACAACGTAAATGATTCAAATAAATAAATTACAAGTGAAAATAGTCTTCAACATGCTAGTTCTTCAATAGGATTCGTCGGCCCAACTCATCGCTAGTTCAGGTCGGTTCATGGATAACCTACAAGTTGAGTCTTAGTGAGTTTATCCATCGCCCTGTAAAGCTTGATAAGTGTGCCTATTGGAATATACAATACATGAGTAATAGAAAAGAGGTTAGTGAACAAATAATTCCAAGGTCAATTTGCTCAAAATGGGCCATTATAGCCAAGATTTGAAATCCTTTAACTTTTGCCCTAATGATAGGTCTTATCGGATTTTGATTCCTATCAATTAGTTGTAGACTTGAGACATGTAGTGTGTGCTTGTGGTTATTGTTATACTAAGCCCTTATGGCTTACTCCTTATTTACCTTCTAGGTTTTGTGGTATATTGTGTTTGAAGTGGTATTATGTTAGGATCAGGGATGATTATAGCTAGAGTATAGCATGCCTAGATTTCCTCCATTTTTGTAGTTATTAGATTCTATGATTTGTAAACTAGCATTTTAATTTAAGTTCTTAGATACTTATAACCTTTTTTTAATTATTTAGTATCGTCTAGAAAAATTTCTTCCACAATTCAAACAAATGAATGTTTTCAAAATTTAAAATTTGGATAGAAATCCCTTTCAAATAAGTAGTTTAGAGGTTGGGAAGCTTCATGTGTTTTACTTAAATGAAACACGTAGTAAACTATCATCGTCCTTTTGCTTTTGGTGCATGACACATTATATCAAGTATAGGATAGATAATCTTAATTTTCTTTTTCCTCATAATAATTGACTTGGTGTTTTCTACTAAACTAGAAATCTTTTTCATGATGCTTAAACTTTTTACAATTTCAACATTGTGGCCTTCCTTTTCTATAAATAATTTTTTCCAAGAGCCTAGTTTTGTTAAAATTTGTATTACGGATGTTTTCTTTTATCTCAACCACTTTCCACATATCATATTATTAGAATTTTCTTCATTTCTCCTCTTACCCCATTTAACATTAGAGGGCTGAAAATTAGTTTGGACCAAAACAGATACTTTAATATTTCTTAGGAAGTGTTATGTATATTTTTCTAACTACCCTTTTATTAGTATTAGTTTATCCATCACTTTTATTGAAATAACAATTTCACTAGTTTTAGTATCGTAGTCCTTTATGATCTAGAGCTTCTCATTTTATTATTTTAAAATCTATCCAAAAAAAAAAAATTTAGAGTTTAAGAGGACTTATCCTTTCACTACTTTAGAACTCCTATCCCATACCTACTTCATTGTGTTTAACTCCACTAATTTTGAGAAAATTTAGATCCGCAATTACCTACTAAATATCATATAACGTCTTTCAATCATTTTCTTTTATCTTCTTTAAATTTTGGATTTGACATTTGATTTAATGAATATGGTATTATTTTGATAAAGTGGGTATTGTGAAACCCTGAAAAATTTGACAAATAGCTTTATGAAAATTTTATAATAATAGATAAGTCCATATTTTTCATTTATCGAAACTTTAATGGGGCACTCTTCCTCATTAAATGACGAGACACTTGTGATTACACAAACAAATAGATAACATAATAATAAATATAAATGAATAAAGTTCATAATATTGCTCACCTGATTTTATAATAATGTATATTTCTATAAGATTGAATCGCATGGGTGTTTGTACTTATAAATACGGCTACTTTGATTTCCTATTTCAAAAAGGCTAACGTCCTAAAAATATTTAACCTTATTCATTTATATAGTTTGCATCATTAAAATAATTTTCCACTTTCTAAAATATTGAACTATCAAAGTTTTAGTATTATTAGATAATAAATATGAGTTTATTATAGTATATGAATGGCATACTTTCTCCAAACATATATTGCAAAAAGAAAAAAGAAAAAAAAAGAAGAAAAAAGCGTCAAAACCCTTTTGGAGAGTACACATATGTACCTATAAATGATACTTCTGAAACTTGTTAAATCTTTATTTCTAATTAAATATTTAAAATTACAACTGTATATGAAAAAGTGTAATAACCGATATGAATTCAATTAAACACAAGAATCGTTTCGACACATTGCGATAATCAAAATGGTATACAGACTAAGTCATATAGTTAATGACTTAAATACATAAAAAATAGGTTCGTCCTTGTTCAACAAGGCCCTACTAAACACAAGGAAATAATAATGCAACTTATACTAAAATTGTTAACGAATGAAAAGTTGTATGTACAATGATTCATTTGAATACTTCAAAAAAACCAACTATTGAAATATGGATACGCTATAAATATATAATAATTATATATGCATAATGAGAATAGAATGCTTTGATTACAATATATAAGGATTGCCAAGAAATAAGAGTATCTCCTATTTTAAAACATTTCCAAAAGATGAAAAAAATAGAGAAATAAATAAACATATCCCCATATTTACGGTTGTAATATTAGGCCTTCTAAATAATTAGGATAACCTGTTAGACGGTACTCTAAATATATGTCAAAAGATACAAATCGAACTTCATTTTTTTTTTTTTAAAAAAAAAACCAATAACAACAATAATAATAACCATAGTGATAACAATTACGAATGATGAAAACAACAATAGCAAGAGTCGGTATATGTAATTGTGATCAAAGATTCTAAACCCAACATAATAATATTTGACAGTGTAAAGCTACAAAACCTACAATGTCCAATATTATTTTCATTAATGATTATATAATACAAGAAATCTAGAATGAAAGGAAATAATAAAGCGAGAAATGACATTCAATGACAACTATAATTTATAGACCCAAGAGGTAAAAATCTTATACAAAATGATAGAAATAACATTATTATAAAACACAATGACTTCTGTAATATCAAACTTGTATAATTATAATCTTAGAATAATAAAAGAATAATTCCATGCTTGTAGCTATAGAAACAAATTGCTCGTAGATAATTATAGCTAATATGAAAGTTGCATGGAAAATATAAGGCCTCAATTTTCAAGTATCTGCTTAACTTGCTTATTAACCTATAAACTTCACTTATGGTGCCTAGATAGACGAAATGCTATACCATCCCTAAAGTAAATATAAGGTGAATTCAACTTTGACCCTATACCACCCTCTGGCATCCAACAACTTATCATCTCATTCAAAAAGGACCTATTTAATCACACACTTTGAGTGCTCAACCTATAAAATGAACTCCAAATATACTCACCCATTCAGCATGTCATTACTTGCTATATTCAATTTTCCCTCGTAGTATTAAATATCATGCCCTAAGGGGGGTCTTGGAAGTTTCCGTTAAAAGCTATCAAGTCATATGTGTACCTGTTACATGATAATCGCTTTATGAGTCAGAGGTCGTAAGGCTCTAAATAATTATTTAATCAATTACAAATAATCATATTATATAAAATCATATAATGAAAATATAACTACGGATTCCCATGTTCCATGGTCGACTAAGATCATAGAGAATCAGAATCCCCTATCAAAATAGTAAAATGAAAAAATAATTCTAAGTTACATAATTGCAATTTCCCCATCAAGTTCCTAAGAATAATATTACATTTAAATAATCTATCAATCACAAATCTTACTCTATCATTCTTGATTCCTAAAGCTCTTGTCATATCATATCTTATCCCATCCCAAGCTTTTGTGTTGTTTCCTGCAAGACAGTCTATAGAGGGGTAAGCACACTACGACTTAGTGAGATGGGAGTGCAATGCACTCAATGCTACACACGCACAAGCAATTTCAAATTAAGTTATCAAATCATATACTATGCATGAACAGGCATATGAATGCAGCATCTCACACGGTCTTCTGGTAATCGATGTGAAGTCTAGGGTTTATGCCCCTCTTGACCTTGGGTTAGGGGTTCTGGAGCCACCATCAGTGCTCGGGTCTCACAACCAATTCAATTATTCTTATCTCTTTGATAATTAACATATCTTTTAACTTTGATATTATAAGCTCAAGTGTTCTCATACACTAAGCGCTCTCGTGCCTCATGCACCGAGCAACACTTTCAAGGATCAATCGGACTTGGAACCATCAAGGCACGGCAATCCCCTAGTCACTTAGTTCGCACTTGGTGGAACAATAATCCCTTGATTACTTCTGGCGAGCCCTATAGCAGTAATGGCCTTCAATTTTATGTAATGAATTGTTCAATGCATGTTCGGTTTTAGTTAAGTCCAATCCTTTAATTAATTGGTTTAGGGTGATCAAACATTATATAGTTACAGGCCAATCCACATTCAAGACAATAAACTATTAAGCATTTAAGAAACACTATTTCAAGGGCAAGCAAAAGAAGCTAAGTTAACCCCACAAGTAAAATAATTCATACTTTATATTTACATTCACCACTTTAAAAAGAATGAAGCATTACACATCATGGATAAGTAAGGTAAGTTAGGCCAAACAGATAAAATCAAGTAAATGAGACAACAATTCATAAAGAAATAAATTTTAAAATGAATCGACGTTTGAGGCTAGATCAATAATGATATAGCACGACCCAATTCCATCAATCGTCAAATCAATCATCTAGGATTGACCTACAATTCTTATTTCTCGGTAATAATCGAGTCATTCTGATAATCAAATGTTTAATCATCTCCATTCAAGAACCAATAGGGCAACCCAATGTGCCCTCTTACAATATTCTTTGTTATCAAAATAAAAAAATTTGTAAAAATTAGACTACCAATATACATCACATAATTATCAATTACAATTGTTAAATCTACATCGTTACAATCCACATTCGCATTCATGACTTAATTGTCTTAATCAAATGACTCTTCTATTATTATTATTATTATTGTTATTATTATTATTATACTCATATATTAACTTCAAATTCCTATATACACTTTATTTGTATTTTATACATAAACTTATTGGTTTAAGAAAAAAATATATATCTCTATACAAATACACTTAATTAAAGAGATTCTGATTAAGAAAAGAAGACAAGAAAATAAATAAATAAATTAGGTGAGCTTGTCTTCTAATTTCCATATCATTTCTTCCCTTTTCTTTTTCATAGTAATAAATAATTTAGAATTAATAACTCCATAATAATAAATATATATGTATATAATTATACATATATATTTGCGAGGGTAATAATTAATATATCTATGTATATGCATTTTTTATTTTTATTTTTATTTTATACATACATATATTTTATATTATATTTGTATTTTCTTTTTCTAAGCTATTATTAAATATATATGTATTGGACATACATACATGCATTGTGGCAAAAGAAAAGGAAAAGAAAAGACAAGAAAAGGAAAAGAAAAGACAAGAAAAGAAAAAGAAAAAGAAAAGGAAAGAAAAAAAAAACAAGCCCATGTAGAGGATAGGGAAAGGAAGAAAAGAAGAAAAGAAAAGGAAAGAAAAGAAATCATGGGAGGAAAAGGGAACTAGAGAAGAAAGAGAAAAAAAAAATTATAATATCGCAATATCTAAACATTATAGATTTTACGTATACACATTATATTACAAGCAATATACAATATTGTAGTATATCACAGAGTTTTTTACTTACTTGAGTCTCTTAATTTTAAAACTCTAAATAACTTTCGGAAACTTGCGTGAATTCAGATCTTTTACCTAATAATAAACGGATAACAAACTTAAAGCTAACTCTACTAGTTAAACTCACTAAACTTAAAATAAAAATAAAATCTAAATATATATATTTTTAAATTATATGGAATTTTATCTTAAATTTGGAATTCGAAATATACCTAGTAAGTATGGTCTTGTTGTGAAGTACTTCTTCCAAGGATCATAATGGTGCTTATGGTTTTTGATTTGAAGTTATTATGAGGAAAATATGGATTTTTGAAGTTTTAGGAAAGTTTTGGTTTCTGTGACCGAGGAAGAAAAAGAAGAAGAGAAAGGAAGAAGAAAGAAAGAAAAGAAAGCTTCGGAAGAGGTTTGATGAGAGAAGAAAGAAAGAAAGAAAATGAAGAGAGAGAAAAGATAAGGGAATTTATAGGAAAAAGATGAGGTGCATAGATAATTATAAAATCGGGGTTAGTATACGTATTAATATTTAATTATATTATCCAAATTATAATATTTTTATATAAAAATTTATATATATACTAAATAAAAATTCTGAATATAAATATATATTTAAAAATTTCTATTTAACTATCATAAATCTAAAATTTTAATTCTTATTTTTTTTATTATATTTATCTAATAGATCCCCTTTTTTTTTCTTATTTTTCCATTTTAAATTTTATTATTATTTGTTATAAGATTTCCATTATACGTAAGTTATTAAAATAATATTAATATATTATAGTAATTGAATTTTTCATTATTACTTTTATCAAAATCTTTAGAATTACAAAAATATTATACTTGCTACTATAGTCTAGAAGTACTTATTATTCTGCTTATTTTCTTTAATTTTAGTATAGTTTTTCGAATTTTTTGGGGTGTTTCATTAGATGATGAATCAAAGGTACCGACAACCTTGTTTACCTAATTTAGCCATTCTTCTATTAATTTTGGATTCACTTGTGTTAAGATTTACGTCAACATAGCTAAAAAGGTATAACCAACTTAGCATTAACATATGGTTCCAAACCAATTTACTGTGTAATGTGGTGATCTATTACATAAACAAGGTATATAAAGGTCTGAGTCTCCATGTAATGTCTTGAAAATTTTGAAAAACTATATAAAAATTAAAGAAAATAAGTATAATAATAAATATTTCTAAGCCGGGATAGCGAGAATGATAATTTTGCAATATTAAAAAATTTGAGAAATTTATGATGAAAAATTTTTAACATCACGATACATTAATATTATTTATGAATAACCAAAAACTTATGAGAAATAATAATAGGCTTTAAAATAAAAAAAATGAGGAAGACATGAAATCCATTTGATAAATATAACAAATAATGAGAATTAGACATAAAGAACAATTGGAGAGAATAATTGTATACGAGGAAAAGGATAATAATCTTAGAATTACAAATTATATAAAACATATTACTAAATAAATTTAGGGAACCAAGTAAGTTGGAAAATACCTACATATAGGTATATAAACAAATAAATAAAAATATAAATGAAAATAAACAATTGCAAGCCCTAAATTTAGTTTGTGTAATTTAAATTAAAAGAATAAATTTCTTGAAACATAAATTAAGAATAATATTTGGTTAAATAATGAAATTAATTGAAATTATAGACTTTGAAATTTCAAATGAAAATTTTGAGTAAATATTAATGTTCGAAATAATCAAATTAGCTTAGACATAAAGTTTCGTAATAAAATACTAAAAATATAAAATTTAAAAATATTGTCGTACACATGCGGAATATTAAAATATAATGTAATATAATATATAAATATATATATATATGGTAGTGTGAATAGTAAAAAAAAAGAAAAAGTCGCTATAAAAGGAAGAGAAGAAGACGCTAGAAGGAATGAAAAGTGAGAGAGAAATAGAGACAGACAATGAGGGAGAGATTGAGGACAACGAGAGAATGTAGGAAAAGAGAAAAGAAAAGAAAAAGAAAAGGAAAAAGGAAAAATGAACAAAAAATTTCATATCTCATGCATACGACCTCCGATTGACAATTCGAGACCACCAATGTGTTCCTTGAGGTAAGTACAACTCAATAAGACTAAGTTTATGCAAAAAAGAATTATTTTTTTTAGTATAGGTACCAATGTCAAATATGTAAAAAATTTAGTAGTTAACCTAAAAGTTAGCCGTATTTGTTAGAAATACTGTAGATATGAGTATCCTGAGTTTGAATAATATATAATAGTGTAGTTTTACTTATGTTTTAAGTGAGGAAAAATTATTTAAAAATATACCCGAAATTTTTGTGAAACCGAGGAAAGCAAAGCTTGGCGATGGAGATCTTGCGATATGTGTTGGGATGGGGAGGTGATTTAATGTGAGAAATTGAATGAGGGTGTGTTGGTATGTGGCATGGAGGTGAAGTGTATGTGCGTGGTGTGTACGTGTATGTGTGTGTGAGGTGTGTATGTGGGGGTATGTATTTGTGTATGTGCGTGAGTATGCGTTTGTGTATGTGTATGTGTACATGTGTGCGTGAGTATATGTGTGTGTGCGTGTGCGCTCTAGAGTATGTGTGGGAAGAGAATGTGTGTGTGCATATGTGCTTGTCTAAGTGTGTGTGCATGAGGAGCGTGTGCGTGTGTCTATGTGTGTGCGCGCATGTGTGTATGTGTTGGTGTATGTATGTAAAGGGGGTATGGTATGTGTGTATTAGTGTGTGAATGTGGAGATGTGTGTATGTGTGGGCAAATGTATGTGTGTATGTGTAAGGGAGATATGAAGGTGCATGAGAGTATGTGTGGAGTGTGAGTACGGTGTATGTGTGTGCTATTTGAAGTGTAAGTATGTAGCAAAGAGTAAGAGGGAAAATAATTGGAAAAAGGGGAAAGAAGGAATGAAATAGTGAAGTCGAGGAGGAAAAAGGGATTTGTATGAAGGAAGTTAGTGTGTATGTATGTGGAATTAAACAGAAAAGAAGAGATATTATCGGTATAGAAACGGCGACTCAAGTAGTTCGACCAAGTGATCAAGTTATAATAGGAAGTCTTGGAAATGCATGCGTGCCATCGATGAAACGATTAGGTGTATGAGTGAGTGTAGAGAGAATATGTCATTATAAAATTATGAAGTACTAATGCAAAACGAAGAAATTATACTAAAATACTAAATTAGGTATAAGTAAAATATAAACAAATCTTACTTAGTACCTTTAACTAAATTAAGGCTCGACTTAGATTCTAGACATTTATCTTATTTTATTTTATCTTATCATTAGGTAAATAGATTACATGTCGGAATCACTCGACGACAGAATGGGCTAAGGGTAGATATCACTATCTTGACAATAGCACCTTGCCCTATTTTGCTAATGCTATCACTACAGATTTAATTTCCAAATTTAGCCTTGTTTTCTTAAATTAAATTAATACATGTAAACTTAACTTTTTCTATATATGTATGTATAATTGGTGTTTACACATAGACATATGAAACAAACTATGTATCATTATGTACATATAGAATATACTTTTGAATACGTATATATGCTTGGACAAAATTATTTTCCCATTTTATTTACAGAATATACTTATGCATATAACTATACAAATCATAAGTGTAAATTTTTATTCTGTAAACTTAATAATTATATTTTCTTGCCCCTCTTAAGCATGTTAGGAGAGGTGCCTAGTAATTTTATCCTTTAGTTAAAAATACGTTTATAAATAAATATATATATATATATATATTTTATATACGTAGGTACTTGAGGACTTGGAAGGAATATGTATGTGGCTACCTTGTTTGGCTCTTAAATACGTGAATTGAGCACTTAAGAGGTGTGATGACACAAGGGTGTCAAAGAATGAGAATTGTAAATCAATCCCAAGTGATTGATTTGACGTTTAAGTGAAATGACATAGAGGTGTCAAGGGATGAGAACCATAAATTGAACCCGAGTGGTTGATTTAACGGTTGATGAGATTAAGCTGTATTACGTTATTATTGATTTGGTCTCATATTACGACTCATTTTAAAATTATTTAATTATGACTTTATGTTTGACTCGACCGATTCCACTTGGTTGGTCTGATCTTTCTTATCATATTTAAGATATGTAATGTTTGATGTTTTTTTGTTGTGATGAATGTGAATGTAAGGTGTAATTGTTTTGCTTGTGGGATTGACTTGGTTCCTATTGGTTATTCGTGGACTTTTATGTCTTAAAATGTTTGATGGTTACTTTATCATTTTAAATGTAGATTGATTTGTAATTATATATTGCTTGATCACCCCATAATAGAATCAAATTTCTACGAGACCTATCACCAGAGCAGGAGCCAAGGGATTACAAAATTTGGTGATGGGGGTCATCTTTGAACAATCAGATTCCAAGAATATTTGTTTAGTATCTTCTTTTCTATTACATATTTGTTGTGCATTCAAGTAAGTACACTTGTCGGTTTTTACACGACAGTGGATTAACTCGCTAAAGCTCAGTTTGTAGGTTATTCATGCACCTACATAAATTAAAGAAGAACCAATCTACAATGTGTTATATTGAAGTGAAGAATCGGCCATTTGAAGACTCATTTGTACTTGTAATTTTATATTTGAAAATTGGTCATTTGAGTGGCTTATTTGTAATTTGTTGTGTTATTTTTACCTTAATTGGAGTAAGTATAAATACTTGCTAACTAGGGTTTTGAGGGAGCTTTTTTTGAACACTTGAAAAATATACACTTCTGCCGTGAGGAAAGGGTCTTTGCATGCAAAATTCTCTTATCAATTTCTATTGTGAAATTGTGGCGAGATTAACTTGAGGAGATTATGAGTAATATCAATCTTTCTCTAGTTGTTTCAAATTGTATTCTAGTGTGTTATATCTAGGTGCAATTTGGTTAGTTACTTGTTGTTCTTCACGTGAATTAGGGTTCATAATTTTCAGATTTGATTCAAGTCAACTTGAGTGAAATTCTAATTCATTTATATTGTTATCCATTGCTTCTTATACAATTGCACTGTTCATCAACACCATTTAGTATTATTGCCATTTGGTTCCACGTGAATTAGGGATCAAAGGAGAGTTGTTGATCATGCCATTGTTGATTTGATTTTAGTGATCACACCATTTGTGGATGTGTATGCAATTGAATTTTTAAAGCACATAATACTTTTTGGTATCAGAGCAAAGGTTTTAGAGAAGAGGATTTGTGTGAATTACTATTGGAAAATTAGGGTTCTTGAATTTTCATTTCTTAATTGAAGTGGAATTAAAGTAGTTACTTGTGATTGTGTTGTGTTACAACTTGTTGTTGCAGAAGTGGAAGTGGAAATTTTAAAATTAATCTTTGTGATCTTCATCTTGCCGTGAGAAGAAGGGGAAGAAGGGAAGTGCATTTTTTTGTATGTTTTTGGAATTAGAAGTGCAATTTACATTTCTAGATTTGCTCTTCTTGTGTAGAGGATTTGGAAACTATTTGAATTAAAAAACAATCATTAAGTTGAAGAGTTATTGTGTATTGTTGATTTTAATACAATTTGAATATTTTGAATTGTTTCTTACCATTTATGGAGAAGCTTCATTAAGTGTTGTAATTGTAATGTTGTTGCCGTGATTAGAAGTGGAGTGAAGTGTGTGTGTGCTGCACCGTGAGTGAAGAGTGTGTGTGTGTGGTGTAGTGAGTGTGTGTAGTGAAGGGTTGCAATGTGGTGTATTGTGTGTGTGTGTTGTAGTGGGAAGGTTGCTGCACCGTGGTTATATGTGTATGTTTGTGCCGTGGTGAAGAGTGTGTGTAGTGGTTAAGTTTTGAATTTCAAAAACAAACATTAAAGTGTGGAAGTTATTATGTATTGATGCTTTAAACACATTTTGCTTAGTTGGAATCATTAACTTACCATTTGGAGACCATTTGGAGAACTGTTTATTATTGCTTCTACTTATTATTGTCGTGATTGCAAGTGTGCCATGGGTGTGTGAAGTTTAAGTGGAGTATATTTTTTGTGTCTTAAAGTGATTGAGGATGTGGAGTAGTGATTAATTATTGTTGGCGTGAAAGGGTGATTGTGAGATCTACTACACTTGCTTTGAATTGTCTTTGTACAACTCAATTTAACAACCATGTCTAACATTATTGTAAATAGGGGATTTGTAAATGAGGCCAATAATTAGGAGGGAGGTGATTTGTATTTATCTACTAATGTATTGAGTTGAGCTTTGACTTCTTTTCCTACCATTGATGATGAGTGGAGAGAAAACTTGTTTCACACTTCTTGTAGGGTGCAAGGTAATTTATGTGCTATTATTATTGATGGCGGTAGTTATACTAATGTTGTGGCTACCTCATTAGTATCGAAATTAAAACTTGTAACTACCCCACATCCAAAACCCTAGAAATTGCATTGGCTGAGTGAGTAGGGGAGTCTTAATGTTGCTTAGAGGGCTAGGGTACCTTTCAGTATAGGGGATAAATATCATGATGGGATTGTATGTGACATTCTTCCTATGTGTGCATCCTATATACTACTTGGCAAGCCTTGGTTGTATGACATGAGTGTTTTGCACGCTGGCTATAGAAATACTTATATGTTCCAGTAGGAGGGTAAATGTATAGTGTTAAACCCAATGTCACCATTAGAGGTTCAAGAGGTTCAGAGGCAGATGAGTTAGTCTTTAGAAGACCAAGAGGTTCAAAGGCAGATGAGTCAACCTTTAGAGGACCAAGAGGTTTAGAGATAAATAAATAAACCTTTAGAGGTCCAAGAAGTTTAGAGGTAGATGAGTAAACCTTTAGAGGACCAAGAGGTTCAAAGACATATAATTAAAACTGAGAAGAAGAAGACCTTATTGGGGGAACGGTTTAAGTTAGGGAAGGCCATAGCAGATGATAGACCATTATATTTATTGCAGACGAGATATATCCTAGAGATGGAGGGGTGTGAGCATTTACCCCCTGTAGTATCATAGGTACTCGATTTCTACAGTGATCTTTTAATAGATAAATTGCTTGGAGAATACAGAGTCTCTGCTACATTTAATGTTATAGACTTGTCAATCTATTTATCCGATGATGTTCATGAAGACCTATCAGATTTGAGGGCAAATATCCCTGAGGCTCGAGGAGATGATAGGAATCAAATTTCTATAGGACCTATCACCAGAGTAAGAGCCAAGGGATTACAAAATTTGGTGATGAGGGTCTTCTTTGAACAATTAGACCCCAAGAATATTTGTTTAGTATCTTTTTTTCTATTACATATTTGTTGTGCATTCCAACAGGTATACTTGTCGGTTTTTATAGGACAGTGGATAAACTCGCTAAAGCTTAGTTTGTGGGTTATTCATGGATCTACATAAATCAAAGAAGAACTGGTCCATAATGTGTTATATTGAAGTAAAGAACCGACCATTTGAAGACTTATTTGTACTTATAATTTTATGTTTGAAAACCGGTCATTTGAGTTGCTTATTTGTAATTTGTTGTGTTATTTTGACCTTAATTAGAGCAAGTATAAATACTTGCTAACTAGGGTTTTGAGGGAGCTTTTTTTGAACACTTGAAAACTATACACTTTTGTCGTGAGGAAAGGGTCCTTGCATGCAAACTTCTCTTATCAATTTCACTTGTGAAATTATGGCGAGATTAACTTGAGGAGATTGTAAGTAATATCAATCTTTCTATAGTTGTTTCAAATTGTATTCTAGTGCATCATATCTAGGTAAAATTTGGTTGGTTACTTGTTGTTCTTCATGTGAATTAGGGTTCATAATTTTCAGATTTGATTCATGTCAATTTGAGTGGAATTTAATTCATTTATATTGTTATCCACTGCTTCTTATACAATTGCATTGTTTATCAACACCATTTAGTATCATTGCCATTTGGTTCCACGTGAATTAGGGATTAAAGGAGAGTTATTGATCATGCCATTGTTGATTTGATTTTAGTGATCACACAATTTGTAGATGTGTATACAATTGAATTTGTAAAGAACATCACCCTGAATCAATTAATTGAAGGATTGGACTTAATTTAGAATTGGACATGCATTTACATGAGATATTGCATGAAATTGAAGGCCATCACTGCTATAGGGCTCGTCGGAAGTAATAAGAGGATTACTGTTCCGTCAAGTGCAAACTAAGTGACTAAGAGATTGTCGTGCCTTGACGGTTCTGACTTCGGCCAGTCTTTGAGGGTGTTGCTCAGTACATGAGGCACGAGAGCGCTTAGTGTATGAGAACACTCGAGCTATGACATCAAAGTTAAAAGATATTTAAATTATCAAAGACATAAGATAATTAAACTGGATAATGAGACCTAGGCACTGATGGTGGCTCTATAATCCCTAACCCAAGGTCAAGGGGGATGTAAACCCTAGACTTCACGTTGGTTACTAGACAACCGCGTGAGATGTTGCATTTATATGAGTGTTCATGTATAGCATATGATTTGATAACTTGATTTGAAATTGCTTGTGCATGTGTAGCATTGAGAGTATTGCACTCCTATTCATTGAGTCGTAGTGTGCTCACCCTCTATAGACTATTTTGCAAGTAAAGATTATGAAAGCTTAACATAGAATGAGATATGAAGTGTCGAGAGTTTTTGGAAGCTAAGAACGATAAAGTAAGAATTGTGAATGTTAGACTATTTAGATGAAATGTTACTTTTAGGACCTTGATGTAAAATTTGAATTTGTGAGACTTAGGGTTTTATTCCATTTACTGATTGGTAGGGGATTCCAACTCTCTATGATCTTGGTTGATCGTGGGGCATGGAATCCATAGTTATATTTTTATGGTATGATTATATGTAATATGATTAGTCATAAATGTAATTACTTATTTAAAGTCTTATAATCTCTAACTTGTAAGACGGTTATCATGTAATAAGTACACACATGCCATGATAGCTTTTAGTGGAAACTTCTAAGCCCCATTTGGGGCATGACACTCTATCATAACGAAACTAACACTCTCAAAAATCCCTAGAGCCCAAAATGCTACTTCAGCCACCTATATCTGCACTTGAGATCAGTGAACACTAACCCCCTTAGTATGAACATATTCACATATGCTATGTTTATACATATGACATTGAAATGCACTAGCCATTTTCCTTATACCTTAGAGAGTTGCAAAAGACTCGAGAATTTAAGTTAGAGAGTCACAAAAGACTCAATGAGTTAACTTAGAGAGTTGTGAGAGACTCAAGACGTGGACAGTCATGTAAGACTCATGCACCCTATATGTTGAAAATCGTGATCCTATTCTTAACTTAACAAATGAGACTCTTAGGTCACTAGTGTCATGCCATGCATGTAAATAATGAATACTAAGAACTCAATTTTATCAACCCAACAATCTAAATTCATTCTCAAATAGTAGTATAATCACAAATCTTAAATTCCCATCACCCTACACCACATACCAACGACACTAATATGCTTTGCGAATCCAATATTCAAGGCAAATCAGTAAGCTACAGTATAATCACAATAAAATAGCACCCAAGCCCCACAACATAACTAGAAATTAATTCTAGATCCAATATATAGATCTAAAGATTGATTGCTATGCACAAAATCACCCAATTGCACTTCTACAAGTCAAAATATACTACTTGTGATATAGATATATCATGGCTTATTATCCTTATTTTCCATTTTATACTATTAACTTCTAATAGTCATAACTTTCTCATTTCTTAACCGTTTTTAGCGAGCTTTATATCGTTATGATCCTAATAAAAAATAATATTTAATTATGATGAGAATTAAACTTGAATAGCATGAAAATTTGCAAAAATGCCCCTAATTCCAATACCAATTTATTACTAAATCATATATTAGTTGCATATCTAATTTGAATGACCCTTAAAATCCAATCAATTATCAACAATGCTTCCTAAATCAAAACTGTGTTAATAATGTTAAAATTATTAATTCAGCTTTAACATCAATATTTTAGCCATTTTGTGTGTAAACAGGGTTTATTTTCATAATGAATAGTACATTATCCCGAATATTTCCATGAAAATTATCACGGCACTTTAAAATTATATATATTAGTATTGTAACCTCAGATTATCAATTAAGCTTACCATAAATAATTTTCTAAATTAGATAATTATTCCCTAATTTGCTCAAAATTAGCTGAAATTTACATATAGACCAGAATTGAACACTCCTAATAACATTATCCAGCTCAAAGAGCTATTACAAGTCAAATTTATCACATAAGTTCATGAAAAACTGATTATTCCCTAAATTCCAAAGCAGGGTAGATTCATCATCAAAAACATAATATGTAAACTTCAAAGTTTTCAGAAATTCTTTTCATACATGCAAACTATATGTAATCAATATGTGCCAAAAATCATCAAGAAACAACATCATTTAGTATTTTCAAAATTAAATTATATTTTCGTTGGGAGTAGGCGTTTCCAAAGGACTTAGAATTTAGTCGGAAATAGACGTCGCTGGCACACTACTTTACTTCTCCTCGTTAGAAAAGTTCGTTGTCGGCCACTCCTTGGGCTTCAAAATTGGCTTTATAGCAAGTTGCGCCTAGCCCTACGAATTGAGTTGACCAGCACTTTCCCTTGAGTTTTCCTATTTCTTTCTCAATTGTCTATGATCTAATTCAAATTCCATTAGATTTCTTCCTTCTTTTAGCTCCCCTAAGCTTGCATGTTGTATTTCTGGAAATTTTCTCTTGATGCGAGTTGGTGGCTTATGACTAATTTTGAAAACAAAAAGTTTTGGTCAGTTTGATCTAAATGGATTAGCTAATGTCTCTCTCTTCTGTGTGTATATTTGTGCCAATCCAAAAGAAATATTTGCACTAGTTGCGCAACTCTAACACCATGCGTAAAATGAAAATGCTTGATATTATCTTAATTAATTCTACTAGTTTATCAATTTCTTACTCTGTGAATATTTTCCAAAAAGATATTATGATTTACGTGCGTAAGTACACTACCCGTAGTGCATACTAGTAACATTATTACATCCCATAAACATTTTCATTTATAAATATGGACTTTTATAGGTTAATGTGTCTTCTTCTAAAATTCCATTATTTTTCCGGAGCCCTCTATTTATAATTAACGATCCAAGTGGCTATTTTTTTATTCATTATAGGACTAATTCATTTATATTCTATATTTCATGGAACTAACTTCACGGGATCACTTCAACTATCTTCCGTGATTGTGCTGTAAAGTTAGACTAAATCCAAGAAGAACAACTTGTGCCCTAAATTTATAGCTTGGAGCTACTAGGTATCATAGTAAATTCTCGATAAAATTTAATTTTAAGAGTGATTAAACCATGTAAACCCAAATATAAAATGTAAATCAATAAATCATTGTCGCTAACAGTTTGATAAAATAAGCTAAGTACTCATATAATGTAGTGACCCACCTACTAGGTTGGAGTTTTGAACCTGCTCAACATTCCTGTAATTATCCTTAGTACCTGTAGGTGGATTGCTATGCTATCTCTAAATTAGAGATAAGATAAGTTTGGCTAATCTAGAACCTGTAACTTCAACTTGTATGTAATTCTATAAACGTTCTATAAAATGCACTAATAGCGCTATCATTTCAAATCCATATCATATTTAAATACCTGTACTTAAAACCTCTTGTCACATCATACATCATATATATATATATATTACCATTGAGATCTACATTCCCAGTAAATAGGCATAGCCCATGATTAATTCTGTAGCCTAAGTAGCTCAAAAAGATTACAAATCCAACCTTATACATAAAAATATTTACATTACAATTCGAAGATCAACACTTGTAAATCTTATTTACAAGCACTACAACATCATGTACAAGACATCCTATTACAAAATAATAGAGGTTCCAAAATGGAAACTAAAGGCCTGTTTGCCTCTATTAACGCTCTCTAAAACCCGAGTCTCTAGCAACTTATTCTTCAGTACTTGTGCCTAAGGTTAGCAAAAACACTAACCCCTTAGCTTCTTAAGAAGCAAAGTGAGCACATAATTAAGTAACTTAGCAATAAAATAAAATAAAATAATGAAATCACATAATAGTAACAAACAATATTATCAAATACTTCGAAAGTGATTACTCAAGCAAGCAAGTTTACAACTCAAAGCTATACTCACAGGAAGCCTAGTTCAATTTCTTACATTTTAACATCACCATGATCTTAATGAACTTTTCCTTATAATTCCATTTTACCAACTCATAGCCTTTCATTTGGAGACCATTTCAAGTCTTTCCTGTTTACTCACTGGTCACAAATACTTTTCAGTTCACCTAGGTAGAGCCTGTCAATTGGTAGATAAACTACCCTCATGTACTTTTCAAAACTTAATGTTTTCTCAATCAATTAAGGCATCCTTACATACTCTTTTTAGTTAGAAATATTCAGTTCGCCTTTCACCTGCCTTGAATAAGAGAGGTGACCAGATCTCTATAGGTCATTGAATCGAGCTGGTTGTCAACCATGCCTCAAACCTATCCGGGTCGACTTAAAGGTCATACCATAAACTTATCAGGTAGGGAACATGACTTTCCTTACATTAAGTGTTTTGGGTTAGTATGTACTTATAGCCTAAATCCCATTTGATATGTTCGAGTCCCAAAACTCAGTTAGGTGTACTTTAATGAAGTTATACATGTCAACGATCAGTTTTTCATTTTATTATCTATTTAGATATTTCATCATTATCGAGACAACAATAGTATGAACTCAACCAGTTATATAAACCCCATCCAATAAGCTAAAAATAACTAAGCATTACATCACAATCATAAAGTATTCAACAATTTAAGTTCATTACATCACATATAATCAAGAACAGTACAATCAAATTCTACACCTAACTCTCATTCTAGGATTTCTAGAATGTTCCATTTTTCTTAGAATCCAACCATATCAGGACACACAACCAGCTGTCAACAATACGATATAATTCAACAATCCTCTGCATTGATCACAGTAAGAGATCGTATAGGGTAATTTTAGTTAACAACAAGTGGTCTACATTATCAACCACTTGTACCCAAGAGAGGAGTTAAGGGGGTACTCACATGAAACAATATATGCCAATCCAAACAGTTGTACCAACCAAATTTCTATTTCCTCCTCACTCAACAGAAATACTTGAATCATCAGTATACCAATCAATGTTACTCTATTTACTCTACTGAACCCTAAATTTTTAATTTAGTATTCCAAACCCCAAAATTTCCACCCCAACCTCATATAATCCACCATTTTCCTACAATATCTTATTCATATACATACGAGTATATACGCTCTATTATATATTAATGTAATTAAACTCCAATTCGATTTTGTATCGAATCGTATAATCCAAATTATCATGATTTTGCATTGAACACTCCCGTTTTTTTTCATAACTAACTTAAGCTTCCTAACATCATATTATACATCAATGAACCTCAACTAAACATCAAATTTAACTAATCAAATCAAATTTCCTAATTTTGCTAATGATTGAATTAGCCAAAACAGGGTAATTGGCTTGAAAAATTCACTAAAAATTGAAAACGACTCCAATTTGAACAATTATTGATTTTTTGATCTACTAAATCATATAAGGATCTTATATACTAAATATTACATAAAAAATACATCATTTTCCCTATTCATTTTCCAATTTAATTTCGGACCAAAACAAGGAATTTCTTAAGGACCACATATTTATGATTCAAATTTCACCAAAATAGAATTACCACATTAATATAAATACAAAATTATGCCATAATACCAAAAATCATAATTTTTCATCAACATTTGATATTTTTAACAAAAATAGGAAGTTTCGAACGTTACTGGGGGCTACTCCGTTCACCAGCCTCCGGCCACCATTGTGTTAGTCGGAATACTCCCCCACCAAAAACCTTAACCCTAGCAAAAAATTCACCCTAACCCCTTTGACCGAACAAACCAAATCCTCCCCTATTTAATTATGATTTTTCTTTAATTTCTTCAAATTCTTGTTGCATCCTACTTTAATCTTGTTCTTCTTTCTCCCCTTATAATTGCATGTTGAAAACTTTAATTGCAATTTTCTTAGAAAATTCAGATGAAATGGAGAGAGTTTTGGATTTTGTAATTTTAGAATTTTTTTCTTGATCTCCCTCTCTCTACTCTATAATGTATATATATATATATATATTACTTGTGCTTAGTTTAGGTTTAGGTTGTTTTGCACGTGTTTTTTTTTCCCCAGCCATACATATAAATATATAATATAATATAATGTAATATAATATAATATGTATATTTTTACTTGTATATATATATATATATCCATATATCACATTTTTTTTAAAGAAAATATAGCATATAACATATATATACCTTAATTTTACATTATATGTATATATATCACTATTTCAATTTTAACATTATTGCTTAAGTTTAGGTCCTCACATATAATTTACAATCCTATAGCTAGCTTAACGTTTTCAAAAAGGTTGTATGTTGAATATACATAAACTAAGATAACTAAAACTTAGAGGGGGTTATTAGCAATTGTTTAGTTGTATGACAACGACTAATAAGAGTAATTAAGTAATTATAGAAATATTAAAAGCAACCAAAGGAGTTTTAATAAATTGAGCAAAAGGAAGGTAGTGAATTTTGACCCATAAATCATACTAATAATGAAATAAATAAATTTGGGAAGGAATCAAGCTTGTTCAAGATTGAAAGGTTAAATCCGCCCCTACTACACTTTTATTTTCAATTGTCTAAACCTTGTCCTTTGAAACCATTTCACTATCCTTGTTCAACTTTCTAGTCACTTTAACCAAGCTAGTCAACTTAGATAACTAAACCAGATAGTTTCACAGTTCACGTGCAACAGCTCCCAAATATATCTCCCATATCCCATAATTAGGTTAGCAACTGCTCTTTGTTGTCGCTCGGTTCCAGCTCCCACATTTAGTGCAGCTGTGATGCTCCTTCTGTTATCTCCAAGGAGCTCCCATGTACGCGTAATTCTTCCAAGGCATGCTACTGTATTTCCTCTTCAGGTCTGGCGGTGGAATGAAACAATAAGGGGGCTCTTTCAGTTGGCCTGACCACTTGTTACATCCAATAGAGGGGCCCGTAAGTGTTGGTTTGTCTCCTTCATCGGGTTTGCTAGTACACTTGCTTTGGTTCTTCTGCACCCTCGGCTTGTCCCTTTTCTGGAACGCACAAAGAGAGCAGCCTCCACTCTATCCCCTCTCCACTGTCCTTTCCCTTTTCCTGTAATTTCCGAGCACCCCCGTTTTAGGAAAGCGATTGCAGAGCATCAAGACTTCTCCTAACTGCAGCGTCAACTGTGCATCCTCCCTCCACTCCTCGTTTTTCCTTTCCAATTCTCGCTCATCCCCTGTTTCAATGTGCAAGAACAAGATAGCCACCACCAACCATCGAGTGCCTACTCAAATTTAACCTCCAGCCACGATGGCACACTAATATTTGTAGCTAGCGAATGTAAAATCCCCACCTAAACCTGGTTCATTTGGAAATGTTTAATATGGAGAAAATGAATAATATATATTTAAAATATATCTTAAAATATGGAACCTAAAATTGTGTTTTGAAACCATTTTATTTTGTACTGAAATTGGGTTTAAGATACAATTTAGCCGAATCTGTTTAAATTAAAGTTTATTAAATTGCAAATCTTAACAAGAAGTCATAGTTAGTGTGGCGGTCAGAGTTTAAATTTGATATTGTAGGACCAAGGCTTGACGCTGCCAATCCTCACGATCTGCGTTTGAGTGTTTGTCCAGTGTGGACTGGCCACGCCTTTTACAATAAAAAAGTTCTGAAAAGAAGCACTTCAATATACCAGAAGCCCATCAAACCTGCGTCTGCTTGTTTTCCATTCCGACTGATCGACCACCAAGTTATTAGAATTTTCTTGTTAAATGTGGCGTATTAAATACATTTAACTTAAAACAACATGGGTCAATCTATGGTTTTAATATAAAATGAAATATGATTTCACGTATTATATTTTTTATATTAGTTTTTGGGGATAGATTTTTGGATTTTTTTTAAAAGATTTTTTTTCATTTTTTCCGTTTATATGTATACTAACTTTAATTTTCTCTCTTCGAGAGGAGTCGTCGAGTGCTGTAAGGGAACCAGGAGTGCATGAAATGGAGAGGTAGAAGCATTCGAAAAATTTCAAAGTAGGAAGGGAAAATCACGAGCTATCAAAGGCTCCAAAAAGAGATAGGTGCACTGATTTTAAAAGGGTTGCATAGGCTAATGAATTTCTTTTTCTAAGATAATTAACACTTATTAATATTAGGATTAATTTAGAAGTTTCAAAATTTTAAATAATAAATAAGCCATTGATAAATATATAGAGAGAGAAACACTTATTTTATTTTTTATAATGGATCAACATATTTTATTTTTACTTCATGTGCAATACCTTTACCTTAACGCACACACACTTCATGTTGCAACACTCCTTCATAATACAACTCCAATTCACCACTCACAACAACGTACTTCACACCGCCACTTACAAACAAAGGTAGCAACAAATTCAAATTTCACTTTAAATGCAACCTCTTCTACAAATGGTAAGAAGCAAATTCAAATTCAAATAGTCATTCACTCAATTATCACACAATAACTTCTTCAACTTAAAGATAGTGTTTGAATTTGAAATAGTTTCCTTTTCTCCACACACTTCAAATTTGGAAATGGTAAAGGACAACCATAATTCCGAATTCATCAACACTCCATTCACTCTTCTTTGTTTTCAAATTTCTACTTTTTCCAAATGATCACAAAGAAACACTACTCTTCCTCATGCCAAGCTCAAGGATACCACATTGCAAATTCTTCCACTTCAAATACAATTGCAAACCGCAACTTATACAAAAAGGTAGCTCAATTCAAATTTAAATTGTTTCACTTATTGCAACCTTTCCACAATTGGTAAGAAGTAATTTTCAAATTCAAATGACTACACAATAACTTCTACCACTTAATGTGTGTTTTGAAAATCAAATAGCTTCCATATACTCTACGCAATTCAATTCTGAAAAATGCAAAATTGTACGCCCTATGTCCAAAAACAACAAGCAAAGGATTACACTTCCATTTTCTTCACAAATGAGGTAATTTCTAAGTCTGAATTTTCAATCAAGAAAATGTACTTCTACTCCTTCCCTTCACGGAAATTCTCAACAACAAGAAGCTACAACAAAACCTCCAATTCAACTTCAACAAACAACAATTTCAACTTCTCAACAATATAATCAAGCAACTCAATCCTTAACATATACAATTTTGGATCAAAAATGAAAAACCCTAATTGACAATGAAGATCACGAATCGACCAACACTAAATCCCTTCTCTTAGCTTGTGCTTTAATACCAAATTATGATATGCCTTAATTTATAAAAGCATATATACGCAACAAATGAATCAATTCCAATCAACACCAACTTTACAAGTGGTGTGAACCCTAAGTCCCTTATTAATCTAATTTGTAAATCAAATAACCTTAATACCAACTGATGATGTGCTCAATAGGATCAAGCACACAGCATAAGATCCAATGGAAAATCTAATCACCAAGACTACTATAATGGCGTGAATCCCTCATGTAAAAGGCTTCCACGCAAAATAGCAAATTCCACTAGCAATTGAATAATCACAATGACAATTCACTTATGGATCTAATTCCACTAAATTTCAAGCAATCCAATGATAGGAATGACCCTAAAATGACGTGATAATCAAGAACAAATAAGAATAACCCAAATCACAACTAGATATGACACATTAGCATGAAATGAAATCAACTTAGGAATTGATATTACTCACAAATCCTTAAGTTGCTACTCACCATAATCCTTGAAAAATTGATAAGAGTCTTATGAAAATTTGGAGTATGAACCCTAATTTTAATGAAAATAGGCAGCAATTTGTTTTCTCTCAACTTTCTTCACAAACCCTACTTAAGCAAGTATTTATAATTGCTCTACTTAGGGTTAAAATGACTAAACAATTACATTTATGCCACTAAAGGGTAGCCGGTCCTAAGTCCACAATTACAACCAAATAAAATGTCCCAAAAAGCTTACAAAATAAATGGTAAAAAAAAAATAACAAATATAAAATTAGTCTTCACAAGCCAGCTCTTCAATGGAATTCGTCGGTCTAGCTCATCTTCGGTTTAGGTCGGTCCATGGATAACTCACAAGTTGAGTCTTAGTAAGTTTGTCCATCACCTTGTAAAGCCCAATAAGTGTGCCTGCTAGAATATACAATATGATGTGCCTAATTCCACTAAGAAGCACAATCAAAAGACTTAAGAAAAACAATATCAAGTCTAAGCAAAATCGGATCCACAAAGGGCACTTTTCACGTGAAGCCTAATGAAGAAATGATGAAATCCAAATATCCAATGATATAATTAGAATACCACAATCATAATATCTTCTATCAATACCCTAATCTCATATAATCCACACAAATAATCTACAAAGGACAAAGAAAACCTTAATTATAAGAATCCCTTTCCAATAGAAAAGAACACGATTTCAAGTGTAATCTTCAATGATGATCCGAATCAAATTGATAAATACTTCAAATAAACACAAGAATTCGTGAATAAAAATATGTATTTCTGACCAAGAACTATCTCAATTCAACCTAGATATGACACACTAGAGAAGAAAAGAAATCACAACAAAATGAAATTGATATAACTCACAATTTCAAGATGTTGCACTCGCCACAATTTCAACTCTTGGGATTGAAATTGATAAGATTTTGGAACCAAGGTATGAACCCTAATTCTCATGTGAAATGTAGTGTTTAATCTGCAAAATGATAAGCCCCCTCAAACCCTCTCTTAAGCAAGTATTTATACTTGCTACTCCTAGGGTTAAAAAGTGCTCAAAATTACAAGTTTGCCACTTTTAAGGTGGCTAACCCTAAATGAAACTTACAAGGAAATAAAAGTGTCCCAAAACCAAAATACAACCCAAAATAGTTCATAAAAGAATAAATATATAAAAGAAATGGTCTTTAAGATGCCGGTCTTCTATAGGATCCATCGGCCTAGCTCATCGTCAGTTCAGGTCGGTCCATGGATAATCCACAAGCTGAGTTTGAGGGAGTTTGTCCATTGCCCTATAGAATATGATAAGTGTGCTTGTTGGAAAACAAAATACAAGAATAATAGAAAAGAGGTTAATATATAAATAATTTTAGGGTCGATCTGCTCAAAATGGGCCCTCATCACTAAGATTTGAAATCCTTTAGTTCTTGCCCCAATGATAGGTCTTGTCGGATTTTTATTCCTATCACAATACATAAGTAATAGAAAAGAGGTTAGTATATAAATAATTCCAAGTCAATTTGTTCAAAAAGGACCCTCATTGCCAAGATTTGAAATCCTTTGGTTCTTACCTTAATGATAGGTCTTGTAGGATTTTGATTCCTATCACGATGTGTAGTTTGTTATTTTCTAACCCAGGCATTGGATGGCGATAAATCCATGTTGTATACGACATTCGGTAGACCGTATATATTGTTGCATTCATGTGATTGCTCATGTATGGCATGCGCTTGATTAAATAACTTGCTTGTTATTGCTTGTTAATTCAGTAGGAGGGTATATCTCACTAAGCTTTCATAACTTATAACCCTATAGAATTTCCTTATTACAGGAGTAGATCTAGTTAAAGCCTGGCAAATGAATGCTAGAGGTTAGTATAGCAAGCAAGGGAATAGTAAAGAATTTAAGTGGAGAGATCACGGTTATATTTATGTCTAAGTTCATATTTTAAATGTTCAATATTTAGTAGAGATTGAGATGTATTAAGGTTATTAACCTTTAAACTATGTTATTAGCTTGTGAACTTTTAATATATTTTGCTACTTTGATTAATTATCCATCTCTGAATTTCTTGAAAACATTAAACCTTGATTGGGAATTTGGATGTGAGTACGCCTTTAGATAATAGAGAGGTTATCCTTAGGCTCTCGTACAACGTATGGTGGAAACTATACATCCTAAGGGGCTCGTAAGGCATAACACTTCTAATGTTAAAGGACTTTATAAATTCCATGAACATTGGATTTAATGAACTTTATAAAGAAAGTGCTTTTGTAATTAATATCGATAACGGTTTTTAAAACTTTATGGATTTTTAAAAACATTTTCAAATAATGAAGTGTCTTTCAAAACTAATGAACGATTTCAAGAAATAAAATTGGCTTATAAACCAATTCTTTGTGTAGTAAGCTTTAATGTATTCTACTTAAGTGAAATATGTGGTAGGCTGTCATTGCTCTTAAGGTTTTGAAGCATGATAGTTTTGGTGACATTAAAGCTATAGGTTCAAATGAACTAGAAATTTCTCTACTAGATGATCGACATGAGAGTGAGAATCTTCTACGTATGTTTAAATGTAAAATTGTGTGATTAACTTGATATGGAATTGAACTTGAGTATGTAACACACGAAAAACTTAAAATATGCAAATGGACATGGAATAATTAGGAAGGAAGTTATACTCAGGCATGAAATTGAAAATTGAAACATTGCCTATGTTATGACAACTTTGCCATGAATAATATGTTATATATAGAAAATTGAATTGGGAAATTGTTTATGGATTAATATGATATCTTTGTGAATTTATTTGGCACATGCTAGTAATTCTCTTGTGAAATAAAATGTATAACTTTTGTAGTGTTATAATCCTTATTATGATGGCTAGATGTATTGTAATGTACATTTTGTTAATGCTGTACTCTAGTATTGATTACCTTGGCTGAATTGTTATGCTTTATTTTTTATAAGTAGATAGAATAAAATAGGATTACCTTTAATACATCTAGTGAAGGCAATTATATGTTGTAACAAAAGGTAAAATAACAAATCAAAACGTAGTAGTTGGCTTTAGTACCTCTAGGTTGACCGAAATGTTTGACATATTCAAAAAATCAAAACATGGTGGAAAAGAACATTAAGATGAATACAAAAAACTTAATCCAAATTTGACAAATAGCATTTAGAATAAAAGAGGTCAACTATTACCTCACCAAGTTGAATAAAATGTTTCAGGTAACTATAAATTTAATATGTTGCCAAAAATTGATCTTTGAAACAAATAGCAAAACTATTTCCAAAATCATGTAAGTAGGCATAATCCATCTTTATTAACTTTTCATGTAGATGGAGACTATTATAATTAAACAATGACTCTAAATAGTAATAACCATATTATAATGTGATTAAAATAAGATATTTCAAGATGGAAAGGGAACTAACTCACTACACTTGTAATGAGAAAGGCATAATGACAAAACATTTAGCATGTACTTAGCAATAACAAGGCTTCAAATATGACTTAAAATACAAAATAATAAATATGGATAGAAGTAAAAAAAATTATTTTCAAATGTCAAATATGATTTGGGTCATCTTATCCACTTACCTTAAAGAAGGCAATGTTAATAGTAGTAGTAGCAATGGTAATAGAAAATACCAAAATATACTAACCATCTCACCATAGCCTCATATTGAGAAGAGATGCAATCAATCATGTAAAAAGAATTTCCAATATAACCTCAAATAAAATTACATCATAATTAATTCAACATAACATGAAAATAACAAAAGACAAAAGGGGCAATCTTAATCATTTTCCTTGAAGATAGCAATGATGACAAGGAACAATAAAGTAAAGTAATAATATTAATAACAAAATATTGGCAAAAGAAATAATCCAAAGCACATCTAAAACTATCTCACTAAACATTTCATAGTGGGTAGTAATGCTAAAATAAGAAGTTTTTAATCTAACATCACAAGATGATATAAGTGGTATATTTTATATATGTACATTAGTGTATGTGTATAGATAGGATGGAAAGGTGAGTTTTTGCTCTTCTTGTGTCTTTTTGTTAAGTTGTCATGTACCATTACTTTAGTGTCATCTCATGTTAAGTTAAATCGAGTGGAGTATCAATAATATAAAATGGAAGACATGATAAATGACAACAAAGTATTTGATATGCTCTAATACCAAAAATTATGATGTGCCTACAATCCAATTGCAAAAACACCAAGCCAAGTGAAGAATCAACCTAAGCAAACCCACAAAATGGCGTGATACCAATAATTACGTGAACCCTAATTGCGTAAATCAAGTAGATCTAATGCTAAATTATGATGAGGATCAATTGCAATTGTATGATGTCTAATGGATAACATAAAGATGAGCCAAATTCCAATCAAATTGGAATTGAATCAAATATGAAATTTGGAACCCTAAATCACATGAACAAGAACAAAGTAACACAACTAATTACAACTAGATATGATACATTAGAAATAATTGGAAGCAACTTAAGAAGTATTGATATGACTCATAATAATCTTTAAGCTAACTCGCCACAATTTGAATTGATAAGAGTGTATTTGTGCGAAGATGGAAATCCCTCATGGCAAGAAGATGCCGATTTTCTCAAGTTCAAAAAGTCCCTTCTAAAGCCTACTTAGCAAGTATTTATATTTGCTCTAATTAGGGTAAACTCAACAAAACAAAATTACAAGAAAAACTCACAAGTGATCGGTTTTTAGCAACAAAGGACAACTACAAATAAACCCTCAAAAGTAGCCAGTTCTTCACTTTCATGGAACAATTGTTGGACCAGTTCTTCTTTGATTTATGTAGGTCCATCATCCATAAATAACCCACAAAATGAGCTTTAGCGAATTTATCCACTGTCTTGTAAAAATCGACAAGTGTACCTGTTGGAATGTAAAACAAATATATAATAGAAAAGAAGATACTAAAAAAATATTCTTGGGGTTTAATTGTTCAAAGAGGACCCTCATCACCAAATTTTGTAACCCTTTAGCTCTTACCCTAGTGATAGGTCCTATAAGTATATGATCCCTATCAGTATTTAATAAGAAGATAAAAGATTCAATTGATGACCCATAACAGTATCGAGATGAACTAGCTTAGATTTTAGATACATATCAATAATAGTAACAAAAGGGGAGTTTATAAACAAACAAAACAATAAATGGACTAAATTCAAACAGCAAATGTCATAAATAAGAACAAAAACAATTATGTATTCTAATAGCAAAAGTTTAAATTATAGGAATAATAAATTATGTCATGTAAATCAACTTCTAAAATGAGAAACACGTATTTAATTTATGAACAATTCTCATGGTTTAAGAATTTGCTAGAAATTGTGTGTAATGGCTGTTGTTTACTTTTACAATGCTATTGTTGGAAACTTCTTGTAATCATAGTTTACAATAAGTATGTAACGCTTTAGAACTCGGGACGCAACAACCATCACATGTCCATACAAAGTAAAGATATCTTAAGGCTCTTAACTAACTAATACTATATAACTTGCAATAATTATTAACAATAATTAAGATAAATCAACTAACATCTTTAATGAATGATTCAGCTAAGTCATGTTACAACCTCAAACTACTTTCATATCACCTTAATGAAACAACATAAAATAAATTAGAAATAGCATAATGTTAAACTATTATCACTACCATCTTGCTTCATAATTAAACAAACTTCCAATAATGTTTTAAGACTTCAATTAACAATTTTCACCTAATCACCATAATAATAGAAATATTCTATATCATTCTCGTCTTGCAAGTCTACTAGGGTCACCGCTACATATCAATTAACAAGTGCTCCTTAACCTTAGTACCAGTCTAGAGTATCATCTAAATTATCTGATTTTGTTACGTAGTTGTTGGTAAGCCATTTTCTTTATCCTTAGTAAAGTTTCTAGAGTTAGATTAAGGTTTAGGGTTAAAGGTAACATGTAAATAGTAAAGAAATTGATTTAGGAATGCTTCTTAGAAACATGGCTATGTATCCGGCCATATACATGAGCATGGTAAGGAACACGACTGTGTACCTTTTTGTACACTTTCATCCTTTTACACACCTAAGTACACAACCATATACTTAGCCATGTATAGGCATACGGACAGGTATATGGGTGTGTACTTGGTCGTGAACCTCCCAACTCATTTTTCCTCTTCTAAATAGCACGAGTAAGTACATAGGCGTGTACCTAACCATGTACCCCCCTGTTTCACTTCAAATCCTCTTCTTAATTCACTAATTTTCAATTTACTTCTACCTTAGATGTGATCCAATACTTCTAGATCTTAATTTATGGTATTTAGAATATGAAAATGCTAAACTATTTCAAATTGAACCACTTACTTGTAGAGATTTTCTCTAAGGATTGAAGTCTTATCCTAACCCTTTCTCACACGAAGTTGCTCTATAGTGCCATCTAAAGAAACCAACCTGAAATTGTATCACATGCATGCAAATGGCAAATAGGAATTGTTAATGGATATACTTATCGTGTGGAATTTTGTTGGAGTACAAAGTGTAGCGGTTGTTTTCTTCCCCTAGGGTTTCTCCTTACTCTAGGGGTACTATAATGTAGAAAGTGAAAAAGAGTTAAAGTGACCAATATATCGCTCTTTTATACTCATCGTCAAATGACCATTTGCCCCTATTACCAAACCCTTTTTACTTTTATTTGTCTTGTCCTTATTATTTTCAATTTTGATTTATTTTCTCAAGTTTTATCGAGTAGGAATTGTGAAATGGTCTATATTTAAGTCATACAATTGAAGTTTAAGTTGGTTTTGGAATTTAAAAGGAATGTGAGAATCATAGAGTAAAGTAGAGATATTTGGTAAAATGAATATAAAGATTGAAATTTGCTGGAATTAAATTGGATAGGTTGGTTATAAGTATTTTTAGGGGATAAAGTTATAATTATGGATAACCCAAATAATTTCAAGTTGATATTTTATAAGAGCAAAAGTAATGTAATATACTTAGGTGAAAGGCTTGTCTTTAAGGAATTACGAGAAATTTGAAGGTTGATGAAATTGGTAAATTGTGAAAAAATTGGTAAAGAAAGGTTTAAATGGATACAAATGGAGGATGAAAGATTTAGATTAATTAGTTCAATAATCATGAAATCAAGAATAGCACAAGGAAATCTAGTTATAATTAGTGATTTGAGGGAATGTGGTTATAATTTTTCAAAGTAAGCTAGGCTATGATTCAATTGATTCAAATCATATGAAGATCAAATGTGAAAGAAGTTTCTAAAGATTGAAGAAGAGATTCATATCCACACTAATTCAAGCATTACTTGAATGTGGAAAGAAGTTTGTGGTGTATGATGATGCTTCAACTCTTGGATTTGGTTGTGTTTTAATGCTAGCGAGCGGGGTGATACCATATGCCTTGAGACAAATAAAGCCACATAAAAGGAGTCGCATAATGAATGATCTTGAGCTAATAGATGTAGCATTGACATTAAAGTTGTTGAGACATTACTTGTATGAAGAGAAATGTAAGACGTACATAGATCATAAGAGCTTTATGTAGAAAGAACTTAATATGAAGTAAAGATGTTGGTTGGAATTGATAAAGGAATATGATCTTAAAATTTCAAGAGTGAAATTTTGGGAGCCACTTGATGATACTTAATGAATCATGATTTAGGAGATAGATAGTAAAGATAATTGTATTTCGTCATCATTATGATTTTAGGAGAAAAATCCCAAGGGAATTAAATTAAGTACAAAATTAAGGTCAAATTAAAATTTGAAGGTAAATTATAAGAGTGACCCTATAAATATTAATTAATTAAAGGTAACTGAGTATGAGTGAATAGGATTAGAGAATTAGGGAGTTTCTAAGAGTGCCCTTAAGATATTTTTATTAAGGAAGGGCATTAGAAGTAGATTAGACCTGAATTTAAACTAAGGAGGTATTTAACAAGAAATGGAGCCAATTAGTCTAAAACTCTCTTGAATTATCTTTCTCTCCCATCAAACTCTCTCTCTCTCTGTATCTCTCAACTATCTCTTTCATTCTCTTGTCCCTCTCTTAATTCCTCTTAAACTCTCTCAATTCCACTTGTCTTTTGACGATGAGTAATCAAGTTGAACTTAAGTGAGCTATAGCATATTTGGCTAAGTAAGAAGCTTAAATTAAGTTGGATTTTGATTTCAAAGCTTAATTGAACTAATATTAAGCTAATTGTGAATTAAAATAAAGAATTGAATCAAGAGATCGAAGAAGAGTTGCAGAGCTCAAGGACCAAGCTTAATTGTGATTTACACCATTGGTAAGAATCCAATTTTGAGCTTGGAATTTAGATGTCATTTAAAATCTTCTAATCTATAGTTAAGTATTTTAATTTAGGTGTTTGAATGACAATTTAATAGGTGGAGCTCAAGGTGAACATGGAGGACCTTTTCAAAGTAAGGTAAATGTATCTCAATTTGAGATATGCTATAAAGCTTGTCTTGATTTACAAGTTTTATACGGATAACAATATTAAATTTTGGGTTTTTGAAGGTCCTTTAAGAGTATGAAGAGATTCTTGAAGTTTCAAGTGGTGATTGAAGCTTTTAGGAGTTAAGGAGGTGAGGTAGGTGTTTAATCTTTATTTAATTGGAGTTTGAGAGTACTTTTGCAATAATTTGATAACGTGATGGGTATAGATATGTATATGTATGGTGTGTGGTATGTGAAATTGGAGATTAAATTTTGATTTGATGAATTTTGATGAATAAGTGTTAATTCAATAATTAGATAGTGAATTATTGAACATGGATAAATGTTTGATCTTTTGATATGGATAATGAAATATTATATGTGTTTGTGAGCTTCAAGGAGACATGGATATGTTTTTTGTTTGATTTTTGTGATTTAATGACAAAGAATGTGTAATTGCAAGCAAGATATGTTAATCTAACAAGTTGGAGTATGTTACTTAAAAAAAAGAAATGACGAAATGGGTAAATTATTGTTATGGCTGAGAAGTTGGAGGTTTGATAGGTATTTAAATTCCTCAAAAATCCTATTTTGATGTGTTTGAATGATTTGTAACTGATATAAATTGGTTTAGATTGATAATTCAAAAAATAGAATTTAAATGGTGTTAATTAGTGTATGTTTGAGCATGATTAGTAGAGTTTATGGTTGCTTGGCCTTTTTAGTGCAAATTAAGAAAATTTTAACTGTTGATCTGATGCTAAATGAAGTTATGATGTTAATTTGATGATGGGAAGAAGTGTGAGTGATTTGGAATTGGTTTAGGTTGATTTGGAGCTAAAATGAACAAGATATGTTGAATTTGGTGAAATTTGCATTATATTTGTTACCTTCATTTTAGGAGACTTAATTTGTTTCAAATGAGTGTTTGAAGATGAAATAAGTAGTGGAAGTGATTAGGAATCATTTAGCTTTGGTTTGTCTCAATTTAGGTTTGAAATAAAAACATTAAGTGTGATTTTGTATAGTGTATTCAAGAAGGTATTTTGTGGAAATTGGATAAGTTTATGATGTTTAATGTTGATTATAATAGTGTTGAATGAGGTTGAATGCTAACTATAGAATTGAGTTGTGATTGTTCATATTTTGGTATGTTTCAAATCATTATGATAGATGTTAAGTTAATAGTAATTATTAGAGCAAGCCTGCTCGCTAAGTTGAACTTGAATGTTATAAACTTGTTCTTGTGTTCTTCATGATGATTCAACTCGTTCTTCGTAAAATACAAGTTTGATCTAGTTGTTCATTCAACATCACCAACAATGTGTTTTATAAGAGATTTGAGTTAATTACATTTTTACGTACAATTTTGCTTCAAGAATTGATTTCTGTAAACCATTTTGTCAAAATCACAACAATTTTCTTCCAACAATGTGATTAAAGATTTAGATTAAAGTTGTTGTAGAAAATAAGTTTGATCTCTATAAGGATAATTACTAATGTTAAAATGTGTTTGTGGTGAGTAGTGGGCTTAACAAGCAACATATGGGCTTAATTTGTAATTTGTACTAATAAATAACAATTAGGCCTAAAGATTATTTTAACTTAAAAATATAATTTGATGTGCTCAAAACCAAGCCGAAGCACATGCAAATGAATCAAAGAAACAACCCTAACTCACACATATGAACCGGTTCAATTGGACTATGAAATTGCGTGAACCCTAATGGAAATTTGATGAAATCCAAAGGTTCAAAGATGCAATCAACAATCCAACAATGATAAACTTCACCAATTAACAATAAATACAAGTGAAATCCACGTGAATTACACCAAGATGACAAGATCCAATGCCGTGATTCTCCTCTTCCAACAATGAAAATTTACGTCACAAAATGATTCAAAAATTGATGATGATAACCAATGTTAAAACCATTCAATCTTATAACATGATAATTGATCACAAATGAAATCAAAATCTGACCAAGAACATCCAATTCAACCCTAGATATGACTCACTAGTGATGAAAAGGAAGAAGGAATTGATATTACTCACAATTGCCCTTTTGTTGCACTCGCCACAATTTTAACTCTTAGAAATTGAAATTGATAAGAGAAATTAGAACTAGGGAAACCCTAAGCCCTCTCATGAAAATGTGATGTTAATTCTGCAAATTTTTTAGCCTCCTCAAACCCTACTATAAGCAAGTATTTGTACTTGCTACCCCTAAGGTTAGAAAATGGACAAAAATTACAAGTATGCCACTTTTAAGGTAGTCGGTCCTAAATGGAAATTACAATAAAAAATGAAAGTGTCTCAAAAGAAAATACAACATAAAATAGTCCATACAAAGGAGAAATATGTAAAAGAAATGAGTCTTCATGATGCTGGTCTTCAAGGTACTTTTGAATTAAGCCCCATTGAGAACTCTGACTCGCTTAAAAGTATAGGTGATTTGGTATCCTGTAGGATTGATAAGTGAGCCTGCTGAAATGCACTACAATTATAATGTAGAGATGTAGAAAATAGATTAGCTTCCTCAAGATTAGATTTCTCAAGCAAGATTCTCAAAACTAAATTATGGAGACCCTTAGCTCGGGTCTTGGTGATAGGTCTTGTAGGAGTCTAATTCCAATCATCTCTTCGAGCTTCTAGAAGATTTGCCCTCAAATCTGATAGGTCTTCATGCATGTCATCTAATAAGTATGGTGATAGATTTAAGACATTGAAGGTCGCTAATACTCCATATTCTCTTAGTAACTCTATACGATAGGCATTGCTGTTGATGTGCTTTAAAACCCTGAATGGTTCATGTCGAGTCTAATTTTTGCATTCCCATTCCTAATCCAATCTAGACTAGACCCTATGCTCATCTAATGTAGATCCTCAACTTGAGTTAGGAATTTCGTTTGATTTTTGGAGTCGCCACCCAACTGTTGTTGGGAAATATTGAATTAAGACTAAAGGAGCGGATTAGTCTTAATTTGGACCACTAGTCGTCGTTATTTTCCCTTCTCGATTTTGAAAAGAGGAAAAGGCAAAACCAGAGTTACTAAGTCTGGAGGCTAACCTATTAAAACCTTACGGTTACCACCTAATCTCCTAAAATTGTTCCTATTTAGAAATGTGTTTTATTGTGTTTCTGTTACTTTTTATTATGTTTTTGAATTATTTCAAGAAAATGATTTTTTATTTCATTTTATGGGTTGACCCAAATGGGTGCCTACGTACCTGCTATCCAGGATCAAACAAGCTGTAGTTCGCTTTTCTGAAAACTTTAAGTGTGTGTGTGAATTTTAATTTTGAAATCTCTTTTGCTTTATGTTTTTACTATTTTTTTGGGATTTTCTAAAAAATCTAAGCCTAAACTTTTACCTAATTTTTGAAAATGGTTTTTAGGAAAAACATCAATTTTGGATTTATTTGAGAAAATGATTTTTCTAAGTGATAAAACTCTTTTTTTTTTTCTTTTCTTATAATTTTTGAATTTTTATTATTTTTGTGATTTTTATGATTTTTTTTATCATTTTTCGATTTTTCCTTATTCTTCTCCAATTTTTATAATTTTTATGAGTTTTCATGATTTTTTTATAATTTTGTTATTTTTTTTAATTTTTATTAATTTTTCATAATTTTTATTAAAACTTTTATCCTAAATTATTATCTGTCCTATTTTAAAACCAAAAGTTTTATTATTATTTTTCTAATATTTATATTGTTTTTCTACATTTTTATTATATTTTTTATTTTTTATTATTTTCTACATTATTAAATCCTAAAGAAATCTAATTTCTAACATTTTCCTATTTATGGAAATATAAATAAAACAAAAATAAATAACAAATAAATTAATAATAAATAACAAAATAATAAATCAAATCGGAATAAAAACAAATAAATAAATTAAATAAAATCGGGAAAATCCGACTCACCTGGATCTGGGTCGGTGCGCGGGTCGGGTCGGTTGGGTCGAATCAGGTCGGGTCGGGTCGGTCAGACACGGCGGCGGAGGATGCTCGTTCACGGCGTTTCGGCGGTCTTTTGTCACGGGTGAGGTGTCGAATCATAGCTTCTCGAGGGTGCTGAATCCAATGGTGGCGGTGGTTTGCTCCCAGAACGTCTCCTGGTGGTGGCTTGGCTCCGATCAGCGGTTTGCAGTTTTGGGTTTCCTTCGATGCTCTCCAATTTGCTCTCTTTTCTCACTTTCTCTCAATTGTGATTCCTGCCTTGGCTTCTTCCCTTCCTCCTCTATTTATAGGCACTTGAAACCGAGCTGGATAAGCTCGGATTTCCTCAGATCGAACCTAATCGGATTTTCGGTTAAAAAAACAACTTCGATTTGTGTAAATCCATCGATTTGTTGCGATTTGATTCCAATTGGATGATTTTTATCTCAATTCTGTTGAAGATCTGTTGGATTTGTGCAAAAAATCGAATCGAAACGGCCGAAATTCAAATTTTTCCTTTGCCGGTGATCTCGGACTCAAGGTAGAAGACGATCATGCGCCCGGCGCATGCGTTTCCTCTAGCCAATCGGATGCTGCCACGTGTCCTGGATAAGTGAAAAAAAACTTAAAACGCGGAAACTGCTTCCCCCGCGATTCGAACTTGCGACCGAGCCCTCTGCACGTGCCTTAGCCCGTGGTCCAGACCAGCTGGGCTAGCCCATTTTCCTGATTTTTCTAATTTCGCAAATTGCATATATGCAATGCGATTTTTTTTTATTTTTTTGTATTTTTTGAAATTTCAAAAATTTGCAAAAATTATTTACTATTTATTATTACCATTTCTGAAATCATTTTTCAAAATTGATGTGTTTTCCTATTTAATTTTATTTTTTTGAATATTTTTATTATTTATGCTAAATTAAAGAAAAATTGAAAAAAATTGGAAAAAAAATTAAGAATTGATTATTAGTGATTATTATTCATTCCTAGGGCAAAAATGAGGTGTTTACAGCTGCTCCTCTTTGTAGTAAAGTTTGAAATACTTAACTACAAAGACAAGAAAGACGCCATTTTTGGCCTCTTAAATAGATAACGCCTTGGTTTGGCTGGTTACCTAGAATTTGTTTTGGTAGGAAAATGCTCCAAGAGCTAATAATCCCACGATTTAAGATGGTCTTAACAATTTAGAGTGATGTTCCCTCCCCAAACAGTGCTTTATGGGCTGACTAATTGGCGATAGGAAACACCTCAAGCATTGTGTGGAAGAAATGATGATAGGAAGCGTCTTATCAAACTAGCAACCTTGGAAAGAAAATTTACTTAGGAAGCGCCCTTATGAGCTGGCTACCTGTCAACAGAAGTGTCTTGTTAGACTAGCAACTGTTTGGAAGAATATTTCCAAAAAGTGCCCCAAGAGCTGATTAATCGGGAGAATCTAGGAAAGTCCCCCTCATGGGCTGACTAACCTTAAGATAGATTTTTAGGAAAGTGCCCATCTTGGGCTGACTAACCTATGGTAGAGTGTCTTAAAAAGTGCCCTTATGAGCTGACATTGAGAACGGATTTTTAGGAAAGTGCCCATCTTGGGCTGACTAACCTATGATAAAATTGATTGAACTGTCTCAAAAAGTGCCCTTATGAGTTGACCTTGAGAATAGATTTTTAGGAAGGTGCCCATTTTAGGCTGACTAACCTATGATAGAGTTGTCTTAAAGAGTGCCCCTATAAGTTGACCTTGAGAACAACTTTTTAGGAAAGTGCCCATCTTGGGCTGACTAACCTATGATAAAATTGATTGAACTGTCTCAAAAAGTGCCTTTATGAGCTGACCTTGAGAACGGATTTTTAGGAAAGTGCCCATCTTGGGCTGACTAACCTATGATAGAGTTGTCTCAAAAAGTGCCCCATGAGCTGACCTTGAGAACAACTTTTTAGGAAAGTGCCCATCTTGGGCTGACTAACCTATGATAAAATTGATTGAACTGTCTCAAAAAGTGCCTTTATGAGCTGACCTTGAGAACGGATTTTTAGGAAAGTGCCCATCTTGGGCTGACTAACCTATTAAAGGGAATGTTTAGACAAGTGCCCAACTATGGGCTGACTCATCTTATGCATCTGAATATGTTTTCTACGGACTGGGCTAAATGATGTGATGCTTTTCATGGTAGTTATTATTATTATTTATTTTAATATGCTTGCCAGTTTATCATGGATAGCCACCAAACAAACGAACCTTCGGGTTGGTTTGCTTCTGCTTCATTTCTTCTCATCTTGACACGGGTTGAAAATTTTGATGTGCTCCCTTTCTTTGTGCACCTGGCTCTTTTGACGGTAATGTTATCCTACTAATGCATTCAGTTCTAATGCTCAAAAGTAGATAGAATTATATCACAAACTATATTAAGATTCATTATCATTTTAGTGTTTATCTTTCATTGGTGAAGTGGTGGGTAATGTGTTTAGGAATATTTGTTGTGATGAGAACTGATTGGGATTGTTGATCATTTAGGGATATTAACTTTGCTTGCAAAAAGTGAAAACTCGACTCAACGAAATTTATATCGAACACTGGCTTTCATAAACATTGGCAAAATTTCAATTCCCTTGCCTAAGGATAGTACATCTTTACAGCATCTGTGTTAATGAGGTCTCTCAATTCCGGACCATCCATCTGAGTTAATATCAAAGCACCTCCTGACAAAACCTTTTTCACTACATAAGGGCCTTCGTAGTTTGGGGTAAATTTCCCTTTAGAGTCTTGGGCATTCGGGAGAACCTTCCTTAGTACCAGATCCCCCTCTTTGAAGTATCGAGGTCTCATCTTCTTGTTAAATGCTCGGGCCATTCTTTGTTGGTAACACTGGCCATGACATAGTGCGGTAAGCATTCTTTCATCAATCAGATTCAGCTGATCAAGCCTCTTCCTTACCCAATCTGATTCAGTTAGTTAAGTTTCCGACAGGATTCTGAATGATGGTATTTCAACTTCAACTGGTAGCACTGCTTCTGTACCATATACCAATGAGTAAGGGGTAGCTCCCGTAGATGTTCTTATTGAAGTCTTATAAGCCATGAGAGCAAACGGTAACATTTCATGCCAATCTTTGTAAGTTGTTGTCATTTTCTCGATGATCTTCTTGATATTTTTATTAGCTGCTTCTACTGCCCCGTTCATTTGAGGTCTGTAGGGAGTTGAATTTCTGTGGTTTATGTGGAATTGTTGACATAAACCTGTTATCGATTTGTTGTTGAGATTGGTACTGTTGTTGGTGATGATGGACTCAGGAACTCCATATCGGGCTATTATGTCCCTTTTTAAGAAGCGGATTATTACCCCCTTTGTAACATTTGTATATGATGACGCTTCTACCCATTTGGTGAAATAATCAATCGCTACTAGTACGAATCTGTGGCCGTTAGATGCTGTTGGAGTGATCGGGCCTATTATGTCGATTCCCCACATGGAGAAAGGCCATGGTGCTGATAACAAGTGTAGCTCGTTGGGCGGAGCATTTATCCGGTTTGCGTAGACTTGACACAGATGACAGTGCTTGACATATTTTATGCAATCTGATTCCATGGTCAACTAATAATATCCTAATCTCATGATTATTCGGGCTAACATGTAACCATTCATATGGGGTCCACATACTCCCTCATGTACTTCCTTCATTAGTTCGCATGCTTTATTTTTGTCTACACATCTCAACAAGGTGGTATCAGATGATCTTTTGTAGAGTACAGACCCACTTAGTAAGAAATGGCTTGCTAACCTTCTGATTGTTCTTTGGTCATTCTTGCTAGCCATTTCAGGGTATTTACTTTCTTGGAGGAAAGTCTTGATGTCGTGATACCAGGGCTTGTCATCTTGTACTTTTTCAATGGTTAAACAGTAGGCGGGCCAACTTTCGATGTCTATTTTCATCTGTTGAACTTCGGCTCCCCCTGTTATCTGGATCATAGATGCTAGTGTGGCTAGTGCATCTGCAAACTGATTCTGAGTTCTCGGGATGTATGTGAAAGTGATTGCATTGAATTCTTCAATTAGCTCTGTCAAGTGTTGATGATACGGTACCAGTTTGGGGTCTTTAGTCTTGTATTCCCCTCTTGTCTGTAGTATGATAAGCGACGAATCTCCTATATACTTCTAATTCGCGGATTTCCATTTGACAGGCCATTTTGAGGCCAAGAATACATGCTTCATATTCTACGATATTATTGGTATAGGGAAATGTAAGTCTTGTCGCTGCAGGGAATTGAGTGCCATTTGGGGATATCAATACTGCCCCAACCCTACAACCGAATACGTTGGCGGCTCCATCGAAAAACAGTTTCCATTTCGGGTTCTGCTCTATCCCAAAGTCTTCTACCGGTATATCTTCTACTGTTAATATATTTTCGTCGGGAATTGGGCTTGTAGTTCTTGGGAATCTGTCTCGACCGGGTGTTATACTAATTGGTCAGCTAAGGCTTGCCCTTTCATCGAGTTCTGATTTATGTATGTGATGTCGAACTCGGATAGGAACATTTGCCACTTAGAGATTCTCCCTATCAGAGCTGGCTTCTCCGCCAAGTATTTCAAGGGATCATGTCTTGTCAGCAGCTCAATATGGTAGTAAAGGGTGTATTGCCTTAGTCAATGCATGACCCAGATTAAAGCACAACACGTCTTCTCCACCTCTGAGTACCTCTGTTCCCCATCTGTGAACTTCTTGCTCAGATAATATATGGAACGCTCTCTTCCTTCGTCATCTTTCTACCCCAGCACACATCCCATGGATTCAGGGAGTATAGTGAGGTATAAGAACAAGGGCTTTCCTTGCTTTGGGACTATCAAGACCAGAGGTTTTATAAGATAGTCTTTGATTGTCTTGAATGCTTCTTCACATTCGTCGTCCCATTCTATCGTGGCATTCTTCTTCAACAGACGAAATAGTGGCCGGCATTTGTCGGTGAGCTGTGAGATAAAACGAGCTATATAATTTAATCTTCCCAGTAAGCTTCTCACTTCTTTAACGGAGCGTGGGGAAGGTAACTCTAATATAGACTTTACCTTATCAGGGTCGATTTTAATCCCTTCCTGGCTTATGACAAACCCTAATAATTTTCCCGTTGTGACCCTGAAAGTGCATTTCTCTGGGTTTAACTTGAGCTGAAATTTTCTCAGTCATTTAAACAATTTCCTCAGGATATCCATATGGCTTTCTCCTTCTTTGGATTTGGCTATCATGTCGTCGACATATACTTCAACCTCTCGATGCATCATGTCGTGAAGTATTGCGACCATGGCTCTCTGATACGTTGCCCCGCGTTTTTCAAACCGAAGGGCATGACTTTGTAACAGAAAGTTCCCCACGTTGTGATGAAGGTTGTTTTGGTTTTATCTTCTTCAACCATTTTTATTTGATTATATCCTGAGAAACCGTCCATGAATGAGAAGAGATGGTTTTCCACAGTATTGTCTACTACAACATCAATGTGAGGTAGGGGGAAGTTATCCTTTGGCGTAGCTTAGTTTAAGTCCCGGAAGTCTACGCATACGCGTACTTTTCCATTCTTTTTCATAACGGGACTATATTTGCTGATACGAACCACGCCAACCGTGACGAAACCCAATACCAATACGTTCGGAATTCGTTGCCTAAGATGCCTAAACACCTAAAGTGGAAACCGCGACCCGTTGTCTATAAGCGAGATAAGAACCTTGGTATAAAATGAAGACGCTACAATCGGGATGAAAGACCGATTGATAAGTCGGGATGAATGCCACGGAAATTAATCCGATAAGTTCGATTTAGTTCTTGAAGAACCAAGAGAGGTGCCTCTCAAAAGTGTTTAATGTTCAAAGATGTAAATTCTTAGTTGTTCTAAACCCTAGGAGCTTTTATAGTAGGGTTATAATTCGTGAAAAACAAGTCCAAAACGACATAGCTTAGATAAGTTGCGTAAAAACATGAAAACAGAACAAGCTGGCTGGTAGGGGATACACGGCCGTGTACACGACCGTGTACTTTGGCCGTGTACTTTTCTGTGCACATTCCGGTCACATACACGACCGTGTACTTCTGGTTGTGTATCTTTCTGTGGATTTGCTTGTCTCCATAAACGGCCGTGCCTTTTAGTCGTGTGTCTAGCCGTGTACGATTCTGTGCAATCTTGGAATTCCTACACGGCCGTGCCTTGAAAGTACACGCCCTCTTCAACCCGTGTCCGGTGTGACTTGTATAAGAGCAAGGGTCTTCCAATGGTTGTTCCAATCCATTCCAACTTCATGATTGCTCCAATCTTTCCAGCTTCATGGACATCCTTTATCAACCCGTTAAGTGCTTCCTTGAGTCGTTTCGCTCGACTTCTTATGATTCGGTCTAGGCGGCACTTCAAGAGGATCCACATTCCTTCTTCCGCTTGACTCTCATCATGGATCTCATCATTCCCCTCCTCTTGAAAAGGATTTGTCCTCAAATCGTCACCTACATCAAAAGGACTCAGATCAGTAACATTAAATGTGGCACTTACTTGATACTCACCAGGCAAATCTATCTTGTATGCATTGTCGTTGATGCGCTCAAGAACTTGAAATGGTCCATCGCCTCTAGGAAGTAGGTTAGATCGATGCTGCACGGGAAACCGCTCTTTGCGCATGTGAACCCAAACCCAATCTCCAGGTTCTAAAACAGCTTGTCGACACCCTTGTTGGCTTGTTTCACATACTCTTGTTCGTCCTCAATGTTCAGCCTTGCCTTCTGTGGATCTGTTTAACAAATTCGGCCTTCTTCGTGCCATCTAAATTAACATACTCAGATAATAGGGAAAGGTGATAAGTTCCCAAAGATGCAGTTAGTGGATTCATAAACCATACACAATTTCAAACGTTAGCAAAATTTAGTAACAGAAAGCAAGTAACGGCGCCTGAGTCAGCTTATTTCTAAGCGTCTGAAAGGCCTTCTCTTGTTGATCTCCCCAGCTGAACCCCACGTTCTTCTTAATTACCTCAGTAAGTGGTGCTGTAATGGTGCTGAAATCCTTCACAAATCTCCTATAAAAACTCGCTAGTCCATGGAAACTCCGCACATTACTTACATTGATTAGACTAGGCCATTCTTGGATCGCACGAACCTTTTCTTCGTCAACCTATATTCCATATGCACTAACAACAAAACCAAGAAACACAAGTTTGTTTGTGTAAAAAGTGCACTTCTTGAGGTTAGCATATAATTGTTCCTTTCGAAGCACTTCTAAAACATCCCTCAAGTGAGACATATGATCTTCCAAACTCTTGCTGTAAATAAGAATATCATCAAAATAGACAACCACAAATTTTCCAATAAAAGTCCTCAAAACATGGTTCATAAGTCTCATAAAAGTACTAGGTGCATTAGTTAAACCGAAAGGCATTACTAACCACTCATACAATCCATATTTTGTCTTAAATGTAGTTTTCCATTCATCACCTTCTTTCATTCTAATTTGGTGATATCCACTTTTCAAATCAATTTTGGAAAAGACACTAGACCCATGTAACTCATCTAACATGTCATCTAAGCGAGGAATGGGATGACGATACTTTACCGTAATGTTGTTGATGGCGCGGTAGTCAACACACATTCTCCATGTCCCATCCTTCTTAAGAACCAAAATCACAGGCACTGCACATGGACTCATGCTCTCTCTCACGTACCCTTTCTCCATTAGTTCATCGACCTGCCTTTGGAGTTCCTTTGTCTCCTCCGGATTGCTCCTATAAGCTGGTTTGTTTGGAATCGATGCTCTGGGTACAAGGTCAATCTGGTGCTCAATACCACGAATAGGTGGTAATCCCTTTGGAATCTCTTCAGGGAAGACATCTTCAAAGTCCTGCACAAGAGATACAACCACATTAGGCAAAGAGTTAGATAAGTCGTTAGTAGTCAAACATGTTTCCTTAAAAACCAGCAACAACATAGGTTGCTTCATCACTACCCTCGCTTTTGCCACACAACTCTCCTTTTGCAAGGCTGCCCTCTCCTTTTCACTCACCACCAAAGTTGATTCCCCTTCAACTTGGCCTCTCACACTCTTTCCAGCCTTCCTCTCCTTTTCCTTTTGATCTTGACTCTTATATTCCTTTTTCTTCTCATTGTCTTTTGCTCTCTCACTCTCACTCTGCTTTTCACTCACCTTATGTTTTGCAAAAGACTGTTGTAGTTGCAACTGGTCCTCATACACTTGTTTGGGTGTTAACGGTTTAAGATTAAAGCTTTTCCCTTGGTGAACAAGTGTATACTTGTTAGAAAAGCCATCATGAACAACCTTCCTATCAAATTGCCATGGCCTCCCCAACAACACATGACATGCTTGCATTGGCACTACATCACATAACACCTCATCCTCATACCTTCCAATGCGAAAACCAATCAAGGCTTGCTTACTCACCTTAGTCTCACCACTATCATTCAACCACTGCAATTTATATGGACTAGGGTGTCTAACAGTTTTGAGCCCTAGCCTCTCAACAATAAAATTACTCACTACATTGGTGCAACTCCCTCCATCAATGATCAAACTACAAATGTGATCTCCTAGATAACATCTAGTATGAAATATATTCTCTCTTTGCACCTCTTCTTCTTCCTTCACCTGCACATTCAAAGCTCACTTCACTACTGCCACTAGCCTTCCCATTGCAGGCTCCTCATCATCACTAGCATCCTCTAATGGAGGCATATCATCTTCTTCACTATCCCCCTCAGTCTCATACTCTCCATCATCACACAAAATCATCACACGCCTATTTGGACATTGACTAGCAATATGGCCTCTACCTTGGCATTTAAAACATCTAAGGTCACGATTTCTAGAAGTAGAAGAATCAGGGTTACCTTGGTTACTAGGAGTAGAACCCGCTTGCCTCAGCTCCCCTTTTGGTTTGGTGGGTAAAGGCTTTTCTTCCTTCTTCCATTGATTAGTCTTCCAAGTGGATGAACCATTACCTTATTGAAACCATGCATTACTACTACCTCTCCTCTTGTGTTGGTTCTCAACCTTTATAGCCATGTGAACCATATCCTCCAATTCTACATAATGCTGCAATTCAACCACATTTTGGATTTCTCTATTCAACCCAGCAAGAAACCTAGCCATTGTAGCCTCTTTATCCTCCTCTACATTCGCCCTAATCATAGTGACTTCCATCTCCTTGAAATACTCATCTACACTTCGGCTTCCCTCCTAAGAGTTTGCAATTTGTTGTGCAATTCACGATAATAATACGCAGGCACAAACCGCTTCTTCATTACTCTTTTCATCTCTTCCCAAGACTCAATAGGTGGCTCGCCACTCCTCCTTCTATTCAACATTAATTGATCCACCACACTATAGCATAATCCGAAAATTCAATGGCAGCAAGTTTTACTTTCTTTCTCCACTATAGTTGTGACAATCAAACACCATCTCCACCTTTTTCTCCCACTCTAAGTACGCCTCGGGATCATTTTCCCTTGGAAAGGAGGAATCTTCATCTTTATGCTACTCAATTGATCATCCTCTCTATTCCTATCTCCTCTATCTTCCCAATCTCTAGTTCCTCTATTCCGACCACTATATCCTCTATAACTCCCAATAGAAGGCTCATCAAAGTCATCATCCGTCATTTCATCTCTACCCCTCGGTACTCTCCTAGAACGACTCTCCCTCTTACGCCCTTGGAATACGTTTGTGGATTGCTCTAGTCTTTGCTCTACCGTCTCATGAATTTGTTCCATTCCCTCTTGGAACATCCTCTTCATTTCTCCCCTTAGCGCCTCAATTACTAACCTAGCATCAAACCTTCCGCTCTCACCTTCAGGAGAATGTTGTCTCGACATAGTCCCTGTAGAAAAGATTAGTACTAACACAAATATATATATAATTAAACCTCACGATACACTCCCTTACGTGTTTCGCTCAAATGATGATATCACACAGTCACTCGTGTATTCTCACAAATAATGATGATATCAACTCGTCAATTTCCTCTTCTCAATTCTCTTGGAACTAACCAGAACTACACCAATTTCCTTTCGTAGAATTCAAAACAACTATAGGGTTCGTAAATTTTCCTCTATTTTTCTATCCGAATTTTTTTTTTGTCTTGGTTGCTGCTCTTGATCACGTTTTTCTTTTCTTTTCTTTTCTCTTCTTTTTTTTTTTGTCGTGATTTTTACTCTTTTTTTTTAAATAATCGCCTAGTCGATATAACACTATCAAAAGACAATCAATACTATGAAATTGAATACGATAATTGATATGAACGATTGGAGTTAGGGTTTTTGATATTACCTTCCTCAACCGAACTTGATGTTTTGACAAACCTAAGTTCTGATACCAAACTGATACGAACCACGCCAACCCGTGACGAAACCCAATACCAATACGTTCGGAATTCGTTGCCTAAGACGCCCAAACACCTAAAGTGGAAAATGCGACCCGTTGTCTATAAGCGAGACAAGAACCTTGGTATAAAATGAGGACGCCACAATTGGGATGAAAGACCGATTGATAAGTCGGGATGGACGCCATGGAAATTAATCCGATAAGTTCGATTTAGTTCTTAAAGAACCAAGAGAGGTGCCTCTCAAAAGTGTTTAATGTTCAAAGATGTAAATTCTTAGTTGTTCTAAACCCTAGGAGCTTTTATACTAGGGTTACAATTTGTGAAAAACAAGTCCAAAACAACGTAGCTTAGATAAGTTGCATAAAAACACGAAAAAGATCAAGCTGGCCAGCAGGGGATACACGGCCGTGTACACGACATGTACTTTGGCCGTGTACTTTTCTGTGCACATTCCGGTCACATACACGACCGTGTATTCTGGTCGTGTATCTTTTTGTGGATTTGCTTGTCTCCATACACGGCCGTGCCTTTTAGCCGTGTGTCTAGCCATGTATGATTCTGTGCAATCTTGGAATTCCTACACGGCCGTGCCTTGAAAGTACACACCCTCTTCAACCCGTGTCCGGTGTGACTTGTATAAGAGAAAGGGTCTTCCCATGGTTGTTCCAATCCGTTCCAACTTTATGATTGCTCTAATCCTTTCCGGCTTCATGGACATCGTTTATCAACCCGTTAAGTACTTCCTTGAGTCGTTCGCTCGACTTCTTGTGATCGGTCCAAGCGGCACTTCAAGAGGATCCACATTCCTTCTTTCGCCTTGACTCTCATCATGGATCTCATCATTTGCTACCCATTCTGGGTAGTCGGATACTTCAATGAACCCTACTTCTAGCAGTTTCTTGACTTCTTCCTTAATCTTTAGCAAGATGTCAGGCCTAAATCTTCTCAGTTTTTGTTTTTTAGGTTTGACATCTTCCCTTGTGGGAAGCCTATGAACCACTATCGATTGGTCTAGCCCTGGCATGTCACCATATGACCAGGCAAACACATCCGCATATTCCGTTAATAGCTCGGTTATCTCACATTTTTGCTCGGCACTCAAACTGGTCCCGATTTTGAGGTTCTTAGGGTTTTCCATGCTTCCTAGATTTACTGTCTCCACAGGCTCGTCGATCAAAATTCCGCTTTGTTCATGTTTTTGCCAATTTTCTT